>FR989954.1:27500-2427500 GCA_905404175.1 Anthocharis cardamines
CTACCTACCTACCTACCTACCTACCTACCTACCTACCTACCTACCTACCTACCTACCTACCTACCTACCTACCTACCTACCTACCTACCTACCTACCTACCTACCTACCTACCTACCTACCTACCTACCTACCTACCTACCTACCTACCTACCTACCTACCTACCTACCTACCTACCTACCTACCTACCTACCTACCTACCTACCTACCTACCTACCTACCTACCTACCTACCTACCTACCTACCTACCTACCTATCAAATAGCAGCATCCTCTATGGTCTTCAAAATTATATATTGTTTCATTTTCATAGCTTATCTTTCCACGGCCCCGCACAGTGGACCGAAAATCGCGTTTCATAGACATTCAAATATATTTTTTCAAGGGACGCTTTTTTTGCTTGAATGCGATTGAGAATAACTGCTATATGCCTTATATAATGAAATTTCAGTTTTATAATCGCTAACAACGCACTTAGAATTTTTTTTTAAATTGTTTGTATGGGGTCGACATAATAAATGATGATATCTCCATAAGCACACAATTAATTTATGTAAAAGTAAAGTCTATATACACGCATGTAAAGCTTAATATTAGTTAAAAACCAAAAAATAATGAAAACAAAATTGGTAAATTTTTTGAAGATTTTTAAAAAAAAAACGCACGTTTGACCTTAGCATGAAGTATGTCAAAAAATCAAAAATAATTTATATTTTAATAACCTAAGAGGATATTAGGCGCAATTGTGCGATTATGGAGATATCATCATTTATTATGTCGACCCCATACAAAATTTTTAAAAAAAAATTCTCAGTGCGTTGTTTACGATTATAAAACTGAAAGTTCATTATATAAGGCATATAGCAGTTATTCTCAATCGCATTCAAGCAAAAAAAGCGACACTTGAAAAAATAAATTTGAATGTCTATGAAACGCGATTTTCAGCCCACAGTGCCCCGGGGCGATAGTCGCCGGGGATGTAGGCTTATTAGGTGAACAATTAAAACAAAAAAAAAAAAAAAAACCTACCTACCTACCTACCTACTTACTTTACTGAACAGACCAGCACCACACAAGCAATCCACAATGCACTTAACATAGTCCAGACAGCTAAAACACGCAAACAACAGGTTATTGCCATTTCCCTAGACATCAAGGCGGCCTTTGACAACGCCTGGTGGCCCGCCATATACGAAGGACTCCGCACAAATTAAATGCCCCCATAACATCTTCAACATAATTAAAAGCTACTTAGCCGATAGGAAGGTAATCCTCCGCTTCGGAAACACCACCATCACACGTAACACGGAAAAGGGTTGCATCCAAGGATCAGCCTGTGGCCCGATCCTCTGGAATATTATCGTGAATGATCTGCTGAACAACACTATACTACCTTCCGGCTGTAACATCCAAGCCTACGCAGACGACATACTACTCATAATCTCAGCCAAAGACACATCCACACTAGAACTGATTACTGACTCAGCACTTGAATCCATTCGGCAGTGGGGCTTGAGCGTTAAACTGCACTTTGGACCCGATAAAACACAATGCATTTCATTCACACAACCATCCACCCTCGCACAGATTCACTTTCACAACACTACACTCATATTCACCAACAGCCTCAAATTCCTCGGGGTAATAATCGACCGGAAACTTTAATTCAAGGAACATCTCAGACACACAGTCGACAAAGCACACAAAATCTTTCACAAATTACAAATTTATACACGCGCAACTTGGGGACCCCATCCTGAGAACATACGGACCATTTACGAAAGAGTCATAGAGCCCATCGTTACCTATGCAGCCAGCATCTGGGGACATATAGCCAGTCAAAAGGAGGTTCGAATAAAACTTAACAGTCTCCAGCGAAATTTCGCCATTAGAGCCATAAGAGGCTTCAGGACCATCTCAACAAATGCCGCCACTGCTCTCGCTCGATTCACGCCTCTAGACCTCAAGGTCCTGGAAATGTGTGAAATTGAAAAAGTGCGACTTTTTCGAACAACATCTAGACTTCCTTCAAACATACCCATCGAGACACCCATCCCCGCTCCGCAGCTCCTTCACCCAGCAGACCGCATCACAATACAAACCACAAGCATAGAAACTTACAAAACACTAACACACAACGAATTCCATCACATTTACACTGACGGCAGCAAGCAGGATGACGGCTCCGTTGGCGCTTCGCTGGTTGTTTACCGACCTACTCACAGCACACACATGCACACACACACCAAATTATTCAAACTACATCGCACCTGCTCGGTCTTCCAGGTCGAGCTATACGCCATACAACAAGCATGCACTTACATACTAATAAACAAAATTCACAAAGCTATAATTCACACAGACTCACAATCATCCATAGCTGCACTCAAACACAGATCCAACACGCATCCCTTCGTCGCCAACACACACAAAACCTTACACATAATCAACACCACATTCTCAAACACTACAGTACTCTTTCACTGGGTGAAGGGCCACTCCGGCATACCGGGCAATGAAGCTGCTGACGAAGCCGCGAACAAGGCAGCCAAATTACACAAAGCACCAGAAGTCATAGCTTGCCCTTTATCCCATATTAAAAGACTAATAAGGGAAGACACTCGACAGAAATGGGAAAACAGATATGCCTTAGAACCAACTGGTAGCCACACCAAAAACATATTCCCCAACATAAATGATATCCCACCTTTTTAATGTTTTTTATTAACGCGAGTATCACACATTTAAATAAAATACTGTATACCGGATTAAAACGCGATTTATTATTTAAATTATTTATCCCGACGTTTCGGATGCTTTTCAGCAACCGTGGTCGCGGGAGACTGAAAGATGACAGTTGTCTTATATTTGAAATGTCGTGTTTTTTAGTTTTTTTTTAAACTATTATTTATAAAATTTGACATTGAGTCCCTTTAGTTTATTCAATAATTTTAATTTTACTCATTATTTTTGTTACTCAAGTTTGTAACTATGTATTTTCATAACTTCTTTGTTATTAATAAATTTCACACACCCGTACGGCACTCTCCAAGACACTCGACAAGGGGACTATAGAGGAAAGCCTGTATCAAATAGCAGCACCCTCTATGGTATTCACAATTTTATTTTGTTTCATTTTTAATGCTTATATTAGGGAAACAATTAAAAAAAAAAAATTACCTACCTACCTACCCTAACAATAAAAAATCCCTACTAATCCCTATCCCCTACTATTAATATTATAAATGCGAATGTAACTCTGTCTGTCTGTCTGTCTCTTACGCTTTCACGCCTAAACCACTGAACCGATTTTGTTGAAATTTGGTAAGGACACAGGCTACTTTTTATTGCGAAATATAGGCTTGGAGGGGTTGAAATAGGGGATGAAAAATTGTATGGAAGTTCGTCAAATATCGAAGATGACACCATGAAACGTTGTATTAAGGCACTTGATAAGATATAAATAAATATTTGATCTTGCGTTTTGGAAAATTTCTACCTATGTGGGGATGAAAGTTCGCAGGGAAGTCCAACCAAATCTATTAATATATTTAATATACGTATATTTATTGGAATCATTTATACATAATATGATTACTAAAAATGCCGTATAATCAAAGATATCAAACTAACCAGGGTATTATGAGAGGGATGGTGGTAGTTTTTGAAATAAACTATTAAAATTAAGTTTCTTACCTTATCGACTATAGATGAACATTATATAAATTAACAAAATTCATATTTTGAGTATTATGTATTTCGAATTAGAATATAATTTTTTTCCGTGTCCTTGCGTTGACTAAGTACAACCTCTGCGATATTATCAAACATTTTCTGCATTTCTTAATTTATTTCAAACCAGGATTTTTTTATTTTTTATTCTTTGTTAATAAGAATAATGTAGTATTAAGTACAGCGCCACCTTGTGACAGTAGCCAGAAATGCGCGTGGCGTGACCGATAGTCTAAATACAACGCAGTGTTGTAAATGCCGCATAGATGGCGCTGATAATGGTAAATTAAAATCTGTATTTCCTGTTTGATGTTCAGTTTACTTGATGATAAAATTACGCGATGTATTAATATTTACTACGCGTTATAATATTAGTAACAAATCAAGTATTTGTTTTTTTATTGGATATCAAATCAAAAAATAATAATTGGTCAGTTTTAATATCAATATCTAGTGTACAGCGCCACCTTGTAATAGTAGCTAGAAAAGCGCGTAGCGTCGCATAGATGGCATCGCGTCTGCTAAATTAATTTTTGATTTTTTTTATTTAAATTAATTTAAGAACCGTTACCGTATACCATATACCGTATTTACAGTCTAATACCTAAATCTACTACCACTGAGAGATTATAATGTAAATTTAAAAAAAAAAAATATTCATATGTAAATGATATATTATATTATGTAGCCGCGATCAGAATATTAAAATAGTAAGGATATTGATGAAAATATAGCTCGGATAATAAATAAGCTACCTGTAGTACCAATTCTACGCAGACGAAGTCGCGGGCAGAAGCTAGTAAAAAAATATAGAGGAAATAATAAAAAAAACAATTACACTCATTTTATTTTTGAACAAATAAAACTTTTCTCAAAATAACATAATACGTTTATATTCTCTATATGATACAACTTTTGCAGAATTCCTCAGTTTTTTTTATTACTTGATGTAATACAAAGTGAAGCACGCTGTGGCGTGTGCGCCGTGCGGCTACTGCGCGGCGAGCGCCTGCACGAGACGCGGCGGGCGCGGGGCGGCAACCGCGCGCCGCACCGCCGCGTCCGCGCCCGCCGCCGCCGCGTCCGCCTGCTCGCCGCTCGCTGCGGCTGGTGATCGCTCGCCGCCCTGGCTACTGGATTGTCTCATTGGTGACGGTTTACTGTTGCGTTTCCTGCGTCTCACTCTCTTCCGCTTACGCGCCGGCTGATCGCAAACTGAATAACATTCTACTGACGACATGCTATTCTGTTGGTCCACAAACACTTTAGAATACTTCTCATCTAACATTGCGAGAGCTTGTTCTTTATAATTTTCCAAATGATTTCCTTCGTGCATGCTTTGTTGATGAAATTCACCAATCTCATCAGAGACATCTACTTGACACTGAGAAGGAACTGCCTCTAATTTTAAATCACTTATGACTTGTTTGTCTCCATCAATAACGTCGAGGGATGATGATGGTGGAGTGTGAAGGGTGGTATCTGGAATCTAAAAAATATAAGATGTAATGGCAAATGGTTTGGTTATTTTAATTCTAATAAACAGGGCACAAAAAAAAACTTTGTGTATACCTTCATGGTGTGTGTTTCATTGGTTTCCTGTGTTATCTGGAGCACTCTGTAATGAGAATTAACTATAGTTTTACAACAAATTAATGTTCTCAATCTGACTTCCCTATATGGAAGCAATAGTTGCCTTTGTATATTATATATTATGCTAAAATACTGAGATGTCATTTTATCAATATCTTCATGATTTAATGTAATTAGTGGCATATGTTTTGTTTCTACGCTCTGTAGTCTTTTTGTATTCGATAGAGCGAGACAAAACATATTTTAAAGTCTATATCAAACTTATAATATGTTTATGAATAAGGCCATAAGTAGTTTGATTTGCTTTTACTGTCTGTGGTACATACTAAATTACTAACACTAGATCGGTACAATCTGAATTTTTGCTCATTTATTATTAAAAATTAAAAGTAAAAAAATCATTTAACCATTTATAAAACAAAAATATACATAAATACAGTCAAAATCTGTTATAATGACATCGAAGGGACTACTCATATTAGTGTAAATACCTTGTAACAACATCACCATGTTTTCGAGGTACAAACAGTGGCGTAGTTAGGTGGACAAGGGCCCCGGTGCAGAGAAAAAAAATCGCAAGCCCCCACCTCCGGCTAATTTTTTTCAGAAACTACCCAAAATTAATTATTTGCAAATTATTCGGTACTAATCAGTCGCTCAGTGCTTTCATTATAGGATCATTTAAAATCTTGAAAAAATAAAATTCTTGTGAGATTTTTTTTTAGCTTCAAGAGCTGCCTTCCCCTCTTTCCAAAGCCCAGGGGGCCCTCTCAGCTTCAGGGCCCTGGTGCACTGCACCATTTTGCCCTATGATAGCTACGCCACTGGGTACAAAGTACAGAAGGACCTTTGATTTTGGTCAATATAACCGGTATTTTGTTCTAAATGATGTTGTCATATACGGTTTTAACTGTATTTACAAAAGTTGTTTGCAATTCCTTAATAAGAAAATAATAAAAATACTATAAATTTGTAATGAGACTTGAGGGTTATATATATAATAAGTGATGAAGACAAAAAAATAGGTTGTAAAAAATTACTTAATTACACACATTTTTTGGTTATACGATTATCCTCTTATTATTTGTTTACTTGCTGTTAAACAACTAGGTTGCTTTTTGTGTATACTAATATTATAAAGAGGAAAGATTTGTATTTTTGTAAGTTATGATTAACTACTGGAAACAAAAACTACTGGATTTTTATTTTGTATAGTTCATCTCCATCGCTAGTTATTAATATGGTTTATCAGGAATAAAGGCTAGACAACTCGTTTTGATGAATAATGTCTTGAATTTATTTCTGTTTCCCAAAGGACAAGTCAGGAGTGAGGGAGGTGTAATGTATATATGCAACTCACTCGACGGGATCGTCCGGGCTGAGTATGGCGAGCGGCTCGTCTGCGGGCAGCAGGTGGCCCCGCGAGCGCAAGCAGAAGCGCCCCGCCAGCCCGAACAGATCGCGCAGCCGCCGCTCCAGCCAGCGCACCCGCCGCCGCTTCTCGACCATCACGTAGCAACGAGCACGCTCATCTTCGTAATATTGCTTCAGGCAGACTCGCACTCTGAACCGCACCTCCTTACAATTATTACATATGCTTTCTTTTCGCGTGACACTCCTCTCAGATTCTGAACAGTCTGAATGAGTACCGAGGGACATTCTCGGACAAACATACAAAATTGAAAATACCAAACAGGTACTTAATCTGAGCAAACATTAATTAAATTATTAAACGTTGTACGTCAGTTTAGGCACCGGCAAAGTAGTTAGTAGGAGTTGTTAATAATTCCACAAGCAGCTTTTTTCAGCTGCTTTTTTAATGTTAACGAATAAGCTGCTTTTCGTTTGCCGCAAAAGCCGTTAAATATATTAACTGTTAAATTCAAGTTTCAACGAACATTTAACGCGTAGTCGCTAACATCATACGAAGCAGCTTTTTTATTAAACACAAACCTGTTGAATTTATTAACTGTTAATTTATTTAAGGTTTTTGGCCTGGTAATTTATTAACTAATAATGAGGATCCGTAACGTTTTTAGTTGAGAATGCAGATTTAAAGAGCTAAGAAATCCTTAACATATAGTGCAAAAATATTTGTTCTACGATAATAATTGACGATGTTATGACCAAATTACTAGCGAAGTTCACTGAGTGGCCGCTGCGGTTGCTATGACGTCACTGTGACGGTCGACGACTGTAAGCCGTATGGCGCGCAGAATTTTCTTTGGTTAATTGTGACTAAAACATTAAGTTTGTGTTCGATTTGTGTTTAATTCACCTTTAAACTATGTGTAAATATTGTATAGTTCCGAAATGTACACTCTTCTATTAAAACGCCAGAAAAGCTACTTTTTAACGTGCCGAAAAACCTAAATCTTCGTAAAAATGGTATTCCATTGTAAGAAGATATGATAAAACTCTACTCTCTGCCCAGGCTACAAGACATTGGTGTAAAGATAAACCTATTTACGTACCTACATAACTATAACTATTATTTAGTTTATTTGGAAATAAGTTGATACCTACTATTACGTGTAGTGTACCTAAATATTATCTTATTTTCAGCCGTAATAATAAAAAGCTGTATTAATAAAAAAAAATGTTTTGTGGATAAACCTACATTCATACCTACCTATTCCCATTTCTATGTAGGTAATATTCCAGAGTCAAAACAAATGACACAGGGACGTACTCGGGCAAAAAGCAAACAGTGAATAACAATATTTTATAAGCGTTTAATATATATTTCAGTTGGAAGAAGATATGGAAAATTACGTACCATACACTAAATAAAGCGAATCCACGAAATAATCTACATATGAATGAACGAAAACATCATTCGTTTATCAAGATTCTATAATCACTTTATTCATAAGTTCTGAATACGTCCCTGTACCTATACACTTACAGTCATTATTTCTTACACATACATACGTCCACTTAGACCTAAATATTACTAATAAGTACCTACGGTCGTAAATAATAAGCAGCAATCTTACCATTGAGGTTTCCAACCACCGATTTCAGCGCTAGTGAACTAAGAAATCATTCTAGGTAGTCAAATACCATGAAAGAATGCACTTTTGAAAAGTTATCTGATTGAGCTTGCACAAAACCAGCGTCTAATTTATTAGCACTCATATTATGTTTTAAACTTAAAATATCACAAAATTACATTCTAACAGCTTCGTTTAATCTAGAAGTAAGAGCGCCGGTACTAGGTCACGCTCGGTTCCTTCACAGTGACGTCACACGCTCCCGCGTACATTTACTTTTCGAGGCAGGAACGGCACACGTTTATCACTTAATATCTTCGTAAGTAATGGTCCGATTTGGATAATTAAAAAAGATATATCATTCTTATGTCATAAAGAATAACGTGGATACTAATTTCATTGAATTTGCTATAACGTTACTGATCCTCATTGCTACGTAAAATCTGTTGACATTACTGCAAACCAGTTAATAAAATTAGCTGTTTTTTTAACAGGTTATCAGTTTGTAATTAACAGTTACATTTCGTTAACACAAAAACCGTAAACGACCCACCTCTACGGCAAAGTTGACAGCGGCAGTGTTGCCAGTGTTGCAAAAGCGAAACAAAATTTTTTTTTGAATTTTCCAGGTAAAAATCGGGAGATGTTTATTTATTCTCCATCCGGCCTAGCATATAACAACCGCGACAAAATTTTGTTGACCGTTTTCTCGTGTTTTTATCGATTATCTCCTTATTTCTTCCGGGTCTAACATGACAATTACACTTAAAACTCGACTTTTAATATCAAAAATAGATATATTTGTCAATGTCGAGATAGCTTTTCTATCAAAATTGTCGATGTCGAGATATAATATATCGAGATATCTTACATAGTTTGTCTTCTCTCGTCCGTGACATATCTCTTGGCGGTCATGCTAGGCCGCCAGTTCATCATTATTTATATGTATAAATAATCAAAGATTGAAATAAAAATTAAAAAAGTTTAAATTATTTTTAAAATATAATCTGATGATAAAAAATACATACAGAGGATAAAATTTTACTTAAAATTGCATATATGTATTTTAATATCTTAGCCTAGATTTTATTCTGCGTAATTCTCATTGCTTCTTATAACTTTGTGAGCATTTTTTTCGTTCGTTAGATTTCGTGATAATATCATATGATAATTTTATCATTGTATTAATATTATGGTCTATAAATAATAACTAATATAACTCAATAATAAAACTGAATGATTGAAAAATAAATAGTTTTTTTTGAAACATGCAAAGGTAATAGTGAAAAAACAATTTTACTCGAGTGGCATTTGAATTAAACTACTTGAATCTGAGACTTGAATCAATAAACAGTAGAGGTGTAAAAGTAACGAAAAAATAACGTACCCGTATGTATTCGTTACTATACATTCAGTACTCGTTACTATCGTATCGTTACTCGTTACTCCTAATACCTCATAACATGCTATGTTATGCTAGAGAAACAAATTTACAGAACTAGTTTAAGTTGCGCGCGCAAGCGTGCGATTTAATTAATTGTTTGAAAATTAAGTTACAGTGAAATAATTTTAGAATTTCATGAGAGACTAAAACTTTCACTTTCGTTTATTTCATACTATTACATAAAATTTTGTGGCAAAATTTTATGAAAACACTTTTTCACAAGTATATTCTTTTTTTTTACTGCATAATCTGTTAAATAAAACTTTGTTTTGAATATTTGATATTACATTGCGTCATTGAAACAGCGTATGTAACCATGATACGAAACATGCGAGTAACGAAAAGTATTCGTGAGTAACGTTTCGTTACTCGGTACTAGATGGCGTACCCGTTACTCAGTAACGAATACATACGGTTTGCTACAGCTCTAGTTGAAAGGCGATCAACGTTGATTCAACGCGTTCGTTGATTCATAGAGGTGTAAAAGTAACGAAAAAAATACGTACCCGTATGTATTCGTTACTATACATTCAGTACTCGTTACTATCGTATCGTTACTCGTTACTCCTAATACCTCATAACATGCTATGTTATGCTAGAGAAACAAATTTACAGAACTAGTTTAAGTTGCGCGCGCAAGCGTGCGATTTAATTAATTGTTTGAAAATTAAGTTACAGTGAAATAATTTTAGAATTTCATGAGAGACTAAAACTTTCACTTTCGTTTATTTCATACTATTATTACATAAAATTCATGAAATTTTATAGTGGCAAAAATTTTATGAAAACACTTTTTCACAAGTATATACTTTTTTTTACTGCATACTCTGTTAAAGAAAACTTTGTTTTGAATATTTGATATTACATTGCGTCATTGAAACTGCGTATGTAACCATGATACGAAACATGCGAGTAACGAAAAGTATTCGTGAGTAACGTTTCGTTACTCGGTACTAGATGGCGTACCCGTTACTCAGTAACGAATACATACGGTTTGCTACAGCTCTAATAAACAGTATGAAACAACAGTACACCTCTAATTTAGGTGCGCCAATTTATTTAATAACTTTGTAATAACTTGAGTCAAAAGTAGTAAAATATGTAATGTTAGAATATTAATATATTAATAGTCGATTTTTTTAATCTTTTAGATCTTTATCAGTCTAAAAATAAAATAATAATAATGGTTATCGATATAATTTTGCAATCCCTGTTTTTTACGTCGGTATTTATGTCGATTTTTAGGCTCGGCGTTATGGAGGGTAGTCTACCCTCCATACTCGGCGTACAGGGCACGGAGACATGGCGGACAAAAGGTTAAGCAATATCGGGAGACTATTACCAAAATCAGTAGATCTCCCGATAAATCGGGAACTTTTATATCGCTGTACACCGGTGAACGGTAACTAATTCTGATGAATATTGATATTGTCTAATGTCTATATGTTTTTTCAGTTGTGTTAATCATACATTAGATTGGCTTTGGTTAATATTACTGATTAGTAATTAATTAATATGTAGAAAAACTAAACAGTACAGATTTTCTTGATAATTGATATTACATGATTTACTTTTTCTAATTCAATTCGTTCACCCTTACCAAAGACCATGCATATTGTTACCGCAGGAGACTTGGCTCCTGCCACATGATCTAAACTTTATTAATGAAATAAATAGTGAATTTGGAAATTTAACCAAGTCTTCTGCTGATACGTCAGAATATTAAGAGGCCGGCTTGGTTACTGAATCATCAGGCTTTTAGTTTTGTCCACAACGAAGTTATACAGTTATATGTATAGGTCGAAAATGGCCTGAACTACTTCGAGAAAATGGTGGTACGACCGTGTCGCTTGTTGCTCCACTTGGCGGGGGCACTGCCGTGCCCCCAGAACTAAAAAATAATATTTTAATTACTTTGTATAGTAAGCTATCTTTAAAAGATAGGTATACTATGCCATCGCGCACTTTTTTGTAGATCTATTAAAGAGGAATATCTTACCATGCATTGTTATATCTCTGTTCAATAAGTTTTAATATTCAGTAATAAACAGATATCTATTGCAAGCAGACGTTTTTATTTTTACTCCAAAGAACACAATATACTTTCAACCTTATTGCGTTAACATATGGTCCTTCGAGCCGGATCTGCCGCTAAGTGAGCTACATCGAAGGAACAAAAGGCTTCAAATTCCATCGCGATAAGAACGCGTTGAATATAATTTTTGCAACATTGTTGCAATATTAAGTTTAAAATATTGTGTTTAAATAAAACTGTACTGAAGAAGTTTTGAGTGAAGTTAAATAGTGATGAATTATGGCGAATTCGGAACAAATTATTAGTATTTTGGAAAATACAGCGGAATTATTGAGAAAAACACAAATAAATTTGAAAAAATGTCCAAAACAACGATTAACTAAAGGCTACATACAGTCGCGTATACAATGTGTTGAAGATTATTGGTCATCGTTCAAGAAAGCCCATTTAGATTTATTGAAAATTACTCCACGAGAACAAAAAGCAATTTTACCTTATTTTGTGAATGAAGAGTATTATTTACAAGAAGATTTATATTTATGCATACTGGGCGACCTGAAAGACATGTTATCAACGTTCGATGTCAAACTTCCGGAACAATACCATGATCGAACCCAAGACATCACCGTGGAAGGTGCTCAAAATCAACTACCGCAAGTTAGACTACCGCGAATAGAATTACCAACTTTTGCTGGTAATTACGAGGAATGGCCCACTTATAAGGATTTATTTATTTCACTGGTCCACGATAATTCATCACTTACAAACGTTCAGAGGTTGCATTATTTGAAGACAAGTGTAACAGGTGAAGCGGCGACTTTGCTTAAGCATATACAAGTAACCGATACAAACTATTTACAAGCGTGGGATACTCTAAAGTTAAGGTACGGAAATAAACGATTAATTGTAAATTCTCTACTTAAAAGACTTTTTTCGCAAAAGAAATGTACAACTCAAACCGCTACACAATTAAAAGGATTATTAGACACCACAAATGAAATATTAAGTAGTCTTCAAAACCTTAAAATATCAACGGACTCTTGGGATCCAATAGTTATATTTCTGGTCGTACAGAAGCTGGACTCGGAGTCTCACAAGGAGTGGGAACAATATGCTTACGCTCAACAGGCAGAAGAGTTGTCAAAGTGGTTCGATTTAAAAAAGTTTTTGGAATCAAAGTTTCGTACCTTAGAACTAGTCACACCGCCGACCGCAAGACCTATTAGAGATCGTGTTTTCCATGTGTCTACATCATCAGAGAAGATCTGTATCATGTGTAAAGAAAATCACACCTTATGTCGATGTAAACTATTTTCTAAAATGCAAGTTTCTGAACGCAGTCAGTACGTTCAAAATAATAAACTCTGTTTTAATTGTTTGGCCCCAGGGCATTCGGCATTTAAATGTCGTGTTCCTATGTCTTGTCGCATATGTAAAAGACGTCATCATTCCCTACTACATCAATCAACTAATGGAAATGCGTCGGCATCACAGGAAACCATGCAACCGACGACATCAACACAAGTTGATGTAGAAGAGAAGACGGTACTTACTTCAATGACATCTTTACATAGTACGGTACAAAACATTAGTCTATTGGCAACCGCAGTAGTGATAGTAAAGGGTGATCATGGACACACTACTGTGCTTAAGGCGCTGATAGATTCAGGGTCGCAAACATGTTTTATTACTCAAAAGGCAGCTCAAGCCCTAAAATTACAATTCAAGCCGGTCAATTTAATTGTCACTGGAATGGAGTCAATGAAGGTACAAGTCAAGCAAGAGGTTCAGGTTCGAGTATTGTCACGTTGGGAACCTGAGTTTGAGTTACCTATACACGCCTACGTGATGTCTCGACACTTGTCAACAAACATACCTTCTAAGCATAAACTGGAACATGAGCTTTGTCATTTCAACAATCTCAATCTAGCTGATCCAAAATATTATGAATCTGGAACCATGGACATGCTATTGGGTGTACAAGAATACACAAAAATACTTCAACAAGGGCTTATCAAGGGTCCCTCAGGTACAATATGTGCTCAGAAAACCAACCTGGGATGGATCGTAATGGGAGGAATTAACATGAAAGTTAATAAACGTGAAAAGTCCTTAATGGTTATGAATATGATCAATGAAATAGATATAAATGATTTGCTTAAGACTATATGGGAAATAGATACAGACACAAAAAGAAATTTAACTAAAGAAGAACAGATGTGTGAAGATATTTATGTGAAATCACATTCTAGGAACAAGGAAGGAAGATACATAGTTAAATTACCTTTTAAGACAGAGAAACCAGTGTCACCAGAAGGAAATACAAGAGATACAGCAATTAAAAGACTAATACAATTAGAAAGAAGATTTAATAAAAATCCAGAATTGAAACAAGAGTACATTAAAGTAATAGATGAATACAAATATTTAAATCATATTGAAGAAGTACCTGTAAAAGAAAAAAATAATAAATCAGTTTACTTACCTCATCACGCCGTTGTGCGTCAAGACAAAGAGACCACGAAGACACGAGTAGTTTTCGACGCTTCCTGTAAAGGTTCTAATGGTGTTTCACTAAATGACGAACTTTTACCTGGACCAGTACTGCAAGAAGATCTTAGAAGTTTGATAATGAGATGGCGTATCCATGCAATTTGCTTTGTGTCAGACATTCAAAAGATGTATAGAATGGTACAGGTAGATGATAAAGATGTTGACTACCAAAGAATTGTATGGAGAAATGATCCAACTGACGAAATACGGGATTACAGACTTTTAACTGTGACATTCGGGACAGCATCAGCACCGTATCTCGCGGTAAGGACTCTCAAGCAGCTAGCTGTCGATGAAGGTGACAAATTCCCTGAAGCCTCCAGAATATTAAGCGAAGACTTCTATATTGATGATTGCATGTCTGGTAGTGATAGTGTTACAAAGGCTATTAAAATAAGTAGAGACTTGAAAGAATTATTACAAAAAGGTGGTTTCGAATTAAAGAAGTGGTTATCTAACAATGTTGAATTTATGCAAAGTTTAGAACCAACAGACAGATCTACTAAAGCACATCTAGATTTAAAAGTGGATGGTATTGTCAAAGCATTAGGTGTACAATGGAACTTAGGAGCTGATCAATTTGAATACAATTTATCTTTAAAACCAATAAGTGACGATGATATCATAACAAAACGTAACATCTTGTCAGACATACAAAAACTATTTGACCCATTAGGATGGATTGCACCTTGCATTGTGTTAGCGAAAATTCTAATACAAAAATTATGGCTAGAAAAGGCTCACTGGGATGAAGATCTCAACATTTTTCTGAAGGAAGAATGGTTGAAGATACGTAAAGATCTTAAGAATGTAAATGACATTCGCCTTGACCGATGGTTGGGAATATCTAGCATAAACCTAGATAGTATCCAGATTCATGGATTTTGTGATGCATCGACTGTAGCCTACGCAGCAGTGGTGTACTGTCGTGTAAAGAACCAAGATGGTTCTTTTAAAACAACTCTTATTGCAGCAAGAACAAGAGTAGCTCCGCTCAAAACGATATCTTTGCCGAGGCTTGAACTTTGTGGTGCTTTACTACTGTCAAGATTATTAAAGCAAGTATCACAAGCAATGCGGATACCAGCCTCAAAGATTTTTGCTTGGACTGATTCGTCTATTGTTATTGCATGGTTGTTTGGAGAGCCTACAAGATGGAAACCTTTTGTAGCAAATCGTGTGGTAGAGATAATATCCACTGTGAATCAAAACCAATGGTATCATGTACAGTCGCAAGACAATCCCGCTGATATTGCATCACGAGGAATGTTTGTTGTAGATCTCAAGAAAAGTGACCTATGGTGGAATGGACCATCATGGTTATTCAATGGAGATTTAAATTTAACAAGACCAAATTTGATATCCACTGATTTAGAAAAGAAGAAAGAGACAGTTAAGACATTCGCAATGACAGACATTGAAAAGAATAATAAATTTACAGAAAGATTCCAAGAATTTAATTCATTAAAAGAGTTAATAAGAACAATAGCATACTGTAAGAAATTTCTAAAATTTAAGAAAGACAAAGAAGATATAACAATAAAAACGGAAGATATGGAAGAAGCGTTAGAAATATGCATAAAATTAGTACAAAATGAAGAGTTTGAAGAAGAATTTGAGTCATTAAATAAAAAGAAACACATTAAAAATAATAGTAAATTAAAATCACTTGATCCATATTTAGACGAAAAAGGAATACTGAGGGTGGGCGGAAGATTAAGGAAATCAAAGTAAGAAGATAATACAAAACATCCTATAATAATTGGCAAAAATAATACGCTTATCTCGCTTATTATAAGTGAAGCTCATATCAAGACCTTACATGGAGGAATTCAATTAATGTTATGCCACTTACGATCTAAATATTGGATTTTAAGAGCTAAGGATATGGTTAAGAAACATATACACCGATGTTTAATATGTGCCAAAGAGAACGCAAAGACAAGAACACAATTAATGGGTGATCTGCCAACTGTTCGAGTTACACCCGCACGACCATTTTGGAACTCTGGAGTGGATTTTGCTGGCCCATTCCAAATCTTGATGAACAAAGGAAGAGGTGCTAAAACCAACAAGGCCTATGTTGCAATCTTTGTATGCATGTCCACTAAAGCGGTTCACCTAGAATTAGTTGGTGATTTGACATCACAGGCATTCATAGGAGCATACAAAAGATTTTGTGCTAGAAGAGGCAAGTGTGCACATCTTTGGAGTGATCAAGGTAGAAACTTCATAGGAGCTAATAAAGAACTTTCTGAGGCTTGGAAGGAAGCAAAATTACAATTTCACGGTCAAATTTCTGATACATTAGCTAATGACGGCACTCAATGGCACTTTATTCCAGCCTACTCACCAAATTTTGGAGGCCTATGGGAGGCTGGCGTAAAGTCGATGAAATATCATTTGAGAAGAATCCTTAATAACCACGTTAAATTTGAAGAAATGACAACAGTGTTATGTGAAATTGAAGCATGCCTCAATTCACGACCACTGTGCCCTATAAGCCAATCAGATGACAACCTTAATCCACTTACACCTGGACATTTTTTAATTGGAGAAGCTCCAATTACAGTACCTCATCCAAACTTAAGAGATGTTAAAGTTACAAATTTGACTCGTTGGCAATATGGTCAAAAATTATTAAATGATTTTTGGTGTAGATGGCAAGTTGAATACTTGACCAGTCTTCAACAGCGACCAAAGTGGTTAAGAAAGAAAGAAGAATTTAAAATAGGAGATATTGTTCTAATTAAGGAATTAAATTTGCCACCTGGTAAATGGGCTCTTGGTCGCATCACAGATAAACATCCAGGGCCAGATGGAATTACCAGAGTCTATAGTGTAAAAAGCGGTGATTCTATAATCAAACGATGTGTGTCTAAATTATGTTACCTGCCCATAGATATAAACTAAATTTAATAATTTGTTATGTTTTGCACCCACTTTTACATGTGTAATTTCGAAAGGACTCATATAGTCCTTTGGTGGGCGGTTATGTTCAATAAGTTTTAATATTCAGTAATAAACAGATATCTATTGCAAGCAGACGTTTTTATTTTTACTCCAAAGAACACAATATACTTTCAACCTTATTGCGTTAACAATCTCAAAGGGATTAGGCAGCGTTTTCGATAAACGCTCCAAGGCGGCTTAACTTTTTCCGACTATTCCAACAATTATTGTTATATTTCAACCAATTTACACAAAACCTTGACATATTATATACCTAAACCTTACCTGAATCGTTCTGTCCATTCGTATAAACCTCATGAAAATCCGTTCAGTAGTTTTTGAGTATATTGCGAACAGACAGGCAGAAAGACCCGACGGAGGACTTTCCTTTATATCGTTTTAAAATAACTATATCTAAACGAATATTTTTATTAAAAGTGAAAAACAATATTTCACAAACGTTCATATTACGCACTTTATATGCTTTCCCACTAGTAATTCATATCATCCGGTGCCAGTAACGTAATACATGAGGAAGGAGCTAGTTTCCAATAGGTATTAATATTAAGTAGGTACTGAAAACGTGTCCGAAGGTTATATCCGAATCTCTGGCTGTCGGTTGATAATGGAAGAGTCAAGTTACTCAATGGAAGGAAGGTCTGTCCGACTCGGACGATCTTCGACGTCGTGAACTCACGCGCACGCACGCGCAGCGCTCACCGCTCACACTCCACAGGACTATCGCGGCGCGCGCGCGTGCGGCTATCATGTGCGACGAGTGACGTAACCCCTTCATGAAGATGTCACTGTGTAACACTTTCAGGTGAGTTAATTAGTGCATGTCAGCGATTTATGTGTCCATTATTTATTATTAATTAACGACATTACATTAAATGCATTGATCTGAAGGTACTTGATTTATCTTATAATTTTATAAAATTACGATATTTAACGGACATAATTTGATTTTAAATGAAGCCAATTTGGTATCTTTAAGGTTGATTAATAAATAGAAAACTTAACTAAACCAATTTAACTTAAATTAAAAATGATTATTATAATTATGTAGCTTGTGAATTATTTGAGTACAACGAGTTTTTATACTAAATTATTATCGGTTAATTCTTTAAATTTTCGACGAGGCAGAACATAAAGAATTTGGTCAATATTAGGTAATCCTACTGAATATTCTTCAATTATTATAATGCCTTAATCTGCCCCATTTTTTGTAATTTGAAACTTCGTACCTACTTGTAATAACATTTCTATAATTGGGTGGGTGATGAATGATGTATCTGAAAATTTATTTTGAAGTAAAAATATTACTTTTCCTCTCATACTTTAGAACTTTATAAAAAAGTAATTTTTCAGTTCGTCTGAAATTAATTTGTTGGGAGACACGTTTTACGAACTTGACACGATTTATAGAACAACTAGCTGATGCCAGCGACTTCGTTCGCGTGGGCTTCATCTTAAACTGAGCTTTCGAGCAAAAAAAGTGGCGAAATAATCAAACTATTTCATTTCCATATCAATCTGATGATCAACAGTCAATAATGACACCTGATAATTCGAAAAAATTCAACGCGAGTCAGATTTCATTGCAATTTGTTGATATGGTGCCTTTAAAATAGTCTTTAAATGGTGATAACTTTTCTTTCCGACAACCGATGAAACAAAGACTATAATATGTTGCCCCGAGCTTTGCTTAATATATTTGTGTAAATTGCATGAAAATCGGTTCAGTATCTTCGGAGATTATTTTTTTTTTTGTTTTATAGTAAAGTAAAGGGGCAAACGGGCAGACGGCTCACGTGATGGTAAGTGATCACCGCCGCCCATAGACATCCGCAACACCAGAAGGCTTGCAGGTGCGTTTCCGGCCTTTAAGAAAGATGTAGGCTCGCTTCTTGAAGGTTTCCAAGTCGTATCGGTTCGGAAAAACCGCCGGCGAAAGCTGATTCCACAGAGTGGTTGTGCGGGGCAAGAAGTGTCTCAAGAATCGCGCAGTTGTGGACTTCCAGACATCAAGATGGTATGCGTGGTATTTTTGACGCGATGTCCGATGGCGAAATTCAGCGGCCGGGATTAAACCGAACAATTCCTCCGAGCATTCCCCGTGATAAATGCGATAGAAGATGCAGAGCGAGCCTACATCTCTACGCAACGCCAAAGGGTCGAGCCGATCGGAATGAGCCTGATCATCGACGATTCGAGCCGCTCTACGTTGGATACGGTCAAATGGAAGGAGCTGGTACTGGGGAGCCCCCGCCCAAAGGTGAGAACAATACTCCATGTGTGGCCGAATTTGCGCCTTATAAAGTTGCAGGCGATGGGCCGGCATGAAGTATTGCTTCGCCTTATTGAGCACACCAAGCTTTTTAGAGGCCAATTTGGCCTTCCCTTCCAGATGACCCGAAACTGAACGTCTCTCGATATGTCCACACCAAGTATTCCAATACTAGCTGCGGCAGTCAGGGGAGTACTCTCGAAATGAGGAGATACGACGAATGGTGACTTTTTAGCGGTAAACGCGCAGACTTGTGTCTTCTTGGGGTTGAATTGGACTAAGTTTAGTCGGCCCCACTCCGAGACTTTGGTTAACAAAGACTCGACTTCAGACACAAGTCTGTTTCGGCACTCGTCGACGTTTTCCCGAAAAATGTTGGCGCGGCCGGAGTATGAGGCATCTCCTGTGCTGTCGTCCGCATAGCAATGAATGCCGCTAATCTGCAGCATTCTGCATCTGCATTAGCCCGTACAAACAAACAGATAAACAGAGAAACAGAGAAACAGAAAATTAAAAAATAATCCGGTTTTGGTCTATTTCTCTTCTTACATCCCCCTGATTCAGTTTTTAGATTTTTTTATCTATGTACAGACATTTGACCTCTACAGTTTTATTATATGTATGTATAGATACCTATAGATAGATGACGCGGTTAAATTTATTCGTGAAAAATAGCACAGAAATCGTTTTTTTTTATTCTGCCCTGTTACTGTTCTCATGTACATTAGAATCTCACAAATATGTCACTTCAATACACCGATACGTCCAATAATCCGGCATACTCCGACCGCGCCTCCCCCATACAAGTTGCACAAAACAGATCCCAATTAAGGAATATAAAACTACGTTAACTAATTACATAAGTGAGATATATTATGTTAGAATTATAAAAAAATACGTCTGTACAAATATTTGTTATTCCCCTTATTGAAATGCTTTATTTAATTAATAATGATTTTTTCTATATAATCGAGTAATCCGAACATTCAAATAATCCGGCACCCTCTGGTTTTGAATAGTACCGGATTAATGGGATTCTACTACTATATAGTGAAAATTGGCAATATGGTCATTCATATATAATAAGATTAATTTTACTGAGTATACCTACGCTTCTTAATCCTCTAAACAAGTTTCAAGAATGAAAATTGCAGAAAAATACGATATCTGTAATCAAAAATATTTAAAATAATGAAGCAGACCAGTGTTTCCGGTTCAATGAAATATTCAATAAACATCGTTTTAATAAATCATAACTTTGGTACATGAGGGTGTTATTTTCCACGCCGGGACGAGTTTTGTTTAAAAATTATCATCGATTGTTCAATGATCATAATATATATAAAACAATTGATTGGTTTAAAATACAAATGTTATAAAAGCAATTCAATGTTTGTATTCATTGAGCTGAATGCTTCCTGCAGTTGACCCTCTATGAAAACCTGTGCGTGATTATCGCAAGCCGCAAGACTACCGAGCTCTTACAACTTCTGTTGCATAACTCGATGCCAATATTTAATAGCTAATATTAGCTACGACTGCATTCTTTACTATTACTAGTAACACTGTATTATAACATATTTATTTATGATTGTTTCAGGCTATTCGCAGTGAGCTGGGCTATTGTGCTGTCTTTCATTGACGCACCAGTAAGTACATTCACGATCAGTCGCTCAGGCCACATCACGAAAACAATTCATGATCTTAATCAAGAGGACGGACAGTATTTAGATGTTAAAAATGATCTGAGGAAACCGAATAACACCAACTCAACGAAAGGAGATGGTTTAATAGTAAATACTGAATCATACAGTAAACATAATTTTATCACATCGATTCAAGATCAAACAAACAATAGCTTCAATACAAAAAGTCTAAAATTGAAAATAAAAAATACCGAAACCAATGATGTTGTTAGTAATGCAACGATTTCTGAATACGAGGACCAAACTTACTTACCCGGGCAGGACAAATATACATACGTATCTCATAATCTTGCATCTGCTGAGGCGAAACAACTGTCATCTTGGAAAAAATATAGCATCATTAACAGAAAACAAAACCCTGTTCCATTAGATAGTAATAAAACCGACGAAATGATAATCGATGAAATGGGTGTTCCTCGTCAAGATTCTAAGTCTGCTGATATACCATCTCTAAATCAGATAAAGAATTTTCTTTTTCCGTCAGGGTTTTTCAAATCGGAAGTTCAAAATGACACAATCACCAGCACAGAAGTTACAGATAAATCAATGAGGGATAATATTGAAACAACAAATGAACCAACAACAACCGAAAAGGGTAGTTCCGCAGCAGTGGAGTCAAAACGTGGTGGATTTTTAGATTTTTCTTTAAAATCTCTTTTTGAAGACAGTAGTGAAAAAAAAGATAGCTCACAAGAAAACAATACTTCACGCCCTAAAGGCAGACGGCTCAGTTGGCGTTTCGGTTCAAGGTATCGGGGTAAAGATGATAGCTCTGCGGAGAAAGATAAGGAACGATCGAGGTTTCGATTAAGAAATAATAAAGATCGAAAAACAGATAATAATAATACAAAAGAAAGTAAAGAAGAGCATTCAAAGGAATTAGAATCAAGGGAAGACTCTGACAGGACGCGTGTCCGACCAAAAAACAACGATGATGAAAAAAATAATATGCAAAAAAAATACTCTGAGGGTAATGACAATTATAATAGTAAGGCTATTAACGGAGAAAATAGAGAAAAACAAATAGATTCTAAAGAGAAGTCAAAATCAGATGCCAAAAATGATAAGAAAATATTGGCAGAATGGAATGAATATGAAAGAATCCGTGGAAAAACGGATAATGAATATTTCAAGGAATCTAAAGAAAGCAATGATGTTGATAAACAAGAGCAGAATAAGAAAAGTAATAATTTTTCTCGGTCGAGAAATAATAATAAAAATTCAAAAGAAGAAATCAGCATAGGAAATATAGCAGAACTTAAGGAAAAAACCACTACAGAGATAAATATATGGAAATCTTCTGCTGATGAAAAGAGTCAATCGCATTTTAAAAATAACAAAGAAATATCCAAAGAAGAAAGCAATGAAAGAAGACCGCGAATTAATGAATCTATAAGTAAGGAGCAAAACGATAACAGCTTCCGTTTGAGTTCTAAAGACGGAGAAGAAAATTATAAAAAAAATAATAACAAAAACGAGAAACATGAAAAATCTGATAATAAACAGAATTATGACGCTGGATCTCAATCACGGTTGAGATATGACAAGAATTCTAAAGAAAAAAATGATGAACGAAGAAAAGATAAAAATATAAAACAAAATGAAAATAACAAATCACGAGTAACAAATAATAGTGACAGGACAAGCGATGAGTTAAGAGAAGAAAATTATAATAATGATAAGGACCATTTTTACTCTGATTATGAAAAAAATACTTCAGGCACAGAATATAAAAGAGGTCCAGAATCTCATACTCAGCAATACTCAGATATAGACAATGATAGAGAAAAATCACGTTTTGAAATTGCTAAAGCTTCGATAGAGCAGAATCAAACATCAGTAATTAGCGAAGAAAATAATAAACAAGACGTTAACGACCCTCAAAAGCCAATTACAATAGAATATATCAAACAATATTTATCTACAATCGATGAAGAAGATGAAAACGAAACAAAAACACCGACTGTAGAAGATGAAACTACTACGACAAAAACAAAACAAATAGAAGTTCCTAACATAGTAGCAGCCAAATATCCTTCTGAATTAAGCGATTTAAATAGTACGCCAGAAACTCTCGAACCGTATAATATTCCTAACTTATTGATTAGTTTACCTAGTCCTAGAAATAGAGATGGAATTCAGGGATATTCTCGATTTAACGGAATAGGTAACATGCAAGACAAAAAAAATAGAGAAAAAGAGGAAACTAAAGAAGACACTGATATAATAAACAGAAAACCAGAAACGAATAATGAGGTTAATGAGGACTTGAAAAAAGATAACAATATTACTACTCATGAAAGACAAAACTACGAGACCGAAAAAAACCAAAAAGAAACTGAAGCTGCTATCCAAATGGTAAGTAATGCAAGTTCTAATTTATATTATTTTTGATTATAATGGGACATTTTTGTTTTTATTTATAATTACAGAACGATGACACCAGAAAGGAAGAGCTTCTGAAGGAAGAATTAATAAGTAACTACGAAGAGAACTTTGGCAGATATAAAGAAAACTATAGAACTACAACGCAGGCCATAATTCCCATTAAAATATACGAGGTAAACAAAAAATTAGAAGTCAAAGAAAATGATACAGTTGACGAAAAGTTAATTGTTAAGCCACTGAGTTTCTTAGAAAAATTAAAGACTACCATTTTATATCCAGTCAGTGCCAATTATAAACCACCCAAAATAATTGAAGTACAACCTCCGAAGTCATTTTTGAGAGACCCTGATGATAATAGTTGGCGAAATGAAAGTTTGAGTTCGCTAGGAATTGTTTTCAAACCTAAGAATTCATCGAAACCTTTCACTCAAGTCTTGAAGAATAAGACCGAGACAGAATGGAATAATTTGACAGAAAAAACAAATAAAAATGAAACACCTGATCTGAGGGAGAGATTAGAAAAAATTGCAGAAATCAGAAAAACTAAGAGGAAGAAGACAGATGCTTTCGGAAACATCATTTATAACGACTACGAAGAAACATACTCGAGAGAAACAACGTTCTCAAAAGATACAGAATCTTCTACGTCCACGAAACCTACTTCTACGGAAACTACAGTATCTCCCATAACGTTCACCAGTACGATAGCGACCACCACCGACGCAGAACAATATAAAATTAGTGTTACGAAAGCAACAACTGAGAAATCAAAGAAAGTATTCAATGCAGCCGAGTATTATGACACGTCTGATGAAGATGATGCGGATTACCTGACATTGGCTAAAATAGATTTGAAGAAATTCACCGTTCCCATTAAGGATAGTAACTCTTATGTGACTCCTCCCACTTGGCCAGTAACAAATATGAGATTCGAAGACCAACGTTACCATGACAGAAAATCTACTCTTCAATATTTCCCACCTTTAACAACACAAAAAAATGTATTTAAAGATTACGAGAACGATTTTCATCGAAAAATGGGCACCTTCACAGACGCCGAGCCCCCGACTAACGTTTTGCCAGTCTCTTACACGAAGCTGACCACGTCTGTTCCAAAAACTGGAAAGCAACATCTGTTCACTCCTAATTTTAGCAGCTTTCTTGATACCACCTTGACGACAAAGCCGATGGAGTACGAGGCACACGTGCCGGATAAACCTGACGACAAAGACGGCTACACTTTCGTCACCGATGACGGAAGCTTTAACCGAGCGGCTGACGTCATTAAACATTACAGGGACTTCTTAAATGCAGTGGCCAAAGACCATGAAGAGGATAAAGATATGGAGGAATATCGTCCACTTACAAAAATACCAACACAAGCTGTAACGATGAGTGACGTCATGATCGACCATAAAATTAAATCTAAACCAGAAATGGGAGAAAATTACGATTACGAAAATAATTTCCGAAAAGATGTGCTGCAGAGATTCGTCCATAATTTTAATCAGAACAGCGAAAGATTTAAATCGGATTTACCACTTTTGTATAACAACAGCATCATTCACGGAAGCCTCGGGCCCGGAGGGGACGTCGCGTCGTCGCGGGCGTACTTGAGCAGGATGCTGACGCGGCCCTCGGGGGAGTGCGACAACTCAACCGCGGAGCTGTCCCCGGCCTATGAGCTGCAATATTACGTGCCGGAGCAGGAAGAAAGAGAAGAAGTAGATCTTAAACCTGTCACGCTACCTTACGAGTACCGGTTATAATTTAGATTTGTACCTATGTAAATACATATTGAATGTAATATACAGTTAATTGTAATGAATGATCTGCTTTAACAAATTGCAGCAGATATCGTGTGGTAACTGTTAGTGAAGCGTGTCCGTTGTGAACCGTTTCGAAGGCGCACGCGCGTGATGAACAATTTTTTTTATATTAATTTTTGAACCTAATTAGACTTAATGTTGATATTTTGATTATTACTTGATTACATAGCTTATGAGATAATAATTACATTATTAAGGAAACCTTAGCCTTGTCAGTAGTCAAAATACGTAAATCCATTAGAAATTAGCTTAGTACTTACTAGCGGAGAAGGAAACAGTAATGACTATAGTTATCGAGTGGGAGCCGCGGCGGTTACTTTGTATCGATTTGCGCGCTAGTTTATTGTAAGCAATGACAACACGACAGTGACGGCGTAAGACCAAAATTTTATGTGGGCAAGATTCATTTTGCGGGGCCCTCTGCAATTTTTTTAAGTAATGCATACATTTTCGGGGCGCGAGGCCCCTGGGTCGCGAGGCCGTTGGCGGTGGCCCACGTCGCCCACGCCTCACGCCGCCACTGCAACACGACTGTTCTCGTAAAATGTATTAAGTAATGTATAATAAATATTGAAAGTGGTTATTTGTAGACAGGTAATAAAAAAGGATATTGTTCACATTGGGATTTTATTTAAAATGTACTTATCTGTTAGGACCCGCAACTCAATTGACTTATTTTTGAATGGAACATTTACTATGGTTCGCCATGTGATCTGATGATATACCTACTACATTTAAATGAACTTATAAGTTGATCTGATTGAAAAACAAGTTCTCATTCACTTACTTTACTTTCTACTTCACTCTTATACCTTGCCATAAATCTAAGTATTACCATTTCTCTTTCGAAGTTGGGGTATTCCACAGGCGGGAGCACATTCAACGTGCTCAGACAATCTCAGCCTGCAGCTCTCAGACGGGGCAAAGAGCACTCGCTTTCCCTTCGTAACTCCCATTTTCTTCATAAAATCGGTACTTCTTAGAGACAGTATTATTATTTCTACTTATGTAATTCGCAATGTTATTTATTTAAATTATTAGTGCACCGAACATGAACTTTTCAGTCGTGTGGTTGCCAGCAAGAAATTACTAATAGTTATAAGGCCGCCATTCGTACATACTGTTGTTATAAATTTTGTTCCCTTTATGTGATGGTGTATAATAAAGTATTTTTTTCAATTCATTACAATTTGCAAAATTAAATGATTCAATCTCGGCCTAATCCTTCGAATGTTGCAATTCAATTATTTTCATCATATTTACACTCGCTTTAGGGTTATGTGCATTCATCACTGCCTCGTTCAGAAAATATACAAGTAAAACACAAAAAGATTTAAAATACCATTTTATTGACATATTTGTTTTAGAATAATATGCAAACGTCATTCGTCACCGGCTAGATGACTTTGAGCACATTATATAACGACACAGTAGTGGCTAGGTCTCTATTCGACGAGAGCTTAACTAAAATAGATTGCAAATGCTAATCTGAGGGTAATAAATAGTTATAATACAAATTAAAAGAAACAATTTGACACTTGAACACATATCTCTTTGGGTCGAACGAAAACGGAACACGAGACTATATCTATATACAACGGCGGATCATGTGTTCAATGAAACGATTGAAACGTGTGAACCGAATGCAGATGGACCGCTTCGAACAGTTAGGAGAAGTTAGGAGTACATTTAAAAAGATATCAACAGTTGTCTTACATAAAGGAACCATATTTCAGTTTCAGATAATTTATTTATTTATTTATTTATTTATTCAGTAGAACGGCACACTACTAAAATTACAATGTCAAAATAAAATTTGAATAAAAATAAATAATACATTAAGGTTCTCGATAGTTAGACTGTTCCGGAGCTAGCACTCCACGGGGCTTGCGTTACTTCCGGCGACGGGGAGCGACGCTACTCCGCGAATAGATCTGAACAGGATCGCAGGAACAGGTCCAGGGGTATTAGTAATATTTAAAATGGAAAGATACGAGTTAATTTAAGTGTAGAAATAGATGAAAAATAGAATTTCAACTTATCACATCGTTTGGACACTGATAATATTATAATCAAATGAAACCAGCTGACGTCACAGAACGGACGTATTATTTCAAGCAATTTCTTATAAAACTGACGCCTCGTGTGTACACACCGCCCTCCGCCCCTCCGGCCTCTCTCCTCAGGTATATCTGATTTGATTATCACAAAGCGTAAGGTAAATAAAATAATGTAAATATGTCGTAAATAACATTAAAGCAAATCAATCACACGGGACTCGAACCGCCGGCCTCCGAACTGACAAAGGTAATATAATCATTCATAAGTATAGTTTTACATTAAAAGCGACTATTTACAAAGGGCACGTCTCTAGCTCCGCACACTCCCGCCCGCCGCCCACTCGCGCTCCACACACAACTAGAGCGGGTTACAGACGCAAACCATGTCTGAAAATTAATGGTTGCATAAATAAAATAAAAATAGTCTCTTGGTTTTTAAAGTAATATATACGTTTTATATTACTTCGAGATTTTTTCTGAATTCTCTCAAGTGTAGGGCAGTGGAGGCGAGTGAAGGGCGCGCCCCTCGAATTCACGTAACATTAGCCAGTCTTTCGTTTCCACTACGTCTAGAGTAGTCTTGCGCACCTCATACAAGAGGCACCTCAAATGTCACACTCAAACTTGTGAAATGTCGCAACACCTCAAACATACATTTTGTACCACTTCAAACTCGTTGAGGTACTTGGAACGCGGGCGAGGCGATGAATGTGATTGAGGCGGTGAGGTGTACGTCAAGATGAATGAGTGAACGGTTGAAATGAATCGTTTTGTCTTACTCGCTCTCGATTTACTCTTTGCATTACAATGACAATGGAGTAATTATAATTATTAATATTAATTTGAATTCTGTACTCTGTGGTACAGTAATAGTAATTAGGATTAATATTTTTTATCTATTATAGGTAGCAATAGTGTTGCTTAATATTTTAACTTTTCTTAATAGCAATCATATTTTAACTTATTAAATTAAATATTATAGAACAATAATATTGCTTAAATAAATAATTAACATTTTTAATTTTTTTATATAATGATAGCAACACAAAATAATATTTAATAATGATTTGAAAAAAATGTACGTTTTATAGAAATAATATATTTAAAATTTCAAAAGAAATGTTAGGTACTTCATTTGTCCTGTGGCAACCTCAGTCACCTCACCTCACTACAAAAGTCACAACCACTCGTATGACGTATTCGTACATAAAGGAACTAACAGTACAAAATGAGGTCCTCAAATGAAGTGGTACAATGTCCCAACTCATTTCATAAAATGAGGTAATACATACAAACACTTCAATTTCGTTTGTCCTACCCATCACTAGTCTAGAGTACCGCGCACACACCGCACACTCCGCACACTCCGCACACCCCACACACCCGCTCACACCGCACACCCCACACACCGCACACACCCCGCACACCTCGCACACTCTGTCGTAAAACGTACTAAAGCTTCAGCTAATATATTATACGTAATAATATTCGACTAAGGTACTTTTTGAACCAAGAAATATATTTAAAACAAAACAGTTTCATGCACCTCTAAAAGCGATACAGTGCAAATATAATCAACCGATAGTAAATTAAGCAAATTAGAAGCCGCGCGGGGCGGCGCCGGCCCGGACGTTCGAATTAGAATATATTGGCACCTACATTTGGCTATGATAAGGGCAAATCATAGCGGCTTCAGCCCCGCGCTCGTACACAACACAACACAACACGCCCGAGCTGCTTTCTTGAATTAATAAACAACAAAATTAATTATTTGGCGGAAACTTCAACGGAAATGCAGTTCGAGGGATTCACTTGTCAATTTTTAATTAATTGCTAATAAACATTGATTGCGTATCCTTCGTCCGGTGCGTGTCCGGTGCGGACCGCGGGGCGCGCGGCGGCCGCCGGACAGCCGGCCAGCCGGACAGCCGGACAGCCGGACATCCGGCCGTGCGCGGGCGCGGCTCGCCTGAGTATTTTAATAAAAGACTTTATACCGGAAAACGCGATTTAGTATTTATATTGTTTGAGTGATTTATCCCAGTTTCGGATGCTTTTCAGCAATCGTGGTCACACAGATGATTTAAACAATATTGTTCAATAAGTTTTAATATTCAGTAATAAACAGATATCTATTGCAAGCAGACGTTTTTATTTTTACTCCAAAGAACACAATATACTTTCAACCTTATTGCGTTAACATATGGTCCTTCGAGCCGGATCTGCCGCTAAGTGAGCTACATCGAAGGAACAAAAGGCTTCAAATTCCATCGCGATAAGAACGCGTTGAATACAATTTTTGCAACATTGTTGCAATATTAAGTTAAAAATATTGTGTTTGAATAAAACTGTACTGAAGAAGTTTTGAGTGAAGTTAAATAGTGATGAATTATGGCGAATTCGGAACAAATTATTAGTATTTTGGAAAATACAGCGGAATTATTGAGAAAAACACAAATAAATTTGAAAAAATGTCCAAAACAACGATTAACTAAAGGCTACATACAGTCACGTATACAATGTGTTGAAGATTATTGGTCATCGTTCAAGAAAGCCCATTTAGATTTATTGAAAATTACTCCACGAGAACAAAAAGCAATTTTACCTTATTTTGTGAATGAAGAGTATTATTTACAAGAAGATTTATATTTATGCATACTGGGCGACCTGAAAGACATGTTATCAACGTTCGATGTCAAACTTCCGGAACAATACCATGATCGAACCCAAGACATCACCGTGGAAGGTGCTCAAAATCAATTACCGCAAGTTAGACTACCGCGAATAGAATTACCAACTTTTGCCGGTAATTACGAGGAATGGCCCACTTATAAGGATTTATTTATTTCACTGGTCCACGATAATTCATCACTTACAAACGTTCAGAGGTTGCATTATTTGAAGACAAGCGTAACAGGTGAAGCGGCGACTTTGCTTAAGCATATACAAGTAACCGATACAAACTATTTACAAGCGTGGGATACTCTAAAGTTAAGGTATGGAAATAAACGATTAATTGTAAATTCTCTACTTAAAAGACTTTTTTCGCAAAAGAAATGTACAACTCAAACCGCTACACAATTAAAAGGATTATTAGACACCACAAATGAAATATTAAGTAGTCTTCAAAACCTTAAAATATCAACGGACTCTTGGGATCCAATAGTTATATTTCTGGTCGTACAGAAGCTGGACTCGGAGTCTCACAAGGAGTGGGAACAATATGCTTACGCTCAACATGCAGAAGAGTTGTCAAAGTGGTTCGATTTAAAAAAGTTTTTGGAATCAAAGTTTCGTACCTTAGAACTAGTCACACCGCCGACCGCAAGACCTATTAGAGAACGTGTTTTCCATGTGTCTACATCATCAGAGAAGATCTGTATCATGTGTAAAGAAAATCACTCCTTATGTCGATGTAAACTATTTTCTAAATTGCAAACTTCTGAACGCAGTCAGTACGTTCAAAATAATAAACTCTGTTTTAATTGTTTGGCCCCAGGGCATTCAGCATTTAAATGTCGTGTTCCTATGTCTTGTCGTATATGTAAAAGACGTCATCATTCCCTACTACATCAATCAACTAATGGAAATGCGTCGGCCTCACCGGAAACCATGCAACCGACGACATCAACACAGGTTGATGTAGAAGAGAAGACTGTACTTACTTCAATGGCATCTTTACATAGTAAGGAACAAAACATTAGTCTATTGGCAACCGCAGTAGTGATAGTAAAGGGTGAACATGGACACACTACTGTGCTTAAGGCGCTGATAGATTCAGGGTCGCAAACATGTTTTATTACTCAAAAGGCAGCTCAAGCCCTAAAATTACAATTCAAGCCGGTCAATTTAATTGTCACTGGAATGGAGTCAATGAAGGTACAAGTCAAGCAAGAGGTTCAGGTTCGAGTATTGTCACGCTGGGAACCTGAGTTTGAGTTACCTATACACGCCTACGTGATGTCTCGACACTTGTCAACAAACATACCTTCTAAGCATAAACTGGAACATGAGCTTTGTCATTTCAACAATCTCAATCTAGCTGATCCAAAATATTATGAATCTGGAACCATGGACATGCTATTGGGTGTACAAGAATACACAAAAATATTACAACAAGGGCTGATCAAGGGTCCCTCAGGTACAATATGTGCTCAGAAAACCAACCTGGGATGGATCGTAATGGGAGGAATTAACATGAAAGTTAATAAACGTGAAAAGTCCTTAATGGTTATGAATATGATCAATGAAATAGATATAAATGATTTGCTTAAGACTATATGGGAAATAGATACAGACACAAAAAGAAATTTAACTAAAGAAGAACAGATGTGTGAAGATATTTATGTGAAATCACATTCTAGGAACAAGGAAGGAAGATACATAGTTAAATTACCTTTTAAGACAGAGAAACCAGTGTCACCAGAAGGAAATACAAGAGATACAGCAATTAAAAGACTAATACAATTAGAAAGAAGATTTAATAAAAATCCAGAATTGAAACAAGAGTACATTAAAGTAATAGATGAATACAAATATTTAAATCATATTGAAGAAGTACCTGTAAAAGAAAAAAATAATAAATCAGTTTACTTACCTCATCACGCCGTTGTGCGTCAAGACAAAGAGACCACGAAGACACGAGTAGTTTTCGACGCTTCCTGTAAAGGTTCTAATGGTGTTTCACTAAATGACGAACTTTTACCTGGACCAGTACTGCAAGAAGATCTTAGAAGTTTGATAATGAGATGGCGTATCCATGCAATTTGCTTTGTGTCAGACATTCAAAAGATGTATAGAATGGTACAGGTAGATGATAAAGATGTTGACTACCAAAGAATTGTATGGAGAAATGATCCAACTGACGAAATACGGGATTACAGACTTTTAACTGTGACATTCGGGACAGCATCAGCACCGTATCTCGCGGTAAGGACTCTCAAGCAGCTAGCTGTCGATGAAGGTGACAAATTCCCTGAAGCCTCCAGAATATTAAGCGAAGACTTCTATATTGATGATTGCATGTCTGGTAGTGATAGTGTTACAAAGGCTATTAAAATAAGTAGAGACTTGAAAGAATTATTACAAAAAGGTGGTTTCGAATTAAAGAAGTGGTTATCTAACAATGTTGAATTTATGCAAAGTTTAGAACCAACAGACAGATCTACTAAAGCACATCTAGATTTAAAAGTGGATGGTATTGTCAAAGCATTAGGTGTACAATGGAACTTAGGAGCTGATCAATTTGAATACAATTTATCTTTAAAACCAATAAGTGACGATGATATCATAACAAAACGTAACATCTTGTCAGACATACAAAAACTATTTGACCCATTAGGATGGATTGCACCTTGCATTGTGTTAGCGAAAATTCTAATACAAAAATTATGGCTAGAAAAGGCTCACTGGGATGAAGATCTCAACATTTTTCTGAAGGAAGAATGGTTGAAGATACGTAAAGATCTTAAGAATGTAAATGACATTCGCCTTGACCGATGGTTGGGAATATCTAGCATAAACCTAGATAGTATCCAGATTCATGGATTTTGTGATGCATCGACTGTAGCCTACGCAGCAGTGGTGTACTGTCGTGTAAAGAACCAAGATGGTTCTTTTAAAACAACTCTTATTGCAGCAAGAACAAGAGTAGCTCCGCTCAAAACGATATCTTTGCCGAGGCTTGAACTTTGTGGTGCTTTACTACTGTCAAGATTATTAAAGCAAGTATCACAAGCAATGCGGATACCAGCCTCAAAGATTTTTGCTTGGACTGATTCGTCTATTGTTATTGCATGGTTGTTTGGAGAGCCTACAAGATGGAAACCTTTTGTAGCAAATCGTGTGGTAGAGATAATATCCACTGTGAATCAAAACCAATGGTATCATGTACAGTCGCAAGACAATCCCGCTGATATTGCATCACGAGGAATGTTTGTTGTAGATCTCAAGAAAAGTGACCTATGGTGGAATGGACCATCATGGTTATTCAATGGAGATTTAAATTTAACAAGACCAAATTTGATATCCACTGATTTAGAAAAGAAGAAAGAGACAGTTAAGACATTCGCAATGACAGACATTGAAAAGAATAATAAATTTACAGAAAGATTCCAAGAATTTAATTCATTAAAAGAGTTAATAAGAACAATAGCATACTGTAAGAAATTTCTAAAATTTAAGAAAGACAAAGAAGATATAACAATAAAAACGGAAGATATGGAAGAAGCGTTAGAAATATGCATAAAATTAGTACAAAATGAAGAGTTTGAAGAAGAATTTGAGTCATTAAATAAAAAGAAACACATTAAAAATAATAGTAAATTAAAATCACTTGATCCATATTTAGACGAAAAAGGAATACTGAGGGTGGGCGGAAGATTAAGGAAATCAAAGTAAGAAGATAATACAAAACATCCTATAATAATTGGCAAAAATAATACGCTTATCTCGCTTATTATAAGTGAAGCTCATATCAAGACCTTACATGGAGGAATTCAATTAATGTTATGCCACTTACGATCTAAATATTGGATTTTAAGAGCTAAGGATATGGTTAAGAAACATATACACCGATGTTTAATATGTGCCAAAGAGAACGCAAAGACAAGAACACAATTAATGGGTGATCTGCCAACTGTTCGAGTTACACCCGCACGACCATTTTGGAACTCTGGAGTGGATTTTGCTGGCCCATTCCAAATCTTGATGAACAAAGGAAGAGGTGCTAAAACCAACAAGGCCTATGTTGCAATCTTTGTATGCATGTCCACTAAAGCGGTTCACCTAGAATTAGTTGGTGATTTGACATCACAGGCATTCATAGGAGCATACAAAAGATTTTGTGCTAGAAGAGGCAAGTGTGCACATCTTTGGAGTGATCAAGGTAGAAACTTCATAGGAGCTAATAAAGAACTTTCTGAGGCTTGGAAGGAAGCAAAATTACAATTTCACGGTCAAATTTCTGATACATTAGCTAATGACGGCACTCAATGGCACTTTATTCCAGCCTACTCACCAAATTTTGGAGGCCTATGGGAGGCTGGCGTAAAGTCGATGAAATATCATTTGAGAAGAATCCTTAATAACCACGTTAAATTTGAAGAAATGACAACAGTGTTATGTGAAATTGAAGCATGCCTCAATTCACGACCACTGTGCCCTATAAGCCAATCAGATGACAACCTTAATCCACTTACACCTGGACATTTTTTAATTGGAGAAGCTCCAATTACAGTACCTCATCCAAACTTAAGAGATGTTAAAGTTACAAATTTGACTCGTTGGCAATATGGTCAAAAATTATTAAATGATTTTTGGTGTAGATGGCAAGTTGAATACTTGACCAGTCTTCAACAGCGACCAAAGTGGTTAAGAAAGAAAGAAGAATTTAAAATAGGAGATATTGTTCTAATTAAGGAATTAAATTTGCCACCTGGTAAATGGGCTCTTGGTCGCATCACAGATAAACATCCAGGGCCAGATGGAATTACCAGAGTCTATAGTGTAAAAAGCGGTGATTCTATAATCAAACGATGTGTGTCTAAATTATGTTACCTGCCCATAGATATAAACTAAATTTAATAATTTGTTATGTTTTGCACCCACTTTTACATGTGTAATTTCGAAAGGACTCATATAGTCCTTTGGTGGGCGGTTATGTTCAATAAGTTTTAATATTCAGTAATAAACAGATATCTATTGCAAGCAGACGTTTTTATTTTTACTCCAAAGAACACAATATACTTTCAACCTTATTGCGTTAACAAATATAAATAATAAATCGCGATTTAATCCGATATAAAGTATTTTATTTAAATGTGTAATACTCGCGTTAATAAAAAGACAATACAAGTGAGTGCGTTCTCACCTCCGTATACATACATAACATCCTTAGATCTAGGGGAAGCCTCGCTATACATACGACTATAGCTAAGTTATCGTTTAAATAGTTTTAAATATCATCAGTTTATACACATTCATACAGATCCCTACACTAGAGGCCCGAGCGCCCCCGAGCGCCCCGAGCGCCCCGCGCACTGAACACTTCTCGCGCGAACCACTAATATAACATTATGTATAACTCGATACGACCAACGTTCTAACGGATATAATACAAACTACATGTTCGCCCGGCCGATACTGACAGCACTAACATTATATCGTATCGTGTACGGGCCCCGCGACATCGACGTCAGTTTATTTTATTATTATAAGAGAACCCCCAGGACTACGCACACTCGACACAATATCGTGAGCTGAGACGGTCCGATGCAACGATACGATTAATAAAGCACTGTTTTCGAATTTCGGGCAACACACACACGCACGCACACACACGCACACACATTCACTTCGACCTATTGGAACGCGAGCGACGAATATCCTATTCATATCATCGAAACATATTTTACAAGCATCTTTAATCATTTTTATAATTACACTAATGAATCGTCGGTAAAACGTCGGTTCAGTATGAAACGGTTCGGGAATAAATGCTCAGTTTAAACATTAACTTATGTACAAAACGACGTTTGATTGACGGCCGACCTCGTCGCGAACGGCGCGGCCCAGCTCCAGGGATAGAGACGACTTTGAATCGACTCCCGTTCTGCGCGGTGCTACAGCAGCGGCAGCAGCAGCAGCAGCGGGCAGCAGCGCAGGCGCGGCGCGAGCGGGCGGGGGCGCCACTAGCTGGCCACGTGCTGCGGCGCGCGGGGCGGCGGCGGCGCGGGGGCGGCGGGGGCGGCCGCGGGGTCCGCCGCGGGGGAGGGCGGCGCGCCGAAGCTGCTGCGGAACGACTCCTCCATCAGACGGCAGATCTTGTCGCGGTCCGCCTGCAACAGTGCGAACGTTGAGGCGCTGCGGGCGGCGGCGGGGGCGGGGCGGGCCGCGGGGGCGGGGGCGGGGCGGGGCGGCGCTCACCTCGTGTATGAAGCCGAGCTGCACGAGCTCGTGCGCGAGCGCCTGCGCGGAGTCCCGGCGCGACACGGCGCAGGTGAGCTGGCGGTTCATCTTGTCGTCCATGCGCAGCAGGATGGTCATCTGCAACGTCACCGCGACCGGAGGTTACGAGGGGAAGTCAAAAAGTTCACAAAATGGAAGGGAATGTTAATAAAACCAATTCTTATTTTCCCTTTGCCACATATTCACCAGTAAATGTACGTAACACATTTTGCACTTCCTTCAAATATTTTTTTTATTCTCTATCTTAATCTATCAATCTGTAATCTGAAATTGCCGACTTTACCTCATCATTGTCAGTATTTTATTATTTTGTTTGATGACCCGTGATCCCTCGCTATTTCAAAATACAATTTCGGGAGCCATCACCCGCTAGGGCAAGATGTTGGTCAATTCCTGGAATTTATGCTTGATCTTCGAAAACAAGTTTCTCCACTTTTTCGATAATGTCAGACGAAGTGAACTCAGGGGAATAGCATAAAGGTGCTTACTAGATTTTTTTTAAAACTTCGTAGACCTGTACCTGTGTAGTATACGTGAGAAGTTATAAGGTAGCATGGTACAAAATGTTCACTTCCATTCTGTGAACTCTCTGACGTCCCCTCGTAAATTGGTTATCGCAAGAGAATCTGACGCTAGAACTACGACCGGTAGCCGGGCGGGGCGCACTCACGAGCAGGTCGGTGAGGTCCGCGTCGGGCGGCTGCTGGTGGTGCTGGTGCGGGTGGTGCTGGTGGTGCGGGTGGTGCGGCTTCAGCGAGCACATCATGTTGACGACGCGGCGCGTCTCGCGGTCGCGCGCGCGCGGCTCGGGCGCGGCGGGCGGACTGCCGGGCGCCGCGCGCGCCCCCGCCCCGCGCCCGCCCGCGCCCCGCCGCGCGCCCGCCCCCCAGCCGTACGCGGTCAGCGGGTAGATGCCGTACCTGCGCCGCACACACTTCTACAAACGTCCGATCGCTTTTCGATGACTCAGCTCGCTAATAGAGTCAGCGCCACGAATCAAGTCTTACGGAAAAGTCAAGAACTAAACGTGACAGATCCGTCATCTTGTCTGTCATTGTCATATTATTATCATATTATGTAGCGAAACTAGTAAATAGTGCGGTTCGAGCAATAATTCTTAAGGTACAAGAGTTTTGTGAACTGGAGAAGAAAAATTAATAAGTATTGATCCATTTACAGAATGTTCAAATGCAAGTCGCTTCTGACAGATAAATTTTAGGGGTTGCATGGGTTTTGATTTTGCCTTAATGGGTACATTTTTTTTTTGGTCTGTGTATTTATATATATCGTATGAAAAAGTCTGTAATAATCCTATACTCATAATATTATTGTATATTTCTGTTATATTTATTAATAAAAATTAAATAATAGTAATTCTATTCAGGTCACTTTTAACTTTTAAGTGTTTCTGTCAAAACGGTATAGAGAATTACAAAAGAAAGGAAAAATAGCTGCGAGAACTCATAAGCCGAAAAAATCATATTTTTTTACATTGTGAAGAAAAAAATTTCAACTGTATATAAACTGCGTTTGGATTTAAAAGCAGATATACATTTTCAATGGAGTAATACAACTTTAAGAAGAATATTGAAACAATTAAGTTGCTTCAGTAACAGTTTTGTTTGGAATTTGACATAGTCACTTTCATTATATTAAACTTTAATAAAAATCTGATTATAAATGTTTTTTTTAATATCTTTTTGAGAGGAACAATCCCACCATTTTTGTTTGTGTAACTCTTTATGGTTTATGCACAGCACGCTTAAATAGCTTTTGATTAAGCAATATTTTTTCCAATTAAAATTATTACGATTAGTGTCAACACTCTTCGTAATAATTTGGCCAATTAACTCAATATCGTTATAAATTATAATTATGCCCATATGATATTCTGATGAATAAACAATAATACTGTAGTTTCATTAAAATCTGTTTAGTAGTTTTTGCGTGAAAGAGTAACAGATATCCACCTATCTCCTCACAAACTCACATTTATAATATTATAGAAGAAGAAACTGAAAAATATTGGGAAGTCGAGAAATATGTTGATGGGATGTAACGAAAAGTTGCACTTTTTGCTAGAAACATTTTGAAACGCGACAGCGGCTGTCGGACATGACTGGTGGCGTTGACTCTAGTTTAGTTTTTAAGACTTTACGGAATTTACTTTCCCCACATTTCAAATAAACTTCCATACAATTTTTCATCCCCTATTTCAACCCCTCCAAGCCTATATTTCGCGATAAAAAGCCTATGTCTTTTCCCAAGCTCTAGTCTACTTCTGTACCAAATTTCAACAAAATCGGTTCAGTGGTTTAGGCGTGAAAGCGTAACAGACAGACAGACAGACAGAGTTACTTTCGCATTTATAATATTAATTAGTAGGGAAGTAGGGATAGTAGGGATTTAATAGTTTATAAATAATGCCCTCATTAAACATTTTAATTAAATACATCTAAATGGAAGAAATATTTAAATAATATTCATAATTTACATTTTGTTCAAGGGTTTAGTATATATATTAGATTGTAATTCATAAACTGTTTCTCCGAAGCATTCATAGATAGCGCTCGTAATTATTTTAACAGATAATTATAGATTTGCGGAAAATTCATCGAACGTTAATTCTCCGAAAAACAATTCGTCGAACGGCAATTTATCGAATGAAAATTCTTCGATGAGTAGGATTCGGTTCTGGTCACTATATCTTTGGCGACTAATTAATAGTATGTAAAAATAAAAATAACAAGCTGCTAAAAATATAATTTCACAGTTAGTTTATCTGACGATCGATTCGACAAACTATTTTTTGTTCAACGAAAACAATTCGACTAAAGCAGTAAAGCTATCATTCGATGAATTGCTATTCAACGATTTGTTTTTTTTCGACGAATTGTTCTCGACCAATTGTTTTTTCGATGAATTGTAATTAGATGAATTTTCCGCTGAGCATAATTATAACGTGCAATTAAGATTTCTCGTATTTTACACGATTGGCAGTTCAAAATCCAATAAACTCTTTGAAGCTGGTGTTATCAGCGATGCGGGGTGCAGTATTTAATACCGTGTAATTAGCGAATATACCGCGAGGCCGTCCAAAATATGCAGTAGGTTGCAGTGAAACAATTATAATTAATATTGTCTTTTATTAACGCGAGTATCACACATTTAAATAAAATACTGTATACCGGATTACCTGTCTCCCTGCGACCACGGTTGCTGAAAAGCATCCGAAACGTCGGGATAAATAATTTAAACAATATAAATAATAAATGACGTTTTAATCCGGTATACAGTATTTTATTTAAATACCCGTATTCGGAGCCGCCGGCGCACTCACTTGACGTCCTCGACGAACTTCTCGAGCTTCTCGGCGTGCGGCGGCAGGTCCCGCGCCGCCAGCTCGCGCCGCCCGCCGCCGCGCGCCACCCACGCCAGCGCGCCGCCGCCGCCGCACACCTCGTCCGTGATCGTCTCCGATATGTTCGCTGCGACGCGGACGGTCGACAATTTACAAATGCCTCAAAACTTTACTAAGAAAGGGATGAGGCAGAAGTGTTGGGTAGTACAGGACTTCAAAGAGAGTTTGTAAGGGTAGCCTCTTTTTCACTCTGAGCCAGTACAATGTCCCACTTCAAATGAGGCGAGGCGTATGAAGCTCGAAGCATTATTTGTACTAGCGAGTATTAATATGACATTTGATGGTTTTTCTAATGGTTATTTAGGACCCAAATACATCGAGAAAAAGCGAGCGCGACATAAAATTTGAAGTAGTACATTTTATAATTTCGAGCCGCTCTTACATTTTGACGTCACGTCCGGGACAAATTGTCCGCCGCCTCTTGTATGTCCTACTCAACACTATGAGGCAGTCATGTTTCTATTTAATGATTTCGGACACAAGATTGTGAATTAAATTAAATAATAATATATTTCGAAAATAATAAACGTCTGAACCGTTTCGCAAACAAAAAAAAGTAATGAATGAAGTCGCACTCACCACTGGTGTTGACCAGCGTGTGCGCGGCCAGCAGCTTCAGCGAGTGCACCTCGAAGAGCAGCGGGTGGAACAGCAGCTCGCGCGCGGTGGGCCGCTTGGCCGGGTCCTTGTTGATGCACCTGCGAGCACACGACCGGTGAGCGCGCGCGCCCCGGGCCCCGCGCCCCGCGCCCCGCGCCCCGCGCCCCGGGCGCGCGCCCGGCCCGTACCTGTATATGAAGTCCTTCTGCCGCGGCTCCTCCAGCGACTCGACGGTCCGCACGATGTGCTCCTCCGTGACGTGGCTGCCGGAGTCGCCGTTGCCCTGAATCTCTAGGGCGGCGGTCTCGAGAGCGCACATGCCGAACGAGTAGATATCCATCGCTGGGGTCACCATTTGAGATGCTGATCCGAAAATAAATTTGCAATAAATCGAAAGTGGCCACAGTTTTCGTCCGTACGTTCGACCGAATCGCTTTTTCGAACCTCGTTTTTAGCAGGGGATTCAGACGAAGATTGAAAAGTTTCATTTCTAGAAGGTCGTGACAGACAAAGCGTAATGTCAGGGTCTTCTAGAGTGTCCTAGCTCCTGCACGTAAGACAGGTAAGATTCGGTCGAAGCGAACGAGCGGAAACAACGGCGGCGCTCCCCTCCGGCCGGCGCGCTACTCACATCCGTACTCCGGCGCGACGAGGTGCATGTTCCTCATGTTCTCGCGGCAAGTCTTGACGTGGTGGTGGATGGCGTCCGGCGCCACGGAACCGATCTTCACCAGCCCGTTGTGTTGGATGAAGATCGTGTCGCACGTCAGGTTGCCGTGGACTATGGGAGGCACGCAGCCGTGCAGATAGCTACAATATCAATTAAGCTTATGGATCACTGCAATATAATCCAGCTTTCGATAGAACGAGGTGAAGATTAAGCCAATTGTAACTCATAAACTTCGGTCGTAGAGGACATACCTGAGAGCGGAGAGGATTTGTGTGCACCATCGTTTCCAGGCCTGCAGAGGCAGTCGCTTCACGTTGCGTTTCGTGCGTTTAAGGAACTGCTTCAGAGATCCACAGGACATGTATTCCGTAATGAATATGACCTGGAAATATAGTGATGCAGTTCAGTACGAGATAATCACAAAGTAATGTATAGGCGATACAAACTCAAAGTGTAAGTGTAGCGTCGTACGAAAACAACTTTGTATCTATCGAATTAAAGACACATCAATTTCATGTACAAATTGACATGCTAACTTATGCATTGATACCATATCACGAACTTGGTACATTTTATCAGCCTACAATTTGTGATTTAATTTACAATCTTTACTATTCCATTCAAAACTTCATGTAGTTGGTGTGTTGTCAAGGCCACTCTGACATCGGCCGAGGGCCCGGACCGCCATCTTATAAAGCAGTGCAATTGCAGGCGATGTCGTTGTATGATGTCGTTACGAGAGAACACCCGGCCTAGCATGACCGCCACGAGATATGTCGCGGACGAGAGAAGACAAACTGAGATGTAAGATATCTCGATATATTATATCTCGACATCGACAATTTTCATAGAAAAGATATCTCGATCGCCAAATATATCTACTTTTGTTATTAAAAGTCGAGTTTTAAGTGTAATTTTCATGTTAAACCCGGAAGAAATAAAGCGATAATCGATTAAAACACGAGAAAACGGTCGACAAAATTTTGTCGCGGTTGTCATGCTAGGCCGGCATATTTCTGTAACATTCTCGCAACAGACAGAGCTACAGTCCCAGTACACACTGGGTCATTATCCAATTGTACGATCGGCCGCACCCAGCCTACAGCCACAAACATGATAGTGTTCCGTCTGATGTAACTTCTATAACTGGTATCGGTGTAAGCTACATAATATAAGTATTCCAAGTATTAATGAAATATTTAATAACTAGCTGATGCCCGCGACTTCGTTCGCGTGGGGTTCACTTTAAGCTGATATTTTGAGCAAGCTTTCTTCAAATGACATATCCTGCTCCACCCTCTGTACTTGGTGATTTCTTTTGGGAAAGAGCTATCAAATTAGTCATTGACGGTTGCTTTTGCATCATGTTATCGACATGTTTAATGGTGGTTGAGATTGAGGTTCGAAGGATGATTTGAAATTCAATAGTTGAAATAAAAAACCTGACTTTAAAGAAACTTTAGGGAGATTCATTTTAATTAAATTTTACGTGACCAAAATCCAGATATATGTGTCTTTTTTCTACTTATCAGAGTTCAATCGAAGATTGGATTCAATGCATTTTCTGTCTTAAATAGATGCGTGCGTTCATTTAATTGGTCATTTTCATTTTCGGACATTTTTTTTTAATTCCCGGGATTCCTGCCCGGGTTTCCGGTGCTAAATGCGGAAACCTAAGATACGGAAGCAAAAAAGCAATGTCGAATAATCGTAATTCTGTTTAAGAGAAAGGATTGATGAAAATGTGAAATAAATGATCTCATAAGAAATACTTTTTCATATAATATTTCAATAATACATTTTCTATTTTTGTTATAATATAGTTCTTTCAAAAAATAAATAAAGAAATACAAAAAACTATTTCTTTCATTTCAACTTCAGATTCGAACTCGCATCAGAAGCTACGCTATGGGACTGCATATCCACTATTCTACGAATACATATATTGGAAATGGCGAAATAATCAAACTATTTCATTTACATATCAGACTGTGATTGACATCTGACAATTCGAAAAAGTTCAACGCGAGTCAGTTTGCATTGAAATTTGGTGATATGGTGCTTTTAAAATAATATTTAAATGATGATAACTTTTCTTTCCGATAACCGATTTCGATAAAACAAAGCCTATATGTTGCCCCGGGCTTTCCTTAATATATTTGTGTAAATTGCATGACAATCGGTTCAGTATCTTCGGAGATTAGCGTGAACAAACAGACAGACAGACAGACAGACGGACAGACAGACAGACAGACAAGAATCTTAAAAATTGCATTTATGCATTCTGCTACCCTTCTTTTATCACCCCTCTTAATTTCTGGTAAAAATATTTAGTGAAGCGTAATTTCGATCCTACTCTTTTATTATATGTATAGATTAGAACATAACACTAGTAGAATTTGTTGTTGTTTTTATGAACAATTTCTTTTTTAACATTTTAACTTTTGATATTCGTTATCATATTTTACAAAAATATTTAAAAGATGATATCGAAATCTTATTTCAGTTATTGACTATTCGTACAATATACAAGACGCTTGGGAATGAATTGCTCCAAAATTCCATAATAATTATAATTTACGCATGAGTAACCTTTGCAGTACATATAGTAGTTTAAAAAAGGAGAATTCAAAAGTGCTTTACAAATTAAAGCTTAAAGATATTTTTAAGTAGATCGATCTGGTGTATGACAGCACACATAGCAGGGGTCGAGCTGAACTATACATCATTACGAAATTCGGAGCCGAGAGATAATAGTTTCTACAGTTGGTCGCATTTTGTATGAAAAATGGAATCAGAAAAATGTATATTATGTTATTTAATTATGTACAGTTTTATAACGGTAGAGCGAGAGAGCACCCAGCACCCAGTACCCACCCTCGGCTTGTCGTTGTGCGTGTCGGTCCAGTAGCGGTGGAACTTGACGATGTTGGGGTGCTCGAGCCGCGTGAGGTTGTCGAACACGGCCTGGATCTTGTCCTCCTGCGCCTTGAAGTTCCTGCGCTCGGAGAACTGCACCTCGTTCCACACCACCTCCACGCCCTCCTCCGTGTCCATGGCGAGGTGCGCGCAGTCGATGCCGGGCACGTCGCGCTGCTCCACCTGCCGACCGAGACGGATACCGACGCTTAGCATTATTATTCAATTCGGACTCTTTTAATAAATTATTATCAACTGTAACATTGGCCAAGGTCAATGAGACTCCGTATCGGCACGCACGCTAAAGGGTTTGTTAGTTTCACACGTGTGACCGCTTAAAGATTGTTGTCAATCAAATCGTATAACTACTATTGTGAATTGTTTCCGGAAAACACGGGGTCTTTAGTGAATTAACTACGAAATGTTAGAACATGACATGTAGATACAGAATATTATCGTCTCTATTATTATTCTCAATTTGAAGCCGCCCTACAAAATTTCAATTCAATACATGTCAATGTGACCCGGTGGCTATATTCTTCAGAGGGGAGAACACCGCGAGTCCGTCTCGAGTCCCGCCGCCCACCGATCATTCAATTGAGCGTCGCATCTCTGTGCGCTGCTCGAATCGTTTAGAAAACATCCTTGCATGTTTTCTAAACGATTCGAGATTTGTATAGTCATAAAATCATTTTTAAAACTACATACACAAAATCTTTATATTTAAGCCAGTCTTTAATTTCTTCGTAAGTTCAGCGTAATAGACGATTTCAATTTCATCCAATTTACAGGACCAGCAATCCAGACATGCCAAGTATTTAACAGAATAAACATTTTCTCAATGTAAACAATGCCATTTACTGAGAAATAGGATAAACAAACAATCTGTTTGTTCTGTTCAATCAATAACCTGGCCGCGGCCGCACCGTGTAATGTGTATGAATAACTCGAGGCCCTATCGAGCTGTATTTATTAGAGCAACTGTAAGTTAGCTTATATCTTTCTCCATGTTTATTAAAACTGTCAATGTCACGATCGTGAACTTGGCTCGTAGCCTCAGCTACGATAAATTATCAACAAGTTTGTGCACGGAACAAAATAAAATCATTACCAATATAGGTACTTCGTGTTATAATAAATATCTTGGGACCTATACCTTGGGATAATTTCCCTTAGAATTTTATAACTCTTTGAGATGAATATCGCAAGCTATCATACCGCTATAAGGTCATCGTTTATATGCAATTATCATAATTAATGGGATAAATTGTGCCACAAGGTACGTACACTAGTGTCGGCACTACGATAGGCAGGTACTACGAGTTCAGAGCGTGTCCAAAACATTGAAACGTAGTTATCAATACACTTATTTGTGATATTGGTTTACATTTGTACATGAAACAATCTGTTCTTTGTTTATTATTACATCATAGTATCATCAATACTATTCACGGAATACGGAAATTCAACTTAGGTAGCCTAAACTTCAAATATGTATATGGAGCGCTACAGAGTCTCTACTCTCTACGCTCATGTTTAGCTTGTCTAGAGTGTGTTCACATTAGGGAATACAATCCCGGGATCCCGAATCCCGGGATCCCGGGATCCCGGCCATTTTCTGGTCCCGTAAATCCCGGGATTGTAATTGGCCAATCTCGGGATTTTCGGGATTGCCACAAACAGGTTTATTTTGCATTCCGTAGTCAGTTGCGCCTTGACAATATTCTTATCTAGATTATATTAATAGCATTTATTACATAACGACAAAACAACCCTTAGATACGCCGTACGATACATACATACTACACAGGTAGGTACTTAAGCCCTAATAATACGTTTGTCGTAGAACTGAGAAGGGACTTTCCATCTCGGAATACTTCAAAATGATACTCTTTAGGTCACCTCATATCATAATTTTGTAATATATTATATACCGGCAACGCATCTGCAAGTCCTCTGATGTTGCAGATGTTCATGGGCTGTGCTCACTTTCCATCAGGTGAGCCGCAGGCTCGTTTGCCCCCTATACTATAAAAAAAAAGTATTATATATATAAACTACGAAGCATTCTTGGAAGTCAAACATTGGATGCTTTGATATTTCTGCGATTTTATTTTATGTATTTTAAAATTCTAAATAGTTTTTTGTGTTGTCATTTTGATTTCTTGCAAAAGTATAGTTTTTATTATTTGGTTTATTTTATTTTCTTACTCCTATTTTCCTTTTTTTTTTAAGAAATTACACATTTTTTTTCATGTTGAAACCACCAGTCTAATCCCGGGATAGTCCCGGGATCCCGGGATTACGCATCAAAAATCCCGCAATCCCGGGATTGAAAAAGTAGCCCGGGATTGTGTTCCCTAGTTCACATACTGCTGACTTGACACACTCTAGACAAGCCAAACAACTACATACGTTTCGATCAACCGGAAATCCTTGCAAGAGAAAGTAGATTGTTTTCAAGACTACTACACGAGGCTATTGAAATTTAAAAAACGTCTTAACTTCAATAGAGAAGATGGTTCGAGACTTTCCAACACTTGGGATCCAGTAATTAAAAATCTAAAACCCCAAATCAAACATACTAAAAAACAAGAGGACACCGTTAGTCAATATTGTCATAATACAGAAAATTACAGTATATCAACTCCGTAGGAATAGATGGCGTTAATATGGCAACTGTCATCTTTCACTCTGCCGCGAACACGGTTGCTGAAAAGCATCCGAAACGTCGCGTCGGCTGTATATAAATCAAATGTCGAATGTAATATAAATAATAAATCGCGTTTTAATCCGTTATAAAGTATTTTATTTAAATGTGTGATACTAGCATTAATAAAAGAAAATATTCTCATATCATTGCTATTTTATTTATCTATTTCTCTATGATTAAAACATTTTTATTTTTTTGTGAACAGTTATTTTATTTCGTCTAAATACTAGCAGTTGGTGCGTACTGCGTGGTCGGTCGCGTACCGGGGTACCCCAGGTACAGTAAGTACAGTACAACCAGCGTGAATGTGTGACAGAGAGTTTGATCGTTTGGAAGCTTAACTTTCGACAGATATAAATATATTGAGGCGTGGGAAGCCAGCTGTGTACGGGGGTTCGATAAATAGGAGCTGTCTGTTGTCTGTCAAATAATTTATGGTGTTGATGAAAGCGAAGCTTCGCGTCCGTTATTCACTCCGTCTGAGGACATTTGCAGCTGCGCGTACAATCAGTTTCTTGTGCCATGATCTCAGGCGATAACTCCTTATGCAACAGTCTCAAACGCGGAGCTAATTAAGAATGCACAACGATCATAAAACATTTGCAATAATGATAACACTATCGGCGCACGCGCAGAGTTCGTTAACTCCGCGAGTGCAACGCGCAGAGCGACGCGACGTGACGTCCCGCCCCCTGCGCCAGACGTCACGTGCACTGGTCAAGCTATACAGCTGCTTCTGCGCAAATTGTTTTTATTTTGATGGCGGAAGCCTCGTGCGGGTAATGGCCTTGTGGTGATCATTATGGTCAACAATAGCTTTCTGTGGACGTATTACCTTTAGTTATTAGCTATTATAATAAAATATGTAGCATGTGCGCATTAGACCGCCTCCGTGGCTCAGTGGGAAGCGCGATGCGTTTAGCACCGGAGGTCTCGGGTTCGAATCCCGGAGGAACGAGGTTTAAAAAAAAATTTTTCAGTCAGGCAGGGTACAGAAGACTGATTGTACCTACTTGCCTGTAAAGATAAATGATCAGTGAAACAGACACAGAAATGGGTCTGCTCCATTAGTGCGCATTTGATAGAAAACTTATCTTGCGCTCCGATTGATCGTGGGTGACATACTTATACATGAGATATTTAAAATCACTGAAGAATCAATTTATTTTATTGGAAAGGTACATAAAATCTTTTAATTTCAGTTATATACAAATAGAACAAAGAAAATAAGTATTTCGATTCGTTGACAAAGAACAGTGAATGGTCATGGATGTTGGATAAGGTAACAGAATCACTTCCGAGTGTCTGTAAACTTCCTGAATACATAGGATTATAAATTTAAATGGATTCGAACACACGTTGCACAGGCGAAGGGATAGCGGCCAACACTGATTGTAAAACAAGACGACACCAATCGCTTCTCTCTGAATCGCTTTTCTTTACAATTTTTTTTTTTTTTTTATAGTATAGGGGGCAAACGGGCAGACGGCTCACGTGATGGTAAGTGATTACCGCCGCCCATAGACATCCGCAACACCAGAGGGCTTGCAGGTGCGTTGCCGGCCTTTAAGAAAGATGTAGGCTCGCTTCTTGAAAACCGCCGGCGAAAGCTGATTCCACAGAGTTGTTGTGCGAGGCAAGAAGTGTCTCAGGAATCGCGCAGTTGTGGACTTCCAGACATCAAGATGGTATGCGTGGTATTTTTGACGCGATGTCCGATGGCGAAATTCAGCGGCCGGGATTAAACCGAACAATTCCTCCGAGCATTCCCCGTGATAAATGCGATAGAAGATGCAGAGCGAGCCTACATCTCTACGCAGCGCCAAGGGGTCGGCATACCGTCCCAATCCGCTGACCTGTAGTGCCACACGCGGCGGCAGCCCGCAAAGCGGGGCCGTGTTAGGCGCGTCACCGGCACTGTACTCCGGATCAGACAGTGGTCCGACGAACCAAGAGGAGGCTCGACGGAAACCGAGTAGTTGTCCGGATGAGAGGTCAGCAGAAGGTCCAACAGCGCACGCCGATAAAACCGTCAAAAACCGAAATATCTGACGAATTTATTTAAAATTACTTCTGTATTTTAGTGGGCGTTTATTTGGGAGCGCGTGGTGCGGTGAGGCAGAAACAACGGTCAACGCGTCACCGTTGTCCGGGACGGGCCGCCGCCGCCGCCGGAGCGATCGATCCCGATCAAGGTCAATGTCGTGACCCCTAGCCGTTTTATTTCGCACTCGACTTCCTCGCCGCAGCCTAGACGTGTACAACCGAATAGTGGATGTCTACAGCATACTATTCATATTATGTTAAATGCAATTATGACGAGTGCGTATGAAAGCATTGATGAAAGTGGAAGAAGCGAAAGTGAAATGTAAGGATCGGAGCATATGGAATTCCGTGATCTCTGCCTACCGCAATGGGAAAGAGGCGTGATGTATATGTATGTATGTAAATGCAATTTGTTTTTGCAATTCAACAGGAAGACGAGAGGCGGTCACGTAACGAACTGCGCGATATGATCAATAAGTATTGCACGTGAATAACATATTAGAGGTATAACGCAGTAACGTAAATGTCTGAGAAGTTAGAGATTTCGTGAGAATAAAGCTGTTTAATTTCCCCAGCAAGTTTATTATTTATGTTTGTTGTTTCCAAGCGATATAGTCGCACATAGATATGAAATCGACTACTATCGATATCCCAAAATTTCAATGTTGCGCACAGATCGGATCAAGATTCCATTGCGCCTCTGACTGCAAGTAATATTAAGACATATTAAGCGCCCATTTCACATCGCGCCCCGTGTGACGTGCCGCCACCCGGCGCCAGCCGCGTTCGCGATGCTCTGGCGTTTCTCCAACCGCACTCGGTGTCTAACGCCTAGCCACTTTAAACATTTCTATTTTAGAAGCAAAACTTATGGAAGGAGACATTACTCGAAACCTTCAGTGTTTCTTAGTTTGATGTTTCAGTTGTAACGGAAATGAAATTAGCCGTTAAACCGCTCAACTCGTTCCGTTGCGCTGGCGCAGCTATAGTGTACATACATATTATATTGTGTCTCTGCTCGCTCTACAGGTCTAACATTTATTGCGTCTATTCTGGTGATTTTGCTAATTATTATAATATGAAAATGATTTATAAAGTGTTTTATTTAAATGTGCGATACTCACGTTAATAAAAGATAATATTTTATATGAAAATTATTTATTTTCATGTACCTACCTAAACCCTGTATTAAGACGACTTTTTAAGTTAGAAGTGGAAATGAATGTAAATTGATCATAAAATGTTAATTCATAATTTGCTTTGGCGTTTCTCTCTTTTTTTATCAAAAATATTGGAGAATGTGAGAACACTAATCAAACGATCTAAAAAGACAGTGTGATTAATACCTCGAGTAATGTTCCGTATAAAGACGAGCATGATGTGAGCGGTTACAAGATGCGTCACGGCTCACGGCTCTCGGCCGGCGTTCATTTGACGAAGCTATAAAATATCATTTATTATAATATTCTTTTCGACCAATACTAGAAACTAAACGCTATTTTACCATTTAACCAATACATCTCGTACGGATAATGGATGGATGTGGGATATGTGCTATGATGCAAACACGGACAGTGACAGATTCTATATTTGTTACTAAAAGGATTTTTTTATAAATATCACATCCCAACAGCTCGCCTTAGGACGAGTGGATGGCGATACTTCAATCTTAGGAGATGGATAATAACGATGGATGTCGTGATTCCTATTTTTACTTCCAGTATTCGGCACCAAGAGCGAAAGCGACATTAGGTCGCTTACCTAAATAAACAGACCAAGAATTGCACGAACATGTTTCAATTAGATGGTAAGTAAGTAAATACTTTATTGCAGACAAAAAATACAAATAAAACTTAAAATAGACTTAAACTAACAGAAGTAGACCAGAAACATAGATAATGGAATATCATTATTAGATTAGTAGAAAAGCTTTTAGAAATGAACATTGCGACACTGTTAGCAATAATTAGGTATATCACGGTTCGAACTGAGTAAATAATTCTTATTGCCTATGAAAAAAGCGGAACACATTAGGTAATCACGGCGATATCGATTCCTACGTATGGCATGGAGTGTAATAGTTTACTTACTAAAATAATCAGCAGGTGGTACCTGACCAAAACAGAGGGTTTGATGTTAACGGAAACCCTTGTTGTACAGCTGGGTGAAGCCAGGGAATGACGCTCACCAGCTTATTCAATAATAAGAGTTAAATGACGATAGTAATCCTATAACTATCTCGATTCAAAGTATTTACTATATACCTACTTTGAATGCGTCACAGGTATCCGATATTGAGTTGCGGATTTAGTTACAAGATACTAATAAATAAACGCGGCTTAACGATTAACATTATCTTATGGCATTCGGAAATAAAAAGTGCACAGGGAATTGTTCGAGGCGAACACGCTGCAGTAAGTTATTCTCAGCGGAGCAACAGAAAACGAAAATAAAGTCGAACGGCTATTAATAGAGCCAGGATAACGCGCTGTGCGCGGTGTGGGAGAACCAGGATAAATCTCATTCAGGGCACACCCGGTTAATTACAATAAATATAACGCCTTATGAACGACAGTTCCCATAAAACGATGATGGTCATTAATAATAATTAATCAGGCATCGTCATTCGAGCTTTCCAACATTATAATATAATATGTATATCGTACAATCTTAATCATTCAAGTAATTGTCTGAATCTTTCGAAGAAAAAAATAATGTTAAAGAAAAATAGAAAATAGAGAAGGTAAACGGGATTTTTTTTTATTCAGTATCAGATATTATAATATTATAAAAAATGCTGTTGTAAATATAAAACAACGATGCTCTATTTATGCACCAGGTGGAATTTCGTTACATTGCCATCATTGTAAGGAAAATATGTTTAAAGAACATTATGAACTCAGCCAAAAACACCAACGAGCCGGCCACCACTCTTAAAATTCAAAGTATTTTCTTTTCTGAGGCCCGAGCACGAACAACTCGCGACAAAGTATTCGTATCGTTAATCTGTCAATTGAACATTTGACAACAACGACAATTGAGTTTACTTGGGGGGGTCTAACAATACGAATACTTTGTCGAAAATTGATCGTGTTTGGGCCTCAGTTGCTACACGATAACGAACATTATTATTTAAATATCTCAGCTTTATTCAAGCAAGTTATCTCGCTGGGTTTCTTGGCGCGTGTGTAACGACGCATACGGCTCGTGCGGTAATCAATTCAAAGCGATATGGATACGTTTAGGAAATGGATGACGTAAACCGACAGGTATTACGCAACATTCGATAAGCAACGTACTGTCCATTATATTCAAATGAATTTAATTAAACAATTATTGCTATTTAAATATATATTTAGAAATAAGTACATTCAACAACATTTTATTCTGCACGAAGTGCACACTGTGGAGTGGAGACGAGGAGTCTGTCGGCTGTCGCATCGCTTCGATATTCATACACCGGGTTTAGTAATTACCTAAGGTGTAAAAATTTAATACAAATACGATAACGATATTTTCCTGCCGACAAATAGTAATTGAAAATTAAACGTTAAACGATGTAGTACTTGTATTTCCAGGATTCGTTGTCGGATGACGTCTGTCGAGTCTGTGAGTTTATTTGTTCGAGCACTTTACGAGTTCTCGCGAACTCTGTCATCGACACAAATATAAGTATTAGCCTACGTTTAACAATAATATTCCTCTACGATCGAATTTTTTTCGCGATTTCGTCTAAGTTAACTAAATACCTAAGCTCTAAAAATAATGTTTTATTAATCCCTCCTCTAGTGGTAATGCTATACTGTATCTGCCCTGTTAGATACTTTTAGCGAATATCAGTTAACAACGTGACTAAATAATCTGTTCGCGAAAAGTATCACCTACTATATATTTGTTCAATTGGATTCTAGAAAGTGCTATTAAAATGGATATCCGATTTGTGAAGAAAGTTATAACAACATAATAATATTATCTTGTGATAATATATACATAGAATGATGCGGTCATAGTGAATACCTCGAACTGAATAAAAACTATATTCGCATTTGAAAGGTTTCATTATAAGATTTACAACATGTACGTCACAGGCAGGAGATAAACTGAATCCTATTACGTAGCCCCGTAGCCTTTACCGCGGAGCAAATGATTTTAATATCACTTCTACTCGTTTATGTCACGGGGTGGCTGTGAAAGCCTAGTGAGTGGGATGTCGATGAGTCGACAATTTCTACCTGTTTTAAGATTCAGAGGGCCTAGCACGAACAACTTGCGAAAAAGTATTCGTATCGTCGAGCTGTCATTTGTATGAAATTTCAAATGATCTCTCATACAACTGACAGATGGACGATTCGAATACTTTTTCGATAATCGTTCGTGCTAGGAACTCAGGATCGGATTGCGCTGTGCAAGTGTGTGTATCTCATTTTACACTAATAGTAAAAACTAAATTTTCTTTTGCATTGTATAGAATCTCTGTATACCTTGCATTATATCGATGGCAGCAAAGTAAATACGGACATCTACATTTTTTCGAAAATGCTTTTTTTACAAAAATGAGCTTATATCAACCATATCTACAAGTCTGTATCAAAATTATTTCAAATTTCGAAATAGTAAAGAAAATATGGTAACGTAAATGAAGACATCTACACACGATTTTAAAAAACGTCGCAGTAGAAACGGACATGTGAATTTATCCGTCTTTACGTCGGAGTTTTGACAGATGATCTAAAAATCAACAAGGTCATCTGCAGTGACTTGTCACATTCTAGATGTTTACACGTTATGTTTTCGTTCTTTTTTATTGAATTGACATTGTTTAATGCATTCTACCTTAAATTGATCCTTAAAATATCAGTTCGAAGCTACTTTCCTATGAATTTCCCGAGAAATTATGCAACTGGGTTGCCAGTTTTCTGGCAGAAAGGACCATCAAGGTTGTTGTCGACGGTGCATGATCGGACTCCAAATCTGTCAATGCTAGCATTTCACAAGGCTGTGTGCTATCTCCTACTCTGTATGATACGATATGCTGTAGATCAGCGGCATTCATTACTATGCAGACGACGGCACTGGAGATGCCTCATACTCTGGCCTCATACTTCTGAAAACGTCGTCGAGTACCATAACATACTTGTGTCTGAAGTCGAGTCTTCGTTTATCAAAGTCTCGGACTAAACTTAGTCCAATCTAACCCCAAGAAGACACAAGTCTGAGCGTTTACCGCTAAAAAGTCATCGTTTGTTGTATCTCCTTATTTCAAGTGTACTCCCCTGACTGCCGCAGCTAGTATCGAAATACTGGGTAACGACATATCGTTCCCCGTGTGTGAGTTGCCAGAGCTCCCATCGGGCGCGTCCCCGGGTGGCGGATTGGGGAATGCCCTCCAGATATGGGGGGTACCGGCTTTAGCTGGCGTGGACCAAAAACTGGTGAGTGGTAGTGCCACGCTGTAACCTTTGGTTACAGCCGAATGGGCCGGCACGTCCGGGGAAATACCACTCTCTCACTGGAGACCGGCGTGAAGTAACAGCAATGCTGTTGCGTTTCGTACGGTTTGTGAGAATCCCGGAAGCCCAAACCTGGGTAGGAAATTATGGCAGCGCAGATTGAGGTTAGACTACCCCAGGGGGGTACCATGGGATGTGGAGAATCCCCCTCTGGACGTCCATGCCCAGGACCCTGTATACCACCTGGACGTGGATGCCCAGGCAGCCCTTCGTATTCTGGGGAGGGCAAATCCGCGCTTAAATCTACTCGGGGCAAGAGCATTGCATTTTCGGCACCCCCTGACGCCCTCATCGTAAACTACTGTAATATCAGGGGTCTACACTCTAATCTTGACGCCGTCCACCATCATCTAGAAACGGCGAAGCCGGCTCTGCTCTTCTTGACTGAGACGCAGATATCCTGCCGACACCTGTTACCTCACTTACCCTGGGTATATGTTGGAGCATTCCTTTGTGCCACGGGCCGGAGTGTGCGCCTACATAAGAGAAGATATCCGCACTCGTCGCCTCGACAATCTTGAAGAACGGGACCTTTCTATTCTCTGGCTGCGCGTAGACTGTGATGACCATCCCCGCGTCTATGCTTGCCTGTACAGGTCCCATAGTGGAAATACCGAAACAGACCGACTCATGGAACACGTTCAAGTGGCTACAGATTCCGTGTTACAGTTAATCCCCTCCGCAGAAATCGTGATCCTCGGTGATTTCAACGCCCACCACGCCGAATGGCTTGGCTCACGTACTACCGACCATGCGGGGAGATCTGTACATGACTTTGCTTTGGCATATGATCTGACTCAACTGGTATCTGCGCCTACGCGTGTCCCAGATGTTGAAGATCATATGCCTTCCCTGTTGGACCTCATATTGACCTCTCATCCGGACCATTATCAAGTTTCCGTTGACGCCCCACTAGGTTCATCGGACCATTGCTTGATCCGGAGTATGGTGCCGCTAGCTCGCTTAAAACGACCGCGTTCTGCTGGTTGCCGACGCGTGTGGCATTATAGGTCAGCCGACTGGGATGGTATGCGCTCTTTTTTTGCATCTTACCCTTGGGGGCAGATTTGTTTTTCGCCGGACGATCCCAACGTTATTGCTGATTCTGTCGCCGATGTAGTGCTTCAGGGAATGGAACTTTTTATTCCTTCCTCTGCGGTGCCCATTGGTGGCAAATCCCGGCCTTGGTTTGGTCGCTCTTGCAAAATGGCGTGTCGCCGGAAGCAGGAATGTTACCAAGCCTGGGCCGAAGCATCAACGTCTCGGGATGAAAAAACCAGCGCCCTTAAAAAGGAGTACAACTCTGCCTCAAGGGCCTTCAAAAGAGCTATTGCCAAAGCAAAGTCTGAGCACATTGGCAGAATTGGCGAGAGATTGGTGCGCCTTCCTTCGGGAACTCGTGCGTTCTGGTCTCTCGCTAAGGCTGTCTTAGGGAATTTCTGTCAGCCCTCTCTTCCAACCCTGCACGGGAGAGATGAATCGCTGGCCCATGCCGCAAAAGAGAAGGCCGATCTTCTGGGCACACTCTTTGCGTCCAACTCGACTTTGGACGACCGGGGAAAGCCACCGCCGACCATCCCGCGGTGTGACAGCTCTATGCTAGACATACAATTTCATCAGAGCTCAGTGCGAAAAGCACTTCTTTCTTTGGACGTCCATAAGTCGAGTGGGCCCGATGGCATCCCTCCAATCGTATTGCGCTCATGTGCTCCTGAGTTGGCTCCGGTTCTAACGCGTCTTTTCCGGTACTCCTATTCATTAGGCGTCGTCCCGAACTCCTGGAAGACAGCTAAAGTGCACCCAATCCCGAAAAAAGGCGACCGCTCAGACCCATCCAACTACAGACCTATAGCTATAACTTCCTTGTTCTCCAAGATAATGGAATCCATTATCAACTGCCAGCTCTTGCGGTACTTAGAGGAGCACCAGCTGTTAAGCGACCACCAGTACGGTTTCCGTCGGGGTCGCTCGGCTGGTGATCTGCTAGTCTACTTAACGCACAAATGGGCAGAGGCAATCGAGACCAAGGGGGAGGCGTTGGCTGTCAGTTTGGATATAGCGAAGGCCTTTGATCGGGTGTGGCACAAGGCGCTTCTTTCGAAGCTTCCTTCTTATGGGCTTCCCGAGAAATTGTGCAATTGGATAGCCAGCTTTCTTGAGGACCGTAGCATTAAGGTCGTTGTCGACGGTGCATGCTCGGACCCAAAACCTGTGAATGCTGGTGTTCCACAAGGCTGTGTGCTATCTCCTACTCTGTTTCTTCTGCATATCAATGATATGCTGCAAATCAGTGGCATTCATTGCTATGCGGATGACAGTACTGGAGATGCCTCATACTCCGGCCGTGCAAATATTTCTCGAGAACACGTCGACGAGTTCCGGAACAAACTTGTGTCTGAAGTCGAGACTTCTTTATCCAAAGTTTCGGACTGGGGTCGACATAATCTAGTCCAATTTAACCCTAAAAAGACACAGGTTTGCGCGTTTACCACTAAAAAGAATCCCTTTGTCGTTTCTCCTCAATTTGAGGGCACTCACTTATCAGCCACAGCCAGTATCGGAATTCTCGGTATCGACATATCGAGCGACGTTCAGTTTCGCGGTCATCTGGAAGGGAAGGCCAAATTGGCCTCAAAAAAGCTTGGTGTGCTCAATAGAGCGAGACGGTATTTCACAGCGGGCCATTGCCTACAACTGTATAAGGCACAAGTTCGGCCCCACATGGAATACTGCTCTCATCTTTGGGCGGGAGCTCCCCAATACCAGCTCCTTCCTTTTGACCGCATTCAACGTAGAGCGGCTCGAATCGTCGACGACCAGGCTCTCTCCGATCGGCTCGACCCTTTGGCGCTACGTAGAGATGTCGGATCACTCTGCATCTTCTATCGTATCTATCATGGTGAGTGCTCAGAGAAATTATTCGGATTAATCCCAGCCGCTAATTTTCACCACCGCACCTCGCGACAAAACTCCAAGTTCCACCCGTACCATCTTGACGCTTGGAAGTCTAGCACTGTGCGCTTTATGCGCAATTTTCTTCCACGCACTACGCTTTTGTGGAATGAGTTGTCGCCAGCGATTTTTCCGAACCGGTACGACTTGGGGACCTTCAAGAAGAGAGCCTATTCCTACCTTAAAGGCCGGCAACGCAACTGCAAGTCCTCTGGTGTTGCAGATGTTCATGGGCGGCGGTGTTCACTTTCCATCAGGTGAGCCGCAGGCTCGTTTGCCCCCTATATTATAAAAAAAAAAAAAAAAAAAAATATCGAGCGACGTTCAATTTCATGGTCACCTGGAATGGAAGGCCAAATTAACCTCTAAAAAGCTTGGTATGCTCAGTAAAGCGAAGCAATACTTTTTACCAAGCCATCGCCATCGCATCAACATTATAAGACGCAAATTTGGCCACACACTCCATATGTTCATCTCCCCAGTACTAGCCCCTTCCATTTGACCGCATACAACGAAGAGCAGCTAGTTTCATCGATGACCAGCTCTTTCCGATTGGCGCTGCGTAGAGATGTTGGCTCGCTCTGCATTTTCTATTGTATTTATCACGGGGAGGGCTCGGAAGAATTGTTTGGTTTATTCCTGGCCGCTGAATTTCGCTACCGGACATCACGTCAAAAATACCACGCATACCATCTCGAAGTCTGGAAATCTACAACTGCACTATTCCTAAGTTACTTCCTGCCTCACACAACCACTCTGTGGAACTAGCTGTCGCCGGCGGTTTTTCCGAACCGATACAACTTGAGAACCTTTAAGAAACGAGTCTACATCAACCTTAACCTAGAAAGTCCTGTGTTTTTTCAATAGCAGTATTCATATCTGCCGGGTCTACTTGCCTACCAAGTACAAACTAAGGATACTGCTTCAGTACGAGATAATAATTTGTTGGTTTACGTTGTTTTGAAGTATTGCTTTGTTCTTTTAATTTTACTGTAAATTAAGCATATTCTATAGCACCCTCTTAAATAGGAATTTTTAAAAAAAAGTTGGAACTCCTGTAAGTACATACACATATACAGCATAATATATATTATTCAGTATATCAAAAAGACATCTATATGTGTATGAAATTTGTACTTGGGTAAGCACAGTAGGCCTAGTAACCCTTTCTATATAGTAAATGTTAGATCTGAACTACTATGCTTAGTTTGTATTTGTACAATTACGTGGCAACTTTCGAGGTTAAAGGTCGGAAGGAAACGCACCTGCAAGTCTTCTAGTGTTGCGGGTATTTATGGACGGCGATGATCACTTACTGTCACGTGAGCCACCTGCCCATTTACCTAAATATATATGTTAAAATAGTAATATAATGCATTTTCATATAAAAAAATATATTTTGCGTGGTTTGGGGACTTAATAAATGAGTTTAACTGATAGACATTGATGAAATTTAATTGTAGATAACTCGTTTTATGATATGTATAAAATGTTAAATGCAAAGTAGATGAAGACATCTACAAAATTTGGTCAAAAAAGGGGGAAAACTGTTTGTATATTGCTTAGATTTTCTTTAAATATCCTTAAAAGTATTACTGGAAATTATTATCTTAGTTTTTTTAGATATTTAAGATGGAATGGGCGCTTTTCTTATCACAGTGTATAAACGGATATCAGGCAGATGTCTTCTTCTACGACAAATATTTTTCAGAGTAAAAAAAGCCATCTACATTATTTCGGTAAAACAACGATATTCCGATAAAACTAGTTATACAATCAATAAAAAAGCTTATTTTAATGCATCTTAGAAAATTTCATGTAAATCGGTCCATAACTCTCAAAATGGTCACTATTTTTTACTAAATGTGCTCTCCTGTAAAATTGCGATTTTGTAGATGTCTTCTTCTACTTTGCTGCCATCGATATAAACTTTTCAGCCGATTATTACTATTGTAACCGAGTCTTTGTAAGCTAAACGATTGTTGAAAAGAGTGTCCATGGAGTTTCTTGCCGGTTCTTCTCCATGAGACCCACATTTTGGAACCGTGCAACTAGACGTTTCATAAGAGCCTGCAAAGGCCTATTTGAAATAAAAAACTTTTGATTTTGATTGATTTTGGATACCAGTTGCCAACTGTCAGTGTCGGTACTGCAGGGTTCCCGCGTTGGCCGAGCGGAGTAGAACATCGGCCAGTGCCGTCCGTGTAATGGCATTACCAATAAGGCTGCAACAAAATCACGTATTAATTTGTAAACGTATGCGAAATTTAATCTTAATCTCATTAGAAAATAACCAGAAGCTTATTATCTTATCAGATATAGAGTGTTATTACAAACAGATGTATGAGCTATCTGCTAAATATTCGTTTATTAGGATATCGCTGATAAGACAAGAGGATGTCCATTGTCCACAGCAGAGCCACAATATTCATTAAAACCATTGTTTTTTTTATAAAATCAGTCTGTATACACGGTTATTTGAGCCACCTTTTGATATCACGATATGTAATACAGAAAAAATACTCGACCGATTTTAAATTTTTTTTTACCGTTACAAAGCTAATTGTACCGTACTATCAGTGAGTATTATAGGCTATATTTTTTCGTGTAGGGTAACATCTACATTGCACCCGTGCGACGCCGGGGCGTGTTACTAGTATTTAATATTTTACTAAACATTTTACGAGGGCAATACTGTGCCTTTTCATATTATGTAAATTTCACTGGAGCCGGCCGCGGCGGTGAAAGTGCCTCACGTGATTTACCTCGAACAATGCACAGACACGCAATTAAGGCAACTAACATCGACTAGATTTGCTGGTGGGATAAAACACGCTTTAATTATAATACCATTACTTTTTCATCGGATCAAAAAAAGTTACTGGAAAGATTGATAGAACTCTTCGGGGAGCAGCTAGAACTCCAGCCAAAAATAGCATTTTTGAAAATTTTTATTTTTTTATTTTTTAAAAACAAAATTTTTCAAAAATATGATTTTTGTCTGGAGGCTTTTTTGGCTTTCTACACATTATCCTTATGTCATTTTTCGATCCGACTGACAGTTTTCCCGGTGCAAGCCGGCAAAAAGTACAAGAAGTTAGCCCCCCATGAATTTCAAAACCATTTTTGAGCTATGTAAACAACAGAACTATTTCCAAAAAATGTACGGAACTCTAGAACTATGTGGGGGGGGGGGGGGGGGGGGGCAACTAGAACTCATCTTATTTTTTTTTATCTTCACATTGTGAGGCCAAATAACAAGTAAAACGGATTTTTTAAATTTCGAGACTGAATAGCAATTAGCGTTTTCGCGTTCGGCCACCAGGGCACCAGTAACGCACTTTATTAGTAGTAGTTTAAATGCGGCCGTTTATGTGCTACGCGGTTAGCGGTACGGTCGACAGGAGTAGATTTAAGTGTAGATACAAACATAAGCCGGACTGGGTCGCCTGTGTCGCCGCCGAGCCTGCTGCCCGACCGCGTAACAATATTCGCGCGGATCGCGATACGGCCTATACTCTTACCGTTTACTCGATACTATAGCGCTTGTATCATATTATGCTAATAAAATAACCTCACACCAACCCTTCTTTCTTATATTTTTCAATGCCGAATGAAGCTAAAGATATTTATAAATGTAAAATTAATCACTTTTATTAATACTAACTTAGTATGTAGGTATTTTAAAACAGTTTGTTATTATACCGGAGACGAACGTATACGGATATTTTTGTTATTATTATCTTTTCGAGTAAGTGATGATTATCTATGTCTTTAAACCTAAGCTAAGTGTTAATAATTCATAACAAAACGCCAACAAAATTTGTTCGATTATTCAGCTTTTAATAATGTCTTAGCAGCTCTACATAGAGCCCCTCTACGCGGTCAAACTGAGCGTTAAACATTTCTGGAAAGAGTTCAACTTCTATCACAGCGACAGTAACACAGGGAATCAAAGTAATCTTGGATAAAGGAAAATCATCTACGTACATAGTCTGCGAATACGCCATCCGTATGCGCAAGTGTCCTCTGGCGACGTCAATGTTGCTTTAGTTAGTCCTAAAAGATAAACGTCTTCTATTGAAACGTATACGAGAAACAAAAGCCAAAGATGACGTCTTAAATATTTATTTATCAGACTGAACTGATCGGTTTATAATATTTATTGAAGTGTCGTGTCGTGAAGTGTTCTTTTCCTTAAAGACTTTAAGAAAAAGAAAATACGCGACTTTTTGAACTATCAAACTATATAATAGAATAATGAAATATTGCGAACCTGCCCCAACACCGCACTGAGCACTCGGCACGTCTTGTGACCCACGTGACGTCACGTCTTCCCGCTTCACGGAAATCATAATCACATTTTTACACATTTTTATAATGAAATCTTTGAAAACCTATGCCAACTTCTTTTGCCTCATTTAAAAAATCTATTGGATAATTAACTGGCCACAATAATTGAATATACAATTATATCTAAACCCATGGCAATTTTTTATACAAGTAATACATATTTTTAAATCAATTTATTAGCGTGGCCAATCCACATGTTTATCACATAATATGCAAATCTTGTAAATTGTAGTAATTAATACTGATACTTAGCAAAAACTGCATAAAATATAGATTAATGTTGTCATAATACACAGAAACGTAAGTATTAAATCTTTATTTTGTCAATATAATGGAGGTAATCCGATTAATGGGGTTTATACCTACAGACTGTTGACTGCGTTGTGTGAGTGCACCACGAGTGAGTGTGGCACCGGAAAAAACAGATTACAAGGATTGCTTGCCTTTAAAAAAATATCAATGAAACGGGCTCAGACATGTGTCTGTCTACTCCACGGAAATACACTATTTTAGTATGTTCACAGACGCAAGTGATATGGGGCTAGTGATCTTGTTCGTGAACGGCTGTGCGCCTGCAGCCCGTCCTGTACCGGTCTGTCACGGGCTCTCCTCCCCCCACAGAGCACCACGCGCGCCATTCATCTCCCAGTTCCGTCACACATCTAATGGAAAACGTTTCGTTCGTTCGCATCTGCTCGACTTTGTTATTTCATTTAAATAGCCACAGGGAATGGTACGACGGAAATATAACACATTTGTAGAGAACCATATAAAATATTTTCTTATATAAAAGCCTTTTACTGAGCCCGGCAGCGATGATCCAACGAACAAAATGGGTCACTTTAACAAAGAACGGCCAAAGCCCGAGGGGTTAGGCAGTTAGGCAATATGTTACACAACATTAACGATATTATATTTTAAGTTTTTTGTAAAAACCACTATAACTTCAAATTAAATTACTTAATTATTGTGTTAAAGTAGAAGAAGCGAAAGTGGTATATAAGGATCGGAGCATATGGAATTCCGTGATCTCTGCCTACCCCAATGGGAAAGAGGCGTGATATATATGTATCATGTATGTATGTAATTATTGTGTGCTATATTAGCGGAGATTAAACATTCAGTCTAAACGAGACTTTTACTATAACCCGACCGATTGACATGTTTTTTTATTTATTGAATAAAACAGTTGATGTTCACAAGTTAAAGTCGAGAGTCGAGAGCTTAGTCGGTGTCCTCCTAGCTAGATGAAATTACAAATCGCCCCCCAAGCCTCTGCACAACGCCCTCATTTTTTTTTTGGTCTCTTACCACCCCCCTTTAGACCTGCAGCGCCCACAAGGGGGCGTTATCGCCCACTTTGGGAAACACTGATCTAGACGATCGAACATTCGGACACAGGCAGCGCCAGTCGCGGGGAGTGGGCCGTCGTACAGTGAGAGTGAATCACCGTTTGAGGAGGATGAATCACAACGGACTACGGAGCAACAACGAGCTCATTAACATTACCACCGCCACGCGAGTATTTAAGGAGTTGTTTAGCTCTACGAGTCGTGTCAATATTACAAATAACCTTCGTTAAACAGCTACGACATGAGTCACATAATTTCTTATGGCGTGCAATAAAACAATACTTTATTGGACAGTTAAATAAATATGTAAATATTTAAAATTACTCGCCATATTTATGTGACATTTTCTCTTAAAGGTATGGCTGAAAGCCAAATAACGTAAAACTTCGAAAAAAAAAACGAGCGCGGTAGACAGTGGCCATGTTTTTATCGGGTTGATAAAAAAGTCGCAAAAAAAACCAATATAATTTATTAATCTAATTTACTTTTCACGATACAGTTCTAATCTACAATATAGTCGCCATCTAATTCTTGACCTATTATGGTTATTCATCCTCTTTTCCCCAGAAACCCCAAAAATGCGTACGTCTTGGCCGCTTTTCTATAATAGCTTTTGCCAATTCGCGACGTAACTGGTAGCGCGCTTATTATCGCGAGTTATCGTCGCGCCTCGAGGAAAAACATTCCTTTCAGAAACAGCATAACAACATCTTTCGTGGGTGGGGTCAGATTTCGTTAGCCGTGGAGGCTCTTCTCCTCAGTTTCTTCTCTCCCCCGTCACAAGATCATGCAACATCTCCTTGCGAAGGTCACGGAGCAGGATAGATTGACAGACCGTCACACATACCTTATTGTCATCGGTAAGACGGTGTGGTATCGAGCTACGACTTTTCTGTATTCCAGGGGTTGCAAGTGTTTAACGATCGATGGTTGTGTGCATCCGAATTCCCATGCGAGCTCATGCGTAGGTACTTGCTTCAGGATTCTTTTGTTGAAATGGAGTAATTTCTCCACGCAAGATTTCGATCTTTTTGCGCCATTTCTGGATAACAAAACACATGCTCGCCTTTTAACACCCTATCCCGCAGAAGAGCAGAGAACAATATAAAAATTCTTCATTTTATCAAGCTTCAATATGTAATAAATAGGTATTTTTTTTGAGGCTAAACTATTTCAACCACCTAATAGGATCCAGATATTAAGAGTCAAATAATCATCGAATAAATAATGATGTATTTCGCAAATTTGCTTTGCAGATTGGCGCATGCTAATGTTGGTATATAGCCTGTATATAATTGAAAAGCGAACGTTACCGACACAAACCGTGGTGGCGATAAATAACAATAACCACGCGGCGCGAGGGACGCGAGGGACGCGAGGGACGCGAGGGGCGCAGCGGCCGGCGTGGGCCCGTGGCCCGCCCACGCCGGGTCCGCCCGGGCCCGGCGGTAATGACAAACTAAATGGCTCTCAGAGAAAGTCTGCTCCACAGAGCCTAGTAGAAACTCAATTAGAACAATATTATAATAAATAATACTGGTCTGCAAAAAAAAATATTTTTTCCCTCCTTTCTATTTCATGCATAATGAATGATAAATTAGATAATTCTGAATAGAAATATAGTATTAAATCTTCCGTATCACATATAATTTTTTTTCAATTGTGGTTTTAAATGAAACTCACTTTTTTGCTAAAAAAATATATTAAAATTGTTACAACTAATACAAATGTTGGATAAATGTGTTACAAAACCTACAAATCATTAGATGCTCTCATTGCTAGTTGTTAATATTATTTCACTTTGTAGATTTCTTCCTTTTCATATTTTCCATAGGTGTTTTGCGACGAAGCGACCAACAGAAATGGGCAAGCATCGCTTCTGACCATTTTCCATTATTTCCGTCTTTCTATGTGCAATATGTTATGATAAAACCTTTCGCCATATTCATCTGAAACTGCTTCAAGTCTGCAAGTGCGGGAAAAAAGTCCAAATGAGAATCCAAGATTTTAACTTTTAGGTCCATGTTGCATTTTAGGGCTTTGTATGAAGAATGAAGTTCGAGGATGATTTCATGGTAGTTCTCTTTTTTTTTTGTTTCCAAGAACGCCAGATCATTGGTTTTGCGAATGGCATGGTCTTATGACTTCCTCCGAGCCAACCTCTTTAAATTCTTGAGTAACTGTTACAACATGTTTTCGGGAGCCAATTTTTGTCTCTTTCATCAACCGGAAATTCAAAGTATTGCTGATAAGCACTTTTAACTAAATTTGACAATCTGTTCCGTTGAGATTTTATAGTAAATTCGCCACATATGTAGCAAAAAATGTCTGGGGAGTTTATACAACTTCTTAGCATATTGTACCTAAAACAAAGAGAAATTTGCTATTACTTCAGAACAATATTCTAGTTGTGTGATTTTATTATGCTTTTATAGATGAAAAAAATAACATATTTTAGCTATACGTATGAATAAAATTCAAAACTTACCAAAAAATTCGGTGTAAACAAGAAACAATCACGATTCAAATTTTTAACGTATTGAGCGCTACGGTTACACATCGAGATATGCGAAAGCGTGCACATTCGTGCTAAATCCACGTTAGATGACATGACATCTTTATCTCTCTATCTATCAGCGCGACCAGTTTTTGTGAGTAATGAGACGATCTGAACTGAATAAAGCAGCATTAATGCGACGATGTTAGACAAAAAACACGTAATTATGAGAAATTAAAAAAAATACTTAAAAAAAATTCTATATGTGATAGAAAAAAATGGAAAACAAACATCGATTAAGCATATTACACTCTTCATATTTATCATATTTTTATATAAAGGAGGATTTCGTTGCAGACCAGTGTAATTAGACCAATAGATACACTTACAATAATTTATGATTTGTTCCAAGATTTCTTTTTCGCTGAGCAAAGGATTTCAGAGATATTTTTTTACGCCTTACTGAAAATATTATCGATGTAAAACTTTACAATGATGTCGCATATCACCGAGTTGGGAATAACTAAGAAAGATAAAGGGTAATTAATATCGTAATAGGGTCGTAATTATTATTTATTATAGATCATTTCTCCGAAACCAGAGATTAATTAATACGGAATCATGAAACATTCGTTTTCCTTCTGACCCTTTTCAAATTGACCCGTACCACCGACGACGGGCATTATAGTAAAAGTACTAGGGTCATTTCGCCTGTTCGCGTCCACTTAGTGCAGTTGGCAAGTTTGAAGGAGAAAATAAATATGTCCCAGCACTAATTTCAGTGAAAAGTTTATGTAATGTGTTCACTATAATAGTCTAATTTAAGGTTACTTTTAGTTTTGTTCGAAACATCTTGTGTTTTTGAAGAAAAAAAGACAAACTTCAGAATTAGGCGATTTACCCACTTTGCGTCCATAAAATCCAATTCGCGTCCACCCGCTGGACCACTTGGCGTCCACCAGCTTAGAAAAGGAATTAAGGGGTGAAATTTTTATGATGATGTAAATAGAGATTGGATTTTAATAATTTATTAAAGAATTTGGTATAGTTTTTTAAAAATCAACATATTAACATTAATAAATTACTTACTACTACTACTACTAATTATAAAGAAAATAAAAACACCTATTTATTCATCTAAACATTGATAATATAAATAAAGTTTTGGCTATATTGTAACAACAAAACAATACAATAATTTGGTCTAATCCTACTACTAAAAGAGATGTTAAATCTTAATAATTATGAGACATTGTATGATTATTTATTATAACCCTAGAATTTTAATTTATGTCACAAGTCACTTACAAAAAACTTATCTTTGGCCTCTAAATAACTTAATCCTACTAATCGCGTGCATTTCAAATGATACCATCTAACACTTGTCTTGAGGATATTTCCTTTTTTTTCGTTTCCGAGCTATTTTACGAATCGTTTGAGAGTGTTTTAAAGTGTCTCCAACAACTGCTGAAGCTGGTGGTACTTGAGGAGGTAGCAATACAACAGATGCTGTATGAATCGAAGAAGTCAAAGGCGGTTCTGGCGTTTGTTCCTTAGTAAGTTTCTTTTTCAACATTAGACATAGTGAGCGATGATGCGATGTCTTCAAATGGTAGAATTAGCACGTCGTCTAAGGACACGACAGAGCCGACGGACGTCGAGGTAACTGCCAGAAAGATGTAACGTCGAAAGGGACAAGTCGTTCTTGAATGTATCGAGAGTTGAATTATCTGGATATATCACGTCAAGTTGAGCAGATGCTAGATTTCTATTTCTGGTGGTTATTTTTGATGTGCAAGTCTCAGCTAATGGTTTTGGTGGTAAATATATTAGGGCAGATACTGTTTGAACATGTACAGTAGGATCTGAGTTAGCTTGATCATTTTTGTTTTCGGTTTCTTCATGTAATGAAGAGATGAAGGTTTCTTTAGTTGCATCCAATTCACAATCGATAGGACTAAAAATACAACAAATCAATTGTAGGGAATTAATTAATAAAATGGACGCGATTTGCTTTTGTTATTATCCCTTGTAGATATAGTTTGCGTCCATTGCGGACGCAAAGTGGAAGTTTTATAAATTCGGTGTAGTAATTCGCGTCCACCTTATTTTAACTGTTAACTATAAAAAAATAAGAAAATTCATAGTTAATATAATTCCTTTTATCATTAGCAACGTCTAGAAACAGCTATGTATCCAAAATACACATAAAACAATAAAATACTTACCTTCAAACGCACCGCTGTCCACTATTTTTGTCTCACAATCGCGCTCTCTTGTTGAACAGCCGTCACTAAAAAAAATTTCTACACAGGATTGGTTTGGTGCATGGAACTTTTGACAATGTGAGCGTGCCTCTTATACATTGAGGTATTGGCGGTAATGACTTTTCGACTTATTGGTGTGTTAGTTTACTTAATTTTGAGAGTTTTCTAAGGGAGATCCGTAAAATGGACGCGAATTGGGCCATGGAGGCGAAAAGGCGAACTTACCCTATTATAATATATGGATGTTCGATAAGTGGGTGATCAGTCTGTTGGTGCTTTGCCCGACCGAAACCATTTCTTTATCTTGTTTCCCCGGGATTCCAGTACTAAACGCGACGCGTGTATATCTCTTAGTTCTTACTGTTAGTGAATGGTGAGAGAAGCTTTCTGTACCTGCAGTCTTTGCCGGATGGCACATGATTATTTGCTTATTTTGAACTTCACTAATTGATTCAATTTGCGGTGTGGAGATGTCTCTGTCACGTCAAACATTAAGAAAAATTAGCAAAATTATTTGTTGGACTGTCTACTTTTGTCACAGTTCAGTGTTCCCTTTCAATACCGCATGCAATGCAATCGTCTAACATAATAGTTTAATTACCGTTAACTATCGACGTTGAAGCATGGAATGCTAGATGGATCACTATGCCAATGCCGGACTTGCCTAAATGTAATATTTTCCAACTGAAACATGAATCGATAATTACAATTTAAAATTCTTCCATATGCTTCCCGACAATTAATAAGAATTAAAGAAAATATTAAATCTATAATATCGACGACGGTCGGAGGCGACGAGGCACGAGCTGTCGTACAGTAGAGTACTGCTGTTCACGTCCCGATCACAAATCGTAACCGATAACCACTGAGTCATCGACTTTCTCTCGTCTACCCGCCGTCTGGTTGCTCAACCTCGTCGCTATAACAACTCTCATATAAACTCTAGCGGCTCGTCCCACAATAATTACTCGACATTCACGAATTAATCAATAATTCTTAATCATCAAAAATAGATATTATACTGATAGATATTCAGTATTTTAAAAATCTTTAGTTGGGTTATCAATGTTGTTTAGTTTTAGTCAGCTTCTGCTTTCGAGTAAATATTTATCGAACAAAAACATTTTCATGTCAAGTAACGCCAAGACGAGTAGGTACTTATTGCTTGCACTGTAAAAAAGTTTTCAGATCTGATGGAGAGCCAAGCTCCTTGCTCTACACGCCCTAACCTAACACTCTCAGCATAGCGTAGTGTTCAGCGTGAATCCTAGTCTTAAGTCTCTACAAATCCTACACCTTAGTTAAAATGTATGTTTTGATACAAAATTTACGCCTTGTTAGTGAATTAAACGCTTCAAGAAAAGGTAGGTAGTGCCCTGCGCTTCCGCTGTCTCACTGCTGTGCCTCTAGATTAGTATGATTTTTTTAGCAGGTGTTCTCGATGATAGAAAGTGACTAACCTGTAGAGTATAGGCGCGACTTATCCCACTATTAGTATTCCAGACGCAGAAGATGTACAAGGCACACATTGGAACAGTTTCATGGCGGCTAGTATACTTCGGCGATATTTATTGTTCCATTCACTTGAATATTTGTAAAGTCGAAAGGAAATTATGCTTGTCGGTGAGTTTATCAGTACCTATAGACATCTCTAGTTTGTGCCTACCGCGGCTTAAAATTTTCAGACTAGAGCAACGCTAAACCATTAAATTTCAATTCAGAAACGGCAAAGTTACTTTAAATTTAATACATCGTGCACGCGAATTAGCTACCTGCATGTATAATATTGCGTGTTGGCCTTCCTAGTTCCTTCTACTCCAATACCGAACTGAATTGATAACAAAGCCTGATCGTGAAACTGAAGCAATCAAGATTAAACAAAGCGATGAACAAGAAACGTAGTCATTACAATAAAATCATTTATTTTTTTTTTTTTTTTTTTTTATAGTATAGGGGGCAAACGGGCAGACGGCTCACGTGATGGTAAGTGATCACCGCCGCCCATAGACATCCGCAACACCAGAAGGCTTGCAGGTGCGTTGCCGGCCTTTAAGAAAGATGTAGGCTCGCTTCTTGAAGGTAGCCTTATAAGAAGGTATAGCCTTGCTCTGGGCTCAGAGCGGGGCATCAGCAGGGCGGAGAGCGGTGTGGCGGTGTGCTAAAATATATATGTCGTTAGTCAGAAAACTCAATAAAACATTCTATACGTTACTAACAATAAGTATTTATATGATCTTAAGTTAGTTTCATACTGGTATTAGTTCAAATAGTGTAAAAAAAAAACTATAATGAATCGTAATTTTATTTTAAATCTAAATTAACAGCCTCAAATGGCCTCACATCACCTAAATACGGCTGCATTTATTTGGCCGATTGTTTTTTTTGTTGTATTATGTAATTGTCAGTATAAGATGACATGAAAAAAAACATTTGTAAAATCTTATGGAAAAGTGAAAAAAAATTAAACATCTCAATAGAAAAAAGTCATTGATCTTTAAACATACTGACATATCGATTTTTCATTTCTTTACAAGAACAGACCAGAAATTTTACCAGGGTTTCTGGTCTGGTCGATCGATTGGTAGCATCGATATGCTATTCGTTTTCCCTCGGGAAAGAAAGACAAAATATTGTACATTACAAAGTAATGCTATAAATTTACGTCAAAATGATTTAATTGCCAAAAACAAAAACAAAATTTAAAAATAATATTAATTAAATACTACAAACAAGTTTCTACACGATAGTCGTAAGAACACGGAAAGTTTTAAAGACAATTTGAGCAAACTACACGTTTAACGTGCCAATAAAAGATTCAATATAGATAGATAAAATTACAAATCCGCTTTGTAAACTCGAACAAGGCGATCGATTCAGAACGAACTGACCTCTTTCAAAATGGATCACTTCACCGCGCCCGGCCGCCGCGGCCGTGGTGATCCGGTCTTAATGAGTCCGGTCAAGATTAAGGCCAGGAGAGGTCCCGGCGTCGTCGTCGTCGGAATAATGATGAGGATAAACGTCAAATTTACAGGAGGAAATATGTCTAAAGAAAATACCATGTTCTAGAAGCAAATAGTCGATGTCATGTTACAACCGGCCAGATCAGCGCGCCATCTTCAACGCATTTGGCATAAATTCATTTCAAGCAAGATGACATGAATTCTCTCCTACTTAACCTTTAACTACATACATCAAAATATAAATTATTAGTTGATATTCAAAGGCAAAAACAATCTAACAAAATCATCTCGGAAGTTCGAGCGGTCCAATCGTATCAGCTGCTTTGACTTAAGAGCCAATTGTACTGGCACTGACATATCAGTGGTCCGCAGTTAGCTTGCAGCTTGACAACACACAAGGTCTTAACATTTACGTGACGTCACACCATCGCCCGACAACGCTTCTAGACGTGCCCAGACGTGCTTTCGTTATAGGACGTCGGTTCACGGCCAGACCGGCCAGTTATGTAATCGCTCGTTAACACAAACATCTAAGTTATAGTTTTAAATTCAAAACTAGCGGATGATATCTGTGTTGGTGACTATTTTTATACGCGACCTTTTGAACAGCAAAAATAACTAATCTAATTGCAATTTCGCGTGCGTGGTTGTAGACAGCAGACACGATAGAGACAGCGAGCAGCAGCGCCCGAGACATTCCCGCTTTGAATATTAGATAGCTCCGCTGAATACCTATCCGATAATAATTATATGTAATTGCAATGCTTTCATAACTTAGGTAAATCTGATTTATCACCAGTGACAATTGCAATGCCATATAATATAACATATTAAGTAAATCAATAAACAAAACGAAAGAGTTGCAAATTCATGTTACAAAATTGCAATAAGGGTCGGTGAAGCGCACATTGCGCGATTCGGTTTCAGTCTAAGGATTTTCGAATGCTCGAATTACTTCGAAAAAAGTTTTGTTGACAGCAAGTAGGGAACACAATCCCAAGTATGTTTTTCATGGATTACGGGATTTTTGATGTGTAATTTAGGTTTAATGAGGTGTTCCCGGGATTAGACTATGTGCTTTCTAATTGGGCTCAAATGAAAAAAAATTGTAGGATTAAGAAAATAAAATAGACCAAAGAATAAAAACTATACTTTTGCATGAAATCAAAACGACAACACAAAAACTACCTATGTAGAATTTTAAAATAGATAAAATAAAATCGCAGAAATATCAAAGCATCTAATGTTTGACTTCCAAGCCTGCTTCGTAGTTTATATACAATATTATGCTATGAGGTGATCGTGATTCCCCTGTTGGCCCGTAATTGCGTAATGACTTAAAAAGTATCATATTGAAGTATTCCAAAATGGGAAGTCCCTTCTAAGTTCTACGACAAACATATTATTACTGCTGTAGGTACCTGTGTAGTTAGTACGTATGTACCGTACGGCCCATCTTAGGGTTGTTTTTGTCGTTATGTAATAAATGCTATTAATATAATCTAGGCAATGTTATGGTCAAGGCGCAACGGACAATGGAATGCAAAATATTTGCCTGTTTGTGGCAATCCCGAAAATCCCGAGAAGTACAATCCCGATTGTACTGACAGCACATCATTGACTGATGTTTTGTGGCTGGGTTATCACCTACCATCAAGAGAACCTCATGCACTTGATTTTGTTCAATCGTGAGAATTCCCAAGGCCCCGAGTAGCACATGGGGCGGACCCATTTTTGTGTCTGTTTCACTAATATTTTTTTTATACGCAAGTAGGATTCGAATCCAGGACCTCATGCTGACCACTGAGCCACGGCGATGGTACTATATAGCACAATTGTACTTACCGAGCATCGTCGTAGGCGCTTGAGGAAATGGCTAAAATCTCCAAAGGAAAAAAACAAGTTAACGCTCGCGCACTTCGCGCAATCTTCTTACTTTCGAACTTCTCAAATGATGGATGAACATATTAATTTTCACTTTCTGCCACGTATAGACGTGCCATGACCTACTTAAACAAAACAACCACGAAACGTACGAGCAAATCAAACAATTGTGACTCTTGTCGCATTCACATAGGACTGTAGGTATCTGGGAGCGAGTTCGCTCAGGCCATTGGTGAGCTTTCGATGAGTAAAACTGGACAAAAAATAAAGCGATCATGAATGATGAATGAGTCTGTGCGTTTGTTTGATGATGACGGATAAGAGCTTTATAACGGACACTTAGAAAGGTGTTCAATGCGTCCTACTTTATTTTTAGATATTTTGCTGTGAGATTCTGATTAAGCTGTATCGGAACAGGTTTAAATGGTACGCGAAGAAGATCATTTGGAGCTTCTTATGAATAACAATTTGTAATACAATATGATCAAAACTTTGTCAAATATGTGTTCTTTCTCTTTCTCTGTCCATTTTATATTTTCGCTTTACCTCTCTGCATATCGAAAGCTCGAAGCCATAGATAGTTTAAGAGCTATAATTCGTAAAAGCTATTTAATTCAGTGCATCAAGGTACTAAAATCACGTGAAGCTTGAGGCGACATGCGGTTTTCTATTTCTTCCACCCTTTCTCAATGTGTCCTTCTTGTTGCTGTTTTAATTATATTTATGTCTCTTTTTTATTTATTTTTTGTTTTTATTTCGATTATTATATTTTTCTTTATCTATCTTCCAGTACTGACTTCTGCCACATTGTGAGACTACTGATACCTACTCAGCGTCAGAGTATAATATTATCGCCCTGACATAATGATGTATGAGTATTACCTCTTTTACTTTTCTGTTATTATTTAGTTAATATTCACTTTTGTCGTGCCGCGGCCGTTACGAATTGTTACGAATCAATAGTTTTATTTTAAATGCTTTTTTCCATCAATTGTATTATTATTATAAATAATTAGTGTATTTACTATTTATACGTGTATGTCTGTGCCGTAGAAATATCACGAACAGGTATGTAGGTAAATATTTTCACGAGGACAAAACCACCTGGGGTAATTTGAGAAACAGGCATTATCTTATAATTTATGGACCAATTTGCAGTAAAAACTAACAATAATAATAACTCAATTAACGAACGTGTTTATAAAAATAAATTATACATTATCTCGCAACATTTCTTAGCGTTATTCTTCAATGAATTTGCATATTAAGCCTTTTAAAGGTCGCATCGTTTTGCCAGTTCTCATGCCAGTTGACATCTCTTATCTGGCAGAATGCGAGAATCTAAACATTTCGCATTGTTGGACGACTTCAAATTGGAATGTTGCATTCCAACCTCTCGAGATGTCTTCAGCAGTTTACAATTTGTTGTTACTTATAGACTAGAAATGGAATCCAATTATACGATAGGTTAAACGTTTTTTTTTTGTGAAGACATTAAATAAATAAAATCTCTTTATTGCACAAAATAGAATAGTGTACAAGTGGCGAACTTAATGCCTAAAGGCATTTTCTGCCAGTTAACCTTGGCTTTGTGGAAAGGTGTGTACTGTGTAGCCTGTAGGTAGTGCAATAGAAAATAAAAGTACTTTTACAACAACAAGTAGGAGAGAAAATTATTTTCTTACATTAAAAATGTACAAAGCGTAAAATAGTCTAAATTCCAACCTTATATTATTTTCAATAGCATTAAGAGTAACCCCACCTGATAAGCAAGGACACGATTTTAAGATTCCATTGACGAGAAGCAGTCTATCCATTCCAAGCGTCAAAGCAGCAACTAAATATTTGAATGATTATCATATTCATAAGTCGAGAATATAGTCTTTGCTCTTTTCGGAACGAATAGATCTCGAACAATGTTGCCGGTTTATGAGTAACGAGCGCTGATTCTAAATAATTTTGAGGAAGGTAAAGTTTGGCACTAACTAAACTGTTTTGTTGTCGGTACACTGTAACGTAACTAATGGAAAATACTTGTCTAATCAAATTCTATATAATACTAGCTGACCCGGCAATCGTTGTTTTGCCATGTAAATAATTTCTAAAAAGCAGGAGTTGGTGATAAAAAAGTAAAAATTTAGGGTTGTATGTATTTTTTAATGCCACATTATAAAAAAATAAAAACAAAAAATTTCGTCCAAAAATTAAAAAAAAAAAATTAGGGGTGGATTACCCTTGACATTTAGGGGGATGAAAAATAGATGTTGTCCGATTCTCATACCTACCCAATATGCTTACCAAATTTCAGAGGAATCGGTCAAGCCGTTTCGGAGGAGTATGCAGACTAACATTGTGACACGAGAATTTTATATATAAGATAAGTACTTGCTTTTCGTGTGAATATGGTTCTATTTTTAAAATAAAAATATTATATTAGTTTTTTTCTTGAATAGTGGACCAAAATCTCAACGATTGCTCGAGCAATTTCCTTGTTGCTCTTAGTTAATCTTTGTCTCGGGCTTGTTTTTCAATACTTTCGCATGAAAAAATTACAGAATATTGTTAAAAGTATACTTAATAATGTACAAAATGTTTGAATAAATTTGCTCAATCTTAATCATTTAATTTAAGCGTTTAAAAAAAAATACAAAAAGTGGTTTTTTTTTAAATGCTGAAGCATTTACCCCCCCCTTAAGTTTCTGGCACAACAGTTGCAATCAAATGAGTATAGGGTTGCATAGCCATTACATGAAAACTCTTAAATTTCATAATACATATATATACATATAATATTTATTTATTGTGTATCTCTTATATTGTTCAGAATGGAAATTATGTTTAATTTCACTACCTCATACTCAAATATGTATATATATTTATTTGTAAGAAACAATTGTGTACATTAAGATCTTATGTTAGTCAATATAGTTCATAATGCTCCATATGCTTGAAGAAATGCACAAATTGTAAAATGAGATTATAAACAGTAATAATAATAATTAGATATAGTAAGTACAATGAATTAATAGATTCTTAAAAATAAAAGTACATAACTTTTAATGGCTTTAAAGAAAAAACCTTTTAAGTCATAAAAACAGCATTTAAGTAGCCATTGTTTCATTTTATGACTGAATTCGTTTATAATAGTAGGCAAACTATATGTTGGGGTAGTATTATTATGTATTATAAATATCTATAGCAATATATAGGATATTCTTCTGGAAAAGTGTTAATCTAAGTACTTGATGTACATAACTTGCTTCTCTAATTAAACAAATACTATAGGTAAGTTTTATAATAATAATTATACTACATCTAGGTATCTGTCGAAAAAAAACTACAAAAGTGCAGAGTGTAACTGACAACTGACAAGTAATAATGATAACACTATCTGTACAGAAATAGCACTAAGTAGGAAACCAGTTGAGGGCAAAGTTCAATATTCTATTATTAACCCTTAACCACTGACGTGTCATTTTGTTACACTAACACTGACGTACGTATGTCATACGTACATAATATTGAAGACGTTCTGATGCATTAATAGGGTGTAATTCTAGTGATTATTGTAATGCGTTTGTTAAAACATATTCAAAAGAAATAGGGATTATAAAAAAAGTAGTTATAATATTCATAAAAATATTTGCCTTTGAGGTAATTTAATTTTTATAGACATTTTTTAAAAATCAAAACAAAAATATTCTCTTACAATAGGAACTTGCTTTTTTGGTTAGTTCCCGCGCAAAATAAAGTTTAAACGAAAAACTGGTTAAGGGTTAATATGACATTCATTATTATTATTGAGCTTCCAGAAATGAACAAGATATTATTTACACTAATTGAATATAAATTAATTGATTTTGATTGGGAAAGTCAAACTGGTTTAAAGAAACTGAGTTTTCCACTGAATACTTTCTACAATGGGGAAATGGTCTCACAATAACTGATAATAGTATGGCTCAATAATAGATTATACTCAGTTGAGCCTGCAGGTCACCTGGTGTTAAGTAATTACCACCACACATAAGCACGTAAGTAGTTGGTACTAACTGACAATGAGCCTAGTGTAGAAAGTGACAGTGACTTTTAGTTGCGCAAGTGCCGAATTGGCGGTCAGTGACCGGCGCGCAGGGAAAGTCGGGCGGCTAAACAATCGCTCATCAATTACCTTTTGCAACAAATAGATGGTTCACATAATGGTGAATTGTAAAGTTTTGGTTTTGTTACAAGGTACAGGGTAACACATACAGGAGAGAGTTACTTCTCCAGATTCTTAGCAAAGCATTTATTATAAAATTTGAAATGACTACTTAGTTACTTACCCTCAATTCTCAGTGGAAAGAACAGAATGTCCATAGAATAATAAAAGGTTTAATATTAAATGGGTGCTAATTAAACAGGCTTCTTTTTAATATCATTATTCGCCTTTCAAAATGTATGTTGCCTTCTAAATTACTAAGTCAGCCACAATTAACTAGCATTTAAATAATACTATCTTAGCCACTAGTTATCTTCTATTTATTCCACTCTAAATACAACTCAGCATGATGCCAAGTAAAATAAGTAGGATTCGGGTCTAGCACTCGTCGGCCGCTACCGTGGGATTGCTCGAATTATGCGCGGTGGTCACCATACCAACATAACCAAACCTAGGTGGTAGTCCTTTTTAGATGGCGTTGTAAAAAAGACGAATTAGTTTATTAGAAGCTATGTCATTTTCCCATTGCTTAGTTATAAAATTAGAAGTTTGATCATGTGGCCAATAAATAATTTTGTGGCTTGACTTATAATTTCCCATATTAAATATTATGTTATTAAAATTTGAATGAGTTCTATAAAATCAAAGGTCTATAAAAACACATAATGCTTTGAAATTTGAACTTTCATATGATGCGAAGAAGACCCAAAGTAAAGCTATCTACTGTCTTCAATGATTTTAGTTTGTTAGAAAATTAGTTATTGGATTCAATATGTAAAGGGAATCTGGAAGGAACCACTGATTGCTATTATAGATATTTAAGCTAACTTCAATAAAGATGTAAAAAAAATTTGATGTGATATGACTCATCAGACAGACAGTTTAGAAGTGATGTAAGAGCTTCTACACATAATAATAATCAAATTAGCAATAAGTGATTTGACTTTGAAATCATTATTGTAATAAACTCAGAAAGAACAATATAATATTATTGGACATCCAGATTTTTCCAAAATCAAGACACAGCACAATATTACTTGTTTCAATGTAAACAAGATTGGAACTATTTTCACTTTAGATAATATTCATAGAATATGTTCTTGACATTAAACAATGCTTTTTTACATTACATGCAAAAATGATTATTAATACCATTTATCTATACAAAGAAACTAGTATTTTAAATATTATTGCTATAAATCTAATCTTGTTTTTTATAAGTGGCCTTTTTAACAGAATTCACTTCTTCATGGAATTTGATACAAACATCTGTCTTAATTCAGTAGTTAATTTCAACATAGTTATATTTAAATGAATAGTAACATACATATTCTAATTGACTAATGTAGATTTTATACCTATACTTTGAATGATAGCAAATACGAAAGGCATAATATATTACGTCTTAAATATTTAAATGTACTACATTAATCAGCTGATGACATTTGTGTCCTGATTTTATATCTTTTATATATACTTTTATATAGATATCTAATCTCAAGTAAAATGTTATTTATATATTCTTACCTCTTCTCGTCTCTTGAGCCAGCGGCCGCAGGGACTTTCCTCCAGGATTTCACTCTCATCCTCAGAATCTTCTCCACTTTCTCGAGGGGACTTGCGCTCCTTGTCAATACTCCTGCCGCCCGACATAGCACTAATGTTTCAAAAATGTAATATCAACACAATGTTCGTAACACTTGAATTTTACTTCACAAACGCTTTCTGGAAGAAAACACTCGGAAATATTTTCAAAATACACTATTTCTTGTAACCATAACCAAGGTTGCAAATCGAGACGTCACTGTTTCATACCAATCCATTATTTGTTGAACGGCACGCCGCACGAGATAAAATGGATCCGTCCTACGAATAATAAACTCCACAGATTAGTCTATAAATGACGATACGACGCAAGTTCTTTAGTGAACTCACTCCTGATAATTAAAATAAATCGTTCACCGGCGAAACCCAGTATTTTCTATTCGACACAAATACAGCATAGACTAACCTTCACTTTTCTCATCGACATTCTCACGACTTCGTCCATCCAAAAACTATAGAGTATAAAAAAATATGTATTGTATATTTTTAATCAAATAATCATATAAATATACATATGTTTATATATTTATAATAATATATTAATATTTATTTAATTATTAGTAGTTATATAAATATGCTTTTTTGATTAAAGTGACATCTAGGCAGTTGCTACGATATATATCACGAAGTCATTTTTTCTTACTATTTTATCTGATATGTTCGTAGATGTCGCTTTTATAACTTAATTAATATTTTTATTATAAAGTTTTTATGACCTGGTAACGAGATTACGAGACCTTAAAGGCAAGTCTTATTTTCGAGCACTAATTTTCACTTATTCATTTTTGGAACGAAGTTCCTTATCGCGCGTTGTGAAAGGGGGCTAAACGGAAAAAATTCTTACGAAAAGTTGTCACGACACTTTTTGCTATAGTAAGCTATTGTAAGCTGTGCGGCGTCGCATGTTTCTCTGTCTGTCTGTCTGACTCTCTCTCTGTCTCTCTCTCTCTCTTCTAGAAAGCAAGCCAGATATTTACATTTCTATTTAAAAATAAAAAAAAAATTATTATAACTTAAAACAAATAAAAATTTATTACAATTCCTTCACAAATTAATCGAAAGGAACTTCGTTCCATCCGGGTGTCCCTTGACACCTCTCAAGTTTTTATGATTTTCATTTTTCATTGTGAACTTTTCCGCCCTATTATTTTTTACTGAGGTACCCTCTTTATCACCTCAGATTAAATCCTTTTTTATTTAATCTGAGATCTTCACCTTAAATTTGTATAACAACATTTTTTCAAATATTTTAGAAAAAAAAAACATTGTTTACGCGCCTATGGTCAGCTGTGCTATCCTGCTCTGGCACACGCCTTGACCTCGCAACACAGATCACCCCCAAGTAAGTAATCTGTGCCTCGCAATTAGTGTCAATCTGCATTTGTTCCGCAATTTCGACTCCTGCGCTTCCGCCTTCCGCCTTCCGCCACGCTGCGCCGCAGCAGTCGTATCACCGCATCCGTTTATTTTTTACCTCCGCATTGTTTGTACACTACTTGTGCTTATAAGTGATCAGCCTACTGCAGAAGGATCGAGAGCTTGGAGGACAAAAGGTTAGTGTCTTAGTAGTTAGCAAGTTGCCATGGGCGCCATATTTCTTCCTCCAAGTTATGAAAAACCCTCGTAAATAGCTGATCTATTTACCTGAATCATCGTATAGTCTTCCTATTAGCTATTTCCCGCAATACAGTCCACTTTCTCGCATTCCGCATTTCCGCATCAATAATCATGTTTGTCCAAAACACAGGTTTAGGGAAAGGTAAAACAGCGAAAAATAAATATCAACGGAAAAGTACTATTGTTTACTCGTCGGAATTTAATTTTTTTTTTCCAAGTATCTATTATCCCCTTTTTGTGGAGGCCCCAGCTGTAGCCCCGGATGCTCTGGGGGCAGAAGATTCTAGAACTCAGCTTCACTTCGCACAACTCATTTCGCTTCCTCTTTCATCATGCGAACCGTTATGCCGGGTTTAGACAGGGTCAGTGCACAAGTCAGTATCGGCGCCTACGCTGCCGCCATCCATGACTTCATTCGTTTACATGGAGTCAGTAGTCGTGGTAAGCTGAGTACGGTGAGCACACGTTTGTGAAGTCAGTGAGAAAAAGATAGAAATGAATTCGCGAAAACAGCAGAAAAAAATTTTACATTACTTATTAAAACATATATCCATTTTGATGTTGAATGAAATAGCAGAAATGTTAGAAAATGATTTAAATAAAAATAAACGAATTTGGATGAGAAAATGGATTGAAGACAGAAACGAAACTGGTTGCTCTGCTTTGCTGTTGAAGCAATTAAGATATGAAGATCCTGCAGAATACAAACTGGCTCTGAGAATGTCACGCGTCTACGCAACGCGACGTCTTCCTACAACACAGCGACAGTGACTGACCCAGCGCTGAGTTCCCGATTTACACGGAGTTTTTACCACTGGTGCGGAAGGGCGCGGGTGGCGAGGGGCCCCGACTGACCTCAAAATATTCCTCTGCGAATATTGAAGTCAGCGCTGACTTCCCGCTGCTGTACTGACTTCAAATCAGTTAACATTGGGTATTTTTCGGGTCAGCGCTGACTTGTCTCGAAATCGAAGTCAGTTACTGACCCTGTCTAAACCCGGCCTTAAGGATTGAAATTCCCTCCCTGTGTCTGTCTTCCCCAAACGATATAACTTGGGCCTCTCAAAACGAGAGTAATCAGGCTCTTTCTGGTTGAATAATGGTAAAACAACGGCCTAATGCTACGTTTACACGCTTGCCAAGCCTTGGCAAACGGCAAACAGCCACAAGCCTCCACAACTCTTGTTTGGCGTTTGGAAGCCGTTTACACGTTTGTGAATGGGTCAGTCTGCAACATACATCCAAGCATGGCGGACACCGAACTTGTGGCTGCTATTGCATTTGGTTTAACATACTTTTATTTGAAATGCAAGCAAAGTGAAACAAGAAATAGGAAAGCTCGACGGCCACGAAGATGGTGGATGAAAAAGACTAATTTGATAATTTATTTATTTATTTTTATTTATTTATTTGGCTATCGCTACAGAAGACAATACAATATAAGTCAAAGTTATAGAACACAGGTGCGGAGTCTTACTGCCCTCCTTTATTACGACTGCACTGCGTGTTTACATGCAGTTTAATTATGGCTCTCACTAATTGAACATTAACATTAAATTATCATTAAAATAATTTATAATTTATATCGTCATAATATTTAAAAAAAAAACAAAGAAAAATTAATAAATAATAAATATTGAAATTAAAAATAACATTTCGTAGAGCTAGAGGATTGATAATGCTCCAGAAACGAAAGAGTCTCCTCATTTGACCAGCTACTCATTTTATTGTCTTTTATTAACGCGAGTATCACACATTTAAATAAAATACTGTATACCGGATTAAAACGCGATTTATTATTTAAATTATTTATCCCGACGTTTCGGATGCTTTTCAGCAACCGTGGTCGCGGGAGACTGAAAGAGCTACTCATTTTTTTATTTTTTAGTACAAGCAAGCAAGCAATGGCTACTAAATGCGGACCAACGTGTAAATGCGTCGCAAATGCTTGCCGTAAACGCCCTTTGATTTGCGTCAAAAAACCGACACTTGACTGGATCCGAAACAAGCGCCCACAAGCTCACGCAAGCCAAGCCAAACGCACGCACCACACGCTTGTGATTGTCGAGGCTTGCCAAGGCTTGGCAAGCGTGTAAACGTACCATAAAACAGTTTATACAGAAAGCAAATTATAACCGACTATAAGTTCTGAGAAATCGGTTTCGCTTATGTGCGCGTTTCTTGCGTAACACAAGATTGTGACTTGTGAGATGTTACGTAGGGTGTTTGGTTTTAATTATTGTTCAGGCTACTTCAGTTTGGTAGATCAATACGAAACCATTTCAAATTGAAATTAGTTTTGAACTCTCGTTCGTATCATAATATCCACGTGAATGTAGATTACTAGCGTATTAACTTCTTAGTTTCACTATCAGTAATAGTTGGAAGAACGTGAACGTCGGGGCAGTACCACATTCATCGAATTCGTACCGCATATATACCGTATGCTGGTATTCCATACATATTCAGATGATGAACGGCATAAGATTTTTTAAATTCACGCGCTGAGTTTAAAAACCACACGATTTGCTTTTTCAATAAAATAAAATTCAAATAAGTTATGTGTTTGTGAAAAAACACCATGTGAAATATATTTGCTTATCTAAAAACTAAACTTTTAACAACATCCGCATCACCAATATTCGCCCGCAAGCGAGCGCGTGAATAAATTTTACCTTTCAAAATTTTTGCACCACTTTTTATCATTGGAGATTTTTATGTTATGAAAGTCGTATATACATGCTTGTTGGTTATTCTATGAATAAATAACATTATTGTGACTTTAATCATAATTTTATTGTGTATATAAGAACTGAAAACTAATTATTCTAATACGATAGGAGAACAGAATGTTAAATTGTGAAGGAAGGAAGGTGTGCTCTTTCTCCAAGCTAAAGAGAGGATCCTTAACCAGTCGAACCACTAACTGGCCGGCCCTAAGACACCAGTGGTTGATGTCGAGGTGTTGTATACATAATATATAGTCAGTGCTCAAAAACATTTAGATAGCGCGATTCAGGATTAGACTTAGATTAGCTCACTGTTTATTCACCGCGCAGAATTCATGAGTAATGTCTTTAGTATAATGGAGTATATATTTGAATAGGCAGGAGGTATACTTAACAAAGTGATCATATGATATAAAAATGTCATCTGATCACTTTATTTATGATTATTTGTGGTAGTTATAATTTTCTTTGGCAGTTTTTTTATCAATCAACCCTTTTGCTCCTAAAAATCAGAATAGATCTCAAATATTAAAATCTGATAACTATCTTTCCTTATTATTGATCAGTGTTATATAGAAAATTGCCCACAAAATTATTCAAAATATTAATAAGAAATTTGACATCAAGAGATACCATTTCACCCTTTTGCACTTTTTATTATAATAACTTACTTAATATTTCGTTTAATTATTGTGCACTAAAGTTGTTAAATAAATAACAGCAGCGAGTACAGCCGAGGACGCCGTGAGCCCTCAGACTTATTGCTCCTGCGGTCACTGAATATAATATGTGAAAATATCCAATCCATTAACACATTAATATGAGTAAAGAAATAAAAAGCGGCGGTTGTCTTTGTAAAAATAAATGTCACTTCGTTGAGTGCTCACTCATCGACAACTGAAGTAAAAGAAAACTGTAGCCACTTAGATAATGTAATTACTTCTGCCACACGAAATTCTCTGTATTTGTTCAACTCAATATTATCTAAAAGTAACATCTATTATTTAAAGTTAATTAACCATCGTTTGAATTTCAAATTTCCCTCTAGATTTTTTAGATCTAAATTGAATTATCGTGTTTCATTAAAAAATGAATCTGGGTCCGGAAAATTTTCATGATTATTCATTAATTATTGATTTTTAAATCGTAATGTGGCCTAAAATCGGACGAGTCGTTTGATTGACTTCAAATAGCTTTTATGGATGAAGGTTAACCATCTACCATTGGCAAATTGAAGCGGTCGTCGAACTTTGGGGGATGAAGAAAGTGGTTGTCTTTCAACGACTGTTATCGAAGAAAACGTGCTAGCAGTGACAGATTTAATTCAAGAAATAGACGAAGCGTGATTTCTAAGACAGACGGATTGTTGTATGTTTGGGCAACGATGATTCAATTTAGAGGTAAAGAGTTAGGTACACTTTCAATAATTAACCATTTTTACAAAAAATAATATTCTATCATATCCTTCGACAAAAGACTACATAATACGAAACAAACACTTAATTTATTTGGTTTTTTGATTTCTTATGATCGGTGTAGAAGCTACAGTTGCTTGTACACATTGTTATGCAAATTAGTTAGAAGTGTCTCTTTTTTGTAATTTGTGTTAAGTACATCAATTGTAAAATTTTGATTTAAATAAATAGTAAATCCAGTTTCTTGCCGGCTCCTCTCGGTAAAAGCAACGAACGAACCGGGACCTTTATAAATTACTTGTAAAAAATTACTCGAATAAAGTTATAATTGAATTAAATTAAACTCAATCACAATAAGAGAGACCAAGCCATGTTCACGTAGGAGTGGGTCACATCCTTTTCACTGCGTATTTCATTAAAACTTTATCCTCGTTCACACACACACACACACACACACACGCCGTGAATCGTATTCGGAAAGTTATAGCTTAAATCACCCGCAAGCGCCAAGCACGGAGCTGGAGGCTTTCCTGCTATTTGTATCTGACAATTTGTCCTCTAACCGTCAAGCGAATCGACACGACTGAGCCAAACTTCGGCCGCCATATTGGAAATTCTTAATTAGTAATTTAAAGGCTTTGTTTAAGTTTTATTTTGCTATGTTAATTCTTCATTTATATTTTTAAACAGAAATATGCTTTTAAAATACACAATTTTAAATAAATAATTATATAATATACATATAAGTACAAAGCAATAAAAAAATCAAAAAGATAAAATTATCAAAACATCACTCCTAAACCTACGTTGCTTAAAATAATATAGAAATATGCCAATAATATTTAACGTTGCGTTATATTTCTGTATATTATTTAGACGATAAAATTGAAAGCCCCCGGGACTACTGCCAAGCTACTAACGCTTGCAGCTAGGTATTCCCGCCGTAACTTACTATTTAAAGCCTACCATTTGGAGTTGGTGCCCGTTCGCTCTGAGCTTTTGTCCTGGCTCGGTTCCAAATGAACCATATAATATTATTACTCTTTATTTACCAGCTGCAACCAGCAATTATGCTTACGTTAATAGGAATTTCACGTTTTATGCTGAGTGATGTAGGTATCGTGTCCTTGGCCTACGTTTTTACTGATTTCTGTAAAAACGAGTATGTACTCGTATCTACATGTCTTAAGAAACTGCAAGATGGATTTCCTGAATTGATGTATTGAGGAATAACTGTAAATATTAAATATATAGTATATATAGTATGTACCAATAATGTTGTCGATTGTCATTTAAGGCTCTTGCTTTAAAGTAATTAAAATATTATTTTTTAGTTTAAGTTTGTACGAGTACATACTATAATATGTAGTTGTAGTTTTGAAGCCGGTTTTTGTTTTTTGCTTAAACATATTTTTTTAACAAACATTAAGGTATTCAAATAAAGTCTTTATCATAATCATTATAATACTGAAATATTCTACACTGAATGTGAGGTATTCGAATAAAGTTACAGTAAGTAGATTAAAAAGAGTATCATGTAATTTCAGTATAACAAGATTAGTATATATCAAATAAGTTTCAACCCGCTTTAACAGTGGACCTTTCAAACACCCTTCCTTAGTATACGATATAAAAGCTAGCATTTAATGTAATTGCATTGTTAAAATAGGGATTAGCTAATCTAGCGTAGACGACTCAATCTTAAAATGCATTCAGACGAAATTTTGCATACTTGAACAATAATAGAGAATTATACGAAATCGTCTGTACGCTCATCGTTATAAGAACTTACGAGGCGTATACCATTATGTCACCAATGTCCATGAGTTTAAGGGCTACATTCAAGTGAATAATTTTGGTTTTACTGGCCTGTTAGAGTTAACGATGGGCGAATTAAATTTCAATAAGAATTTAAAAGCGATTTTGTGATGATTCAGAATCTTGTGGCTTCAACAAATGTCCACAGTCTGAAATGGGTTACACTTAGTTATTTTAAAGTTAACGATTTTGCGATATAATTGTTCGCGCAATCCGTAGTCCAGGTAATGGATAGCTAAATTGAGTTTTAATTTTAACAAAGAAAGAAAATGGGTTTAAAGATACGTACTGAGGCTAATATGAAACTAAAAAGTAGTATTATTTCAATATTTACTTGTAATATTATAGTAGTATGACGTCCTTTTGGTAAGGTTATCAAATACTTTTTTTTTTGTTGAATTTACTGGAATAATGAATACCCAAAACATATTATATAGCAGTAATTTATGTCAAATTAAAATGAAATAACCCTTTGTTCATTCAGAGAACAGAAAGACTTATCTAAAAGTCAAGTTCACCTCAGAATGTAACTCAATATTATCACGTTTCACGTATTAGAAATATTGTAAATGTCTTGCTACGGTTGCTGCGAACTTTTCTACGAGCATCGCTACGAACATCTTACGGATTAACTAGAATTTGCTTGCTGATTTACTTTATAGTTTTCGAAAAACATTCAACACTGAATGCATATGTCTCCCTGTCGTATTGAATATTGATATAGTTAACGAATTTATAAGGAATATAATACATGACAGTTAATTCCACTGAATGAAGGGAATGCCTAAAAATAAATGTTATACCTTTTATAAAGGAGAAAAATATATAATAGTGTCCATAACACACATTATTATTTACAATAACACAAATAAATAATTTAGCAATGATTTGTTAAGTTTTATTAAAACATACTTACCTTAGTTAAACAGTCGTTTTATGATTTATCTAAAGACTATAGTATGGATTCCATTTAGAAGTAGTCACACAACTCTCAAGGAAAACGTGGGGGAGAAAAGTGAACAGAGGTTAAAAGAACTAAAAAAGGAAGAATTTAAAATACTTAACACAACACAATAGAGACATATTCTTTTTGATACAAATTTTATAACACGCATCTACAACTAAACCATTTTATCTCATACATAATTTCTCTCGACTATTAAAATTGTAATAGTCCTGCATATTATAATTTAAACAATAATAATATTATGATCGTATATTGCGCTAGTCGTTCAGTACAAGTTTCTCAACGTAATCCTATAATTTTAAACGTTTCATTTATTTACTTTAAATAATATCTCTTGAATAATTTACTCGTCAATGTTGAATTTAATTTTGAATAAATTTAGAGCAGATTGTTGGCACACTTTTCGATATGTGGATTTGATGTCAGCTGGGACAAAGATTTCATTTTGCATTCTTCGAGGGTTCAATATGTGCTGTTTTATACGAGTTTTCAGATTATTGCATAATAATATTCTCCTTTGTCTCAAACGATATTGGATATTGTGCTGGGAATATATCCTGCTTTTTAAAGCAACGCTTTAGCTTAATTTTCCGAAAGGCCTTATAAGATTAAAAGAAAAAATAAATATGTTAAATTCCTTTAATGTTTTTTTATAAAAAATATGCACATCGATAAAACTGTGCCATCTCTTACAGTATTCCTTATTTTTTTTTTAAGATAAACCTCTTGGATAGCTAGAATTAGTATTATACATAAGAACAGACAGAGATGATCTCAACGTTATATTAAGTTTTTAACTATGAAATTACCATTTCTTTATGAAATAAGTTAAAAAAAAAATTCATATATTTTTTTATATTAATCAAAGTAGTCAACTGCTATCGATGCATCATCTTTGCCAACGCAGTGGCAGTTTATTGATGCTCTTCTTGATTTTCTTTCCCGCCAAGTTATCCAAATTCTGGAAAATGTAGATGACGGAGAGGTTCTTATCCCAGCTCTTGTAGCTTGGAGACCGTCATCTGTGCTGTATGGAGTCGCGCGCCGTCACGTAGTACTAATGGGGACGAGCGATTGACCAAAGTTGGTTGGAGATGTGCGAGCTTCTCCATCATTGTGTTCACAGTACAAGTCTGCAGTAATTTAGTAATTTAGTACTTATCCCGTTTGGTAAGAAGCAGTGACCAGCAAACAGGGACCTGCATCACTTTTGTAGGGGAATTTTTTGTTTAGGGCATTGTTTAGGTGCAGAAACAGTATCAAACTAAGTTATTGAGCACTTGCGAGTGTAAAAAAAAAATCATCTTTCATCGCAGGTAACAATGCGGTTCAAAATTCTTTCATTTGTGTTCCTGTTGAGTACTGCAAGGCACGTCTGGCAAGCTTTTTTACCTTGCCAATTTTACGCAAATAGACAAATATTTTTTTCATGCTTACGTCGAAAGCTCCGACTAATTCAGCCTGAAGCTGCTGATGATACTCAAATTAGTTCAGCTTCTAAAATTGTCTTTAATTTAGACGACCGCGGGGTTCATTTTTTAGGTCGAATTTTCCAGAACGGAAGCGAACAAACCAATAACAGGCGGTACGTTCGTTTGTAGTGTTCACTTCTTAAATGTTGGTGTTGCGTGCCGCTTGTGCCATGTTACTGTTTCTGTACTTATATTCCATAATTACTCGAATTTATAATGTATCTATGATGACGAAAATTATTGAAATGCGATGAAAACATAACGCTAATCAATAAACAAATGACTACTTAATTTTGAAAAAGTTTTTTTTTTTAAATAAAATTAATTTGAAATTAGAATTCTTCAGCCTAACAAAAATTATTTTGATTTGAAATGGCCAGTACTACAGAAAAGCAATTTTATAGGTTCAATGCAACAGGTCTACTATTAGCTAATGTTTTCTCAAAAATTGTAGACATTATTCTACAGTTTGAAGATTGCTAATTTATAACCCGTAATCTGAGCATCACCAGAGAGGATGAGCGTATGATCACGATCGTGGAACAACGACGACAGTTATGACGACGTTAAAGTTTATTATAAAGTGCGATTGTTAACGGTTTGTCGGCAGTCGACTCACGTAGCCTTCACTGTCTGCTTATAGACTATTAACACTATGAGCTCTTGAACTCCGAGATTTATAGTGATGGTCCTATTGTCTAGATGGCGAGTGGTCGGTCGCCAAGGTACCCGGCAAGTCTTCTGCTATCACGCCACGAGCGTTAATAACTATCAGGTGAGCGACCCATTTGCAATTCTTTAAAGAAAAATATAGGTATTAAGCTATGTAACGTACTTTTAAGCTATGTTTTTCTTCATGCATATGGTGTGGATTATTTCACACAGTCGAGTCACATCATCGCTGGAGCATGAGTCAATGCGTTCATTAGGCGGTTAGTGCGGTGTTCATTATGGAATCATCTCATCAATTCATTTTGGTTTAAAAAAGTATGTTAGTGTATTCTTTAATACTTCAATTTTATATTATATTTTGTTATGTTGCCACGCGTCTCCCTGACGTGTTTCATAATGTATATAAAATTGACTTATATAGTCAGCGGTGTCCGGTTAAAATATGTTATTCTATTTACACAGTATCCTCAGGTCACAGAGTGATGTGCATATACGATAGCCAAATCAAGTTCACATAAGCATTTAAGTGTGAATCCGAGTCAAGAAATTGGATCTTAACGACTTCCATTAAGATGAGGGCGCCGATAAAATATGAGGTCCGGAGGGGGGCGGGGAGGGGTGGTCGTGCCCATATAAATATCCATTCGCTTCATATAAAAAGGCCAGTTAATACAAAAATTAAGAACTCTATTTAATTTTTAAGTGAACAGACAAACAAACTGTAATCGTTCACATTTTATAAATTCCTAACAATTAATTAAGGAAGTTAAAGAGTAGAGCTATAAACTCCAAGCACACACATGAATTGTGATCTTCGCCAAGTATATTCTGGCTCTCGCTTTTGGGTTTAATGTACTCTATGTTTATAGGAATAGAGTTCGGAGTGGCGGGGCGTGTGGGATGGCAAGAGGACATACGATTCAAATAATTGTCACAAATCCGTTAAAAGGCAGAAATCCGGGTTTGCAGTAGGGCTGGCACTTTAAATATTATAGCACGCATAAGTATAGCACACATACACTTATGCGTCTATGTGTCTAAGATACTCAGAGAACCATCTTAAGATTTACCACTGCATGATATAAAGCCATAAATATGTCAAATAATAAAGTACATTAAAAATATTTGTTATTCGCCTCTAAGTAGGTTTTTAAATAGACGAATGCATCGCGCTTATTTCAGATTCAATTTGAATTAAAAAAAGTAAGCTTAAGAATGCACGCAACTGAAGCACGCCGCACCCCTCTCGATGTCTGATATATTGATATGTGATTTAAGAAATAAGAATATTTTAAAAATTATAAAGCGGATCACTTCATTAAATCATTTAAGGAGCGTGGCAACCCTAAACAACGTTGAACCCAAATTACTGAACGTTGCAGATAAAGCAGTCAAAAAGGAACGTTATGTTTGGTAACGTTAAGTAATTTGACTCTTTGAATACTAGCACAGTACTGAGGCGGCGGTGATCCGGCGACCGACTGAACACTAGCACAGTACTGAGGCGGCGGTGATCCGGCGACCGACTGAACACTAGCACAGTACTGAGGCGGCGGTGATCCGGCGACCGACTGAACACTAGCACAGTACTGAGGCGGCGGTGATCCGGCGACCGACTGAACACTAGCACAGTACTGAGGCGGCGGTGATCCGGCGACCGACTGAACACTAGCACAGTACTGAGGCGGCGGTGATCCGGCGACCGACTGAACACTAGCACAGTACTGAGGCGGCGGTGATCCGGCGACCGACTGAACACTAGCACAGTACTGAGGCGGCGGTGATCCGGCGACCGACTGAACACTAGCACAGTACTGAGGCGGCGGTGATCCGGCGACCGACTGAACACTAGCACAGTACTGAGGCGGCGGTGATCCGGCGACCGACTGAACACTAGCACAGTACTGAGGCGGCGGTGATCCGGCGACCGACTGAACACTAGCACAGTACTGAGGCGGCGGTGATCCGGCGACCGACTGAACACTAGCACAGTACTGAGGCGGCGGTGATCCGGCGACCGACTGAACACTAGCACAGTACTGAGGCGGCGGTGATCCGGCGACCGACTGAACACTAGCACAGTACTGAGGCGGCGGTGATCCGGCGACCGACTGAACACTAGCACAGTACTGAGGCGGCGGTGATCCGGCGACCGACTGAACACTAGCACAGTACTGAGGCGGCGGTGATCCGGCGACCGACTGAACACTAGCACAGTACTGAGGCGGCGGTGATCCGGCGACCGACTGAACACTAGCACAGTACTGAGGCGGCGGTGATCCGGCGACCGACTGAACACTAGCACAGTACTGAGGCGGCGGTGATCCGGCGACCGACTGAACACTAGCACAGTACTGAGGCGGCGGTGATCCGGCGACCGACTGAACACTAGCACAGTACTGAGGCGGCGGTGATCCGGCGACCGACTGAACACTAGCACAGTACTGAGGCGGCGGTGATCCGGCGACCGACTGAACACTAGCACAGTACTGAGGCGGCGGTGATCCGGCGACCGACTGAACACTAGCACAGTACTGAGGCGGCGGTGATCCGGCGACCGACTGAACACTAGCACAGTACTGAGGCGGCGGTGATCCGGCGACCGACTGAACACTAGCACAGTACTGAGGCGGCGGTGATCCGGCGACCGACTGAACACTAGCACAGTACTGAGGCGGCGGTGATCCGGCGACCGACTGAACACTAGCACAGTACTGAGGCGGCGGTGATCCGGCGACCGACTGAACACTAGCACAGTACTGAGGCGGCGGTGATCCGGCGACCGACTGAACACTAGCACAGTACTGAGGCGGCGGTGATCCGGCGACCGACTGAACACTAGCACAGTACTGAGGCGGCGGTGATCCGGCGACCGACTGAACACTAGCACAGTACTGAGGCGGCGGTGATCCGGCGACCGACTGAACACTAGCACAGTACTGAGGCGGCGGTGATCCGGCGACCGACTGAACACTAGCACAGTACTGAGGCGGCGGTGATCCGGCGACCGACTGAACACTAGCACAGTACTGAGGCGGCGGTGATCCGGCGACCGACTGAACACTAGCACAGTACTGAGGCGGCGGTGATCCGGCGACCGACTGAACACTAGCACAGTACTGAGGCGGCGGTGATCCGGCGACCGACTGAACACTAGCACAGTACTGAGGCGGCGGTGATCCGGCGACCGACTGAACACTAGCACAGTACTGAGGCGGCGGTGATCCGGCGACCGACTGAACACTAGCACAGTACTGAGGCGGCGGTGATCCGGCGACCGACTGAACACTAGCACAGTACTGAGGCGGCGGTGATCCGGCGACCGACTGAACACTAGCACAGTACTGAGGCGGCGGCTTATGACATATAATTTTATAATTAAAACCTATGTTAATGAAGAAGCCAAGTGTTAGTATGCTTTGTGTTTCTAACCGATTTGTTGTGAGACCGGCACGAGATACTCTTAGTCAGTGGATGGATCTATACGTCGAGTGTCGGGAGCTGTGTACAGGCGGTGCAGATTCTTATAAACTGCTCGAGTGTTTAACTGATTATATTATGTAGGATCCAATAAAAGGATTAAATTTGTATGCGTGTCGTGAATATAACGTACATATTATTATGTTCATTTGTTCAAATTACGCTTCACTAAATATTTTTACCAGAAATTAAGAGGGGTGATAAAAGAAGGGTAGTAGAATACATTAATGCAATTTTTAAGATTCTTGTCTGTCTGTCTGTCTGTTTGTTCACGCTAGTCTCCGAAGATACTGAACCGACTATCATGCAATTTACACAAATATATATTACAAGTAAATCCCGGGGCAACATATAGGCTTTGTTTTATCGAAATCGGTTCCCGGAAAGAAAAGTTATCATCGTTTAAATATTATTTTAAAGGCACAATTTCACCAAATTGCAATGCAAACTGACTCGCGTTGAACTTTTTCGAATTGTCAGATGTCAATCACAGTTTGATATGTAAATGAAATAGTTTGATGATTTCGCCATTTTCGATATGTATTCGTAGAATAGTGGACATGCGGTCCCACTGTGTAACTTCAGATGCGAGTTCGAAACTTTACTGAAATATTTATATTTCCTATATTATAACAATAGAAAATGTATTGTTGACGTATTATATTTATGTATAAAGTATTTTTTATGAGATCTTTCATTTCGCCTTTTCATCAATCCAATTAGATCGTAGAAGAAAATGTCAATGACTACTCTAATAGCTCTTTCCCTCAAGAAATCATCAAGTACAGCGGATGTAGGATATATCATATGAAGAAAGCTTGCTCAAAAGCTCAGCTTATGATGAAGCCCACGCGAACGAAGTCGCGGGCATCAGCTAGTTTAATAATAATTACGTGTAAATAATCTGCGGCGTGAAGAATTCCCTGTCGCAGCTTGGGGCGAATGCATTGTATCTGAAATTGTTTCACTATTTTGTGGTGGCCATTGTTCCAGGGAACTTGTTCATATATTTATAAGACTTCTACTTAATAAATTAATAATAATTAATTAAATTCATGTTATAAATATACTAAGTTATTTATAAAAACCAAAGTTCAACCCAAAGATTCCGACGACGAGGAAGTTAATCTTTGCTTAACCTTTCTATTATATAATTTATGTTAAAAGCTTGCCAAGTGGACTGAACTAGAGACAAGTTTTGAAGTTATAATTTTAAAACCACCAAGCGGAAAGTATGTAATTTATGTGCAATATCCACATTACTTTTCAAACAATTTTTATTATAAATTCAGAGTAGATGCGGCATTACTATACAATATAGTTTGGAAACAGCAGCCTTTATTAGAATGTAATGACTGTTATATGTCAAAATCTTTCACTTCCGGAAGTTACTTTCCTTTCACTTGTTGGGAAGTAATACTTCAGTACTCTCGACTTGAGCTTATTATTATTTTGAGAATCCGAAAATGTTTAAATTCTTTTGTCTTTTGGTAATAGATTATTCAAGCTTTTTATTTCTCAATGTCGGCGGTACTTACTACCGGAGTTTAGCAACAAAGGTAGAACTACCATGGTCTTCTTTTCATATCCAGAAGAATACTTTGTGCACTTCACGCAACCCTCTTGAGAACAACTAAATTTTATTTTAACGTCACAAATTTTTAAAAATAAATGAAAGTAGTTTGAATACAGCGTTAATAATTACTCCATCTCTTAATACAACATCATCTCCACGATGGCACCAACAAACACAGAGTTTTATAGATACCAAATTCTTATATTATCGAGGTGGGCGTTAATTTTGTAAAGTAAACGACACTTAGTGGGCTCAGCAGTGCAATGTACCTGCGGGCCGGACCGAGACACAAGCAACTGTTTCCGTTTGGGATTTCCTCATCCAACCGATATTATTTTCAGTTTCTATGGCGGAGACCTTTTGTGAACATTTACAAAGGAAAGGGTTTCAGGTTATTGTAATTGTTGACTATTATTATTGGCTATGTTTTACACAAGGTTTTATTCCTGTAGAATATCGATATTGTTTATGTTGTCAAGAGAAGTCTTTATATACGTACAATGTACATAGAGTTCTTTTCATCTCAGGACTGATCCGAATGCTATCAGGGACATTCGTTTTGTAAACAACTGTACTGTCCTTTGTATGCCTGCGACTAATGCTTGAGCCAAATAGGCTACATATGTGTTGTGGAACAAAATTTATATTTCACGTGACGTTACAAGGGGTGGAGGGGGGTCACCAAAAGGTACAAGCGCTTTAAGTTTTAATTAAGAATTGTTATTTAAACTGCTTTAATGAATTTATCGACGGCACTCTAAGTATTTGAACTTCATTCCTAACTTTTAAGTGGGTTCAAATAACATTTGTTAATTTTATTAATTATTCTGTTTTAATTATATTTCTGTTATAATTAACTCTTAAAATTCACTAATGTTTCAAAGAAATACCACAAATAACCACTTTTAAGAAGTTAATTTAGAGCTTACTTGAGACTTTCTTGTTAAAAGTATAAAGTTATCGAATTGTATAATTGCATTTAGCCTTCTTTCAAGGCAACTGGATACTGTGACGTCACAGAATTGGTGCGTAATCGAACCCTGACTGCTGGCTTATGGCTTCCTTTGTGCTTACAGGATTACTTTAATAGTAACACACACATAGCCAGATACATATTAATGCATCTGGATATGTGTCTTTGACGGAATAATAGCGATTTACTAATTTATTGCGATCTAAAAATATTATTAACTCTTTAGTATTTTTACAGATATATTATTATTTTATTTATATTTCATACCGACAACTATATCTCGACCCGTTACTCCATTTCACCGTCTACAAACAGACAAACAAATTCACTTTCACATCAATAATATTACACAGTCGAGACCAGCATCTCTACCGATGTTGGCAAACAGAAACTCAGCACAATTCTCGAACAACAAATAATAATGAAGACGACCCCAATTACTAGTTCGTACATCAAAATCTCGAACCCGACTCCTCTTAAATTTTAATCAATTGCTTCACGAGAGCTGGCGTTAGTATTCTCTAAATATTCGCAAAATCACTTAATGAACGACTCAACAAAACTGAGTTAAATACTTTTGGCACAAGAAAATAGATGTCCCAAAATTGTTGTCACGTGCTTCACCAATCTTGCAAATAGTGCTAAATTATATTTTAAAACTAATTTTTATGTCTCGGCCATTTATATAGTCTTTTTTCTACATGTGCAAACTATATGTTGTTTGACACAAGCTAAATGTACAGTTGTAGTAGACAAGCAATCTCGAAAATAAGCTTATATTCAATTTGTAGTTAAAACCAATAAAAAAAGTAATTAAATAATTGGAATTTATTTTTGACAACGAAATCCTATTTGTTCGCTTCTTGAGTATTGAATGACCCTGAAAGTGAAATGGGTCAAGATAAATATTATAATAGCCGGTCAGTAGCGGCAGTAGCAGGCGCGATCGTAAAGTATCCAGTTAACGACGCATTAAAAATTAACTCGCTCGGAACAACGAAACTTACTTAGCAGTGTTGTAATAATATTAGAGTAACATCTGAGAACTGATGAAGTCGTTAATGATGTTGAACTTCAAAATCATTATCATTTGCACGTAGCATGCGAGTGGGTAACGAGGCCGTAGCGCGGTCGTAGCACGGTCGCAAGTAGCAGGTCGAAGCTTGCTACGAAAATCGTAGATCTACAAACAATACGCTAATGAACATTATAATATTTATGGGGAACTATATTTTCTATCACCAAAATTTATATTTGTCATCAAGTTGTATCACCTAATAAATAGATCTATCGCCACGAAATATTTTCGTTCTCAGATAAACAAAAATTGTTCCCAGGTATGAATTATCATGTTTTAATAACTTGAGCGGTATGAATTTACTAGCCGTGCGACTAAATTACTAAGTGAGCGACTAGTTTTGAAGTTCTAGGTTAGGTTATGTTGGTATGGTGACCACCGCGCACGAGTCGAGCGAGCGAAGCGAGCGGTGCCGCGGCAGCGGCCGACGAGTGCCAGAACCGAATTCTACTTATTTTACTTGGCTTAATAAAATTGTTTAAACTGATTTTGCATTGTTTGGTGACTACATTTTGGTGACAGATCTACTATTTTGAGGACAAACCCTATTATTTAAGAAACACAAAACTAATTAAATTGGTGATAGCTTAAATGATACCCATATTTATGTAGCAGGCTTGCGACTGGAGATGTCATGGTCACCTTACAATATATCCTGCCGTTTTCAGGAGTTCGATTCTTTTCGGAGAGCACAATATATCAATTATTTAGTGTAATAATACTGTTACAATGATATAATTTCAAAAGGCTTAGTATAACCAATCTACCCTCTTCACCTGCCAAATGGTTTGGAAATTGAGACCTCCTTAGAATCCCGAGATTACTTTTGTTTTCCTCAACAACTATTTTAGGAAGTGCAATGAACACAATAAGAAAATAGGACTTACGGGTACGGAAGTTATCCTAAAGTTTTTACAAAATGCGATTGACTCGCTGGGAACAATATTATGATCATACAATATACATATAAGTAATGTATAAGTGAAAAGCCTGCAAGAATATTAAGATGTATAGATCGCGTAAGATACAAAGCTGTGAAATCTAGATTCATTATGTACGCTACAAATAACTTGTGGATGGAGGTGGGATCCACGTTACGGTCAACTCAGCCCCATCCCCACTACAGCCCCGATACATATAAAAACGGATGTTTATAAAAGGTTCACTTAGTTATTAACTGCGTGGAATCTGTATTGAAATATTTTATATGAAATTATTGTTTCAAAAAATGAAGGAATCCTTATGTACAGGGCCGAATATGTTAGCATGGTGGCTGTAGCCTAGCCATAGTAAACTTCACTAGGGTAACCTAGAAGGGACCCAAAAGGTATTATAAACAAGACATTAGTAACAGATAACCGGTTACGTTTAGATAAAAACAAAAAAACGGTGAAAAAAAAATAGCTTGGAAAAAAGTGTCGTGTGTTTTGCTCGTTTCTTCTGAAGTCTATTGTTTTCCGAATGTTCGAAGTAAAAATGAATTAGGTCGACAGCGCATCGTTGATTAATGTAATATAACGTTTCGGCACATACACAGCGGTTCTAAATTAACTGTGGATAAACAGAATCGCGTTATTAAGGAAGTTGAGCGCTCCGCTCCCCGGGGGCGCCGCCCGCCGCCCGCTCCCCGCCGCACGCTCCCCGCCGCCCGCCGCCCGCTCCCCGCCGCCCGCCGGCGCCGCCGCCGCCCACGCCCATACAGCGCTGGATGAGGACGCGCGCTTCAACAAGCTTATGGTTACACGAGACCAAGGATTCAAATAGTACAGTAATTGTCCGCGGCTTCACTTGCATTTCATTCGATAAAACATAGAAGTGACGGATAAAGTACCTTAAGCAACACAGTTGAACCGTTTTAGTTATTACCTTATTATATTAATATAATAGTTTTACTTCTTTAATATTACATTCACTATTACGTCTCGAGATATACGACATACTGAACCTTTAGAAAGAAAAAATCTATGAAGATACTATAAAAACACAGGGTAGTATCACAAACAGTATGTATTAATATTATGTCACTAACACTATCCACTCACCAGAACAGTCTGTCCCATCTATTTCTATATATCCCCGGTCGCTTCATGCTGTTTATCTCACATGAATAGTTCCTCGTTCATATCAAAAGTTGTTTTATCCCTGAACTCGGCCCCACTCGTTGAGCCATCAATATTTCCACTTTCAACATGTATATTTCTGCGGGAAACTTTGATCGGTTACGCTATTGCAGTACACAATATTACTACGAACCTACTATTATTTTGGTGTTCTATAACTTCGTGTTTATTTATTTTGTTAGAACTAAGGATTCAAATTATAACTTTTATTTTGATTATTTTTTAACAATAGGACTGAAAATGTATTGTCAGCTTTATGCTGAGCCTGCTGTCTTTTGTCACAGTAAATTGATTAAGCTTGTTATTTTTTTACGATTTTGTGTATGTACTACTTGTGACAATAAAGTTTAAATTGTTATTATTTATTATTATTTAACAAAGCAGTTACAGTTTTTATCAAGAAATGTTTTCATTTCGTCCTTTCATAAACTTAATAGACTATAGCCTATAAATTATTATAATTTAATTTAGTAAATCACTTACGTATTGATTTACTAGAATAGATAATAATAAATAAGGAGGTATTAGACGTTGCTATAAAAATAATCAGACAAAGATTTAAGGGCCTAAGAGAGAGAGAGATTAGACGTTATAAAGGCCCTCTACCATTTTATTGACTAGTTTGAATGGTAGGATGTAACACCGTTGTAACATCCTACCATTCAGTGTAAAAATACGTAATAAATAGTTTTAGCACAACAGGAAATATATTTTGATAAGAAATACCGTGTTGAATACTGAAGATTTGACGATATAGTATCTAGTATTGATAAATTGTATCATATTTACGACTCAGTTTATGAGGGCCATCTGAGAGTATGGAATAGAGCACGATAAAGATGACAGGTTTGTCAGGCGCGGCACGTAAGCTCTCGCGCTCTTATCGCGGCCATTAAACTATGTTCATGATAAAGTTATATTTGAAAAATTATAGCTCTCGTAAAAGCTGAGACGCAGTCTTGTCTAGCATCGTATAAACTCGGAAGCTGCGGAACGGGAAATGCATAAAGCTCTTCTTGGTTTTAAAAAGTAAATGTACCGCGATCTTATGGCTCCACTCGCTCGAGTTAAATCTGTGAGTGTTTTCATCTATAAGTGTGGGAGAGGGTCGTTCGTCTGATGTTTTATATTGGTTTTGAATCGAGTCGATACATCATAAATGAATGAGTGACACGACCTAAAGACGGAATTTGGCGGAGAAAAACTTCCAAAAAAAATCAAAAATATTTTCGTAAAATTAATTCCCCAGCGTGACATGGCAGAGATATTTCTATGGCAAGTGACATCTACTGACAGACAGCTGAGTGTTACGCTTATTACTTGATTAAAAGATATAAAACATTAGAGATAACTAGATAAGGAATGATGTCTTTCTTTTGTATTGTATAGAATCTCTGTATACCTTGCATTATATAAACTTCTCAGCCGATTATTACTATTGTAACCGAGTCTTTGTAAGCTAAACCATTGTTGAAAAGAGTATCCATGGACTTTCTTGCCGGTTCTTCTCCATGAGACCCACTTTTTGGAACCGTGCAACTAGACGTTTCATAAGAGCCTGCAAAGGCCTATTTGAAATAAAAAACTTTTGACTTGACTTGACTTGACTTTTGATGCGCTGTCGATCTATTGGAAGTACAATACAGTGCATTTCCATCTTAAAACCTAAGGTCGAACGATATAATATGGTATTTCTCTCACCGGTTTGTGACCATATATGGCTAGATGTAGGGAATGAAATGTCTATATATTAACATATCAAACCCAACGGAAATCAAACTTCGACCGACGGATGCGAGGTGTATTCGCTACTGAATTGAATTGAAACTTTGCTGAGAAAATATAATAAATTGAACTGAACATAAATGCAAGTAGCATAATGTCGACACAACGAGACTGTAGTTAAAGTTATATCGAAACATGCCGAGCGGCAGGTGAGGGGTGCTCCGCGGGACGAGCGCGGCCGACTGGAGCTGTTTAAATGTAAATTAGCTGTGAGCGGACTGACAGGGACTCCACATGCATATTTGTAGCGATTCGCTGCGAATAAACGGTTTTAATAAAAATTATAGTAGTCAAGTTCACAAAAAATTTAGACATTTCCTCTTTGACCTCCAGTAGGAGATTAATTTAGGTAATTTATAGTATCGCATGTCCGAGACATCTCAGTCATCCCTTTTAAAGCTAGACTTCTATGACGTAGTGACATAGAGGTCTAGCATATTGCAATACTTGGGCTTACATTTGGTGTTCAATGTATCCCTCGAAAGTAAACATGTTTTTATGTATTCGATTATATTGGTTGATAAATAATAAAGTGATGATGACCTTGTCTTTATAAATACGGGAAAAAACATTACACTGATGAGCAAAATGACTTCAAAATGAAAATAATTATATTTAATATTGTCTTTTATTAACGCGAGTATCACACATTTAAATTAAATACTGTATACCGGATTAAAACGCGCTTTATTATTTATATTGTTTAAATTATTTATCCCGACGTTTTGGATGCTTTTCAGCAACCGTGGTCGCGGGGAGACAGAAAGATGACAGTTGTCTGATATTTGAAATGTCACAAAGTTGCCATATTTAATTTAATTCAAAAATAATTTATTAATTTAGGTAACACAATGTACACTTATAAACGTCAATAAAAATACATATTAAATGCTTCTAATTTTACATTTACTACCAGTTCTCAAATCTAGGGCGTAGAGCGGACGAGAAGAACTGGCAAGAAACTCGCCGCCACTCTTTTTAATCGCCAAGTTTTTGTTTTACAAATGTTTTGTAAGGAGCTGCAACCATTACATATTAACGCCATCTATTCCTACGGAGTTGATATTTACTGTAATTTTCTATATCATGACAATATTGACTAACGGTGTCCTCTTGTTTTTTAGTATGTTTGATTTGGGGTTTAGATTTTTAATTACTGGATCCCAGGTGTTGTCCTTGCCGAGGCGAGTTTCTTGCCAGTTCTTCTCGTCCGCTCTATGCCCTTGATTTGTGAACTGGTAGTAAATGTAAAATTAGAAGCATTTAATATGTATTTTTTATTGACGTTTATAAGTGTACATTGTGTTACCTAAATTAATAAATTATTTTTGAATTGAATTGAATTAAATATGGCAACTTTGTGACATTTCAAATATCAGACAACTGTCATCTTTCTGTCTCCCCGCGACCACGGTTGCTGAAAAGCATCTGAAACGTCGGGATAAATAATTTAAACAATATTAATAATAAATCGCGTTTTAATCCGGTATACAGTATTCTAAGAAATAAGACCAGAAGTGATTTTTTTAAAAACAATTTTTAATACTACCTAACAAAATAAATTCAAACTTCACTATACACCAACACAATTTAATCTCTCACAAATTAAATTAACTAAACCGCAATAACAATAATGACCGAATGATTCTAATTACAACAAGTACAGAATCTAACAATAGATGCACCTCTGTGCCGTCCTAACACGACGACAGTTGGAACGACCAAGAGACCAAGGCCGGTGAAGCATCGAGTTTTATAGGTTTTCCCCCACTCTTCTTATTTCATCTCCTACACGGCCTTTCCTGACAGGAGACCGTCCTCGGGCTCCTTCCAATTCTGGTGGCAGTTTCTTGGGTTGGTAACGAAGTCCCAGGAACTTCGTCACTCGATGAAATGATGAGCGGCGCAGCAAACTCATCAGTAGGTCCCGGACGTACTGAGTTGTGGCTCACTCATGACACCAGATGCAGTAGACTTCTCACCCTCGTTGTCTGCATCTGCAAAGCATAAAACAACAACCGAGTATCATGTCCAATAAAATAAATTGGACAAAGCGAAAAAGCTTGCTGTATCCATACAAAGTTAAGGAAAACTTCGACACATTTTGTAAACTAGACCGAGTATGAAACAATCTGATACATGTACCAATCACCCGGGGCAGTTCCCGTCGGGGGAGTGCCTCTCACGGCTCGCTAGAGGTCTACGCGGTCTTACGTGAGACATAGCTTTGCGTGTGTGAATCAGTTCCACATAAAAAAATGTTACAACTCAAATTGACTACACATCTCGTATCCTAAGCGCAATGAGTATGAAGCAATCTGATATCTGTAGTACAGATTATCCTAAGCGCAATGAGTATGAAGCAATCTGATATCTGTAGTACAGATATCAGAGCAGAATCTGTACCAATCACCTGGGGCAGTTCCCGTCGGGGGAGTGCCTCTCACGACTCGCTAGAGATCTACGCGGACTTACGTGAGACATAACTTTGCGTGTGTGAATTGGTTCCACATAAAAGAATGCACCAACTCAAATCAACTCAAACTGTCATACAGACAATATATGTCACTGTCATGACCACACCACGACTCGTCAGAGGCCAACCCGTGGCATGACCCTGCGTGTACTATAGCTCCAGGATCACATATCTGAGCGTCTCCAAGATAGTATCCGAGCACACTAATTACACAAAACCACCCAAGGCAGATCCCATATACTAGGATCGCATGTCTGAGCGCGCTCCAAGACAGCATCCAATAACATGAGATCATACCACACTTGAAGTGTATCCGTCAGTCAGGATAACATATCTGAGTACGAGGACTTCCGAGACAGAGGATATCCCGACTGCAAGACAAAACTTCCCTCAATGTGTTTACCCTTTGCGAAAAACACTTTACAAACAGGGAAATTTTCATAAAAACAAATTCATCAAACATTACACAGACGCCCTAGCACATGGGCAAATTATTATCAACGTGTCAAAACAATTTGAAACTTCTCGCCAATGAACAAAACTCAGTAATTTGTGACCTTAGCATGGTCCACACTAGGTTTCTTCATAATTTATACTTGTATAGAAGTTAGAAATATAGTAAGATTGGTTACACCTCACCGACATTTATCACATAGCGTCTACAATACGATCGGTCGCATTGAGCTCGCTGTCCGTAATCACACTCGCGGTCTCCGCCGAGGTGTGACTGCAGGCTCAGCGACCCGCATCCCCGGTGACGCCACCGTCACGTAGGAATGCCAGCGCAACCTCTTGACGTTCTCCCGGTCCCGATGGAGACGTGTGACGTTGTTCCTCCAGCGAGGTTTATCTGTCCAAAATTTGTAGCTTTAGTACATTGCTGGAAGGGTTACCTTGTCTTCAAATACGTCTAGCACGTGAGTCACTATGACCGGAATGATAATAGCCATTTCGAAAACAATTTCTTTACTTTTACTTTACTCTAGCGATTTACACGTAGTCAGTGAACAATAAAAGCATAAGTAACAAAACAAAAACTATTAAGCAATAACAAATGCAAAATAACAAGTCGTCACAATTGCTATTTTACAAAAACAATGGCAGTGTATTGCCTTAATGTAACAAATCTATTTATGAAATACTTTTAACGAATACCCTCCCTTTGTTACTTTTCACTGTAAATAATTGGAACAAACTCACCAATAAAAATTCAGCACATACGTCAGGAGTACACTCTCCTCGACTTACATTCACTCAAGTAAGGAGGTCCTCACCTTATATTTACTCGTAACGTAATAAGTACCTGCGATACATATAAAGCGATACACGAAATAAATGGATAATGATACATACGCTTATTACGTAATCTTACATACGCTATCGGCCGTCCTTCCCTGTACAAACTAGATTGGATCATTGAACATATTCTACTGACACATGGGGCCAGCTAACCACGCCACTTGACACTGAAGCTGTTCGCGCTGGTGTTGAGCACCACCTTATAGCCCAATTCGCAGTTTGCCTCCTCGCAGCAGCGGCTCCTTATAACACCGCCTACTCGTAGCTAGTACTAGTAGACTCGTAGGTCTCGCCTGTCACGTAAATCTACAAAGACTCGCATTGCGCCTCGAAACCTTGCGTCGACTATCAGCTGAGAACAACGACGCTGGCGACGCTGACGCGTGAAATTGAATCTTTTTCGCAACCACAACACGATAACATGTCTACTAGAAAAATAACACATTCGTGAGTCGCGACGACAAATAACGAGTGTTTTTTCGAGACTACTACTACTACGATGACATGGGTGAAGCCATAGACTTGTCTTCTAATGCCCTAATGTGAGCCCTCATTGCACAACGTAATGTATTCGCCAGGAGATCGCTCACAACACCTATTCACTACTACGTACACGGTACTTTCATGTCGCTCGCGATTGTCGCGCGGGTCACGATAAGAACTACGAATGTCGCAACATTTAGCACTACGATCACCCTAGTGATTCGACACTGTTAACTAAGTTAACCAAAAATCAATACACACTTGAAAAAGGATAACCATTAAATTAATAATGTACGAAAACGAAAACTATCTTGGTAGAACACAACACACGGTAAAAAATACAAATATCTCAGCCTGTACATTGCTGTATAAATGATTCAACAAAATTACTCACCAGAAACAGCCAATACTTAACCACAGATCGGTAAATAACTACCAAGAAAAATCTAAACTCAACGGATTTATTTAAGCGTCTGCTAAAGAGTTAAATTGCCACATTTCAGGATGTAAAAATTGACCAGTAGGCGTGAGAATCCTGAGATTGAATCGACATTACTCTATTCGAACTATCATCTCTCATAGTAGACTGATAATCTTTAGTACGCAAGTACCTAACACCCTCTCTATTCAAAATGTCCGTACCGATACGTTATACGATATAACCGAAATGTTTATGTATTGAAGCGAGACAATAAACAAATCAACATCAATAGTCAACCCGTCAAACTCAATCGGCAACGTAACGTAAGAGGTACTTTCTACTTCCTGACTACCTAATCTCTTCAAAATCCGAAAAGCAGGTTTCCGCGAGCAGTTAAAATGTTTAAGCAACGATGACGACCTCAAGGATATAGTTGAACCGCTGTCGATCAAAACATCTACCGGCACGTCTTGAATAATAGCCACTACTACGTCATTATTTTTAGAATTTACTAAAGCATTACATAAGTTTACGGTATTCTTGTTTGCCGCCTCAGATCTTTGTTTAGCAAAACAGGTGTCAACTTTATGACCTGGCTTTTTGCAAAATGAACACGGCTCGGGCCTACTCGGGACGAAAGTAGTCCTCGAATTCGCGGTATTCGAATTACCCGACAAACTTGTTGGTGTCTGATCGACCTTAGGTCGCTTAGTACATACAGCCTGTCTATGACCTAGCTGACCGCACGAGAAACAGTTAATGTCCCCACTACCCCGTTTTCGCGACAAGCCCGAAGTTTGATCACGCTTGGTACTATTAATCGGAACTGAACGCGAAGAAAAATTCTTTGAGGTGCTAATCGGCTTAACATAAATTGAAAAGAATTCAATTAAATCATTTGGCGACAATTTGGCATTAGTTGCCGCGGCCCTAATACTAGGATCAGTAATACCGCGTATAATAATTGCCGAAATTAATTCCTCACTAAGACCTCGCACGATACGCAATCGCAACAAGGAACGACGCGCGTAATCTGCGTACGTAGGGTACTTATCTGAATTCGTGTTTATAACATCAGCTAAAATACTTGCAACATCAGGTGTCCTTGGACACAACGGCCTAAACTCCCTCTTAAAATTAGTCCACGTGCGATCATTGGACACCCACTCATTTAACCAAGATTGAGCGTCACCCTTCAAACAATTACCGATACGCGACAAACATTCATAATCACCCCACTTGTTAAGGGCTTTCGCTCGATCGACCTCAACACACCAGTCATCAATATTGTGTAAATTCGGATCAAAATTCGAAATATAAAAATGTTGGCTAGACCTACCACTATTATTAATCGAGTGGATCGCGTCTACGATACGATCGGTAATCGCAGTATATTCCGGTGCCCTACTGGAATTTGGTTCCGAACCACGTCGTGGCGATCGAGATCGAGAACGTGGATGTCGACTATAGTCACGGGCAGGCACACCAACTGCTCTCGTGAACGGAACACAATATTCCTACTAGGCGACTCTAAATTCCGCGTACCTCTCGACGGCGGCGGTGAGCGGCGCACGTCGCGTGAACCAGGGCGATCCGGTAAACGCGAAGTATCATTATTACGCCTAGGTGACGGTGACACTCGCTCACGTCGCGATGACGACCGATTACGGTTTACGTTTTCCTGCACACCTACATCACGGTCACCTGAACGCCCCGGCATGAGTGAAGCCCTAGACTTGTATTCTAAAGCTTTAATTCGAGAATACAATGCCTGCATTTCGACACGCAACCTAAAATTCTCGTCAGGCGAATGCTCACGATTTCTACTGTCGCGACTACGGCGACCGGGACTACGACTATCGCGACGGCTCATGCTACGGTCACGTTCACGGTTCGACATATCGAAAACAACAGTAACAATAGAACAAACTAACCTAAAAAAAATACGTAACGGAACACACTTGCAATAAAAGTTGCCACAACACAAATAATTATGTGAAATATACCAACAATCACTATCCACTAAATTATTGCATAACTATTTCGACAAAACTCGTTAGCTAACTGAAAACCGTCTTTCTAATACCAACTACCCTACGAACTGAAAACGCACTAAATTCTGACAAAACAAAAGAAGTGAGCAAAAGAACTATCCCACTTCTGATCTAAGAAATAAGACCAGAAGTGATTTTTTTAAAAACAATTTTTAATACTACCTAACAAAATAAATTCAACTATACACCAACACAATTTAATCTCTCACAAATTAAATTAACTAAACCGCAATAACAATAATGACCGAATGATTCTAATTACAACAAGTACAGAATCTAACAATAGATGCACAGAGTGACGTCCTAACACGACGACAGTTGGAACGACCAAGAGACCAAGGCCGGTGAAGCATCGAGTTTTATAGGTTTTCCCCCACTCTTCTTATTTCATCTCCTACAGTATTTTATTTAAATAATTATATTTATTTTAAATGATATCTAATTATAGTACCTACTCAGAGATTTAATAAGCTTTTTTTTATCGCTATGATTTAAACGTTTTGTTTTTATATTTAGTAAGTTGGAAGAAACAAATTACAGCTGTATAGTAAAATATTTGAAAAATATTGAAGGAGTCCCTCTGTGAAGTTCGTAATTATGAATACACAATGCAAATAATGGAGTCTGTCTCGACATCGGGAATCCCGTCTCCAATCTCTGCTTAAACTCTTTCCATATTAATTGGTTTGAAAGCTCTATCATTATCTGTTCGGCCATCTTCGTAACAGAGATTTCTAACAGGGTTTAGTTACTGTTGGTGTTATGTGAATGGTTCCCAAGAAGGAATGATCACTCCATTGTTGTCTAATTATATGAATATTTTGTTCTTTCAAAACGTTCTATACATTAAGACGAGTAGATATTTGTGTGTATATTATTAAGTATATTACTGTATTCATTATATTGCATTTTTGGTGGCATCACTCATTATATTAAACAGGTTTTCGTTATTACTCTTGTTTTAGTAATGTTAATTATTTATCGTGTGTTTGTCGAAAATAGTGTAAAATTGTAATAGTTTTAAGTGGTGTTTTTACAATAATATTTCTATCAAACTTGTAAATATTTTAACTTTTGAGAGGAATAGTGGACATTTGAGGTAGAAACAGTGTCTAACAGAACTAGAGAATGAAATGAGGTTTCCAAATGTCCCTTTAATACTTTTTGTTTCCCCAGACAGGACGTGCTGCTACAGAATAGCGGGAGCAGTTGGGACGCGCACGTCACACGCACTCTAAGTTTTTTTTTTGTGTAATGTATCGACAGGCAAGCCGATCACTAGTAGACATGGGTAACTCAGCGAAATTCCCTGCGCCAACCCAGCAACTCAGGCGCAGTGTAGTGTGTCAGCTCCTTGAGTCAACTCAAAATTGCGCCATGACGCAGTAAAAATGGTACGCGCAAAGCGAGCAGTGAAACCTCCGAAAAGCACGCAACCCCACGCTCATAGTTCACTCAGTGAGTGGGTACTGCGCCGTGCGCCGACACATTATGAATGTGTGAGCTGACTCACCCTGCGCATTGAAGCGTGCCGGCGCAATTGCGCGGCGCAGCGCAGTGTTACCCATGTCTAATCACTAGATGATAGGTAATATCCCAGCCACAGGACATCAATTGAAATGTATGTTTTGGTAATCTAATCTACTTATCTAACGCATTGGGTTCCTGTAATGTTAGACATAAGTATTATGAATAAATAAATAAAATAAAAAAAAAATCAGTCAATGATGCAGTGTCGTTTTTCGGTTTTTTTCTGAGAATTTTGAAATTCACATTGAAATCTAAACGCACATTTTTACGGTTTTTCCATAAATGAACGGTGATCCGTGTCGTTATTCGATTAAAATTTCACGTCGAAAGTGGCAAAAAAAATGATGACGACGGCTATCACTGCCACAGTAGTATAGTATTTGAAAGCGATCAACGGAATTAGAACGCCTATGCCCGACTGCCGTAGCGCTGTGCACAGTTCTGCGGCGGTCTCGTGTCGGTGTGTGTAATTACTGTTTCATGGAGCCTGCAGGTGCACTAATTGAAGTCTCTGTGTTACTCTTTGTTGTTTAACCATTTATGATATTCTGTGTCCAAAATAAATAAAATTTTGCAAATATAAAGGAATTTGTGATTTCTACTGAAAACTTTAAACAAATTGTTCAGCATTTACTGAAAAGTACGACAAAAAAAGATGTTTTCTAAATGGTATTGAAATTAATTTTGATTAAAATACAAACTATTGTCCCAATTAATGATCCAGAATGCCCGTCTCGAGGTTATTTTGAAATTGGCTTTTATTTGTGTATTTGTTTTCGGTTTGATATAAATTTTAAGACATTAACTCGATTTAAAATTTATTTATATTTACATAGCATTTCGTTACAGAAGTGAAATGTTTTTTTATATAATATATTGTACGTTGACAGGCCGATCTTACGTAAAATATTTAATACGCCGATGTAACTCAGACAGGTTTCACATTGTAGCCGAAATGACGTTAGTAACTTGTTAATAATAGTTCAAGATTTCTTTACTCAATAGGTACATTCAATTTATTGTTCAGTTAAATTTTCCAAAAAACTCCCTAGTCCCTAGGTATATGGTATTTATATTTAAAACACTTGTTTTTGATTATAACACATTATTGAAGTCTTTAAAGGATGATTCTGGAAATAAAACTATATTTTTTCTCTTTTGAAAATCATTTTTGAGAGCAAAGAAAAAAAAACAAACCAAGTCCAATCGAGGTTAAGTCAAAACTGATCGAAGAGAATATTCTTCTTCTTCCTGCCTTGTTCCTTTTTTTATTTGGGGTCGGCGCAGTAAGTTCTCTTCTTTCACTCGCCATATCATCAGTCACACCTCTCAAACACATATCATTCTTCACACAGTCAAGCCATTTTTTTTGGCCTCCATCTTCCCCTATACCCATCCACTTAAGACTATTTGCATTAACATGTTATTATTTACGCCTGCGCACTTCTACTGAGTAAGCTTCCTGTCTCGCCCTCGGTACAACCTGGTCCTGTATCTTTTTGATATAACTATTGACTACTGAGGGTCTAGTAAGAACGACTATCGAAAAAATATTCGAATCGTCCATCTGTCAGTTGTATGAGAAATCATTTGAAATTTCATACAAATGACAGCTCGACGATGCGAATATTTTTTCGCAAATTGTTCGTTCTAGGCTCTCTGAGCTGCCGCCTCACCGCTTCGCAGCTAGCGGCTCCGGGCCCCACCGGATGTCACCCGTCAACGCTTGACTCACGTCAAGATCGTGCCTCGCTGAAGTTATATTACTCATGTCGATAGTTGACCGCTCGCCTTCGTCAGCTGTCTGTAAGGATTCGTGAAGTATGAGAATCTTGTGGGACGCAGGTTTAAGATATATACGTAGAACCTTTAGATCTCAAAGCCATCTCATAACTTATTTCAATAAACCAAATAACAATAGTGTGAAATTCATTTAAACACGATGTATTGTATATTTTATATATAGCATGCAGTCTCCTGAACATCCGCAACACCAGAGGATCTTCAGATGTGTTCCGGCCTTATGTAATTGATAGTTCTTATGGCGTCCGTGCGCCGTGGTAAGCGCAAAGCGCTAAGCACGGGAGTCTTGGATTTGAAACCCGGAAAACAAAATTGAAAAAAAAAATTGGTCGGGCAGGGCACAAAAGCTGATCACTTAAGTAGCTATGGCACCTGTCAAGTACCTGTAAAGAATAAGATCAGTGAAATATACACAGAAATGAGTCTGCCCCATGCCCCATTAGGGGACTCGGGAATCCATTTACATACATACCTAATTTAAACGTGTGATACGTTAATAAATATTAGTCCGAAGGTATTTATTATTAATGTTTAGTAACTTTATTTAGATAGGTGCAATCTTAATAGATTTTAATCCAGACTGTATAAAAACGTTCTTAGATCTAAAAAATATATCACTAAATGATCAAATTTTTAACTTTTCCAACGTTAATTAAAACTTCTCAACAAAATTCTTTCATAAATATTTAATTAAAAAAGTATTTCCAACTTAAATCCGTGACACTCGCGCGTACAATGGGCTATAGAACATCTAAATATATCTCGTTAAGTAATTACAATAGGTCTCGGAGACACTTCTAACATTTTGTGAACAATTTGATTTATTGTTATATTTTAATATGAATTATAATTAAAGTTAGTAAAATTTAAGGATTCCACTGTCGTTAGTAGGTCAAAGTAGGTACATTAATTGTTTGCTGTAAATAACTAACACTGCACATTTTTTTTGTGTTGACTTTATGGGTTCTGATGCATTTGCGGCATTAGCAGTTCAGACTTTGGGTCCTTGGTCGGCGCATAAAAAAATTGGCAGGATTTGTCCGTGCGGCTGGTCCAAGCTTCAGGGGAGCCCACACCTGGTACCTGGCCCAGCGAGGCAATGGTGCCAGTATGCTGGGTACCACACATTATGACAGTATTCTTGAGGGTGTATGCTTTAATTAGTAAAGATTTAGGATATTTTATTTTTTTACAGTTTTTGTATAACTATTATATTCATTACTAGCTGATGCCCGCGACTTCGTTCGCGTGGGGATCACTTTTTGCTGAACTTTTGAGCAAGCTTTCTTCATATTATATATCCTCCATCCTCTGTACTTGGTGATTTCTTTTTGGAAAGAGCTATCAGAGTAGTCATTGACGGTTGCTTTTGCATCATATTATCGACATGTTTAATGGTGGTTGAGGTTGGGGTTCAAATGATGATTTGAAATTCAAAAGAAATACCATAGTAATTGAAAAAATTAACCTGACTTTAAAGAAACTTTAGGGAGATGCATATCAATCAAATTTTACGTCACCAAAATGCAGATATGTGTCTTTTTTCCACTAATCAGAGTTCAGTCGAAGATTGGATTCAATGCATTTTCTGTCTTAAATATATGCACGAAAATTGTACGGGGGTTTGAAAATACTTGCGACACATGGAAAAAACGCCAAGAAAATGTCTAAATACGAATAAAATGAAGGTATGGAGAAATGCAACGTAAAATGAATGAAAAAAAATAGTATGGCCATGTTGGCCAAATACTTAATTTTTAATAAATTTAATTAGTGTGGAAGATACTATATCCACCTCTATATTTATTTCATTTAATTGATCACTTTTAATTTCAGATATTTTTGTTTAATTCCCTTGGAAAGGAAAGGATTGATGAAAATGCGAAATAAACGATCTCATAAGAAATACATTTTTATATAATAGAATAGTTCAATAATACATTTTCTATTTTCAATATTAGTTCTTTTAAAAATATAAAAAAATAAATACAAAAAAATATTTCCCTGAGTGATGATTCGAACTCGCATCTGTAATTACGTAGTACGACCGTATATCCACTATGCCACGAACACATATCGAAAAACGGCGAAATTATCAAACTATTTCATTTACATATCAAACTGTGATTGACATCTGACAATTCGAAAAAATTCAACGCGAGTTAGTTTTCATTGCAATTTGTTGAAATGGTGCCTTTAAAATAATATTTAAATGATGATAACTTTTTTTTCCGACAACCGATTTCGATGAAACAAAGCCTATATGTTGCCCTGGACTTTGCTTAATATATTTGTATAAATTACGCGAAAATCGGTTCGGTATCTTCGGAGATTAGCGTGAACAAACAGACAGACAGACAGACAGACGGACAGACAGACAGACAGACAGACAAGAATCTTAAAAATTGCATTTATGCATTCTGCTACCCTTCTTTTATCACCCCTCTTAATTTCTGGTAAAAATATTTAGTGAAGCGTAATTTCGATCCTACTCTTTTATTATATGTATAGATTATAATTTTTTAATAATAAAAATATAAGTTTGAGAAATTCTTTCTTTCTAAGAAAAATAAACAGCGATACAACGTCATCGACTCATCAACAGTTCATCACTGACTCATGTCCCGTTGCCGAAATGTCATCATCTAGTGATCTCAATCGATAATTAATCGATAAGAAAAAATATAATCAACTATTTTGGTTTTCATTGATATTATGTAGATTGTAAATATAAACGTAACTGTATTATACATTTTTAGACTTTATTGCGAATATAAAGCGAGTAAAGTGAACGTTGGTTATTACATTCGAACCCTTCTTACAGTGTCGTAAAATTTATGGCCATCAAAATAGGCTTTTCAATATCAACTTTCGATATAAATAAATAATGTGACCTAAACGTTTTGTTCATATATGTACATATGTTTATGTAAACTTTGTCATTTTGATTTTAACTATAATATTCATTACTAAATTGGCGTGACAATATAACAAGTGCTCGTATCAAATTAAGAATACGGGTATAAATCCCGTATAGTAGTAGATGATGGCAAAATAGTTTCAGTTGAGAAAGTGCCTAAGTTAGTTAACCGTGTTCGATGGACGGCTATAAGACTGTCAATAATAAGTTAACCGTCTACGTTGGACGGCTATAAGACTGACAGTAACAAGACTCTCTCCACGGTGAAAAAGCATTTACTCTTATTATTTTGATGTAATGACTTAAATGTTATTTTTACTTATTTTCTCATTTAGGTGATAAAAAGTAGAGTGTTCACCTCGGGAGCGACACTATTTTAAACTCTCTCTTGAATCCCTCGTTGTGCTCAGGATTCTACGATAGTAAAAAATTACTCTTGCCTTAAAAATAGTGGTTTGCTCTCTTGATAAACATTATTAGTATTACCTCAACATTTATTATATTGAAGTTTATTTTATTTATTTAATCTTTTTTTTAATTGAGCAAAATTAACATATTATAACACGTTAATTTAATTTTTGTTTCGCTCTGAAATGAGCGAAACAAAAATTGTTCTATGAAAATACATAAAATCCTACGTGTTCATTTAACAAGACATAATGAGAGGAGCCAATTAGCGGACACAATAAAATGCAGAACGCAGCTCGCAGCTCGCGCTGGACAATGGCTGGCAGTCATCGGCCGCAGCAGCTCATAAATATTGACAATTTGCTCAGTCGTGTAGACCTGATTAAATATCGCGATGTCAGATGGACGTATCTACATTTTCTCAATTTTACAGGTGACTTAGAAATACTGTGACAATCCGCCACTTAAAATTTTACCAGCTTTTTAATACAGATAGTATACAATTGACACTGAAAACATTTATCTTATATCTTTAAACGAGCAATTTTTGTATATATACATATAATTGGAATCTAGGAATCGGCTCCAACGATTTTCATGAAATTTAGTATACGGGGGGTTTCGGGGGCGATAAATCGATCTAGCTAGGAATCGTTTCTAGAAAATGTCATTTTATTCGTGTTTTATCAACTTAAACGAAAAATGACTCTTCTTGACATCCATCGGCGAATAATAATACTATTTTTTTTAGACTAGGAATCATTTCTAGAAAATGTCATTTTATTCGTGTTTTATCAACTTAAACATAAACTTACTTTTTTTTATTGGAAGAAAAATAACAAAAAGGGGGCGTTTGAGTAGTCCCAATTTAAACTGAAAAATGACTCTTCCTGACATCTATCGGCGAATAATAATACTATTTTTTTTAAATTGCTTTAATGACACAACATCACTAAAGCTATTCCAGCAGATGGCGTTGTTAAGCAACACGAAGTCAATGAGTGTTTGCTTTGAGGTTAGACTTGATTTTATTAGTATGTAATTCGTAATTAAATATAATTTCCAAAAAACACAATTTATAAATAAAAAAAATGCCGACCAAAGCTCGGTCATCCAGTTACTATTGGTATATTGGCATAATATTAGAGGTTCAAAAAAGTTAAGAATTATTTAGTGACGTATGAAGAAAAACTATTTTTGGGATTTTTATAGATACATTCATCTGGTAGGGACCATGTGTATAATACCACTTAATCTAATCAACAGTCATCAGAATCCAAATAATGTGAGAGTTTGAGTAAATAAATGATTCCGTTTGTGTAATAGGGAAAGGATTTTATTTGTGTGGGAAATTAGGTTGTATTCTCGCTGTTACAAGTTCCCCAATGTGCTACTGTGAACTATTATGATAGGTACTTTCAGACAAATATACTTTTTCGTTAGACAAGGGCCATCAAATAATCTTATTATTTGCAAGAAGATAATTTCCAAATAAATTGACCAATTTATTAAACTTCTTAGCTTTATAAATTGTGACAGTAATTTATTCACAGTGTATTGGGTAGGACATATCATATAATTCGCGTTGTCGGTTAGATATCAAAAATTAAAAAAGTAATCTTTGAACTCTCTTAACTTAGCTTCGCTTCGGTTGACACATTCTATAATAATAATAATATCAATCACGTATTAAGGCAAGATAAACCCAATTGTCTCATCCATTATACGTGCGGGGAAGTGGTCGTAAATAAGGCTATGTATACATCAACTGAGGCGCGTCTCTCTGCTTTATCGCCACAATCATGTTTATCGCTCGCGTCACGCGCTGCGTCGGTTGTAACCGCCGCGGCCGCGTCGCGCGGCGGCTGGCGGACTCGTAACTTATGGAAATTGAGTGAGACAGGAGTTGCACGAGTGACTACATTATCATTTAACGAGCCTCTAAACTCTCCTTGCTGATAACCGTACGTTACACAGCAGTGGCGTAGCATAGGTAACTAGCACCCGGTGCGGATCCCAAATTTCTCGCCCCCTCATTTTTGCAATTAATTGTACAAAGAGAAACTGTCATTACGGTGAAGTACTAACAACAAAAAAATTGACGAAAAAAACGTTGAAGTATGTAATTTTTTTACCGTTACCTGTGAGATGCCGCCCCCGCCAAAGTGCCGCCCGGGGCAGACCGCAATCTTCCCCTCCCCCCCATGCTACGCCACTGTTTCACAGCTTAATAGAACATCGTATACTTGATGTTTGCAGTTTGTGTCTATTATCCATAGTTAATAGTAGTAATTATATAAATGTTAATATGTCAAAGCGTGATGTATTATGTAATTATAATATTAACTGACTAGATATTTCTAACCTACCACAGAACACTTAATAAAAGGTAAATGTTCTGTACGACATACAATATTATCTATAAATCGCGTTTTAAGTGTATAAAAACTGAATATAAGCTTATCACGGTTGTATCAAAAAATAATCTGCATGCATAATAATTCATACCACGGTACATAATATATTTTTTTATCGATATATTATATATTTTTTGTAGAATAGTTTCTGCAATCGAATGTTATAACGTATATTCTGTTATATACTTCCAGCGGTGGTAGCGGGTGACAGCCCCTCGATCCACCTCCACCATCCTTTCCAGTTGAGCATCCATTTCTACGTAGAGCATGTAGACCCTCTTTATCCGGGCTTAGGACCGCACCGAACTGTAACAGCGTACATGCGGAATTCTATATTGCTTATGTATATGACTATACATCTTCTCATCGAAGTATTCAGTATGATTCAGTGGTTGTCTGATTTGTGTCCTTCGGGATTATGCACGTTACATGTAAAATAATAGGTTCAAGGGTCGAATATCCGGAGAATAATAACAATAAAATAAATGTTTCAGTCAGGCATGGCAAAGAAAAATGACCAGTGAAACTACCACATAAATTTTTAGACCCCATGCCCCACTAGAATATTAGGGGGCATTTTTGAGATTTGAGTGAACGTAAGTCTGTTGTATTTTGTGTTAAATTATGCCAGACGAAACAGCGGTGTTGTATAAATATGGCTTGCATTATGAAGCCATTTTTCTTCGTAGAATGTGCAGCGTTCTTTCTCTAAAAATTTAATCAACGCGCAGTTTCGGCGGTGGTCGCGGCTCGGGGCTGGGGGAGAACCGCGCGGGGGGGGGGGGGGAGAGAATATAAAAACTACGATACTGTGAGAGGGCAGCCGGAGGTCAGTGCGGGTATGTGTGTATTTTCCGCTTTAGATGTCTTGACTGACTGTCACACCGTTTCATAACGATACTTTATGTTTTATATTATTCTGGATATGTACAACGTTAGATATTAGAGATGCATGCATATGTTTGGACTACACAGATTCTGCTTTTTGTAAAGTTGTATGTGTAGGTATACAAATTGCTTATATTTATTTCTGTTATTTAGACATTAAAATGTTATTTAGACTTATTCTGTTATTTAGACTTAATAATGCGTTACTTCAGCAGTGCTGGACCAAACTGCACGTCCATAACGTAATACAATTTAAAATTAAAATTCTTACTAAAAATAAGATGACTGATTAACAGAAACTATTGCCATTTATGTGGCACATTTATGACGGCCAGCCTCGAGTAATGGAGAGGCACCACAAGAAGAAGAAAGAAAATTAATAATACAACCTATAAAAGACATGTTAATCGGTGTAACACACGACTCATAGATCTTTTTTATCATATCGTAAAACGCTGACAAAGAACGTCAAGTTCTATGGCGGGGCAGTAAGGTCGACTCTCGGTTCGTTCGACTTAAATTGCATTTTTTGAGAGCACTCAGCGCACTAGACTGGACGTAAGCCGGTGAATTGTTGCTGATGGTATGTTCAATTACATGTATCTATGCAAGTGTGACCAACGAATTAATAATATATTTTGGTGATTCCATAATAAAAGGGAAAATCCTCTCCACAAAACACGCGTGGAAAGAAGGGAATAAATTATGTATTTTAATTGTATTTATAGGTATTTTAATGTAATATTTGTTTCTTTGTATGAATTGGGGTCAATGTTTTTGATTATTATATGTTGTAGTTCAAAAAATAAAAAGAAGTAGGTATTATTCGTTGGATAAAACGTTTATAAAAACCAAAATATTTGTTTTTGTGTTCAAATCTCAGAATAATCTGATGATTTAAAATCAACATTTAAACTCGTAAACAGAACGTGAGCGCTATCCGCATCATCATATTATTATCTGTGTTCGACAACCGTAACCGAACCGACTTCCGATATCGCTTCCACTCGCTTATTGCTCGGGATTCTTGAAGACAGGGTTTCTGTATTATCAATTATCAAATATCTTGATTGAAGTCGAGATATATAAGCACGAGAGTATTACAAATTGGATAAATACTTCCGTATGTGATATTCTAATTATGTCAAGTTTATTTTTCTTAAAAAGTATGTGTATCGAATGCCAAGAGCGGTGTGCCAAGTGGTACGTAAATATCCCGACATGGGCCATTACTCCAGAGCAGGGTAATTTACCAGCAGCTGGCTTCCTGGCTTCCGACTTCGACTTCGCCGCCAAAATAGGCACAATAATACATTAATGTTCAAAGTTTTTCGCTAAATTCTCGCAAATAGTTCAGTTTATCATACGAGTAGTCTGATAAACTGTTATTTTAATATGACTTATTGAGGGTCTCTTAATTCATCGAAAATATCTAGATTCTTTAAGTGTCGACAGGCGAGTTCAAGTAAATGATAGTCCTACCGAGTATAATGAGTATTTTATATTTATATTTAAATACTTTTACCTCCATTGAGGAGCCCATTCGAGTAACAAACCACTAAGCGAATTCTCTCGCTCGTCTATTTGATCAGATCTGATCTGTCATTTAAAAATAATTTCAAGTACACTGTAGGACCTGAAGCTTCTAAGAAAAAATTATAGGCAACTTACAGCTTACATATGCAGCGATCCCTACATGACCATCTCTATGACTCAGTGGTTGTTGCGTTGCATTTTGCAACGGAGATTTCGAGTTCGAAATCCCGAGAAAAAAAATATTTCGGTCGGCCAGCTATTCCGTAGTGAAGTCCCAAAAGGGACATCACTACGGAATAGGTAAAACCTTTCATCAAATCTGTGGACTTACTTTACTTGCCTGTAAAGAAAAATGATCAGTGAAACAGACACAGATACTTCGCGGTCTAGACCCTAGAGGACTCGTTGCAGCCGGTGCTGCATGTTAGCGAATATCACATGCAAGTGCAGGATAAATAGATAAGACACTACGTAATCTCCCCGCATAAACATCTAACGTGAAGGAGGGCTCCCGTCTTGTGGGTCAACCGTGCCGCAAAACATTTACCATCCGCGTCCTGCGATGCACTTCACTCGATTTGTTAAACATACTTACATTACCTTACAGAGTGTCCGGTCCACTCACTGTGCAACCAGACAGCGACACGTCGATCTAGCACGATTATAACATTCAGAGGCACATTATGTCCTTATAAATGGCATTTGATTCAAAATTTTGCTTTATTTAGTTTGAGTCGCCAATAAATTTATTGCAAATCACAATATTAATCCTTTAAATTAAATAACTTTTACCGAATTAGAACGAAATTTATTCATTGCTATATAATTATTTGTCCCGACATTTCGAGTGCTTTTCAGTAAGAGTTGTCACGGCAAGCACTCGAAACGCCGGGATAAATACTTTAATAATGAATAAATAGCGTTTTATTCAAGCGAACTTCAAATATTTGAATGCGTTTTATAGTCTATCGTCAATACGATATTAAATAAAACAAGGCTATCGGGAAAATCAATCAGCTTAATTTCATCGCCAGCTAACTCATAATAATGTACTATTAATTTTATTAAATTTAAATCAAAGCAATTATTATATCAATCTTACAAAGTGACAATAAGGTACGATTGTTGCTATTGAGATTGAAGGTAAACTCACAATGGTTATACAGTAAGTAGAGCTAAGTAGTTGCTTACTATTGTAATAAGGTAAAGTAATTGTTAGGAGAGAAAATATTTTAAAATAAATTAATAGAACAGAAGTCTCTACGAGTTAAGGGAAATAGGGTTGACTCTGGCCGTCAACTCTCCGACTGAAGATTTTCCCCGACACACCATATCAGGCTACAACGTGCGCAGTGAGTATGTCATAGCATGTGTAGAGGCAGTGCAGGTGATCTAGAAAATGCATAAGTCTAGCTCCATTCGGTAATGCATGCGTTGCACTCCGCCCCCCCCCCCCCCCCCTCTCACCCGCACCCGGGCCACCCCGCGACGGCCGAGTAATGGCACCGTGTTACTTAACACTAGTTGAATAAAACATGTTCCCAATCCGTCTGCTTTGAATATTCCGACCGGGGCTCGCGATAGCAGTTTGTATTTTAAATATTTTAAGGAACCGCAGCGCAAGTTCTTCAGCCGCAAAGCACAGTAACTTTTTTTACACTAATATTATAATAAAGGACAGACGCTGTTCGTATGTAGAGGGTTACTTTTGGGATCACTGAACTTATTTAAAGATGTTTCTTCCACTTAAAGAAAGCTGGACCGTCCCTGACAGTAATACCTCGTTTGGAAAAATTAAATAGTCGAAAAATACTAATTTTATGGTGCCCTGTAACTTTTGACAGCTGACGTAAACATGTAAATAATTCATTATTTTAAGGTCAGAATATGTTTCAAATAAAGTGTTTTTTTAAAAGGAAAATACGTGATACGAGTATCCGATCTGATCGGAATTGACTCGTGTCAGCTGAATGTAAGGGGCGTTAACCACTGTTCTCACATACAAACTCTTTACTCAACAGCTGACTCACCAAATTAACAACTTCACTCCACGAGAGACCTAACACAGTTATTGCCTTGTAAACAGTAAATCAAAACAACGCGAGAGACAACCATAAGCTTTATTCCTGAGCCCGACCGTATAACCGAACGCTTTCACACCAAAAACAAAGTAATCGTTGCGAGTACAATATCCACAATATTGCCCTGCGAGCGTTATCAATTTGTCCATTATGGATATTGTTATTTGATAAAAACAAATATTCGAATACAATTCGTTAAGAAAGTGCGATACGCGAGATCTGTAATGGAATCTTAGCCAATATGGCTTAGCTCGTGAGCCGCGGCTTACAGCTGGCGACGGCGGCTGGCGACAGCGGCTGGCGACAGCGGCTGGCGACAGCGGCTGGCGACAGCGGCTGGCGGAGGGCCGCGCTGCGGGCTCGCTATCTGGGATGGATTTAGAAAGAAACGATCAGCTACATTTAAACACTTAATAACTTGTTTTAATATACTATTATTTTGTTCTATTTTATGAGATTGTTAAAACTTCGTTGTGTTAATACTTATACGGCTATATCTATACTCATATTATGTATAAAGAAGAAATATTTGTTTATTTGTTACGATTTAACTCAAAAACTACTGAACCGATTTTAAAATTTTTTCACTAATAGAAAGCTACATTATCTTTTTTGTGAACATCTTGCATGAATTTGAACCCGTGAGAAGCCGGAGAATATTACAAGTAATCTATATAGATCTGTTCTTTTCACCAGGTTTAGCTCCAAATCTAACGCGTAATTTATTTTATTATACACGTCTTGGTTACATAGTTTGTTGTATTTTATGTAATTGATAGCTTGACTCAGCATGACTTGTTGATCACACTTAATCTTGACTGATATTTTAAAAATAATAGTGCTCTGTTCTCGGTGGTTTAATTTAATGAGACTGCATATGGCGTGAATTAGTGATGATCATTCAGGATCAAACTAGTTGTACATCATCGTTAGAACAGCGTTCGTGTCGGGTTCCTGGTGCGCTTCCCAGTTAATAATGTACAAGAACATTCACTATTGAATCTAATCTGACTGACAAGTTCACTACGTTAGATCCTTTGTAACGGTTCGTGGAAAGCACTGACAGTAATAACTAACAATTTTGAACTAAATTTAAAATTCCGTGTAGCGAATGTCGGATAAGTTACCTACATTGCAGTAATTTGATAGGTATTCATCAATTGGTCAGTTATCCATTGTCCGATCCAATTAGTGGCGGCAATTCACACTCCCACGCACTGCTGCACGCACACACGCGCACTCGTATCGGTTACCGCCACTCGCCAGTGAGGTATCAATTTTCCCGGGAAAATCGTGAAATTATATCCACGCCACTGATTACTGTTTCATTGGATTCAGTTTACCTGTGACTATATAGTTTTACACGTGCACAACAAGACGACGAATTATTAAATATTACTTATTATGTAGAAATATAAAAAGACTTTTTTTATATATTACACAGATTAAGCATTATACCTGCTTTTCCATTTTTCGGGCAGTGTCACTTTTGATAGAAGAAAACTTATATATAAAGATAGAGATTCTAACGTTTTGGATGTTAATCCATCAGTCCAAAACGACTGAATGACTTTCGATGAAATTTTACACACAATATTTTAACCATGGACAATATTTTTAACCTATATAAATTCGCGAGAAAAAAGGTATAGAGTTGTGATAGATACTTTTAACAAAAGTAAGTCATGATCGGTGGAAGCTTCCAGGCCACTGAGCTGTGACCGTGTGTCGCGAACTCGCGACACATCAGCGAGCCGGCGAACGGTTCACTCATTGAGCTTTACGATGTCATGTATCCGTTTCACCTTCACTTTACATCCTTGAGCCTACGTCGGTCCCCGCGCTACAGGGCTGCGATATTTTACAGATATTAGCATAATAATAAACTAAAGAAGCTAATTAATTATTACATCATGTAAAAACTTTTTTTTACCATTATTTATAGTATTTTAAGATGTTTTTTTTTTATTCTACTGTTCTAAACCTAATCTCTTTTATTAACACACATTTAAATAAAATACTTTATACCGGATTAAAATGTGATTTATTATTTATATCGATATAAATAATATAAATCATAAATAGCGTTTTAATTCGGTATTTAGTTTTTTATTTAAAAGCTCAAATACTACTCAGAAGACTTCATTTAATGGTAGTATATAATCGTACTATGTACGCATAAAGCGATTTTATTTCAAATCAAACTATACAAAAGTACATTTCCATCAATTTTAAGTTGTGCCAGTCAAAGTGGCGCGCTAAGAACGATTTATGTAATTTTAATACGGGATGCTGACCTCACCCAGAAGTTATAGGAACGGTCCCTTAACCCTTCTTCATGCACCACTGAGCTCAGGGAACCTCAGTAAACTGCTGTTTAGTTCAGAGGTAACTCAATGAACTGAAGTAGACGTGAAAAATGTCTTAGCATCCGTCTAGCCGGAGCTATTAGGCGCGCTTTACATCGGTGATGGACTGCGCTTCCATTCCGATGACTGCGCTTCAGCCAGACTGAAAAATTATCTCATTTTCCAGTTTTGAAACTAATAAATCTTAACTTTGAATCACAAGACAGATTATTCCGCTTTGGTGAACAATTTTCATATAACGACTTGCAATAACTTACAGGAACTTCGAACAAATAAAAATGTCTAACAGTCTCTGATGTTTAAATGACTACTTAGGCAAGTATATTTAATCTTAATCGTGTTATTATTTGTATGTTTGTGTAAGGGTTGTAAATGTCTGGATGCAGCACTTATCCTAGTCCTAAAATATATAACAATTACTTTTTTAATGATACATGAAGCATGGAGGATGGAGCACATATCGCCGCACGCGTACTCTCTCACAATGCTGAATGTTTTATAAGGATCAGTTGAAATTGAATACCCGCAAGTTGTTAGTGCTTGAACCTGTATTTATATTTTATAAATGCGCAAGTCTGTCGTACGGTTTCATGTATGTTACGTTTTCATGGACTAGGTTTGATGAAATTGATTAATCAATAAATGGAATATTTTCTTGTCCTAAGCACGCGGATGCGATGTTGTTATTGACCTGACGTCAGCCGTACGCCCGACGCTTGAAGCTACGTGCTCGAAACTCAAACACCAAAGAGTGCTTGCACCTCCCACAGGAAGCGAGTACAAGGAGTACGGAAATTGCGTAGCTCGCCCACAAGGATTAAACGTGAAATTACTTTGTTAACATCTCTTCACGATAGAGTTACCGATTGGATTCTTCCTCTCTATAACTATTTAGTATGCGGTAATGTTAGCTATTTGGACTATGTATTTGCGTGTTGTTCCCACGAGAATATAAGTGCGTGCTCCTATTTCACCATGCCTACTGCTGATAGAGGACAAATCTTTGTTTTTTAGTGAACATTGTAGTGAACATTATAGTGAATATTGTAGTGAACTGAAAACATCGTGAATAAACCAGGCGCAGCGGGAATCGGAAACCGATTTGCAATAATCCTGTATAAATCATAAAAATATGTCATATTTTGAGCAATGGCGGTATTGAAACTAATACCGAGTATTCGTTTTACAAACATACAATATTTGAATTTACCGTAATGTTTTATTTTATTGTCCAATATTGTTTTCATTAAGCGCATATCGAAATGGTGTACTCAGTGCTTAACAAAAACATAGTGTGATCTGTAATTATATTAATGAACTTATAATTGTATGATCATTGGGGCTTGGGGATAATCCTAAACTGTATCCACAAAAATGATATTGTATCGTGTGTTTCTGGCGAGTTTAAGGAGCTATTCTAGTCTGGAGGACCAAATTTTATGTGCTTTTTAAAACGTTGTAAATCAAAAACGGTAAAGATTTTTATCGGTTGTTTATTTATCTTTAAAGAGAAAAAAAAAGAAGCCAATATTCAAAAAAGTACAGGCCCGCAAAGTAAAAGAAGCTTCCACCCTCCTTGATGATCTGAAAACAAAAATCTTGGTTATTTAATAAAGAGTTTCATTTGACGAGAGGAATTTGGTAAAAACATTTTTTTGTAAAATGGCGGCCATGTAAAAAGTCTTCCATACATATTTTAGAAGTAATCTGTGTATTGTTAACGTTGCATACGTTATTTTTCAACTTAATATAATATTGGCGTTTGTCTGAACTCAGATGATAAATGAAGACGCCGATTTAGATTCCTTTGAACAGTCCCATATTGTGGTGAACTGGAAAGTATTGGAATCCTTAGCTCTAATGAGAGTGGAATCGAAGCGCGTTGTGAAAACTTGAGGTACGTGTTTTAATGAGTTGTCTGGATGTTGAGAGAATGAAGCAGATAGCTAAATAACTAGAGTTTACTCGCGGCTTTACTCGAGTGCTAAGTTTCTCATGTCCTGGTATATAACCTTCCTACCTCATTATATTATAGGTACTTTCGCTTAAATTGAAGTAAATCTGTTGCTCCCATTTCCGTTGGATGAACCAACATAATATATACTTTTGCATGTATGATATTTTACAGCCAAGTAGGCCAATTATTTCATAATGGATTCACTGTAGCTAACCTTATTTGTTTAATTTATTTCAATAAACATCCCATAACAGGTATTATTGTAACATTTCTAAATCTACTAACTTGATTCTATATAATTTATCTTAGTTCATTTACAGTTATTTAAAGTAGGACCATTCAAACTGAGACATGACTTTCAAAACAACAATAAATCGAATAAACAGTTTAAAATTCCAATTCAACAGTTCCAGACATACATTTCTTCAAATACACGGATTAAAAAGCAACTATTATTTGATGTTGACCCACCGAAGAGGATTTTTAGACTTCAATAAAAATTAAGCCACAGTCGACTTGGCTTATACCGACAACAGTGTTCACTCTACTGACTTCACTCGGATTGAGAGATTGGAATGTATTTCTCGGAAAAAAGTAGTAGATTACTAAAATTAATATTTTTAAATTTCCTTCAGTGGCTTAACCATGATAAGTAACAGCTAACGCATTTAGCCTTTTTATGGTCCCGTCCTCCTACATATATCTATACTATAATACTAATAAACTATAATACTATAAAGAGGAAAGATTTGTTTGTTTATTACGATTTAACTCAAAAAACTTGACTGATTTCAAAATTTCTTTCAGCAATAGAAAGCTACATTAGCAGCGAGTAACATAGGTACCCGTGCGAAGCCGGGGTTTGATCGCTAGTATTCTTCTATTATTCGTCTTCTATCAAAATTAGAAAAGTCGCTGACAATATAAGGGGACAGAGCTAATATATCGCTCTGTCACGTACATATGTAATAATACTCGGCGACCGATTTTCTGTGTTCGTAGCTAATACTATATTGATACTGCTCAGAGAGGTTGCGGAAGGGCCCCAAAACTTTACTTTTTTGTGAACTAATTTTATGTTAAATTATGTAAACTTAGTTATAGAGGATAGTCTTATTTCACAAAATGAAGTTTCCGTTAACGAGTTCCCTACAATAGTTAGTCGAAGCGAAGTAAACCTTGCTTCTTAGAACTGTTTGCTTTATAAAACTCAATTGTTTGATTGAACATTTATTTATTGACTTTTATAAAATATGTAATATTATGACTGGAATTTAAATATTTTAATAAATTAAAATTTGAATTATCTTTGAAGGAACACGAATAAATTTTTGACGGGCTCGTTGGCGCGTTCGGTATAACACCTGCCGTGCGCATCGATGGGTCGTGGGTTCGAATCCCACCGGGAGCACATGCTTATAATTTTCTGTAAGCATGTTTTACCCACGCCTGGTAACTTCAGGCATTGATCGGGTGGGAGGAATATCTAAATTCCGACCGGGTAACGAACCACCGTTCATAGATGGAAAAGCCGTGAAGTGCATATTGCGCGTTTCGGTTTCAGTCTATGGATTTCCGAATGCTCGAAGTAAAAATTAGGTCGACAGCGCATCATTGACTGATGTTCTGTGGCTGAGGTATCACCTACCATCAATTAGTGAACCTCATGCTCGTCTGTCGATATCTGACATAAAAAAAAAATATAACACGAATACAATGCTTATAGTAGTAGAATATTATGAGCATAATTAATTAATTATAGACCGTTCGAACTAATCTGTTGGACTAAGGAGATATAATTGAGGCGAGATTAGTTCTCTTCGCAATTCTTTACATAATTAAGATTTTATTATTGATAACATTCTCAAATCTGCCTTATATATTATATAGTCTCTAGTGGAAAAAGATAAGAACTAAGTACTCTAAAATCCTAAAAAAACTAATGCCCCGTTCCAGCCGCCCCATCCGCCCCGGCCAGCCGTACCGGTCAACCTCGGTTTCTGCCGGACACATTTAATTTCTGAGAAAATTAATTAGCACTCAACTCTAACTTTATTAAAACTTCCTGCATTTGACTGTTTTTCGATAACTTACTCTGAGCAGTTTAATTAAGTAAAACTACCATTTTCTTCAGCTTATAGGAAATTAATTCGTTGCATATTTTTGCAATAAATTAATTTCTTATAAAATCAAAAATAGCCTTTGTACAAACTAAATTTTCATTGGAGAAAATTTCTAACATACTTAAGTATTACCAAAAAATAAAAAAAGGTTCAACTCTAATTTCCTTTGGTTGAAAATAAAATAAATTAAAATTAATGATACTAAATGAATTCAAGAACTTCCTTAAGAATTACCGGCAAGTTCGCAAAAACTCAATCACAGTCCGTTCACATTAGAATTTCAAAGTGCGCGTCCGAGCAAGTTTCACTGAGCGAGTGGGAATCCAGTCGAGGGCTAGTTTACGACGACTGGCCACTAATCGCACCGCGCGCCCATCGATATGCTAATCGCAGAAGTTGGACCGCACTCCGCACTCCGCACTCCGCACCCCGCACCCCGCACCCCGCACCCCGCACCCCGCACCCCGCACCCCGCACCCCGCACTGAGGGCCGCACACGGCGTGGAATTGGAATTTTGTTGAACAGATATCTTAGCCAGTTACTTTGGAACAAATTAATGTTTGACTTTATACACGTCTGAACATATGAAATAGGCTCACTCAAGAATTTGCTTCAAGTTCGAAATTCTAGCTTTATCCTCGTATACTTGTGTGTTTCATGAAATCAATAGGATATTCATACAATTCATAGTATAACTTAGATATTAATGAATTTATCTTAACGAAATTTAAAAATCAAATCTACGTATTATTACCTTAAATACTACCTTAAATAAATCTTGCTTTATCTGTTGTATTTTGTATTGGTAAATAGACTTAAGCCTTCACCCGCGTGGGAGGTTTTTACCCGTGATAATTAGCTTAGTATGTGTGTAACTTCACGCGGTTGACATATTGTATTCGTATAATCGGATAAACGAGTGTATCGGCTCTGACCGCTGAGGTCCATGTTTATATGTATGTAGGTTGCTAATGGATATCTGTTTGTTATCAGGGGAAAAAATAAGAGGGATAGAAGAGGGTGGAATAGAAATAGATTTGGTCTTCTGAACGTTTCGTCAACTGAATATAACAAAAGCAGAGGAAAGCTCATACTTCAAATTGATATATGTAAATCATTACAAATTCTGCAGCCTAATTTAAAGGCCATATATATTAAAATTAGTACTGCAAGCTTTAAAATAAATCAAATAAAATAAATATTATGCTGATTAAAGTCAAACTAATTAATATTTGTTCTCCTTCGTAGTATGTTAACTCATGGTAATATACTCGTACTAGCAATTGCCCCCGCAACCCCCCTTGTGGGTTGAATTTCGTAAAATCCGTTCTTAGCTGACCTCTACTCGGCGAAAGGAATATTCCTACCATATTTCAAGTCGCTACGCCTTATGGTTCCAGAGATATCGTGATGAGTGACTATATAGGTGGAAATCTCTTTTATATATATATAAGATAGAAGATAATAGATAATAATTATTTATGTAGATAATTGTTGCCCGAAGCTGTTACACATATTCAAAGAGATTATATATTTATATTTAATAACTTGTTACCGTAGTGTGACGTGGGTCGCGGATTCGGACTCTATTCCGTGTACGCAGCTTCCGGCACACCATTAAAATAGTCTTACTTATAGTCACTTCAATATCGCTGTTCGTTGTCCCGTGGCGGATATATTTCACCTACCTAGTCGCTATCTTTACACAGATTTTCTATGATTATGTCAATATTGATAAAAGATAAGGTGGCATTAATGTAGCGTTTAGTCAGCCTGTTTCAGGAATGTTAATTTGTATAGCTTTTCATCCTGTGTCACAGCTAAACAAAAGATTCGGTTAAGATCCATATAATGTTAAAAAGAAGAAGTAAAGGAAATGGAAATGGTCTCTGGAGGTTTTTAAAAATGTATCACCATTAGTGAATTATTATAAGAACAGGGTTGATATGTGCAGAGCTAACAGCGCGAGCGACAACTTCGTTGAACGGTATTTACGGGTGCACCCGGGGGATTTAGAAAGCTAGTCCCTATTTACATATGTATAAAGCCATTGATACATTATCATTTGAGAAATACTAAAAATATTTGTGTATTAGACACAATTGAAATTAATTATTCGTACAACCGTAGATGGAAAAATCGTGAAGTGCATATGCGCGTTTCGTTCATAGTCTATGGATTTTAGTCGATAGAGCATCATTGACTGATGTCATGAGGCTGAAGTATCACCTACTATCAAGTGAACCTCATGCTCGATACCTATAAAAAAGAAAGCTACATAGTATTTGATTTTGTTGCTTTTCACGCCTGGAGACTGTCAGGCCTACTCAATAGCAAGCTTCTGGCGCTAAATCGCCAATTACATTATTATTTAATTACTAAATAGAACTACCTACCTGATTCTCCAGTTGCTATTGACATTATCTATCAGCTACTTCCAGTGACATGGCTCCCGATAACCGACATACTGCGATTCTATAGTCTAACTTCAGCAGCTGGTACATTGGCAGACATACAAAATTCCATTTATTAACTTAATTTTGTTCGTACAACACTCGCAATCGAGTACACAGTGTATCGGAGGCTTTAGTTGAGGCAAACAAGTCTCAGAGCCCGCGTGTCGGTGTAAGCTCGTAAGCTCCAGCACATACTAAGGTCTAAATATGTCATTTATTTCTATCTATCTATATTATTTTGGTTATTGTAGATGCCATATAAATAACGGCTTATTCGAACTTTTTATTTAGCTCAAGGCTGGCCAATTTAAGGCATGTGGCCCGCGGCTTTAATTTACGGGGCCCGTAAAATCTTTGTTTCTTATTTATTTTTGTATTGTTTAAATAACAAAATTTAGAATATTTGCGTTTTACATTTTTTTATTCGATTTTTTGTAAATTTCACCCAAGGCGCCCTCCTAGGACTTGACAACAATGTGATGTAAGGCTATACTTCACGGCAATGAAGCTGTACTTTGGCAATAACTGCTCGGCCATCTCGAAAACATGGCAGGACCATGCATTGCAACTATATGGCCTATGGCTTATGATCGTAAACGGACTATACAATCATGCCACAATGGCTGAGACTCAAACATTATTTATAGTCTAGTCAAATTGTAACTAAAAATGGGTTAAATAAACATTAAATTACTCGTCGTTAAAAGATCTGCAACTTAACCGGAAAATTTTCATTAAAGTGAACGGTTGGGGAAGAAATGGCAAAAGATAAAAAATAAGGAAAAGAAAGGATTTTTTTTGTATTTAATAACTTGAAAAATATTTATCTTAAAAAAAGTTTCAATAAAAATATAAATAAAATAAAAATGTTAGTAAATTTGATTTAGAAGAGAAATGGATTTTTTTTTTGTATAACACTTACTGTTCTCGAGATATCGAATTAAAAACATTTTTATCGAGAACCCCGCAAATTAAATTTGATGCTCAGAATGCATATCGATCTCTATACGATCCCCTAACTTTATAATTTAATGTTTATTCATTTCACAATTTTATTGGACTATAATTTAGGTACTTTATTAGATTGTCTAAGGTTAATTAAAATTAGTTGTCAACAAAGCGTCAGAAAGGGATGCATATATATCGGGAAACGAAACAACAATATAACTGGTCCGACCAAGGACTTTATATTATATACATTGACATAGGATGATCGAAGATTATATAATATATAAAGTACTTGGGCCCGACAATATGTCAGTATTTTCGAATGTCAAGCGATTGTTTAAAAATATAATTATTATAGCCAGCCACACAACGCTTGGCTATACCAAATATATGGCCGAGATATTACTGAAATGTTGCATAGACTAGCCGGGCACTAGATTGCAGCCATATATTCCAGTAAAATATGTAATAATAAAAAACATTGTTAGAAAAAACATTAATATACAGTACTAATGGCGGCATTATCGCTTAGAGGCTATTTCTTATTTTTTTTATATTTTTTAAAAATCCTACGAATTTCTAATCGTTTGCTTACTGAACTAGAAGTATTCCGAGAAATAATTAGGTTTAAACTTTTAGGGGTCTAAACTCCTTCGTCTCTATTTTCTCTAAAAAGTAGCCTTTGTACCGAACTCTCTCTACCATATTTCGAAATAACAAACGGTTCAGTAGTTTACTCTGAAATTAGTAACAGACGATCGCATTTGTAAGTGGGCTAGCGCTATAGAAACGTTCGATATAATGAAACGAACTCGAATTGAACAACTCTTCTTAATCCTATGAACTAGTCGTAGAAGAAAACTACTGTAACTCGGTATTCATTGTACGAGTGATCATTCATCATATATTGTAGCCACTGAGCGGCTCTAAGAACAATAGGCTTAGGCTGGGAAAAGGTTCTATTGTGTTTGCGCCTTTGTGAGTCCGTCTTGTACCTCGTTTATTTATTACATTAATTTGTTATATCTTACCAACATGTGGACATGAAGTTAGGAATAAGGAATTGTTTATTTATGCTTATTTTAGTGATTTAAATGATATAACGATTTTTTTTTTCATATGACCGCTATCTTTACATATGGAGCCGTGTATAACACGATCGTATGACAAATAAAATTTCACTTGAACGTACCAGAGCGCGCTCCGCGAACAACCGAGTGCGCTTCTCGCCTCTACGAAAGTGCATCTTCATAGTCACGTTTGACGGGCTCGTTGGCGCGTTCGATAGGTCGTGGGTTCGAATCCCACTGGGACTATATGTTTATAATCTTCTGTAAACATGTTTTCCCCACGTCTGGTAACATCGGGCATTGAACGGGTGGGAGGCATATCAAAATTCCGACCGGGTAAAAAACCTCCATTTACGGGAAAAACCATGAAGGACATATTGCGCGTTTCGGTTTCAGACTATGTATTTCCGAATGCTCGAAGTAAAATATAGGTCCACAGCACATCATTGACTAATGTTCTGTGGCTGAGGTATGACCTACCCTCAAGTGAACCTCATGTTCGTCTGTCAATATCTTACATAAAAAACATATACCAGAGCGCTCTATGAAAGTGCATCTTTATAGTCACGTTTAACGTAGGTCGTAGACAAACAAACTCACCGAGGCCTACAACATATTCTTATTACGACAAAGGCGGTTGTCAAGCCTAAACATCCTTAAAAACACATTATTTTTGTAAGATATATAAAATAACATTATCGGAGAGAACAGTGAACAAACACAAATAACAATGTAGTCATAACATGGAACGCTTTTTTGCTCACGTGTACGAGATATACGCCGACATTGTCGTTGTTAATTTATTATTATTATTTAAGAAAATATTTCTCGAGAGTTTGTAAGTTATATTATGGAAGGAGGTCGTGTGGGCGGTGTTCAAAAGGTAGATCCGGAGAAACATCCCCCCCCATCCTTCCGACTCCCCTTCCACTCACTCTCTGTTAGAAATAGATGAAATAAAACAACGGATTATTGTTTTAGTCAGAGAGAGCTTGACCATTCAAATTTAAATGTTAAATTGAACATAAATTGAACTCACAAAACGATATTTCTTCCATGTTTCTTAATTTTGGAAGCTTCAATTGGTATTGTAGAAATTTGTACGTGATCTTTGACATAAACCCTATACTACTGTAGGGACATTTCACGTGAAGCGGACAGGGAAAAAAAAGTGAGGTTCTGAAAATCGACCACATTCGGCCCATTTGTACTTCTAGTAGGTATGAATGTGTACGCAAAATATTTTTTTTGTATAGTGTATATTTACCATGTTATAGGTTTCAAAAGAATTGTCGTTGATTGGTACTACAATTTTTCGAAAGTAATTTTTCGAATATAACAAATCTACTATAAAATATTTTACATAGCGATACATATTAAAAATATACTGTTCTTTTTGACAGTAAAAAAAAATTAAAAAATTAAAAAAAAATTAATGGCCAAAACCGGAAGTAAACTTTTCAAACCAGAATTACAGTCACTTCGACCATTTTTTTTTTATTTTTTTTTCTTTCAAAATATAACTTAAATGATAATGAAAGTACACTAGAAAATTTAAAATGGGATCTCTATTAGTTTAGGAGATACGTTGAATAATATACACCCTCGTCGCAAGGGGCGTCATATGTAGCGCTTGCAAGGTTGAGCAGTTTGCGCGATATTGCAACTTTATTAATATTTTATATCGTTTTAGCGTATATTTAACCTCATTTAATGATATGAAATAAGTTTTATTAATATAATATAATATAAATATAACTACATAATACAAATATAAGTTAATAATATATTATAAAGAAAAAACGTTTTTGGAGCAGTAGAAAAGTTTTATTATTATTTGCGAAACCTGACTAATAGCGCCATCTGTTAGTAACATGTAGTACTTTTTTGTCTCAGATAGAGTCAAACGGTCAAAAACCTATCTACAAGAAAGAGATTGAAATATGACGCCTAGCGGTTTCGTAACTTAAACTTTAGTGTTGCTTTAACCGCTCAGCGACTTGTGCACGTTTTAATCTGTGACAGTTGTTATTATCAATGGCGCCGTACGGTGATCGATGTTTTAACCCATTTCACTTGGTACTTCATCGAAAATTTAAAAATTTAAGGAAAATATCTAAATGTTTAGCTCAAAAGTAGAGTTTTTCACAAGATCTTTACGTATGTGCCTCCTGCAGGAAACGACTTTTGACCGAATCTCCTCCAGTAGCTAATGAAGACATTGTGCAATGCAGTCAAACATCTAGTGAACCTTCGCAAAACAACTAATAAAAACTTGCACAAGATTAAAACGTGCACAAGTCGCTGAGCGGTTAAAGCAACACTAAAGTTTAAGTTCCGAAACCGCTAGGCGTCATATTTCTATCTCTTTCTTGTAGATAGGTTTTTGACCGTTTGACTCTATCTGAGACAAAAAAAGTACTACATGTTACTAACAGATGGCGCTATTAGTCACGTTTCGCAAATAATAATAAAACTTTTCTACTGCTCCAAAAACGTTTTTTCTTTATAATATATTATTAACTTATATTTGTATAATGTAGTTATATTTATATTATATTATATTAATAAAACTTATTTCATATCATTAAATGAGGTTAAATATACGCTAAAACGATATAAAATATTAATAAAGTTGCAATATCGCGCAAACTGCTCAACCTTGCAAGCGCTACATATGACGCCACTTGCGACGCGGGTGTATATTATTCAACGTATCTCCTAAACTAATAGAGATCCCATTTTAAATTTTCTAGTGTACTTTCATTATCATTTAAGCTATATTTTGAAAGAATAAAAAATAAAAAAAAAATGGTCGAAGTGACTGTAATTCTGGTTTGAAAAGTTTACTTCCGGTTTTGGCCATTAACTTTTTTTTTATTTTTTTATTTTTTTTTACTGTCAAAAAGAACAGTATATTTTTAATATGTATCGCTATGTAAAATATTTTATAGTAGATTTGTTATATTCGAAAAATTACTTTCGAAAAATTGTAGTACCAATCAACGACAATTCTTTTGAATCCTATAACTTGGTAAATATACACTATACAAAAAAAATATTTTGCGTACACATTCATACCTACTAGAAGTACAAATGGGCCGAATGTGGTCGATTTTCAGAACCTCACTTTTTTTTCCCTGTCCGCTTCACGTGAAATGTCCCACATACTACTTAGTACCTACTCATTTGATCACATTACTGTCGGTCAGCAAACCCCAATGAAGCATTCTAATTTAAGGAAAAGTCAACATGAAGATTACATAATCAACATAAAGTAAATATAATACGTTTGTGTTCTGTTTAACCTAAAATCAAGTCTTTCATAGATAACTCTAAGTCTTCATTAAAATCTCATAAATTCTTCAGTGAAAATCGTGTTATTATCGCCATTAAAACATAATGTTTCCCTGCTGCCCGAGGAGTCTGATATCACCTCAGATGGATGGTCGAGGCACGCTCGGAGCCGCGGGATCACCAATCGCAGTCGCGGTGCAAACAAAAGGCCGCACCTGCAGGGTCAAGAGACTCACGGCTCGGATACACTATTAATCTCAGCCGTCTGGCTGCCGGCGAGGGGCGACTGACTCAGGTGCACGTCTGGCCTTAAGCGCTAGGGCTGTGCCAAACCTTGGTAAATACTAATTAGTATGCTAGTATATGGTCGAGCGGTAAAATACCACTGTCATCGAAGGAAATAGGTTATAATATTGTTTATTTTAAAAAGAATAAAAATTTTTTTGGCGTATTTATATTTTTCTGTTTGACATTTCAAATCTGATAAGGTTCGCTGAGGGCCGCATGTGGAGAAAGGAAGATGTGATCTTCCTTCAACCTTCCTTGAAAAGAGGACAATTTTTTTTATTTTTTTTTTAATAGGCACAAAGGGGCTGACAGGTGCTCTGATGGTGATTGATTACCGGCGCTCATAGACATCTGTAATATTGGGGGACTTGCAGGTGCGTTGATGGACTTTGAGATAATAATAGAAACTTTTTTTTTGAAGTTCCCTAAGTCTTATCGGTTCGGAAAGACCGCTGGTGATAATCGGTGGAGGTAGTGAGGATGAAATTTGAGATATTGCTACAAATATGTTCTGTCACTCTGGAAAGTGAACCCTGATATTTTATTAATATGTGCCAGCCCTATAAGTGTAGCGCGGTAAGCCCCGGGAGCACATCACCGCCGATTATTATCCGCAATATATTATTGTCTTTTTACGCCATCTCCCATACTCACGCCGATAAAGTTGTTAAAATTTCGGGTCTTTATAATTATTGCGTTCAGTTTTTGACATTCCTTTGATTTCATTATAGCAAGCTCTGTCTTCTAACTATACTCGTATGTATGTCTTCAGGAGGCATCATGATCCGGATTTCGGATAAAACGCTCGTATGCAAAATTCAAAATATATGTTAAATTATAGTCTGGGACAGGCTATGTAGTTTTCTTATATAATACTAGTAACACGCCCCGGCTTCGCACGGGTGCAATGTACATGTACTTTAAACAAAAATCTATATTACTTGCTGCTAATGTAGCTTTCTATTGGTGAAAGAAATTTTAAAATCGATCCAGTAGTTGTTGAGTTTTTTTTTATGTTAGATATCGACAGACGAGCATGAGGTTCACTTGATGGTAGGTGATACCTCAGCCCCAGTACATCAGTGAATGATGCGCTGTTGACCTATTCTGTACTTCGAGTATTCGGAAGTCTATAGACTGAAATGGAAACGCGCAATATGCACTTCACGGTTTTTCCATCTATGAACGGTGGTTCGTTACCCGGTCAAAATGTCGACGTTCCTCCTGCATATCCCATAGGCAATATTTGTTTACACAAAACTATGTATAAAGTATGAACAGTCCCGGCGGAATACAAACCTGCGAGCCATCGAAGCGTAAGGTACTACCAAACGCGCTAAAGAATCCGTCATCTATATATATATATAAGCAACTTTTTTTTTCTTTGTTATCGATAAACTTGAAAACTACTGAGGGGTGAGCACGAACAAGTATCGAAAGAGTATTCGTATCGTCGAACTGTCATTTGTATGAGATTTTTCATACAACTGACAGTTTGACGATTCGAATACTTTGTCGATAGTCGTTCGTGCTCACCCCTCTGGACCGATCGGCATGATACCATGACCATTCGACGCAGAATTAATTGTAGAAGGTTTTAGGCTATTCATTTTTTGAATTCCATCAACCCTTTACCATTTTTTTTCTTTCTGTGGATAGTTCATACTCGTCTATCCTTTACAATTCGCCCATCAAAGCGGGCGGGCGGGGACGGCTAGTAATTACTAAGTACTAAAAGTATTTTGTCTATACTTGTCCGAGACCTGCCAATTGCACAGCATCAAGCTTTTATTTGTTATAGTTTCATGTAAAATGCTTCCATACTTTAGAAACAAATGAGTTCTGAAAATATTGATTTTAATATTTATTGTAATATTGGTTTGTTTACTGTGTATAGTGTATACATAAATATATACGTATATAGCTTATTCTCGTAAGCGGCAAGCGAAGCAATTACAAGTTATCCCCGCGCGCCTCACGAGGGTTGTTAAAACTTCCCCAAACGTGTTTCGGACAGATTTTCGAATATTTATTATACGATGACGCCATTGTTAAGTGCTACTCACCTCGGTGTCGGCTCCTGCGATTGTAATCTTTGATTTTATAATTACATTAGAGTAATATAAACACAACATATTGTTTTTTGTATGTAGAAAATGTTCGATACTGTGAATGTGTAAAATAATGAAGCCACGGATGATCCGATTATAACATCTAGTTGAATTAACGATATTTAATTGTTTCGATTCACGCTTTGAATTTGAAATTCCCGAACGAAAGTTAATCTATTTTATTCCTTTGTTAATTGTTGTTTGAACTAGATTCGTGGAAATTCAATTTCTAAATAGGACGACGTCTGTGCGTTTAATTGACAGTCGGCCTATTTATCAGTTTGACGCGACGTCTTTAGTCCGTCTAATTGTGAATTAATATTTAAGCGAATCGAGATTCAATCAATACAGTAAAAGTATTATAAGAAAGAAACAAGAACCCGCGCAGTTTATACCAGTGATTTACATAGTCTACACTGAATATAGTATATGTACATTGTACATACATACATATATATAAGTAGTATTAAAATTGCATGATCATTTATAAAGCCATAAAAACATAAATTGTAAAAAAGCCAAGTCTTGCAACTCAGTTCTTCTATCGTAAAAAGTTGTGAGATCCATATAATACCAAGTCGGTCAATTTATTCAGTCTCTACTGAAGGATCCTTCTGTCTTAAGTTATTACGTAATTAGCTAAACTAACAACATCTTATAGTGCTCATATCAATACCAATATTAAAAATCTTTGATGTTTAAAATAAATAGATTGAAGTTTCTATGTCTGCTAGAAGTGCCTTAGAGTTTTGATGATCGGTCAGTGAATGAGTGAGTGAGTGAGTGACAAATTAACAAATTTTGACTAGTTATAATTCTTAAACTACTGGTTTAAATTTTATGCAAATATTAAATATACTGAGTTTATACAACGCCTGCTTGGTTACTGAAAATTCAGGCTTCTAGTTTTATCCACAACGAAGTTATAGGGGGTCGAAAATGGCCTGAACTACTTCGAGAAAAGGATATGGCGGGGGCAGTGCCGTGCCCACAGATAATTACCAAATGAACTTTGCATTTGTCTGTCAATATAAAATAATGATAATTAATAATTATGCAGTTTGGTAACTTTTGCGAAAAATTGAGTTCTTTAGGCTGCTTCATTTGGTTGCCAATAATGATATTCCGTCGGGGGAGGGCGAAATTTCCCATAAACTGCATTTTATTTAGTTATGGGATCTTGAACTTATTATTTTAAGTTATTTTTGAGAACAGATAAAATATTTCGACGTTCATGGTGTGAGGGGACAAACACACACACACAGACACGGACGCACGCACGCAGGCACGCAAACCCAAACACAAAACCCAATGGGTGGTGGCGCGGTGGTCACTAAAGGGTTTTGAAGTTCTACGTTAGGTTATGTTGGTATGGTGACCACCGCGCGGCCCACGAGTGCCACAACCGAATCCTACTTATTTTACTTGGCTTAATAAAACAATTTTATTTAACTTTAAAACAATTTTATTAAGCCAAGTAAAATAAGTAGGATTCGGTCGGATTGCGAAATGGAAGCTTAGTATAGTATAGCACCTACTGTTGCGCGACATTCAGGATTATAATTAATTAATGGCCCCAACTAAGGTCTTTGTTTTATTCTCAAATATGAAAATGTCGCAATTAATTATGTTCATCTTGACTTCTCAACAATGGCCTTTGTTGAGGAATCATTTGTAATTCTTACATAATACATCATTTTGCATGTTGAGTCGACCGCTTTAGTGTGTAGGTCCCGGCAGAACGTATTGTGTTGTATTCCTTTTGGACAAGGAATAAAAAAGTACACGCGGTAGATATTTTCCTATCTAGACCTATCTTAAATACTAGTAACTAGATCATAAGTTTGATTCTTGTTTAAACAAAAAACTCTGTTAAATAGATTGTACCGTGGTTGTGTTGGTAGACGTATGTAGGTATGGAAGAAACTTAATAATAATATGATTTTTTTTGTAATACAATATTGGGTATTAAACTATTAAATTGTTAAAGAGTTTCCAACACTAACTTGCTAGAATATGTTCGAAATTTGATTAGTAATGAAATGGAAATGGCTGCGAGCACAGTAAACGTGGTGATGGCTCTCCCCCGCGGACTATCAAATGTGGTATTTATGAACATATTCTGTCAATCTAGTGATGTATCTATTATATATGTAATATTCTGTCCAAATAACGTCATCTCTGATGTGTGCCTTTCGACATCGATATCAAAGTCGTTTTGGTTACAACATTTATAACTCAAGAACGGCTTATTTTAATGATATCTTATTTGTTGGATTCGTCTATGTCCCGAATAATAGAATAACTATTAAAATATCGGGAAAATTCAGTAAAATAAAATTTGAAATAAATTAGGTTCGGAACGCCGCGGCCGCCATCGTCAGCAATTGACAGCTTATGTCACGCAGGCTTATAGCTTTTTTTATGATAATTGATGTTGCAAAAAATTAAAATACTAATAACATTAAAGAATAGAATATGGATACGAATGCCGTAATATTGTATTGTCAGATGGCAACACTGCGCGCCCCTCACTCGAGTAACCACGTGTATAAAAGCAAGATGACTGCTCGAGCTCGTTCATTTTTTGTCGACGATCGAAGAGAGAACATTGTCTCTTAGCCCATTTGTGTACTAATTTAAATTAATTGTTATTTTTGATTATTAAAATTATTATTGTAAAGTGATTAATGTTTTATTTATAAGAGTATTATATCTAGAAATAAGATTTTCTTTTTAGAGCCAACATTCTTGCAGGACATCGTCTGTCGGGTTAAAATGGGTTACCATTACTCAGATTAAACTTTTTTTGGATTCAAAAGTACTTCTTACTAAACTAAAAGTAATTCTACTTAAATAATTTATGAATTTGAATTGTAACTAAAAGTTTCATGAGGAGACACAGTAATTATGTGCACTTGCCCGAGCCCACTCCGCAACTGTCGGGACGGGGTCGCCTGACGCCTCGTATTTGTATGCAAATAGCACTCGTGTGTATGTTAATGTAGGCCAACTCGTGTCGATTTGTCTGCCACGCGTGACGGGGGCGCGGGCGTTACACGTCGCTCACATTCGCTTCAACCCTGCGTGTGGGCAACTTGCAAGTGGCAACTGGCAACCCCGCACTTGACAGCCAGGCAATAATTCAAATATTAATAGCGGCTTCAAAATATATATATGTAAAGTCGTGAAGATATCTAAAGATCTACTTAAAAGCAAGCGAGCAGGTAGAGTCGGGACGATAATGCGAGCTGTTGGTTTTATTGTACAATTCGTTTCCAAACTATTATAATATAAAAAAAAAACATATTGGGCGGGCAGTGGGCACTCGACTGGTTCATCATATACTCGCCGTTTACTCAGCGCACGTACCTTCAATTATTAGAAAATTAATAACGCATAGTTTAAGTTAATCAGGGTTTTTTATGATTGCTGGCACCCGTATGCCACCACAGTGGGGCTCCTGAGGATACGGCCGTGCAAACCCTTGCGGATTGCACTGTGCACTGCGTGGACTATTGTCCGTCACGACCTAGTGCCGGTAGTCGGCGTGGACCTTTCGCTGTCGAGTGTCATCTTCAAGATGCTGAACAGCGAGGAGGCATGGAAGGCAGTGGTCTCCTTCTGTGAGCGTGTTATGCTGCAGAAGGAGAATGCTAAAAGATAGCGAGAGAGGATCGCTGTTGATCCTCTGAGGGCGGACAGACGGGATGGGAGGAGAAGGAAGCGTTACGCGCTCCTCCTCGACCCTACTCACGATCTTCACCCTCCACCATACATTCCATCGGGGTTTTTGATGGGCTCGTTGACGCGTTCGGTAGAACACCTGCCGTGCCCATCGATGGGTCGTGGGTTCGAATCCCACCGGGACCACGTTGTTTATAATTTTCTGTAAGCATGTTTCGCCTACGTTTGGTAGCTTCGGGCATTGATCGGGTGGGAGGAATATCGAAATTCCAACCGGGTAACGAACGACCGTTCATAGATGGAAAAACCTTGAAGTGCTCATTGCGCGTTTCAGTTTCAGTCTATGGATTTTCGAACGCTCGAAGTAAAAAGTAGGTCGACAGCGCATCACTGACTGATGTTCTGTGGCTGAGGTATCACCTACCATCAAGTGAACCTCATGCATATGCGTGTTGTTCCCACGAGAATGTAAGTGCGTGCTCCTTTTCCACCATGCCTACTACTGATAGAGGACAAATCTTTGTTTTTTTTTTCGTTTATATATATTTTTTTAATTATTATAGTTAATTACTTAAAGATGTCACGTGGAACATTCGAATGCTTTCCAGCAAACGTAGTCACGGGCAGACTAAAAGGTGACAGCTTGACAGCTGCATGACTGTCATGTGATAATATAAATAATAAATCGCGTTTTAATCCAGTGAAAACTATTTTTACTACTTCATTATATTCAATTGCTCTTTCTGTTGTACCACAGGAACCGCCAAGAACCGAGTGGGGCATGGAGAGTGACTGCGGAGTGGAGGTGAGTTTGTTGTTTATTTATACTAAAATAAATAAAAAAATAGATTTTGTTTTTAAACAGGGTATATTTTTGTCGTACTTTTAAAGAAAATAATGTCTGTCTAACATTACAACGTATCTCAGGCCTGTTGCCGGCGGCGCGGGCGTTACGTCCTGTTCGCATGTCTAACTTTCCTTTGAAGAGACATATCTGTGACTTCAAATAACCCACATTGCAGTTGTTTTATACTCATATTTTCTATAGATATGTTAATGTATTTGTAACTTTGGGATTATTGTGTATCTTAAGACTATTTTATACTGATCAGGCTGGTATGAGACAGCATTTGTCACAGTGAGACCTATCGTTTGTTGTTGCTATTACACACTTCACGTCAGCTAACTGAATTAGTAAATGGCAGAATAGTGGATTGCCCATTTAAAGTATGTAAAATATATTCCAAGCTGTGTGACGTCACTTTACGGATTACAAATGGATCAATATCATATACTCGTAGCCGAGGTATATTGCACACAACAAAATAAGAAAATAATTAACAAAAATTATACCATAAAATCAGCCGACTGTCTGACTATCAGGGAGTCGATGTTATCATTTTGAAATGTTTATAAATAAATATTACAATAAGGCAATGTGCAGAATACGTTGTGAATCAGCTTAATTTGCATTAAAGTTTGTTGTGTGGTTTCTATTCTATTTGACTCTGATGAAGAGTTCTAAAATATTTATTCCAATGTTTAGGTTAACTCACCTTATCCAGACCGCATATTATGTGCAAAATTAAATTTAGCAGAAATTGTAACAATATGAGGGCCCCATTATAGACTATAATACGTTTTAAAAATTCTATAACCGTTTTAACATCATAGAGCTCCCTAACATTAATATATTATACTAAAAGCCGACCTGACGTCGAGCCTTCACAATATAATCATCTGAAGCCTTTTTACTCTACAAAGAGATTGCGTTTCTTGATGTTTTGTATTTTCCTTTATTCAGCTAACTTGTCTTGGCTTTATATTGATTAACTCAATTCAAGATTGAAAAAAAAGCAAAAACGCTTGTTATTTAAATGTAAATAAAACCAATTTGTACCCGCGCCCCTGGTGGCTGCTTTGGCACAGTCGCGGGTCGAACTAGATATAGTTACCCATAAAGTGTTTTTGGGCTGACAAAAGTTATCTGAGTACAAAGAACTTGTTAAAGAGAGTCCGAAATGTGTCCGCGTCTACATAAACATTTTTTTTTTCAGTGGTTCAAAGTTTTCTTTGCAATTTTCCGTGTGGCGAAATGATTAGTTTAGATATAAAAGGTAGATTTTTTAACTTTTCCTCAACTACCACAGAAATAGACCTTTAGTTAAACATGGCATTGGTAGATCCAATGTGGTAAAGTAGGTTTTATTATACATACATACATATATACTCGTATATCTTCAACACTTCTGTAACTGTTAGATAAATATGCAAGCTTAGTTTTCTAGCTGCCTGAGAACAGTTTCAGTTCAGTTACAGACTAAGTACAGTTACAGTATTATACAGTATATCTATACATATAATAAAAGAGTAGGATCGAAATTACGCTTCACTAAATATTTTTACCAGAAATTAAGAGGGGTGATAAAAGAAGGGTAGCAGAATGCATAAATGCAATTTTTAAGATTCTTGTCTGTCTGTCTGTCTGTCTGTTTGTTCACGCTAATCTCCGAAGATACTGAACCAATTTTCACGTAATTTATACAAATATATTAAGCAAAGTTCAGGGCAACATATAGGCTTTGTTTCATCGAAATCGGTTGTCGGAAAAAAAAGTTATCATCATTTAAATATTATTTTAAAGGCACCATTTCAACAAATTGCAATGAAAACTGACTCGCATTGAATTTTTTCGAATTGTCAGATGTCAATCACAGTTTGATATGTAAATGAAATAGATTGATAATTTCACCGTTTTCGATATGTGTTCGTGGCATAGTGGATATACGGTCGTACTACGTAATTTCAGATGCGAGTTCGAATCATCACTAAGGGAAATATTTTTTTGTATTTATTTTTTTATATTTTTAAAAGAACTAATATTGAAAATAGAGAATGTATTATTGAACTATTCAATTATATAAAAATGTATTTCTTATGAGATCGTTTATTTCGCATTTTCATCAATCCTTTCCTTTCCAAGGGAATTAAACAAAAATATATGAAATTAAAAGTGATCAATTAAATGAAATAAATATAGAGGTGGATATAGTATCTTCCATACTAATTAAATTTATAAAAAAATAAGTATTTGGCCAACATAGCCATAGTATTTTTTTCATTCATTTTACGTTGCATTTCTCCATACCTTCATTTTATTCGTATTTAGACATTTTCTTGGCGTTTTTTCCATGTGTCGCAAGTATTTTCAAACCCCGTACAATTTTCGTGCATATATTTAAGACGGAAAATGCATTGAATCCAATCTTCGACTGAACTCTGATTAGTGGAAAAAAGACACATTTCTGCATTTTGGTGACGTAAAATTTGATTGATATGCATCTCCCTAAAGTTTCTTTAAATTCAGGTTCATTTTTTTCAATTACTATAGTATTTCTTTTGAATTTCAAATTATCATTTGAACCCCAACCTCAACCACCATTAAACATGTCGATAATATGATGCAAAAGCAACCGTCAATGACTACTCTGATAGCTCTTTCAGAAAAGAAATCACCAAGTACAGAGGATGGAGGATATATAATATGAAGAAAGCTTGCTCAAAAGTTCAGCATAAAGTGATCCCCACGCGAACGAAGTCGCGGGCATCAGCTAGTATTATATAAATGATCTTGAAATAAACACATGAATGCAATATTTATCGTAATTTAATTTAATGTAACTTTGACAATATGACAATTTATAATTATTATTTACACGATATGTACATTTTTATATAATAATGACTGGTATACAAATACTAAACTTATTCGCCTTGCGAGAGAACTACCTAAACTTAATAAATTCATCGTTACAACCCTAGGCCGAAACAATCCGCACTCGTCACGACTGTACAGCGTACAGTGCACACACACACGCGCGCGCCCGGGAACTGTTCGTATACGCGAGTCCTTTAATACCTTAATATTATAACACTGAGACTTGATAAAGGCATCCGACAACCGCGCGGCAGGGCTCGTGTCTCGCGGCTGTCGGAGGCTACACCGACACAGGCTACGAAATAAGCAGATATGAAAGGTCATATCCATTCAACGAGCGAAATAGGCGCATGCACACAATACACACTACCACTTATCTTTGGTCAGAGATAACGCGAGTGTTTACGCGTCGTTAATACTGAGGTGAGGCGGTGATAAGCCCTAAGGTCGAGTATAGGTAATTTGAATCATGAAGCTGACCTTCCGTATCTAAACATCTCGTATGCACACTCTTAATCTAATCGATAGAAACTATGAGCGTATCCTCGTCAAGGAGCGCGGTGGAGGGCTCGCGGCGGCGGCGAGAGGCCCGCACTCAGAGCCGCGTGTGGGTCAGCCCGTTGGGAGTTATGAGCGGCGCCAGCGAGGCCGGGCGCGTCTCCATGTGCAGCGGCTCGGTCACCGCCAGCGACTGCGACGTGACCGCGGTGGACGCCTCCGAGCGGGAGCCCCCCGCCACGCCCGTCAGCCGCCGCGCCTCTCCCGCCGCCCGGCTCTGCGCACGCGCCGCTCCGCCACCCCTCTTCCTCGGAATCACGCTGTTCTCCACGTGCAGTGCTGCGTTCACATCTTTCCCCGCGGCGCAAGTACACGCCTTCAGAAAACTCTTCTTGAAGTTATCGCTCAAGAACGCGTAAAGAATGGGATTCATGGCTGAGTTGCTATAGCTGAAGCAGGCGGCGACGAGAAACACAGTGATCGTTATGCGGCTCGCGCACTCCGTAGGCGGCGAGTAGATCAGCGCCACTTGGAACGTCCAGTAGGGCAGCCAACACAACACGTACACCGCAATGACCGTTAGGACGAGTCGCGTCACCTTTCTGTGAGAGCGTTTCTTTTCCTTAGATTTATTTTTCGGGCCGACCGTCTTCAGTTTCCGAATAACGAGACAGTAAAAAATGAAAATGAGAGTTAACGGCGCTGCGAAACCGAGCGCGAACGAGTATAACGTAAACGTTCTCGAGCCCTTGTTGAAGTCTCGCTCGGGCCACACGATATTGCAGGACACCCCGTTCTCAGTGGGTATGAGCGTGGTGTACATGAATATCGGCGTCATGACTAGGGCGGACGCGGTCCAGGCGGTGGCCGCCACCACGCGGGACACGAACGGCGTGCGGAAGCGCGGCGCGGCTATCGGGTGACACACCGCTATGTACCGGTCCGCGCTCATGATGCAATGAAAGATGCTGCTCGTGAACTGGTTGATTCCGGTCGATATCATGTACGCCTTGCACATGAATCTGCCGAACGGCCAGGCTCCGCGCGACATCGTGATGATCAGGAATGGTATACCGATGAGGAAGCACTCGTCCGCGATGGCGAGGTTGACGATGTACATGTTGGTGACTGTTTGCATTTTGGAGTATCTCAAGACGACGTAAATGACGAGCGTGTTGCCGAGGAGGCCGACCACGCATACGATCGCGTACAGGATCTGCGTGATCACGTAGACCACGGGCAGGTTGATGTTGGGACAGTTTTCGAAGGTGCTGTTGAAAGTGCCGTTGTCGTCGTATGCGTAATTGCCGTTCCCATACATCTCCACGTCTTCTAGCTCCATGGCGCGGGACTGTCAATTACTTTCAATAAATATACCCCTTTACAGCCTTATTTACCTGAAACGAAAACAACTTGTATTCAAAAAATAGAAGACACATGTGTTTCTCAAATAAGATTGTATTTCTCGGGTCCAGTTCAAAAACAACATATTTTCTTTAAAATGGGTGAATAATAAGTAAAGTAAGACTGGCAGACCATATCCCATAAAAAACTGGGGATGTGATTAATAAGTATTGTGACTGTAACAGATGATTGATCTTTTGTATGAATTTATTATTTAGTATCTGCTTCACAACATCAATCCAATCTTACAAATGATTTATTTTAAAACCCTGTATTTTTTAACCTTTTATCCTAGTAATGTTTCAAAGTTAATAAAATCAATAAAGTTGTCTTGAGTTTTCTGAGGGACCTCTTCAATTCGCATCAAGTAACCCGTCACTAAACGTCATTTATTATTTATTACTACTCCACTTACATTTTGTAAAGATGGATTAATCCGAGAGCTCTGGCGAACGCGCGATGGACCTGAAACAAAAGAATAAATATTAAAATTGACATAATACGATAATGTTTTATTAAACTTTTATTAGATTTGCTCTATCAATTAACAAGAGTTAACATTTTTATACCTTTATGCGAATTTCCGCAATATATATTAAAAAATAGAATAAACACAAAAGTTTTCAGATTTATAGGGTTTCTAGAATTATTATATTCTGTTTCTTATCACAGCAAAGTATGAAACGATTCCACAAGCTTAACCACATTTTTATGTAAAACTGGTTCGAATATAGCTATGTTTGTCGTCAGTTAGACGTGTCTGTAGGTGTGCGTCAGGCATTGTTCACACGGGACGTGCTGTAAACCAGTGCTGATTTTCAGCATCTGCCTGGGTAACTTTTGGCGAGCCAGAAAACACGTAAAGAGAATTTAAAATAAAAATACAGAAAAATCATTAAAAAAAACTAAATTAAAAACAGTCATATGCCCGCCATCTTTATGTAATGAAACACGTAGCTGTACGGCACATTCGAATCGATAACTAAATTGCATAAAAGTATATCGGATCGAATAGACTTTAAGAGTGGCGAACATTAGATACTTATTTACTAGATTTCTTACAAAATACTATATAATTAATATAGATCCAAAGATACAATCATTTTTTTAAACTGAATAACAAGAGTTTTTTTTACAAACTATTAAATAATTTGTTGGCGAATAGTTAACAATGTTATTCTGAAGAGGTTGAGAAGCGTGTCACGGCGGAGACCGCGTTCTGCTGCGAGTGCACATTCACAATAACAAGTCGTTTTGAGTAAGTTTATTGTTATATTTAGACGTTTAAGACAAATATACGCCACATCGATATATTTACAACTGCTCATTGTTTATATTTATAGAATCGCAGGTAATTGTTTGTTTGTGAGCACTATTCATACATTATATTATATTATTTCTGGCAAGCTGTACTATTTATTTATTCAGGCGTATCTTTTGTCTTACCCGGAATATCACTTACGTAGTAGAGGTATATTGTTAAGTAGATACGTTTATCAATGGTAGCGCGACGGGTGTAATATTTGCGTTATTGTCATCTGGATATATGTATGTATGAGAGAGAGCGGCAGAACGACTGATCTGTCAATTAGTCACAGACAGTCTCATGCGTTGATTTCTTTTCTATATTAGTTTAAACATACTACCTAAGGGACGGAAATCGTATTTACAACTTATTATTAAAATAAGACATTTTACTACACAGAACATTACGTCATGAACAAACGGTATTCTTAAATCTTAGATGTCTAATAACCTTTTTGAAGATTGTTTAAGATTTACATATTTCAGTCCTGAATAATAAATTAATCATTTCTAAAAAGTTAGTAGTCTCTAGTTAGTAAAATTTGTATCAATATCGAGCTCGGTTGTCCAATTATAACTAACTACGTATTTTAGTTTTCACTTTACACTTTAATTACATTGATATTATAAAATTGAGGATAATAATTTGTTCGTCAAAATCTTAAATACTTTCGAAATTAATAATAAATTTAAAGCTATTTTGCCGAAGCAGCTATTTTTTTTTGTTAGCCTTTCAAAACGTTAACCGATGGTTTCAGGTAATTCAGTTTTGGTTCTGAATTAATTAAGAGCCACGGTTTACGCTAAGCATAAGAAGCCCGTATTCCAGCAGTGCGCACTATACTTTCTTGTTCAACAAATATCCAAGATCAAGACTATTCTGATTGCAAAGTGTATTATTACTGGATACTAAATTATTAAAAATAAGTTTACTCTAATCGGTTTTGGAATGGACCTTGCATGTCAACCCGGATAGAGCCGGCAAAGGTAAACTTTTAAATATTGAGAACAGCAAAATCCATTGTCTTTCTTTTCTCATCATATACTTAACATGAAATAAATTATGATAAGCGATTCACAATGTCGGCGTATCTTTGAAATCCGCGTGTCCAGTCAGCGCGCGCCGCCCGCAGCACTGACTTTACAAAGAGTTTCACAGTTCACTAAGTTTTATCGGTTCACACAATCGCACGCTCAATTTCATAAAGGTTTTATAAATTTAAACTGCTAATGCTTTCGACATTGTTTACTGAATATTGAAAGCAAATACGTTATTATCTGAGGCAAAAGTTTTATATTGTATTATCTAATCTTTGTATAAAGTGTTACAGGTACTTATACATTTTAGAAGGGCATAAATTAGCAAAATAGACAGTAAACCCAAATTGCGTATTTCCTACGTCAGACAACTTTAGGTATTACACGGGTGGGAAGAATAGGCGACATCGGTAGTAAACAGCACCAGCCCATAAGTATACAATATTAATAGCCTCGTTTCGAGATTCAAGATCAAAAGGCTTCCGTGAAAAGATTGAATACATTAACGTTGTGATTCAAGGGCGTGTATACAACAGCATCAAGATCAATGGCTAGCAATAAGTAACGCGTGTTGAATGTTGACGTTCCGCCGCCAGCCGCGCCCCGGCCATCGCTCATGTTCTAACACAATAAACACTGCGCACGCGCCGCCGCGCCGCCGCGCCGCCGCCGGCAGCGTCCCCACGCACACTATACTACGAGTAAAATCTAAAACTAGGAACGGACTGAACTTCTTCGCATTTTGCGGTGTTTAGTGTTAAGCATTTAGCATTTGTCTTCCAATTAAATACTTTATTAATCTTCAGCTGTAAATAACTGTAAAACTAAGCCGCTAAAATCATTTATTTAAATAGAAATATATAAAAGAAAAATAGAGCTGGTCTATTTTCTAATCAAAAATCTTTTCGCTAGGCTTCGCAGACTAGACTCATTAAGGGTCATAGTTAATGATCAAGAAAGCTAAATAAATTTAAACAATCTGAGAGGCGAGACCGCATCCTCGTACGTCTGGTGAGACAACTTACAGAAAGGGCAAAGGGGTCTAACCGTCCACATGTAAATGTTAATATTAACCCCGAATGGACGAACACTAAAGCTGTAATAGTTTTAATTATAGGTTTCTTTAACGTTTGGATTGTATTTATCTATATATATCTATACATATAATAAAAGAGTAGGCTCGAAATTACGCTTCACTAAATATTTTTACCAGAAATTAAGAGGGGTGATAAAAGAAGGGTAGCAGAATGCATAAATGCAATTTTTAAGATTCTTGTCTGTCTGTCTGTCTGTCTGTCTGTCTGTCTGTCTGTTTGTTCACGCTAATCTCCGAAGATACTGAACCGATTTTAATGCGATTTACACAAATATATTAAGGAAAGCCCGGGGCAACATATAGGCTTTGTTTCATCGAAACCGGTTATCGGAAAGAAAAGTTATCATCATTTAAATATTATTTTAAAGGCACCATATCACCAAATTTCAATGCAAACTGACTCGCGTTGAACTTTTTCGAATTGTCAGATGTCAATCACAGTCTGATATGTAAATGAAATAGTTTGATTATTTCGCCATTTCCAATATGTATTCGTAGAATAGTGGATAGAATAGTGGATATGCAGTCCCATAGCGTAGCTTTTGATGCGAGTTCGAATCTGAAGTTGAAATGAAAGAAATATTTTTTTGTATTTATTTATTTATTTTTTGAAAGAACTATATTATAAAAAAAATAGAAAATGTATTATTGAAATAATATATGAAAAAGTATTTCTTATGAGATCATTTATTTCACCTTTTCATCAATCCTTTCTCTTAAACAGAATTACGATTATTGGACATTGCTTTTTTGCTTCCGTATAGAGGTTTCAGCATTTAGCACCGGAAACCCGGGCAGGAATCCCGGGAATTTAAAAAAAATGTCCGAAAATGAAAATAACCAATTAAATGAACGTACGCATCTATTTAAGACAGAAAATGTATTGAATCCAATCTTCGATTGAACTCTGATTAGTAGAAAAAAGACACATATCTGGATTTTGGTCACGTAAAATTTAATTCATATGAATTTCCCTAATTTTTCTTTAAAGTCAGGTTAATTATTTCAACTATTGAAAATCAAATCATCCTTCGAACCCCAATCTCAACCACCATTAAACATGTCGATAACATGATGCAAAAGCAACCGTCAATGACTAATTTGATAGCTCTTTCCCAAAAGAAATCACCAAGTACAGAGGGTGGAGGAGGATATGTCATTTGAAGAAAGCTTGCTCAAAAGCTCAGCTTAAAGTGAACCCCACGCGAACGAAGTCGCGGGCATCAGCTAGTACATATAATAAAAGAGTAGGATCGAAATTACGCTTCACTAAATATTTTTACCAGAAATTAAGAGGGGTGATAAAAGAAGGGTAGCAGAATGCATAAATGCAATTTTTAAGATTCTTGTCTGTCTATCTGTCTGTCTGTCCGTCTGTCTGTCTGTCTGTCTGTTTGTTCACGCTAATCTCCGAAGATACTGAACAGATTTTCGTGTAATTTATACAAATATATTAAGCAAAGTCCGGGGCAACATATAGGCTTTGTTTCATCGAAATCGGTTGTCGGAAAAAAAAGTTATCATCATTTAAATATTATTTTAAAGGCACCATTTCAACAAATTGCAATGAAAACTGACTCGCGTTGAACTTTTTCGATTTGTCAGATGTCATCATAGTTTGATATGTAAATGAAATAGTTTGATGATTTCGCCAATTTTGATATGTATTCGTAGAATAGTGGATATGCAGTCCCATTGCGTAACTGAAGATGCGAGTTCGAACCCAAAGTTGAACTTTATGAAATATTTTTTTGTATTTATTTATTTATTTTTTACAATTAATGTACTTTATGAAATATTTTTTGTATTTATTTATTACAAAAATTTAAGAAACTATTTTATAACAACAGAAAAAGTATTATTGAAAAGTATTTCTAATGAGGTCGTTTATTTTATCTTTTCATCAATCCTTTCTCTTAAACACGATTATTCGAGATTGCTTTTATTGCTTCTGACTGCCGGGTAGGAATCCCGAGACAAGGGAATTTAAAAAATAATCCGAAAATGAAAATGATCAATTAAATAAAATAAATATCGAGGTGGATACAGTATCTTCCCCACTAATAAAATTTATAAAAAAATAAAATTTTAAGTGAACCCCACGCGAACGAAGTCGCGGGCATCAGCTAGTATTATATATATATATATATGCTATATTAACTTTAAGAAATGCCAACAGCAATATTTAAATAATATTTAAAATGGTTGAAGACATATAAAGTATCCTCTTATGAGACTTCATCGTTGAGCCATTCGATTTTCAAATGACAATGGGTTGATAATATCTCTGACGGTATTAAAAGAGATATATTTTTTTATGTTTTTTTTAGATAAATTTGTCGATATTTTTAACACAACAATGTGATATTCAAACGGTATCTTTGTTATTGTAATGTAGGCGTCGTGTTCTCGAAGATCTATTTTGGATGTTTCGTAAAGGTGATGTTAATAAAACATTTTGAACAATACAGCGAATCTCAGTTACTGTGACATGTGTAGGAGGCTCAGCGCAGCTATTTATAAATCCGTAAATCAACTCACTGAGAGCGTTATTATAAAAGCTTTGATTCATCAGCCGTTTCTAAAAACATAAAAACACATTTTGCGTGAGGCCTTCTGTCCGATGTTGAATTTTAAAGTGATATAAATTATTAAGTAACATAGCTCTACTCGCATAAAGAGCATTCTGCAAAAAATCGTATATATCATACAATTTTAACAATAAAATTATCATGTGTGATATCGATAGAAGAGCTTGAGGCTCTTCTATCGAGCACAGCACGATAATATTGAACTATGTATATTGAGCTGTGGAACTATTTAATTTTTACATCGAATATTTGGAAGTCTATTAACGTAAACTGAAACGCGCCGTCTGTAGTTTTTCCCTAACCACCACGATTATTATCCGGAAGGAGTTTAAATATTCCTAAAAAATAAAAAAACCGAAAGCGGTTATCACCACGTATAACTATGGGACACAAAAAATCGCGCGTTTACAAACCGCGATCCAAATGTAACAAGTTACGTTTATAAAATAAGTCATTGAAAAAATAAGTCGCTAATGCGTGCACTTGTTACCATATAATTGCAGACGTTTAATCGCAGTGCGTACTAAGCCTTATAGTAAATTTTTTAACGCGCGCTATTGCGGCCCTACGACAGACAAAACATGTACAATGTACATAGGCATAATATGCTCTACTATCCGTGCGGAGCAGGGGCGGGTCATTAGTAATACATAAAAAAGACAAGGAAATAATAATAACCGTTTCTTTAGATTGAAAGTTTTATATGATAGTATTAATATCAAGTTAAGAAGTAAGTAAAATAAAGTATGTAGTTGGTAAACTTTAATAAATAAATTATACATAATATATTTTCAAATGATATAAAATAAGTGCATACGGGGATGCTATGCAAGCTTACATTGTACTAGAAGCGATTATTTCTTGTAGTAATGTAAAATAGGCAAAGTGCCAACCTCTGGGACAAGGTCGGTCAATCAAGTCAAATTATCATTAATTCATTTAGGTTACACAATGCACACGTCTTATGAACGTCTATTTAAAAGTTTAAATGCTTCTAATTTTACATTAACTTGCCAGTTCGACGCCCTAGATTTGAGAACTGGCAATAAACTCTGCGTCACAACGATTCATAACTTAAACAATAATCGATTTATTATGATCCACACTCAAATAACTAATCAATCAACTCATCGCCTGTTATTAGAGTATGTGCTATTATAAGTAGTGTTTAGTGAAACCCACAAGACAAATATACTGAAGCTATTAGTCACAAATCTGGACGCCATCGACCGAGTTCACGTTTCGCGTTCGCGGGTGATGTCAGCCGGCGGCGGACGCTCGTAAAGCGAGTTAAATCTTCATTATTTACGGAGGGACAAACATAAACACTGCTTTATCGTGTTGTGCAGACACAGGCACACACGAGCACATCTTTGTTTGGTAAACACGATTACAGCGGTGATGGCTGACGAGGTCATTGACACTAGACAAATTATACCGAGATCTGATTTGAATCTACAAAGTTTGTTCTTTTTCTTTAAAAAAGACGAACTTGAATAAATTTCATCAATGGAATAATTACAGATGCGTTGCAAGCCTTTGTTGTAGTGGTCGTGGTTCGTATTCGATTGAATAAATGACGGAAAGGAAAACGAATAAACGATTACTTATTATTGGAGATGTTGTATTTTTTAGAAAATGCTAAAAATACTTTGAAATGTATATAGATGTAACAGGTGTAAATAATGGCGATATTACAATACAATATTGAACAAAATTATTGTTTGTCTAATTCTGGATCTCGGTAACATAATAATCAATTCAATTAGTTTGTACCTACTCGAAACCGGCGAGCGTGTATGAAAGTATTGAGAAAAGTGGAAGAAGCGAATGTGGTATGTAAGGATCGGAGCATAATATGGAATTCCGTGATCTCTGTCTCCCCAATGGGCAAAGAGGCGTGATGTATATGTGTGTATAATACTATCACAAAAATATATTGTATTTATGTATTACAAGGCTCATATTTTTCGGAATTAATATTTATTTGTCAACACAGATAGAATTATTTATATGCGAATTGTATAAATATTGAATTGTATTTCGATGGAGGCAATTTCACGGCGCGAGGTTGGCTGTCACACTCTGTCAGACTGACGCTCGCATGACAGCTGACAGGGGCTGACGGGGGCTGAGGGGGTGGCGGGGGTGACGGGGAGGGGGCGGCGGTTGACAGAGTGTGACATTTAATAGTGTTTTCGGACAAAGGAGTGATTTCATGTGAAACTAATTGACATTTATTGACTTGCTATTCCTTTATATTCAAGTAATGTAGGGTAAGAACATAAAAGAGATTAAATTTATGAAAATTGATTTAGCGTTTTATGGCCAAAATAATATATTTACTTTAACGAACAGTGATTGAAAGGTGTAAAATCATGAAGTAATTCCTTTCTTCGTAATGTTGGGATAATTCTATTTAATTGTCAAACTAACCAGTCCTCTAGAAAGTCGCGTCGAGTTTCATTAACCATATAATTAATTGCATATAACTTATTGCTATCGTCTTTGATAAAGAGCAACCTTCTCAAAGTAGTATTTGATTGAAAACCAACCTTCTCAAAACTACAAGCAATTTTTTGAATGGCGCTTTTATTTACTGGAAGTATTAAAGTTTGTAGCACGCTGTCGGTGTCGGGGTCGGCTAGCGACCCGAGCAGACGACAAACTTCGTAATACCTTCCTCAAATACAGAAAACCTTCGAAAGTTCGAGCTTGCTACATCACAGTGGCTCTTATTCTAGGACGCGAGTTCGAGACGGTTAAATATAAGTAGCAATGTATTTCAAAAGAGTTTAAATTTCAATTCAGTTTGAATCTTGTTTGAAATCACTTTGTATGAAATTTTGTCAACTTTCAAATTTAAATCTGGGTGTTAAAGTGCAATGGGGCTTGCAGATTGAATGTTTTAAGTCTGAGTAATGTTTCCAAAAGGTTGTCAATATTTTTGTCGTTTTCGTCGTATTGAAATGTGATAATTTGTTAATAGTTAAACAAAGCGACATCTACGCTTAAAAAACGTAAGGCGCATCTGCTCTCGCATTTTCTCAGCCAAACGGTTTTTATTTACGAGAGAACCTAGGACCATGGGAATAAATAACCCTGCGACAAGAATCACAACGAGCTATCGATGAAAGGTTTTAAGGTATGAGCCCGTAAAGTAGCCCGAAGGGTCTGGAGTATCAATAAAACTGCATCCGTGCCAGTAATCTTGATCTTCAATAGATCAGCGTTTATTTTACGAGCGACACTAAACGTGTGTCCCAGACACGTATATTCGGAGACGGAGGTCGGAAATAAATTATTTTGGAGCAGAAATCTGGCGTATTTATACAGATTGCGGAGATTTCTTATATACACGTAATAAAATATTAAACATGCCATTGTTTCAGAACATAATAAACTTTTATATGCAACTAAACACTTTTACTATATGCACAGAACAGATTTTCCCTGTTCTGTGCATATATGGGACACACCCATAACCGTATGTCGACAGTATATGACAAACTTATATGAAAGGCAGTTAAACCTTTCGCGTAGTAAAGCATACTACAACTTCAATTTATAATTCGTCGCGCCATTCGGTACACCAGAGTTACGGGCTACTCTATTCGTACACATTTACTGACAGCCTGTAATATAAATAAAGTTCAGACTAAATCAGCAAGAAAGACGTTGTGGAAATTACATGATTATTTACTTTGAAATACTAATATTTTAGCGAAATATTTTTGAATAATTGAAGTGGAAAAGTGTAATGTTTGTATAATGTAATTTTGTTTTGAGGTGAGCCACTCAAGTTATGCTAAGCAGAACTGCATTCCCGTGGTCCGAGTACATTTGTATACAGTTCATTTACACTCAATGTTTCTTTATCTCACGTGTAGGGTACGAAATACTTTTATTGAACATTTCTAATATTTCTTTATAATCGTCGTAAACATATAAAAATAGATAGATAGATAAAACGTTTATTCACAAACACTCTACATCATGACAACAAATTAAACGAACAAAAAAAGCCATTAATTAGCTGATTGATTTTCTATTATGTTATATTAAGTAATAGTAGCTGTATGTTTTACTAAACAAAAAATATTTACAATTTAATATAAAACTTAATATCGTATACGCAATTTATAATAAAAATGAACAACTTATTTCCTTTAAATATACCTATTATTGACATTAAAATACAAATGAATTAATGATCTCAAAATTCTATGCAACATGTAGTATAGTACGTTTTACAATAAAATAAAGAATCCTTTTTTATATTTTAAACCAGCGATCCACCCCGGGATTCCACCATCGAATGGGTGCAATGTAGATGTACTATACACAAAAAACTGGTGATGTTTTTTTAAAAATCGGTCGAGTAGTTTTTGCGTTAAATCAAACAAATCTTTCCTCTTCATAATATTAGTATATGTAGATTGTAGATATAGATTAACAAAATATCTAATTAGGTAAACATTTCCGTGTTTTACATCCTTTCCATTAGGGCAGCACTTAGCGAAGACAGACGGCTGTTAGAGGCCCATGTTTATGAAGTAATTTCCTCGTATTCAGCTACATTAACCGCGCGGCCACACGTCCGCACTCCGCTCCGCGCCGCACTCGAGTGGACTCACCGACTCAGCCACCGTAAACTTATTGTACTGCCTTGTAGTTAACGTCCGAGAGGACTGCTTAATGTTTATCTTTATTTCTTACTTATGTTCTGAACGACTTGATGTGTTTTTTATTTTCTAAAAATATCACTTCACGGAAATGTGTTCATCAATTTCTTAAAGTTTGCTTAAATAATGAAACCGAATCATCAATCTACAGAGCTACGTGGGCCTACGGCGTAGCACTGTGGCCACTTTGTGATAATTTCTTTAAATAATAAGAGTGGTATACGATATTATACTATGATACACTGGTTTTAAATCGGTATAATAATAATTATTATTATTTTTTTAATTATTTCCATAAAAGGCCTTTTGATAGACTAATAATTACATTATTGACTTTTTTTCGATTTAGCTAATATAACCTACCTTGTATAGACCTGGATCTACAATTTTTTCTTGTGAGGTTTATCAATAACACGAACAGGCTGGCTTGATGACGAGTGGTCATCCCATTTTTATTTAGAGCATTGAGAAGTTCTCAGACCGAAGTTGAAAGTCGCAATCTGTCCTACACCACTATTTATATGTTTATTTAATTAAGTATTTCATAAGTTGTATTTATTAATCAAATTTTAACTTCATATTATTATATTTAAAATACATTCTTATATTGTAGTTATTATAAGTGATTTAATGTTTAAATAAAATACTGTATACCGGATTAAAACGCGATTTATTATTTAAATTATTTATCCCGACGTTTCGGATGCTTTTCAGCAACCGTGGTCGCGGGAGACTGTTGCTGAAAAGCATCCGAAACGTCGGGATAAATAATTTAAATAATAAATCGCGTTTTAATCCGGTATACAGTATTTTATTTAAATGTGTGATACTCGCGTTAATAAAAGACAATATTATGATTTAATGTTTATAAATGTGTGTAACTGTCTGCCACAAGTGTTGCTAGGCAGCGACAGAATATCAGCGCTGTGTTGTTTCGTCGGCAGCACAGCATATGCTGAGTCGCCGCCTGTTCAAGCTGCCACACAATTAGTTATTAAGTTAGGTTATTAGATATAAGTCATAATATGTGGAGCTTGAATAAAGAAGTTTGTTTGTTTGTTTGTTTGTTTATTCCATTTAAAGAATGGCTTTTACTCAATTGAAACTTCAACATTTTTCATTTATTTAATATTCGAAAGAGCCGAGCGGAAAAGAAAATCGTTGAAAGAATAATAAATCTGTTAAACCGATGGAAAACGGGCTTATAATAATAGGAGTAATTAATAGCAATACCTAGTGTGCTAATGAGGGTAGGAAAATATTAAGACAATATAATAAAATACTCTATTCATTTACATTTAAAATTAAACGACTCAAATGAAAAGTTTGATAGTTAACGAATGCACAGTACGTGATGAAACTTTATTAATTAATTGGACCAAATATAGCATTTCTCGCAGCAAATTAAAGGAGCTAGGGGCACATAGATAGGTGCATTTTTAATCAGTGACAGGGATATCACCAGAAACGGTACCAGCACCATCTAGAAGACGTAGTCTGTTGCAATTACACACGGGCGAGTGTGCTCCCCGGCTGCCGGCTGCCGGCTGCCACTCGACGCGGAAATGTCTTTCATTTCGTTTTGGTAGCAATTAATACATTCAAAATATACGAAATTCTTAGTGAGGATATTATTACATGTTCTCTTAAATGAACGAGTTTCTGTTTTAATTTTACTTTTGAATTGATTATTATTTTTTAGTTGTAGTTTTAGTATGAACAAGTATTTGTTCAGAGGGTTTTCTTACATACAGAGAAAACACGGGTACGCGACCCCGGACACCTCGAGCTTCTGCTATCACTCCCTTTTTATTCCGTGGTAGTAGAGTCCATCCCTTGTGTATCCCTTCAGGTTAACCCCCAACTCCTGTCCGCATCTTATCTATCTATACTGATATTCTTCATGTATCGGAGGAACGGACTCCGTTAGCATTGGCTTGCAATCCGTTTAAGAGAAGGAAAACTCTGAAATATAACCCGGAATTGGAGCCTCCGTCAGGCAGATGTTCGGTCCTACCGAGCAAATGGTAGACTCCTGCAGTCGATCCGGCTCCGTATGTATCAACTCCTTGTTCCTACGGATCCAGTCGGTGACGCCGAGAGGGTGACGTGAGTCTTGGGCAGCCTCATGTTTCCTTAATTTCGTCCCAGGCGATGCAATGTCTTTGGAGAGGTCACTCCAACCATGACAGTCCTATTACAGGCTGCATGGGTAACAACACGGAAGATGACAGTTTACCGGTTATAAACCCGCGTGCATGGGCGTAAGCGTGGGTGCCAGGGGTCATCTTTGTCAGTGGGAGGGTCCATCGCAGGCCCACTGATCAGCTACCGCCCGCTTCAAGCCGGGCAGCCCCCGGCCATTAAGGTGCTGATCCGTCCCGGTTCTGGCTTGTTCCTTTGGGGTGTAGGGAACTGGGGTTTCTTTGCCCATTAGCTGGTACCGTATATGTCACACCCGCGACTAAAGCAAGAAATCAAAAATCTAAAAACGTCGTATCCATGCGCATTGCGACTTGGAATGTCCGTACTATGAGAACCGGCCTTGAAGATACCATAGGAGGCCTAGGTGATAAACAAAATCTGCGTAAAACTGCTATCATTGATCTAGAGCTTAATCGGCTAAATATTGCAATCTGCGCCTTACAGGAAACTAGATTGCCAGAAGAAGGTTCTCTGCGCGAAAAAAATTATACATTTTTCTGGAAAGGCAAGGAAGCCATTTCAACCCGAGAGCATGGTGTAGGTTTTGCTATTCGTAACGATCTTCTTCCTTGTATTACGACCCCGAAGGGTGTCTCTGAGCGTATTATAACCGTTCGCCTTAACACCACCAATGGCTTTGTAACAATTGTCTCAGCCTACGCTCCTACCTTGACAGCTGCACCCGAAACAAAGGATCAGTTTTACGAGCAACTCACCACTACAGCTTCTACTGTCAGTGCTGGCGACCACTTATATATCCTAGGTGATTTTAATGCGCGTGTTGGTCGAGATAGTTTTGCTTGGCCGGATTGCTTGGGAATGCACGGCATTGGGCACATGAACGAGAACGGGCAGCGTGTCCTGGAATTCTGCGCCAAATTCCAAATGTGCGTTACGAACACTTATTTTAAAGGCAGACTGTCGAGAAAAGTCTCATGGAAACACCCACGCTCTGGTCACTGGCACCAAATCGACCTTATCCTTGCAAGAAAACAAAATTTGCGGGATATTCTCCACACGCGCTCTTTTCAAAGCGCCGAATGCGATACTGATCATTCTCTGGTTGTATCTCGAGTAGCTCTTAGTCGCAAAAAGATACACACCCGCAAGTATAACCCTAAAAAGAAAATCGATCTCTCAATGATCAGGAACACAGAAGCACTGAACTCGTACGCTGAATCGGTGAAAACAGAGTGGAGTTGCATCGTGGAGTCAATCATTATCACTGTCAGAAAAATGGTCTAAAGTTAAGCACGTTCTGACAGAGTTAGCTGTGGCATCTTTTGGCAATCAAAAAAGCAAGAAAGATGACTGGTTCGCTGATAATGTTGAGTACTTACAGCCTCTTATAGATTGTAAACGTAAAGCTGCCCTGAAGCACCGACTAAATCCTTCCCGAACCACACTTGAGGATCTCAAAATAGCCAAATCAGCTCTCCAACGCAGCACACGCTACTTTTCCAACCTTTACTGGACAAACTTGTGTGAAAGTATCCAACTACATGCAGATAAAGGTGATTTTAGTGGTGTTTATTCTTCTATAAAAAAAGCACTTGGACCTCTAACGAAAAAAGTTAGCTTTCTAAAAGAATTAGACGGAACACTCATCACTGATAGTAATCGAACACTATGTAGGTGGGAGGAATACTATACCGAGCTCTACTCTCATCCTGTGAATATTAATCCAGAAGGCCGCGAACAACTTCCAAAATTGTCTGTCTTGTACGATCTGGATGCCATTCCACCAATGGAAGAACTGCAAATCGCTGTGAAGCAACTTAAAAATGGCAAGAGTCCTGGTGGTGATGGTATCTATGCGGAAATCATAAAACTAGGATGGAATCTTCCTATTCTACATGACCTCCTAGTCAAATGTTGGGAAGACGGTGAAGTACCACAGGATATGCGTGATGCTAATATAGTGACGCTCTACAAAGGAAAAGGCGACCGTGGCGATTGTAACTGCTACCGTGGTATTTCTCTCTTAAGCATTGTTGGCAAACTGTTTGGGAGAGTCGTATTAAGTAGACTCCAGAAGCTGGCAGAACGAGTATACCCAGAAACTCAATGTGGTTTCCGTAAGCAAAGGTCGACAGTTGATATGGTGTTTACCCTGCGCCAACTCCAAGAGAAATGCAGGGAACAAAGAACAACACTTGTTATTGCTTTTGTCGATCTGAACAAAGCTTTTGACTCAATTAGCAGAGAGGGTCTCTATTCCATACTAGAGCATATCGGCTGCCCACCAAAACTACTATCTGTGATCAAGTCATTCCATGACAACATGAAAGGCACCGTTATTTTTGATGGCAATGCATCAGATTCATTCCACATGCGCCGAGGCGTACGTCAAGGTTGTGTTCTAGCCCCAACACTTTTCGGAATATTCTTTTCATTATTGTTGAGAGTGGCTTTTTCCGACGAAACGCAAGGAATCCATCTCTACACCCGGGCTGATGGAAAATTATTTAATGTAGCCTCACTCAAGTCTAAACGATCACGCGCAGATTTGTTCATTGACCACCTCCTTTTTGCTGACGACGCAGCGTTTGTTGCACATTCCACCGAAGAGCTTCAACTCATTTTAAACAAATTTTCGCACGCCTGTGACCTGTTTGCCATGTCCATTAATGCTAAAAAGACAGTAGTTCTCTCGCAAGGATTAGTAGACAGACCAGTCCTGCTACTAGAGGGTAAGCCTCTAGAAGTTGTCGAGCGGTTCTGTTACTTAGGGTCGTCGGTAACGAACAATCTCTCGCTTAATGCCGAGATTGATATTCGTATCGGAAAAGCTGCAGCAATGTTTGGGAAACTTCGAGCTAGAGTATGGGACAACAAACACCTCAAAATCAAAACAAAGATACTTGTGTATCGTACTTGCGTTTTGTCCATACTCCTCTACGGAGCTGAAACCTGGACATCATATACTAAGCAGGAACGTCGACTCAATAACTTTCATATGCGGTGTCTTCGGAGCATCCTCGAAATATCATGGAGGGACAGAGTCACAAATGAAAGGGTGCTAGAAATTGCTGATCTTCCTAGTCTGACAGCGGTGCTTAAGGACAGACGACTTCGATGGTTGGGGCACGTGCATCGTATGAACCCGTCCCGACTTCCGAGACAAGTCTTGCTTGGATCTATCGCTGATAAGAAAAGAGCCATTGGAAGACCTTTGCTAAGATTTAAGGATAACATAAAGCGTGATTTGGCCTCATTCGCAATAGATTCAGCAAACTGGGAGCAGCTCGCGGACGACAGGAATACGTGGCGTCGACTTATAGGTGCGGGCCGCAAAGTACATGATCGCAAATGGTTCGAAACCTTAAGTTTTAAGCGAAACAAGCAACATCAAAGTACGGAGTCTATACCGGATGGACATTTTAATTGCGACATCTGTGGCAGAGCCTGTCGCTCCAGGATAGGCCTCTTTAGCCACAGAAAGCGTTGCAAAAATGAATAAATTAAACCTGCCTCAATTGACATTGCTTTTAAAATAATCAATCAATGATTTAAGGGCCAAAGAGAGAGAGTTTTAGTATATTTCCTCGATAAAAAATTGTCTTTTTTAGAAATTTCTCTTTTTAATACGTATTATTATTATTATATTTTTAAACTTTTTTTTTTAATTATTTTTTTGACATGGAAATTTTATTTTAATTAGTGGATAAATTGATTTATATTGTTAAATTGAAATGTATGTTTTGGTAATCTAATCTACTTATCTAACGCATTGGGTTCCTGTAATGTTAGACATAAGTATTATGAATAAATAAATAAATAAATAAATAAATAAATATTTAAAACGATATTAAATTATAGCCTTTAAATAAATTAAACATCTGTTTTTAAAATGTTAAAATAATTAATTTTCTTTTAAAACTAAATAAACTGTATTAAATTAAATGCAGTATCCAAAAGCCAGACGAAATATAATTACAAATTAATTAGAATCACGACCAAATATTATATTAGACATTGGACAAATATTATGATTTGAGATTAATATTGGTTTCGTGTCGTTTATTGGTTTCTGCACGTGGGGTTGAATGACCTGAGTTGTGTTGAGATCATCGAACCTTTTCGCTGAATACCGTTATAAGTTAGCACATTTCAACAAACATTACTCTCATCGGATACACATTACGAGTAGGTATATGTGAAGCCTGCAGTACTGGCTGAACCGTTCGTAAACATTTAATTTCGTGTATTTATTTTGTAAATTAATCAGTACATTATAGTTCCTTTTACATGTCTGGCTTAACTTTATGCCAAAGACCTTGCGGAAGAGATTATCTGTATGACAGTGAGAAGTCTCATAATTCAATGATTAGGTAAGTTCATAGTTTTGTTCTTCTGGAATCCAAGTAGATGTGCACAACTTTACAATTAGAATGAATACTCGTATTATAAAATTATTGAATGCACCAAATAATTTATTTAAATAATCGTAGTAAAGTAGTATTAAAAGTATTCCATAATCTTCAATGATCTCGTTTGTAACGGGTAATAACTAATAAGTTTTCATTCACAAATAGGTATGTTATGAATCTTTACATATACATATATCTTTATATGTATGGGCTTTTTAGGTCTTGTCTGTGGCTAGGCTTAAACATTGAATGTATGCATATTAAACTTTGCACGCTGAGAGACGATATATACTAAATTATTTCCAGCTTAACATAAGATATATTAAGTAAAAAAATTACACTTGTTTATGTTTTAACAATATTAAAAATAATTATGTTTATCTAATGTATATATATTTATTTTATTTTTGTTTGTGTCTTTTATATACATACATATTTTAATTTTGATAACTATTAATATTATGATTAAGCTATAATCTATAAAGCTTTTATATACTCTTTATTTTATAAGTTTATTAATTGTATAAACTGTATTATTGTTAGACCTACTAGCCTGAAACACAGGATTACCTAGTTCAGGCGACTATTGTGTAAGTTATACGTTTAAGCAAATACTGTTAGCCCTTTATTTATTTATTTTGTACTTAATTTTATTAATAAATTTGATTTGATTTGATTTGATTTGAATGTGAATGTAATTGAGAGTATCTTTTTTTTAATATTTTTGTAATTTTCATTGCTAAGAACATTGTTGTTCCATTATAGTTGTTCCTAAGCAGTTCTTTATGAATAAATTGCAATTATAATAACTTTAAAGTTTCTCTTTAAAACTTTCATATCTATGCTCAAAACTGCAAGTTACAAATGCACTCAAGAAATCTCTTACAACTAAAAGTGGTTTAAAACTTTTTCAAGAAAAATGTAGTACATTGCTGTTAACATACGAGTATCAGCTGGCTACACAATATGATGGAGCAATGTAGGTTTGGTAAGGTCGTGTTTGTCGGGTCGTAACAAAAGAAACAACTCTGAAAAACTCAAGAAGCTCGACCTGGTTCTAAATAAGATGCGACCTCTATACGACCTCTATTCAACTTTCATTAGTTTATTGCACGTAACTTGTACCTCGTGCAGATAGTGCATGACAGAAACTTTCAGTTTTAATGTCACTGTACTAAGTTTTGAAGCAAGTTCCTAAATAAATTACAAAAATTGTAAGCTCTTTTTTATAATTATTTAAAGCTGCCTTAATCATATACTTTATCTAAAACACTGTCTTCTCTCTTATTTATGTTTATAAATAGACACGCGATGAGCCAACTTGGATAAACTCGGCTCGAAAGCTAATAGGTCCCGCACTCAATAACTTATTCAATAAACCGTTTCGTAAAAATACTTTTTTATATGTATTGTCTTTGTTAACTCGAGTATGACTACTTGTGATACTTGTCTATTCATAAAATGTTAAAACTCTATTATTAGTTAACAAAACGTTTAATATTATAATGTAACTTGAAATATATTTATTTTTTACAAATTTATTTCTATAGTTATGCAATATTTATATATTTCCTTATTTCTTACGGCTACTCTCCTGGTTTTGGCTAGATCATAGCATAATGCTAAGCCACAGCCCTTTCATCGGCTTAAAAATATTTCTTTATCTAACGACATATCTATCTAAATATCCAAACTCAAAAGAGCCAAAGGTAAATTAGGTTCGAATATATGAGTATCAAATTAATACAAAGCTCATTCTCAGTGGTGGGCCTCACCCAGCGACTACCCTCTAAACTCTTGAGTTGACCCAACTTAGGATGTAAGCCGTTTTCAATAATATAGGATTACGATGCGACATAGAACCAAGCGCAGGGATAGTGCAAGTGGTAACTGAAACGTAAACATCTGAATAAAGTCTAGTTGCGAACATGGCTCAAGCAGTGTGTTATTATTATGTGATAGTATAATATTTTTAGAACTGAATTTAAGTTTTTTACAGTTCTAAATTGACGTGAATAAATATTATAAACCTAGTAGATTTTTGGCGTAGTAAAAAAAATATTTAGCGAGCTTACATCCTATAGGATCGTTTTACAAACACCACCTAAACTTAAACATTAATCTGTTTCATATCCGATCACCCCTTTGGATTCCTATACATCTACCAGCAATATATACATACCGTATGAATCCGCTACGATCTAATAAACCCTTACATCTCAGCGCTCAATAAACTCGTGTAACACGAACTAAGAGACGATTATGAGTATTTCGTTACACAAAACAAACAGCCTCGGAGATTAGAAACGTGGCGAGAAACGAAGATGTCTATCCTTGAGACGCAAATTATTTTCACTGTTTAGAATAATTCGTGTCACCTTGAGCCCTGTGCTAGGTTTTAAATCTCATTTATATTTGATTACGTGCGTGAGCGACACGCGAGCGTGAAATTATAAATCGTTCGCGTATTTTGAGGAGCAAAATATATACACATTAGTTTGAAATAATGAAATCCAGAGCGAATTATGCAAAAGTTTTAAATGTAAAATAAATATATATTTCGAGTTTTACCTGTGATGGACAATCCAAAATATTTTTGAATAATAATTAGATAAGTTTCGTCGACAAACAAGCGACTAACGAGCAATTAGCGATGTAGTAGAGGCGGAGAGTGGCTCAGTTCGCGGAGGATCGCTACACAAACTAGCGAACTTCCGGATAAATATTTATCTCAGCTTCCCGACGAGGAACTTTCAGTTTAATATTAACTTATTTCAACAAAAGGAATAGTATATTTCTGTATCAAACATTCGAAATTGGTTCTTTTGTGTCAATGGAAATATAATAGCAACAAGTACTAAGTTTCTTATGGATCTCGACTTAATTACGTAATTTTTATTATATTTTTTTTTTGAGAATTTAGGTATTTTTTTTTAAATATGACTCCATATGTGACTAAGCTCAGAAATAAACAGTTCCAGCCTTTTGACTAACCGATTTCGTGAAACCTTGATAACAATTTGTCTACAATTTCTCTTTCTGCAAGATAATATGTTGGAGCTTTCCTTATCTGAGGACGACGGCGACGCACGCCACTCGCGCCACTCACGCCACTCGTGCCCCTCACGCCACTCGCGCCCCTCACGCCACTCGCGCCACTCGAAACAACGCGCTGTGAGGATTTACATTAATCCTTTTTAATGAAGTCCATTTTAATAAGACTATGCTTTTATAATACTTGTGTAGATTATTATTGATATAAGAATCTTAAAGGAGGGAATCTCTGACTGATTGATCAACACACACAGAACAGTCTGTTCTGTGTCAACACACAGGCTCGTTTGACAATGTAATACATCGTATGCAATCTACAATACAAGTAAGTTTCAGACTATATTGAATTTTTCGTAGCACTCGTTCCCGCCCGGGCACACCGTTGCAATACACCGGGACAAAAATATTATGTCAACATCGTTTCATAGTTCATAAAGTGAGCCTCACAATATAAGATATATTACTAATTTTATTTCTCATTCTTTTTATCCCGGGAAATAGCCTTAATAACTAAGGTGGGTATATCGTAGCTGAAACAAAAAAAAAAAATTAAAGTTATCGTGGTTATGATAAATTTAGTAGCTTAGTTTCAATTTCAGTTTTGTTATCTGGGTAAATATGGAAATAAACGATTTTAATTGGTTTGGTAATAGTTTAATCTGTTAGCACAATTGGTGAATACAATCGAAAATGACAATAGAGAGCCTAACACGAATTGCTCGCTACAAAGTATCCGTACCGTCGATTTGTATGCAATTGCAAATAATTTCTCATACAACTGACAGATTGACGATATACTATATGATACGTTCATATATTTTCTCGCAACCCGTTCGCGCTAGCTTCTCTGATTGCCTTTAGCTGGCACAATATGCCCTGACGTGATAAAGGCGCAGGTGACGGTACAACGGAGCGAATAAATCCTTGCACGTGAGTCCGAGTGAGAAATAATACCCTACAACGTGACCGGGAAGATGGATGGAGGCTGCGGGCGGAGAGGAGGCGCGTGCGAGAGTCAACACTGCGCGGCGGCGTCACGTCAGATTTATCTGTCATACGCTTTTCACGTTGTGGTCACCTTAATGTCGGTTTATTTTAGACTTCAAACTTCAATACATTAAAGCCTCTATATAAAATAATAATTTAATTGTCAAGCTGTTTTCTTATATTTGTCAGCGTGAAATTTTAATGTCGTTTTGTATGTGTTTGCAGTTGATCGATGCAAATAATCTAGGCTGGTGCTGGTTTAAATATAGTTATTTTAATTATAGTGAATATAATATACATTATACATATATAAGTGTATAAATAATCAAACATTTATCGTATCCAAATGGATATCTAAACCTGACATCTCTCGATTACGCGATTACGGAAGCGGTTATCTTGATTCAGATCGGATTTAAAATTGAGCTTATTTACAATTGGCGTTGATATAACGTTAAGATCGTGTCAACTATAAATCGGTTAGCGGGCGCCGGACGGACAGTGATCGATTGCTTAACTATTAGTTTATTACATTCCGTTAGATCTAACGCGCCGGATATCCGCCCCAGATTACATGAGCTGTGTCATGTGTGCAGCCTCGAGCGAGCCAATAGCTTTACTTCCAGCTGACTTACCCGGAGAAGAATAATCGTATGTATGCTGTGGGATTCTTATCGCTTGCCTTCGTGTAATAATAAGATATACTTAGGTTCATGGAAATGTTTTACTGCGAAATCTACTATGTTCTCTTTGTTTTAAGGTGAGTCAACAAAGTATAACATTGCTTTGTACTTGTCGATCTAAGATATCACAAATTCTAAGTAATTTCGTTAAGCAATAAACTCTACCCTCGAATGAAAAAATAAAAAATAGAAACGCGATTTATCCACACCGACGTTTTGAGAGCCTTTCAGCAAGAGTTTTGCCTGTGACCACGTAACTCTCTATGACCAAAGAGTGACGTAAAGTAAACTTACGTGACCACGTAACTCCCTATGACCAAAGAGTTACGTGGTCACAGGCAGACACGGGCAGACAGAGGTGAAAACTATCTGAATTGGATTGAATTCATGAAGTTGATACAGTAATTGCATGTGTTATAGTAAAAATAGCTAACCTTTAGTATTCGATTTATTTAACATGGTTTACCAGGTTTATTCAGGTGTTTCGAGCCTCTTTAAATTCTGTAAAGCCTATTAGCCGTTCTATTACTTAGTACATTATGGGTTCACAAAAAAAACAGGTAAAATTATTTTTAAAACCATCACAAATGATAATACAAAAACGCGGAGAAATTAATAAGAATAAAATTGGATTGAAATTCAATTGGAATATAATTATAATAAAAATAACAACAAAAGCGAAGCACGTTATATCCCAATCGTCGGAGTTAGTTCATTATCCCGTGTAACGACATAAACTCTCGCCGAGACCTGTCCGGCACTCGGTTGTTTGGAGCTCAAGCCTTCACAAATACAGACCTGCGACTGAGTTGCTTGCACACGATCGACGATAAACAATTACAAAAATGTTAAAATATCCTATTAGTTCCGTTGCTAAATTTCTAAACAGTAGAACCTACACTATTCGATATGAGCCCGGATCTTCGCCACCTATTCTTTTCCTTTTAATACTGAATTTACCAATACTTCCCCAGTGAAAACCTGTGTTAATGTTAATATTATATTATTAATAGGCTTATTTATTTATTTTATTTATTTAGGCTTGATAGATAGCCGGTCAATTATATTATTAACTTGATAAATACTACTTTATTTTTTTACTTGATTCACTGATCACTATACGTACTAGATAAAATTATATGTGACTGAAATAATCGACTTATTTAAATAAAATAATAAATCACGTTTTAATTAAAGTAACAGTAATTTTATTTAAATGTGTGATAAGTACTGGCTTTAAAAAAGAGATAATATAATCGACATATAACTATTACCTACACATAATTTTCTTTAAAATATACAATTAAAAAACACAAATTCATCCTAATCCAACCGTAGCGAGAGTATTTCTGTATAAATGTTGTGCACGGCGCGCCGTCCTGATACGACTTATCTTATCTCCACTTTCGTACCACCCCTCTCCTACCGCAGCTAATATTATTATAGTTCTGGCTGGTACTTCCTAACCTCGAATAAAAGTAGGTTGTCTCGAAAGTCTCACTGTTTCGACTGAATTCTGCTGAGGTCCCGATATACTGTTTACGCCGAATTCTCAGTAATGAAGCCACTTGCACTGACTCTGCCTTTGTGTATATTTTTAGCGAATAACCTAACTGAGTGCTTGCGACATCTTATAGGTACTTGTTCATCGAAATATTTTCATCGTTTGAGTGGATAGCACTTCTGACTTTTGGACTGTCCCTACGTATAGTATCTAAAGTAAACGTTGCTATTCTATTGCGGTCGTTTTAGGAAGAAGGTAGGAGTTTGATTTCTGACAATAGTTAGTACCTACATTTTGTTTCAGTTGTGTTCAAATGCGGTATCTCAGTTTCCTCTCCCATCTTTCTCACACATCTGCGTCTGTTTATATCTAATTGATAGGTTTTCTATTAAACTCCAGAATAAAGAAGAGTCATCGTTATTTACTACTTTATTTTATTTATTTTTTTTACCTAATTTAATAAATGATTCCTATTTATTTTAATTCCTGTAGGTATTCCCTACTATCCACTAACATTATAAACACGACAGTTTGTTTTTAATTTCATCTTTACACAAACACACGTGTCGTATTTGTTGTATATTGATAGCCAAGGAGGAGTGAACAAAGCATCACAAGTCGTTGGCGATTCCTGTTCCAACATGAATGGATAAATAACAAAATATAAATTTATATACAATAAATCGAAAATGGGAATTAAATTGGTCCAACATGCAGTAAATAATTAAGATAATTATATTATTTACATTTTTGCTAAACAATATTTTGAATTTGAATACAAGCTTTTATGCATATCATAGCCTTAGTGTAATCGGAATATTTGATGAATCGAAGAGTATGAGTTTATATATATGTGCTAAATTACATCCAAGTCTGTTCAGTTTTTTGAAGATGAAAAAGTAACAAACATTTAGACATCTATTTAGATATCCTTATAAGTAAACTTGACCGATTTTACTAATAAGTAGGTAACAAAGTATAACAAACATTATTGTATACATATTGCAATGTGTTCAACTTCCGAATGAATCGTATCAAAGTAGATAGGAACGTGTTCTTAGACAAATTTCAAGCAATCTTTCAAGAAAAGTTTGGAAGTCAAAGGTAAAGTTGACAGTGTAACGGCTAAGTTACAGAGGAAACTCGTAAAACATTCGCGTCGCAAACTACCAGTATAACACTATTATCATACCTGAGTCAGTCCGACTTCGGACTTTGTAAAAACCTCTCATCTAGACTGAATACCTCAACGTACTGATTTACATTTAGATTACATTTGTGACTTTCTCATTTGTAAACGGATGACAAATACATTTTCTGTTTCGCCAATTACAATACTTTCTACGTTCATTGGAGTTGTAAAAAAGTTTGTTATGCCGGCCAAGAGCGAGTCGGTCGTAAGCGCAGATGGTTCATCTTCGCGTTTTCCTTGATTCAGTTTGAGACATGTCGCCAGAAACCACACTGGGTTTATATTATTCGTTGAATTTGTTATACGTATAATAAGCACATAGTGACCGTTTTAGTAAGGCACGTTACTCGTACAGAGATCCTTCACAAGACAAACCTTGAAAAACGATCTTATTGAAGGTAAAGCTAACATAAGTTGGGATAATGTTTGTTATAATCGTGAAGCGTCCGCGTAAGGGGTATCGCAGACGACAGACTCATCATCTGCAAACTTTCTTTTTCCTTTATGTACATTTTGTGCGACGCGATCTGTCGGAAAAACAAGGATATTTTTTATGTGAGATATCGACAGCCGATCGTGAGGTTCACTTGATGGTAGGTAATACCTCAGCCACAGAACATCAGTCAATGATGAGCTGTCGACCTATTTTTAACATCCAGCTTTCGGAATCCATAGACTGAAACCGAAATGAGCAATATACACTTCACGGCTTAAATATATTTTAGTTCGTTGAATTTTATGCATTCTTATCAGTAATTCTCAAAGTTATATTTTCATAGAATATAAAGATCACGGACAATCTGTCGTCAGCGATACCCCTTAAGCGCACTACATTCGGATTGCGAGCGAACAGAGCTTCAGTGATCAATCACTGTCGCGTCCATATTGACGGCCATTAGCATTTTGAATGTTTTGCCGACATTTTCGCAATAATAAACCAGGTTTTGTTAATATTACACTATTAAATGATAGAGATTAAAGTATTTCCGAAAGTCCGAACGTGCAGACGAATTCATTACTGAACTTGATAAAGCAATAAACATCAATAAGCCTCCGTCTGCCTCCTTCAGTTAGTGGTGGTGCGATAAAGTTAAGCGCAAGATCATGAATTCGATTCCCGCCGGGGTACCGTGAAGAAATGTCTGGGTTTTCCAGTGTCGTTACACAGATAATCTGTCTAGTATTTATGGGCCGAGAGTTTGAGTCCCTTCGGATTTAGCGATGTTATATGTTCCGAGAAACACATTGTTAGTCTCTACATCTACATTTTTGAGGTTAAACTCAGTTAAAGGCATTTGTACTCATAAAACATGAAAATAAAATTGACGCAGTCCCAAGTTGAAGCGGATATATAAGTAACTAATAGGTTATATTATTAGTAAAAAAAATAGTATTTTATATTACCGAAACTAGCTTTAAGTCAGTACCTACACGTAAAGCTAGTTTAGTCGAAGTAATAGGCGCTATAGTTTAACATTCATGTCCTGAGACTAGGAGAATCACCACAAACAAATACAGCACTTGGCTACTTGGCTGTGCACTAGCAGCGTCGGTAGGTAAAAACAAAATAGTAAATTAAACCTTGTTCACTAGAAAATCTGGAAGATTTTCCAGAATTAAATAATAAAGATATCTGTACTCAGATCTGTTACTAAACTGAACTCAATATGATTGTTGGAATAACCTCGTAAAACGACATTTTAACCTCGTTCTGTTAAACAAAGACATTAAAGTGAAACTTTAAAGGAAAAATTGGCTTTATTACTTAAAATATGAAGACAGGATTCGGAGTAAAACTGTTCACAGCCCGGGCACTGTGTGCAGTTTCCGGAAACAATGGAAAAGTGCATTAAAAGGCTTTAAAAATTACGAGTTCTCTTTGTAACGGTTGCAGTTCATAAGTGTTATGTTTGTTCGCGTCTGGGTGCGCGCACCGCTCCGGTTGCAGCGGGCGGCGGGCAGCGGGCGGCGGAAGGCGGGAAATTTACCATGTAGTCACACTTGTGGCAGCTAGAGTACAGGTTACTAAAATCTTTCATAGATTTTTGTGTAAATAATTACTTTGCGAACATCATTGATATTCAATTTAATGGAAGACACCCTCTAACAAAAACAATACACTTAGGACCATACAATATGGGATTTTGAATCGTATTTAAGTCAAAACTAAACGCATATATATATTGTTTATAGGTATTTATAACTTAGGATCTCTACAACACATGGTTTTAAACATTATGATCATAATATTAGAGTTTATAACTTAAAGAAAATATAAAACTCGCTATCGCTACCTTCTGAGCCGCGAGCCGCGAGCCGCGACCTAACGCTCCGCACACTAACTAGCTCAGTGTATATGTTTCTCTGACGTTTTGTAACTTCAATATTTCATGAAATCTCTGAGAAAATCTGAATTGAGTTGCAGTTTCATTTTAAATTGCAGGAAATGTTTCCCTATCGTTTAGCAGTATACGAGTAATACAACCTAAACAAATACGCTACTCTATACATATATGTATATACTATATATATTTAATTAGCACACGTATAACGGTCGTACGGCAGAAAATTTAAAACTTTAAAACTAACTTAAAATTTAAACTTAAAACTAAACTTTTAACTTAATTATTTGACAGCTCTTAAATTTATATCAAGCTCAAGTCCGGTCGTGTGTCGAGTATTGTTCTCACATCTGGGCAGGTACTGCCAAATCCCACCTTGGAGCTCTGGATGCGATGGAAAGACGAGCCAAACGCCTGATAGATGATCCAGAACTTGTTGATCGTCGCCTAATGTCTTTAGAACATCGGCGTGAAGTGGCTAGCCTTTCGGTTTTCTATCGACTACACTTTGGCGAATGTGCATCGGAACTTCACCAACTTATTCCGCCATCTCCTTTCCATCACCGGACATCGAGGCGCACGGCGGGTTTCCACCCTTACCTGGTAGACATACCGCAAGTACGTACAGGGCGCTTTGCGTCCTCTTTTATAATTCGTACAGCTAAGGAGTGGAATTCTCTCCCTGCGTCTGTCTTTCCGGACCGTTATAACATGGATCTTTTCAAGAAAAGAATTAATAGGCATTTAATAGGTAGGCGTGATTCACCATCGTAGCCCACATCTGCACTTTCCACCAGATGTGATAGTGGGCAAACGCCTACTTATTCAAGAATAAAAAAAAAAAAAAAAAAACTAGGATTCACGCAGAACACTATACGCTAAGATGAGAGAGATTGTTGTGTAGAGCAAGGAGCTTGGCTCTCCATCAGATCTGAAAACTTTTTTACAGTGCAAGCAATAAGTACCTACTCGTCTTGGCGTTACTCGTTACTTTACACGAAAATATTTTTGGTGGTATGAGATTTCCTATATAATTAAATAGTCACGATAAGTGCTTCAAAGAACAATAGCATAAAGATAAAGAAAATACCATGGAGATATTATGCTTTCAAAAAATTATCAAAGAAAATCGAGCAAAATAAATAGTAACTACCGTCGTAAAGCTATAAAAACTACATTGTTTTAATGTAACTGCCAGACTATAATTTTCAGTAAAAACTTTTCGTGAACGCGATCGGAACAAAAACATTGTAAAATATTCGTGTAATAATTCAGTGATTCAGACTAAATGAAGTAAAAATGGTTCTCGGTCTGAATGTGTTACGAGTGCCGACCGAACTGCGGTGTCGCTGACGACTCTCGCCGCTCGCACTCTGTTGACGAATGTCGGATATCTGAGATTGATGGCGCTAGGGCTGCCAGCGCGAACTTTGAAGACCTGCAATATTTCAACGAATCAGACTAAACGATTTAAAATTACTTTCTGTCTGACGTGGAATTGTTATGACTGTGAAATGGGAAATCGAGTCGAAGTTTTTGTTGATAACTGTTTTTCTTAAAGTATAATAGGATTTGTCGTAGCTTCTTTGGATTTTGAATTCTCTAAATTACATCACGCTTTTCATTGTTGTAGGGTGCACGGTGAACTTAGAATCCGCGCATACGCGATCTTTGTTCACTGTTTTAATTAACTACTACGGGAGTAACCTCATCTAAATTTAATGAATTGTGTAATATTTCATTATGTGGACTAATTATATTAATAATGATAAATATATATATTAACAATGTATACATGGGTAGGTATAGAGTTATGTGTATATGAATATACTTGTATAATAATATAATTGTGAAATAATTATATATTTGACATCCCTACTGGAGACGTGGGGAGGCAATATTTGTGGAGAGTGAACTGTGAATAATAGTTTTTCTTATTTAAGGTTGAAAAAATTCAGTGAGATATATTTTTATCTGTGACTCGCTTTTTACTACTTAGTGAAAATAGCTTGTGTATAATAATATGTTGACTGACAAAAATACAGGACGATAATACTAGTCATACAACACTAGTGTACCAAACAAATGTACAACAACAGTTTTACTGTAATAATATTTATAATGTAAATTGTCTTGATTGTTGACAGTGGCGGAACCACTCTACAAGCAAAAAACCCCAGCTTGCCTACTGAACGTAATACGTGTTTATATAACTTATATGTATAAATACGTAAATATATAAGTTATACATAATATATTATATGACTTATATAATAACGTGAAGGCAATTATTATTTTTCCTTTTGAGGTTGTATGGTGGTCCCGCCACTGATACTCAAATAAATACTGCTAATATTTAACGATAGAACTAAAAAAAAGATAACTTGGAGTAAGTATTGACAATTTTGAAATTTATTCCATAAAAATCCGATGTTACTTTTTTAAGTTTATATACATATGTATCTGAGAAAGAAAGTAACAATATAATTACTAAGGCATTTTGCTCGCAATAGCAATATCAGCTGCAGCGATAATGGCGCGCACTAACACACTGCAGCCCACGCTTCTGTACACAAGAGAGATAATCTGCTGTTAAAAATAAATGTACAAATAGCGAAGTGTGAACAAAGGCCGTATCTCGGTCCGCACTGCAGCGCGACTGCATCGTGTGTGCACGCTTTATTATTCACTTCTACAGAGAGAGACTTGGAATATAAAAAAATCAATCTAAGGACTGGTTCGTGGAACAAACTATTAGAGCTACGCTACAGCGTATAAGCCTTCCAATATTTGGAGTACCAATATAATGAGTCACGCGGTCGTTGAAACATTGGGTAGTACACCTTTCGTTCTAATGGGATGGTAGTTCGAATATTACTACCACTATATTTCTGTCACTCAGTTATTAAATGGGAGTAACGCTGCTTTCAGTCCATGAAATTTCAAACGCACGAAGTAAAAACATAGGTCGACGCGCACCATCTGCATCCGCTGTCCTCGGATCCAAGCTCAGGAACCAATTACCATCAAATGATCCTCATAATTATGGTCGTTGATTAAGAATTGGGCCCGTACTTTTGATATATATTATGTTTGTCTATCAATAAGTGAATGGAGTTGGAGTCGTGGTATTAGACAATCAGTTTAATTGAAACCGCAGTCACCGGACATCGGAGCTGTACAATGTTGCACCTACAAAGACCACAGACAGGAGCCCGAATGCCGTTTGAATTACAAGACTTTCTATTTATGAACGATGGTTCGTTACAGAATTCACATAAGGTAGTAAGTAGTAGATAGTGTAAGCTATCAAGCGACAATGACGCCGTCAAACTGCATTTCTAATTATCTTTTTATCATTCTCATGCATTTTAAACTTAGAAGTCAAACGACTAAACTACCAATACTATTGCATTTTGTAACTTATATTAATACAATACAATAATTATCCAATAATATACATAAGGTTTTTAATGAAATAAAGTGTTGTTAGTACATTTAAAGCTATACAAAGTGAGAGCTTCTATTGTTGGAGCTCCGTCGTTACTCGTTCAAACGGGAAATAAGGGTGATAAAGCAGTATTAAAGCTGTTTAATTTGCTCGAGTGCTGAATAAAACGTTGCAATATGTGTTGTGGATGAGTTGGTTTAGATTGTACCGTCCAGCGCTCACCTAATTGTTTTGCTGAATCACTGTCTGCACCCAAACACACCAACTCTGAACCGTAAAACTGTTAATCTATAAATTAACTTGTAAATTAAAATGTTTTGTTTCACCTAACCTAACGTTTTTTGTATTAATTTTACCGTTTTATATAAAGCTTTTCATATACTATTTGTTGTATAAAGCCTTCAATATTAATGATTGCTACAGATTATTTGAAGAAATAAATATACAAATACAGCGCATTTTCTCCCGACATGAATTGAAAAATAAATGATTAGGGAGCATTGTAACTTTGTATTAGTGAAATAATATTTCAATCTCCTACAATCAACCTGACTCTTCTTTATTACTTTAAGAGTAGATCAAAAGAATAAAGCAAATATCGTTAAAACCTTCTCCATGAAGAAATAAATTTATTAACGTGCCAACTTCCATGACGATCGGTCAAACGGTTGGATTTTAGCGATTTCATATATACATATTATGTACATCTATTTGTATATGTACGTATAACAGCTCACACCGTGTTATCGGCCCGCGTGCGATCCAATCTAATTTACGTTTACACTTATTAATTACACGGGTCAACATGAAATTTGACTTTGATTGCAAAGCATTAAATTTCGGTAGTTTAGGTCGTAATTAGACGGAAAAATAATATATGGCATGAAAAACTTTGCTTTTGTGCTTAGAAGACTGATTGAACGAAATTTTTAAAAATCTCGGATTTTAATTTTTGATTGAAAATAAAACTATTGAAATAAAAATGTTTATTATTTTTATTAAGTTTTACTATCAAATTAGCTTACAGAAAAGTGGAAAATAACTTAAAAGTGCACACTTTTACTTTTTCTTTTATGTTCATAGATACTTTCTCTCAATAAACCCCAAATATAGTCGCCCATCATGTTTTCATTGTATTGGCCTTGATAGCGTTGTTCAAAATTCATGATGTCCTGATGGAAACGTTCTCCTTGCTCTTCGGAATAGGCTCCCATATTGTTTTTTCATTTATCCAAATGAGCATGAGAACGTGAGAAGTCTTTAGTTCATATTTCACGTCTCGAACTTTAATAAATTGACCACATATAAAACAAAATGCATCAGCATCGTATTTGCACTTTCGTGACGACATTTTAAGTTATTCTGGGCTTGTAAATAACACCTGATGGTTGTTTATCACTCGGGTGCCATCTAGCGGCACAGTGTAAACGTTAATACCCCACTCTCACCGCGCGGTCTTTTTAAAAATATTAAAATCAATTAAAATTTATGAAAAAATTGAAAAATGAGTATTATTATTATAACTATCACAAAAACTTTATACTGAAAAAAGGTATTTTCTTTTCGTTTTTGTGCATAACTAACTGGAAAATAATAGTATCTGGGGGCACGGTAGTGCCCCCGCCAAGTCGAGCAAAAAGTGGCACGGCCGTACTATCCTTTTCTCGAAGTAGTTCGGGCCATTTTCGACCCCCTATAACTTCGTTGTGGATAAAACTAGAATCCTGAATTTTCAGTCACTAAGCAGACATTGTATAAACTCGGTATATTTCAAATATCATTCTGTTTGAACCAGTAGTTTAAGAATTATAAGTAGTCAAAGTTTGATAATTTGTCACTCACTCACTCACTCACTGACTGACCGATCATCAAAACTCTAAGGCACTTCTAGCAGACATAGAAACTTGAAATTTAGAATACAATTAGTGTTTAGTCTATAAATCAAGGAAAAACTACAATATTTTGAAATTTCGGTCCAGTTTTCTAGATATACAATTTTTTTTTGTATTTCTGTATGTAATGAATAACTTAAAAACTACTGGACCGATTTTAAAAATTCTTTTACCGTTAGAAAGCTACATTATCACTGATTAACATAGGGAATTTATTACTAGAAAAAATAGAGATCCTTAGAAATCCCTACTAAAAACAACCCAAGGTGTAAAAAAATTAGCCATAAAATGTCTTTCACCGCATGTGCTGCGGAAAGTATTGATGATAGAACAAAAAAACGTTCTACAATATTATAGAATATATCAAAATCTACAAAAAACTTCCAATGAAACCATATGTCCAACTATTGTAGTTATGTCACTATAACTATTTTTTACATTAAAAAGTTGATAAAAATGCCGATCAAAATCAGACTATGTTATCCATAGCTTTGTATTAATTCTTATCCAAATAAACTAAGAAAAGGACCATCTACAAAAAGAAATGAGATGCCATCAAAAACATAAATTGTAAAAAAAGCCAAGTCTTGCAACTCAGTTCTTCTATCGTAAAAAGTTGTGAGATCCATATAATACCAAGTCGGTCAATTTATTCAGTCTCTACTGAAGGATCCTTCTGTCTTAAGTAATTACATGATAAGCTAACCTAACAATATCTTATAGTGATCGTATCAATGCCAATATTAAAAATCTTTGATGTTTAAAATAAATAGATTGACTTGGCAATCGCACTAAACAATCTAATTTAATATAATATGTATTACTTGTGAGATACATTATGTTTTTAATAAAATAAAAAAAGATACATTGTGATTTCATGCGATAGCCGAGCCAATTTTTTTATTTTAAACATCAAAGATTTTTAATATTGGCATTGATACGATCACTATAAGATATTGTTAGGTTAGCTTATCATGTAATTACTTAAGACAGAAGGATCCTTCAGTAGAGACTGAATAAATTGACCGACTTGGTATTATATGGATCTCACAACTTTTTACGATAGAAGAACTGAGTTGCAAGACTTGGCTTTTTTTACAATTTATGTTTTTGATGGCATAAACTTTAGGACAAAGAACGAAAATTTTTTTGTAGAGTCGTGTTATATAACCTAGCGTACTGACAGTGTCCTGTATTTCCTATTAGTTGAAATAATCTTGGGTCAGAAATTACAAAGGACTCTTATTATACGTTTTATGTATAATAACCAATTGCCAACTGCCAGGGACCTTTAAAAAAGAGCTTACTCATTTCAACAACGCACCTGCAAGTTCTTGGGTCTTACAAATATCTATGGTCGCCACTAGTAACTTACCGTTAGGAGAGCCCACAACCCGTTTGCCCTCTATTCCATAAAAAAAAAACAACATCGTCTTTTTTTAACGCGAGTATCACACAATATTTAAATAAAATACTTTATTACAGATTATTATTATCCGATAAAAAACAACATCAGTCATTACCGGCCTCAACGGAGCACTGTGTGTCTAATAGTATTCCTACTTAGTAGTGTGTCAGTAGACCAGAGAAGTACTAAGTTGTACAGCGACGTCCGCTCGCAGTCGAGTCGAACGCAGCACGTTTAATCTGCTCTTCAAGTCGTTTTTATTTTTAATCAAAGTTCCCGCTCCGTATTTGTTGACTTGTGGCTTCCGTTTTGTAAAGCTCTCGTAGTTAGTTAATTTCTTTCATAGCTTGTTCACGCGGAACACGGAACTTTAGGCCTTCAGGCTATTATTTCAATTTCATGAAAATGGATTTTTACTGGATCTTAAGTACTTACTGTCTATTTTCTGTCTATTTTCAACCCCGGCACGTGATGTCGGTGATACGTTCTAGTAACATTAACTTACTTTCTATATACGCTCTTGGCTATGTTGTTTTATTATATTTAAATTCAACTTCATGTTTCTTTATAGGCAAGTTGTTGTTCTAATTGACCGAAACATTGGTTATTTTAATATTGGGATCCCCGTTTAAATAGCACACTTGACATTACGCTACGTGGCTGACGTAGCGCTTTTCGCTATGTATTAATGTAATTAGACAGAAGGCCAAATTTCATATTCAAACAGCCGCTCATTATTCAGACGACTCTCGAAATGAATACATACAGTTAAACGCATTATATTGTGTGTTCGTCAGAAGACCTACACAACACCGCTACTCGCTTATCTGTGATCTTCCAGTCGGGCATCGTTGACTCGCTCTTAACCCCTCGTATAATGTGATGGATCTGTGTGTGAAATGTGTAATATTATTTACTAGTAACATTACGCATCACTTCAGAATATATCGTATTCTCGGAGGAAGGTATGTCACGATTCATAATTGAATTGGTTTTAGATGTGAATTATGATCCAAGGGCGATGAAACATACACGAGACGACGCGACGGGACGATTTTAATATAGGAAACTACATAAAAAAATAGGCTTCTTAAAAAAGTTCCTAAAAAGCTTTACAGGTGTATGTCAATTAAATGTTAAAGGTTGTTTTATAGTATTGGAAGAGTTTTAATACTAGCGGACCCGACAGACGTTGTCCTGCCAGAATTTCTAGATTTGAATATTATGCTACAATTATTACAAAAAAAAGCTATAAGAGTGCGTGCCGTAATCTGTCAATTGCGAAAGATGGCGGAGTTGCGAATCTAATTTATTTAAAAAATCTGGGGGCACGGTAGTGCCCCCACCAAGTCGAGCAAAAAGTGGCACGGCCGTACTATCCTTTTCTCGAAGTAGTTCGGGCCATTTTCGACCCCCTATAACTTCGTTGTGGATAAAACTAGAATCCTGAATTTTAGGTCACTAAGCAGGCATTGTATAAACTCGGTATATTTCAAATATCATTCTGTTTGAACCAGTAGTTTAAGAATTATAACTAGTCAAAGTTTGATAATTTGTCACTCACTCACTGACTGACCGATCATCAAAACTCTAAGGCACTTCTAGCAGACATAGAAACTTGAAATTTAGAATACAATTAGTGTTTAGTCTATAAATCAAGGAAAAACTACAATATTTTGAAATTTCGGTCCAGTTTTCTAGATATACAATTTTTTTTTGTATTTCTGTATGTAATGAATAACTTAAAAACTACTGGACCGATTTTAAAAATTCTTTTACCGTTAGAAAGCTACATTATCACAGTAACATAGGGTATTTATTACTAGAAAAAAATAGAGATCCTTAGAAATCCCTACAAAAAACAACCCAAGGTGTAAAAAAAATTGCCATAAAATGTCTTTCATCGCATGTGATGCGGAAAGTATTGATGATAGAACAAAAAAACGTTCTACAATATTATAGAACATATCAAAATCTAATAAAAACTTCACGAGACCATATGTCCAACTATTGTAGTTATGTCACTATAACGACTTTTTTCAAAATCAGACTGTTATCCATAGCTTTGTATTAATTCTTATCCAAATAAACTAAGAAAAGGACTATCTACAAAAAGAAATGAGATGCCATCAAAAACATAAATTGTAAAAAAAGCCAAGTCTTGCAACTCAGTTCTTCTATCGTAAAAAGTTGTGAGATCCATAATATAATACCAAGTCGGTCAATTTATTCAGTCTCTACTGAAGGATCCTTCTGTCTTAAGTAATTACATAATAAGCTAACCTAACAATATCTTATAGTGATCATATCAATGCCAATATTAAAAATCTTTGATGTTTAAAAAAAATAGATTGACTTGGCAATCGCACTAAATAATCTAATTTAATATAATATGTGTTTATTAGTTGTGATACACATTGTGTTTTTAATAAAATCAAAAATATACATTGTGTTTTCATGCGATAGCCGAGTCAATCTATTTATTTAAAACATCAAATATTTTTAATATTGGTATTGATATGATCACTATAAGATGTTGTTAGGTTAGCTAATTACGTACTAACTTAAGACAGAAGGATCCTTCAGTAGAGACTGAATAAATTGACCGACTTGGTATTATATTATGGATCTCACAACTTTTTACGATAGAAGAACTGAGTTGCAAGACTTGGCTTTTTTTACAATTTATGTTTTTGATGGCATAATAATTTTCTTCATATTTTTTTCCTTAACTTTTCCGAGATTTTAATAGATATATAATACCAGATATTCGGGACATATACGAATCCAACAAATAAGATATGAATAAGACCGGTGCAGCCGTTCTTGAGTTATAAAGGATGTAACTAACACGACTTTGTTTTATATAGATAAGATATATAGATGAGTAAAGACATCATAGCTTCCTTTCTCAAAAATATGTAATCCGAGCATTAAATAACGTATTGTAAATAATTTTATAATATTAATATTCATCACAGCGCATTGTTTGACACGTGTCTATCTCCACAAACTCGATCTGGTAGACGTACTTCAATGACAAACTGGATTTTGACGAAGACATATTGGAACTCAGATTGACGAGACATTTTGAAATATTAGATAGACGTGTTTACTACGTAAATACATCTCGACCTTCAATTGTAGTACCAATTACTGTGACCTAACACCAGCTCGTCTAAAATAAAATATTAATCTAATATTATATTTTTTTTTTATTAAATTGAGCAAACAGATTTCAAATGAACGTAATGAGGTTAATTAAATGTAAAGGTGTAAAGCCTCTTGTAGATTATCTTCCGCACAAAGAAACAAGTCAATAATTGCTTCCTCTGTAAATATTTAATTTTGCAAAAAACGTTATAGAACAAAATGTTTTAAGTGATTAACCATGCATCTGGAAAAATAAACCGAGATGAAAATAAGTTATTTTTCCTGTCCTTATCCTACTATCTAGGATTGTTATAAGACATATTTTCCTTCCATTCCATTCAGCCGTCATCTCAGTAGGTACTTGCCCCTTTCATACACATATAATTATTTATGTGTATCAAAGGGGTTAGTTTTCATCTATCCCTATATCCATCCACATCTATACCCAAACTCGTTTCATAAAATAACTTTCATCCCTCCTCATCTCAGGCCCATACCACGCTAATCTACTACAATTTATCTCATCTGCTACAGATGCTACTTTTAAACATCCTCTGACATATTCATTCCTAAAGTGATCCAATCTGGTCACACCACAAATATATACCTAAATAATCTTAAATCTTAAATCTAATGATTTAAGATTATTTTTTTTATTTTAGCTATCGACAGATGAGCATGAGGTTCACCTTTACATCGAGTATTCGGAAAACCATCCATTTTTCCAGATGGAAAAACGTTTATAGATATGAACGGTGGTTCGTTACCCGGTTGGAATTTCGATATTCCTCCCACCCGTACAATGCCCGAAGTTACCAGATGTGGAGATGTCATGCTTACAGAAAATTATAAAAATCTCGTCCCGGTGGGATTCGAATCCACGACCCATCGATGCGCACGGCAAGTGTTCTATCAAACGCGTCAACGAGCCCGTCAAAAATTTTCACATTACAAGGATATCCGTGTAAGAGCAGCAAAGTCCTTTCCGTTTTTCATCAAAATTACTTCCATGTTTAAACTTCGAAAATGTTACAAATATAAGGTAGAGCGATACCTACATAGAATAATTTTCGCATTAATAACATTAGCATTAGTAATCACTTTGCTCCATCCACTTCCTGAGGTCGATGTTGTAGGCGAGTTCACGTATTATATCGCAATGATATTCTAAATTGTATATAACACTCATGTTTACTTCAGTAACATTACGAGTCTAAAGTCAAGATTATATAAGCCTTATCGATGACAGATTTGTTTCCGAGAACCCCTTATGTTTTATGATAGCTTACTTGATATAAGATATTGAATAATATTATTATGGCCCCAATACCATTATGAGAGTGGGCCGGTCGGAGCATTAACCAAATTGTCGATGACCGCGTGTACTCGTAGAGACAACACAGTATCGTATTCTCACTCGTGTTTTGGGTTCATTGTTTGCTTCCAAAGTTTGTCTTGGTTTCGCTAAACAAACCTTGTGTAAAATTCCTCTCTATACAAATAGTATTACTAATTAAATTCTCCATTTTACGTCTTACAATCTCATGATTAACGTCTGTCAAATCCGACTAGCTTATACACCTTCTGTACATCATCTCAAATACTTTAGAATAATATCATCAATCTTATAATTTTAGAAACACATATTTGTCAATAATCGGTAATAATATTTATATTTCTAACATTTAGGTATTTCTGCTATGTTTGTCACTTTTACATATAATTTATAAGCGGATGGATATAATTGAAATAATGAACTTATAGAAATAAAACCGTAAAAGTCCAAATTGCGAGGTTCGACTCCACGCTAGAGCCCCAGGTGTCATGTCACCTCCTATCAAGTGAACCAATTCCAAGACTGTAATTTGAAGACTTCAGTAGAGAGTAGGGCAGTTAGTGACCCAACAGCTCTGTTATAAAAATACTGCCAATTCCGAGTTGTGACTCATAAAACCGAAATAGAAATTCTATTTTCATCGCCACAATATATTGTGAATCAAAATTATAACTCATAAATTGTGCGAATGTTGCGGTCACAAAGAGTCCTATATAGGTTAAGGGAGTCACGGAGGGGAAAGAAATACAGTCCACGTACAGTTGAGAAACAATTTAGCCTCCCGGTGCGACTTGGTATTAAAATAACACCACACAAAAATTTATGTACATATGTCACTTTTTAACAAAATAATATTTTCTTTCAATAAGCTTATTATTATCGCAAACCAATGTTATTCTTCAGTGTTTTGTCAGCACAAGCAAAATATACATATAAACAAAGTTTCATGCTTATCAGAGTATTTTCATTTTTGCGACATAGCATTTAAACATATTATCGCATATTTTAAGTTTTGTATTTATACAACTACACAAAAATCTAACTGGCTATTTATAATAGTTCAAAGAAATATCCTGAAGAGGGTGACAGCGAAACGGACGGATAACGTACGTAGGTACTGTCAGGCAAAGCGCCCTTTAGTAGAAAAGGGTCAAAAATTTGATTACAGCAACTTTACGATGAGACGATTACATAACACCTGTCATATCAAGGATACAGTAATATCAGCTACAACATTTCCACTTTATTTATCTCCATGCACATTGTTTATTTTAGAACTCTAATGGTTAGAGTGTTATTAGTCCACAAATATTAATATAATATATTATATGTAACACATAAACATTTTTTGCTATTTGAATGTAAAATTATTATATCATACGCTGACTCTTACGCATTTACATTATGTATAGAAATGCCTGGAAAATTTCGATTTTGTTTCAGATTCTTATCTATTCGGGTAACAAATCTATACTAATATTATAAAGAGGATTTTTTGTTCGTTTGTTACGATTTAAGTTAAAAACTACTCGACCGATTTAAAAAATTCTATCTCCAATAGAAAGCTACATTATCAGCAAGTAACATAGGCGTTTGACGTTTTGTGGATAGTACATCTACATTTCCCCCGCTTGAAGCCGTGTGAAGTGTTTAATAAAACAAAAGATCACTGAGGCCCATAAATATATTGTGCAACTCTAATGCAGTTGCGTTACTGGCCTTGCTGATCGGACACAAATGTGTGTCTGACTGAGTGGAGCAGTAATACAGAGTAATGTTCACAATCCGGACGCTCCCCGTTGTGATTCCACAGTCTGTGGCAGTAATGAAAGAGCAATAAACCGCGACCGTCTTCAAGCGGCCGTAACACATTAACGTCGCTTTGCTTATCGTAAAGCTGGAGATATACATACAATGTTTACTGTCCATACGGCTTGTTTAATATAGGCAATTTAGCGTTTTGTTGTTTTATGTGAGAGGTCGAAGCTAACATGAGTCATTTGAATAAAATACTGTATACCGGATTAAAACGCGATTTATTATTTAAATTATTTATCCCGACGTTTCGGATGCTTTTCAGCAACCGTGGTCGCGGGAGACTGAAAGAGGACAGTTGTCTTATATTTGAAATGTCACAAAGTTGCCATATTTAATTCAATTAAATTAAAAAGAAAATAATCTATTAATTTAGGTAACACAATGTACACCTATGAACGTGAATAAAAAATAATACATATTAAATTACTAATATTACTAATATTAAATGCTTCTAATTTTACATTTACTACCAGTTCACAAATCAAGGGCGTAGAGCGGACGAGAAGAACTGGCAAGAAACTCGCCGCCACTCTTTTTAATCGCCAAGTATTTGTTTTACAATCTTTACATATTAACGCCATCTATTCCTACGGAGTTGATATTTACTGTAATTTTCTATATTATGACAATATTGACTAACGGTGTCCTCTTGTTTTTTAGTATGTTTGATTTGGGGCTTTAGATTTTTAATAACTGGATCCCAGGTGTTAGAAAGTCTCAAACCATCTTCTCTATTGAAGTTAGGATGTTTTTTAATTTCAATAGCCTCACGTACTAGTCTGGGAAAGAATCTACTTTCTTTTGCAAGGATTTTCGGTTGGTCGAAACGTATATAGTGGTTTGGTTTATCCAGAGTGTGTTCACATACTGCTGATTTAGAGTGACGTCTGTGTTTGATATCCGCAATGTGTTCCTTAAGTCGGTTTGAAATGCTACGTTTAGTTTGCCCAATGTAGGATAAACCACAGTCACAATCCAGTTTATATACACCTGGATCTTGCAAAGGAATATTACTTTTTATTGGTCTCAAGAATTGTTGAATCTTCTTGTGCGGCTTGAAAACTGTATTAATAGAAGCTCGTTTTAAGATTCTTCCAATCCTGTCTGTAACACCCTTCACATAAGGCAGGTAGGCTGGTAGACGTTGTACTGTTTGTGGTTTATTCCTGTTTCTGTGATGCTGTGGAGGCACCCGCAGCTTGTTGTCACGCAGTACTCGCTTAACATGCTGCAGTTCCCCGTTGAGGTGGGCAGCATCACAGAGGCGGTGGGCTCTCTGAAACAAACATACACCGACAGAAGAGAGTTGGCAAGGGTGGTGGTGGGAATCACCACCCTTGCCAACTGTTGAAATTAAAAAACATCCTAACTTCAATAGAGAAGATGGTTTGAGACTTTCTAACACCTGGGATCCAGTTATTAAAAATCTAAAGCCCCAAATCAAACATACTAAAAAACAAGAGGACACCGTTAGTCAATATTGTCATAATATAGAAAATTACAGTAAATATCAACTCCGTAGGAATAGATGGCGTTAATATGTAAAGATTGTAAAACAAATACTTGGCGATTAAAAAGAGTGGCGGCGAGTTTCTTGCCAGTTCTTCTCGTCCGCTCTACGCCCTTGATTTGTGAACTGGTAGTAAATGTAAAATTAGAAGCATTTAATATTAGTAATATTAGTAATTTAATATGTATTATTTTTTATTCACGTTCATAGGTGTACATTGTGTTACCTAAATTAATAGATTATTTTCTTTTTAATTTAATTGAATTAAATATGGCAACTTTGTGACATTTCAAATATAAGACAACTGTCATCTTTCAGTCTCCCGCGACCACGGTTGCTGAAAAGCATCCGAAACGTCGGGATAAATAATTTAAATAATAAATCGCGTTTTAATCCGGTATACAGTATTTTATTTAAATGTGTGATACTCGCGTTAATAAAAGACAATATTATGAGTCATTTGATTGAAAGAAGAATCTGTAAACATCGGGCTGAAGCAGATAATGCTCCGAGTTGAGACTGATTTCTCTCCTATGAATGCTTACTATGAGGGACTGAATACCGGTTAATTTACTAAGGGAGTTATACCGGTATAATAAAGGTTTTTTTTTAATATTCTTTCGTTTTTATTCATTTTTACTGAAAATAATTACTGTAGTAAGTTTAGTCTTTAAAACTTATATCATGGAATCTCAGCCAGATACGTATTTTGGAAAATAAAAATTAACCCCTGCTTACTATACTTATATATTGAATAGTAATAAAAAATCCCTTATACAACACAGCATACAAAAATATATGATATCATTTACAAAAGTTCAATAGTATATATAAATTAATACTACATTCTACCTACTTACTATTTATATATTTAACAACTTTTTTTTCGAGTGAAGATGCGAGCGAGTAATATTATAAAAAAAAAAAGTGTGAATAATATTTATGGACTGTAGCTACCTTTATATCACAAAGAGGAAGAAACAGAAGCCTAATGGGATGATTTTTCGAGTACAGTTCGATTTTACAAACAGGCGTCACAGATAATATTATAACAAGATATATGTAAAAAAATACATATCGTGAAAACCGAATCAAAATGTTTAATTTTTATCCAAAACATCGATAGTATCGAATAAATAAAATAGTGTTGACACTTCGACATTGGAATAATATATTATGGTCGTAGTGAAGCCAGACAAGGATTATAAATGTTAAGCAAGTCAACAAGAACATTTTTCATAATACTCGTATATTCACCCTCGATATTTTACTTGTAACGGAATGTTCTCGTTAAAATATGTAATTTATATTAACTTGTCACTGTGTGATGCGAGGGGGGGGGAGGGGAGGACGCGGTTGTGTGTCCATTTCAATGATCTTCTTTTCTCTTCGAGTAATAAAGATATGGTAAAGATATTTTATAGAACCAAATCGACCTACCTAAATAGTCTCAAAATTATGAAGTCGTAACACCTAGTTTTAACTTTTATGGTATCTCTCTGTCATAGGCCATAGCTTATTTCCTTCCAAATAACTTATAACAAAAAATCCCTTGTAACCAGGTGATAAACACGAATAGATAAGTTTAGATTTAATGTATGTATTTTCGGAACGGAGTATTAAGAAAAATGTTTATTTTAAAAGTAAACATCGTCAGCTACTAGTATACGTCCCGAAGTTTAAGTATTTTTCAAAAAATTATGACAGACAGACAATTATGTCTTAATTTAAAATAAAATATTTATTCTGTTTTTTGTTTTTTCTTTTTTTTAATGTACGTTTGTGCGTGTGTCCTTTAATAATATTATGTAGGATTCCATGGTACAGGATAGCCTAGTTTGGGTCCTAAATCTAATTTGTTAATATATTGGTGTTTATAAATTATATTTTGTATTTTCGCACTACAACTTCTGCATCGAAAACATATTCAGCTTTGAATTGGAAACAGCACAACGGAGATAATTACATTTCGTGTGTGTTTGACACAGGGATATTCGCTTGTCGATCGCATACCTATCTACTTGTTTCAAATATCTATTTAAAGATGTTTTTCACATTATAAAAAGGAAAAGGAATACATCACACATAAACATGTAAATATTATATCACACATTATGTTGTTTAAAATTTTACAAAAATCATCTAAAAATACGTATGTACACAATAAATATGATATCAACGTGGTTTTTGGTACTAGTTCTCTGGTTATTATAGTTTTATGTATTTTTCTGACAAATAATCTTTAATAAATCTCATTAGGTACGCGTGCAATTGGTAACAGCCACAGAAATCATTTAATTAAATTTAAATTCTTACTATTAATTCAGCGGTTCCGACAGAAAAACAATGACTAACGATATGATTGTAATATATCAAACATTTTTTGTAACGTACTACGTAGATATATCGTAAAATATTTGTTTATTTCGCAACATCGATGAAGTATGTCGTTTTTGTGTTTCTTATAATAATATAAAGCAAACACTCCGCGTTACACTCACATATTGTACATAAACACAACGGCCACCAGGGCAAGACTACTTCATTAAATAAATATAGCCTCATTATTTTTCAGGCATTTGTATGAAAAAGTGAGAGTTCCAGTGTTTGGCTCGATGCCAGCTCACGGCGGACTCGACCGGCTGAGTGCTCTGAGGAATAATATATTAATTTTTAGAAACGTAATACAATATTTACCTATTTTATTACTTTTTAAATAATGTATAAGCCATATACTCTAATAACTTAAAAACATTGTTATAGATATAGTTTACGCCCTGAACCTAATAAACAATATAAAATAATGTATAAATCATTAACAAACATACCATAATTTCAAACAATGAAGTGAAAACAATTTCTCCAGGTCACCGTTGTTCTTCGTAGAAGATTAATTTGTTCTCATCGCGATCTGTAACAAAGAAATAAAATTAACTATAACTAAACTATTATTTATATATACATTAGATGATAACTATGTAACTAGCAGATTATAATATAAGCTGCTATGGTGTCAGCCATATGACATAATAATCTAATATATAAAATTCTCGTGTCACAGTTTTCGTTGCCATACTCCTCCGAAACGGCTCGACCGATTCTCATGAATTTTTTTGTGCTTATCCGGTGAGAATTGGCCAACATCTTTTTTCATCCCCCTAAATGTTAGGGGTAGTCCACCCCAAATTTTTCTTTTTAATTTTTGGACGAAATTTTTTGTTTTTATTTTTTTATAATGTGGCATTAAAAAATACATACAACCCCTGCATTTTTTGTCAAAAAATCTAGACCCGTGCGAAGCCGGGGCGGGTCGCTAGTACAATATAAAAAAGTCTAGCCATCTCTATTTAAAAAAAAATGGTTTAAAAATAGATGGCTAAGTGAATACGAGTAATGTCACAACTGAAAAGCGCTTGTTTTTCGATATTTGATTCCAAAATGTTTAATATCCCTAATTGAAACATCCAAAATGCAAAACTACAATACCTAACGAGAAGTTACCAAAATGTATAATGATTATTCAGAATCCGCTCTCACGGTAGGTAATTACACGTACAACCACACCGATAGTGTATCTGTCATGATATACCTCGCCAACATGTAATCAAAAATGATACCGATGCGAAAAGCGTAAATCTGTACCGAAAACCAATCTTCAGCACACTGATTGCTTCTCCAAAGTGATACACTATTGTATTACGGTACACATTGATGCTCAGTGTAGGGATGTTACGGAGGTGCTTTTATCGGAACCGAATTCCAAATCGGTGTTTTTAATTTTGATTTGTCGTAACCGAAATCGGAACCGGAATCAAAGATAGAGCTAAAAGAGAGATATGTTATAAAATAAAATCACAAACATTATTCATCAGTTTCATTTAAAAAATAAAACATCTTCCTGTGTGTTAAAAATAAACGAGTTTTCTTCAATTTTTCTACAGTAGTCAATTAAATCAAATAGTGCTGACCGCGGTTACCTGCACTTCGACCTCCTGTTCAAAATTTATCGGAACCGAAATCAGAATCGGTGTTGCAAAATCAATCGAAGGTCCCGACCTTTCGGAACCGGAATCAAAGTTCCATAACATCCCTGGTACAGCGTGTTATAGTATAGTGTCGCCTGCAGACCGACAGACCGCTTCGAGATGATCGACAAGTAATTATGCCGCACTTCGAGGCGACGCTTAGTAAATTAGAACTTCATGAACATTGCTTGTAAATACATAATTCAGTATTCCAATATCAGGATCAGATCAGATCATACTTTACTGATGCAATTCGAAATGAACTATTGCATTTTGAATTGCAATGGCTTTGGCTACCTTTAAAAAATAGTATAACTTTCACATTAACAATATTAGAGTATTCAAAATTATAATAGTAAATTATAACGATAGAATAGATGAAATAAAATTGCTTCTCAATTTAACGAATTTACTTATTCTCTTTAGATCTTTCTCTTTATTGGGATTAAGTTGTCCACGCAGCAATGTGCTTTATTATTTTGAGGGTAATGTCGAATTTTTATTCGCATCATCACATGTTAGGTTACTAAAAAAGATTGTAGATACAGAATATCTTAATGTTAATAATATTTATGAAGAAAGAGGAATACTAGAGCTAATCACCGTTCTCAGATGCATTTTATAATAAATCTTAAATTCGTCAGATACATACTTCAGTAAGAAACGTATTTCCACTCATAACTAACATATAATAATAATATATAACCCGCTTCCATTTAAGAGGCCGTCAAAGCAAAAGTAGCCTAACCCACAAATTTTCTGATTCGTACTTAACTACTGCAATTTAGTTAAAACACAATACATATTATTGTTTTAATTAATTGTTTAAGTACGAATATGAAAAATTGTGAGTTAGGCCACTGTTGCGCTGACGGATAAGCCATAATATTTAAAACAAAAGGCGTCGTACCGCTGCCGACCAATAGCCGCAAGTCGGCCACACGACACAGCCATTATTTAAACTTGTATCGCTTTCAATTTTCCGCAACACTCGTTACTTTAACACTTGACGTTCTAAACAGATCGGGTCATATACATTATATGGGACACTTCTGCTCTGAATGCGCAACACGTCAAATTAAACTTTATGGTAATAGAATGTAGTGTGATTTCTTATACCTCAATAGTATTTGCCTGCATTCAGAATAACTTCAGAATAACTTTCACTCCCAATTTTTGCTTACTTATAATAATTTTCGACTTTAGTTCAAAGTTTCAAGGGTCTGTCTACTGTTTAAAATCTTTCAGGCTGCGCGTTGATAGGTACAGGGAAAAAAAAACAAAGGTACTGAGATGTATTGTGTAATTGTAAATAGCTTATATTCTCCCGCCGCCACCGCTGCTATTTAAGCTGATTTCAGAATAATAACCTAGTGAGAAATATTCAAATAGCCACTGCTTGTGGATGCTATTTTACGCTCCCAAAAGTTTAACACCTCGAACTCCTGAATTGCCAATGATGCCATGTACAAGTTACATTTGCTTTTTATGCTTATACAGTGGAATGGATATGGCAAATAAGCATGCAAATAAATCATGTATTGTGGGATTACTCGTGGTAGAACGCCCTTTATAAAACACGGCCATTTCCAGTCGGTATCCGGTAGCGTCAGCACTACTAAGGGATTTAACTGCCGAATGTATAGGAGGCACGAGTGAGCTAAACACTCTGTGTAAGCAGGAATTTAAAACGGATTTTATCAGCAATTAAATGGATAAAAAAGTACTATTTTAAATATAGACCACAGAATTAAATCACAAGTTCTTCTCCCAGCGCATAATATATGTATAGAAGCTATTAAAACAACCACAAAGTAAGTACTTCATAATATTTTAAAACTGAAACTTCACATCTAGTTTTCGGAAGTAAGTTTCAAAAGGGTATATTTTACGATACCGATACATCATTACGTCACTCGGAAAATACAGTGAGAGCGAGTACTAGTGAGTTTCCACTCCCCTCATAGTTGACGATGAATAATTTCAAAATTGTACTTTAGTTAATGTAAAATATAACCTTAGTAAACTCCATATTTTCATACATTATACGAGCAGTTTTGTTATTTGTTTATCAAAACTATATATCAGATATATAATAATATATATTATTATATATAATAGTAACACGCCCCGGCCCCTAGGTCCTGTTTCTCGCTGATAACGTAGCTTTCTATTGATGAAATAATTTTTAAAATAAAAACAAACAAATCTTTCCTCTTTGTAATATTAGTATAGATATAGATACCTAAGCATTATTTAATTTACTTGCCATCGAGACCACCCATCTGTTTCCCGACCACACCGCCTCGCCCCACGCCGGCCGAGTCGTCAGCTTAATGAACTACCATTTATATAAAGAGCAGACGCACTCCTGTGTCCATTATGGAACACCGGGTTAGTCGTAGAACAATTGTTATAACTGTAGAAAATCTAGACTATTGAATAACATTTATCCTCCTTCTGTAAAATTAAATTTCTTCATTCTGATTGCTAACAACTTAATTGGTAATGCAGAAAAAGTATATTCGCAGTGGCGTAGCTATCATAGGGCAAAGTGGTGCAGTGCCCCACGGCCCCGAAGTGAGAGGCCCTCTGTGCTTTGGAAAGAGAGGCAGCAAGGCAACAGCATTTTATGTTTTCAAGATGTTTTATGATCATTTATAATAACAGAAGCATTCCAAAAAAGAGGGGGGGATTGCGATATTACTCCTATTTACCGAGGCCCTTGTTCACCTAGCTACGCCACTGTTTATTCGGCAAAGCTTAACAAACGGACACAGGAGTGTGTCTGCACTTTATATGGTATACCAGAATTGTATTTAATTCTGCTATCAACTTAGCCTGCGTAGGATGAAGTAAAGTGGTTCGGAAATGTGTTCTACTTGATAAAAGTGAAAATTCATCATCAGAAAAATAATTGACCTATTTACTATAAACAAATAATAGAATACTTCAATTTTTTTATATAAACCGGGACACATATTTTAGAAGCATAGAATATAATGTTACTAATTCAATTCAAATTTATATATAATATCATTTATTTACTATATTATATACCTGTTATTTACGTAAAACGATCTGAAACAATAATTACATAGAATATATTGTAATTATATTACATTTTTTATTTTTATTTCCAATTTGTATAATAAGGTAACATTTCAATAATGGTTCTAGCTACAAACTTGAAGTTGTTATCTTAATATTACAATAAAAGAGCAATGTTAAAGCATAACAGAGAACGCTCAGAATAATGATCTTTTAAAATACGTGAACTTATGAAAATGCTCTCGTTGCATAGTTTCACTGTTAATAAAATCTAAAGACTTTTACATTCACTTAGTTTATGTCCAATACTTGTATATTTTGGTTAAATGTGGATGTGATTTCGATTTATTTATACAGAAAGAGTTCAGCCTCAAGTAGAACATTTAAGTTATATTATAATAGAACAACGATAAGTTAACTATGCAATATCTTACATAAAATAGAGAAAAACAAAGTCAAACTTAAAACAATTTGTTCAACGGTGGATCCGTGTTGAGATTCGAGAGGTATATATAGCTAGACAAATATGGATAGCGCTTTCAAATATTTTTCTGCCGTTATAGAAATGTAGTCCGCATCAGCACTTTCCATCTGCAAACGAATCCCTATTCATCAATAAAAAAATTGCGGTAATAGTACTATCCATAAAGTGTAAATATATATACTATCCAATTTTTTGACCGCTTATGCGACAAGTATTTCCGTGCCCCTACCGCCCGTTTCGTATTTCTGCGACAGAGAACATGCATGTTTTTTTGTTCTACTTTAGCCCATGAGGCTATGAACGTCGTGGTACAACTAAAATGATTATTCAATAGTTCGTTCTTCGTAGTCGGGCGCTAGAATTACAGACATTGATACTTAGCCAAGCGCTTAAAAGGTTAACTAATAAAGGCCTTAAAAAATCTTAAAAATGTATGAAAGTATAATACGCTATCATCTCAATTTATTCATTTTTTATAGAAAACGTCGCAAAACAATTTACTCAGTAAGATTGGAATTTTAATAACGGAACAAATACTCGCCTCGGGTGAAACAGTATCACAGAGACCTACTATGAAGCGACAATTTTTAATTATTATTTACTAGTTTTCGTCCACGGCTTCGCTCGCGTGACGGGACTGACTTACTTCTTGGGAATACACTAAAGTTGTTTTGTTCTTATCTAATGTTCAAGCATTCTCAGCGCAAGCTAAATAATGTAGTACGTGTTTCCGAAACGCAATGCGCGTAGCACTATATACGCATATACCAATTACTATTGTCACAGACCGCTACCTATATTTGAGTTATAATTATTAATTAAATAAATTCAGCAATTTTAGTAAATAAATAATAATTGCACTAATAACATATCTCACATAGTGCTCACAGACAATGCGTTGGTGTAGTGGCGGTGGCCGGGTGTCCGCCGGGCTGGCTAGTGCTGCGTAGCTTCGACATCCGGACGGATTAGATAAACTTATTCATCCTAATGAACTGATAACAAAACTTATTTTAACGAAACATCTAAAATCGCATGCAAACTAAATTGTAAAGTATATGAATATTTGACTTTATTATGTTTTATTATATCTGTCGTGTATCTTACTGCGGTACTTAAATGAAAATATAACTCAAATTTTCAAAAATATGTACGATAATTTTAGAAAAAAATCAATTTAATAATTTCGTATAAGTAGATAAGATATTTTACGATCAACAGCAGATGCTGTAAACGAGATCGTTTATTTCCTTTTCACGACCAATCAGCTCAATAAATTAAGATGAATTTTGGTACGCAGATAGCTTGCCCTCTGGCGGAACTACACTAGTTTAAAAAAACACGAGGGAATCTGCAAGTAATACCAAGTATAGAATACATTATAATAAATGGAAGATTGTTTTCCATCGATTCATGAATAAAATATAAAATTGTTTCAGGATATGTTATTGTTAGAAAGTGAACAGAAACCGAAAGCGTACATCTCGATTGGTTTACAATAATAATATTATAATGTTGGGGACCCAGCGTGATATTTCGTGGTATGTATAGATATTTATATATCACCTATATACCTCAGGTACATTGATTATGCGTTGTCGACCTATTATAATTATTAATTCAACATTTCGAAAAATATCTGGAACACATAATTTCTTCACGGTTTCTATTTATAAACGGTCATTAGTTCGTTATCCGAAGGGAAACCTTTCCTTCTCCATATTTTCAATGTTCGTAGCGGGATGTGGACAGATATAGGAAAAATCAGGCTTGTGGAAAACCTTAGGTAACTTTTAATAATATATTTATACTAAATATTGTATTTAGTTTAATTGAACCCAAGACATTTTTTGCTGAACGTATGTCGCACTTAAGCGTTCACTGACCCAGTGTACGTAGAATATAGTAATTCATTTGAAGCTGCCCAAATCCCAGTTACCTTTTAGCAGTAGTGATATATTATAACCTTTTGATAGGATGCCAACGCATTGAGATCTCGGCCGGGAACGAACCCGCTATCAATCACTCGTATCACCGAACTTAAGCTGGAATCCTTTGATACAGAGTGATGGATTGTCTTTCAAAACTATATGAATACTTGACGCGCTGAGCTAATGTTCGGGATTCTGTTTTATGTTAACCCTTTAGATCTATTTGGCGTACTATAGAGTATTAACTGGCATATATTAAAAGAGAAAATTTATCTATTTATAATTTATTTTTTGTATAAAAACGAGTTACCAGGGTTTCATCATTGGACGATATGTATTTCTATCCGATTTCTCATAGGCTGTAAGGTCCTTTGGACCGAGTTATTTGTCTGGTTGCAAAGGTATAACATTTTTTGTTGGCGCTATGGTATTATACTAGTAAATTCAAACTTCATATTATATTGAAACAGGCCAAGTGAGTATTGAGATTCAATTAAATGAATGAAACATCAATTATTTGGTAACGATGTTTTGTCGTTCGAGTATTTTAAAGGATCTATAAAATATTAAAACGATATTCATGATATGACATTTATACGGAATACGTATTTGATATTGCGATGAAATGTACTCGTTTGAAATATTTACGCTCCGTTCGGTTCGGACACAAAGCTGCGACGCGAGCGCCTCCGCGTCGAATATTGCTGATATTCGATAAGTCTTTAAATAATGGCGGTATCGCCGCAACTATTCCGATAAAACTGTCACGTTCAATACATGTGTTATTTACTATTGTTGACCCTCTCGTTACTGCGCTGCACTTCATAACCGAGCTCTTTGTTGACGATGTTGTAGGCCAACGCTGCATTTGAGTTTACGCGACCCGTCCCAAAGCATATAAGCATAAAATTTGCCGCTTAATCGTACCATACCTTAACCATAAGCGAATCGTGACATGGGAACGAATATTCATTGAATTAATCATTCAAAAGCAACGCCTGTTAAACCATTCAGTCGTCTAACAAGATCATAATGTGGCAGGGCTAGGTGAACTATGAATTCATACACGGTTATTATTTATCACGGTGTAGTGAGCACCCTAAATTATAATATAAGGAGTTAAGGACACTGATCAGGCCAATCATTTCAACATCGCTCTCGTGCGGTACAGTTGACTACTATAGCGTAGTATTTTTTGTACGTTTAGCCTTTTGGACTAGCTCGGTATACAAACAGATAATCTAGTTTGTGAAAAATTACCGTCATCATTATTTATTTTTCAAACCTTTATTCCTCGTAACCCAACAATCATTCTAGACTTTATAGTTATTAAAGCTATATAATAAAGTGGTAGACAAATTACAGGACAATCGCAGAACGGAGGTCGTAAAAGAGAAGCAGGTGACTTTGTTGTGTTTATGTCCTATACGAAAATGAGATGTTTTATAGCTACTTTATGGGCGTATGTTAATTGCTCTGGCGGGAGTTGGTTCGCCCCAGTTAAAGGTGAAATGATGTTTATTTATATATTAAACGAAAAAACATTTACGAATCACGATTGTAAGTAATGCCTTTGCTTATACGATAGGGGAAGTGACGTCACATCTATAGATTCTGCAACGCAAATGGTAGGTGTGCTCTCGGCTTTTGAGAAGTACATCTTAATGGTTACGAAATTGAAATTGGTATCATGGTAACAATTGGTATTGCACAGTTCCTCTACTTTCTGAGAGACAGTAGAAATACGTAATAATTACCATTTGGGGATACAAACTTTATAGGAGACCAATAGAAAAAGTAATCTGTTGGTTCGTCTAACAATTTAAATGGGTTAAGGGAGTATTTAATCGAATAATGTAACAGAATATAGATAAGGGCAGACCCTCAAGCAAGGTCCAAACCAGCCAGACCGATATCGCTGATCCAACTATTTAATTAACAAAACGAACAGAGACCGCCTAATCGTTTCTACCCAGTTATAACTTGATTTAAAGAAGAATATTTTTTTTTAGGATATTTCATTCTCAACAAGTTGTGCCTGAAGCGGAAGACCACTCAATATAAGTTGGGACATAAATCCCAAAACTGATTTCAGTGGCTCCAGCAAGTTGTGCATGCAGCGTATCAATATGAATTGTTGAGTATTAAAAAATATACTTATATAAATTATTAAAAAAAGATCGCCTAAATACAAGTGCACTCGAACATTGTCAACAAGGGTTTACACGATGCGAGAACTAGTAAGGTTTTCCACTTAATAAATAATACTTTTCATGGAAGAGATTGAGATTATATCAACAATATTTGTGATTCTGAGTGTACACGAAGCGGTCTACAAACACAATTACATTTTATCGAAGCGCTAATATTTCATGAATATTTATACAAAGTTCCGCTTGTCCGTGATCGCACATGAAGCCTAGTTTGTAGTTTGATCTGAATTCCGGTTGTATTTCATAGAGGTTTGCTAACTCATTCTATGTATGAATATAAGTTCCTTTGTTAAATGAAAAGACAAAATGTTGTAGGTATTTTCTATTGTATACCTTGTGAATTGAACATAAATGTGAAAACAAACTATTCTTTGTGGTGTGGCGGCGTTATGTTTTCACGGAATCGCGATTATGTTGAAATTCTACATTTGGTAATGTCATAGTGTATTAATTTATACTATAATAATCATACATAGTATATGCTAGCGGGCGTGTGTATTGTCGAGGATCGTACTAGAAGCGGTCGGTCACTTGTTTCTATATAAAGAACTTTAAACAAATCTGAGGTACCAAGTGACCCCTCGGGGTTCCTTCGTGCCTATAGCAATAAAGTTTTTATTTGATAACTTTCAGCTTTTGCGTTACATGATAATAGACTTAAGAACATCTGAATTACTTTATTTTAATAACCTTACAATTATAACTTATTATATTTAATAAATATAAATTATTAAATTTAATGTAGGCAGTAATCTAGAGATTCTATCAAAGTGATGAGAACGTGTGGGAGGAATATCGAAATATAACCGCCAGTAGGTAATTAATTAAAGGCCGTGAAACTTAGATTGCGCATTTAGACGTAAATTAAACTTTGAAATCAATCAACAAGAATTATTAAAACTCATAAAAGAAAGCGAACAAAGAGTATATAGAACGTCGTATGACCCTAACTCATCGACCACGACGCGAGGCAAGAAAAAAATGAAATTGTATAAAGTGCCTGTAGGCTCGTCGCAAACAGCAAAACACCACGTCACAAATGTCAAACTGGATCGAGAAAAAGCCAATTAAAAGTTGACAAAGCTCAGTTGTGTACAAAATAAGAGTTTCAATCTCGTTATACTTTTATTCAGTTACTACTTACATTAATTACACTTCTATGAAGCTTCTCTGCCAAGTCGTCTGTACACTAATTCTTTGATAGACATTTTACATTTTCACACGTCAGAGATCCAATCTTATTATGTAAAGTATTCTAATATGAAGCTATTTTGTTATTTCAAACAGAGGTCTTACGTCATCACCTTTTGACATTCAATCTAGTTTGATCCTTCAATATCAAAGGAGAATTGTATTTACATAATGTAACGCTAAAATATTTGAGAATGAGCAGCCAGTGCGCGGTGAACGTGACCGCTCCGCGATCGCATCACCACAAAGCATCGGCATGGTTAGATACTTGTACTTTGATTATATTGGAATATATTTTATGACGGAGTCGATGGCGCGTTGGGTAGAGAATACCTGCCGTGCGCATCGATAGGTCGTAGGTTCGAATCCCACCGGAACGATATGTTTATAATTGTCTGTTTCTCCACGTCTGGTAACTTCGGGTGTTGAACAGTAATTCCAACCGGGTAACGAACCACCGTTGATATATGGAAAGCCGTGAAGTGGATATTGCGCGTTTCGGTTTACCAAATGCTCGAAGTAAAAAGTAGGTCGACGGCGCATCATTGACTGATATTCTGTGGGTGGGGTGAACTACCATCAAGTGAACATTTAAGTCATTTAAAAAATGACACAAAAAACAACATGCCAACGGGCCAACGAGGGTCTAAACAGCTGCGAATCAAAGTGTTTGCGTAAGTGGTTACACATCTCGAAATACAAATACAAACTTATTTTTCTATAGAAAACATATTTTTTTCTTACGTCTGGCTGAAATGAGCATAAAACGGAGGAATATAAAAATCATAGAGCAACACGGGCCACCGGCGAACCGGAGGGGAGTAGCCATAGCGTTCGTTACCGATACCAAACAATCTGTCATTTTTTGCGGGGGGAAACCTGCGCTATGTGTGCGTACTCAAGTTCGCACACACGAGCAATCGTCTGTCACTACGAAACTCACACCGTGACAATTAAAAAATACACTAACAATTTCACACACACATTTAAACATTCCGTGTCATAACAGTATAATAAAATGGCGCAACTACACTGACAAGTCCTTTTAGCCGTAGTTGCAACAACTGTCGATACGCAGTATCGATAATTTCAAGAACTGGGTTTGGGAAATTAGGTTTTTAAGTTCGACTTAATTTATTTATTTTAAAGATGGAATTAATTTATTACGTACTACAATAATACAAATGAACTTGTCGGGTAATGCGCACGTAGCAGGTCACGGAGAGTGGACCATAAGTTGGTACATAATAAAATCTTAGAAATAATTTGAAAAATACTTCGTTATTACAAAATATGTATATTCCATGTATCCCTTAACGGAGATGGAAACGATTACATACAACTTTGGGCCCCCAATGTAACAATATGAAATTGGTGTGAATTAATAGATTGAGACTTAACAGTCCTTCGTTGAAAATTCTATTAGTTTTGACAATCTGAGAGCCGAGTTATTAGAGTTTTAAGTAGTAAAAGTAAGGTTATGTTACAATCAATAACTGACATAAATATATCATAAATCTGTGATCAATGATATTTGTAGTTGTCAAATCGTAACAATTCCTAAATGACGACAATCGGGAAAGCACTCAGACTCAAAACGTTGAAAACACGAAACGAATTAACACAGAGTAAACAACTGTCATGCGGCATGCCAATGACAGACTAAAATAAAAGATCGATTTTAATCGATAAAAATCGATAATCATGTATAGTAATTTTCTTTAATTAATAATTTATATTTTATTTAATAACATAACTGTAATTATATTTAATATATTGTATTTAAAGTGCATTTAATTACTTTTGAGTTAATTACCTTGTCCAAAGGTTTTTTTTTGTGATTGTGTAATCGAGAATCTCAGGAAAACTATATTTCTCATATTTCTCCTCTCCCAGATTGAGAATTGAGCTGATTTTTTATATTATAAGATTAAAAATATGTCATTTTTTAGATCATATCGCAATTATTAAATTTGGGCCCACAATTTTCCATATCCTTTGGATTTTTAGGAAATAAAAAAAACATTATGTTTGAAGTTTACACTAAGTGATTTTAATAAATGTGCTAACGCGCGTAAGTATTATATTATATTTTAACAATGTATATTATCACAATATAATATTTGAATCAGAAAATTTAATCTCAAAACTGTCTCTGTATAGAAGACTCCTTTGCCATTTTTTTTCGATAACTTAAAACAATCCGATAACAACACTATCGCTCGGTGACAGCGACTTCTCGGAAATAAACTCGGATCAGTCGCTCGACAGATCCGTGTATTGTATGAGGGCTCATATAATACTCGGATCTGTCGAGCGACTGTGTTGGTAAAAAAATCCGAATCAACACGACCGATAATATTGTAATATTTTAAGTTTTAAAGAAGTAAATAGTAATAATATGATTAAAAAATACCTACATATGAAAGGTAACGCTATCTTTTTGTAAATTTGACGTGGCAGATATTTTTTGGCAACAAGAAACACAAACAATTCGGCATTTTTTTAGGAGGTCGATTCAGTCGCGCATCTGGATTTAGTCTAGTGAAAAGTGCGGCTACAACTAGTTTTATTGTACGCATAGGACCATTTGGACTTGTACTTTGACAGAGGGGAACGCCTGCGTATGGCTACTCCCCTCCGGTTCGCCGGTGGCCCGTGTTGCTCTATGATAAAAATCCGTCCGAGTGTCCACCATCGACTATCGATGGAAAAGCTGTTCAATGCAGATTATGCATTTCATTTTCAGTTCAGTTCGGAAAAAATAGGTAGCGCAACATTTACGATGCCTTGGGCTAAAGTATTGACGTATAGATAAAAATATATGGTTGCTATTACTATCCATCAATCCAATTAAACTTTGGGAATATTTCATGTGGGGCTGAGGGCAGGCCGTCGAGCGAGCTATTTGTTTAAATGGTTGTCTGTGCTCTTGATACTTGGATTAGCTCTCAACCCTTGACGGTCGTACTTATGAAGTGGAAGCAGCTCACTTTGTGACACAAAAGCTTTCTCGACTATTTCGACGTGCGATTTCCTTAAGAGAGCAAGGTTAGAGAATCAATCGAAGCCATTTTCTTTTTGACAAAGAGACAATGTTAACAGTAATCTTAGTGAGGTGAATATATAAACCCAACATCAGATGTTCAGTCAGACCACGGAGAGTTCTCATCACGTCAGGAATTATCATCGCTTTGTATTCTGATAATCCTTGTCACCAGGAATCTTGTCTTGAGGACTGCCATAATTTGAGAGGATCATGTTATTGAGAAGTGTTGAACCGGATCAACTGCTTTTTATGTAAGTATTTTAATAATTTATTTCATATTAGTGACTTTCCGTTAACTATAATATTTTGACGCTCTTTTGTTTTTTAAAAATATTTTCTTAAAAATTGCTCCGAATGCCGAATGAAAAGTAAAAAGTAGGTCGACATCGCATCATTGACTGATGTTCTGCAGCTGAGGTATCATCTACTATTATATCAAGTGAACATCATGCTCGTATGTCGATATCTAACATAAAAAATTGATTCATTGTTTTTCAATTTATATTTCAACTGTCTTGAAGTTCAATGTACACCGATTGAATTCATGAAACATGAGTCAGTGTGAAATTCGATAGAAACGTGCTGTGAACAGGTGTTTGGTATTCATTGAATTGTCACTGGAAATTTTAAATCGAATTATAACTTTTTTAATAAACTGATTGATGAGATTAGAAAGTAAACAACTAAAGTGTAAGACTTTTAAGAAATATTATGCTCCCCTTGCTCTTAACTTATAGGATTCAATTCATACTGATGCCAGGGTCCTTCACCATTTGTCCTTTGGTTTCAACCAAGCCAACACAGTATTTAGTACCCAACATAATTAAAACAAAACTTAAAGACAGACCGACCGGCTAACCGCCTTATTTATATTTTAAATTATGAAATTAAACATTCTCTTTATGGCTGTACGAATATTACCAGTAATACCAGCTTTAAAGGAGGTTAATTAATTATTGAAAGTTATTATGAGATACAATAATCTCAATATATAAATCATTCCGTAGCTTATAAATTGAGATTAAAAATAATATTAATAAGATTTAAAATAATGTTTTTGTTTTTTCCGAATGCTTATATTACGAAAACATGTTCTTTTTGTTTTCTATGTTGTTGATATAACGAATAAATGTTCTGTCAGAAGTCACTTCAATATTATATTATAATCGAGGATTCGACTTGTTTAAATACATTTCCATTCTTAAACAGCGTTGAGGCTACGGCAAGAGGTAAATTTACATATAACGGTTGTTAAAAGTATTAACAAAATAAAACGAGCATTTATTTTACTGTAAGCAGAGTTTGAGTGCTGGTCGGAGAACTTGGAACTGAAAAGTTAAAATAAAATCACTGGAAGTATGTAATTACTACATTTATTCGTTCTTTTCAATGTCGTAACCGAGCTATAGAGAAACTTGTGAGTGAAAGAAAGTAAAAATAACAGATCTGTAGTTGCGGTTGAAATTATCTCACGTATATCTATGGGGACATCAAAACGAACACATACATAGCTCTCATTTCAGTTATACAGGCTAGGAGGCATTTACCCACACTTACCCTGCAGGTCCTTTACGGATACCAATATGTAAGGATTTAGAAAGGTTTCAGATTTTTCTTTCTCATCTCCGGAAGCTTCTATTCTTTAATATTTTTATGATCTTAGACTCAACAAAACCATCTAGATCTGTCAACCCTGACGATGCGTTACATACACAAAAGCACGGCTTAATCATTAACATTCACCTGATTTTAAAAGTGTACATATGTAAATATTTATAGGCTATATGCCTGTGGGAGATTAACTACACACAGAGCAGCTGAGACGTGTAACTATGTATGTAAACACGCAGTACCCCGTTCCATCGCGATTTGTTTCCGAAGCGATTCCGTTAAGCTGTGGTCGGGGACAGATATACTGTAATTCAATTTGAGAAACTTTCTCGCAACGCTCGTGATTTATGGCCGGGGGCAGTTTATTGTTTTGTTAACTGAACTTATTACTAGAGCAAATAAATCAAACGTTATGGCGACTCAACTCTGATATTGTGTATTTAACTTTAAGTCTCATTTCGTTCTGTCATTAAATATTTACAGAAAATATGAGTTAACTTCTATCTCTTTATTTTTTTTTCTCGCTAGTATAATAAATATTTATTCTGTTTATGAGGATTCTCTTAAAATATCAATCTATTTTTAATATATAAATGACTATAAATATTACAGGTTTTATTACCTTATGATACAAGGGCCATCGATAGGGGTCGCTAATTTTGTACAACAGTAAAATAATTAAAAACTAAACATTTTATTATAAACTTTCGTTATAACTGATCCTAAGTAATGAGTCAAGGTAATATATAAAAAAGGGCTTCAGAATTATGAACTTCACTCTTTTCAATCCTTTATCTCATTTTTTTATAATCTGTGCTATCTCAGCTGAGCGATACCTGTGGTGAGGCTGCAGCTGGGGCGGGTCGCAGTCGCACCCGACGACTGCAATTAGTGAAATGAGATTGGATTTCTTTCGTTTTGTACGAACATCTCATTAACCTGGATATACACTTTCCGTTTTATGTCTATGTTAATTTATTACTCAAGTACTACAACTGCTTGTTTTCCTTTCTCTTGTTTCATTTACTTAATAAATCCCAAGGAGTTCAGCGAAAACCTCCGATATAAAAGTATACAAAAACAAACCGTTTTTACCGAATTTTAATATAAACAAAACAATATGCTTGAACAGTCTTTCGATCTTAGAGTTGTCCGTATAAAATATTCGCCTATTTCTGAGAAGATTTGTTGACAAATTTCAGGCAATTAATGCGATTGGTCGAATGAAATTATTACATCAGTATTCGACTTGAACTTGTAACAATAATTATCATCTTGAATAAATTTTCGAAGTGATAAAGACCCTTATTCATAAATGTGGTATCAGGTTTTTTTTTTATATTCGATAGAGTGCGACAAACATACACTATAAATATTTCAAACTTATACGTTTATCAATTAGATAGTAAGGCTTTTATGCAAAAAATAAATTATTTTTAAATTATATTACATTAAATATATAGTTAAAATATATATTGTTTCTTTTGTTCTGTAGTCTTTTTATAGTCTATAAGGCAAAACACATTTTAACTATATAAAGCTTATAATACGTTTATGAATAAGGCCGGAAAGGTATTATAATACAATTTCCTATAGGAAAAGGTATTATAGCCGGCAGTTCACGCGAAACACTCAAATCTAACTCTAACTAAATTCAAATCTTTATGATTCCCGACAAAACGGGTGATGCAGGCAATATTTAAAGCTACCCCAGCTTCCGCAGTATTGAGGTGATTTCCTCACACACGGCGGAATGACAGTAAATGGATTTTTGTGGCGGCCTCCCGCTACCGTTCATTAAGATACCGCTCGAAATGCGAACAAATTATTATCAACCAAAAGGGTTATAATGGTGGTTGTTAGATAAATTGCGTTACTTGCATAATATTAAGTTACTCATTAGATGTAGTGAATTCCTGTTATTTGTGCGCAATCCGAGAGTTGATATTGTTAATTTAGAAATTGTCACCTACAAATTCAAGCATTTATATAAAATTACATACACACCTGTAATACAAAAAGCTCCATCTAACTTGAGAACTGCTAACGTTGCAAGTTTCAAAGTCTCAACTTTATAAGGATTGAGCCTCTTTCAAATAAATGATAAAATAGTAACCAAAGTCTTGGCATAGTATCCCAGCCATCAATGAATGTCCTAACAATAACATCGTCGCACCGCGGGCAAGCAGCCTGCCGCGCCGGTCGGCACATGTGTGAGCGGCCTAACACGTGCAACATTTTATCTATTTATGGAATTGACAGTTACTATGGAAGATGGATTACAAATTGATTTCAACATTTTACTCATAGCTTCTTCGAAACTTCTTACGGACATAATATACTTTTGTCCTATTAAAGTTATTAAATATAAGCGGATATCAACGCCGTGAATCTATTTTTTCCCCTCTAAAAACGCTCAACGCGCCTAATTAGGTTTTCACTTCAATAAAATACACATTTTTATTATATGTATAACTAATTTGAAAAGAAGCGCGATTATCTTAGCTTGCTAAATCCATGTGACGAAACCAGAAACGTAGAATATATAATACGGCGCAGTCGGCAATTTTCTGAGAGAAGGCTGTTGCAGGAGACTCGCCGTGGGCTTAGAGTGAAGTTGTATCGGACGGTCCTTTGTTAATATTTTTGATAAAGAGAAGTGATCTGTAATTCGATAGAACTCGCCTCTTCATAAAACGTAGTAAATACCTTCTCCTTCTTCTTCCTGCCCTATTTTTTTTATTTGTGGTCGGCGCAGTAAGTTCCCTTTTTCCATTCTCTCCTTTCACTCGCCATATTATGAGTCACACCTCTCAAACACATATCATTCTTCACACAGTCAATCCATGTCTTAGTACTTAACCTTCTATTGCTATGAAAACATATTTACATAATGATAACAGTATGCTCACTTTACGGTTAATTTTTAAGCTTATAGGAGATAAACCTGAGCTGTGTGTCTGTTTGACCTTTTAAGAGTGCATAAGCTCCGGGTCACTTATACAATATTTAATTCTGCACAATAAGGATGAATGGATGATAAACAGACGAATTTGAAGGATAGCGAAAAACTTTTGTATACAACTCAGACTAATTTATTCTAATAAGCATTTATAATATAAAGAAGTTTTGATTCGTCAATATTTTAAATCTACCACCGGTTTGTTACATCTACCGATACGAGAAGAAACCGGCAAGAAATTTAAAAAATATATCTGTTGCATGAATATAAAATTGCTATGTATTTTTCTTTATCTCCAACAATTTCCAGTAAAAATATTTTTATTGCAATGAAGGAACGCAGAGAAGTTTATTTACTACAGAGCGATAACGTTATTTTCTCGAGAATAAGTGAAGTGAGACCGTCTGAATTAAATTATCATTATCTCAGCTGATAAATGAAGACCCGCAGGTGCTGAGTGCGCCTGCTCTCTAACGATGAAGCAATCATAAAATGTGCGAGGCTGGCCAACATTCGCAGTGATTAAGTACCGTCGCCCGACGCCCGTGATGGCACTCGCCGAGCGTTATAAATCATATTTCACCATTCACTGTCAAAATATCTCAAAAACTCCCGACGTAACCGAGATCAACCGATAGGGCTTCACCCGCAAAACTTGCCCTTAGAATTTATATTATGATATACTCGTAGTTAGACCAATATATTGGAATCAAGCTTGACTTTATTGATTTGTATACTTGCCAAAGTTAGTCACGATGCAAGAATCTTGACTGTAATTGAAGCAATAAATGACTTGAATGGCCGTAAACGTCGAGACAAATAATATAAATAATAAATCGCGTTTTAATCCAGTTTAAAGTTTTATTTAAAATTTGAATTTTGGATGTCCTAAAAGGTCGAAATAACACGTTACATTTTTGATCTGTCATTGTATATATAACTTGTATCTTGTGTCAATACTTTTCTTGGTGTAAACAGCCCGTAATGTTCGCGTGTAAACATTTGCTTATAATTCTTGGATATCAATGATTGCGCTGAAATTATTGCTCTTGAATGTACAAGAAAATAGCAACGTGTAAATGGGCCTTCACTGATGTACTTGATTATTTTCTCTCTTAAGAATCGCTGATACAAGACAGATGTATATACTAATTGTATTTACATGCACTCTACCAAATTTAGCTGATCTTCCGCCTAAAAATAGATCGTTAAAGTTATATCGGATTGACGTGTGCAGGTCATTGCCCTTCTTTTTATCGGAAACTAGCAAAACGCCCCGGCTTCGCACGGGTGCAAATAGATGAAAAAAAAGCAAAGCCTATGTTACTCGCTGATAATATAGTAGCTTTCTATTAGTGAAAGAATTTTTAAAATCGGTTGAGTAGTTTTTGAGTTAAATCGTAACAAAACCCCACAAATTGAACAAAATGACATAGTACTACCCCTCGCCGTATTGCTCGATGCCCTGCGTGGAGCCACAGCGGTGCGAAGCGGACGGCGTGTATTTTTTGTTTACATTGATATTTTTAATTTCGTAATATCTTTTGAATGGAATGTCCGATTTCAATATTTCAAAAAGTAATCAACAGCTATTGAAACAGTCTTAAATATGAAACAATTTATTTGGATAAGAATTAATACAGAGGTATGGATAGCAGGGTCTGATTTTGATCGGCATTTCTATAAACTTTTAAAATGTACAAAAGTAGTTATAGTAACATAACTACAATAGTTAGACATATGGTCTCGCGAAGTTTTTTGTAGATATTTATATGTTCTATAATATTGTAGCACTTTATTTTGTTCTATCATCAATACTTTTCGCAGCGCATGCGACGAACAACATTTTTTGGCAAATTTTTTTACACCTCGGGTTGGTTTTAGTAGGAAATTCTAAGGATCTCTATTTTTTTCTAGTAATAAATATAGCCTATGTTACTCAGCGATAATGTAGCTTTCTATTGGTGAAAGAATTTTTCAAATCTGCCAAGTAGTTTCGGAGCCTATTCAATTCATACAAACAAACAAAAAATCAAACCTTTCCTCTTTATAATATTTGTATAGATGTATAGATTGGTAATTTCCTCTGCTTCACCTATTGTGTTCGGTCGAAGCGACAGTTACCTCATCGATCGACAATTCTTGTTTACGATTCCGTTGTATAAAATATAATTATTCTATCTCACGAAGTCCATTCATTCGGCTATGAATTTTGTTAGACGTGCAGAAAATTTCAAAAATAGTTTCCAAGTAGGTTACAATATATGTATTGTATTAATAATTAATATTATTATACATTATATTAAATTAATATCTTCAAATAAAGACGACAGTGCGACAAGTATTCGATCAATTTAATTTCATGTTCACTATCACTTCACTATTAACTAATAACTATAGCCATAGTTATGACTTATATCAGATGCATTATTATTAGAGATGGGCCGAATGTGGTTGGAACCGAATACGAAGTTCGGCCGAACATTCGGTGAAAATTCTAAATTCGGTCGAACTTCGACCGAAATTCGGTTCTTTCGTTCGTTCGGTTCGAATGTTTGTTACTAAAAGATGAGCTAGATCTAGACGTTTTCTTTATATCAATCTAGATATTGGGTCCTTATGGTGGTCACGGATAGGGACAAGTTCCCCCTCATGAGAAGCATCATTATTTTTCATTAATTACTATTTAGAGGAAAATATTTCAGTACATAACCCAATAATTGAATATAAGTATGTAAAAAAGTAGTAAATATGGAGATCAAATTTAAGTTTCTTTATGTTTTCGGGTGCTATGAAACTGAAAACGAATAATAAATATTGATAGCAAAATTATGCCGTTTTAAGCACACAAAAAATGAAAAACAATTTGTTATTTGCAATATTTATTGTAGCAACAACCAACAACACATAACTATAATATTTACTATAATTATAAAATGGTTCAATATTTTATTGTACCGAATGTTCGGCACTTGACGCCGAAATTCGGTTAAACCGAAAATGAAACGAATTTTGGCCCGTCTCTAATTATTATACTTAATTAATATGGGCGATAGTCGCATGCATCATCATCATCTAAGTCATCGTATAATCAGGACTGTAATTTAATCATTGACATAAACAACTCTAGCATTGGTTATCCCGTAGTATATACTATATACACATTATTATAATATACGAGTATATTCGTATAAAAATTGTGCACTTATAAATCACATTCAGCCTTTATTACGGTGATATTAAACTAGCCACTCGTAAAACGTTAAGGAAAGGTATATTTTCTCTTTGTGGTTGGTTTTTTGCACAAAAAGCAGACGAGCTGTAAATCTGAGGAATGAATGGATACCCTCATTACATGTAGCTATCTGTGGAGATCCCTCAAAAGAATAATGCCTTCCAAAGCTTCGGTTTATCAAGCAGAGCTTTTTAGACGGACGCAAATGAATGTTTTTTGTGAAAAGCTTCAGTTAGCGGTCCTGTAAAAGGAACTAAAATATATTATATTCAAAAAATTTCATAACAGGATTTCCTTTGGATGTCAAGTTATAGGTATTTTTGTTGAGTTGAAAGGGCTTAATGTCCTTAATGTAATTATCAGCTTCTTTATGTAGGTAAATTAGTTTTAAAAAGAATTTCTGAATTAATTTATCTAGGATTCTATTTACTTGGAAGAGTAGGATTTTGTTGTTTATTTCGCAGAAGAAAACGGCCTTAAGCGTATAATTTAAAATTAATTCGTGAAAATTACAGAGAGAGAAAGTGTTTACCGGTGACGGTCAAAAACTTGCGAAAAAGTATAATTTTAATGTAAACATATATTTAAAACGAAAACATGACGTTCACAAATGGACCAACGCGGGTAAAGATTCATATTAACAGTAGAAATTTGAAGGAATTCGATTGTTTTTGCATAAAATTCTAATTTACTCTCGACAAAGATTTCCAGTTACGCGTGCAACTAATAATTGTTAGTACAATGAGAGGCGAGTGACAGGTATCCCGTAACCCGCACACTGCGATTATCGTATCGATTGCGTTCATACGAACAACGAGCCGTGACGAGTTGTGGCGTGGTGCTCGCTGTCAACAACAGATAAATATTTGTGTACTTTAACACATTAACTGACAAAGTAAAAAAGGTGAAATTTACATTTTTTTTCAACTTTGTGCTCCCTAGCGTAGATTACCGAGATATGGATTTATTTATGTCTAGGTTAGGTTGTGATCTTAAGTACAGTATTAAAAACATTTAAACTTACAAACACAACTTAGTAAATTTCAAGGTACTCTAGTCATTGGCGTTTTCTATAATTTCCGTCATCGCTGCTCACCGCGCCGGTGCACGGTGTGGCGCTAGCGGCACCCGATGTTGATATCGTTGTTTTCGGCAAAAACCATAATATCATAATTGTGAGAACTCTTCTTAACTTTACCGTCATTATTTCTAGAATTATTGTTAAATACTCGTTTTCTCAAAATGTAACATACCTGCCTGTTAATACGATAACTCAGTAAAATAAAAATAATGTCAAAAGCTCGTATTTTTCAAGAGATAATCAAAAGAAGGGAATAACAAAGACGTTGAAAGAGCTCCTTAATATGTTTTGGAGAAATAATTCATGAGATATCGTGACACGTGCGCGCGGGGTTCCCGGGGGGAAGTCATGGGAGGGGGTCTGATAACATCACATCCGGGGCCTTGTACAAAGTACAGACTACATTTATGTCTACTACTTGTTTTTGCACTAATCTATATCATAGTGATAATTAGCACTTTGGTGATATTAGCAAATCTGGCCTAAAATGACAATTTGGTTGGACAAAAAAGGTTTTACGAATTACCTCGTAGTTTGTTTCTATATAATATTTATATTTATATATTCTTTGTTCGTTTTAAAACAAATTTTCTGTTCATACAAGCCAGCATTGATTTTTTGTTCTTTTCCCAGAAGCCATCCTATCAATATTAGCACTTATACAATATTTCGAGTTTACTCGTAGCTGCACAAAAATGGCAAGTAAACACAGGACGAGATAACCCCTAGTTGGCGTCAAAAGAACGCAATCTACGAGTTATCGCAGTTAACGAAGTAAGAACCATAATTAAACAATGGAAACGTCGTGTAGTCTTTATTTTGTGAAGAATGAAGTCTTTATAATACCGAAATACTTTATAAACATTTGATTATCTTTTATTTTTGACTCAAGGGTTTGAATGATATATATTTTATTATAAGTAATAATATTACACGACAAATAAGGTTTAAGTAACTCGTCCCAATTTAACAAGTTGAGTCAATATATTATGTAAACATTTCTTGTAGTCAATTTGTAATAAATAATCAAGAATGTTTGGCAACGTATATTGCGAGTTTGTTTTATTTTATATTGTTATGCCATTTGTTTTCAATTACACACTGAAACTGCTTCGATATCGTGCCGAGGGAATATGCTAGGCGAGAAGCGAGAAATCGATGCGGACTGGCTGTGTACACATACTGATCTTGAAATATTCGCTAGTCTGATGCTCAGCGGCGGATTTACCAGAAGGTTGATAAGGCCTAGTACTACTTTGAGCCTAGGGCGGCGAATATTTGGGGGCGGCAAATTGTTTTTTATTGTCTTAGCTAGCTTTATTTTTAGGTTATCTGTACAACAACTTTACTTTTTACTTCACAACAACGTTACTTGTGTGTAACAAGGTTACAAGACAACAACACACAACTTCAACTGTACCTAAATGCAAGGGCGACCAAATGTAAACAGCCTAGTCCCCCTTTCCTTATTGCGTAGTTTGCACAACCGCCACTTATGTTACGTCATAGTATAACTGTCATAATAATTACCAGCGAAAAAGTTCTCTGTTTGAAAAAAGTACTACTACTACAAGATTTTATTAATCTTAATCCTCTTTTATCTCTTTAGGATATTAATTTATTCTTTCTACAGTACTTGATATGCACATACATACATATAGCTATGATTCTATAATCACCGTTTGTCAATTTCACCAAGCATTCCCAGAGCATTCCCGGCTCCCATAATGAGCCAGGTGGCTGACGTTTCCTTGAGTTCTCTACACTGAATTTTTCTTCACTGAGAAATAAAATATGTCTTCTGCGTCCTGTCGGATCGAAACGTTTTTTATCTGGTTTTATCAAGATTCGAACATGAAAACGCAACGCGCATACCATTTGACTTAGTTCTATAAATATTATATTTATCATAATTATACGTTTCTACGGAATTTGATAAAAATACCAGTTCGGGTCTGACCCTGGGGGTTTCCAAGTCAAAGCGCATTACTTATTGGGTCTCTGTGCTTCGTCTCGTGTGTATGATGTGTAGAGGAGCACAGTAAACATGACATATCAAATTATGCCTTCCGCCCGCCCGGCCCCCGCCCCCGATACCGCCCCCTCACCGCTACCGCACTCGGGTAACACGGGTGTCTTATTAAATAAGAGACCCCGTACGAACGAATCATCACGTTTAGTATTCCCTATATTTCAGCCCTTACTGAATCAATCCGTTCTATCTCAGCCGATTTGCTTTAAATTACTTGAAATTTGATACATATAAGGCTTTCAGTAGTAGACGTAGACGTTGAAGCATTTAAAAAATATTTTTGAGTGAAAACCGAAACATATTAAAAAAATAAGGTTATTTTTTAAATGTATTTTTAAATGGTTTCAGTAGGATCTTTAAAAAATATACAGAATTGAGTCACAATTTAAAAGATTGTGTAAACTTATTATAATTCTTTATGCGGATAGGATTAAAGAAAAAATTAACAATTATTATAGGAATTTATATTCGTAGATGGTTAACAGCTGTTTTGTTTTTTATATTTTCGTTCACCTACACCACGAGTGAGACATTTTGAACATAATAAAAACCCTCCATTGAGAGCGCTACAGTAAGTAAGTACGAAATATGAAATACAAATTTTCAAATAAAACGCGTTCCAATATGAAATAACACATTTCAGCAAACAGCATTGTGGGAGAGAGCTGATAATATAATCAGCAAAATGTGTTCAATACAAATGCAAATACGCCGTCGCCGCCATGAATGTGTAATTATCCACATTAGCCGCTGTTTGATAAGAGCTTATCAGTGTTTATACGCCGAATTAATTTTTGTTTTTGACTAATTTGATGCCCTCAAATTCGGATCTCAATGGGAACGCGCTAACGGTGTATATTGGGAAGATGTCGCTCTTGCAGATCTAACAGACATTACCCCTTTAGAAAAAAGTAATATTATTTTAATCAGTTCAATAGTTTCCGCGTTATAGCTACAATAACATAATAAACATATATACAATATACATATAGAGTCAGACAAAATTCCTTGGTATGAGCTCGTTTGTTAGAACACCTGCTGTGCGCTCCGATGGGTCGTGGGTTCGAATCCCACCGGGTCGACATGTTTATAATTTTCTGTAAGCATGTCTTCTCCACGTTTGGTAACTTCTAAATTTCGACCGGGTAACGAACCACCGTTTATAGATGGAAAAACCATGAAGTGCAGTGAAGGGTTTCAGTATATGGATTCCCGAATCGTAACAAACAAACGAGCAAATATTTCCTCTTTATACTATTAGTATAGATTTGTATTTGTATGTAACCGAATGCGGAAAATACTGTCATCCATTTGCATTTTAAAAGAAATTGAATTTTAAATGATCACTGAAAGAATCATCACACCTGTACAATGTTTATCAAGAATGAGCGGCGTCCACGTCAGCGGCGCGGCCATTAGAGAAAGCCTTGTAACTGCGGACGGAGTGTTTATCAATACTGAAACGCAACATAATTCATCCGCCGGCCGGTAGCGGCTCATAAATACAACGTTTTATTTAACGAGACGATGGAGTTGTTTATTGTTCCTCACAAATGCTGTACTTCTTACATCGACAAGCAATCTATTAGCAATTTAAATAACCAAGAAAAAGATATGGGAAAATTGAAGAGTTACCTTTTCATTTTCTGCCATGAGCCACACATGTTTGTATTATGTTTCCTTCTTGTCAAAAAAAGCTTCCAGGAGTTCACTTCACAAATCAACATATATGTATATATATCTTTTTTTTATGTCAGATATCGACAGACGAGCATGAGGTTCACTTGATGGTAGGTGATACCTCAGCCACAGAACATCAGTCAATGATGCGCTGTTGACCTAAGTTTTACTTCGTGCATTCGGAAATCCACAGACTGAAACCGAAACGCGCAATATGCACTTCACGGTTTTTTCATCTATGAACGGTGGTCATATATAAACAAATATCCTTCGCTGGAATGGGTAGTGACCACGCGACTCACGTGAGGTTGGACGGACACCGAGTCTCCGAGGGATAGTTTAATATTGTACAAAAATGCAACAAAAGTGCATAGTTTTCTGCACATACGATACCTTTAATCAACAGAATATGTTGAAAGGGTTATTATTTACAATTAGCGCAGAACAAAGTGTGCCAAGTGGTCGCCGATATCGAGTTACGAGCGCTTTAATTAAGTTTATAGATTCGGGTCAGTCGTTCACTCATCCATTACTTACTGAAGCGACCAGACTCATCCAATAATATTGCCTTTATCGCGTCAACATCATGCTTCAGATTTTAAAATACAGAAAAAAAACTTAAAAAGAGTTCCAACATGGAGCCTTCATATATTCATAAAACTTGGTCCATTTATTCCTACGAAAAAAGTTTTATTAAAGGAAAAAAATAGAGATTTCACGACAAAATATCATGTTTTTTATAGCATTTATTTATCTTTTTCTCACTAAATAATGTGTCAAAATTATTTCCCCATTATATATGTATGTATGACTAAAATAAAATAATTATCTTAGTATTAATGTATTATATATAATTTATTTATTAAAATAATTCAAAGTATAAAACGCAATTAACAAAAATATACCAAATAAACTAAGGGATAAGGAAAAAATAAGGGAATTTACCCAACGGGACGTACAATACCGAAACAATGTTCCTTATATTCCTCTGGTATTACACACCAAGTGCGAGCCGCTGGACCACAATGGATTGGACTATATTATTCCAAAAGTAAACAATGACAATAACATCTCTACGCCGCTCTCAGGTAATTCTTTGTTAAGTCCCCGTGTTCACTAAAATGTGATCTGTAAATGAGCAGTTGTTTGTGGACATACTTTTATTTCTCTTGTACTGTCGTTCAAGCCGGGCCGTGTGTCTGACATATTTGTCGTAAACCGTACCCTTCAGGAAACGGAAGACTTCACAAATAAACTCGAAACATTATTATCTGTTACTACAATGTACTCATTGTTAATGTTGTCAAAAACTTTGTGTTTTAAATGAAAGCTATTCAATCCTGAACATCTTGGCCGTCACACGTCTCTTTAAACATTGCATCAATTTACTTTAAATTATTTAAAATTCACATTTACATGAATTGAAGTCTACTAGATTTCTACTTTTGCTGTTGTTCTGAATAATATTGATACTTGCTTATCGGCAAGTAAGTATTCGAAAGGGCAAAGTTTCGTTGTGAAGAGCGTGCCTTATAAGATGCACTTGTTTTTAAACTAATATTTTTTGAATTATATTGTGTTTGATTAACGCGATTATCACGTGCATTTAAATAAAATACTTTATAACGGGTTAAAATGCGATTTATTATTTATATTATTTAGCACGGTTGCTGAAAAGCATTCAAAATGTCGGCATAAACAATATGAATGATAAATCGCGTTATAAACCGTTATTAAGTATTTTATTTAAATGTTCGAAATAAATAGATTTACTAAATTTTTATTGTAGGTATATATACGTATATACTAATATCTACTAAAAATCTGATGTCACACTTAAATGCGTTAATGTTATAAGTAGTGAATTGTATGAATGTATTATTTGGAATAAGTAACAAACGTAAATGAGGTACCACTTATACTATATTTCAATTCGCCCCGGAATCGAATCACTTCCAACCCCAACCCTTATTTGCTTCATTAAGTTTATATTGATAACGCAAACATGGTACAGTTACAGTATTACTCAAGCTCAAAATACGATTTATTTTCTCCCCCCCCCCCCCCACTCTGTACACCCCTATTTGTTCTACTCACCAATTAACCTCGCTTTGAACTCGTTTAGTTTGGTTGCAAAGGGACCGGCAAGGGATTTTGATGAACTAGGATTTGTGGTCTAAGACACACTCCAGGTGACTTTATTACTATTTACTAACAATTTAGATATAGTACAAACTACTAAAATTTAAATTATAAGATGTATTTTTTGTACCAGAGATTTGGATAAATAAAAAGGCTTATGCTTCTTGTTTTTATAAAAAAAGGCTTACTATTATTATAATAAAAGTTAAAAAATTATTAATTTCAAAAAAAGTAATGAAATTCCTATATCGACGAAATCGTAAAAGTAAACTAGCTTTCAGTTAAAAAACGCATTCACACATTTAAAATGCCATCGACGTACAGTTTTCGACATTTCGGATATTATACAAAAATACAGCAACGCGAACGGCTCAAAAGTAAAATAATTGTAGGAATTGAATTGTTATGTCTGTGTCTTAATACCCCAGGAAACTTCTTTATCGTTTTTATACTTCCAGTTGCAAATAAATTAACTATTTAAAATAGATATTAAGATGATAAATAATTTTAGAAAGATTGGTGTCAAACACTTCTTATACAAAGAAACATTTAGATTGAGTATGGGTTGACACTTGATACTCAGACACCATTAATTAAAATAGAATTTATGTAAACATCCCATTTGTGCAAGTCTATTTCTATTAATGTACCAGGATTGCATACCGGGCGCAGAGATAGCGGCCAGATAACAGAGCAATCTGAAGGATTCCGCTGCTCTATGCACGGTCTACACGCCGCATTAGACATGTATAACACTGCGCTGTGCCGCGCAATTGCGTCCGCAATTGAGTCGCACGGCGCAGTACCCACTCACTGAGTGAACTACGAGCGTGGCGTTGCGTGCGTTTCGGAGGTTTCACTGCTCACTTTGCGAGTCTTATTTTGTTGCGATGTGGCGCAATTTTGAGTTGACTCAAGGAGCCGACGCACTATACTGCGTCTGAGTTGCTGAGTTACCCATGTCTACGCCGCATTACTTAGCTTCAATATTAGATGAATCACGCGCCATTCATTCCTCGTAAGACCGCTTCGAAGCCGGTTCAACGTTGGACAGCGGCCAACCGGGCCAGTTACGTGCTGTTGACGATGTTATACTCTATCTTTTAAATAAATTTCACTTCCATTTCGAACTTCAGATTGTGCTCTGAAATTTATTCATGATTTGTGAGTTAGATTCGTTTTTAACTTAATAATATTGAAGTTGACTACTTCATGAGATTTATAGTTCGTGCGGTTTCCGACTAGAGAGTACAGATACTCTAGTCTTTTGTGTTCAAGTTTATAGACAGTATTTTTAATGCTAATAAAGAAATCGCTTACATGTTCCCGGTAATAAAAGTAAATCATATCTCTGTCTATAATACATATATAGTACAACATCCCTGTTAAAAAAATGGCATTTTGATTTTAGAAATAGACAATAATACTATTTGTTGTATGTATAGTATAGAATGCGTATTAATATTAATAATTTTTTTTTAAATTTAAAGTTTGAGATTCTTATAGAAGATTAAAAACATAAACATCAGACAAGTTTTTATTACCCTTTCTTGATTAATTAAAATAAACTTTTGAAAAACACGTCTCTTGTGTTTTCTAGTCCTTTTCATTAATTAGTATTTCAATTAGTACTTATGGCTGACCAATAGCGGACAAATGTACAGACGGACAGACGGCACATTCATCGACACAACTAAAAACGATATAAATGGAAGGATAATGAAACTACAAAAAGATAAGTAATTTGTCCATATCGTACATTATCCTTATATAAGAATATTTTCCTCGTTTTTCCTCTAACTAGAAGCTAAAAGCGAGATGATTAATCTATATTCCTTACGTAACTTCGTCAGACTACGGACACCATACGACGTATTTTGATTTATTCGAAAAATGAAATTGTAAATTCTATAACCTCGCATACAAAGATCGGGGGTTTGATTCCTGCCGGATATACAAATCAATTTTTACACCATTCCTAAAAATGTCATATATACATACATATGATTTGTGACGAGATACTTGTGAGAGATTTTCACAATGAATCTCAAAAGAAATAATCAGGTAATATATCTATTTCAAAACCTAAAAAATGTCGCTATAAATATTTATTGCTGTCGTATTGCAAGAGTGCATCGCTGCTCCGCGCCCGTCCGTGTGCTCGGTGCAACAATAAAACGACATCCGATAAAAGCCTTACCGGAAACCAATGAAATCCGAACGTTTTTGAAAGCGCTATTACTTTCCCGAATTGAATAGAACTTCAAAATTTTACAGATGTGATTTATTTGCGTTCAGTGATATTTTTTAGTTTTCTTTTTTGAAGAACATTTAAGTTTGAATTAAGATGTATTTCTTGCGCTTTTATTAATTACATAAATCGTTTTAAAGTCTTTAAAATCACACTGATAGAAATAAAAATGCCAATGATGAGCTCACCTTTTTCAAATATTCAAAGTTAGTACGACTGACTCCAATGACATTAGTGACTTTTAGAAGTATCTAATATCTGATCATACTTTTCGTTTTTTCAAACCGTTTCGTTTTTTCAAAACTTTTTCTTAAAACTAACGTAACGCTTATTTTATTTTATATTTTACATAAAATAATCGCTACTTTTCGTCACGTAAGAAGTGACGATGAAAAATAAATCTCTGAATAATTTGAATATTTGACATTAAACACGATACGCGGACGGTAGCGGAGCGGGGCCGGGGGGAGGGAGTTGTGTGGGGGGGGGGGGGGGGGAGGGCAGCAGGAAGCGGGGAGAGGATTGCGGCTAAGTAATGAGTTGTAATCGGCTAAATGGCTGCGATAAGATAACGCATCCACTTTTTCTATTATGCGATGTTCCATTTTCTAAAATGATTTTCTTTCTAATAATGAGTCTACTAATAATAAAGACTTTTATTTGGAAAACTGCATTCAAGAATACCCTTAAACTTTTTTCGCTTGATAACATAAATATATTTTATATTGTGTAATATAAAACCCAGGCCAGTTTATTCTTACGATCAGAAAAAAGAAACCGGTACAAAAGTCGTAAAATAAAAACCCGGTTTACGAAGTAACAAATTGGTTTATAGCGTATTTAAATTGTAAACAGGCTGAACGTATTGAAATATTTCATATCGCATGCAAACGAGCGTGATTTCCATAACGTCCTCACTGGGACCGCAATATCCCGTTACACAAGGGCTGACGTTCATCCTCCGAACTCCTACGGGCTATTGTACAACCCGAGCCTCTCTGTTTTGTAAATTTCTACCGCACTCGCATAGCACGCAGTTCGCTTTGAATACTTTATAGAAATAATAAACAATTTATAATCCAGTTGAATCCATTCCACCTATATCTCTACCTCGCACTTTGGTCTTGGTCTCGTGGTAGAGCACGAAAAGAGTGGCAGAGAGTTTATTGCCAGTTCTTCTCGTCCGTTCTACGCCCTTGATTTGAGAACTGGCAGTAAATGTAAAAGTAGAAGGATTTTTTTATTGACGTTAATAAGTTTACATTGTGTTACCTAAATAAATAAATGATTATTTGATTTGTTAACAAAAAACTATGGGTTCCATATAATAATTCTGACACGGAGGCTTCTGTCCAAACGTACTATTATTTAAAAACATTAAAAAAATGCATTAAAACCACCTTCATTTCTGTTTGTATGTTTAGCATGCAGTAAGTAATGCAGTTTTTTCATGTAAAACTTCAACCAGACAACCAAAAAAAGCAGACAGTTGAGACTGATGAACATTTATATAGAAAGTGTGTCTCAAGTATCTCTACAAGAAATTCTTTTTTCTCCAATTAAGGTTTAGAAATATAATTTAAATCGCGATAGTGGCTATGTTACGTAGAATTGGTTAGTACTTCACTTCTTGTGAAGTTAGGAGTGAGGTCGAGTAGTGACGGTGCACTGGCGGGTTCGCAGCTTCATAAGGAGGTTACGCGCAGAGTATTATTAAACTATGTTGTTCTTAATTTTCTAGCTATTTCATTCGAATTGTACCCTTCTTTTAATTATAAATAGATGTGACTAATTCTGTCTATTCTAATATTATAATATCGAAGCTGGGATAAATCGCTATTATTTATATACTTTTTGTTCATAGATAAGTATTAGTTTGTTATAACCGATAAGATGATACAATTACAGTTATCTCCGCGAAGAGGAACATCTATAGATAAAAATAATAATATTAAGTAAATATTCTTAATTTTAAAACAACATATTATATAGGTTGTAATGTAGATTTTATGTTTTGTGTGTATTTGGAGTTTAAATAAAGTGTTTTTCTTCTTCTTAACAACCACAATAGCTAGCGTTCACACCCTGCAGAGCTTATTTATTAAGAAGTTCTTAATTAAAGCGAGACGGCGTGCGTTCCGCGAATGCGATGGGGGCGCTGCATGCAACTTTAATAATTTCGCTGAAATAAACGTTTTTCATTTGTATTTATACGCTCGAGTTGAGCGGTTCACGTGACAATAACTAAGTAGGTTGCTGCCAGCCGGAACTTTAGCACTTTCGAAACTCCAAGTTTCGACTAATTTATGGAATTTTGTTTTCCTCTATTTGTGTAGTATTTGGAAATCATAGTGTATACAAGCACTAATTGCCGAACGTTACTTCAGTGCTTCGAGACGAGAGAGAATAGACTACTATGTTACTAACTTTTTTAAATTAATTATTCATAAAAAAAGAGAAAAACACTTGTTCTTTTTTGAGGAATTGCCAAGCTATGAAACGCTCACGGCACTTGATTGGTCCGCGGTACCGTTTCTAAACTAATATTATAAAGAGGAAAAAATTGTTTGTTTGTTACGATTAAACTCAAAAACTACTCGACTAATTTTAAAAACTCTTTCACCAATAGAAAGGTGTATTATCAGCAAGTAACATATCATATTTTTGTGTACTTAGTACATCCACAAATTCTAAAATAATAAATCTTGGCCATGATACTTTCCTACTCATATGAGTCTCCTAGTTTGTGTCGCGAGCCTCGCTGGCAACTTGTACCTCTCGTGAAAGCGCAGGTTCATAAAATAGTCATCGTGGAGGAAACTCAGTGACCGTAAACACTTCGCCTCTACATGAGAGCTTTCTACGTATTTTCTGAAAAACTCGCAGGGAATTTAATATGTGTACATATTATTGCAGTATTTCGTAGTTTACTGTATTGATTTTTATCTTCTACTCTTGTAGAGAAAGGGATGTAGTTAATTACGATTGAAAACTAATTACATACATCTCCTTCCCACGTGCCCACGCAATATTAAACACGTGAAGTCTGCTCCAGTGTGTACTCGCATACGTAATATTTACAATTTACTCACAGTAACTAAACTTCTGGAACTAATCTGCAAAGTTCTAATGGAAAATTTTAATGTTAGTATAAGTGCTAATTAAACGTCTTGTGTATGTCATACATTTTCATTGAAAAAATCCTGGAAATAGACAGCTGTAACTTTTCAGCCCGCTCTTCCTACAAAGCTCTATAAACGATAATGAAGCAATAATTAATTATTTTAATCAATGAGTTCAAAACCAGGTTATATTTATGGTCTTTTGATCGAAATAAATAGTATAATTCAACGTTTAATACGACCACGAGTATTAAAATGGTATTTATGAAATTTTGTAAAAGAAAAATTAAAGGAAACACAATGTTTGAAATTAGAACATGAGCAATTTACTACATAGTTTAAACAACGTTATAATATCATGTAGCGGCTCATTTGCAGTTCGTGTAAGGTTTTATATGTCTTAGTAATTCGAGTCCACCGCCTGGTGCGATAGGAGAAGACAATTAAATAATCATAGTGACTTCGTAGTTAGGATGTACACTGTACAGTCGGCGGGTACGATATTGTGGAGGCGACAGACAGTTGTGGTTATAGTAATACATGTAATAACCTTGTATTTATGTATTTGAATAAATCTTTGACAAACAACATCTTGATAATTTGTTAGAGGAATATCGAAATTCCGACCGGGTAACGAACCACCGTTAATAGATGGAAAAACCGTGAAGTGCACATTGCGCGTTTCGATTTCAGTCTATGGATTTTCGAATGCTCGAAGTAAAAAGTAGGTCGACAGCGCATCATTGACTAATGTTCTGTGGCTGAGGTATCACCTACCATCAAGTGAACCTCATGCTCGTCTGTCGATATCTAACATAAAATTTTTTTTTTTTTGAGAAATGAGTATCTTAAACTATAGGTATATAAGAGCACACAAAGTGACCCTGCATTTGATAACAACTTACAGTCAATCGTGCCATTGATCTCTTAAAATTTTCATTTAATAATTTCGTAACTAAAGTGGTTGATTGTACATATCCGCCACTCTGTCAGGACTTATTCGAAATGGTATTTCGGTTTATAAAAAAATAACGCAAACAATACATACAGATGTAATTACTAAGTACTATCTTTGCTCACAAAAAACAAGTACACTTTAAATAACAGATATGTCCATCGACCGGTACGGTCTTCATCGGTTTTTTTCAATATTAGATATCGATAGACGAGTCACGAGCATGAGGTTCAATTGATGGTACTTGATACCTCATCCACAAAACATCAGTCAATGATGCGCCGTCGCCCTACTCGATTTAATTCGAGGCATTCGGAAATTTATAGACTGAGCAACCGAAACGCGGAAACTTTACGGTTTTTTCATCTATGAACGATGGTTCGTTACCCGGTCGGAATTTCGATATTGCTCCCATTCGTTCATTGCCCGAAGTTACCAGACGTGGGGAAGACATGCTTACAGAAAATTATAAATGTACCGTACGTATTACGTTCTGGTGGGATTCTAACCCACGACCCATCGATGCGCATGGCAGGTGTTCTACCAAACGCGCCAACCAGCCCGTCAAAGTCAAATATTTATTGTATTTGAATGCTCTCATAAAAACACACTATTTCATATAGAGTCTAAACTTAACCTAGATAATATCTGACTACTTATATAAAAATTTAATTTCACAAAAAAAAAATTCTCAGAAAGTATCGGATACAATACGAATTACGAGTTAAATCCAGTCTTCCAGCATGTGCTCATGATATGACGTCATGTGTCATTCACTTCTTATCTAAGTGCTTAATTAACAGTTCTCCGATTTACATACAAACGTCTCAAGTCATACTTTGCATGCAAAACACGTATCGTGCATACGAATACATGTTTAAATGAATTAAAATGAAGCTGTATGGCGCGACTTGAACGTCTGACAAGTCATTACTTATGTATGTTCATTTACCGAAATTACCGAACGAAGACGAGTAGGATTCTAAGCGAAAGGTATTACTTAAGTATAATATATTACACTTTATTGACAAATAAGATTAGTAAAAACGAAATCATTGTCGAGCGTCAGTTTAATTGTTAAGATGTTTTCTAAGAATTAGGTCGAGCTGCTGGTTTTAGTATTGGATATCGACAGATCCGTTTTGATGTCGTTACAAAAGAAGGAAACCTTACTTTTAAGAGTTATGAAAAGGGGCAAGGTCTCGTGTCTACTAAAATGTGCATTGAGGATAAACTGCGTATTTATATAATGAAACTATCTTATGTATTTATTTATTAAACCCTTCAAAGCAAAAACAATAGACAAGACCTTCTGAAAATTATGAGAAACAATAGACAAGACATGCAATTCTTAATCATGACCCGCCTCGTGTGTCCGCTTCCTCCAAATTTTCGCATGAAATCAATATAACAATAAATTCCAAGGTATATACAAATCTTCTTCTTTATGTAATTCATTATACTTTCACTCTCAGTAGAAAAATAAACGTTGATAACATTCGAAACTACAGTTTAACTTTAAACACATTTTGGAACATGAAACTCGAACATAAAACAATAAAAGTTTTTGCAACAGTTGTAAACGGTTACTGGAGTCTATTAATAACAGTTATATTAACGGGACCTTTCTCTGGATAAATTCACAAATTCAATTTATCTTTGTTAATTTAGTACCTGAAGTGTTGTCTCAATTTAGTTCAATTATCTCCGGAGAGAGAGCCGCGGGCCAAACGCCTTACTTATCCAACAGAATCGCTTCAATCTCCTGTAATATTGTATTTCTTTCATACAAGGAAAAATACTAATTATATATTGTATAACGTTGTAAGGTTATCCCTAATTGCTTATCAGCTCCGTCTTCGTAATGAAACATTTCTGTACTTCTCAGATGTTTCTCGACGATAACATCTTTTGTTCTTTCATTATTTTTTTATATTTTATGGACCGAAATAAATATTAACATTGTGTATTTATATTGTCTTTTATTAACGCGAGTATCACACATTTAAATAAAATACTGTATACCGGATTAAAACACGATTTATTATTTTTATTGTTTAAATTATTTATCCCGATTGTGCACGGTATAGAGCTTTGCAAAAATATTAAATGGTAGGTGATACCTTAGCCTATACCGTGCACAATCGGGATAAATAATTTAAACAATATGAATAATAAATCGCGTTTTAATCCGGTATACAGTATTTTATTTAATTGTGTATTTATATTTAAAATGAGGTGAAAAAATGAAAACTTGGGCTAAAATTGATCCAAAGTACAATTTAAATCAACTATTCGTTTCTGTAAAATGTCATTATACCATTTTGTTTTGCGGCTCTTTATAACTAACTATAATATATTTAACCATATTGAATTATAAGTTGCAACACCCAAGAACCCGCTTTTGTTTAAGTTGAATTAAATAATAATGATTGTTTTTAATGATGATAATATAATATTGTTGCAAATAGGACATTGTTGTGTCAGGGACACACGCTGCTCAGGGACTATAGATGCACAATTAATTGCTGACGCTATTTTAATTGATATTGACTGACCCGACTCTACATTGTCTTCTGTAAGACATAATATGTATATAGATAGAAGTACCTACATGTCATACATATATATATGTATAACATGTAGGTACTTCTATTAAGTATAAAGTTATCAGAATATCATAAAATCATTTTCCTGAATAATTATATAATTAGTTAAATATAATTAAAAAATTAAAATAATATACAATTTCATAACTAACAATTTATCTGTAATTACGCCCTTAAGTATTTGATTTCAAAAATACATTTTAATTCAGAAAATAGTAATATTAACAAATATCATAATTATCAGTTCTTATTGAAAAAAAAGGCAAAAAAGATAAATGATAAATGTAGTTTCATTTCTTGCTATGGTTTGTTCGTGACTTCGCTCGCATGAAATATAGTGATGTTTTTCCAGGTTGAACAGTAAACCTTGAGGACATAGGAAAGCTCTCAAGGTTCCTTTTCAAGGTCAATCAGACAGAGATACGTGTACGGGATAGTTTTAAACGTCCTCCATGATTTGCTTCCATTAAAGAGTCAATACAATAGTATTAGAGTTTCATACAGTACAGTTGCCTTTAAACAAAACAAAAAGAGATGCCCTTATGTAAGATTTATGATTGCAAATTGTTAAATTCAATCCCAGTGATGACTGTTTAATTACCGATATTGCGTTTCGACGAGCCCTCAGGGCGGACGACGTTGGGTGGATCATTACGATCACGTGATATTACAGATAGATGATGTGATCAGCATAATATACTGATCCACATTTCTAGTTGATCCCAATGAAATATTTCAGATCGGATTTTATTACATAACTCAGAATCCTATAGACAGCCGTACATTTAATTCTTGAGGATTTCTAGGTTCAATATAATGACGATATAACTATCCAGTGAAATGTTTAGCGTTGTTTTTGTGTCCCGGGATGGTAGTTTAAACAATATTTTAATTTAAAATACGATAATTCATAGAAAAATCCCGAATAATAATTGACAATCCGTACATTACTGTATTCAAAAAATAATAGAGCTCAAAACCGTTGAATAGAGCCGCCAGGTGGGTTCTGTATAGAGTCGTCGTGAAATAGAGGTATTTGCGTCACGAATGACAATGGAAAGATGTTTTGTGCTAATTTGCACCACAATGGTGCTAGGTCGCGGTGTGTGGCCCTGGCCCTGTTCCCCGGGCGATCACGCGACTTTCAGAGTTAGCACAGTGATACATCGAAGGAGTAACTCAATGCGATACATTAAGATTATGTGTAACACTATTACTACTACATGATACTATTAGAACCTATTACAGAACTGTTAAAAGTAGTTGGTTAATTTTTTTACAGAACTTTCGACTCAAAAACCAGTTATACAATTTAGTGTAAACGTTCGATGTTATTTTTTTAAAACTTAACCTAGTTTGTATGAACTTATGTCAGTTGTTGACAATCTATATAATACTTTGGAACCACACATTGGGCATGCGCATATAATATCAGTTAATTTTAACGCAATTAGGGAAAATTAAAATATTTTACCTATATAGTATATCTTCTTATCCTTGAACTATGCCATATTAGACAAGCTCAATGAAAAATTTCAGTTCAACTGAACGCTACGTATTTGTACGAAGACAAAATTAACTATAAAAGGCGCTGCATCCTTAGATATCATTCGTTAAACACGAAAATATATAATAAATTTTTATAAGTAATAAAAAAGAAAAATATATAAATACTAATAAATATCGTTATTACGATGCAACTGCTTCTCAGACCACCTGCAACGGACCACCTGCAACGCCCCTGCACATCTTTTGAGCTTGCGTGTCTGAGCAGATAGCCGTTATCAACCTCCACCTTGAACGTGCTCATTTGCAAGGTAATTACGTAAGTAGATAAAAACATTATATTCCCCCCGTTAATAGGAAATTCATGTTTCTCTTCGCTTGGTCAAATATATTGATTGAGTATATAACACATAATACCACCACAAATACTTAAGAAATAAGTAAAATATACTCGACAAATTAAGCACTCTTTTATTTTGAAATCGGTTGAAATACTTGGACAAGATCGTGTGTGCTGCTACTTTATGAAATTCCTCACATATGGAACCGGTTTAATAAGAGTATTACGATGTTTCATAACATGAAAGAGGCTTTCAAAATAAACAAGCGTTGCGGAATTACTCGCTCTTGTCCATACTGAACTTAATTCTGATCACAAAACTATTGACTATTAACTGAGAGGTAGTTTAATGAACACATTATGTACAAATACCTTTAGAAACATTTTATATTAATTATTAATTATTTTAAAGTGAATCGCGGAGTCCCCTTGTAGGGCATAGAACATACCTATTTCTGTGTCTGTTTCACTGATATTTTCTCTTTATAGGTAAGGTTAAGTAAGTGATCAGCCACCTGTGCCCTGCCCGACCGATTTTTTTTAAAATCTTGTTTTCCCGGTATACGAATCCAAGACCTCCGATGCTTAACGCATAACACACACCACTGAGCCACGGAGCTAAGAAAAAAACAAAAGATATTTTTTTACTCTATATCTATTGCTATTTCTCGTAAGCGATTTTTTCGAATTCGGAATCGTTTCGACTAAGTAACATACTACAATATATAAAAACAAGTGCTTATTTTCAACACAGATAAAAATAGATTAGATTTTTTTTCAGTATGTATATCCAACAAGTAAGTCTAATTTTATTATCTAACATTCTATACACATGAAGAGATTTTGTTCAAAGCTAAAAAAGTGTAACCGTGTGCATATTACGAGCAGTCTTCACTGTTGGAGACTGCAATTAGGCGTACTTGATCTTTGCCCTTTTGAATAAAAAAGAGCAAAATATAATATTATAGAAACCTGGAATGTGTCACTGAGTTACGTAACGTCAAAGATCTCAAAAAGAGGCAATTCTTGATTACATGACTGACTGACTGATCTATTAAAACAACCTAAAACGTAGGGTTCAGGAACTTTAACTCATTCGAATGAAAAAAGCGCATAATTATTTAACGGTAATCTTGGAGATATTTAATGTAACAGCAACATGTATAGCAATTATTAATTTTGTATATGGAGCGTAAGATTTGCTTAAATGAGGTATTTTTCCGTATAATGGTTCCATTTATTCATATGTTTTATTAAATAGGTCATAGTTTATACCATAACTATGTACAAAAAAATATCCAAATTCTAATAATAATTTCACAGCTTCATATTTTAGTTTATATTATATTTGTGCTCAATACATATTTAATAAGGCGTTTAAATTACAAAATGCAACTAAGGTTAATATTACGCAGGATGACAGTGAAGGATATTTTAAATAAAAATTTGTCAATTGCAATATTATCAGCATAACCATAAAGGTCGGCAAAACTATAGTCTACTCTATAGTGTACTAAACCGATATTATATATACAACAGTGTGAGTTAGTGGAGTAAACGTGGCAGCTTTTATTTACTATAACAGATATGGAAAGTTCCCGGATGAGCCGGAGGCTGGCGGCGTTATATAACTTACTCGATACATGTCTACGTTTATTCGGAATACGTCCATTAACATCAAAGCGATACACATGTAGCGACTTAGGATATTCAATAGATAACCCGTCACCATGGTGACGGCGATCATTCAACGCTTCTAATCAGATAATGGCAGGAGTTGAGCGCAGACCGTGAACCGATTACAATCGATCAATCAAATCGTATACTAATGCTTAACGATAAGTTGAATTCCTCCACGAATTTTTATTTTTGGAAGTCAGCATTTTTCTTTTATTCCGTCGGGAATTGGTTTACACAATTACGTTTTCTTTGAATTACTTTTCCTTTGATTTGTACGAATAGAATGAAATCGAGAGTAAACAAATTAAACGAAATTTGGTAAATATACTCGGCAAAAATAAACGACGTTGTCATAAAAAAGGTTATGTTTTCTTGGAAAGTAGTTCAATGTGTTTATTGGCAAGAGATAGCTGCAATATGTGCTCATTAAATATGACTTTATGCGAAAGTAAATTATTTATTTATTGAGTAAACACAAAGCATAAAATATTTAATTAAATAATTGCAAGCTCAATGCGACCAACAACATCGTAACAAGCGTTGCGGGTTCCCAGCTCGTATTTCATAAGTATTTTCGAGACTGAACTTGTATTCGTGCTTTATTAACATGATATGAAATTATTTTTAAAATCACAATAAAATATAAATTAAGAACCATTTATTTTATTGTTTATTCAATAAGCAGTATTTAAGTTTTTATTTCAAAATTTAAATGAAATTTAAATAAATTTTGAAATACATCAACAATAAAATGACTTACCAAACGTAGTAAAACCGATTCAAACCCCTCAAAAAGTCTGTGATAAACGGCAGCGATATTCCACGTTTCAAAATGTCACTGAAAATAAAATAGCGTAATATTCCACTCTCGAGTTACGATGTCGTAATAAGTTTCGATTCGTTCCGAGAACAGAATTCACAACCACCCAGACCGAGCGCGCGGCGCGAACTAAATGTTTTATGTTGGTCCCTGAAACCTGAAAGTTGGAATGGTACGCGGTGCTCGTAGCACTGTAGCGTGTAGCACCGTTGTGTAGACCTTACGTAGCATTGCTTACGGGACAATTTTTCGTACGGTACGTCATATTTTAACAATTGGAAATCAACTATTTAATCACAGTATGAAGTAATACATAATATAAACTTTTGTTAAAATTATAAGCATTTATGATGGCTACTCTTCGATGAATATCATACATGAATACATATTGAATTAAGGAAAATACAACAATTTTTATTTTTTCGTAAATATAATTTAGTACATTATACAATTTTAAACTAAGTGCCTTAACTCAGTGTTATAAATAATTGCACGTGGAAACGGTTAATGTTCCTACTATTTAAATCTAGGTACTAATTTCTTTTTTTTTTACTTTTTAGATGATTTCATTAAAATTATAAAATTGGAAAAAGCAACATAATATTATTTATTTTCATTGTTTTATAGAAACACCATACCACCTCAACAAGCTTTGATACTTCTTTAATGTGCTACCTTTTTAAAATGCGGAACATCATTCGAGATTTATTCCGAACTCCGGCATTTCCACAGGTGAAAATATTTTCTAAGTGAGTGATCACCGCATTGACATTTGAAACAGGGGGCGCGCGCTAGTATTGAAACGTGCGAAAGACTGATATCTTTTAAGAGTTCCCTACTCACGCCACTAAAATAAATATTTCGTTTATAAGAAATAGCCCTGACTTGATTTAGGCGAAATATGTATCAAGTTACCCATATTGTTTGCTTTATAATACATAAATTATAATCATTTACTAACCTAAACAAAAACAGATATGATACAATGTGAGTGAAGCGTATAGTTCTGCCAAAGAAAAGGCTAGTGAAAAGAAGGTGCAACGTTTATTCTGTCACAACTGTAGGACTGACTTGAGGGAGACAAGGGTCTGAGGTCTGTCATGCAGCAGCCGGCCGGCAAAGCAACTGCAAGTCCTCTGGTGTTGCAGATGTTCATGGGCGGCGGTGTTCACTTTCCATCAGGTGAGCCGCAGGCTCGTTTGCCCCCTATATTATAAAAAAAAAAAAAAAAAAAAAAAAGCCGCAGACGAGTTGCTTTATGGAGCTGGAATGGACGATAAGTTAAAACAAAACACTTTCTACATTTTATTCATGCATCAAACTTTAATCGTGTTTTTCTCAAAACTTTTATCAAAGTTCGCTAGTCAAAATTCCTCGAAAACCTTCGGACCGATTTCGCCTAATCTTTGAACACGTCATTTACATACTAAATACTAGTTTCAATACGAAGAATTTTTTAATTACAACTTATTTTTTGACCAATGTTATCAAAAATCAGAGATTTCACCAAAAATGAATATTATAAGATAAACTTATTTACTAAAGAAAACCCTTTTGGTTTTTTTTAATTTACTAAAGAACTACTGCTAAAGAAAACCCTTTGGTATTTTTAATTTCAGATAAAGCAATCATGAGTTATCCTACCGCACGGAAACGCTTCGATTCTCATCACCACCACTTAAATTTCAATATCTTTTCATGAAAGTGTAGTAGAATATTCTTAGAATAATTTTTAATAAGTTTAAAAATATTAAGAAATAGGTAAAGATAATCTCAAATATGCTTTTTTTGTTATCGCAGACCCTTGTCCCCCCCTTAATAATTAAGTAAATTATGCTTACTCACTGGAGGCATTCCAGGTGTGTTCCCGGCTTTTAAAAAATTAGTAGACTCTATTATTGAAGGTACTTAATTGTCAGTTTGAATAAACCGCTTATAATCTCTATCGATTGAATTTTTAAAAAAATTAATTTAAAAAATTGTGCGAGGCAACAAAACTCTATAGTCTTATAGATTCGCATAACTTTTACAACCGATTGTTTTTGAAGTGAAACTACTTTATCGGGGTTGGAAAAATTTTTAGTGTAACGTCACATTTTTCCGTTACGCGCCATCTTTGAAGTGAAACTTCTTTATCGACGTATGGGAGAAATTTTGTAGCAGTGTAAAAAAAATAAATCGTCACGTTTTTCGGTTACGCGCCATGTTGCTTTTTTATCAAAGTTTAGTATAGTGACGTAAAGAATTTAATGTAATATTAAGAACAATGATAAAAGAAGTTTCACTTCTTACCTGTGTACTCTGGGACACACACACAATTTTTTTTCATTAAATTTTAACAACATTATTCATATATAATATAATGTGTGTAATAATCCTTTTCCTTACTTTATTTCCATATTCTTCAATTATTTTTCGTGAGCTCGCAGAAAGTATGTCAGATACTTACGAACTTTTCTGTAACGGGCTAACCCCCCCCCCCCCCCCTCGTCACAAATCACTCAGTATTCATGGCACGTCCCCTACTGTTTGTATTGAGCTGAAGTTACTTTTCGTACAGACTTCAAAAATAACCATTTTCAAGTCAAGTTTTTTACTTATTCGTAACTTTTATCATGTATGTACTTGTATTGTGTGAGCCAGTGTAACTTAATAAGATTGCAAAGGAAGAACTGAATTTTCGTTTTGAATTCCTAATCACCATCACTACTATTTCTAAGAGAAATACTTATAATATACGTCTATATTCATTAAGTTTATGTCAATATCTATATTATATTATTATAAATAAATTAATATTATTAATAATTCAATTTGTATTTTTTTTAATCCTATTGTATGTTAATTTTATTATTTCAATTCTTATTATTTAGTAATTTCTATTTTTTTTTTAATTTTTTAAAAAAAATAGTTACAAAAAACTAAACAAGTTTAGTTAGTTTAGTTTTTAACTTACGTAATGTATTCAATGTTATTCTATTGTGTCTACATACTTTTGAGAATCAATCTAGCACTTAATTTATCGTATCTATCATGTATCTTTAAGATTTCTTTTGTTATTACACATAAACCTATAGAAATAAATAAATGATTACCAATAAATAATATTTCGTTTATTTAGATTGTTGTCGTCCGAACCCAAAGCGTCCCATTCCGGAAATATTTGACTGACGCATCACAATTACTACATCACTCCCCTGTACCCGCGATACATTTTCAGATTTAAAGCTGAAATGTGATATTCCGGATCCAAGTGTTAGGGACGCTCTTATCTGCGTTATCTCTTTAACGCGTTTCGGTCGGATTTATAGATCGGATCAGAAATATCGAAATGGATAAATATTTTTCTTGTCATATTTAACATACATTGCAACGTTTGCTACAGCTGCTTAGTCGTGTTGGTTTCTATTTATCATGGGTAAATGTTTTGATTATTTTGTGAAGAATTTTGTGTCGAGTGGGCCGTTACCTAAGAGTTAAAGACACAGCGAAGCCAGGGTATTACGAGCGTCAGCGATTCGTATAAGGAGGCGGAACGACTTGTGGGGGCAGATGGTAGGTCGACTAGGTAAGGCTGTGAGTGACATTTGCAAATGTCGCGATGACGTCTCAAATCTTGACGTTACGTCGACACTTACTATACGTCTCGGAGAGTCAGGATGGAGTCTGAATGAGGATTTCTTGCCTCAGTTTGGAGGAAGAGCTCCTCTTCATTCTCCCACAGATCACTATTATTGTTGAAAAAAAATCAAATTTAAATTGCAAATAATAATATTATAATTTTGTAAAATTGCTGTGACGAAACAGAAACTAATAAAGCGTCTGCACAGTTTGCTATATCGCGATACATTTAAATGCACAGACACAAATTTAAATGTATTGAAGTTTGCTATTACCGTATTAGTATTTTCGATAGCTGTCTACAAGAGACAACAGCGCAAATATTCATCTCAACTTTTATTAAATATTTTCTTCAATACTAAACTCGATCTCTGTAGACTAGTATTATTGTCTCTGTGACATGCTCAGTCAGATATTCTAATCTTCGAAGGAGACTTTCATGAATAATTTGCGTAGATCTTTAAATGCTGAATTTTACAGGCGACTGTAACTATATTTAAATTCTCAGAATGACTAGATTTTATTACTAAAATATTTTAATATTGTTAAGAAAAAGTTATTAAGTATTTTTCATCGAATTTCGTTTTTAAATTTTAAATCATATTCATCTTTAACACCAGAGGGCTTACAGCTTGTTACTAGGCTTGAAGGAATGAGAAGGCTCCTTTGTTGAAGTTTTTATATAAGTATTGGTCGGGAAATACCAACAATTAACTATTGGTACCGCAAAGTTGCTGTGCGAAACAGAATGTTACTAAGGAAAATAGTGCCATAACAGAAGAAATCAATACTGTCGACCAAAATTAAAAAAATCGGAACTTGACCTAAGCTATTTAAATAGGACTTATTTTTGTCGTTTTCATTTGTTTCCTGTCATCCCATTACGGCATGATATTATTAATTGACAGCAATGCCACGTCCCTCAGCGATGATCACTTCAACCCTTGAAGTGTAGTAAGTAATGAGGTTTCACGACCAGTCGAAGTAATCAGAGCGTATTGCGGGCGAAAATATCGTGATTGTTTCCTCCAATTTACCAGCAGCACTGAATGCGTCCATTGATCTTTCTCCTATTTTATTTAGTTCCAAAAATATTTTATTTATTCTCAAAAATATTACTATCATTTAAATGAGATTTAGTCTTAAGAATATTAATATAATCGTCACACCTTTGGTACACAAGGCAAATCTACTCAATTCATGAAAAACACTCTTTAAGATATTACATTACATAGTATGAGTATGTATTGTTTAAGCTTGGTTATGAATAAATAAGGTGAAATTATATTTTCAATAATGTATGGTAATATATTATAATTATTATTATTATTACAAAATATATTTTTTAATATTTATCATTTCTCTTCTCAGTCAGCCCTATACTACACTAATTCCATTCATTATTTGTAATGCGATCTCATTAATTATCTGAGGCATGATGCTATCGTTGTAAAATTTAAGTTTACACAGAGCTTATTTTGTCCACCGTCTCACTCGAATAGAAAAATAAACAAATCGTTAATTAAAATAAACAAAAGAAAAGTCTTATATCTAAGAGAAATGTGCAGCAGGGTCGGCATACAGTGTTGATGAGATACTGTGAATAACTGGGACGTGACCCGTGTAAGTATGTGTTGTCTGACTAGTCGGGCTGTGTAGGCCGGGAGCACATCAGCACTGAATGTATGCCATATGTCGCACGCCGAGCGGAGAGCGTGCGGTCACGCGTGCGGGCTGCGGCTGCGGGCTCAACTTGCGGAACTATATTAATGTGTAATCCAGTATTGACCTATATTATTGGTCTGCCGCACTGCAGCCTCCTCGCCAATGAATTTACGATTCGAATGACGTTGGAAATGCAGATTCATATGTATTTAATGAATGTGAGCGAAAATGTAGCTAACGTTAACGAGTTTTTTGAGATAGTAAAACAATAAATATAAAAAAAAAATAACAAATATTTTAATTATATTTCTAATATATATGACTTGAATCGTAATGTCATGCAGAGCAATCTAATCGCTGAAATTATTGAGTAATTCAAAATCTGAGAAATGTTTGAGTGAATTGATTATTCGGTTATTGGTCACCGCCATCTCCTTTCCATCACCGGACATCGAGGCGCACGGCGGGTTTCCACCCTTACCTGGTAGACATACCGCAAGTACGTACAGGGCGCTTTGCGTCCTCTTTTATAATCCGTACAGCTAAGGAGTGGAATTCTCTCCCTACATCTGTCTTTCCGGACCGATATAACATGGATCTTTTCAAGAAAAGAATGAATCTCATAGGTAAACGTGATTCACCCTCGTAGCCCGCATCTGCACTTTCCACCAGGTGGGTTAGCGGGCAAACGCCTTCCTATTACTGAATAAAAATAACAAAAATTCAATTAGAAATATAATATACTAGTAACATGCATCTTCACTGCACCCGTGTGAAGCCGGGGCGCGTTGCTAGCAATGTTATAAATGCGAAAGTTATCATACTTTGCTCGACCCGTTCAGGGAGGGATGAGATTGCACTCGATGTGATGAAGTTTCGTCGTCTGATTGAAACTTGTGTAGAAACAATTTCGTTGATTACCGTACCGCTTGCCGCTTCACCGGGCTCCACGAGCGAAGACACCTGCAAATGAGATATCCTTCTTCATTCTAGAACAATTGGGAATAACTTATTTTTGGTCATACTACGTATATACATACATATAACAGACGGACCTTTTTGTACTGGTACGTTATATAACATTCCACTTGTTTTATAATTATATACATAACATAGTTAAAATTTAATTTATAAATAATAAACATTTCACCGCAATCAGTTCTGATGTGAAAACTTACTTAGAAGCAACTATAATTAATTATAAGAATTCGATAATACGAATATGGCCAACATATAGATATCCTTAAATCCTTAAACATATAGATAAACATTGCTTGCACTCTAAAAAAAATATTAGATCTTATGGAGAGCCAAGCACTTAAGTTTTATATAGCATAAGTATTAGTCAAAATATGTGTCTTGACCATTTCAATAACTCAGTACGGTATTGTAAAACGCTAAAGCATTATTTATATTAAAAAAATATACACAGAACTCAGCCTTCTGTAGTATTGGAATTACGTATAGATAGTGATGAATACAGAGTGTTTAATTGAACGTGGAACGGATCTGTAATTAGTGATGATTGATTAGATCTCAGTCAGCAGTCATCGATCACTGCCTCGTTCACTATTCAGTTACGGCTATGTCTGCTATTCAGGAGACCTAAACAGCAAATACTGATAGTAGATAGTAGTATACATATAAATTAAAAAACTGACAAAGTACGAACCAAAAAACGGATGAAGGGTTCCGTATCACCACATTAAACATAGTTTCAAGATAATAGTGTTATTTGCATTTAGTTAAGTATCCTTACAACGAACTCGACAGTCGACACATAATATTTTGTTTTTATAATGTAATATTATGTTATTTTACTTTAGGATTAACACTATAACCACATAAAGTTACCACTAATTTGAATTCTAAATGTAAAAAAAAATTCTTATATGTTTTTATTTGATTTTTCTCAGATACAAACCGTAAATATATTCATTTTTAGTGTCCTGTTTTTTTTTTAAACTTTTGAATTAAATGTCTTAATAACCTCATGTCTTTAAAAAATGTATTTATAATTAAATCCGTGAGTGTAGCTTGTCGGTGCAGTGATTACTAAACCTACCTTCCGTTCGCGGAACGCAAATTCGACTTTCACCGATTTTAGTATTTAAGAGAGCCTTTTCGGGCATTAAAGCGAGTGTGATTAATCAGTTAGGATAAGGAACCAATGCCATAGATATAAAAACATAAATGTATTTATTACCCTTTTCAGTTTCAGTGTATATATTTCCGGATAATCGAACTACAAAAAAAATAGGTCGACAACACAAGATTTGATGCCCTGAGGCTGAAGTATGTCATCGAATGGGCCTCGGCCCCCGTGTATCCGACAAAAAATATGTATCGCGCAAATAGTAGTGACACTGGCTGAAAAGGAGCTACAAAAGATTTGAGTTGAAAGGCTTTTGAAGGGTCTGAACACAATACAATTTCCCGCTGCGCAGCCGCGTGCCCACAATGGAAGGACTGTCGTTATCCCTCGGCGTGGAGTTGGGCCATATCTCTCGTATTGTGCCGTGTCTTCTCAGTTTAATTGGAAATTCTTGACCCCGTCACATGCAGCCGCTGGTTGGGAGCAGTTCACAAGCAATACATAGGCTATAGAGAACGCGTACAAGTCGTGGTCTATAATTCTTATCTTTATCATACTACGTATATAAGGAGTATTCAAAGTGCAATAGTAAAATTTTAATATGTATTATAGCTATGTGCGTATTTAAATTATGATTTTTAAAAGGTTAATGTTTCAAACCTCTTTAGTATCCTTTTGCATATCGATATTTATACTAATTTTTGATTAATAAAAGTGGTTTTTATTTAAGAATACAGTCTTTAGAAATATGAAATTATGATTATTATTTATCTGTCATATCAAATATCATGTAAATTTATCTGATTTTAAGACACATCATTAAATCAAATTTACTTTTACTAGCCCACTTAATATTAGGTAGTTATTCTGTAAGGAACCCTAGAATAATAGTTAAGGGCGGGCGGCGCCAGGGCGGTGCGGGCTTCCGCGGTGTCGCTCGCCCGGCGCTGCTGGTCGCGGGTAACGTATTAATTAACATCGAGCGCTATTAATCACTATACTAATAACCCAACTTCTCTAATCGCAATCGGTTGATAGAAACCAGGCCAAGGATTAATACGTATTACGTACCTATTTCCTATTAAAAAAAATATATATGTGACGTAATACACAATTTTCTTATTTTTATCAAACCTAATGAAGAAAATTACGAAATTCCAAACTGAGATCTTACTTAAGCCTATTTAAATTAAATTAGAATAAAATTGTTTATTCTAATTTATCTGAAAAGGTTCAGTTTTTAAGACATTTATTGTTCAATATTATAAATGTATTTAAGTCTGGTATGTTTTTATGCCTGAAACACTGAATCATTTGAATTGAATTTGGTACGCAATAAAGCGAAACTCTATGGAAGATCAAGTACAAACCTACTATTCAATTAATATTTTAAACAAAACCTCATAGGCTTTTGTCTGTTTGTTTGAACTGCATAGAAAATTACTGGACAAATGTAAAACCGATAAATCATTAAAGCTTGACTTTCGCTATGTTTGTACGTGCTGCTATAATATAATAGAAAGATAGACCTCCATCTTCTCTGGTATTTGTTACCTATTCCACATACAAAAAAGAGCACTTAATTTTTATAGTTTTCATGGTTAAAACTGTGACAGTTTTCAGTAAGTAATGTAAGTCGACACCTGCCCCGACTGCGATGTCCATACAGAGTCCGTCGGTGTTTGCTGACGCGGTCGGAGGGTGGCGGCCAGAACACACAATACCATCGATCGTTTAGATGTGACTTATTTGCTTTTCGAAATCTTTGTGTCAAAAGAAAATCACGTGTAGACATAAGACAGTATTAAGAGTTCATTAAGACGTATAGAGTACAATGTGAACGTAAGAAGACAGGTGGTTTAAGATTATATTACTACGCAACTATTCTTAATCTACAGGTGATCGTAGAGTATGTATACGTTAGAGTGATAACAAAAACTGGTGGATGTTGGAATCCTGTGAAGGTGGATAACATAAAGCGCTGAGGCCACGGTTGCATGCTAAGCGATCCCGTGAGTAAAGAGGATCTGAAGGTCTCACGCAAGTTGAGAGGGATGTCTGTCGAAAACTCTTCATAGATGGAAAACACGTGCATGTCAGACTTCGTGTGTCGGTTCTTCTGATTTTGCTCTGTAATGACTGTAACTTATGAATATTACGGTTCTCCAAATAAATCCTTGTGAGATATAAACACTACTATATATAATTATATAAACACAAATTCATACATTTAGTTAAAAAAATAAGTCAGTTCTTTGGCTCCTATATTAACGGTACTTAAAGTACGGTTTTGACATCTCATTTAAACGAGGAAAAACCATTTCCATCTTAAAGATGTTACAATTTAAGCTTATACTTATCAAAGAAATCTTTTTAATTTTTGTTGAAACCTTTTAGAGTAATTTTATCTAATCTCTCACAGAACGGTTCGCGAGTTGGGTTTGATCTCACGAATATATAATTTGTATGGCCCATACACACAATAAAAAAACCATTTAAATAGAAAAGAAAAATTCATTTGTATAGCGATCTAAATGGTGAGGTTACTCATTCTTGGCATAGCGCTGGTTTTCAGAACCTCACCAATGTTGAAGCATCAGCCAAAATGACAGTACAGTAAAACTTGACCTATTACCTAAAATTACCAAAATATTTTTGTAATTGTGAGTGTGCCAGTTTGTATGAGTGTGTGTGTTTGTTGTGTGGAGTTCAGAATAAAAAGAAATCCTACTGTCATGATATAATATATATACAAGGCAACTAAGCTTCTCCTGTAAATTATTTTCTAACTAGAGACAACGCGTTATATCTAAAAACGAGTTTTAACTGTAACATATTAGAGTGCCTACTGCCAGCCGTAAATCTGTTCTTATACAAGTGTACGCTAATCCCTTTGTTACCGCCTGCCCTTTCCTCTTGCTCAAATGTCACCGAAAATTTTGACCTTTTGTCAACCTTTACTAAATAATAGATAGTAGGGTCAAGAACACTTCAGGTAACGTGGAAATTGTTAAATTTATTTGTTTGTTTTATTAAACTAAGTTAGTATTTTTATATTTAATTGGTAGTGGGCATTTTGAGTCAGTTATTGGATATTTTGTATATTTTACGTTAAAATGATAATTTTAATATACTAGATAACTCAGGAGCATCCGTGGCTCAGTAGTTAACGCAAATCGTTTAGCACCGTAGGTCCTGGATTCGAATCCCGGGGAAACAAGATTAAATAAAAATAGTTTCGGTAGAGCAGGGAACAAAAGGCTAATCACGTACTTGCCTGTAAACTCGTCGAAGATTCATTTTTCTATTTATATAAAACTTTTTACATACATGATATGTCTTTCAATCGGGCTCTTATTTCCCTAATAAGTACCTAATATTATAACTATTTCAAGTGGAAAAGTCTACCTTCCCTTCCATCGAAATATTCGCAATAAATTAATTAATAATAAACTAAATGGCAGCCATCGAGTCAAACTTTTTTGATTGAAGGAAATTAATCATCTGAAGAGGATTTCACAATAAATTCCTCCTATAAAATACATTGTTTTAAAACATGTTTTTAAAATGTAGGCTGGACCATTCTCCGGACCATTTCTCCATTCTATCCATACGATCATTTGTACAATATTTGCTGTTCAAAAATTTACTTGGATATATATTTTTAGAATAACTACCACTTAAACACGAAATAATATCAGAATAATGAGAAAACGTAGCGATTCCATATCAGAAGCTATGTTTGTAACCTCGTAAAATTTAACAACGCTTTCAAGAAAGCAATAGCAACTTTGCAAACTCGATTTTGTTAATGACAGTAAAAGATGCAAATCTCAAACGAAATTAAGTCTCTATTGCACTTAGTGCGAGCTTCATATACATACTATATACATACTATATACCACTGCTGCTGTTAGCTATTGTATCTGTTAAATTGCAAAAGTTAGCCGAGGGAGTGCTATTTTCATAGTCGCTCGTTATAATGGATTCTGTAATAGGAATACATTAAAATGAATATAAATATTAACTTTGTTTTAAAGTAAGAAAACATCGCCTAAGGGTCTAATAATTATAGTGCAAGAAAAATTGTATTTAGATATTTTTTATGTCGCACATTAGAGCTGGAACCACAGTGGGACACGAGGTACCTCGAACGCAAGCGCACATTGTTGATGTCGAGCTATGTCTCATTTAACCTAACTTACCATAATCGTCTAGTGAGAAACTAATTTCAAACTTAGTTAAGTCGTGTAGACAATACGACGCCGCCTCTTTACAACACCGTTCTATATTCGACGAAACGCTTCGAGAAAAGGTTGGTAGGTTCCGTTCCGGTATCTCGGCGGGGGCACTGCAATGCCCACAGATCTCACCTACAAAAATATCTGTGAGGAGCATATTAGAGAGATAATATTCGATGTAGCTATGTTGTATTTCGTAGACAAACAATACCACTGACAAAGACAGTAATGGCAACTAAAACTTTCTATCTACTTCTGATTTAATAAGTCGATTCTTGTGTGTTAAATTCGAAAGACATATATGACATAAATACTATGTTACACATACATAATTACTGACATTGACAAGAGAAAATAATGACAAAACTCGTTCGTACATTAGCACGCCCAGTCGCCCAGCTGAAGACGAGCGTGAGGCTCGCTTCATGTTAGCTGATACCTGAGTTACAGAACACTACTGATAAACAAATTATGTACTGTCAGCCGGTGTTGACAAAGAATGAGGCCGAAACGAGCCATCATATACTTTCCATCCATGAAAAGAGGTTACCCAGACGAATTTATCATATTCCTCGCACCCGTTCATAATCTTGGGATATTGTCGATTTCTATGTCCCTTTTTTTATATTAGATATCAACAGACGAGCATGACGTTCAATTGATGGAAGGTCTCTATATCTCAGGCACAGAACATCAGTCAATGATGCGCTGTCGATCTACTTTTTACTTCGAACATTCGGAAATCCATATTACTGAGACCGAAACGCGCAATGTGCACTTCATGGATTTCATGCATGCATAGATCGAAAAAGCATGAACCCGATCAGAACTTCGATATTCCTACCCTTTTAATGCCCGAAGTGACCAGACGTGGGAAGGCATGCTTACAGAAAATTATAAACATGTCGTCCCGACGGTATGCGAACACGCGATCCATCGAATAGGAAGGAGTTCTATCAAACGCGCCGAAGAGTGTCTAAGATCACATTTACATTAGTCGAATTGAAATCAGTGACCTCTCTCCTCCACACAGGCATCGGTGACAGCAACACCTGATCACATATTATTTTGTCTAGTTCTTGAAACCATAGAACTCGATCTTACTCTACTGAAAGCTTCAGAAACAGCTTTAGTTCCACGAAATAGATCAATAGATGGGTCATTTATATTTATGTTGAGTTACTAACGACACAAATTAAGATTATTCAAATAACTTTAAGACCAAAATTTGTCAGCAGTTTGAAAGTGTTTAATTAATGCTATATTGTGCTATATAATGACTGGTCGAACTTGAATTCGTGTATGCGGTGATATTAGTTATTTCGTCTATGTATTTGCGTGTTGTTCACACGAGAATGTAAGTGAGTGCTCGTATTTCACCATACATTCTGCTGATAGAGGACAAATCTTTGTTTTTATTTATTTTTATTTTTTCGTTTATATATATATTTTTCGATTATTATAGTTAATTACTTAAAGATGTCATGTGGAACATGGTGTAATTGTTGCAGCTCCTTACAAAACATTTGTAAAACAAAAACTTGGCGATTAAAAAAGAGTGGCGGCGAGTTACTTGCCAGTTCTTCTCGTCCGCTCTACGCCCTTGATTTGAGAACTGGCAGTAAATGTAAAACTAGAAGCATTTAATATGTATTTTTTATTGACGTTCATAAGTGTACATTGTGTTACCTATGTGAATAAATGATTTTTGAATTTTGAATTTTTGAATATTTATGTATATCTTATTTCCATAAAATGTGTTCAGTATTGAATTATATAAATACATACATTATTACAAACGTTTTAAGGAACTCAATACAATACCTTATTTACAGTTTTCATTTCGCAGCTTTTTCAATCAAATTATCCAACTTTAAATGGGAAACAACTGTTCTGTTATACGTCGTACGTGTTTCAGTGGTAACTTATGGTCCATTCATCACCGGGAAAGAGTGATTTACGAGCCGAAAGAGTGTGCACTCTCGTTCATTGAGCGCACCCAGCCACTCTCACTCGCAGATCGATCAGTCAGCACACAACAGCTTGCCCACTCCGGCGGAAACAGGAAGTCACGTCTGAATAATAGCGACATTAATTAAGTACATTATTTATATTTATTTGATGTGTAATATAACAAACCACATGTGACATGGCAGTCTGAATACTTTTACTGTTATCCCAGAAATGCAAAGCGAAATCTTCTGTTTGAACGGCATATTAAAATGACTTGAAACATCTAAAATTAAACGCATTAACATCTTAATAAAATACAATATTAAACGCTTAGTTTGATTTGCAATGGGTCAAAACAAAGGTCCAGTATATTGGTGGTCCTGTGTAATAGATTCGTCAAACAATTCAATCAGGGCTGAGGTGTCGCCGTGCGTCACTCAACCACAAATGTTTGCGTCGCGTGACGTCACTCACACACGATTGCCGCAAACAAACAAACACCGATTTCGACAACCTTCGAGCTGTCTTGTATCCCGATTTTTTCCGCCGAATCTTCCACATACGTCTGAAGAGCTAGAAGCACGATGTGAAGTGAACTAAGGGGATGAACCGTGTGAATGACTGCACCAACTGTGAGGTTGTGAATTTCTATTTTTATGGAATATGAAGAAAATGAGCGGTCGACTCACCTGCTGATAAGTCATCGCTGGCACCCGTGGACAACCAGGACGTTGCCGGCCTTAAAGGTATAAGCTGGTTTCTTGACGGTTCCCAAGTAAAATTGGTTAGGAAAAACCGCTCGCGAAAGCTGGTACCACTGAGTGGTTGAGCGTGGCAAGAAGTACCATCCATAGCAAGGATCGCCAATATCGCTTACCGGTGAGCTGCCTATCCGTTTGCCTCATCTAATATAAAAAATATTTCTCTAACATCTCTACACAATGCCAAAAGATAGATCGGATCAGCCGGCCTAGCATGACCGCCACGACAACATTTTCTCGACCCGTTTTCTCGTGTTTTAATCGATTATCTCTTTATGTCTAACATGGTTGCACTTAATACTCGACTTCTTATGTCAAAAATTGAGATTTCCGGCCGGCAGGGAACCTAAATTAGACACTCCAAAGTGTATCCAAGATATTTTTTTCATTTTTTTTTATTTATTTATTTAATTTAACGTTACAAAATTACAATAAAGCCTTGGCATAGCAATTACACTAATACTACAATTACACAATTTAGAAAAAAATATGGACCAAACAAATTATAATATTAAATTTTTCATACAATTAACTAAAAAGAGGAAAAAATAAAACAATTACTATTTAAATAATTTGCTTATCCCTAAGAGCTTATTTGAATAAACAGTGAGCCCCAAACTAGGCAAACTCTATATCTTGGGGCCCTGGATAAGACAGAAAAGTGTTCAAAATGTGAATGAATGAATGAATGAATGAGCTTTATTTATTCCATTACACTTATTATTATTTTTATAATTTTTGGTGTTATTAGTGAGGTTAGTATGCAAATAGAGCTAAAATAACTATTGTTAGTGAATATTAGTGAACAATTATATAAAATTAGAATGTACGATAATGTTATTTTAAAAGAAAAAACTATTTAAAAAAAAAACTATAAAGTGTAAGGACCGCATGTAGCGGTGAAAGCCTCCTCCAAATCTTTCCATTTATCCCTGTGTCTGGCGACCCTGGACCAGAGATTGCCTCCTACTTTGGCTAGGTCATCACTCCATCTCTTTGATGGCCTGCCTCTCTTGCGTAATTTATCATAGGGGTGCCAGTTTGTTACAATATGCGACCATCGATTATCCTGTACCCTTTGCAAACTGTCACCCTCCATTCCTAAGGAAAAAGGTAAAGCTCTTCTAACTAAATACACACATTTATGTACATTTAACGCAAGATCCCCAGAACGGCTAGTCACCGCGGGGGCAGTAGACTACCACCCTCCAAAAACCAATAGAACACAAAAAATTCACATTGCTACGTTCAACGTCCGTTCCCTAGCAAATGAAATGAGAGTGAAAGAGCTGGAACATGCAATATCCTCAATCAAATGGGACATTTTAGGCATCTCAGAAGTACGCAAAGAAGGACTTAAAATTGAAGATAGAGGCAGCTATGTATTATACTACTACGGAAAAAAGAAAGGAGAAAGAGGAATTGGATTTCTAGTAAAAAAACAAAAAAACGTAGAAGTGGAAAATTTTATTGGCATATCAGAAAGAGTCGGCATTTTACAATGCCATATAAATGGGAAAACTTATACTCTGATACAAGTTTACGCACCTACTGATAACTGCAATGACACAGAAATACAAGCCTTCTATAACGACTTAGAAAAAGCAATGGACGCAAGCACAAAACACATCATACTAATGGGCGATCTAAACGCAAAAATTGGAACGACCCAGCCAAATGAACACCTTATTAGAGGAATCTATGGATACGGCAAAAGAAACAAAAGGGGACAGAGATTCTTAAACTTCTGCCATCAGTTCAAGCTAAAAATTGCAAACACTCTATTCAAAAAGCCACAAAAACTTAAATGGACATGGAGATCACCTGATGGAAAATTTCGAAATGAGATAGATTTTATAGCCACAAATCTGTCGCACTCCGTGACAGACCTTAGCGTTCTCAGTTCTCTGCATCCCAGTGACCATCGTATCGTACGGCTTACTTTATCGCTAAACATTTCCAAACCGTCCCGCTCCGACTATAGAAATGCTTCACAAAAATGTATGATAGATCCCCAAGAATTACAAAAAAAAATCCATATAAATCAACCAAACGAAACTGAAGATGTACAAACTGTATACAACATACTGGAAAAAAATATAAAAGACTCCTCAAAATATCGCTCTTCTCGAAACTCAAAGATTAAAGACACGATTTTAACTGAAGAAATAATTGCCCTCAAAAAACGAAAATTTGAATTAAGAAATATTAAAAATAAGACAAGAAAAGAAAAATTAGAATTATCTCTATTATACAGAAAAATCAATAAGAAATTAAAACACAACCTTAAAAAAGAAATCTCTAAAGAAGACAGGAGGGATAAAAAAGGCATATAAAATACTGGACAGTACAAAGCAAAGAATGACACAACTATGCAACCCATCGGGCTCCATCGTTACAAATAGAAAAGGCCTTTTAGAAGTAGCAACAAATTATTATAAAAATCTTTATAGTCACTCAGAAAAATTTGAAGAAACTGCAAAATGCAAACACAAAGCTAATGCAGAAAGGATTCCATCCTTCTTGGAAAGCGAAGTACACCTCTCAATCAAACAGCTCAAGGCAGACAAAAGTCCAGGACCAGACGGAGTCACTAGTAATATCATCATTTCATGTATCGAGATCCTGACAAAACCGCTTACTGAACTATTTAATCTTATACTAAAATATAAAAAAATACCTTCTCAATGGACATGTTCAGATATAATCCTCCTATATAAAAAGGGTGACCCAAAAGATATTTCAAATTACCGACCCATTAGTCTTATATCATCTCTCTACAAAGTATTTGCTTCAGCACTCTTGAGAAGGATATCACCAATAATAGACCGAAATCAAGCTATAGAACAGGCAGGCTTCATAAAAAAGTTTTCAACTATAGATCATATACAGACGTTAAAGCAAATCATAGAAAAGTACATCGAATATGATAAATCGCTATATATTTGTTTCGTTGATTACACAAAAGCCTTCGACTCTATCTCACATGATTCTATCTGGCAAGCACTACAAGAGCAGGGTGTACATGAGGAATATATAGACATAATAAGAGAAATTTATAGCCACAGCAGTGCAAAAGTGCAGCTAGATTCGCCTGGGACTCCATTTCCCATACTAAGGGGGGTAAAACAAGGTGATCCTCTATCTCCGAAACTTTTTATTGCAGTCCTAGAATCAGTTTTCCGAGGTCTCGACTGGGAAGATATGGGGCTACGTATAAATGGGAAGTACCTATCACACTTAAGATTCGCCGACGATATCGTTTTATTATCAGAAAACCCAGAGGAACTACAGATCATGGTTGAGTCGCTAAACGAACTGAGTAGAATTGTGGGATTACAGATTAATATTGGAAAAACTAAAATTATCACCAATAAACATCATACAATTTAATTCAACAACAATAGAATACGTAGAGAACTATATATACTTGGGACATCTAATCTCGTTCACTGACTGCACTAACAAAGAAATAAACAGACGCATTAATAATACATGGAATAAATACTGGTCTATGAAAGACATATTTAAAGGGACACTACCAACCCCCCTAAAAAGCAAAGCAATGGACACATGCCTGTTACCATGCCTAACATATGCCTGCCAAACATGGTCTTTAACAAAAAGCTCTTTGGAAAAGTTGAGAATATGTCAGAGAGGAATGGAGAGGAGTCTCTTAAACTTAAAACTGAAAGATCGCATTAAAAACACCTCCATAAGACGCAAAACCAAAGCTAAAGATGTTGCCAGACATATATTAAAAGTGAAATGGCGATATGCTGGCCATTTGCAAAGGGTTCAAAATGTAACCAGTATAATATTACTATAGATTTACATAATTACTTGGGCAGTCAATCTCTTGAAGTCCGGTTTATCAAAGTTTTTGTGTTCAAAAAATACAATTAATGCCACTATCATAGAATGATGATAATACTGACGTCAATTTATGGTTACATAGCGAACACTTATATACGATGAGAAGACAAATTAGTTTCATAAACAAGGAAAACTAATCGATCCCTCATTGAATATAAATTGGGGCGATTTAGAGGCAATGTTGACGTTTAAAGTACATATAATTGCGATCCTCGTCAACGTCCGATGTCGCTCCTCGACAGATGAGGCCTGCGTCATGACGTTATATGCTATTAAAGGGGAAGAAAGTGACATCAGCTACGACCTGCTACGTAGAAAATATGCAACAAGCTGAGTCTTAATCCCTGGATTGACTTCTTGCCTATACTGCAGGCCTATTATCAAAACTAAATACGAAGTTTCGGCTGACGGATCGTACATTTTCCTATTATGAATCCGATGATCGATCCGTCTTTCACAATAATTAGACTTTATGTATTTCGTGGCATTACTATGATCGTAAATAGAATTGAAAATGTTTTCTTAATAAATTAAAATACGAAGTTGTTTTTTCTTTCGTTCCGTTCGATTTTGGTAACAGACCTACTGGTACAATATCGGTAAATGAGAACATTTTATCCTTACCCAAATGTGTTCCATTTTCCTATGTAGAGCACGAGAAGGTAGAGAGAGAAGTTATTGTATTTTTAAACATTTATAAAGTTTCTCGAACCTTATTTTTAATGTTTGACAGTGGCCGCTATATCAATACTATGTGGTAAGCTCACCTCACAGCTTACGCACGCATTTTCAGTTACAGCCTTTGAGGCACGGCGAACGCAACATAATTAAAAATAAATATAATCAACAACAGTATAAATGTAAACTTATGGTAATTAGATCTCATTATGTAATTTTGTGTTGTATTAACACGTGTATTATAAAATTACCGCGGGCAAAATATACAAAAAGGTAAATTACATTAATTCCTGGCTTATTTTTTCGTTTAACGAAATTAAATTAGCTTTATTAAAATTAGCAAAGAAATCCGTAGTGACTCTGCATTATCGTCGAGAACAAAGTATGTTGAGGGTTACCGACTGCGGCGGCGCGGCTGAAGTCAGAATGGGTAATTGATTTGAGAAAAAACATTTTTTTCACCGCTCCGTGCGCGCTGTAAATCAATTAGTGTGTCGCGAACACTCCGCCCGCTCAGGGCTGACAGATTGAGAAAATATTTGTATACGATTAAAACTCGCATTTAATTGAAAAAATAAAGTATAAAAAGGATATTTATGATTTTCTAATCACAGTATAATAATTATATTTGCGTTTTGTATACAATTTGATAGATTACAAAAACTCCGATTGCGAAAGCCACGACACGGTCACGACAGCTTTACAGAGATAGATAGACCTGGAAATCTAAATAAAACATCTGATCTTATCCTTTATGAAACAAAAACCTATTTGATTTATTGACATCGAATTGTGTCGATATCGTTCTTTATTAATAGATAAATAAAATTCATTAATTTTAGTACGGTAAAAGTTAATTCTTTAAATCAGGGACTGAATACCAGTTAATTTACTATGGGAGTTATACCGGTATAATAAAGGTTTTTGTTAATATTCTTTCGTTTTATTTCATATTTAGTGAAAAATTTATGTGGTAAGTTTAGTGTGTATTACTCTTTAAAACTAATATCATGGTATTTCAGTCAGACACATATATTGGAAAATAAAAATTAACCGGTTTCAGTCCCTGCTTTTAAGTTTGTGAGCCTGCGTTGATGAAAAACTATTACACATCACCGAAAATCCTAGTTGCACGCAAAATTAAAAGTTAACAGACATGACGATTTTGACGGGCTCGTTGGCGCGTCCGGTAGAACACCTGACGTGCGCACCGATGGGTCGTGGGTTCGAATCCCACCAGGACGACATGTTTATAATTTTCTGTAAACATGTCTTCCCCACGTATGGTAACTTCGGGCATTGAACGGGTGGGAGGAATATCGAAATTCCGAACGGGTAACGAGCCACCGTTCATAGATGGAAAAGCCGTGTAGTGCATTTTGCGCGTTTCGGTTTCAGTCTATGGATTTCCGAATGCTCGAAGTAAAAAAGTAGATGGACAGCGCATTATTGACTGATGTTCTGTAGCTGAGGTATCACCTACCATCAAGTGAACCTCATGCTTGTCTGTTATATCTAACAACAAAAAATAAAAAATACCATGTCTAGTAGTACAAAAAAAAACAAAAAAGGAAAGTTCTGAATAGATTCTGCGCTTTCTAATAATAACTCTATATTAGGCAGCCCTAGCGAAGCCCGCGGTCTCCACCCCCCGCTCCTCACCCCCGTCCGAGAACACTTTAGAACAAAGCCAGGCCGTGTTATCGAAATTCATGACACTCGCTTACAATCTTCGCTAATTACCGAACACTTGAAATATTATTCAGTCCCCTCTGCGCGGCGATCATTTAACCTCGTTAAAGGGTAAAAGCTTTGCAAATATTTAACCTTCACCTTCAGACCCTCAGACATAGTATACTAATAGTTATTTGAACTACTAGCGATCCCACGCGGTGTTCGCGCTCTAATTAGAACATTTTAGCAGTTTTTTAGTTTTTATTTAAAGAGAATTTTTGTCATTACACAGCTGTAGCGACTGAAGATTTTGTTTTGATATGGGTTAATTTCAACCTTTATAAATTATTTTTATATATATACGTTGTAAATAGCTTTTAACAATCAACACTCATAGATGGAAAAACCGAAGGAAGTGCATATTGCGCGTTTCGGTTTCAGTTCCGAATTGTCGAAGTAAAAAGTAGGTCGACAGCGCATCATTGACTGATTGCTCTGTGGCTGAGGTATCACCTACCATCAAGTGAACCTCATACTCCTCTGTCGAAGTCTAACATAAAAACACTCCTTATTTGCTGTTCCAAAGTCAAGTGGTTTTATCTTTGTTACATAAATATTGCTTGTGAAGGTAACACTAATACGTTAACTTGAATTGTCATTTTTGATAAACAAAAATACTGCAATACTACCAGTAAGCCGACGACACACAAAAGTGTATAACTCCGCTTTTTAAATCTTAATCTTAAAAGCTTTCTTTTATATCACTGAAAATGATCACAATGAGCCAGCATTAAAGCGAATGTTATGTGTTCTGATAAGGGAGGAGGACTCGGCAAATAATTTTGGGGCCCCTATATATAATTCAGAAATAAACATTCATGTAAATAAATTTATTTTAATAAGTATAAAACAAAATTTGATTGAATTTGTACTCAGAATGGCCTTTAGCATGTCATTTAGAAATTAGGGTGTGTTCTTTGATCAGAATTTGTCTTGCTCTTATTATATCAAAGATGTCAGCCGCATACTATATGCTGACTTAGGTATTTTAAAGCGACATAGTATTAGTATTTTAAAGAACAATGGAACATTATTATTTAGAATACTTAATTGATTTAGATTATTATTATTTAGGGAATACATGTAAGAAGTATTGCCTGGTCGAACTTTAAATACGCTTTACATAACTTAATAATAAAATAAAATAAATAAATAAATAAACTTTTCGTTTTGCTGTTAAGGATTGCCTGTAAAATATCGCTGAGAGCGAGCCTGTTATACGTATGTTGTGTTTTTTTATGTTATTTTCAAGGATTTTATTATAATATTTTATTGTTTGTGAAATTAAGATCAAATAAATAATTAAATTATCCAAATCTCAACCAAAATGACAGAATACCGAGTGTAGCCCATACAATATAACTTCTAGTCCGGCTCTGTTCAAACAGATTCAACAATAATGTCTTATTACTGTTACAGGTGCTTCGGCGAACGCTCAGCACTGGAGCATCATTCGCCAGCACTCTCCTATTGTTCTTATCTTACAGGTAAGTACTCTGGTGAGTTGTTACTTGTTACGGTGTTTGAACGCCAATTGAATCGACAAAAGTAAATATATTTCTATCAGTGAGTCATTTAAAAAAAAAGGAAGAACAAGTTCAAACTTACCTTTTAACTACTACGTGAGTAGTTATCAAAGGCTCCTCGTCAGTCGCGGGTAACACCAAGTGATAATAAATAATTATTGTTCGGTAAGTACGGGAAATATTTAGTTGTGTAGATTCATTTTAAACTCTGTTCCGATTTGTTGTGACTCGCGGACGATTACTGTTTGAGATGCATTTTGATCTATGAGACATCTAGTTATATTTTTATTTAATCAAAAAACTCTTCTACCCGAACCTGTTATAAACGCAAACGAGGTCTACAGTGGAACGTAGTTCTATGAAAGTATGATAGATGGCGCTATTTACATGAGTGTCGAACAGTGGTTAAAGCTTACTTTATGGCTTATGCTTGTGTAGTAATATAATTATTATTTATTATGTAGGATATATTTTATGATAGACGTAAAACATTTGTTTTAACATATGAAGAGTGTTTCTGTTGTTATTTTCATATAACAAAGTTGTGTAGTAGGTATCAAACTATGTCAAAGCATGTACCCGACTTATACGTTACAATATTTTGATATATGTACCTATTGCTCAAAAAAAATATGAGTAGTTATGTCACAGAGTAGGTGTTTATACTGTATATTCCAAACTGTGTAAAAATCGCAAGTTTCCTTGCACAACAAATGTGTCCGAAAATTAATCGTGTGCAATTGCAAAATTCAATAACATTGCAGGTTATTACAAAAGCTACCTGTCTCCTAAAAAAGACATAACGACTAATGGTCCATTAACTTATCTACAATAGTTTCGAGACAAACAAAACTGAATTTGTATTTCAGTGGTTGTTTCCGGTTTGACTCGCACAGCATTATAATTAAATTATTTGCCCTATTTATGCCCCCCAGCAATTGATATTTGACCTCTATCTACCCTTACGCTCCAGTGCAGCGTAAGAAAGGGGGTGGAGCCTACGATGTCGTTGGGAGGGGCTTCCTTATCACCGGCCGCGGTCAGGGGTGACAGGTCGCGGTGATAACAACTGATAACATTATCAGTGTCACACTTGCTGTATCGTTTCTTAAATTAAGTGTAACCAAAAACTTCTAGAAAGAATACATGAAATAATTGTTTGACTTTATTTTGATTTATCTGTTACAATATTTCAAAAAAAAAAACAATTATAATATAATATAAAAAAGATTATATCACTATAAGCTATTTATCCAAGAAAGAAGTTAGTACTCGGTCACTGCGTAACTAAGTACTAACTTCTTTTCACTACCATAGATTATTACACTACATTAGATACTATAATAAGATATCAGATGCTTTGAGTATGGTTCCCTCATCCATAATATTTTATTTATAAGGTAATTAGTTATGCTTTAACATATAGTTTATGAGCATTGTCGCTCTTTTTTGTGCACTGCTTTAGTCATCTGTAGTTACTCGCTATAAGCAGCTCGTAATAAGCATACGGTCATCCATCGTGGTAGGCTCGTTGGAAACCGTTATTCCGAAGGTATTGGAGGAAGTAGTTGTAGAACCGTTATATTAAGACAGGTTTTTTTACATATTTATATCACAACAGTAGGTAAATCTTTATCCAAATATAGTACCTATAACAAACAACTTATTCTGATTAAACATCGGTAAACTTTGAGTAAAAAATAATCTGAAACCATTATTTTTCAAGATTAAAAGGGTTGAGCTTTTAACAGAAACAAAAACACAAGCTGTACATGAATTAAAAATTAGTTTAAGATAGCACTAATGAAATACTATAAATCCCGTTAACACCTTGCAGCTCGGTCAGTCAAGACAAGTCCTGTTGCAGCTGCTCTGATGATAATCATCACGTTGATCTTTCGAGGGTGGGCAAATAAGTTTTGACCATCCTTGCCACCCCCTAAGGTATGGTAATTATCACTTACGACTGGCCGAAATAGCTACTTTCCGAAAGACTATACATAACTGTATATTGCGTTGTCATTCATAAAACGGCGTTTGTCTTAAACTAAGACGGTAGCAGCGCGGTGCTAGAGGTGGGTCGTTGACGGTTTTTGTGTTAACGAAATGTAACTGTTAATTACAAACTGTTAACCTGTTAAAAAAGCAGCTAATTTTATTAACTGGTTTGCAGTAAATTCAACAGATTTTACGATGCAATTATTAGTTAATAAATACCAGGCTTTGATTATTTATATTAAATAATCTAAGATACCAGGCCATAAAATCTTAAAAAAATAATAATATAATAAATTCAACAGGTTTGCGTTTAATAAAAAAGCTGCATCGGATGATGTTAGCGACTACGCGTTGAATGTTCGTTGAGCTAATCCGTGCGTTGCGTTCGAAAATCGTTGAATTTAACAGTTAATATATTTAACGGCTTTTGCGGTGAACGAAAAGCAGCTTATTGGTTAACATTAAAAAAGCAGCTGAAAAAAGCTGCTTATTGCCTACGCAGTGGTGAGGACGGCGCCGGTCGCGGCCCTGACCCCGCGCGCCCGAATATATTAGTTTTTACTGCAGTAGGCACTCGCCTCGGCTGTCTCTGTGTGCACCTCGATATTATTTTATAGCACACATTGACGCTGTCGCAGCTACACATAGTATTTAGGTAGAATAAACAATGTCTAGTTACACGAGTATCACACATTTAAATAAAATAACTTTTACTGGGTTAAAACGTGATATATTATTTATCCTGACGTTTCGGATGCTTTCCAGCAAACTTCGTCTCGGGCAGACTCAATATTTTATTATAATATACTTATTATATATTAGCTGGATAGTAATAAATCGAGATTTTTTCAAAAAAACATATTTTATTATTCAAAACATTTTACGTTTGCAAAATATCCCACTTGATGGTAAATGCTTGAACGTATACTAATGGGTATATTTTATGATTCTCGTCTTGCGTAATTTGTTAAAAATATAGAGCCTACTTCTGTATTTTATAAATAACTTCTTCAAGGAAAAGTGAATCACTTGAATAACTAGAGAAACATAAATCGATTGAAACTGATATACTCGTAGATATATACGTATCGTATTCACGCGCAAATATTTTCCGTCTGGCGCGGGCGCCTGCCAGTATGAGGTATATTAGTTTTGTATTTTGTTGTTGTTATGGACGCACTTTCATACGCAAGCTCAACAGTTAGTCAGTTTTATTATGTTTTGTTTAACTTTATAGTTTGTACTATAATTATATGTACGTTTTTACGACAGAACATCTTTAAAGAATTGGTTTCTTGTATACAAACTTTGATATAAAACGGTTTTAATATCTATATATGAAGGAGTTTAATATATTGTCTTATGTGTGAATTATTAAATGAGTCTAGTTGTTTCATGTGTGTGTTTTTGTTTATCACGGAGCTTTAACACTACCACTTTTTGACGAGCTCGATGGCGCGTTCGGTAGAACACCTGGCGTGCACATCGATGGGTCGTGGGTTCGAATCCCACCGAGACGACATGTTTATAATTTTCTGTAAGCATGTCTTCCCCGCGTCTGGTAACTTCGAACATTGATCAGATGGGAGGAATATCGAAATCTGACATTTAAAAAAAATCCACTTTGTCATTTCGAAAATCGCCCTGTTCAATTATTGCCCGCAACACGTCACCTACCGCTTCGACAACGCATTATAATGAGATACTGTTCATAGCAGTATAATGGTAACTTTATAGTTCCAACTAAATGCGTTTTTATATAGTTTTAAAAAGAATGCACCTATTTAATATGTGAAAGTTGTTTTATATTCAGTTAAGTTAGTATTATGGCCGTTTAGTTATTTAAATCTAACTTTACTAATGACCTACAAATACCTACGTCCTACATGTCTTATCAATGGTGTTGCAGATGTCCATATATGGTAGTAGATATGTTACGAAGTCGCTTTTCCTTCTTCTTGAAACGGAGCTATGTACTCCAATCTAACCATCTCTCTCTTCTTTGTTTTTAATGGCAATTCATTTGTCAAAGATTCTGCCGGTGCCCTGAACCACATCCACACTTATGTAATAAAACAATGACATAGTGTATTGTTGATCGAATATAATAAAAATAAGAATTAAATTTTATAAATGAAGTCTAAAGGAAATGCGCAGTTTCGTGGGTGATGTATACACTATACAGTACTGCACGCATTGATGTATAACTGCAATTTAACAAAATTATTGCTCTTAAATACGTCTCTATTAAAACTGAAGACGTTACATAATATACTAGGCTTCGCACGAATGTAGATTTACTAAAAAAATAGCCTATATTGTAGTATATTTGTGAAAGTTTTTTTAATCGGTTCAGTAGTTTTTGAGTTAAATCGTGACAAACAAACAATCCTCTTTATAAAATTTGTATAAATATTTTTACATTGACGATGATATAAACTTTTTGATTTAGCTTCTCTGAGGTCTGACAGGATGCGTATCACTACAAAAGCATATTACTCATCATTTAAAATTTCTTATAACGCACAAACCAATAACTAGAATATTGTGAGGCGATAAGTGTCTCCGGGATGACATTTTTCCAAGTTAATGGTCCTTATCTCGCCGCTTATCGCCGTTCGTAACTCCATCGTGTGACAGAAATAGAGCATCCAATATTTATACATAATCACTGATCGGAAAATAACAAACACCACCCGATAACACACTGACCCCTGGACCGTGCCACGCGATACTCGACCCTGCGTCGCCGAGCTAAGGGTGAGTGTGGCGTGTGTCGGCCGTCGCCGATAGGAGCTGCCCCTTGGCCCAGCTCCTCTGCCAGCTATCGGAGTCTCGTATCGGGAGGTCACAGCCGTCACCGTGTCGCAATTGATTTGCCCTCAAAACAGATGATTTACGAATACTCCCAATTAGTTTATATCATATATGTAATGTTACTAAAATAAATTAAGAAAAATAAAATATAAATATGTTATTAACTAGTCTGTTATAACGCTGTTGTTAAGTAGTCAATCAAAATATTACCACCAGAGAGCCATGTCAAACACTATACGAATATTATTTTTTATGTTAGATATCGACGAGCAGGAGGTTCACTTGGTGGTTGGTGACAGCCAGAGAACATCAGTCAATGATGCGCTGTCGCCCTATTTTTTGCTTCGAGCATTCTGAAATCCGTAGACGTAAAGCGCAAGCCGCACTTCACGGTTTTTCCATATATGAACGGTGGTTCGATATCCGGTCGGAATTTCAATATTCCCCCCACACGTTCAATGCCCGACGTGGGGAAGACATGATTACAGAAAATTATAAACATGTCGTCCCAGTGAGATTCGAACCCACGACCCATAGATGCGTGCGGCCAGTGTTCTAGCGAACGCGCCACCGAGCCCGTCAAAAAATATGAAACCAAAGGTCTGTTATTTTGTTTGTCTCCATATACCACAACTTTTCAATCATAGTTGAACCTGAAAATAACTCACAGTTGTTTTATTAAATATTGTATTAGAACAAAATCTATCTACATAATCGGCTCATAGCACTATGTTTGTTTGTTTGTTCAAGTGTACACTGGCGCCGGCTCGCCCCAATGCCTGCCCTTATATTGGTATACGTCAAACGAGGTAATGGTGCCGCCATACAAATTATACGCGTTTGTTCTACATAAATAAATAGTTAACTTTTCTCGAACAAATATATTGGCAGTTTTTTTTCATTTCACGTCTCTTTTGATCCATACTGTATTATAAATGCGAATGACACTCATCATGTCTGTCTATTAATTTTTCACGGTAAAACGGCTGTACTGATTATTAAGAAACTATACCTATATAGCCAATAAAATTCTGACAATGATTCCATGGAAATGAATATCGAATTTCGAATTTTTGACGGGCTCGTTGGAGCGTTCGGTAGAACACCTGCCGTACGCACCGATGGGTCATGGGTTCCAATCCCACGACATGTTTATAAGTTTCTGTAAGCATGTCTTCCCCACGTCTGGTAATTTTCGGGCATTGATCGGGTGGGACTTCGACCGGACTTCCTCGATGGAAAAACCGTGAAGTACATATTGCTCGTTTCGGTTTCAGTCTATCGATTTCCGAATGCTCGAAGTAAAAATTAGGTTAACGGCGCATCATTGAATTATGTTCTATGGCTGAGCCCTAGTAACCAGTAACCTCGTAAAGCTACCTGTACTCTACATGTTAGGACGATACCTGGCGATGTCGCGTCCTATGATCATTTTCGTAATCCACGCGTTTTTATTTGTTACTAAATATAGAAACCACTTACACATTCAAGGTGTGCGAGTTGCGGAATTAACTTATGGAGCTCAGCTCTACCGCGAGTGCGCTCGCGCAACCGGCGCTGGGACCGGCCGGGACCTTCACCGAGAAAGATCCAAAAAATAATGTAATAAAACTGATTTCGATGTAAACACTCTTGAGACTTTTACTATTACTACATTCTACCTGAAATCACAATAGCTGCTAGGCTACATTCTGTCTTGTATATACATTATACATAATATAGGTACCCGTTGTTTGAAGGTCCTGTGATAAATTCGAGGTCCCCGCAATTTTTATGTCTGTTGGGTTTCTGCTTACATTGACTAGGAATACTAAGGACGGCGAGTTTTCAGATCAGTCATGAGCAATACCGGTCAGTGGAGCCTTTCTTAATTAGAATTTTGACATATATTCGGAGACGCACGGCAGTGGAACGCATAGGTGAAAACCTGTCTTTGATACTCAAAATTATACGAAATGTTGTGAAATTACATAAAGCATCGTTTTTTAATCAATAACATTAAGCCAATGCGGTTTGGTGAAATTTTTGAATGAAGATATAATTATATAAATGGAAAACAAACTTAAAATTTGACTTCCGTTACTTTAAGAGGCAAATATTTGAATGTATTTGTAAAAAAGTCATTAAATCATTTGATAACCAGCGGAACTACATTCCCGTATTTGAGTTATATCGAGCTCAAATACACCGTTACGTGAGCACTGCCCTGCGGAGCGCGGCCGGCCACACACGCGCGATTCAAACGCGACTTTTCATATATAACTTATCTTGACGTAGTAAAGGTACATTGAAGTCTATTTATGTACTTATAATTTTTTACCGAATTTCTGCTGAAGCAGTACATTCATAGTTTTCTTTTGTAAAATGATTTAAAAACCTGAACCTAAAAGCTGATTTTTCTTTATGAATGTAAACATATTGTAAAATAGCTCTTAACATAATACCTATACTTAATATATTTGTTTTTAAAAGGAGCTTGGAACTTATTTCTTTAATTCTCCTCCTCCTAGCTATGAAGTCACCATTTCATTCAATTTTTTTTTATGTTAGATATCGACAGACGAGCATGAGGTTAACTGAATGGTAGGTGATACCTCATCATATCATATGTTGTCAATAATGCGTTGTCGACCTACTTTTTTACTTCGAGCATTCGGAAATCCATAGACTGAGACCGAAACGCGCAACTTCACGGTTTTGTTTATTTATGAACGATGGTTCATTACCAGTCGGAATTTTGATATTCCTCCCACCCGTTCAATGCCCGAAGTTACAAGACGTGGGGAAGAAATGCTTACAGAAAATTATAAACATGTTGTCCCAGTGTGATATGAACCCACGACCGATCGGAGCGCACAGCAGGTGTTCTACCAAACGCGCCAACGGAACCATCCAGCGATCTCGCGTTATTAAAAAACAATTTAATCATTTAGTCAACGAAAGTACGTACATAGTGCGTTTAAAGGTCGGCAACGCACCTGTAGCCCTCTGATATCGTGGATGTCTATGGATGGTATTGATCACTTACCTGATAGTGACCACGTGATTATGAGCCTATATTCTATAAAAAATCCGACATAGAAATCTAGTAACGCTAGCGTATTTATTTAAAACAAAATGGAATTTAAAGTGAAAAAAATATTCATGTTTCAATAAATACAACTTTTATATTTTTATAATGTTTGTGTTGAAAACGACGTAGCCGCCCGCCCCGCAGCGGGCCGCCTTACGTCCCGCTCGCTCCGGCGCGGGCGCGGTAATGCCTGGCATTTACATATTTAGAGCCGCGTCAATATTAGCCTCTCGGGAGCGCGTAAACTCACTTAGACACCGGGCGTCTGTCACCTGCTTGCTTGTTTGAACTTTGCGTAATACCGTCGCGCTTAGCTTTGAACGCTACGACCGACGGTAATTAATAGCATCTTCCTTTTCTCCTAGGTTTTTAGTATTAGAATGTGAAGTGCCAGGCTCACTTGACGATAAGAACCTAACGATACGCTGTCGACATATTTTATTTTTTCTTTTAATTTGATTCGTTATGCAGACGATATTTTGGTATCATTCCCACCTGTTTAATGTCTAATATTTTTATAAAATATAGGAATTTGGCAGATTCAGCGGAAATCAAACTCATTACCAATTAAATTGCATATCATCAGATATTTTTTTAATACTTTAGATGTTTCTCACACAATTCCATACACTCCTTAAAGATCGAAATAAAAGCGATCGAGTAAGTCAAAACTTACACTACGACCTAAGCTCTCAAGGTATAATTTTATTTAAAATTTTGATATTGATACCTTTTACGGCTGCCGTCTAGGTCTGTATCATTGGGTTGAGAAAAGCGCATTGCACGTTTTTATTTCATACTCTGAATTTCTGAACGCTTAAAGTATCTGGAAGTTAGGTGATAATGTATATTACAAATAATAAAAAATAGTTTTTTAAGTTTATGTGGCTCCTACCATCAGTACGTGAATCTCATCTGTCGGCACGCCATAAAAACCATATCTCATTACGCAACGGTCAGTTCTGGCTAGCAACAGTAAACCTCTACATATTATCTGATTCCCGAAACATTTGACAGTGAACTTGAATCACTCCGAGCGAATCTGTGAGTCAATGCGGATTGATATTCAGTAGGTACGAGCTGCGGCGACCGACCGCACTCGCAACTCCAACACCTGGGATTAAAACCACATAATTTTACATACATTGTCTATTTTCGTTTATTTGAGGAAAGAGCAGATGAATTGTGTGACGGTTCAAGTTGAAATCTAGACGCGCGTCAGGCGAAATAAAAATATTTTCAAAAATGTTTTGCAAGTATTTATTAATGCTATGATAGAAAAAAATAATTCGAGAACTTTTAATACTCATTCATTAGCATATAATTACGCACACCATTACCAAATATTTTTCATCAAGTTTTTCATTATATGGTACCCATTTACCGGGCTGGAGTTAGAGGTCTGTAGATCCTGGGGCAATAAGCGGTAAATTTAAGAACAATATATCAATCATACATGGTATAACAGCGAAAAAAATATCGAAGGAAAAATTGTTTACAAGTGTTTACATTTTACTCGTCGGATTTTAAAAGATTTTTTATCCAAATTCTTTCTCAGGGCTCTTTTGTGGAGGCCCCGGAGCTGTAGCCTCGGTATATATATATATATAATAAAGTTGGTGTACGTAAACCAAGCTATAAAACAAATACAATGATCGCAAACCCTCGCCCAACATCGGGAGTTTCCAAGTAGAGCTAGTAAAGTGACACCTGCTCAACGTACTACAATATAAACGATGAACGATCAATATTACCCTTGAACAGTAAGCAGCTTGGACGTGTGCCGTTCAGCTTGTAATAACCACCAGTAGCTCAGCTGATCTTCCCATCGTCTTTCTGTCTCCTTTATTGTAACTTCATTAAACGATTGGCATACCTCACATACGATTTCGAGATAAAATAAATATAGAGGTGTCAGTCGACAACAGTTCGGCTAAAACAGCTTTATATTGGTAGCAGCATTATTTGATCACACATAAATCGATACGTGACGTGTAAATGAATGCTTTACACTTTAAATAAAGTGATAGCTATTAAGGCTACAGCCTGCACTTAGCATAATAAGCAATCAAATTCGACGCTGATTTCCGCTAACCGACTGTGACAGCCATCCGACTGCTCTTATGTACGAGTACATATTTATTTCAATTTGGTATCAAATTGATAAATTTTTTAACAAGTCAATCATAGTTGACATGCAGTAGGTTCGGCTTTACATTCATATCAGATATTGAACATCATGTCGTGAAGCTTGCGAATTTGTTTGTGGTTTAAAAAAGATAAAGCGAAGCTCATAAACCTCCTATCCTGTTCAATGTTTATTGCAGATTTCTTGTTTTTTTTAATAATAAAATGGTAAATTTCGAAGATCTATTATAATATCCACAATATCACAGTGATAGACTCAATTTCCATTAAAATAAAAGATGATTCCAACGTTTATTTAAAACAGAGGCTCGTCTTCGACCTTCGAATTATGTTAATTGTACTCGTACAGCACACCGCAAAAGTTCTGCTGTATTAACATTCGACATCGGTACCACGTGGTGGTAAACTTGTGCGCCCCAAGGTTCACATACGAACTCGACGAATTATAATAAACGAGTAATTTACTTACAAAAACTCAACAAGTATTTACAAAAAATCATGGATTATATTTAATTTTCTAGGTTCCTTCACTTCTATCCGTTACGAATTTTGAATATATTACCCCAAGATATTATAATGGTTAGAATTAATGTTGCGATAATAATTCACGGCAACCGGTGACGCGGTCCGTATTGCAGGGGGATAAGGTCGCTTATTGCGCCTCCGCCTCAGAATGGCAGAGAGGAAACATATATTTCCACAGCGTTATGTATGTGTAATTAGGGCTGACGACTTTCGAATTAAAGACACGGTAATAAGCAAGGAAGGGTGTCATAACGTTTGATAAAGCTTACAAGTAATAAAACCTGATTAGAATGCGAAGATATACTTTACTGATAATGCATCCAGCTCAATAGATAAACGATTTTAATTTCATTAGTATAATACAAGTTGGAAGTGTCCAGTGGTGTACAGTACCACACGATTTATAAATTAAATACTATCCTAATATAATACTACAGTCTACTCTCTACACTGTCACTACCAATCAATTCCAATATTGTAATTTACATTCTAATTAGCTCGATATCTTTACTTTACTGATGTAAAGCAAAATTACTGCTAGGACTTTTGGGTGATAAAAACTCAAGAGGCGCTATGTAGTACCGCAGTCGTTGTATATAATCTCTACATAGAGATTATATACATCTCTACATCAGTGGCGGGACGTCCATACAAGCCCAAAAGCCTGGGCGCCAACTTTAACGTAATACGCGTTTATATATAACTTATATAATCATGTAATTTATTAAAGACTTATATAATTATGTTAAGAAAATTATTATTTTTCTTTTGTATGGTTGCATTTATAGGGCAAAACGGGCTTTTGGGCTTGTATGGTGGTCCTGCCAATGCTCTACATAGAGATTATATACAACGACTGCGGTTTGACAAAAAAACCTCTTTAAGTTGAGCAAAAGAGGCTTTTTCAGCAAACTTATTTTCGCCTATTCTATATGTATATCTACTATCTGTATTAAAAAGCTAGTAAACTTTTAAGTGATGGATTGTCAGAATATTTCTGCTCTCCTGTAAAATTGAGAAAATGTAGATAGGTCCATCAGACTCTTACACCGCGTTATGGTCAGTACAAAGCACAGAGTACATTCTATATAACTGAAACTGGTACAAAGCTGCCGGCCTAGCATGACAACCGCGACAAAATTTTGTCGTCCGTTTTCTCGTGTTTTAATCGATTATCTCTTTATTTCTTTCGGGTTTAACATGACAATTACACTTAAAACTCGACTATTAATATCAAAAATAGATTTATTTGTCGAACGAGATATCTTTTCTATCAAAATTGTCAATTTTCAATAATATATCTCCATATCTTACATCTTAGTTTGTCTTCTCTCGTCCGCGACATATTTCGTGGCGGTCATGCTAGGCCGGCTGAACGTATATCGATAACCCTAGCAACTAGCTGTAGTATCGCGGCCGGCGTGCTCCGCCACGTGTACGCTCCTCTCGACTTAATTCATTCATCATTACAAACAGAACATTCTCACAGCAGAGCGACCGTCGCAAGAGATTAGATAGCTCCAACATGTGGCAATCGAGGCCAGTCTGCACACATGCGGTCTGTCGTAGGCGCTGTGTACACTGTACACTGTACAGTAACAGGCCGACACAACAGCGCACTGTCACACTAGTGTGCTGCTATTTGCTTAGGTTTGATCGTGCTGAGTCTTTATGATAGGACAAGAGAGCTAGAGAAGTGGGATTTATCATCATATTGTAACAGACTTGTTTATTATTTAAACTGAATAGCACGTTAATTGGATGTAGTTTCATTCATTCTTTTTTGCTAAATTAGATCCAATTGACACCTATGATAAAAATAAAAATGAGAACTTTGTAGATTCATAAAAAAGGTCACCAATGTTTGTAACAATATGCTTAAATTTTTAAGATTTAAAATCATTGTCATACAAAAATAAGGCATACATGGGCATCATTATCGTATTAAGTATAAGACGTTGTGATCTATAAACTACATTATTAGTAGATACCCTTACACTACATTATTATTAGATTACCTTATATAAAAATTTCATATGTAATAGACATTAATAAAAAGCCTCATGAACTTTAATTTATTTACATTCAGAAAAAAATTTATTTGTATGTCGCATTGTCTGTATACGATCACAAGCTGCACTCGCATCAGCACGGCTGCGCCCGCGCACGCGAGCACGCAGCGAGCGCCCGCCCGCGCCCGCCACGCCGAGAGCGGGCGACACACATCCATCAGTCTATATCGGTCCGCGGTAAACAAATATTTCTATCTGTCCATCTATTTACGTTCAGAGACAATCATCATTTCGCCACGTTGGGAACAAGCCAGATATAAAGAAACACGTTTGCTGGGATATACCTACTGCTCAACAAATTCCTCTTTAATTTTAAAAATATGCCAAAATTCAAGATTTAATCCACTAATTTGGTGGAATAATTACTAGTTGACTGAATTCTTATATTAATTTTATAACGATTCTTAAATATAAGAATAGCATGTTTCGTCGCGTTAAACTTCGATATTCATACATTATTTTTGAAATTATTCATTATTCACTTCTACGAGTAGGATATGATATATTTACGTAGCTCCTTTTATCATTAGTTGATTGAATTGTTATTTTATTTTATTTTAAACTCTTTATATCACAAAAAAGTAGTGTACAAAAGGCGAACTTAATGCCTAAAGGCATTTTCTGCTAGTTAACCTTGTTGTGTTACAGAATCGAATGAAAAAGTGTTAATTTCCTTCTCTCACGTAAATATTGGAGAGATCATTAGGAAAGTGACTCTGCCCCGGAATTGCATCTCAATATTCTTTTTAAAACTAATTTATACTGCCTAAAAACAAACATGAAATATAGCTAAGTTATATTTTGTAAGTTCCCGTTGTATTTATTGTAATTCTAGAAGTATTCAATTATGAGACAACATTATAATGTCCTGAAATGTAAATGACGAGTGAGGCGAGGTGGTGCGGTAGGGGAGGTGGGAGGGGTGCGGTCGGGGGTGCAGTGCCGGCCTCGCACCTGTAGTGCGACCTGTGGCACGCCTCGCGACAATAACAATTACTTTCCATAGCGAAAGCTCTCCTCTAACACAAAACCACTTTTCTATGTTAAACATCGACAGACGAGCGGGAGATTCACTTGATGATAGCTACAGGACATCTTTCTTATATGCGTTTCCCAAATTTGCAAGGAATCCATTCATACTAAAATCATAAATACTAAGTCAATCTAACATAGTGATATTCACGGCAGAACTGCGAACTGATTCTGATGACTTTGCAACTTATTTAAGGAACACATACAGCTTTAAGAGTCACTGAAGGTGATCAACATTTACAAATAGCATATTAGCTTTTAATAGCTACAATCAGTGGCGGCCGATTTCCTTTTCTTTAAGCTATCTAGTCTAAAAGTAAGACTTACAGAGAGAAGTATAGAAGACGATCCCTACCATTATATATTACAAAATTTAGGAATTCACATTTATAGAGGTTAGGGTGGAAAAAATTTAACAGTCTATACGTCAGAAATGTATAAATCCGCCACTAGCTACAATGAAATGAGAGAATTACTAAATAGTATTAGGTTCAAGCAATCGCAGCGAACTCCATCGCAGTCTGTTTGCGCAATAATGTAATGTTGTTTTGCCGCACTAACGCCGTCAAGTCAACATTTGCTCTTCACTTGAAACTTGACCCCGCAATACATAATACTGTAATACGATTTGTAGTCAAAGTGGTCGAAATATATTGACAGATTGATAAAGCCACTCGCGAGTTTCTTTTATGGAAATAAAAGTGGTTTGGGACTTGGGTCTGGTTACATAGAATGTGGACAATACACACATTAGAATAAATGAGAAAATGAAAAGGTTTTCAGTTTAGTAAGAGATGTAGAGAAGGTAAAGTATGTAACAGTTCACTAGAGCTAAAGCATTCCTTTCGATGCATGAATTCTGTTCATGTCGGTGTACTTACTGGGGCTCTTACTTTACTTACATACATCTATAGTACTCTCCTAGACCTCTATCTATAACACGATCGGATAGTAAATGACTCATAAACTTCCTTAAAAGTCGGTAGCATACCTGCCAGTCCTGAAATTTCGTAATTAAGTAGAAAAATTCGGATATAATTATGATACCAAATCGCTTTTTTATATTTGTAAGACTAACCTATATAATTTACCAGTAAATCAAAACTTGAAAACCAAGCACGTTTACGAAAACAGCAATCGAATAATGGTTCACGTAATTCATTTCTCCAAAGACTAAGTTCGAGTGTAGAGATTAAGCAGAAGCAACTTTGATCTACGGATAGATTAATGTATATGCATATAAAAATTAACAACTCTGAATGATGTTAGACTGATATACATGTTTAAGGCATTATTAAATAGGTTGTGCTCCACAAATATAATTAACTAATAACGTAATTAACGTTTAAATACGACGGTAGAGGGTGCGGCCTCGTGTCGGCACGCGGCACTCCGCGGAGGGCCACCACTAGCTACAGGCCGAGCTATTGACTATGGGTAGACTCACCAGTAGAGGCCGATATAAACGTTCGTTTCCAAAAGCACTCGAAGTTGAAGGTAATTTAAAATTAACTATATTGGGGCATAATACTGTTAAAACTGTCAATGTTAAAATTTTGGAATTCGTGTTATTTTATCAGATAATCAACGTCCTCCACAACCACCTTTCATGGATTTAAAAGCCGCAGTGTGCAAACTGCATGTTGCGCATTTCTGCTTCAGAATGTTCAAAACTCAAAGAAATATGTAATTAGTTCGTTGATAGCGCATCATTTTAAAAAATCCTGTGGCTAAGGTATCACCTACCATCGTGTAACCCTAGCTGCTTGTATTAACTAGCGACCTCTCCCCCCTCCTCCCACAAACCCCCTCGGTTCAGACGCACCCCTCACATTCGTCATCGCGCCCCGAGCCCAAAGGTTAACAAACGATACCGCCCTAATTATAATTTAACTGTCGGGGATTGCCCCATTTGTCCATTTTATGACGCTGTCTGCATCACTGGCCGACATTTAACTAGGAAATTACTGTTATATATTACAATCAACTAATTATAATCATATATTTAAAAGGCTGAGTATAAATCTTAATTTGGTAAAGCGTTAAACTAAAGAATATAAACATTTTTTTTTATGTAGATTAAGGACTTTTTCTTTCAGCTATATCTACATGGCCTTAGACCGCCTCCTGTGGCTCCGTGGTAAGCGCGATGCGTTAAGCACCGGAGGTTCTGGATTCGTATCCCGGGGAAACAAGATTGAGTAACAATGTTTCTATCGGGCCAGGTAGGTACATAAGGCTGATACATAAGGCTACTCGCTTGTTAAGAAAGATGTTCAGTGAAACAGAAATGGGTCTTGTCCGTGTATTTTGTAACCAAAGACCATACCATTATACGAGTATGTACCTATGAGAACGAAACATTTCCATCGTCTTTCAAAACTTCACCCCTAATAACTCTACGAGTATGTCTAGTACGAGGCTTTAAATTAAAAAAGATCACTATGAAAGCCAATAAGAGACGAATATATACTATATAGCAGTATAGTTACTCTTATATGGCGCTCGGAATACGCATGTTATTAAAATAAACACAAGCAATGATATAATAGCGACAATAGCAACGTCGTAACGGCGCTAATTCGTTAGAGTGGTGCTTAATTAACGCCCCGAGGTGCCGTCGACACGCACCTCGCTACTCGCTACTTTACAAGCGATCGCATGCGACTTCATCTACACATCTTGCAACCTTTACAAATGGAATGGATGTGAAATATGGTTATGAATGAACCTCAGACGTTGCGGATGCTCGTTCGTCACTTAGTACTAGATAACCCGCACTATAATAAAACAATTAAAATATAATCTCACAGGTATTTTAGGGCACAACCAACAGTGGTGGTTCGTTACCCTGAGCGAGCGAATTTCGAAATTACTCAAATCAAATCATTTATTCATTTAGGTTACATAATTTACACTTATGAACGTCAATAAAAATAAAATTTTATTTGATTCCAATTTCACATTTTCTGCCAGTTCTGAAATCAAGTAACAAGAACTGGCAATAAACTCTCCGCCACTCTTTATAATCGCTAAGTTTTTTTGTTTTACAAAATGTCTTGGCAAGTACAATACTAAAGTAACATTCCTGAGCCATATTTATTCCAAATCTCGTGAACATACGTATAAAAAAATCATTACACATTAATCTTCCGCCATCTTGAACCTAATAATGATCATTTCACTTTATAAACTGTCCAGTAATTTTGTTACTGTCACATAATATATGTAAAATAGCGGTGCAATATCTCCCTATTCTCATCCAAAGGCATATATTTGATTGATTTATTGTGGCTTTCTTTTTAGTTATTTTCCAAAACGCTTGGTCGTTCGGCGCTCGACACCTTATTTGCAAGTTAATTTTAGTATATCGTTGTTCGCCGTCACACACACACACACACACTCAAACACACACATGCACAGCGTACCGTATTTGACTATTTCATGATTATAAATATTTTAGCGTTATTAATTTGCTATCATTGAGAGGAGATTATGGATTGGATGAATGTATATGAAATTAATTACCTACTAATTATTTGTCTTTTCTTACGTTCGTAACTTTTTGTAACGCCTAATAATTTACCTCGAACTTTACCTTACTACTTGTACTGCATTGTATTCATATTTTATTTCTTAACACATTATTCTTAAAAAAATAAATGAAATAACATACATCACTTAAATATATTTTGGATCACTGTTATTAAATTAGAAACAATAAAATTAATGCATCCTTCACATTTCAGTAGATTTTATAGTAGGTAATAATACGAACATGCCTCAGCCAGAGAACATCAATTCATGAGTTATACAGACAATCCTCATTTTACTTGGAGCATTCAAAATATCATACTTAAACCGAAAGAAGTTATTCACACTTCATGCTTGGTTTATAGAATCCGAAACTTGAGTTCAACTCCAACTAAGAATATCATTTAAATAAATGACAATAATAAATAATAATTTTTAATAAAAGACAATATTAAGAATATCATGTTGCTAAGGGCATGACTGCCTGGAATCGGCAGTCGTGATATCACAAAAATTTAAGAGTCATTGATAAATTAGTAAAAATAAAAAACAAAGACCTCAGCGACCCGGAGCTAGCGGGTGGCGGGTCAGCCGGGCGGGCTATCTGCGCATACGCATACATACATACATAAAGTGACTGTGTCGTTGCAATTATGATTTGCAAGCTGCTTGCATCGAACATCACTAGATATCTAGTGTTATCATATAAAGAGTTTTAAGCGGTATAATGTAAAAATTACGTTCGTTATCGAATAACATTGACAGAGGCGCCGAAGCGTTATGAATACACACGAGCCACTTCGATGGCAACACTCCACACACCGTAGTGCTGACAAATTCTGTTTAGGGTTGCTCTAAAACATTTCTTTCTGGTAACGTTCAGCTTATAACTTATTTTTATGGCCCGATCATTGCCCGTTGAGCTACGACATCATCAAGGCCGGCAACGCATCTGCGGCGGCGGAGTTCACTTTCCATCAGGTAATCACCATCAAGTAATTGTAGTTCAATGTATCAAACTTGCATACCCTTTAAACTGAGTAAACGCGCTTTACTGATCCTATCCTTTCTTGATCCAATAAAAAAATGAAGTGGTTTATTAATTATTTTTGTAAACGTCAATCTCTATAATGCTGAATGAGTTGAAAAATCATTAATTAATGGAAATCTGTCCTATCTAAACTAATAAAGGCTATTTATTTAGAAAACATTAAATTTTTTAATTTGATCGCTATGTTTGGTTGCTAGATATTTCGGTAGCCCTAATATATGTATATATGTCGAAGTTCTACGTGTGTGCGTTATTGATAAGAGGTCGCGCGATAACCCGGCCGAGGTCGAAGACTTGGAAACAATGTGACAGTCAGTCGAAATTGAATCGTATTCTGTTTGAATAGAGTTGATATTGAGTTGCGTGTAGTTCGGTTCATTTATAGCAGGATGACTCTGTTGGATATGTTTCGAGTGTCGCGGCAACTCCGTCACATGTGCTCGCCTCTACGCCACGTGGACATGACATATAGAAAGGACACCCCTCGCTCTCCGATATATAAATACAAAGACATAAACAAGATATATCAAAAAAAAACACAAGTCTTCTTATTAAAAAAAACACTAAAAATTACGATCCGTTCCTTCGTGACCATTTAAAATTATAGTGGATATTTTAGGTTAGTTGTGATATTGTATGCTTTTACTCGGTACAGCGCGTCTCTTTAATGGATTTAAAAGACGTATGTTTTTTTTACAAGTTGGTGTGACATATGTTCATCATAATTCATATGGTTTATCAAATGCTCGTGTGCGTTGCTGTACTTCTGGATTTGGGTTGAGTAAAATTGTACGTGACATAAATTTGTTTACATACGACTTATACAACTATATTTTACTACTAACATAAATGGCGCTAGAGTAGAAAATTTGTGATATTCGAAGTCGGACACCAGTCACCGTTCAATCCACGTGTCCTGTGACCACGCTGGCTGTCAAGCACTCGAAAAATCTAGATAAATTAATATAAGTAATGATCAATTGCACTTTAAAAAGACTTTAATTAAAATGAGTAATCGAGTATTAAAAAACAATATTATCTATGTATCGTGTTTTCTTGCGTTGATACGTTGGCACCATCCCATATAGGGACTACGTGCCAGAGACCTGGTGCTGCTGCCGATCAGGCCCAAATTCTGAAATGCCGCAAATATTCTTCTTTAATGGGGTCTTACGAATTTGCGGCATTAGCATTTGAAACTTTGGGTCCTTGGTCGGCGCATACGAAAAAATTTGTGAAGGATTTGTCCATGCGGCTGGTCCATGCTTCAGGGGAGCCCAGCTGGTACCTATTTCGCCCAGCGAATAAGCCTCGCCATTCAGCGAGGAAATAGTGCCAGTATCCTGGGAACCATACCGCATGGCAGTTTTCTTGAGGGTTTATATATATTATAATTAGTTAAGATCTAGGTTATTGTTTTATTTTTATAATATTTTTAATGGTTAGTTTTAAGATCTTGGTTGTTATATTATATTTATATTTTTTGTATCGTGTTATACAAATCGGGTCTTTCGAGTTCAGTCTATGATTAACGTAATGGTTGACAGAGAAGTGGTCTTTTGATAGAGCAGCGCCTTGTTGACTCAGTCGTATGTGCGCTGCGTGTACATCGGAGGTGATGGGTTCGAATTTCGGGGAAAGAAGATGTTAAAAAATGTTTTGCTCAGGCAGGGTACAGAAGACTGATCTATTTCTCGCCTGAAATGAAAAAATATGAGTGAATAGCTGATAGTAGGTACACAGGTTTCTCCGGGGGCACACTGATAAACAGCGCTCCGTCAAATGGCTTCAGCTTCCGAATAGTTGCAGATATATATTTATTTAAGGAATATTTAAACATTTGTTTAACTCTGAAACTGATAAAGAAATGTGTCGACTCATGCTTCACGAGGGGACTATAAACGTTCGATTGGGGTTAAGAAAAAAACTCAACCAATCAGGTGAAGCACAGTTTAATACTCATATCCTGGAACATACATTTGACGGGCTCGTTGGCGCGTTCTGCCGTGCGCATCGATGGGTCGTGGGTTCGAATCCCACCGGCATGTTTATAATTTTCTGTAAGCCTGTTTTCCCCACGTCTGGTAACTTCGGGCATTGATCGGGTGGGAGGAATATCGAAATTCCGACCGGGTAACGAACCACCGTTCCTAGATGGAAAAACCGTGAAGTGATTTCCGAATGCCCGAAGTAAAGACTGATGTTCTGTAGCTGGGGTATCACCTACCATCAAGTGAACCTCATGCTCGTCTGTCGATATCTAACGTAAAAACTATCGTCGTAGTCTTACCCTATAGCACTCGCCGTTGCCGGCTGCCGGCCGTACGCACGAGCAGTATCCGGAACGGGCTCGCTAATGAGCAGCGAATTGTCGATAATTGGTCGCGCAAACATCGATAAGTTCAACGGCACATCACCTTCGCGCTCGCTCCGGTCAGATACTTACTTCTTACTGCACAATAAGTTGTATTGCCTTCTACCGAATATTTTTTTATGTTAGATATCGACAGACGACCATGAGCTTCACTTGATGGTAGGTGATATTCCAGCTACAGAACATCAGTAAATGATGCGCTTGTGACCTATTTTTAAAACTGCTTAAAACTAGTACTTCTTTATACAAAAACAGAACAAACAGAAATTATGGTATAGCAGCGCGCCGCGTGCGATAGCTTGTACTTTGTATTACAGTGCCGTAAGTATTACACACCTGGATTATTTTATGTTTTTGAAAAATATATAATAATAATTAATGTATCCATGATTCAAACGTCGAAGTTTTTATGGATATACTAACGTGCAGTACCCGTCAGACATGTCAATTGAAGCTGTTTTGTTTTGTAAAATTGTTTACTACGCATAGCTCAGTGCAATGATGATTACAATAGTGAGTTAATATCGTCGTACAAAATATGTTTTTGCGGGAACTATTTGAGGTTTCGTGTACTTTGAAGGTGCGGCGCTGTTTGGGGAGCAGCGAGGGGGCTCGGGCGGCAAGGGGGCGGCAGGGGGCGACGAGGGGGCGACGAATAATTGTCACAATAAACAGTCCGTAATAGAGTGGAGCCGCGCCCGGACAACTAATTAACGGAATGGACGCCGCGGTAGGGACACCACAACTACAAGCGGTAACGGAAACGATACAAGCCTCACTCAATTTAATAATTTGGTCAGGAAAAACTAATTATGTACTTGTGCATAGAAAAATATATTTATAACGGAATACAGAAACGAAAAATGTCATGTCTTGTATTTATTGTCAATGCAAGATGTGGGCTTGAATGAATGGACTGATCTAAGAATTGTTTTGAAGAAAATTAAATGTTACTAGAAAGTTTACGATAAGTATAAAGGTGAATAGGTAATTTAACAAAAAAATTCCGTACACATTTAAATAAATTGCAACCGTTTTCTTCGGATTTAAATTGAAAGAGTGTCAGCCCTACCGCTCGCGGGCCACGCCCCACTTTGCCACTCTTTTGGCAACTTTCCGTATTCAGATTTGGGCACAGTTCTCGATCAGGTCCTTATGTATGTCACTAATTTCCCTTTCAGGTTTTAAACTATCTGTAACGTGAATACGGTAAAATTGTTTATTACCAAAATATAAGTCACGAGAAAGACGTCTCGTAACTAATTCTGTAAGTCGTCATCGTCGTGTTTGGGGGAATCTTGAATGTTTATAATGTTATAGTGAAATCTATCTATCTACAGGCCAGGGGCGTAGCTTACTCTTGATGGGCCTTGTATCAAAATTTGGGGGGGGGCTTCTTGGAGGGTTAATTTTCGCTTACACGGGTTCGTGGCCCCTGTAGCTAGAGGGCCCCGTATCTTTGATACGGATGATACGACAGTTGCTACGCCCCTGCTACAGGCATACGTTGTACCCACTATAAATGGATTACCATTTACCATCCATTAATATAATTTCTCATAAATATCCGGTAGAAATTATTTGAAATTCGAACAAATGTCAGATTGACGATACGAATACCCGCAAGTCCAAAATTCGAAGTTCGGCTGACGGATCGTCCATTCCCCTATTACGAAAATCTTTCGGATCCGATGATCGATTCGTCGTTCGCATTCAGACATTATCTCAAGTGTTTGACATTTCTGTGATCTTAATTATAATCGTTAAAATAATTGAAAATGTTTTCTGAGTTAGTTAAAATACGAAGTTGTTGTTTCTTCGTTTCTCCGAAATTTCAGCGTTCGATTTAGGTAATACACCTCCAGAGGGGTGAGCACGAACAAGTATCGAAAGAGTATTCGTATCGTCGAACTGTCAGTTGTATGAAAAATCATTTGAAATTTCATATAAATGACAGTTCGACGATACGAATACTCTTTCGATACTTGTTCGTGCTCACCCCTCTGTTCCACATTCGGAGCTCAACTATTAGAGAAATATCGTAATTCCATATAAGTAACCAGTTCTAAAGTTAACAATTAAACAAATAGATGAGCCAGCAAAGCCGTAGAGAAAGTGACAGTGTCAACAAGTGCCGCTCCGAATCCTACGTAAAACTTATTAGTCCTTCGTTAATCGATTATGAAATATCAAAATGTTGTTTTCGTATCGTAAGTTGTTTATTCATTTGGTAATATAAATATTTACGACTTATAACTATTTATAAAGCTTTGCTCACTTAAAAAGTACAGTTTTAAAGGGTTCAAGGTAAAAGGTTTCGCATTTAAAATACGAGTATTAGTATAAATAGTACAATATTTAATACCATGCCAATGATAATAGCTTAATTATAATAACAATAGTATCAGCTTTCATTACGAAACGAAAGATGAAACATCAGACGAAAATAAGTCTCGCATAAAAATGACAATTCATTGACAATATAGTATGGTGTCAATATAATTACTTTGTTGTATAAATTCTATTCTATCATAGGCACTAGAGTATAATTTTGTTTTCATACAACTATTTGTGTCCTAAATAAATAAAAAATATAGAGTCGAGGCCCCGGTTGTTGCGCAAAGCTCGGAGCGGTGGGGTTGGCGAGTGAGCTGGTGACTTGGTCAAGGTTTCCGCCCCAAAATTGGCTTAGTTTTCGCTCGCGGTGGCATGATTTGGCGATCCCATTATGGTAGATTAGGGGGTGAATGGTTTAGTGGGTAGTTCTCAGAGACTGTTCTGGAGCAGAGGGCTCATAGCAGGTAGTCTGAGGTGAGGATGAGAATGAGCCCAATACTCATGCATCCTTGCACTATTCCGATGCAGCGGGTAAGCAAATTGCATTTCCTCTTGGTAAAAAAAGATCTCCGCACCATCTCAATTCCTTCTCAATTAAGTTCGTAAAGTGCATCAAGGTTACTAGCACGCTTCTACGACCATACATAAACGTGTAGTGAGTAACATAATTGAAATAACTTAATAATGACATAATAGACATAGGAATGGAAACTTTATGTTTAATACTCATTTGTAACAAACTCTTGTATACTATACAAGAGTTTCTTTATGAAGAATACATTATTATACTTTTGAATAATCAGTTCCTTAATATGCTTCCGATTTAATTTGCTGACCGTACATTATCTAGACCTATAATGTACAGAGATTACATCTCGGAATCAAAACAAATGCGACCCTGACATTTATCTAATTAGTTTATTTTTTGGTTAAATTACAGACAGTACCTGATAGATATCTTATTAGAATTCAATAAAACTCTTTTAAAATATGAGGGGAACGTATATCCGCTGGTCCCACGGGAAAATTCATAGATGTGAAGCTGTTTTACTCGGCAACAGGCAATGCATTACTCATATAATTGATTCTGCTGGCACTGCACTAATGCCGCGTCTATATAAGGAGATCGGGAAACCGCGATAAATCACAAAAACTCATAGCGACAGTCGGAAGTGTACGCAATGATTGATCGTCGGCTCAGCGGTCCGCAACAACCGACGTTGCCAATATATACTAAGTATAACATAATAATAATATATGGTCCAACGAACTCTTTAGAAGTGAACCGTTAATTCCACTTGTTTCGAGCTCAGCAAAAAATCGACGTCGAAACACGAAATGAGCGCACAGCGAGGGTCGAGCGGCGAGCCGGTCAACTTGTTACACTATGTTCGTTTAGCCACGTTTACAGTTCGTCAGTACGTAGTCAGTAAATCTGAGAGAGATCGGTGGATCGTAGTTGAAAGATATGTGGAGTGTATCATGGCCAACAGTTCATCTGGGCTGGTGCTCCCCGGTGCCCGTGTACATAGGCAATAGCAGAAGCGTTGCAGGTGTGTTGCCGGACTTCATACCGGTTCACAAGTACCGCTAGCGACAACTGGTTATGATACGAGGCAGAAAGTTCTTAAAGGCTTGTCTCAAAATAAACTTATGCTACATAATATGTTTATTCAATGAATTTAAAACAGTATATACTAAGATTTTACATAGAGTTCTTATATACATATATTACATAATACATAATACATAAGCGCGACTGTCATCTGTGTTTGATCGCGACGTGGAGTAAAATGTAACCCCAGCCCCAAAGTCAAGTCCAGCCTCTAATTTTCTTGTTTAAAAAATCAATCCGTCTTTGTTTAACTTATTCAGCACTGACATAGTTTTGGGAAACACTCACGAAACATTGGGCTATTTTCGTATATGCTTTGCCGGTGACTGATCATTTTTGAGCTCCTTCCCCGTCACACAGTAATATGAATGTTCTAGGCTGTCACTGAAGGTAACCCCTAAATAATCTCAGGTAATCACTGAATTTAAAGAAAGAGAGAGAGCGCCCGGGACGCTCTCCGTCATAGGCTTCCCAGGCAGGAAGGCAGGAAAGAGTATCGATGGGGACGCTCTCAATGACGAATGGGTTAAAAGAACTAACCAACAAACACATTCTTATATTGATAATATTAGTAATATAAATCAAGGAAATTATAAATGCAACATAACATTAATAAATAATTACACAATGTGCTTTACGTAAAACGTTTCGCGATTGTTTACCGTCCCGGAGTCCATTACGAGTATTATAAAGTGTGTCAATTATACTTTACTGCAGTTTTTTTACAATCGGTATCGACATCGCCGCTGTCAGATATTATATTTTGACTGGTTTGTTTTTAAGTACTTAAAGAATTTTGGCTTAATTAATTCGACACACTGATTTTGTTTGTGTGATTTTATCAAATATCGATATTGTATGTGATCTCCTTAAGATACACTCATTAATAGAAATTTGTAAGCGAGATCTAAAACAAGTTTGCAACAGGTTCAACTGATATGGCGCTATCGTCGGCCACGCCACAGTATATACTACAAATAAATAAAAATAAGATATGCATATAATATGTATAATGTATATGTATGTAACTTTAGTGTTCCTGATTAACAAACGATCGCTTAAAACCGATGAAACTAGATTTTTTCCTCCTCATTTATCATCCCAAAGCTATTTTATTTTATTTTTAATAAAACTGATGAAAACACGGAGGGTTTGTATTGAGAGATCTTTATTATTTTTTAGTGTTATGTTTGAAACAACGTTACTTGTCGACATTTAATTCTTGACATATTACGGGAACGAGCTACATAAAATTTTGATATATGCGATCACCGTTACACGCATATTGAATCACTATAACATTGAAGTAAACTGTGACTAGACAGACTAAAAACTGATCAATCTACTGGCAGAGTGCAGTCCAAGGTTCTGCGCCGGGGCAGGCGGAAGACGGGCAGTCTCTCACGGCTAATACTAGATATTTATACGTTATTGTTGTTAATTTGTTGCGCCATCGCACCTTGTCTCCGCGATCTGATGAATACACAATTAATTAACGTTTTGTCTTTACAAAAATATCTCACGTTTAGAGGCCTCTCATCTCAAAAAATATCTTTTATATAATGGTAGTTTTGCTTTAATTAATAAACAGATTTGCTGTAATTAAAGGTCGGAGCGTATCATTGGCTAATGTTCTGTAGCTGGGATATGACCTACCACCCAGTATCGCTCGCATGACGATATCTCACATACAAAAATACTATGATGGGTTCCGTGGCGACTTGGGCCACTAGCAGTTTGCCTTCCAATGGGTGGCTTCCTTCCATGCCCCACTAGGGGACACGAGATTTCGATTTATGTCTGACACCTCCCGACACCGCTCAGTTATTGATCTGACTTTATAAAATGACGTGTATGACCTCAAACATACCTATTACATAAGTCTTATATCGCAGTGTTTCCTCACATGTATTAAAAAACATTTGTTTTTTTTTAACGCGTTTATTCAATGATTCGACAAAACTGAGTGTTGCGGTGTTAAAGGTGACATATATTTGAATGTTAAGAAGGGCCGGCCGCCTGCCGGCGACGTTTATTATATTGAGTGCTGTATAAATAAGTACATTGTGCATTTTCTACCTTCACATTATCACTCTGTTGTCTTTTTATAACGACAGACGACCGTTAAGCTAATTCGATGGTAGGCTAGACATATTATTTATTAAGATATCATTGATGTCTTGTCAATTTATGTTGAGTTCGGTATTTCACATTTGATATCCAATCTCCGACAGATCTCTCACTTTGGATGATTTGGACGTACTCTCAATTGTTCTACGAGAGAATAAGATATCATACTTTAAAATACCTAAATTAGAACGAACATTTCAACAATTTACTAAAAATTAAGAACCAATTTTATTTATTAAATAAATAATAATAAGTAATAGTTCTCTATGAGGTTCCATTTTTGATAAAGGACGCTCACAACATCGAACCTGATGGATACCGACGACGGAATGAGTAGGCCCTTTTATTGTTTCTAAGTCGTATCGGTTAACGGTTTGGAAAAATGATAAGTACCTATTAATTCCCTTAATTATGTATATAGATGAGTCCTATTATATGGGTCAATCTAACAATTTGATAATTTTGATATTTTTTTATGTAAACGCATCTTATTAATATAATTAACCATGTAAGCTATTCAAATAAGCCTAACTAACTAACTTCGGCTTCGAAACACTATTTTGAATTTCTGTATATCTGTAAACTTTCAGAATCTCTCTTGTGATTTTGGATTTTGGCGCTTATTCATAGCACACGTCGATTTCCAAAGTTCAAATGTTTTCATGTATCAGAATGGATTTTGGACCTATGTTACGTGATTGAAAAATGGCGGGCGCCAGCATTGTTATACTAATTCGATGTGTCTTACTAATAAATAATTTAATTGATTCCCGCAACTTACGCAGTATACAAAGTAGCCCCGGGGTTATTCACGATTTAAAACGTAAGAGATAGAGAGTCACATACACACTATTGGTTAACTGTAGATGGCTTGTCAACTTGAAAGGCCACAGCTAAACGAATTCACTGAGGAGCGTGTAACCTTGGAAGTGTTGCTGTGAAGGATTGCAACAAATGGCATAACTTAGTTATTATCATAATCGCCTCGCGCGGTTAACGGTAACTATTATCTCATTAGCTTCTTATAATATTATATTACGCAATCTTTCATAGCGTATTGCAATTTATAACACCCTTGCTTGGATCCATAAGAAAAATATTGTATTTCTTGATTAGCTGCCACGTCGCTTTAGTTTTAAACTCTAATTACTGAAATTGCGTGCAGCAAAGTGTCTTACAAAACTGTATTATACCTAAACGATTCCACTCGTTGTCCTCGCATGCAAACAAGTATATTAACTATGTATAAATATAGATGTAGTGATCGCCCCGCAGTATGTAGGTCCCAAGTACCTGTCCTAATTGTAAAACTCGGCCGAAGCTAATAGAACCCTAGAGGTAACACGCGGCTTCGATCGCAATTAAACTTACACACCATATTGTATATGTGGAGGTACGTAGGGGAAATATATTATATATATAGAGTTATTTTGAGTTTTAAATAGCTGAAGGACGCATCCTCAAGTCCTCTGGCTCTGCGGATGTACATGGGGGGTGGTAATAAAAAAGTATCTGATTCCATTCAGATAAAAGCAATTAAATATATTTGGCTTCGGTCTATGAATTTCCTATAGCTCAATGTAAAAAGAGCTCGCGTTATTTTTCTGTGGCTGAACCTATCGTAATTTCCGTTTAGTTATTTGTTGTGTGCGATAAGGGTTTTTATTATTATTATCCTTAAGCGAGCCCTACGCTCACCGTCCATTATTGATATTTAAAAAAATCCGACCATTCGTACGAACAAATTCGAGTGTTTATTTTTTGTAGAAGTTGAACGAGCTGATAGTAAAGTATTCCAACACCAGATGATTTGCAAGTGTTGTTTTTAAAGGTTCCAAAGCTTCTAAAATATCGTACCGTGCATAGAGTTTATATTCTAATTGATATTATAGTCGTAGTGCAGTGGCTCCGTGCGGCGCGCGAGTGTCACCGCGCGACCTCGCTCAAGGCTGCAACTCCACCTGCCAGCACCGGTACATGCCTCCTTTTATTTTTATCTACATGTATTCCTAGGTCTTCTAGCACTCGCTCGAATCGCAGTACATCGCTGTATGAATAAGACTTGCCCCACAACACAACACAACGTGTACGCAGCAATGCACGCTCTACCTTCATTATTATCGGACGGCATGCACTGTCAGATAGAAACTTTATACATTACTTTACATTGCATATTATTCCTGCGATCATTCGCGTGTATTTGTAACAGCCTTCGCATTTTTAAGGCCAATGACGTGTAAATCAGGGAAAATTACCGAAAATAGTGGGTTTCAAAAGGAAAACGGTACGTCTTCATTGAAAAAGTTTTTGAGCAAAACAGTTTCAACTTATTTGGATTCATCCTGCGCCTAGTATGTTTCTAGTCACCATTAGATCGTTTGTGGGATATCCAATGCGCTTGGAAAATGCTTGTAGTTAAGTTTTTACACTCACAGTACGGAAAGTGAATTCTCGCGTCCCCGTAGTGGGGCATGGGGCAGACACATTACTGTATAGTTTCAATGTTAATTTTTCTTTATAAACAAGGTTAGTCTTTAGTGAGTCCCAGGGACTCGAACCCGGAATAACCAGTGCTAAACGCAATGCACATATCACTGAGCGACAGAGGTGATCAAGCACACACATACACTTCAAGTGTGGGTATTTTTTGATTGTACATAAATAAAATCAAGAATTTTCGGCGTCCTATTAAAAACTATTTTAATTTTAGTTTATTCAATTTTATTATTGTTTTACTTTTTCATATCCAACCAACACATACGATTGATTTATTCATAACTGTTTTATTTTTAATAAATAATAGTAATAATTTGAATCTTAAATCGTGGTTGTTGAATAAAATAGTTTATAGATTTCAACTCGATATACCTATGTTGCTCGCTGATAATGTAGTTTTCTATTGGTGAAAGAATTTTTAAAATCGGTCCAGTAGATCCAGAGCTTACCCCCTTCAACCTCACAAACTATACTTCTATATAATATAAGTATATACTCGTAAGTATAGAATTATGTAAAGCATAAGGTGATTACCACCAAAGACTCCGGTCGGCGCCATCGAAGACGTCACACGCGTTAATTAAACATCAAAACTGATTAGCATTTCCCTGCGCAATGGGTGCTAAGGTCGTGTTTTTGTTCACTAATGTAATATTTGTCCACACATTACCGGCTCCCTTTCCGCAATTAAAAGCTGTTCCATTACCCGTAATATCTGGTAAATAAATCTTTTTAGTGTTGAAGTGCAACACATATAGAACTTCATTAGAATTCTTCTCACCAAAAAATTCTACTGATTTCGACATCTTCATTTTTTCCACGATAAAACAGCTGTAATCAAAACTTCAAGTAATCTTAAAGCAAAAATCTTGAAAATCAACACACATGTACACATGGCACACACACACATACATTGTTTTATATTGCGCTCACGATTAATTTATTAACTGTCGTTTATTATATATCTCATATTTAATTTCTTTAAAAAGTAAAGTCCATTATTGGCTATCATTTAAAGACATAAGTTGTAACTTTTATATTTATATATTCATATTTGTATTGCTACGTGACTTAATAAATAAATAAAGTGTCGATAGTGAGGCTCGTTGTGATAAAGAAAATAATCGATACTTAAACCACAGTTTAATAAGTTACTTACCTGTTACCAACGTATGTACTTCCGGTATTAGCTTTAAAATAGAATCAACTGTTTTTATGGCTTAAAGAACCGAAAATGTCTTTTATTGTCGCGAGTAGATATCACACATTTAAATAAAATAAATTTTACCGAATTAAAACGGAATTTATTGTTTATATTATTTATTTATCGAACGTTTTTCAGCAAACGTGGTCACGGGCAGACTGAAAAGTGACAGCTCTCTGATTTGAATTTTTGCCATACTAACGAAATTTATTTCAACGCAATTGATATTTGCTGTAATTTTCTATATTATAGCAATATTGACTAAATATCCCCCTTTTTTAGTATGTTTGACCTGTCGGGGTTTAAAATTTAAATTCATTAAAATGTATTATGTTAAAAATGATTTTTTCATAATTCATTTAATTTCATTGAACAAAAAGACATGGAATAGAACCAACAATACCTATGATTGCGTATTTACAAAAAAGTATTTTCATTATAGATGTATTACAAGAACGATTACATAATATGTGGAGAGACGAGCAAATAACATTTCCATATTGTGTAGTACACAGAAAACATTATTTTTTTTCCACATACAACAATTTTTTTTATTTATTTTTATTACAACTTTTCCATAATTTCATACTGTTTGGATGTTTGTAAGTTGTAACACAATCACGCTTAAACGGCTTAACTGATTTAAATAAAAATTTGGTACATATACAGATCACAGTCTCTAGTCAAAACCATACCCAAGTTTAAGGTAATTCTAAGGCTATGCCGCGAAAGTTTGTAGCAAAAGCAGGATTAAACTGTCCTTGGCTGGCACCGACTCCAAAATAACTGTTAATAAATATTAAATATATAGTATATATAAGTAACAATAATTTTGTCGATGTCCTTTAAGTCTCTTGCTTTGAAGTAATTATGTTTTAAATATAACCGCATGTGATTGCTAGTCGACTAATAATAGCGTTTCATGCAGATAGAGATTATTTATTTATATATTGTAGCTGTTGTATTTCCTGCAAACTCGGCACTTATAACCCAGTAACACATTAACGGCCTTATTCATAAACGTATTATACCTAAGCTAAGATATATTTAAAATATTTATGTTTTGTTTCTTTCGCTCTGTAATCTTTTAATATTCGATAGAGCGAGACAAAACATATTTTAACTATATCAAGCTTATAATACGTTTATGAATAAGGTCATAAGTCATTAAAGTTACCTATATCAAATTAAAATAATTACTTTTAACTATTGTGATTAAAATTTCTTGGGTTGTTATTTTCTAAAAATAAACCTTATATTTCCTTGTACATCTCGCCCGGAGCGCGCACTAATCTCTGTGTAACGGCACTATTATAATAATTAACATAAGTATTCGGCCGTCACCCGGCGGTCGGCGTCGGGAATATTAACCTCGTTGGTATTAGTAGTGGTACCTACTGGGCCACTCGCATATCTTCCACGTGAACGCTTATCACCGATAAGTGACTTCGGCTACCGATATCCTTATCCGCCGTTACAATAAGTGGACTCTAATTCTTTAACTTTGTTAGAATTCTTCAAATCAGAGTTTAACTTGTAACTGGTTTTGTTATTATCATCTTGGGCTAACGCATAGAACTACATATTGTTTTTTGCAAATATTGTCCCCTTTGAGGCAAAGTTAAAATATAGATTTTGAGTATTTTCCGTCAGTTTACCTTATCCGAAATAAAAACTCAGGTATGTCATGTATTTACTGTCCTGGTATGTCTGCTACCAGCTCGGACGTAAGGCGACGTAGAAGTAGCTCTGTCATTTAGTTATATTTCTTAATAATATATTATCGGCAAGGCATATGATTTAGTCATTATAAATAATGGCAGCATTACAATACTGCGAACACAGAAAACATCGGTCGCCGTTATAATATACTTTACCGGTCAAAATGCAATATCTTTTGACAGGTATTACATTTTATATAATTTTATAAAATGTAATACCTGTCAAAAGATAGATATCAATGCCTTCAAAATCTATATTTAGCCCCAAAATGATCCTAATTTTTTAAAAATATACTTTGGTTAGAATTTTAAGACTGTAACATTTTTTTTTTCAAAAGCAACTGACGTAATATGATGTTTTTTAAAAAAGTCTAGAATTTTAGTCAAATACCAATGGAATCAGTAGCGTACAACAATAGAGTGTGAAGATAATTTTAAACTATTTTATTAAATTAATTTATGTTAGTAAAACAGGCTGTGCAAATGTCGTCATCCTTGACCTTTCACACGTCTCTACCGACTCCGCGCTTCTGTTCGTGTTCTCATATCTCAAGAAGTTATACTTTACACAAATAAGTTCCGATTAGGATATTATATTTATACACTACACAAAATTGGCGAATCAAAAATATCTAACAAAATTATTTCCCTAAATTTTGAAAGGCTTGTTGATGCAATAGTTTATTAATCACTGTATTTGTTATGGACCTAGTGATTAATAAGGCATTGTAAAAACTGCCCGCGTAGAGGGCAGTGTGATAAAAACTATTGAAATAATCAAATCGTCCGGGCATTATTTATAATGTTTATCACCTATGGGGCAGAGTAATTAAAACCAGGTTTTATTTCTGTTATTTTTATTTCAAACGTAGAATCAATATTTAAAAATAAATAAAATCTTTCCTTTCATTGGTACCTACCATATTAATAATCAAACTCATAATTTATATTTATAAGTGTATAAAAGTTATATTATTTTTTACCACTAGTATGTAGTATCCCAGGAGGCGCATTGGCTTTGGACTCTTTAAAAAAATTAAAAAGTTTAGATTAAGTTAAGAAAGCAAACCATCAAATAAGGTAGATATTGTTATGTTTATAATGACTCCCAACAGTTATATTAGTCTAAAAATGAGCTATGTTGGTATGGTGACCAACGCGCACGAGTCGAGTTTGTTGTTATAGTACGTACATCCAGGGGCGGATTTTCTTATAGACCGAGTAGACCAGGGACTAGGATGGCAATATTTTGGGGGCGGCAGAACTAGGTGAACTTATACGTATACATCAACGTTTAGGAACTCACAAATAAAAACGGTATGCATCAGTATCTCATAGCACCGATTGATGTAATTTTATCATTTATAGAGTTTCCTTATATATTACTGTAATTCAATCCTTATATTTATCATTCAATTCTTCGTGCTCTAGTTGAGTAGTCGGCAATGTTATATAGGCCTAGGGCGGACAGCGTTTCAAATCCGCCCCTGCTTATATCTACATTTCACCCGTGTGAAGCCGGGGTGTGTTGCTAGTATTTAAAAGTTTGAGAGTGTTTTAACATCAAATGGAAAATCCCGATAATATATAGCTAGTATAAACACAAACAACAAGTAACGAGGATTAGCAAGAAAGCTACCCCCTCCTACGTAGGCCGCCCGCGTGTAGCAACAGCGGTAACCTTCACGTGAACATTTACCCTGCTGTTTCTCTTATTTATTACCTTGTCTTGTTATTTCTAATGGTCATGTATTTTACAAATAGGACGCCTAAATTGAAACATTGTCAATGCTGGTGTGGTAGGTCGCTCTACATACCTATTTAATATAGAAAATGACAGACTTTTGTAAAGTGGGATACAATACTTAGGAAAGATAATTGAAAATTAAGCTGCGGAAGTAATTATATAGGATGGAAATATAAAAGCGCGTCATTTTTGAAGAAGTTAATTCCTTAGTGGGGCGTGGGATGTTCATTTCGCTGATTTTCCTTCATAGTCAGATAGTAGAATCAGCCGTCTGTGCCTGTCAGTCGTATTTTTTTTATAAAACTCGAACTCAGGACCTCCAGTACTAAACGCATAGCTCATATCACTGACCTCAAAGGTGGCCAATTTTGTTATAATTTGTGACCTTCAAGAGATTAAAATGGGAAGTAAAAGCACCACAGAACCAAAATCATTGGCAACTAGTCAGGCATCAAGAAACTCTATCAACAATGTTACATCTCTAATCGTTATGCCCAAGAATGCCAGTTGAAATGAATTCGCAATGAGCACTATCAAGCTCACATGTCCTTCAACAGCGGGTTGTGTGTGTGTGTGTGTGTGTGTGTGTGTGTGTGTGGTGTGTGACAAGTGCTCGTCCGAGCGTCGGGCTCGGGTCAGCGACCCCGGCACCACGCCGCGCCGGGCGAGTGTTGCCAGCTCTGTGGCGATCCCTTGGCGGGACAACAGGCATCATCGCCTTGAGATGACCACCACCGCGACTTCATAAGACTATTAACTCTGAGACATTTAACACTCAACCTACCAGAGCGGTCAAATGACCGATTTTGAGACTAGAATAAAATTCAAATTAAAATTACTGCACGATTTTTTCTAATACATATAAATTTATATAATATACATATAATATAACTATACAAAAACCTAATAAGTATTAGTTTCCCGAGAGAATTTAAAGACAGCTCTTATTCTAATCTATGAATTAAAGTCTATATTCTGTTCAAAATGTTAGGCCCGTTAGTTTCGTAGATTGGAATAAAGAAAATTAAAGTATTTAGTTATCCTAATATTTAAAACCTGAAAGAGGTGCTCACTGCTCAAGCCTACAGCACCCACGAGTCCCGTTAATCGATGTTTATTAATAACTGATAATCACTCGTTTTAAAATGTATCGAGGCGAGTCCACGCCCACTCGCGTCGGGTCTCGAACCCCGGTCAGTTAACGGGGACGCGATAGGGGACCGGGGACCACATCTAATTAACGAAATTGAGATTTCGTAACGAATATCGTTAATTCGTTAATCTCGGTATCTTATTGAACTTAAACAAGTTAAGCGTTTTATATGTATATGGAATCTAATTAGAAAATAAAAAAATAGATACCAACTAAAATACTTAAGACGATATTTGGTGTTGTGTGTTCATGTCTTTTTTGTGAGTGAACTGCGTGTGCTGGCAGGCAGGCAGGCATTCACTAAATACTTATGAAAAAGTGTTATTGCCTAGAAGCACTGGTCTATCTCTACGGGGGTCGGTTATATTTATAGCTTATTTATTTCTTTAAAATATCGATGCTGATGTCGTCAGAATATTATAATCGTTGAAAATAGTGTCAAAAGGGATTTTAACAATGTTTTATACCGTCATTCGCTTTTTATTTCAATTCACTTTTTAATACCGTTCAATTTACGTTTTCATAGTAAAAATAGGTAATTACATACTTTAAAGCCAATCAAATTACTGTTTTCTATGTAAAATGCGAATGCAGAAAATCATCGGCAAAATTTAAAAAATCTTCACTGCTTGTGCTACGAACATTCTACAAAATACTGATTTCAGCTTAGCTAGTATTATACAGTATTTGCTACTCATACTTCTGATAGTTACTAGAAAAAATAATTATTTAAAGACATGAGCACATTAGGCGTTCGTCGGACGCCTGTTAAATATGTTTGCGATACGATCTTGACGTTATCTCTTTATCAGTGGCCTGTGGAGCGTTCGGGCAGCGCCCCCTCCCCGCCCGGGGCGCTCCCACAGCGGGATCCGAGGTGCAGTGGGGGAGGAGGGAGGTACGACCGGAAATCGACGCTATCACGCAATAATCTAAACACCAAGTTATCGCAGTGGTGATATTTTATCGTAATACAGTAGCTGTTAATTAATACAAGAATCTCGTCTCCATCTTGTACTGAGATAAATATAATTGTGGTCATCGAGCGGCAATCGCTGGAGGGGCTGATTGCGAGTTATGACCGACGGCTCACCATCCTTCGCGTTCAGATAATGTAAGAACGTCAATAGAGCTTCTTAAATAACCTGGAAAATTATCAAAATAAATGTCTCTAGTCTTTAGTTTATTAGATACTAGCAACACGCAACTTCGCAAGGTTACAATGTAGACTTGTCTATACACAAAAAAAAGGATTTTTAAAATAGATGGAGTAGTTTTGGAGTTAAATCGTAACATACAAACAAACAATTTTATTCCTCTTTATAATATTAGTTTAGATAGTCGTCTATAGGTAGATATAATATTGTAAAGTTTATTTATGCTTTCTTAAAGTTTTTTCCCACTTAAATATTTTTTACAATGATTAGGTACATATTATTAGTTATATTACGAGTATATGTACTGTTTATTCTGATATTTTAACATACACTAAAGCATTTATTTATTTCCATTTCTGACTGTAGGTATATCAATTTCAAATTATTGGTTAATAGTTAATACTAATAGTAACTCTACAGCACACTAATGCTAGACATATCCTTCATTTATATTATAAGACGTATATTTTTTCATACATTGTTCTATTAATGCTCAATCTATATCCGAAATGCATCAGTGTCATTGCTGATCAAGATTTAAATCCTGTTCCAGCAGCTAAAAGTGTGAAAGCCGACCACAATTAATTAGATATACTCACTTCATGTAATGCTCATGTTGTATGTAATCGTTATCAGTCTATAAGCGGTGGCCACTTATCCAAAAACTATTATCGCGATATCGGACTACCGAGCCGATAGTGACGACTCGATAGGCGATAACGGGCGGACCCGATACAGATGTAGTAAAGCCTCTAGTATCGACTGTCGACAGTGATAACTGATAATAGATAGGTTGTAAGATTACGTAATGCTATTTAAAATTTGATTTTCATTGTGTATCTATTGTGTGTCCTCCGGACAACTACACTTATTTGAAAAACAGTGGCGTAGCATAGGTCACTAGCACCCGGTGCGGATCCCAAATTTGTCGCCCCCTCCTTTTTGCAATTGATTATTGATTTGGGTTCTTTTTGGATAACACTAATCTAAACAGAAACTCTCTTATTACGGTGATGTAGTAACAAAAATTAAAAAAAAAATCTTGAAGGAAGTCATTTTTGTACCGTTACCTGTAAAATACCGCCCCTGCCAAAGTGTCACAGGGGGGGACTGCACCATGCTACACCACTGTTGAAATATAAACCAGCTTTTGTTTTCTTAAGAGTATCAACGAATTATTAATCTGTTATAAAAGAGACCTTGTCCTGTTATTCTGTATAATATTTATTAAACATACAAAAAACTATTTCTTTTTATGTATCTGTAAGTTTACTGATTTCTTGACTGGGGCAATTAACAGTACTAATTAGGTCACAAATAAGAAATCAGTAAAAATATTTACATAATAAAACCGTTTAAAAAGAAACAGCTTTTTTGGATCCCTTGTAAAGTAGATAAAAACGACTTATGCAATGTTGTTTGCTAGCCGACGATATGTCAAGTCATTCTATAAATGTGTATACTCAATAAATATCTCAAACCGTTGGAGCACCTGTTGATTCCTTCTATATAGTTTCATGATGCATGAGGACTGTATCTCATTAATTGAACGGTATAATTATTAGACCCTATATTACCTCGATATCGTGGAGGAAGACCGCCTACTATCGCGTCTCGGTAGCGCAGTGCGTGGCTGCGGGGGACAGCTGCGCCGGCGACCTTTCGAACGCAACCTGCACATAACTCAGCTCCTGACATTTACCACTATCACGGATATCTCGACCACTCCACCGTTAACGGTCACTCTCTCTCAATGAAAAACACCACCAACCGGCCTAGCATGACAACCGCGACAAAATTTAGTCGACCGTTTTCTCGTGTTTTAATCGATTATCTCTTTATTTCTTCCGGGTGTAACATGACCATTACACTTAAAACTTGACTTTTATTATCAAAAATAGATATATTTGTCGATCGAGATATCTTTTTTATCAAAATTGTCGATTTCGAGATATAATATATCTCCATATCTTACATCTTAGTTTGTCTTCTCTCGTCCGCGACATATTTCATGTCAGTCATGCTAGGCCGGCAGGACTCAGCACTATTGAGTTTTTTAAAATTCGCATCACTAATAAGTCTATTTTTCAGCTGACTACGTTTCAAAGTCCGAGGGATGTGCATCCCGGCGCCTGAATTAATAATTAAATCACCTTGCTTTCCTGTTGAACCACAGTATATATAGTAATTACTTGTATATAATTGCAGGACGTTTTGTAACTTATTAACTAGTAGTAAGACGGTACAGTGGTTACCGCACGGTGTTCGTTAGTGAAAGTGCGACCGACATTGTGTGATTGACAACCAAGTGCCGTGCGTTCACTCGAGGTGCTCAATACAACTTAGTGAGACCGCATCTCGTTGCCTCCTTATTTCCCATCTTCACTAGTTTGGCAGCTGACTTTTTGGTGCGACAAGATATTTTCGAAATAGTCAAACTTTTGTACATACATTTGTAAATATCGCCAAAAAACCTAAAGAGGAATATCTGATAAACGTGATATAATTCTTGATTTTTAAGTAACTACATATAGGTATATAAATATCAATTGTATCTATAAACATTTCTCCGAATCCAAAATACACTAATCTAATGGATGAGTTTAAAACGGTGAGTTTGCGAACTTGAAAATTCGAGAGGTTTTGTAATATAATAGAATTTTTGGATATTCCAACTTTATCGTAGTAGAATAGGAAGTGGAATTATATATTAAAGTGTATCATTTTTAAGGATTTCATGATCCAGATAGTGAATAATAGTCTTATTTATGAGGAGCATAACGCGGCAACTAGCCGGCAGCCAGTGTTGGTGGACTAGTAGCTCCTGTTTAAATGTCGGATTAAGCCTGCGGCGACCGGCGAGTTGTGGCCTGACACCGGGCCTACGCCGCCAAAATACCTATGTAATTCAATTCATTCGACATACCAGCCAAAATACCTATGTAATTCAATTCAAACTTAGTGGCCTCGTATACCATGGCCTGATAAAGTTTATCTTGGATAGACACCATCAGTTGTTTAATTGATATTGATATTAGATAATTTGTCAAACTACTAAGAAGACTAATAAGTAAGTGTTGAACACTCACTCTCACTGAAGTCACTCGCTTTGCGATACTGTCAGCAGTAACTGGCAGGCCGGCGCGGGCGCAGGCGCCGCGCTCACACAGACAACGCCACGCCACGTCGCTGACGGGCGCGCTAGTGTGCGTGCGTTTCATTATCGATTTAATAACGAACACGCGTTGGCGCCTGTGTCCATTACCAGCACTTGTTCAAACAACCAGCGAACATTTACATTGATACACTCACATTCAGGAACGACTGTCGAATACAAAATGCTCTCTAAGTTATAACGTGATAATGCGTATAGGATTTTACATAACAACTTTGAAACAATACAGTATTGTTATTTAAAACCATTAACTATCGTAAACATTTCAGAAAGTTAATTTAAGTACACGCCGGTAGCAATACTCAATTACCACACCTAAACAAACAGAGTACCTATTAATTAAAAAGTAATTTTCTCGAACATGAACAAGTATGAGTTGTCTGTGCGATAACTCGTGTCCAGCGTTCACCCCGAGCGAGGTACGTTGCCATTTAGCTGCGACCGGCCACCACCGGCCACCACCGGCCACCACCAGCCGCGAGACGCACGCGATCCTAACCATTATATAAAACGAGGCTAATTAAATTGCAAATTGTCTTTCAAAATAGTTTTTATATGCAGCCCGCGTTCCGTCCCCGCCGCCCCGCCACCCCGCGCAGAAAACATAGCAATATTAGTTAACAGAGGGCATAGCACGGACGACTATCGATAAAGTATTCGTATCGTCCACCTGTCAGTTGTATGAGAAATCATTTGAAATTTCATACAAATGACAGTTCGACGATACGAATACTCTTTCGATACTTGTTCGTGCTCACCCCTCAGTGCGTTTTCGCGGACATGTTTATACAATACCATAGTGTAATCAAAACAACTCTCAAACAAAAATCATTCTTCTATCATCTAGTAAACTCTGACTTCTGAGCTTATAAATTTTGAAATTGGTTTAACACCACACGGCACTGAATTCGGTAAGTTAAAAATACAGACTTTAGTATTTCAAAATAAAGCAATATTCGTGATATCGTCATATACTATAATTGGTAATTTTGTTTCACGCGGTAGCGGCCTTCGTCCGCCGAGCGCCACGTAGCACCACGTCGCACCACTAAATACCATGAATACATATAATTTTCAATCCTGTTTTTAGTACTTAATATCATTTTCTAATAATTATTATTCAGTTTTTTATACAAACTTTTCGAATTAATTAAAAATTGACCAAATAAACGTAACCAAGCCTTGTATATATTAATAATCTAAAAGAACGTCATACCGTGCTCATCATTAAGATTATTATCTTTTATTATTGCTATTAATTTACCTCTGCCTAATATAGCGAATAAGGCAGAAGGCCTTATTCCTTCCTCACTGTTTCAAAAAGTAACGTATCTTGTGGAAATCAAAAAACACAGATATTTTAATTGGAATCAATAAATAACCTGGAAAACAGGAAAATACAGTGTCACCTGATATATTTTCAACTACTCTAAAACACCATTAAAGTTAATAGTCATATTTTAAGGTTTTTATGTGACGGGGAGGCGCGTGGTCGTTGATGTCTTTTGGAGGCGACACGATTCACCGATAAGCCTGAGATGGAGCCTCACATTATCTATTCGAAATTTTATCTCGATATATATTTTACGAGTTAATATATTTAATGGTTATATAACAAGCTTGTTTCTGTATGACTAATATCACATTAAATACATCTTATTATAAAGACCAAAATTTTAAAACATACAATGTTTTATTTTATATGCACTAAAAAAAAATAGGTAGTTAGTAAGTAGACACATTTTTTTTTTCAATTTTCGTAGTTCATGTCGATACAAAAACACCGGTTCACTGTTCGTCAGAGATAGAAATCCTACTATGAAATAAATCGCCATGTTGAGGAATATTCTATGTTAAGACTGTGAAGCAGATTTTTAAATATGTAATAATATGTTTCTTAGCGTCGCTGTTGATAAAAAATCGTAGGACGATATGTTGGTATTTCCATAGAGATGACAGTTTATTGGTAACACGGGCCGCGGCGCGGTGTCAACGACCTCACTCCGGTGGGAGTTATTTTTATTTTATAAATTGTAATAAAACGAACATTTGCATACAAGATACGCAACTCTTTCACTATTCTGTAATTTAGAATGATTGCTCTAATGAAGATAGAGATGAGCGTATAGAATAGAAATACTATTTCTTATTTGTTAGCCCTGCGCTTCTTGCATTGCATTCTTATAATACTAAATCATAAAATCAATAATTTAGAACTGTTAAATCATTGTTAATTCGATAAAAAATATAATTTAAGAGTTAGCACCCCTTTTTGTATCAATACATAATAACGGAAGATTTACGTAGATATTTATTGACAAATAGAAATTTGGCTAACAAATAAGTGTTCGTGCTCGATACACAAGACGACTTCGAAGTTAGTTTTAGTTTATTTTAGTAAAATTTAATTTAAAAGTAACCATGGACATAACATTTTGTAAGCTCTGTTAGATTTCAACTCACGAAGCAGTGTCAGTGAGTGTTATAACATTGTCACAAGTCCTGTTGGTCTTGGAATAAACTCATATCAGTTCAGTTTAATATATCATGCCTGATTTTTTGATTAAAAACAAATCGAATTGGAAGTAGGTTTTATCAAAACTAAACCTGATTAATTAAAACGAGTGATTATATTTACAGCAATGATAATAATTTGTATATATAAAATGGAAAAGTGACTGTCATTGTACGTTCTGAAGTACTGGGTTTAGAAACGAAAAATAAGTCTTGGTAGAGGTTTGGTGTACCTCGTGTAATGGAGATATACTATCTACTAACAAAACAATAGCACTGAGCACTAATAATTGCACTGAGAGCGAGTAAGTGATGCTTTTAAGATTATTATTTATCAGATTTATATGTAGATGTGTAGCAGTTATAGTATGACAACAAATCTAGGAGAGAACACATTTACAAATTGTTCTTGTATTATTTAGGAGTGTACCTGCCATAACGATTTTGATTGATTATACGCATTTTTTTTCGATCAAGCTGAAGATACCATCTCTGTCTCAAAAAGTAAGTATCTCCGGGGATAAATTGATAATACATTGCAATTAACCAGTTAATACAATATTCGGAAGAAATTGGAAATTGAGAAAAAATATTTTTTAACAAAAGTAGAAAATTATTTCAAAATACCAGGATGAATCAAAAAGTTCTTAGAAGTGCATATATATGAAACCTTTTTGGATCAAGTTCGATATTCAAATTAAAGAGTGTCTATCACACTATATTTATGCAGACTGTCACTTGTTTTTGTCAGTTCGTTCGCATGTAATAATTTTTTTTGTGCAACGAGTTGCTAAAAAGTCAAAATTATGGATAAAAGTGAGTTACGTGCGGTGATAAAATATCTCAGTTTGAAAAAAATGTCTACGAAGGAAATTTTTTTGGACATTCAGCAGACATTAGGGGGTGATGCTGTACCCTATTCTACGGTTGCGTACTGGGTGGCTGAATTTAAAAGAGGTAGATCAAGCTGTAAAGATGACCCGCGTTCTGGGCGGCCTTCAACCTCCGTTACAGAAGAAAATGTCAAAAAGGTTGAGAATCTGGTTTTGGAAGACAGAAGAATGACTATAAAACATATAGCTGAGATCCTAAAGATATCTTTTGGTAGCGTTCAATCCATTTTAATTGATTCACTGGGGTTCAAAAAAGTGTCTGCAAGATGGGTGCCACGAATGTTAACCGACGAAAACAAAAAGCGACGTTTGGAAATTTCCAAGCGTAATCTCGAAATGTTCCAGCGTGATTCGGATAATTTTTGCCGTATTCTTGTCACCATGGATGAAACGTGGGTCCACCATTTTGATCCTGAAACTAAAAGACAAAGCATGTCTTGGAAACGACCATCCTCTCCATCCATCAAGAAATTTCGAGTTGCTCCTACCGCTGGCAAAGTTATGGCCTCTGTGTTCTGGGATAGTGAAGGAATCCTTTTTATTGATTACATGCCAAAAGGCCAGACGATTACTGGACCCTATTATGCAAATTTAATCCCGAAAGTGCGTGAAGCGATTAAAGAAAAACGTCGTGGAAAACTGTCGTTGGGCGTGTTGTTCCTTCAAGATAACGCTCCTGCTCATCGATCGGAAGTTGCGCTCAACGCAATCCGCTGTGCTGGCTTCAATCTCCTTGACCACCCACCATATTCTCCGGACTTAGCCCCAAGTGATTTTCACTTATTTCCAAAATTAAAAGAGGAAATTCGTGGAACAAAATTTCACGATAATGACGCGGTTATAGCTGCCGTAGAGGACTTTTTCGAGAGTCAAGAAAATATTTTTTTTTCACAAGGAATAAGGAAGTTAGAAACGCGTTATTCTAAATGCATTGCATTGGAGGGAGATTATGTAGAAAAATAAAATATTATTATTTAAATCTTTGCATTTTTTAATATTGATTCCAAGAATTTTTTGATTCACCCTCGTAATAAATGCAATCTACGCGTTTTGCTTCGCATAGGTTTATCTTGTCGTCGGCTGTCATTAAAAAATAATTCAAATAGAGAATTGAAGATTTCAGTACTATAATAATACTTAAAATATTTCTATTTATAATATACTTTGTCGTGCTGGAGAGAGGGGCGATGGGAGGAAGGGATGTGCTGATAACGCGCTACCCACCAACTGCCATCCACGCGATACTAGGATATTACTCACTTTGCGACATGACGTGATATTGGTAACTTAAAAAAAGGATATCATGCAAACACATGTCTATATCGTTTAATGGGTCAATTTTAATATTAGTTGATCTATCATCTGTGATATTGTCTTTTATTAACGCGAGTATCACACATTTAAATAAAATACTGTATACCGGATTAAAACGCGATTCAGTCTCCCGCGACCACGGTTGCTGAAAAGCATCCGAAACGTCGGGATAAATAATTTAAATAATAAATCGCGTTTTAATCCGGTATACAGTATTCTATCATCTGTGTCTTACCAACCAAAACGTTTTTAATTCGTTTTCCCCCGGGAAACGAATCTAGGACGTTAACCAACTGTTAAGTCTCGCCATTACATTCTGGCCTTTTAAAGGATACTCTAGTTGGATGTCGAAGGAATTCAGGCTCACGCTCCTATTAATCCATATCCAAAGCCGTAAAAGATACAGACATATTATATACTTTAGCGTTTATAATGTTAAACATAATTGTTATAATTGCGGATAAATGAATCTCAGTGGATATCGATGGTGTGGCTCGTGTGGAACAGCGAGGTGTGACGAGGTACATCGCGGACAGCGACTGGTCGAGCGAGGTTTAAAAATGTAAATACATGTATCGGAGCCGGCGATGATTGGGGACAGGTCGGTCGAGTCGTCGCCACCGCTGCCAGCCACCAACAGACCTACGCACTGTTAGATTCCGTTATCACGAATTTACTAACATCATACATACAGGTTAATACAAATATATACATGGAATGGAATTGTAAGCTCTCCTGTAGAATATATGAAAGAAAGCAGCATTAACGAATGCAGTGGCTACCTACCAATCCCTAGTTTCAAATCATTACACACGCAATTAAAACGACTTAAGAAATACATAAGATATAGAGTGTCATAAAGTGGCATTGCGTATGATAAACTATGTGTGTATATATGCGTTTGCGCTACGCCACGTTCCCGCCGCGGCAGCGCCGTTCGCGGTCGTTGGAGATAACGAAGCGCACAGTAAGTAGGTGATAGCCGTTACGTCTCAGAACCGGTAGCGTTACGATATTGAATATAGAATATGAAATCGAGTGAATCGGGAACGTTAATGGACGTGTAACCATATATTTTCAAGCAGCCGTCGGTCGCTTGTCCGCGAAACGAGCTCGCTGTGAGCTACGATAGGTAGGTACATAGTTACTTATTTTATAGCTGATTGCTATTAAGAATTTATTAATTTAGATAAATCCTAAACAGAGATAAATTAAATTATTCTGTATAACTCTAATCTTTACCAAAAAATATAGATTTATTTGTACGCTACATCATGAAAATCGTCCATGTACGGATAGCAGTATAGATAGCAGTGCAATGGAATGTTAGAATATGTGCCTATTGGCTGTTTCTATGTATTGTAACGGTTCATTATTATGTAAGTATATTATGTATTGCAAAGCGAACACAATAAACAAACTGTAGGTTTCATTAAAAGAAATATCGAAATGAAAGTTACAACTTGAGTAAGACACAAACAAAGACTTAAATTTTTAGCATAATCATATAATATACTTCCTGACTTCCCTAAAATGCAATTCATAAGATAAGAGTATGAGCGAGGATGCGATGCTATGGAGTGCATCTGTATGCGGCACTCACACACGCAGCCGCGATAACGAACTATCAACGGACATAATATTATTACACCGACACATACAAATAATGTACGCGCTGTATCTACTAATTCAAATTATAAATAAATCTTTGTTTCCTTCGTCAGAAACAAGTGTAGTTAACTTCGTAGGTATTTGCTGATTGAAAAATATGTTAACCGAACGAACATGAACACATTGAATCGACCCGTTCCATATTTTCGAAGTTCTATTGATTTCTAGTAGGTACTTAATTAAGGAAACAATGTTGTCCATTCGGTAAATAAGTGAATCATTGACAATTCTAGTGAGGCCATAAACACACGATACGAGAATTGGACGTTTTAATGAGAAACCACGTGGCGCGTGGTTTGGACACGTGTAACAGAATTGAGTAAAATAAATTCTAACAGCATTAATGTTCTCTTCTTGGATACCTCTTGGATTGGAATCAAATTTATTTGTTCAATCTGTATATCGAGATATAAAAATTACAATTACATTATTTCTCATTATCAAAAAGATGCCAGAAACAATTTTATAGAGCGCAAGATAAGAAACTCGAATGTACGTCGATATGTTTGTCTCAACCAATCATTACGCTATGTTATTTGATTATCTCCATAGGTACCTAATTTAACATTTTACATATCACTGATTTGAATTAATAAAGACTGATTTTTCAATTTCCATATTCCTTAAACTTATAAAATACCAAATTATTTCAAAATCGGTTTCAGTAATATTAATGTATCAAAGTTTAATAATTTTAATAATTTTTTTATTCATTAAATATAAAGAAATTTCAATTAAAGAATTTAATACAAAATATTATCCAATATATTGGGTTAGCTTGCTCGGTACCATCGAAACATTCCGCGAACGCGACAGGAGAAAGCCGAGTCAATCAACCTGTTGCGTGCTCAGCGCCGGCCGCTGGCAACTCCGCTCGCCAGTTTTTGCTGAAAACAGAGCAGTGGGACTTGAGCGACGCGTGTCGAGGGACTGCGATACCCCACACGGCACACTTCCGACGGACTGAAGCATCGGCGAAATGCGGACACTTAGCAGCCTTTCGTTCTTATTTATTTTAAGTAACTTTCATGCACAAACAGTATACCGTATTAACTTAGGCGTCTTAAAATAATAATTAGAATTATTTATATTAGGTATATATTGATGGTTATGAACAGAATTTTCTTGGTCATAAATGACCTGTATACCTGCAAGCTACTGCGCGAGTAATGTCGGTAAATCTAATTTGTTAGAGCAAGCAAATAAACGAACAGACTAAAATTGTGAATTTCTCATGTCGATATTTTTTTTAAACAAATGAAGAATTTCACGTGTAAACAAAGAAACGCTCTGAAGTTTTTGGAATTTTTTCAACTATTTGCAGGAACATCGGACAACATTGTCTGGTGACAAGCGAGCGTTGTGCGGCCGGTTATAGCGCCGGATATAAATAGTCCAACAATGCTCCTGTCGCAGCACCACGCCGCGGTCGGTATCAAGTTCTAGCGCTAGCGTGGAGGGTCGCGTGTCTCCGATGGGCCACAGCGACGGGCCCCCGAGGGTTCCCCGACCCGCCCTCCGAATATTAAAAAATATTATGTTCAATTAGACGTGTCCCTTCGTCGGCGGCGCCTGGGGACGAATTACGTCATCGCCTGAAATACCCGCGTGGCTTGCACGAAGCACGCGTCGTCGCTCCCGGAACGATGCTCGACAGAATAAACCGGCCGCAGTGCCAAACCCGCGGTCAACGACTCCCGAAATAGATGCATAACGTGTGTACCTATAGGATATTAAGAACCGGTCGCCCCGGCCCCGGCGACACTCCCGTATCGATAAGAATTCGATTCGAAAGCGGAATCCACCTGAACGATTAATTTAATACAGCTTTCACTCGCCTCTTAACTCTTATGCCTCTCAGCAGTCATGTTTAAAAATCTCTACGGTGATGCTGTGCATGTCGCATCGAGTGAGCTTATAAAACTTATGCGTCTAGGCTGAGCTGGTTCAAACTGCTCGAAACTTAGTGCACGTTCCGTGTCGCGCACGACAGCGCAACGTGTCATCGCCAGGCGACAGCTGATAACCCGCGCCGATAGCGAACCCTCTAGAAACGAAAACAGCGATAGCCTGACCTTCGACACGGGCTGATAGCTCCTTATCTACACTTATTATTTCTTCACCATTGCGTTATGCGTCCGCTCGCTCGGGTTCCAATACCACACATTCGAAGCCACCTCGCCTGCGTTCATGAGACACAGCGGATATAATAAGCAATTAAATAAACACAAGGTTGCATTTAAATGATCTGAAATCAGCCTGGCTACAAAAAACAGCGAAGTATCGGGCCTTGACCCACATCTTGGTATTCTGAAAGCCAAAACTTTCCACATACTAATGAATAATGTAACACATCTCGGGTGCTATAAGCAGCGGTCATCTTGAATTAAACATCGTCAGAGCAACCTACGATACTGTCACAAGTTGACCCGCGCCTGGACTGGACCAGTGTTATTCGTTTATCGATGAAGGTAGTTAAAGAATAAAGACAGAAAAACTAATCAGTTGTGTCGCAAGCGCAACTAAACTGAACTGTGACCCAAATTAGCACACAATTGGATAATTAGGATAATGTATGTTCCAACCAAAACTCGAATAAATTTGTGACTGGCATATAAAATCGTGTTGCTATCCTCGAAACTTGAATACGTAATTGAATTGAATTAAAATAATTAATGCGTAATTTGTTTAAGCGCCTTAACTTTACAAGATGATTTTTTGGAAAATTAAGGGTATGAGTTAATGGAGTCGTAATGAAAGTGCAGAGTATTTTAATTAGTAGAGTGTAGTCAGCGAGCATCGCCAGGCGGCAACACCAGTGCGGGGCCTTCGCCCTCGTGCTGCACCCTCTCCCCGGCCCCGCGCCCCGGGTCCCCCCCCGCGCCGCGCGCCCCACACGCCACGCACGATATCATCAACATGATTAATTAAAGTATTTATGACGATTAAACATGCTTATAATTTAATAAAGTTAATTAATCAGTACTGTATAGATATTATTACTATTTATAAATGTCTTTTAGGAGTACTTTACTTCTGACGACTTATTTTTTTGTATGGAATATGGAATTAACATTTAATTTTCAATTTTTTTTTTCGAATATGTAATGTATAGATTATATATTTATGATTAGATTTTTATCTATAACGAACAAAAGTGGTGATTGTTCATAATTACAATATAAAATCCCAAGTGCACGGAATCGTTACGTTGAGTGAACGAACAGAAATATGGACTTGCCACGTCCAAAGACAAACGTGCTCCAACAAAAAGCGGACAGGGGCGATTCCAGAGGTCTCAGTGGATCACTCCTCACTTGCTGTACCTACCTCGGTGCACCACTTCGCGTCCTCCGAAGAGCAGGACGAGTCTCGAAGCGCCAACACGCGGTATCCAGCAGACACACCACGCGGTAAATATAACCGTCGGACCGGTTTCACTGGTGAATTCCTTCGAAGACTTCGTCGAACGTGGAGTGCGGACGACATCTTTACCTGACAGTATTAGAAAATAAGCGACTCTAATGCTGCCCGGTAAGATGCGAACCGCGCCTCCGGTGGCTTCAAGTTGTGAGTTGAGTTCGCGAGAGGAGCGCGCGCGGCGCACGCACGTGCTGTCGGCAGCGCGCAGAGATGAAGACTGACTGGGTCGGGGCGCGGGCGCTCTGCCGGCGGCCGCGCGCTCGGAGGCGGCGCCGCCCCACGCCCGCCCCACGCCCCGTGCGCGCGCCCGCAACCGCGACCTACTGACCGCTTCATCAGCGAACGATACTATCACTCCTTAGCGACTCTCACCTTCACCTTCAAGAACTACATCGCTACACCACGCTCCGCTTCGCCAACCGATCAAGAATTCTAGAGACTTGTAACCACTAGAGCAGGCTCAGGCGATGAGCGGCTCATTTGGCCGAAACGCTCAAGTTGATAAAAGGCTCTAACCAGGGGAGAGGAGATGTATAGAAACTAACGACACGTATTTTGTCAAAGCTCGGAGGCAGGTAGTTGATTTATCACTCGCTTAGCTCGGATACCTATTGTGGTCACTACTCTAATCTTAACAGTCTAAATACCTACCTATATGTTTTACTGAAACTAGTGAAATTGATAAAATGTATGCTTGACTGCATACTTACTGAACAAACCTTATCTTACTACTACCTATGTATTTTAAGTGAATAAAATACTTTACACCGAATTAAAACGCGATTTATTATTTATCCCGACGCGAAGTTTCGGATGCTTCAGTCTGCCCGTGACCACCATTACTTTATTTAAATGTGTGATAGGTTGGTACTCGCGTTAATAAAAGACAATACTAAATATAGTGACTTTCACCTAAAATTTAATTCGTAATGTACCTATGTACCTACTTAGTACGGCTTAAGATATCATTTACATCTCATATCTGAAGTTAAGGACCGTTACCAGTGAGCGAAAAGATAGCTGCATTGCACCCGCATGTTTTTGCGGTACAAAATCCTACATTTGTAAGTAGATATAGATACCTAGCTGCAGGCCTGTGACGACACAAATATTGTGTAGGTACGGGTACCTATTCTTTTCATTTGTGTCTGAAAACATCCCCTACAACAGCCCGGTGTCCGAAGCCATGGGCGTTTTAACAACACTTCCCAATAGGTAATACAGAGCTTCATCTTCATAAATAATTCAAGATGCGATAAATCAAATCAATTAAAAAATATCCTACCATACCAGCCATTTAAACCTAACGCGATACACTAAACACTTAATTATAATAAAGTTACTACGTTTACCTACTTATTTTATTTACAATCTCCATTTCAAAGTCTATATTATTATCTGTACCTAAGTAATCTAAGTAAATTACTGAATTCTGTTTTATTACGTAAATTGAATTCTCTGGTTCCGGACATATCAAAATCAAAATCAAAAGTTTTTTTATTTCAAATAGGCCTTTGCAGGCTCTTATGAAACGTTTAGTTGCACGGTTCCAAAAAGTGGGTCTCATGGAGAAGAACCGGCAAGAAACTCCATGGACACTCTTTTCAACAATGGTTTAGCTTACAAAGACTCGGTTACAATAGTAATAATCGGTTGAGAAGTTTATATAATGCTTTAATGCTAATTTTAATATCATTTTTTTTATCTATAAGAAAATATATCTAACAAAAACGGCAGTCACTACGACCACCCTTTCAGATAAATTAATTATTTTGACCCGGTCATGATAAAACACACACATCAAATTGCGTTACTTGGAAAACTTCAGTATTTCCTCACATGTTAATCCTATTATAACGTATATAATTTTATAGATATAATTCTAATTAATGTCTGAACTCCACGTAAGATTTAATACTAATATAGTTAAAAAATTAGTAAGAACTCGAAAAACAAACATTATTTGACGGGATCGTTCGTGGGTTCGAATCCAACCAGGACCACATGTTTATAATTTTCTATAACCATGTTTTCCTCACGTCTGGTAACTTCGAGCATTGATCGGGTGGGAGGAATATCTAAATTCCGACCGGGTAACGAACAACCGTTCATAGATGGAAAAATCAGGTTAAAAGGAGGTCGACAGCGCATCATTAACTGATGTTTTGTGGCTGTTATCACCTACCATCAAGTGAAACTAATGCTCGTCTGTCGATATCTGACATAAAAAAATATAAGTAAAATGCCGTTGAGTAATTAATAACTGATGGTAATTCGTAATCGGCTTAAGGATAACAGTTATGTTTACCTACTTAATGTTTACCATAAATGTTTTGCCTAAATAAGGCATGGCATACCGTGCGCTAAATGATGCATAATTAGTTGCATAACGTGGCAGCGAGGGCAGCGGGGGCAGCGGGGGCAGCGGGGGCAGCGGGGGCAGCGGGGGCAGCGGGGGCGAGATAAGCGACCCGTTCGTCAGTCGTCAGCGTGGCTGCTCGTGTCTGCTGAGCCGGCCTAGCATGACAACCACAACATTTTGTATCTTCCGGAGTTAACATGACACAGTTTACCTACACTTAAAACTCGACTTCTAATGTCAAAAGTAGAGATACATATTTGTTGATCGAGATATCTTATATCTTAGTTTGTCTTCACTAGTCCGCGAGATATCTTTTGATGTCATGCTGCCCGCCTACCATTAAGTGTCTCCATTCAGCTGATAGCTCTCCTCGCTCAACCCACTTATCGTTTCGCCAGCAGTCAAGCTTCGACACTTCATCATAACATCAAATTATCAACTTACTTATGCAACGAATGAAGTTACAAATGGAAATCTGTTTTTATTTTCATTTGTGTTCTCGATCTCTACTGAATAGTATACTAACTAGTGGACCTTCAGTAGAATAGCAGAAGCATATAGCTGTCAGTAAAAGGGTCATTCCAAGCAGTGCAGTGTCAAGCTTTACTGGATTATTAAAAGGAGCCGTAGTACCTACCTACCGGCTACCAGTCAACCAAGTGCATATACCATTCGTTCATCTATTATTAAGTACCTATTATTGATATAAATACACTTAATTAAATAATACTAGTAATAATCTACACTTTTTAATTGAATAATAACCCTGCTAACACTAAACAGAGAACCCTAGAAAAGAATCGTTATTGTCTGGAGAAATATTTTTCAGAAATGTTTCAAAAAGTCATGTTTTAAATTTTCATTTTGAAAGAGCAGCGTTTGACTTTAATACTTTATTTTATTTCCACTATAATCCCGTTTCTTTTTTAATAAAATTTTTAATGAATGATGTGGATTTCCTGATTTTGTAATCACAGCCGCTCATAAGCACCGAAAATATCTAGAGGGACGCGAATATGTTGTCAACCTTAAAGGTAAGAGGAGCTCGGTTACCGAGTCATATCGGTTTGAAAAAACCCCGGCCAGTAATGGATGCCACAGATGAACAAAAAATATCTTCCAGTTCTTCCAGTCTTCAGTATTAATTACTGGCGAAATTGTTCGCGTGAACGAAACGCGTATTATGTTGATTGTTGGGCGTTCGGTGCTTGTTGGAAGATGACAACCACCCATAATTACTGACTGGGCTGTAGGTAGGTACCTAGTATTATTCTGTAGGCTCAGAACTAAGCGTGTTTGCACACTTAGAATAAATCACTAGTTATGTGTATTATGATCACATTATTATCATACACATAACTATTGTTTAAGTGATTTATTTTAAGTATGCAAACACGCTTACACAATCTCGAAGATTCTAAGAGGATGTTACATTGTACCATTTTTATATAATTACTTCACAACAGATTGATAAAAAAATTAAAACAATAATATTGTCTTTTATTAACGCGAGTATCACACATTTAAATAAAATACTGTATACCGGATTAAAACGCGATTTATTATTTATATTGTTTAAATTATTTATCCCGACGTCGGGATAAATAATTTAAACAATATAAATAATAAATCGCGTTTTAATCCGGTATACAGTATTTTATTTAAATTAAAACAATATTAAATTCCTTAGAATATAATATTGTTATAATTATTTAGGAAGAAGGAGCATACTCTGAAAACTACGATGACATATAAATGACACTTGACTCAGCAGCATCTTCGAGAGTCAAACATGTAAGTAGGTACATACCTACTGTTATTATAAGAAACTAGCTTCTGCCCGCGACTTCGTCTGCGTAGAATTAGTACAATGGGTAGCTTATTTATTATCCGAGCTATTTTTTCATCAATCTCCTTACTACATATTTCAATAATTTGACCGCGGCTAGATAATACCTATAATATATCATCTACGTATTAATTTCTCAGTGGTAGTATAGTTAGGTATATGACTGTAGATACGGTATATACCTAGTATACAGTAATGGTTCTTAAATTAATTTAAATAAAAAAAATCTAAAATAAATGAAATCACCTCTAATTAACCTGATTGGTCGAAAATGCAGAAACACATCACTGACACTTAACTAATTTGGCCAATTAACTTTCATTGTACGGCATTTTTAGTAATAGGTAATATACATGATTCCGATGAATATACGTATAGCGAATAGCTATATAAAGGTTAGTTTGGACTTCCCTGCGAACTTTCTATTCCCTATTTCATCCCCACACAGGTCGAAATTCCAAAAACGCAAGAACAATTAATATTTACTTATTTATTTCTTATAAAGTGCCTAAATACGTTTCATAGTGTCAATCTTCGATAATAACGAATTTCCATACAAACTTTTATCCCCTATTTTAACCCCTCCCCTCCTTTTTTTCGCGAAAAAAGCTCTAATCTACTTTTGTACTAAATTTCATCAAAATCGGTTCAGTGATTTAGGCGTCAAAGCGTAACAGACAGAGTTACTTTCGCATTTATAATATTAGTAGGGATTGGTGTACAATAACAGTATAATAATATAGTAACAATTTGTTTGTATTACACTATTGTTTAATTTTGATTCTTTTAAAAGCATATTATTTATTTTAACACTAAAAATTCAATCATGTATAATTATTATCATTTGTATTGTATTTTAAAATTGAAAATAATTATATTGCTATTCGACCTAACATCTGTTACCACGATGTACCTACTAGCGGCATTTCTCTTGTGGCACCCAAGTGGCTGTTCCACCTGTGTGGGCCACGTCACTTCCTTAATGTATTGTTAAAACTTAACATTTATTGTACTATTTGTCCTGTAAATAATTCTTATTACTTTCAATGTTATATATATTCGCATTTTGTAATAAATTAATAATAACTACCGTGTTTAATGCCGGCTTTTCATGGAAGAAATGACACTTTGAACCGGTCGCGGTGGCACAAATACTCGTAAAAAATTATAATAACTTTGTTCTTAGATACTTACTCTCTATGCTGTTTAAATTAATAAATTTGTGATTTAAGGCTTCCTCTCTAAAAGAACATGGTCAACTCTCCCCCGACCCCGGTTCAAGTTTCCCTGATGGTGGGAAGATTTGACTCAACCCATTTATAATTAAAATCTGTTACATAACATTTTACAGTATTATAATATTATTGAAAAAGGAATGATGCTAAAGTAAGCCTAAATCTAATATATAAAATTCTCGTGTCACAGTTTTCGTTGCCATACTCCTCCAAAACGGCTTGACCGATTTTGATGAAATTTTTTGTGCTTATCCGGTATCTATGAGAATCGGCCAACATCTACTTTTCATACCCCTAAGTGATAAGGGTTGTTCACCCTTAAAAAAATTTTGTTTATTTTTGGACGATTTTTTTTGTTTTTATTTTTTTATTATGTGGCATTAAAAAATACATACAACCCCTACTTTTTTTGTCAAAAAATCTAGACCCGTGCGAAGCCGGGGCGGGTCGCTAGTAAAATATAAATAAGCTAATGTTTAAAATGATACAACAACATCTACATCCTGTTTATGAGATTTTATAGTGACGTATATTTTGTGTTGAGTGCCGTATCTTTCCTGGCGTCTTTCAGTGATACACTTACATTATTGAATACCTACCGTCTTAGTTTAATTCCAATTAAGTACTCTTTAACTACATAACAAGTTAGTATGTAACTATGTAGTACCTAATTCCCAAAACTTTCTGTCAGAACTGAGGTGAGGTCGTGATGGTCGTCCACCAAGAATCCAAAATCTCTCATATATTTAAATAAAATACTGTATACCGGATTAAAACGCGATTTATTATTTATATTGTTTATATTATTTATCCCGACGTTAAATCGCGTTTTAATCCGGTATATAGTATTTTATTAAATTGTGTGATACTCGCGTTAATAAAGGACATTATTATCTCTTAGATATTTACTGCTTGAATATATTACTACATAACCTAATTTAAATTTTATTATCTCAATATAAGAAATTGCTAAAATATTATTAACAGTCTTTAACTTTTTATAGTTTATGAGGCACTTTTAACCAGTAGGTATCTGGTCGTTATTGCCAGTTCTTCTCTTCCGTTCCACGCCCTTGATTTGAGAACTGGCGGTAAATGTAAAATTAGAAGCATTTAATATGTATTTTTTTAACTGATGTTCATAAGACGTGTATATTGTGATACCTAAATGAATAAATTATTTTGAATTTTGTTTTTTTTTATTTTACCAGACCGTAATTTAAACAACACGGCTGCACAAATTAAAAACACAGAATCAACCATTTTCTTATTTTTACAGTAGAGCGTGTTTTGTAAAATTGCAAAAACAAATGACAATATAGAAATATTTTTAATATGTCTGTTAATTAATATGTGATAAATAGGCTCTACTATTATGGTAGATATGTATCGTCAGCAAAGTGTTACAAAAATCTAATAAAAAATATAACTGTTCATAAAACAATGGTAATTAAGAAATTTTATATTGCATAGAACAGTTTAAAAACACAGAATAGTACTATTCAGTGTTTTAAAATGGTTTTGGTAAGTTAAAAGTTTAGAATAAACTTAATAAGACCACATCAAATTAAACGATTATCCAGTTTTATTTTAATAAACACAATGTTTATAATCTTAAAGAAATTTATAAAAAATATTATCTTCATCTTGATTTACTTGACCAACAGTCACCAAATCGAAGACATTATTACTTTCCACCATAGTATGCCAAAATGTGGTTCTGTTATTACGCATCAATTTGCAAAGCTTATCGATAATAATGTTTCTTTTTTTTATAGGATTAATACCCCGTCGTCTAATACTAATATCATATTATAAAGATATGGCGTCTTAGTAAGAAAGTAACTATTTGTATTCTACGTCGGAAAATTTTTCATTGAATTTAAGTTGTCGTAAACAGCTTTTAAATTTTACACGACAACATTTCTTAAAGCGAAGTCTTTCAAATCGTCGTTATCTTTAAGCGGTTGACGCTTTTCTTCTGCCAATTAAGAAATTCCTAAAAAGGGACAATTTTGATGTTCTTTCTATAATTTCAATTAAATCACGGATATCATTACTTCACTTTTCTTTATTTTTTCAATGTATTCCATCTGAGCAATCGTTAACAGCAATAATTAAGCAACTAACAAAAAAAGATTCTTTGACTTTAGGCATGTGTGGAATCAATAAGTCCATAGGAAATATTATTTTAACTGATTATTTTCTTCAGCTTTAGAATAATCCTTATATTCATCGATTGCGTCGGATACTTTTGCTTTATGTGTCTCATTCTTTTCAGTTATATCATCTGCGATAACTTCTCCTTTTTCTCCATAGTCGTCTTTCATACACTGCACAATAGTAAAAAATCTATATTTTTCGAAATTTAGTAATTTTTAAATAGCTGTAATTAGTCTTTATTTAAAGATAATCGTAATTTGTAATAGAGTTTTGTAAAGCTCGAAGACTCTACTTTAAGGATATAAAATCGTTTTTTATAAAAAATTGCGTTAATTATGTGTAAATTCAATTTAAAACAAAAAAACGATTTTTCCCATGTTAATTAAATGGGAAACTAAAATAACAATAGCGACCCCTTAGAGTTGAGCTATAGGGCTCGGGTTTAGTGAGAATTTTTTTTCATATCAAATAAAAACATTTGAGAAGGTATCAGTTAAAAAAAACTGCACAATCAGCACATATGTCACATTTAGGTGTTTTAACGAAATTTCAAGATCTTTTAACACCTTTCTATATAGGTAATAATAAATAATAATAGGTTTCTTTTGAGATCACCTGTGGGTGCTTACTTTTGAAATCAACTAGCATAAAACACTGAATATCCAAGTATATTCAGTGTTTTCATTTTGTCAGCGTGATAATCATTGTTTTAATTTGGTTTATTTGAATGATGTTTGGATATTCTGTGTTTTCCACTATTGAAAACATTAGAATAAATGTTCGTAAAAAAATAAGAGTCTTTGATTAAGATAAAAAATTACACGGAATGTCCAAAAATTCAAAAACCTATTTTTTATTGATATGGCATATTCAGTGTTTTTAATTTGTGCAGCCGAACAACAATAAAGTACTATACAGTATCTGTTAATTAACTGTTAAGTGTCGTCTGTCAGTTGTCAAAAATTGAAACGTCAAACGTGATTGAAAACGGCGTCCTCCTGCTTTATTAACAGGCAAACAATTTTGTTTTTTAATGTTCTTTTGAGTGAATTACTTAATTGAAATAAAGTGTTAACATTGTTAATTTTTAATAACTGCCATAAGAAAGACTCAATTTGAAGCATCACCTATTTATAACAACACTTGTTTGACTGAAACAACGCCAAATTAGTGCGGAGTATGCAATAAACTAAAACTAAACTAACAAATAACCACACCAACTTGCTAGAACAGTGTAGAAATGGCACAAAGATTCCCGGCTGGCGGGCCAAGTGCTCCACCGCCGCCAAGTCCGATGGCGCAGCAGCGCTACGCGGGGCCCGCCCAGCCGCAGGGCTCCCCTATGCCACCCAGACCATATGCCGCTCCCAACTTCCCAGTGAGTTTTGTGGTAGTGTTCCACTTCATTTATTACTGTCTTATGTTGTGCATTGTGCATTTTGTTGTGTTCATTTCTTATTAAAGCATGTTACAACAGTTACTAAGTGCAGTACTATAAATTATAGACATGAGTTTGATATCCAAATGATACTTGCTACCTCATTGTGTAATTATATATTATTTTACTGATCCAAAGTTGCTGAAATGTTTTAATGATTAAGGGTGTTTGTGATAATATATGTATTTTTAATGAAGCGAAAACAACACAATTATAAGAAGCTTAACTATAAAGTAACTTTAAATGAGGAGGTATATTGATGTACCAAATATGTTGTTATTTGTTGTTAGTTTGTGTTAGTCTCATCTATGCGTGACGCGATGAAAGAAAAGCGCAAAGTGAGCAGCAAAACTTCCAAAACGCATGCCACGGCACCCTCACTCAGTGAGTAAAGTCCTGCGCTGTACACCAACACATTTTGGATTTTGATGCAATTGCACAGTGCAGCGCAGTGTTACATCTAAATATCATATAACGTTTGCAAGCTGTACTAATGTCATGAATATTTGAAAGTTTTCAGTATCAAGATACATTATATTGATTATATAACTGTTTATTTACAAAAAATTGCACCCATATATTATCGACTATTACTATTCCTAATTAAATACACGGCTTATACCTCTCTTGTTACAATCAATAAGTAATTATTGGACTAACACTACTATAAAAAGGCAATTTATGCTTAAACAATTGTGTAGGAGCAAAAAATTTTTTTTACATTTCATATCGCACTGCTATTACAATAGTGTCGTAACTCGAAATTTGTCGAATTCGATATTTGATCATTAACAGGTACATAATTTCTTCCTCTATCCGTCAATAAGACAGTTGTAAAAATAGTGCAAGAAACGACTCCGAAATGACGTTTTACGTCACTATACATGACTGACCGGTTGAGATATTGGCGCCTGCAAAACCGCGCCATTTTTAGTTGCATTCCTGACGTATCAATTATGAACGTGTCGCAGCTATCGTCGACCGCATCAATTCGAATTACTGCAGTATTGCTGACTCAGGTATGTAAATTTACTTTTTACTATTTAGAGTTAATACATTGAAAAAATCAAAACGCACATATTATTTTAAGTAACTTCACTATAGTTGATTCATACTATCGTAAGTTTAGATAATTATTTAAACTTAGCACATTCTTGTTGGTTTATTTAGTAGTTTTTGACATAATACATTGTTGGTGAATCATAACTTTTATGGAATTTTTTGGTGTATAATCTTTAAAATATAGGTATTTCATGTTCATAGCTTACTTAGTTGAACATAATAGTTAGATAAATTTACAGTAATAGCAAAATAATCAACGATATCTTGTATAAATTAATTTTTTTTAGTTGATACGGTAAAGGTGATTTTTTTATGTTGTTTACTTTTCACTCAAAAACCCAATTGTTTTCGTTTTAGATGACTCATGCAGCGAACTCGATTGTTACTAATGATGGCGAAGAAGTCAGCGTTTGTTGTGCAGACAGATAAGTAGAACGAGATTTCGAGCGAGGAGACACCTCTGTCTTCATCTTGTTCTTTTTTTGAATCGCCAACAGAAAATCCGGTTAGTACTGGCAACGAACAGCCAAAGGGTGAAAACCATGGGCCTTGGGCAGCTAAACTACCAGTGGCAACGATTGAGTTGCGATCATCAAACTCATCGCCTTTGATACTAAATTCAGTACTACAAGAAATCGATAACAACGTAGCACCGAGTACCTGCGGTAATGCCGCTTCAGTGAACGAGAAAATATATTTTATTTCACCTCTGCATTCTGGTGAGTGTCTGCGATAATTCCGATTGCGACCCAAATTTTTCCCATTACTTCGCACTCGATCTAGAAGCTCCAGCAGCTCCAGTAGCTCTAGCAGCTCTAGCAGCTCCAGTAGCGCCAGCAGCTCTTCTTCGAGTTCCAGTGGATCTTCGAGTAACTCGAATAAGGAAGCTGTAAGTCTAAACCCCGATGCTGGTGGTTCAGATGTTCAAGAGGTTTCTAAGCCCATGGCTTCTTAGGGAAGGCAGAAAGTAAAGCAGGATAAAAGAGAATACGTGATCCAACGACTTGGAAAAGCAATTTAGCGAAAATACTTCAAAACACTGGTAAAGAGTACCAGTTTGCGTCCAAAAAACCTGTGTCTGAAAAGAAGATGGGTCCTCCATGGAATGGAGAAACATGTTATTGTTTGTAGTTTAAAATGACTGTTATTTTCTGTTAACTAACATTACATATACGTATAGTAGTAGTACATTTAAGCTTAACTTTTTTAGATTTTTTAATAAACGTAAAACAGATACAAAGTGTCTCTTTAATATTATGTTTTATTTTATAACTACCTGAACATAAGTTTTCAATTTAATTGTGTTTACGCAAGCAAATAAAGTTAAATCCATGACGCAACTTCAATTAATTTCATAAAAAAATTATCTGACAAATCATCTAAAATTGTAGTAACAAAAAAATTTTTTTCAATAAGTACTCAACTAAAAATGATTCAGTATTTTAGCATATCTTTTCAGAACAATACTGTGTCAACTAAAAAATCTCTGATTTCTCATTAACGTGACCTATTTTTATTATTTTGTGAGTATGAATGTGCTTTGGATTAATCAAGAAAAGGTATTGTATCCTTCATTTCAGAAAAACTTGAACAGGAAGTCTAAAATCAGTTTTTTGCTATTTCTGAAAAAGTATACATTTTGAGTTACGACACTATTGTAATAGCAGTGCGATATGCCTTCAAGAAATATTGTTTAATTGTAAATATTGTTGTGTAATTTTTATTGGACTATTTTGTGGTTTATTAATTATATTATTTTTTCTATGACTACATTGGGACTGCACTGGAAACTTCATAATAAACAATTGAAAGAAAACATTGCTACTTAGTGAAGGAAGGAAGCTTATTCATCTTACAAGGGCCATTGTTGTAAATTTAATACAATTATTAATGCCTGGCTGATGGCCTTTTCCTTTATGAAAAGGCTATTTGATGCTACCAAAGTTGATGTTGATGTTATTGATTTATGTTGCATGTTACTGATTTTTTTTCAGTTATAACTTTGACCAGTGCTTGGCACTACTATCTACTACATTCATTACTTTACTTTAGAAAGAAATAGATATGATGATAATATACACAGACTAAGGCCAATAGTGGACTTTTACTATTTATACTATAGATATCATAATGTTATCACTACTTGTCAATGCAGCAGCGCAGTGGTTTCACGCCGCCCCCAGCCGGAGCGGGCCCGGCGGGCGGCGGCGCGCCCCGCGGCGGGGGGGCCGGGTACGCCGCCCCGGGCCCCGCACCCGCCGCCGCGCCCCCCGCGCCCTACTCCCCCGCGCCGCGCCCCCCCGCGCCGCCCGCGCCCAACAAGCGCCCGGCTGACGCGAGGCCGCCGCTACCGCCACAGCAGCGACCACAACATTATGCCGGGTAAGTAAATTTAAAGATATCTTTTAAGAGATTGCAAATTGAGATTAATTTCTACCAGAGGTCTGTTAGACTTACTAACACACCCCACTCCTTAAGTTTACTCTCTCAGCTTTCCCTGTCACACAATACGACGTGAACCATTCCAGGGACGGCTACGGCGGCGGCGGCGCGGGCGGCAAGCGCAAGAAGCGGCTCGCGGACAAGATCCTGCCGCAGAAGGTGCGCGACCTGGTGCCCGAGTCGCAGGCCTACATGGACCTGCTCACCTTCGAGAGGAAGCTGGACGCGACCATCATGCGCAAGCGGCTCGACATACAGGAGGCGCTCAAGCGGCCCATGAAGCAGAAGAGGAAGTTGCGTATCTTCATCTCTAATACTTTTTATCCAGGTGAGTCGTTCATATTCAGAGCAATTAGTTTGTGTTGCTCAATAAGCTTTTAAGTTTGAAGCATATATATTTTTTTATCTATATTCCATGGCATTTAGAAGCTAATATTTCGGATGGCTAGTGTCATGCCCCAGATTCCCCAGTTTATAGATATTTATTTCATGATAGTTTATATTGTCTACTAAAACAAAAATAATATGCCCAATAACAGGCCCGATGTTGCATAATATTTTTGTGTTATTAAATTTTGATTATAATTTATATTCCTCCTCCTCCTTCACTACACTCTTGATAGGGTCGTGGTTTGCGTGTTACGGATGACTGGTTTGTAAACATCTGTTAGATATCTGGGATTGGTTCTTTAAGGCGGTCGTTGATTTACTTATTATCACTACCAATAACAATAGTTATTAATGATAATTTCAGGTCAGGGCGACAACGCCGTGGCGTCGTGGGAGTTGCGGGTCGAAGGACGACTTCTCGATGATTCCAAGAATGATCCTAACAAGGTTTGTGTGAATCAATTCAAATGTATTTTGATCAGTTTCAGTCGAGTTAGCCGATGTGTTAAGGTGGTTCGTTTACCATACAAAAAGTCATGAATATTAATGAAGTCAGTTAAGAGTTTCGATACTAAATATTTGTGCAACTATTTACTTTCCGGGAGTTGTTTGCGTGGAGTTAATAAAATAATGTTATTTTATACAGAAATCATGCATATAATAACGTGAAATATTTATTAAGAAATCTTTAAGACTTCGTTAATAATCATGACTTTTTGTATGGAAAACGAACCACCTTAAGTTGACTTACTATACGGGGGAAAGGCGATCGTAATACAAAAACATTAATTTATAATTATTGATGACGCGTTCCAGGTGAAGCGCAAGTTCTCGTCGTTCTTCAAGTCGCTGGTGATCGAGCTGGACAAGGAGCTGTACGGGCCCGACAACCACCTGGTGGAGTGGCACCGCACGCTGAGCACGCAGGAGACGGACGGGTTCCAGGTGAAGCGGCCCGGCTACAAGAACGTGCGCTGCACCATCCTGCTGCTGCTGGACTACCAGCCGCTGCAGTTCAAGCTGGACGGGCGGCTGGCGCGGCTGCTGGGCGTGCACACGCAGGCGCGGCCCGTGATCGTGAACGCGCTGTGGCAGTACGTGGCCACGCACCGGCTGCAGGACCCGCGCGAGCGCGAGTACGTGCAGTGCGACCCCTACCTGGAGCAGATCTTCGGCTGCGCGCGGCTCAAGCTGGCCGAGCTGCCCGCGCGCCTGGCGCCGCTGCTGCACGCGCCCGACCCCATCGTCATCAACCACCTCATCTCCGTGGAGCCGCCGCACGACGCCAAGCAGACGGCCTGCTACGACATCGACGTGGAGGTGGGTGCCGGCTGCCGGGGGGGGGGGGGGTGGGGGGGTCCACCCGCAGACACTGACCGTCGCTCGCCCTTCCGCAGGTGGACGACACGCTCAAGGCGCAGATGAACAACTTCCTGCTGAGCACGGCCAACCAGCACGAGATACAGGGGCTGGACGCCAAGATACACGAGACCGTGAGTGCTGTCCGCTGACTGCCGACCACTGTCCGCCTATCGGATACCGTGCTAAGCCGTGACTCGTTGCAGGTGGACACGATAAACCAGCTGAAGACGAACCGCGAGTTCTTCCTGAGCTTCAGCAAGGACCCGCAGCAGTTCACGCAGAAGTGGCTGCTCAGCCAGGCGCGGGACCTCAAGGTGGGCACACACACACACACACGACACGCACGCACACACCCGTTATGTACCGTTATTTCTATAATTCTACTTACATTTACAACTTAATATATACCCCTCCTTAAGGGCGAGGTAGGTTAATTCGTGCAAAAAAAAGTACATTTTTGTGAATTTATTTTGACGATATATTTAAAATCTATTTATTAAAAACAATTGTACATTAAAGTATAACATTCGGAGAATATTGTGTAAAATTTTCATGAAGAAATATTTAAAAATACGGCAATAGCAGCAATAGGGAATATGCATGCATTTTTTTTATTCACTTATTACATCATTCTAACCTGATAAAAAATATAAATACTCTTGGCAATGTCCACATTAATTTTTAAAATAACTTTGAAAACATCGATAAAATTTGATCAGTTTGAACACCGCCATATTTCGCGGGCTTTGGATGACGTCACAGACCACGCTCAGTATTTGTTTACTTGAAGTGTTACAGTAATTTTATATCGAATTTCAGTCATAATTATTATTTATTGTAATTACTAGACGATGGATAAAACACTATAAGAATGACATCCAATAAAATATTTTTTCCTATTCCAAGAGATGCGAAAGTACGAAATCAATGGTGTAAATTAATGAGAAGAGGTGAAGTATCTTCAATGTTGTGTTTATATTGTTGTGAAGATCACTTTAATGTAAGTATATTACAACCAGAGAGAAAGAGTGCTATTCCAATTGTATTTTGACGAAACCACTTCAATCATCGTCCTAAAGGCCTACGCAGACCGGGACGGCATGGCAAGGGATTTTGCCGTGAGTCAGCGCACACTGGCCGCTTAGATACCGCGGCATGCCACGGCGTGCCGCGGCACGACAAAGCACGCCTCAGCGACTCCTGCTGCCTGATACACTTTTAGTCTTCAGTTGCGTTTGATCGAGTGTTGGTGTGCCTCAGTTTTAAAATGGTAGATTGGGATTTGGTGTTGATATCGATTATTGCAGATGAAGAAGAAGGTGCACAGGCTAATAATAGGGTTCCCCGCTTCTCTACTCCCGCCGCCGCACCCCGCAGTATATCACTACGAGCGCCGGAGTCCGTGGCATGCCGTTGCCTACCGCAGTATGCCACGGCATCCCGCCACGGGAGCCTGTGGCGCGTGTTGCGATAAAATCCCTTTCAATACCACGGCATCATTTTAAAGCATAGCAATTTATGTCGTATTTCTGTACCAGTACGGTTGAATGTCCATTAGTAAAAATTAAAATCCCTTGCCTTGCCGTCCCGGTCTGCGTAGGCCTTTAATGATTCCTAATATCACCAGAATGCTAAACTTGCACTAACTAATGGAAAAAACAACAAATACATTTTTTTAGTGAATTAATGAAATAAATGTAAATGTTGATTCCTCTTCCGCTCAGACCCCTTCATTTTGCATTATCGAATGTGGTACGCTAGCTTTATGGTTGTGAGCCAATTTGACTCATAGAATGATTTAACAGTTAATCGAACCTTGGGAGCCACTGAAAATCAGTGTTGGGGTCGCATCCGGCCCCAACGTATGCTGAGTGGTCTTCCATTTCGGAGGTCACCAATTATTGAAGTAAAAAATGTTTTTTAAATAAAATACTGTGTACCGGATTAAAACGCGATTTATTATTTATATTGTTTAAATTATTTATCCCGACGTTTCGGATGCTTTACAGCAACCGTGGTCGCGGGGAGACAGAAAGATGACAGTTATCTGATATTTGAAATGTCAAAAAGTTTTCATATTTAATTCAATTCAATTCAAAAATAATATATTTATAATTTTGTAAAAATTCATTTATACAAGAAAAAAAATCGTGGATCAAATTTTTTCCTTCGGATCTGTGGTGCTTCGGCATGTGGGATGGCCGGCCTGCAAGGCTGGCTTATGTTGGGCCGTGCTTTCGGTCTAGATAGTAAAACGGCCCGAGAGGAGAGCGGCTCCGGGGCTTCCTTCTGCGTGGTGGCGTGAGGTGCACGCGAGGGAGTGCCATGCGCTGGAGGTGGCGCCGGAGTCGCAGTGGGGCTTCAGCACGAGCGTTGGCGTTCACGCTAGTGTAGAGCGTAGACTGCGGGGTGTTGAGAGTTCGGCGTGTTGCAGACGATGAGCGGCAACGGCAGCGGCAACCCCGAGGAGGAGCGGCGCGCGGCGTTCTACTCGCAGGGCTGGTGCGGCGAGGGCGTGGCGCGCTACCTGCACCAGCGGCTGGCCGCGCGCCGCCGCGACCTGGACGCCGCGCTCGCGCCCGCCCCCGCGCCCGCGCACCTCGCGCGCCTGTAGCCGCGCCTCCCCTTCGCGCCCCTGCGCCCGCGCTCCTCCCCGCGCCCGCGCCCGACTCTATTTTTATTATTATTATTTTGTAATCTTTAAAATAAATCTTAGTGTAAGTGTATACGAGTGGTGATTATTAAATAAAATTATTTACAGAAGTTGTTCATTTTATATCCTTTATCTTCTACGTTTAGATGGTGACATCCCCAAAATCTGATCCCTCTGATCCCTCTGAATCCCCAAATGACCCCAGAGTCAGAGTGTGCGTTCACACGGACACTAGCAGCCCGCGGTGGCGACATCGGGCCAAGCGCGCCTATCAGGCCTGTGCTAGTTCATTGGTTTAACTTTTAATGTGTTTTGTTTCACAACAATTTATGTATGTAATAAAAACCAAGATTCCAAACCAAGAGTCGCAGTGCAAAATGCAGCATATTGGAGCGGAGTTAACATTACCAAAGCTTTGGCTTTTTTTTAAAGAATGTAAATTTGGGCTCCGACAAAACCTCAATAATTTGTTTGCTAAAGTTGCTAAGCGCGATTTTTATTGAATACTAGCGGACCCGACAGACTTTGCCCTGCCTGAATGTTGGTTTCTAAAAAAAAAAGAGTGCGTGTAACGTTCACACGCGATTGAAAAATATTCGAAAACCGGATGGTCCAGTACAGAAACGTGACGCCATATTGCCGTAACGGACTTCCGTTGCATTGTCGTCCAGTTACCTCCTAGTCGCGCCTAAAGAAGTTTTACTTCAAAAAAAATTGCTTGCTATAAATAATATTTTATAAAGTCAATAAGATACAGACATGATAAATATTATCAACATATAAGAACACAACACAACAGTATTAAAAGAAGAATGAAAATCGTTCGTGTGAAAACTAAACTTATGTACCTATGCCCTTACTGATATCCTTACGCGAAGTAAATTACATTCCGAAAAAAGTGCATCCAATCATATAAATCTCAGTAGGTACAAACACATTTGAAATATTATTTAATCGACGTACGGAATAAGCTTCTAAAAGTTATATAACATACTTCAACAGATTCAAACAATATATTATTTTAATCAATTCCTATACTTAATTCAACAGGATTAGGTATACCTGTAATGTACCTATTCCTGATATGGATTATTTTACATCTACTTCCATCGCGTAGCAACCAACGGCGCTACAGGCAGGTGTCAAATATGTTTAATTTAGGCACACTACATTAAGAATTTATGTAACTCGTTATAATTAAACGTATTAGGTACATAAATGTATATAGGTATTGTTGGAGGTTATCACTAGATGGCGTGACAACCGCGTCATCTACGCAATATATCTTACTTACTCGTGATGTACTAACCTAAAATGTTAAATAGTTAATACAAAAATTTGTTCTCGTATATTTCGATCGTTTTATTTTGGGAGAACCTCTAGTAAGCCGTTTCATGGTCCTCCTAGCCGGGATGCACGTTTAGTATAGTCAAAAGTATAGTCATAGGAACAAAAGTCGGAAAGTATAAAAAGTGAAAGTGAAATGTGAACTATGAAGTTTTTACTAAAGACTGGAAGTGTTAGAATCATTTAAAACTTTAAATACATCAGTTATTGTTAAATAATAATATTAACTTAGCAAAAAATTAATAAGATTGGACTTGGACTTGGATTTCTTACATAACCTCATTGACTTAGTGCAATATTTTAACAAAGAACTTGTGATTCTTGTGAACTCATTGTGAACTTTAAATATCTTTTAACTTTTAATATCTACTGATACTAGTGGAAACTTATTTATTGTGCTTTAAGACATTAATATCATTTGAATATTAAACTCAGTGATTGAACTTTAACATTTAAATACATATAACTTGGAATAGACTATAATAAAATGAGTGAATTAAAAAGTTTATTAAGGTCTCAAACAGCCTTACAAAATCAGTTGCTAAGTTCACAAAGTAACTTCAAAAAGACACCTAAAGATCGGTTTTCTTGGAATTACATACAAACTAAATTAGAATTACTTGAAAAGTATTTTACAACATATCATGAGAATCATTTACAAATATTACAACATGAAGAATTTGAAGATTCACAATATTTTAGCATGTATTTTGAAACTGAGGATTTGTATGCAACCACTAAGGAAATTATGATGTCTAAACAAAGAGAGTATAAAAAGCATTGACATAGTATTAAATAGACTTCAGGTCGCATACAAAATTCACGAAAAAAGTGTACCGATTATTTAAGCCTCGTTCCTTGTCAAATTTTGAAAAAATGACACTGCTCAATGGGAACAAAGAAAAGAGTGAAGTTGAAATATGATTTTATTAGTTACCAATATATATATATATATATATACATATCTATGTATTATACATACACACTTGACTAACTTCGAAGACTTTGGTATTATTAGTATAGTTTATGAAACACCAATGTGTAAATTATCATGTATCTAGTAGGGTACAAAAACTATAATATATTTGATAAACAATAATATAATGTTTTATATAAATAGTAATTCGTATGTTAAATAATAATATCCGCAAAATGTTCCGAATATATACAGATTGGAATATTTTCTTTTCCGTTTTAGCGTGAAACCGTAACAAACAAAAAAAATCACTTTCGCATTTATAATATTACTACGGATGCTTATCCTTAGATAGTAAGAATTATTTTAGTACTAATCTACTCCATGCATCCACTATTCTGTTACACAATAGTTAGCGCATGTGTTGGCAAACCTTGGCCAAACATTTGTAGCGTTCATTTAAAACAGATAATTTTGTTCAAATTTTCAATTATTTGTTAGTTTGAAAGCTTAAAATATATCTTATTTTATATGTAATAACCAAAAATAAGACTCCGTCCGTAAAATTGTCTTTTCGGGAATTATTTTCGCAATTTTTGAAGACAAACTGTGTCATTGTGAAACGTCTTAATATTGGCCGTGCTTGAAGAGAACTAAACAAAATAGACTCTCACATTTCAAGTGAGCCGATATTTACCGGCACGGATTTTTTGCGTCGACCCGATATCTAGTATATTGTTGATCGAAGATAAAAAGATAAGTATAGAAATGCCCACAACATCACATAAACAAAATATTAATTTACCACCATTACAAATACCTACCTTTAATGGTCAATATAATGATTGGTTATCATTCCATGATCAGTTTTCCTCATTAGTGCACTCAAATAATTCATTGAGCAATGTCACAAAATTACAACTTTTAAAACAAAATTTAATAGGAGAGGCTGCTGTCTTACTTAAAAATATAGCAGTAACTGAGAATAATTATGAACATGCATGGGAAAAACTGAAGAAAAGATATAGCAACAAAAGAGTAATAGTAAATTCATATTTAACTAAATTAATGACTATGAGGAGTGTAACATCTGAGAGTGCAAGTGCTATTAAAAACTTATTAGATACATCAACTGACTGTTTGGGTGGTCTACAAGGCATTGGAATAAATATTAAAACATGGGATCCTATACTTATATATATAATAACTAGCAAATTGGATAATGAATCGATTAGACATTGGGAAGAGATTGTGAATAAGGATCTTAATGAAGACTTACCTACATACAAACAACTTTCAGACTTTTTAGAGATGCGTTTTAGATCTCTAGAAGGGGTATTATCAACTAAACGAGCGGTACCAAACAATATTACAACAAAAAAGATATTTTACACTAGGCCAAAAGAGGTTTGTGTGGTTTGCAATGGAGAACATTACATATACAAGTGCAAGAAGTTTGCACAACTGTCTATAATAGATAGAAAGAGATTTATAGAACAAAACAATCTTTGCTTCAACTGCTTGATACCTAATCATGGAGTAAAGACCTGTAAACAAAATTCAAGATGTCGCATCTGTGGCAAACGTCACCATTCGCTAATCCACACCGAGATAGATAAAACACCTCCTGAAATAAATAATCGACAAGACATTCCACATAGAGAACAAATATCAGAGTCTACACAACTACAACATGCTGAGAATACACACAGATTAACACACCATGCCGCAGAGATTTCTACACATTATTCAACTAACGTTTTGTTAGCAACGGCATTGGTTAAGGCGGTTTCACGTACTGGCCGTACTATTACATTGAGAGCATTGATCGACCAAGGTTCGGAGGGATCCTTCATTACTGAGAACGCAACACAACTCCTTGGTTTAAAGAAGACTACAATCAATGGCACAATCAGTGGGCTTGGAAGACAAGTCTTAACAAAAACAAATAGCTCGGTTAATTTAACAATTTCTTCACATCATGACAAATCATTACAATTACCTGTGAATGCTTATGTACTTACCTCGCTTACAACTCTGCTACCTTCACGGCAAGTTGACATTACATGGAAACATTTACAAGGTTTAACATTAGCTGATCCCGAGTTTCACAAACCTGCAAAAATTGATTTATTGCTAGGAGCTGAAGTATATTGCAAAATTATACTTGATGGTATAATTACAGGATCAGTGGGGTCTCCTTTAGCTCAAAAAACAAGACTTGGATGGATACTATCAGGGGAGATCTGTACAAAAAACAATTTGAATCACATAATCAGTATGCACATTACAACACAATCTGAAGATTTAGAAAACTTACAAAGATTTTGGGAATTAGAGTCTGAAGATTCCTATAAAAATACAAGAAACTTAACAGAAGAAGAACTACTATGTACACAAATTTATGAAGATACACACACTCGAGATATGGATGGAAGATATGTAGTGGAACTTCCATTTAAGGATAAAACCTTTGATTTTGGTGACACTAAACAAATAGCTTTAAAAAGACTTGAACAATTAGAGGCAAGATTAAACAGGAATGAGAATTTAAAACAAGAATATACAAAGGTTTTAATGGAATACCTATCTTTAAATCACATGGAAGAGGTTGACATGGAAGAATTAGATACTAAAAAGAAATTTTACATGCCACATCATGCAGTACTCCGTCCAGACAAATCAACAACCAAATTAAGAATAGTATTTGATGCGTCATGTAAAGGCCCTAATGGAAAATCACTTAATGATAATTTGTTGATAGGCCCGAAAGTACAACAAGATTTAAAACATATAGTTATGAGATGGAGAAAACATGAAGTAGTATTTACAGCGGATTGTGTCAAGATGTTTAGGCAAATTAAAGTTACAAAAGAAAGTGCAAATTATCAAAGAATTCTATGGAGAATTAACGGTGTCATAAAAGAATACAGATTGAATAGAGTAACATTTGGTACAGCTAGTGCTCCATTTCTAGCTACAAAAACTATTCAACAACTGGCAATAGATGAGGAAAAGAATTTCCCAGAAGCTTCCCGTATCATAAAATCAGATTTGTATATGGATGACATTTTATCAGGCGCTGATAGCACAGAAGAAGCATTGCATCTATATGATCAAATAACAAATCTAATGAAGGCTGGTGGTTTCGAATTACAAAGATGGACTACAAATAAATCTGAAGAATCCATTGATTCAAATTACTTACAATTACAATCAGATGAGATTATTAAAATATTAGGAATCAAGTGGAACAAAACATCAGACACTTTTCATTATGATATAAAACAAACATCATCTGAAAAATATGTTACAAAAAGATTAATACTAAGTGAGATCTCTCGCTTATTTGACCCTTTGGGTTGGTTGGCTCCTGTAATTGTTAATGCAAAAATAATGATACAGAAGTTATGGTTAGCCAAGGTGTCCTGGGATGAAGAAGTACCGAAGGCATTAAGGACTGAATGGTTGAAATTTCGAAGTGATCTGGAAGAAACAAAAGATATAAATATAAAGAGATGGTATAACATAAATAGTACTGACCAGGGATTAGAGTTGCATGGTTATTCTGATGCGTCCCAGATGGCGTATGCGGCAGTCGTTTATATAAGAATTATAAAGAATAATGGTGAAATACTTACTCAGTTAGTGACAGCTAAGACAAGAGTTGCACCAATTAAAACAATATCCGTTCCTCGTCTGGAACTCTGTGGAGCAGTACTACTTACAAAACTATTAAAAGAGGTATCTGATGTTCTGAAAATATCTCAAAATAATATAAAGGCTTACACTGATTCAAATATCGTGTTGGCGTGGATACAGAGTCATCCTTCGAAATGGAAAACATTTGTAGCAAATAGAACATCTGAAATTCTGAGTATCTTACCTGATATTACTTGGAGTTACGTAGAGTCTAAAAACAATCCAGCAGATATAGCTTCACGAGGTGCTCTTCCGAAATGTCTTCATCAAAATATTCTGTGGTGGTCCGGTCCCAGTGATCTCCTGAAAAAAGAAATAATAAATAAAATATTAAAGAATAATTCAACAAATTTAGAAATGAAAAAAGAAAAGATAAAAGTAATGACATACCAGTTTACAGAAGAATTTGACATATTAAAGAGATATTCAAGTTTAACAAGGTTATTAAGAGTAACAGCTTATATTCTACGGATATTCAACAAGGTCAATGTTAAAGAAAAACATTTAAGTGGTTTAGAAATTAACAAGGCAAGAGAAACATGCATAAAATTATGTCAAATGGAAGTTTATAGGGAAGAAATGGATAGATTAAAAAATGAGAAAAAATTAAGAAGAGATAGTAAAATATTATCATTAAATCCATTTCTGGATGAGAAAGGTATATTGAGAATAGGAGGTAGACTCCAAGGAAGTCACTTACCTGATTACACAAAACATCAAATAATCTTACCTGAAAAACATCATTTCTCGAAGCTTTTACTTACCGATTTTCACGAGAAGACGTTGCACGGTGGTCCAATGCTAATGCTTAGTAACCTGCGAAGAAAATATTGGATAATTCATGCAAAATCCTTAACAAATCAAATCGTTAAGAAATGTACGATTTGTGCTAGATACAGAGCTTCGACTAAAACTCAGATTATGGGGTCCTTACCTGAACAACGTGTTACACCTTGTAAGCCATTCCTAAGAAGTGGTGTGGACTTTGCAGGTCCAGTTGAATTGAGATTATCAAAAGGGAGAGGTTGTAAGACACAGAAAGGATACATAGCTATTTTTATTTGTTTAGTTACACGAGCTATTCACATTGAAATAGTCACTTCTTTAAGCGCTCAAGATTTTGTGGCCGCTTTTAAACGCTTTGTTGCTCGTAGAGGACACTGCTCAGATATTTGGAGTGACAACGCGACAAATTTTATAGCTGGTAACAAGGAGTTAAAATCGCTCCTTTTGAACAGTCAGAGTGGTATGACAGATGAAGTAAAGAATCTTTTAGCCAATGATGGTACAACGTGGCATCACATTCCTCCATCGGCCCCGCATTTCGGTGGATTGTGGGAAGCCGGAGTCAAGTCTATCAAATTCCATTTGAAGAGGGTTTTGGGCAATACAACATTGACGTATGAAGAAATGTCGACTGTGGTGGTGCAGATAGAGGCATGTCTTAATTCAAGACCAATATCACCAATGAGTAACGATCCATCTGATTTACTACCTTTAACACCGGGTCATTTCCTCATTGGAGAAGCGCCTATTGTAGTCCCTGAAACAAACTATTTAGATACAAATATTTCTACACTATCCCGATGGCAAATAACTCAAAAAATTACACAAGATTTCTGGCGGAGATGGTCAGCAGAATATCTCTCTAGACTTCAACAAAGACCAAAATGGATGAGTAAAACTGACAACGTAAAAGTAGGTGATTTAGTTTTGTTAAAAGAAGATAATCTTCCTCCCTCTAAATGGAACCTTGCCAGAATAATCGATGTACACCCTGGAAAAGATAACTTTGTTAGAGTAGTTTCAGTTAAATCCAAAAACACAGTTTTAAAGAGACCAGTAACTAAAATTTGTCTCCTTCCAGTTGATCAGTAGAGTTTCTGTCTTACATTATATATATTTTTTCTTAATTTAGTTTACTTAATACAATTGTTATTATATTACTCAACATTATTGTTAACGTTCCGATCACTAAGGATAACAGTTAGTCCTGTCCATAACTATTAGGGAAGCAGTTCACTTAACGGTTTTAATTTAACATTTTTTGATTTCAATTCTTATATTACATTATTTACAATTATGGAAGGACCTCAAGGATGTCCTTGGTGGGGCGGGATGTTGGAGGTTATCACTAGATGGCGTGACAACCGCGTCATCTACGCAATATATCTTACTTACTCGTGATGTACTAACCTAAAATGTTAAATAGTTAATACAAAAATTTGTTCTCGTATATTTCGATCGTTTTATTTTGGGAGAACCTCTAGTAAGCCGTTTCAGGTATCGTTCTTATGAATAAATTTCCTTCAGTTTAAACAGTATATCGGCAACTAATACGACGTATTGACAGAATCAACTCATGCGCAGATAAGGCTGTAGGCAGAGGCCTAGCGGTGCTCAAACAAACTAGTTGTAATTTAAATAAAATTATTGCCTGTGCCATCAGTGTAATTCCTTATCATAGCTGTTTTCTGAATTAACGACATTACTTCGCCTCGGCGAATTCTATTGCCGTGCAATTAAGTGGATTAAGACAATTCGTTAAGATTGTGTTCGAGATTTCATTTATTTGTCAGTACACTCGGTGACGAAGCGGTCGACAAGAATGTCTCTAGACGGCGGTCCCTCTGCGGTGGTAACGCAGTGTAAGTCATTAAATTAATTCACATCTAAGATAGGTAAATTATTATACCATCGTGTCGTAAAGTTGGCGTTCACACTTGATTAATTAGTGAAACCCTCTTATATGTTGTAGAATTAATGTTTAATTGTTTCGATTTATTTCGAACGGTTTCCGGTCACTTACACTTACTTGATGCAGCACAAGAGTACAGTATAGTGGGCGGCACAGCGGGCATGAAGCCCAGCGGGAGCGGCGAGAGCAGCGGGCCGGCGCTGTGGCGCGTGCTGCTGGCCGAGCTGGTGGCCACTGCGCTGCTGCTGCTGCTGGGCTGCCTGCCCGGCTGCAGCGCCCGCCCCGAGCCGCCGCCGCTGCTGCAGCGCGCCCTCGCAGCGGGACTCCTCGTCGCCGCCCTCGTGCAGGTAATGTGCGATAACCATTTTACTAATCGATAGACTTCCCTTGCGCAATGCGACTTCTGTCCAGGTTTCTCCTAAAACTCGAAGTAGAAACAGAGACATTCTCAAAAATATGAAACTACAGTTATTCTTTATCTATATATACTATAGGTGGTCCTGCAAGAGTAGCAATCTCTTCCAGACTACCTTTCCGTAACAGAAACAACTGAGAGATAGATGGGGACGGTGCGAGAAATACATAAAATGGAGATGGAAGTATAGTATAACATATTATTATATAATGCATACATATTTTATAATATTATATTATATAAAATTGACTTAATAAAAGACAAAAAGATAATGCTCCTTTACCTACCAATATATCAAAGGAATATTAGTTCAACTTTGGGTAGCTTCTATTGTAGTATCAGGAGGAAGAGAAGAGGAGACGTTTAGCCTCATCTGTTGAAGAAGAATCACATTCTTTTGTATTATGGATCGGCATTAGAACCATTGTGGTTGGGGAACCACGCATCTCTCGATTGTAACCCCGAAATACAAATATTTCTTTCAAGTAGCTAGGCGACTTTAAATCAAACATCACACTGTAAAATATGTTAAATGTAAAATGCGCTGGTAACGCATAGAAAGCCACTAGAATAATTTCCGAAACTCTTAGTCATGGTTATATTTTCTCAAATGAATTATTATAAACATTTTGAAGCCCGAACAATCTTCGATGAGGTTTAAATAACAAGCGTCTGCATAATCAAGAAAGGACCAATTTATTTTAGTATGAAATCGGAAGATAGGAAGACGTCTCAATAAACCGCATTAGAAAGTTTTTTACTAACTGCGCTAATCTGGTCGTGCCACGATAAATTTTCAATTTGCTACTGTAGGGGACTAGAACTAGCTCGTGGATTGCTAAAGTGGTGTGCAAGGATTGGAACGTTCGGATATCCGTGACCTCTGCTTACCCCAATAGGAAAGAGGCGTGACATAAATTCATGTGTGTATGAATCTTCCTTCTGAGGAACTTGTATAATAATTATGCTTCAAAAATTAACAAAGACATCGCGTGATTTCAGTGCGTTGACCACATATCCGGCGCACACATGAATCCGGCGGTGACTCTGACGGCGGCGCTGAGCGGGCGCGTGGGCGCGCGGCGCGCGGCGGCCATGTGCGCGGCGCAGCTGGCGGGCGCGCTGCTGGGCGCCGCCGCGCTGCGCCCGCTGGGGCCCGCCGCGCTGCGCCCGCTGGGGCCCGCCGCGCTGCGCCCGCTGGGGCCCGCCGCGCTGTGCCTCACCGTGCCCTCGCCGCATCTCACCGCCTGGCAGGTGACTCGTGACAGCCCACTCACTAAACCACCACGTCAATTGACCAGTTCTATATAGGGAATGTAATCTCGCGAATTTAACGAGATTGCACTCGAGCATAAAAATATCTTATTGGAAGCGCGGACTGACACGGACGGAGTTACGATCTGTCGGTTTCGTTTGGTGCACGCTTCCGTGGCGGCGGCGGCCTGAGGTAGCGATCGCGGGACGAGGTGTCTCTCAGATTCCTATGTGCGTACGATTGGTCGAAAATTGAGCCGGCGTGCAGCGTCATCAGCGTGCATTTGTTTTGTTTGCTAATAGTTGTTGCTAGCTAACGTGATTGAGTTTTATTGCATTCGAATATTTTTCGATATTTTTTGGTTACGAGTGGAATAACGAACGATGTCGGCGAATATTTTATAAAGACTATGAGTGTGTCGGAAGTATGGAAATACTTTATTGAGAGCGGAAAATGGATTGAGTGATAAGTGCAAACTTCTAATAATACCTACTTATAATTTTTATTATTTTTTTCCTTATTTATTCAAATATTGTGATTATTTGCAAAAAAAACACAAAACTGCCTATCTCGCGAGATCTCGAAATTGGCGAGATCTCGCAGTAATGTTATTCATAAAATCGGGGTATCTCGCTTGAGCCCCAATCTCGCGAGATTTGCATTCCCTTGTTCTATACCATAAGGAAAAAAGACATGACAGAGTGGTCGCGATTGACACGTCTGACGGACTGCCGCCAATCCTCCCGGACTGCCGCCTTTCTGGTGCATTCATAGAGAGGGCCATTTAACTCATCTTTGGCTCGGTCGGTCCAGCTCCTGGCCGCCTTGCCGCGCGCTCTTGTCCCTTCTACACTTCTATGAACTATAAGACGTTCTATAGAAGTTACTCCTCGCCGTGATACGTGAGAGTCTAGATAGTCCTGTGGCGTAAAGAAATATGGGAACCACTAATGCCCTAACCAGCCATACGTAGAAGCGACCTTTTTGCTTATGACTAATGACGTAGCTGTCCAGGGCAAGGTGGTGTACCGAATATAAATTAGTAATAATTAGCATATAATGAATGTACTGCCGCAGGCGACCGCCGTGGAGGGCGCGTGCGGCGCGGTGCTGGCGCTGGCCAACCTGGCCGCGTGGGACGCGCGCAGCCGGCGCCTGCGGGACTCGTGGCCGCTGCGCCTCGGCTTCACGGTCACCGCGCTCACGCTCGCCGCGGTAGGTGCCCGCTCCCTCCGCCCGCCCCGCTTCCACCACTGGCCCCGCTCCCACCTATGGCTCCTCTCCCACCATTGGCCCCGCTCCCACCGCTGGCCCCGCTCCCACCACTGGCCCCGATCACATGGTATCCTACCCTTGATTTCACATTACACTTCAATCAGCTTTATGTTGATTTTATATACATAAATAGTCTTTCTCCGGTTTGTATTATTTTTGATAGCCCATTCGAAACATAATGCACAAAAACCGGAATATCAACGACTTCAAAAATAATTACTTATGTTAATACTTAAAGACTTAAAAAAAATTAATTTAATTTTTAGTTTATTTTGTGCATACTATATGTAGGTATAGTTTTGAAGTCGGCTTTTGTTTTTTTTTTAAATAAAAGTTCGGACAGGTTTGAGTGCGGGCCTTAAGTCCATTTAATATAGGCGGTACCAAGTTGAGTGTTGACCGTGTTGACCACGTTGACCGTGTTGACCGTGTTGACCGCGTGCGCACAGGGCGAGCTGACGGGCGCCAGCATGAACCCGGCGCGCTCGCTGGCGCCCGCGCTGCTGGCGCGCCGCTGGGACCGGCACTGGGTGAGCAGCGACATTATATGTATTTATACACGTAATCATTTGCTTAATGCCAACTGCACCCGTGGCGGGACTACCATACAAGCCTATAACCCCGGCTTGCTCTATTAATGCAACCATAAAACGACAAATAATAATGCCCAATTATATAAGTCTTAATAATATACTCGTAATTTACTAGCAACATGCTCCGGTTTACTCACTGATAATGTAGTTCTCTATTGGTTAAAAAAAAATTAAAATCTGTTCAGTAGATCCAGAGATTACCCCCTACAATCTCACAAGCTCGCAAACTTGACCTCATTACCTAATGGTATCGCGTGTTGATTGTTATAAACATCTGAATATCTTGGGTTTTAAAATATAACAATTAAATTTTTCGCCAGCTCTCATTGAACTGGTGGTAGATTAAAAATTAACGATTCAAGTGCTTGTAAACGTTTATTCGACAGACATAGGTACCTACTTCTTTCCGAGACCATTTCCTGGGCGTGTTTCTGTTACTTATAATAAATGAATGGATAACCTACTGTACATATATTTGGTTGCACATCAAAAATAGCGTATTGGATAAAATGTGTAGCGACATCTATGATCCGCTACAAGAATCAATACGAAGACGTCTAATCCTGAATCACGCTATATAAATGTTTCAGAGCGTTGAGTATATTTACAACATCTCGACATCAACCACTGGGGCTGGCCAGTCAGTGCAGTGGTTCAACTGGTCGAGGATCCTCCCTTTAGGTTGGAGGAAGACCACACCTCCCTTCCTCCACAAATGATCACCACGCCTTTTACATAGGCATTTATTTTAACCACAAGTTGTGGACCACCAAATTAAAAAAAAATTAAACAGTCACCGAGTGACGGTAATATGTTTAGCTTGTAGGTAAACATTTAGTTAACTGTTGTTGCATGCTGTGTTAGTTGTATTATAACCTAGGTCTTTCTGGTCGTCTCGATAGTGCAGTGGTATGCGTTGCATTTAGACTTGCAGGTCCCGGGTTCGCATGCCGGGAAAACAAGAAAAAAAATCGGTCAGGCCGGGCACAGAAGACTGATCACCTACTTGTATAATATAAGAAAAATTATGATTGGTGAAACAGATACAGAAGTGTGTCTACCCCGTGCCCCACTTGGGAACTCGGGAATTCACTAGGCCTTTACAATTAATTATTTTGTTAATATTGTTGTATTTTTTTTTATAGTATAGGGGGCAAACGGGCAGGCGGCTCACATGATGGTAAGTGGTCACCGCCGCCCATAGACATCCGCAACACCTTGCAACACCGCAACGCAGATGGCTTGCAGGTGCGTTGCCGACCTTTAAGAAAGATGTAGGCTCGCTTCTTGAAGGTTTCCAAGTCGTATCGGTTCGGAAAAACCAGTTGATTCCACAGAGTAGTGTGTAGTGTAGAGTAGTTTATATAAATACCTAAATAAAAATCTGTCCTTTGAAGTAGTATAAGGTATTTTGAAATTGATCTCACGCAGGTGTACTGGGTGGGCCCGCTCGGCGGCGCGTGCGCCAGCGCGGCGCTGTACGCGAGCGCCTGGCGCCCGCCGCGCGCCCCGTGAGCGCCCCGTGAGCGCCCGCCGCGCGCCCCGTGAGCGCCCGCCGCGCGCCCCGTGAGCGCGGTCAGTCCTGCCCTGTCTTGTAGGATTATTGCTATTAATAAAACATTTTTTATTCAATAATAATTAATTGTAGAACCTCTAGATAATTTTGAAACATCAATGTGGAGCCAGATGCTGTCCAAAGAGTGTACGAAAGTGAATGTTAGGTATGGCAGAAGAAACATGAAAGTAGGATAAATAAAGGGGAAATGACAGGATGGCGTCCATGCGTCGGGTTGTCTCTCTCCCTAATTAATATTTCACAAAAATATAATGAGACGTACTTATGTAATGGTATTGTCTCACTCGTACGGCTATTATTTCATCTATAGTCCATATAAGTAGATCTAAAACCAAACAGAGTAGGTGTAATATAAATTAAATCAAATATTATGATTACCTACGTAAACTTGAATAATCACTGCAAATATGTTTGTTACCAAGTTTGCGTCACCAAATACCTATCTATCTTTTAACTTAACTCAGTACGAATAATTTAAGTATATTAAAATAAATAATATTGTCGGTAAGTAATAAAGTAGGTATGTTTGTTCGCTGATACTTTATTCATGCAAAAACGAAGCTGATTATTGGCGTCGGTACTCGGTAAGGCTGGGCAGTAGAAATATGTCGAATGAAGCCAACACTACAAACAACACACTGTACTAGTACACAACTGCTTTTTCAACTCTCTAATAACATATAGAACTAAAAGTTAAAGTCTATAATAACAGTCCCTTCTGCTATACAAGGATATTGTTTTGTTCGTACCTACCTACTAATAGGAAGAAAGTGTCACCTTAGATGCAATACAAACAATGCAGAGCCATATTATATAGAGAGAAAGTTATTATTCCCATGGCAACGTTATATGTAACTATTTATGCCAAAATAAATAATATATGCACAAATAACTTTGCCACGGTAATCTACGTTCATCCGTTAGTTAACTATAGAAACCCAACGAAAGTAGATAGGAAACACTGTTAATAACATATAGGATTGTAATTACTTTCATAGTTCTACAAATATGCACACGTTTTTATCTAATTTGTCGTTCGGGGCGTAATCTACAAAAATAGATTGATCGAAAGGCTCCGTATCGAAACAATCGAACGTGTTAAACTATTTCGGTTTTTAATTAATGTCGGTTACGCTAATTACGTTACGCCGTAATTAGTCACTTCCGGTCCGCGATCGCAGGACCCACTCACTTTATAAGGGATCTCGGTGCGGCACTACACTCAGTTAGATCCATATAGAAGTGAGTTACAAGTGGAAAACATGACGCCCAATGATGATTCCTATGTTTCTTTATCAAAGCCAGTCAACGTGAAGTCAGGTGAGTAAGATATAATTCAAAGTTTCATCTTCTTAAATTGTGACAGCATTAAGAAATTCGATGAAATCGCTAAACCACGTTTGTATAATTATATCCAAATCTAACAAGAAAACACAAGATGGGCGAACTAACAATTTTCAGAATTATTTTAGGTCAAATTCAATCAGCCTGCACAGAGTAGCACATATTGGTTTAGATATGTTGCCGTAAGGGTGTGGACAGTGTCACGAGACACGACAAGGCTCACGGCTCGTGTACACAGGTGTCGGTGGCAAATATCCACGGTGCCTTATATTATCTAACATATCTATTTAAAAGATTAAACAAAAATATTCACTTATTATTATTTTATTATTTAACACTTTTACATTAAAAACTTAACCTATAGAAATTAATCTAAAAAACAGAAAGTACAGTAAGGCGGCCTTATTACTCAAAGCAATTTCATCCAGGAAACCTGGATAGAAAGGAATTGAAGCTTGAGATATATGTATGTATAAAGATAGGAGGGATATAAAAGTATGCAATTAATAATATAAATTAAGTACACATAATATAATCACAATAAAAATAAATAACTAAATATACATTGAACATGAATTGCTGGAAAAGAGAGATAGTGGTATTTCAGCATTCGTTTGAAAATAGGAAGAGGAAGAGCTTTTCAATAGAAAGAGGTAGGGAAGTCCAGAGTTTTATAGCACGAGCAGTAAAGGAATAATGGAAGAAATCAGTGTGATGCACAGGAATATTAAAAGTTGAATTATAATAAGAACAAAGAGAAAAAAAGACAGAGATCGCGAAATTAAATTTAGCTTTAAGATAAAAGGGGGTCTTGGGATCGAAAAGAACTTTAAATAAAAGATACAGGATATGAGTATCTCGGCGTTGACGGATCGGTAGCAATTTCAGTCTACTGCGGTATTCAGAAATATGGTCGAATTTTCTATGATCAAAGATGAACCTGATGTACAAATTCTGAAGGCGCTCGAGGCTGTCAAGTTGTACTTCGTAATAGTATGTCCAAATTTAAAGTAAAAAATATTATTTTAATTACTTCAAAGCAACAGCCTTAAAGGACAATCGACAAAATTATTGATACTTATATGTCTATTTAATATTTATTAACAGTTATTTTTGAAGTCGGTGCCATCCAACCACTGCCGCTCCGTACCGTTCGAAAGTTTGTTGCAAAGGCAGGATTAACTGTCCTTCTTGGCTGGCACCGACTCCAAAAATAAATTATATTTATATGGGACCACCTCTGAAATATGAGCTACCAAACAAAAAAAAATCATCCAAATCCATACATAACTTGCGGAGTTATCGCGTAACAAACATACAAAAAAAACTACATACAGACGAATTGAGAACCTCCTCCTTTTTCGAAGTCGGTTAAAAGTTATAGGTTTATTTACTTGTCTTACACATGACAAGTGCACTTATAGCTCAGAGATAGAAAAAAATCTGAGAATACTATAGCCATGTTCACTTGTTCTCTGTTGGTACAGAAGTCATCTCCAGTATCTTTGACTGTTGTGTGCTCAGTATCAACTTCGAAACCATCAGTTTCTTTGATTTTTTTTTTGTATCGGCTTACGTGCACGGCCACGTAGCTTGCCTTTCGAACCATCTTTGGAATATGCACGTCTACGTAGTAAGTAAGTTTTGGATTGCAAAGGGGCAAGGTACATGAAATTTGCGAAATCCGGTATACAATGGACACAACGGTCGAGGGAATAACTAAGGAATTTCTACGAATATAAAATTAATATTATTGTGACACAAGCTTTTTAATGTTTTTTATCCTTTAAGGTTGGCAGGATGCGCTGTCGACCTAATTATTACTTCTAACATTTGGAAATCCATAGACTGAAACCGAAACGCGCAATGAACAACTACCTTCCGCACCAATGGGTCGCGGGTTCTAATCCCGGGACGACATGTTTATAATTTTGTCATTAAACTTTTTATTTTATTATTATAGCTAATCGCTTCAAGATGTCATGTGGAATATGGTGTAATGGTTGCAGTTCCTTACAAACATTTTGTAAAACATTTAAATCATTTATTGCCAGTTCTTCTCGTCCATACTACGCCCTTGATTTGAATTTGAAAATTTGAATTTAAACTGGTGGGATGAATTTAAATTCCGAACGTGTAACGTTATGGATGGAAAAGCCATGAAATGCACATTGCGCGTTTTGTTCTCAGTCTATCGATTTCCGAATGCTCGAAGTAAAAAGTAGGTCGACAACGCATCATTAACTGATGTTCTGTGGCTGGGGTACCTACTTGTATTAACAACAATCAAGTGAACCTCATGCTCGTCTGTCGATATCATACATGAAAAAAAAACATAATTGATTCTGACTCAAGGTGAATTCACAATTAAGTATGACTTTCTTTTGTGTTATAAATAAATTAGTAATTCTCGTTCGGTTGTATTAAATTAATACATAAGTTTGATGATTGAACCTCCATAGCTGATATTTTTGCCTGTGAAAATACATAGTTATTTATAAGAAATAAAGTTTCAGAGATCTCCACCACGCTTCCTCATTGATATGTCTATTTTTAATAATTACCTATTTGATCATATAATAATAATATTTAATAAAGCAATATAATTAAACAAAACGTAATACGATTAGTTGCTCAGGAATAATGTATTTGTGGTCACACTTAGTGCGATAGCGCGTCGCGATAGTGCGTCGCGATACCGCCTGCCTGCCGACCTGCGACCTGCTCCTACGAGCGATAACCGATATTTTGGTAAACAATATTTAGCTTAATATTGTCTTTTATTAACGCGAGTCTCACATTTAAATAAAATACTGTATACCGGATTAAAACGTCGAACGTCGGAATAAATAATCTAAATAATAAGTCGCGTTTTAATCCGGTATACAGTATTTTATTGAAATACTAGCAATTGCCCCCGCAACCCCCCTTGTGGGTTGAATTTCGTAAAATCCGTTCTTAGCTGACCTCTACTCGGCGAAAGGAATATTCCTACCATATTTCAAGTCGCTACGCCTTATGGTTCCAGAGATATCGTGATGAGTGACTATATAGGTGGAAATCTCTTTTATAATATATATTGAAATATTTAGCTTATTTTACAATTTAATATAACCGATAGTATATTAAAGAGTAAGCCTTTTTAATGACCGGTAGCGTCAGATCCGCCTTTTTTGGCTCACGAATTCTAAAAAAGTAAGTTCACTCGCAGAATAAACCCCTCAAATAGTCTTCCACCTTATCTGTCCTCTGCACAGGCTTCCCACAAATATCAAACTCCCATCGATAAATGATTAGACAAATCAATTAACCATCGACCTGGGAATCGAACCGCATATCCGCCGCCTCAAGGTTTCCCAGTTGGCAGTCACTGTAATATGATGTCGATTATTTGCTGTTATCTTTCGCATTCGTGTAACAATATAATGTTTAATAAATTAACATTTGACTTGGCTTGCTATCTTTAATAAAATAATCATATATGTTTATAAAAAGGAATATTATGTATGCTGTAAAATATAGATTCATTCAATAATTAAAATATAGTTTTGATACATTAGTCGTAGGCCGTAGCCATCTCATCAGAAAGAGGTTATAGATCTTACCCCAAATATAATGGGTTTCAGCACGGAATAGTTAACATCAATTCTTTGGGTTTCAGACTCTATATTTTTTTTATTATACTCACTCCCAATTAAAAAAAATTATGGACGGAGGAACTTGACTTTCTATTGGCAGTCTTTAGCCCTTCGTCTTAAGCTCAACACTGTACAATTAGAGGTTAATTATATAGGTACTTAGCCGGTACCATATACCCGCTCTACGTGCTAATATTAACCTTGCATAATAATATAATTATTAACACCGAGAACTAGACAGGTTTCCAAACAAAAGATCTGTGTAAGGACAAATATGTATTGAGATTGGAGTCGGAAAATAATTACAAAGAACAAGGCCAACAGAAAGCTTCCCTCCACCCGACTACCGCCGCGCCGCGACCAGAAGTGCGCTTTACCAATTAATTTATAAACAAATAGTCCTCTCTACCCAACTTTTACCAACGGCTTAACTGATTACTGATTACTACTGTCCTCTACCGACCTGGTGATACTGTTATCAACTGTTTTCAGTCTATATTTTATGTTCGGTCCAAAGTCATCAGGCATTATATAATCCCTACGACAAAGAAATAGAAATAACATCTCAAATACGAACGAGAAAAGCCGTGAAGGGCAGATTGTGCGCCTGAGCCACGAAGGGCTAAAGATTCAAAATGCTCGAAATAACAACAGGTCACTGTTTTATAGCTCAGGTACCATCCTGTACTATTCCCTTCTATCAAGTAAGATTCGCGGTCATCTGTTACCTATAGAGGTCAGATGAGAACTATTGCACTATTGCTTTCCTTCCATCTTTTGCTTAACTATCCAACATATCTACGTGGAATGAATAGTTGCAAGGAACTTATATACGGGCCGCGGTTTTTGAGTCAGGGGCGACTGCTGCTTCTGAAGCTTCTACTCCATCGAAGCTAAGGGGGTGCCGGGGGGAGGGTGAATGTCACCTGTCGCCGGCGGCTGGGTGACGGGTGTCGCGCGGCAGTGCGCTCGCGACACCCGCGCTGGGACAACCTGCGAGTCGCAGCCGCTTCTGTCCTCCGCTCCGACCGAGCCACACGCTAGCGATGCCGACCGACGGTCAGTATTCTCACGGTATGTCGCAATACACCTGCGTGTTATCGAATCAGTGACTTCTTGCCCTGGCGCTTAAAGCTCGCGTGTATTCTTAGAAGTTTTAGCAAAATTGAATTCCTTTGCGATTATGTGTTTTGTTGATGACAAGGAACACAACTTGCTAAAGTTCGTCAATCTATTTTTAAGTCAGTCTTAACTAAATATAAATCACCACAAAATGGTATGTAGGTAATTCGGAAGTGAACCTAAAACAGTCCAAAGTTGTAATAATGTTGCTGATCCAGAAAGTACGTATTAATTACTATTTGCGTTAATGTACCTATAGATGTATAGATAAGTGAAACTAATTAATACATCGCTTCATTATATTATTTGTAATTAAAAGTAACATTTTTGAGAAATTCGTTAACTTTTTCAAATTAATATTGAAAAGTATACAATGTTACAATATAAAGTATTAAAATCGTTCGACCTAAGTTTAGTAATTAAAACTAGTGTACATTCCGAGGAGTGAACCAAATAAACAAAATAGTTTTTTATAATTATTTGGGGTAGGAGTTGTATTGAAACAAGCTTTTTAATATAATTCTTACGAGACTATAGATGACCTTTGGTAAGAACAGCAGCAGGAGTCTCAGCGAGCTCTGATGTTTATATCAGAAGTAATATCGTAGTAGTTACTGAGTTCATTTGTTTACCGTTTGATTCATTAGTTTATGTTCTAAGGTGAGGCTTTAGAGTAGTGCAGACTTCTCGTTCATGATATGTAACTAATGACAAACAAATAATTCGACTGCAGCTGTACTGTTATAATGTCAATGTTATCAATTCATTATAATTTCTTAATTGAACAATTAATTTGCGGTTTACTATAATTTAGATCTGAAAAAAGTAGCCGTGCAAAGTGTGGCCCCTAATAGATTGTATAGATTAATTAGTATTATTAAAATGATTAATTATTGACTGGTTAGAATAGAATAGATCGCTGTGGCTTCTTATGTACAGCTGTGTTCACATTTCCTAATCGAACCGAGTCGAAAGAAACAGAATTCGCGTTCATTCGAGGCTGCGGTATAGGGTATAGGTCACAACACACGAACATTTTAATCGTCATGGAATTTAATTTTTCCTCGTTTCGTACAGAACACAGTGAAATCGTCGCTTTAGTTTGTGATGGGCGTTGGTGATCGAGTCAACAATCAACGTTTTAATGCTAATGATATTCATTATTCAAATTAAGTTATTCGTATCCCACGCAATTGTGGAGTCGCGGGGGGCGGGCGCGGGGCGCAGGGCGCCGCCGGAGGTCAGCGCGAGAAGCGCGATTTACATTAAGACGTATCATAATAAGTATTAACCCGTTAGGAACGTAGTAACATAGTCAACACAATGGCAAAAGTATTAGAAACAAAATGTCTTGGATTTGCATTCGGTTAAAAAAATCCTCTCATAATATAATGGAACCGCGCATATGAACAATAAAATTAAAAAAAAAATGATTCTCTATATTTAAAATTTTAGAAAAGCTGGAATAAGATCAATTAACATTTAATACAATATTATATTATGTAACTATAATATCTATATTGATACAATATTAAACTATTTAAAGAACTCGTCTTATATCAATTCACCCGAATACGTCGACAGAGGGAGAAGGGCGGCGCGGCGTGGTCGCGTGGGGCGCGCGGTGGTGGCGCGCGCTGCTCGCCGAGCTGCTGGCGACGGCGCTGCTGGTGCTGCTGGGCGTGGCCGCGCTGCTGCCGCCGCACGCGCCGCTGTCGCACCCCGCGCTCGCTTTCGGGTTCATAGTGGTCGCGAACATCGAGGCGTTCGGCGCGGCGTCCGGCGCGCACATGAACCCGGCCGTGACGCTGGCGGCGGCGCTGGACCGCCGGCTGCCGGCGGGCGCGGCGCTGGCGTACGCGGCGGCGCAGACGCTGGGCGCCACGCTCGGGTTCGGCGCGCTGATGGCGCTGGCGCCGGACGCGTTCCCGGCGGGCGCGGTGGTGGGCGGCACGGCGCCGGCCGCGGTGGGCGTGCTGGCGGCGGCGGTGATCGAGGCGCTGCTGACGGCCGCGCTGGCGCTGCTCGCCTGCGGCATCTGGCACGCCGAGGACGAGGGCCGCAAGGACCCGACCGCCTCCATCAAGTTCGGCCTCACCGTCGCCGGACTCATCTATGCTGGCGTGAGTGTTACATTTGAGGGGCTCGTTGGCGCGTTCGGTAGAACACCTGCCTTCGCATTCGATTCATTTTTAGTCCGGCAATCTACCAAAATAAAATAAGTTCTTGTCGTTTAGACTGTTATGTTTTTTTATATATTTGGTTTTATCTTTAATTGTTGATATTCATAGATACCTTTTACCTACTTTTACCTACCTTTTACCATTACCATAAGTCAGATAGCCGCTTTTGATTCTATACGACTCAATTTTCTGTAAACATGTCTTCCCCACGTCTGGTAACTTCGGACATTAAACGGGTGGGAGGAATATCGAATTTCCAACCGGATAACGGAACACCGTGAAGTGAATATTGCGCGTTTCGGTTTCAGTCTATGGATTTCCGAATGCTCGAAGTAAAAAGTAGGTCGACATCGAATAGCGCATCATTGGCTGATGTTCTTTGGCTAGGTTATCACCCCCCATCGAGTGAACCTCATGCTCGTCTGTCGATGTCTAACATAAAATAAATCCTAACTTACGAGCATATTATGTATTAATTAGTTCTATTACTTTTAAAGATTGTTATTGTTTATTATAGGAAAACCTACAGCTAATGTTAAATTATTTAGTATTATAGAACAGTGTTTAGATAAGATATGGAGGATTTTTTTAAATATCCAAGCTGTGTACATTTCAGGGTGCTATGACGGGCGGCAGTCTGAACCCCGCGCGCAGCTTCGCTCCCGCCCTACTGCAGGGCTTCACCTCCGACCACTGGGCGAGTACTTAGTATAGCTGCACCTCTTTAATACCCACTTATTATTATGGACATGACATAAATTACCTTTTCCATACCACCTCAAACTTAAATTTGAAAAGATTGCACTCCACTTTTATTTTTATTTAAAGTACACCATCGACGAAACAAAAACACAATCACACATTCAAGGCCAACAACGCATCTGAGACTTTTAAATCGCGAATGTCCATGAGTGGTGATGATTACTTACAGGTAACCCACCTGCTCGGTTGTCCGCTCTGTTATAAAAAAAACCTTCAAAGACTCCAATCACTCTTCTACTTAAAATAGCGGCTTCAATAAAATAGTATGTAACACGTGGGTCCCGGCAGGTGTACTGGGTGGGCCCGCTGGGCGGCTCCGCGGCGGCCACGCTGCTGCACCGCCACGCGCTGCGCCCGCCGCGCGCCCGCCCCGCCGCCGCCGCGCCCGCCGCGCCCGCCGAGACGCTGCCCCTGCACAAGTTCGACCACTAACCACTGGAGGCAGGCGCCCCGCTGCCGCAGCTTCAGCCAGACATTCCGCAGCTGAGGCGAAGACTCGACATTGGGATTACTATCAACCCACCTCTCACTATGTTGTTACTGGGTGATTCAAAATGTTCAAATACTGTGTTCTACGTAACTCACTGATATTCCAAGAGGTGACTTGTCTTGAGATATCTCAGAATCTTAGAACTCTGAAAGTCTGAGTCGTGACGTGTCCATACTTGTGCTCGGGAGCGACAATAGTTAAGAATTGACTTAACATTGCAACCAGAATTTGTGATTCAAACTAAAATGCATAGCAATTGTACATATTTTGTTATATTTTTATAATAAAAATCTTGTTATACTTGTGTACTTTATTAATACAGGTTCCCCATGATGAAAATCGATTCAGTATTGAAATCATTTTGTTTTTTGAATTAGGAAATCAATTTGTTTTCACTCAGTATATGGTGATTGCGTTATATGAAGTGTGGTGGCAAGAAATGAGTTAACTGTGTGTTGATGCACCTCTTTAATATTATTATATTATATATACTGACATCATTATTATTTTAGTAAAGTAGAAACAATTTTCATTAAGTCCACTTAAAGGATCAAGCAAAGGACTGCATAACAAAGGGAATTTCATTTGTTTTCTTTGTCAAGTTATTCTTTAACTTTTATATTTAAGTATAAGTAAAACATAGTTATTTTCTCTCTCTTGAATGACTCTTAATGATATTCAACAATTGCGAAGATTTTCAGACCGAATTGCCCATTTCACTGGATACTTATAGTTACCCACTGACATCAGGGGTAACATGGCACATATTTTATTATAGATGTAAAGTGTGCTGTCCTCAAGTTGTAATAGAATATATCTATAGAATAGGATAAATCTACGATAACCATGAAACACTGTTTGGTATGTGAGGTGATAACAGTATGACATACAGAAAGTTCAACACCTGTCTCGAACATTCAACAATACAGGGGTCAGTCATGTGATGGATACATTGCAAACAACATTATATTTTATATATATGTATTATATCTTTAATTAATTATGAAATAAATAAAACTAGGTGAATTATTTCTTTACAATCCTAATTATAGTTATCATTAAACAAAATGTAAACATGTTGTGTGTTCATAATCTCTTGAGGATGCGTCGTTTATCTTTGGCGATGGGGGGCGCGGCGCGGCGCTCGCGCTTTGCCCGGGGCCCCCCCTCCGCCGCCCCGGGCGCCGCGGCCGCGCTCGCCCCGGGCGCGCTGTCGGGCTCGTGGTGGTCGGCGGGCGGCGGGGCGGCCGCGTTGGGGCGCGCGTGGATGTCGGTGTAGAGCTTGGCGCGCGCGAAGTAGTCGTCGTAGCGGTCCCGCAGCAGCGCGGCCGCGTCCGCGTTGAGCGCCGAGTCGGCGTTGGGCGCGATCAGCAGGCACTTGACGGCGAGCAGCGCGTGCTCGAGCCCGAGCTCGGGCCGCCAGTCGCGCTTGAGCGTGTTGACGCACACCTCGCCCGCCGCCGACACGTTCGGGTGGAACACGCGCGTCAGGAAGTAGGCGCGCGGCGGCGCGGACGGGAACTCGCGTCCCAGAACCAAGCGGACGCGAAACACGCCTCCCGCGTACGGCGTGTCCGCTGAAAAGGACATAAGATAGCGACGCTCAATAGCTGTACAATACCCACCTCATTGATAAAACATATATAAGAACTGACTTCCAAATGTAAGAAATATTTTTTAAATGATAAATCCTGTATCCTCACGGTTGGAGTCACTCAGACACATTTCTGCGAATTTCACTGATAATTCTATTACAGTTCAGATCAGTCTTCTGTACTCTATTTATTTATTTATATGAGACGTTTCAATATTCAATATAAAGATGTCGACCCAATTACAGAGACACTGCTTGCAATTCAACTGTATCAGACCAATAGATAATATTATTTCCAAATATATATACAGTTGTGGTCATATAATTAAGAATGTTTACATGAAGACAACATTTTTTACAAACAGCGTCACATAACATAACGCATGTATGTTCTTTTATTTTTTATGGTATTACAAAATATTGCCATACTATTGGTACATTCATTATGCACATGAGTAATTAAAAAAAAATCCAGATAAATTTTATAGAGTACATAAATGTAGTACTTGAACGTAGGTCGTACCCCTACTGGCTGGTCATATAATTAAGAACGCTGAATAATTTTATATATTTTTAAAATTTGTATAAAGAAAACCTTTGTGCTTGGTCACTTTTAGTATACTTTGGCGCCATTAATTGTTGTAAAAATAATAAAACGTGCTTATCTATATATATAAAAGAGATTTCCACCTATATAGTCACTCATCACGATATCTCTGGAACCATAAGGCGTAGCGACTTGAAATATGGTAGGAATATTCCTTTCGCCGAGTAGAGGTCAGCTAAGAACGGATTTTACGAAATTCAACCCACAAGGGGGGTTGCGGGGGCAATTGCTAGTTTCTTATAAAACAATGGGAATAATTAAAGTTGTGATAAGTCTAGAAGAGAAGTTATAATAAAACTTCACGAAAACAACTGGTCGTATAAAATGATAGCAGACAATCTTCAGTGCTTCAGTTTTCCATGCTGTAAAGCATTTTTGAACATATGAAACTATTTCAAATAAGCCGCGTGAGTTTAAAAAGAGGAAGACATCTCCTTGAGTGGATAGAACGATAGTTCGTTTGGCCAATCAGTATTCATTTTAAGGGTCCAATGAGATAAAAAAAAAATATTTTTTGGCGAAAGTAACCCCTCGGCTATCTCGGCACGCACGGCACGAAGGCGTTTGGTAGAGGAAAGTTTGTTCGGAAGGATAGCGTGGGAGATAACCATGTTGACACCGCGCCTTAGACATGCCCGTATTGAATTTGCAAAAATATATGAGAACTGGTCAGGCAATGGAAAAATATCCTTTTTTCTGATGAAACTAAAACAAATAGGGTTTGCTATGATGCAAGCAATGTGTATGACGCCCTTCGAATAAAGTATTTGACCCTCGGTTCAGAAAAGTGACGTTAAAGCATACTGGTGCAAACGTGAAAATTTGGGGGTGCTTTTCTGGCCATGGAGTCGGACCTCTTAGGCTCATAGAAAGAAACTTGGATCAATTCCAGTACAAAACTATACCGGAGTAAACAATGTTACTCTATGCTGAAGACATACTGCCTGTCATTTGGACATTCTAGCACGATGACCCTAAGCATACTGCACACAATAAAGGAATTCCTCGACTCACAATCTGTTTCTGTTTTAGAGTGGTCATCTTATGGCCCGGATTTAAATCCAATTGAGCACATTTGGTGTGAGTTTAAGAAAAGGGTATCTAATAGGCAGTATAGCAGTTTAAGAGAACTTTACGCATTTTTTTTAGAAGAATGGAACTCTATTTCTGTTGAAAAATGTCAAAAAATTATAGTCAATCATGTCGATTCAAGGCAGTAATCAAATCCGTGGATATACCACTAAGTATTAATTTTAGGCTTAAAAGGTATTCACTTGCCCTCTGTATCGTAAGTGAACCTTTATAGTGTAACTTCTTTAACTAAAATTTCATTTACATACTACTATCGAATAATTTATAGGTCGTTCTTAATTATTTGTCCAGTTTCGTTTCTATGTAAATTTTTACTATATTTATTAAATGTGTATAGGTCAAAAAACCTGCATATTTTTTAAATTTGTTTTCGTAATTTAGTGAGCTTTATTCATGTGCCTTTTCCATAATTCAACGAATGACTTCTAAGTAGCATCTAACACAAAAAAAATACACGTTTGATTAGAAATTCTCTGAAACTAAAAATCGTTCTTAATTATATGACCACAACTGTATATTTTTTTTATGTTAGAGGTCGACAGACAAGCATGAGGTTCACTTGATGGTAGGTGATACCCCAGCCACAGAACATCAGTCAATGATGCGCTGTCGATGTACTTTATTACTTCGAGCGTTCAGAAATCCATAGACAGAAACCTAAACGCACAATGTGCACTTCACGGTTTTTCCATCTATGAATGGCGGTTTGTTACCTGATCGGAATTTCGATATTCCTCCCACCCGATCAATGCCTGAAGTTCCCAGCCCAACGAGCCCATCAAAAAATATAATACCAACATATAATTTCCCTGGGAATTGTACCAGACATGACACTTTTTTAATATTCCTCAAATCAGTTCAAAATTGCACTTCATTGCGCGAACTGCAATATATTAAGAAATATTGAATATATCTACAAAAATCCCAAAATAGATTTTCTCCACATGTAACTACATAATTCTTAACTTTTTTAACCTCTAATATTATGCCAATATACTGATATAAACTTGCTCATATTGCAAGGTGTCGCTTACACTGAAATACCTGTACGGTTGTAAACCGAACAGATAGTATGACTATAATTCTTAAATATATATAGACTACATATTTTAACAATCAAAGATGATATGATACTACATATAGATCTTACCTGCAATAAAGCAAAGGTAAGTAATAAATAACACCAAAAAAAACAGTGCTAAGAGTAATTTAATCTGCTATTAAATGTATGTTCTACTGACAATACCAAGAAGAGTATCCAAGAGTGGATCGCACATACCAGGACCGTCGATGAGAGCGACGACGTCTGTGAGATCGTCGTCGCGCAGCAGCAGCTTGATGCCGGCGGGCGGGCTGGCGGCCAGGCGCCGCAGCTCGCGTGCCACGCCGCGCAGCACCTGCGGGCACACGTTCTCCACGTTCGACATCACGCTCTGCCTGCTTCTCCGCTTGGCATCACTCGATACTCGACGGCACCAGGGTCCCTCGCAAACTGTTCACACTCCAACACAATACCACCTCCACAGTCCACTATCACACAAATTGTAACGATATTATAATATGTTTTTTAAAAACGAAATTTTACTTTTATTAACACAACTATTTTGAAGGTAGCGCTACTATTATTTAGGATTTGCTATATTACTTAGAAAATATGACAGCAATTCAGCATCATTACAGCACAGACTAGTAAGAGTCAAGAGATACTACATTACAGTGACCGCACGCAGATGTCAGATTGTCAGTTGGCATTACAGTGACCGCACGCAGATGTCAGATTGTCAGTTGAGATTTGAGAAACAAATCGCCAAAAACAAATTTAAATGACATTATTAACGGTTAATTATCGTCTGTGGATTTTTTACTAAACAAATAGAAAAATAAAAATAGTCTATGTTACTCGCTGATAATGAAGCTTTCTAAAGGCAAAATAACTTTTGAAATCTTTCCAGTAGCTTTTAAGTTTTTTCGTTACATACAAAAATACAAATCTTTATAATATTAAATATAAATATTATAAAATATAATATCAATCACAGAGTAAATAAATTATTTTATAAGATAAAATTAGGTAATATGAGTAAAGATTTAAGACCAATTAAATCCGTTTAAAACGAAAAAAACGTTTAAACTTAGCAGTCTTAGTTCTAGATGGTCCGTCCATTGTCCAACCAAGCGTATGTACCTAAGTTATAAGAACTCAATTGATAAAAACTCACTTAAAAACTCTGTGTTGCTAAGTTATTTTTTTTTACGTTGTTTTCAAACTATTTAAATAATCAATTTGATTCGTTTTAAAACCAAACTCACACTCTCACTCTCTCGTTGACGTCCATGGAGGGTAGAGATAAGGAGTAATCTCTTAATATATTAGAAGTGTCCATAAAGTTATGTGATATTAAGGTGGCGCTGCTGTAAGCTGATGACTGCATTTGAATGAAAGCGCCTAAAACTGTTAGAGTAGGACAGAATGAAACGAAGAAAGAAAGAAAAAATATATATCCGGTCCGTAACGACTTTCAAAAATTTAGTTGTAAAGTAAAGTAATTTCTTACATTGATTAAATATATAACAATAATTTTAAAAATTTCAGAATTCTTTTGAATAATGACGTTTTCAATAATTGCATACTCATTTACTTTATTTTTATAAACTACTCTATTCAGTACAACTACTTCTGTACTTTACTATTTCTGTTTGGTATACTTCACTTCATTAATAATCGCCAAATTCACATCGAACCACCAGTGGTCATCAGCGCCTTTTTAAGTTTTTAGTTGGTTTTGGAACTACATAATATAATCTAACAACTTATCTTGGACACTTTTGAAAGTAAAGCCCCATATGAGATAGTCCAGATTCTTCCTTATCTCTACCATAAGGTTATAATATAATAATAATGGAGGGTCTATGATCTCTACCCTCCATTATTCCTAGGTACTTAATCTGAGATTATTCCATAGTTTCAAGTTTGAAGTTTGGTTTGTTTACAAATTACAATTTACAATAGGTACCTACCTCAGATTAAGTACCTACTCTTTGGTTTACAGTATTTTGCTTAGTCGTTGGCTCTATTATTAATTTGTCTAATTAAATCAATTTTTTATTGACTATTTGTCGCCTAGCCTTTAAATACATAACAGAGTTGTAAAATAAAAATAATTTTATATCTGTTAATAATGTATTTAGTTTTTCAGTTGTATCAAATGCTCTAGAAAGTAAACAATAATTAAAAAGTGACAATAATTCCATTTTCAATTCTCTTTTCCATCTAAATAACTGTAAACATGTTCACCAAGCCAGTAATAAATAATACTGATCGCGAATTCATCGTAGAGTGCATCCGTCTGTATCGAGATTTGCCAAGCCTTTGGAACACTAAGAGCAAAGAGTATCACGATCGCAAGAAGAAAAATGAAGCATATCAGCTACTCGTCAATAAGTTTAGAGAGAGGTTTCCAAACGTTACACAAGAAGATGTAAAAAGAAAAATAAACTCTATGAGGACATGCTACAGAAAGGAGCTTAAGAAACATCTTCAGTCGCTGAAAGATGGTCCATCACTTGTGTATGAACCCTCCCTATATTACTACAATGAAATGCGCTTCCTACGAGATCAGGAAAGTTCACTTGATTCACACAGTACTGTCAAAGTGGATAATTCATTGGATCCAATAGCAGATGTTATGGTTAGAGTATGTTAATAAGTTCCTCTGATCTTATTTCTTAGACCCTATGTCTATTATGTTTACACTTGTGGTTTTTGATAAAAATGATAGAATATTTTTAGTCCCAAATATTGCATTAAAATCATGGTTTCATTTGAAATATCAATTGAAATAACAATAAACGTATCAGGGTAACATGCCCATTGCTGTATGCATGTTACCCTGCTAACATAGAACATGTTCATAATAAAACACAAAATGATATTTCTCATCTGATTTTTTTCAACATTCCTTGACATATTTACTTCTTAATTGCCCTTACTGCATACTTTGAACCTCTATGCAGTGATGTTGACCACCAACTTCCAGTGATATTGACACTATAAGGTAAAGTCAAATATCTGTTAATTTTTATATTAATATACTATTTTTCATTTTGAATAGGAAAATTCAAATGCTCCACAATGTGCATCACCCTTAATTGTCCACAAAAAGAAAGCTGTCAAACTACAGAAATTAGAAGAGCTGATGGATTTGGCATGTAACCACTTGAGAGACAACACTGATGAGTACAAACACTGGGCGATGGCATGTGCGGCAGACTTGCAAAAAATGGACCCGACACAACAGATTTATGCTAAGAAAGCCATTGCTGAAATCTTGATGGAAGGCCAGTTGGGATTATTGCATCGAAATTCTGTTCAAATTAATGAACAATCTGATATTAAAGTACAAGTATCTGATATTGAATATGTTGATAATGAGTCTGTTTGCTGCTCGCCTACTTATGAGTGACGTGATGTGTATGAAGTGCCTGATTCATTTTATATGTATATCTAATCAGTCTTTTATATTATAGTAGCAAACGTAAATGAAATATATATCTAAACTAATATTATAAAGAGGAAAGATTTGTATTTTTGTATGTAACAAAAAAACTTAAAAACTACTGGACCAATTTAAATTCTTTCACCAATAGAAAGCTAACAGAGTAACATAGGCTATTCTTTTTTCCATCTACATTTACCGTGCGAAGCCGGGGCATTTTGCTATAATTTATAAAATATTGGATTTCTTAAGTAATCTTAAAGTATGTGAGCTCATTTCAGTATTTGGCCCAACAAGGTTATCTAGTGGACTCTGATAGATGGAACAGTTGTCTTAAAGACTTCTTCTATTTTTCTATATTTAATATTAATATTAATGATATTATAAGGAAGAAAGATTTGTATGCTTGTTACTAAAAAACTCAAAAACTACTGGACTAATTTCAAAATTATTTCATTAGAAAGCTACATTATCAGCGTGTAATATAGGCACCGTATCTCAAATTTAAAGTCATGATAAAACCTCTACAAAGATAAAAGAAAGAAATAAATTAATTTAAAGGCTATCATTGTTTTATTAAATATTAATGACTTTGAGAAAAGTAAAAATTCTAATATCGAGCTAGACATACACGTATAGCTATTCGTATGTATGTCGGCATATAGTTCCAAACGTCCAGAGACAGAGAGCGTCTGGTGACACTAGTCGACATTTTTTCTATAGAAATTTCGGGGGGGTATTACTCCACTATTTAGCACTGTACATGCAAAGTTAAACATGATATCGTTTTATCTCATTATTAATTTTGTCTGTACAGAAACAGAATAGTAAAATAAAAAAACATTAAAAAGTTACGAGCTACCAAAGATTCGTTTTTATTGCCATTTTTAACACAACTTTGGGCTTAAATTAGTAATAAAAGAAGTATCAAATTTTCAAAACAAAGTAAGTACCGACAAAGCACGATTATCGAAGAATACAATCATTAAATTTGTAATTGATTTATGCAGTGGTTTTTTCTAAAACTCGATTTCCCAAAGGCTTTTTTTTACACGCCTTTCCAAAGGCTTTAGTAAAAGCTATGAATTATCGTGCATCTCACTAATAATGATTGCCCCAGTGCGGTGCGGGAGAATAGCATGCTTTTTGGCCACGCCCACCAGTGAGTTCGAGCCCGCGACTTGTGCTACCCGCTGTACCGCGACAGGGTGCGAACGTTAAATGTGGAGCCGTTTCGCATATTCTTCGCAGTTTCGCGCTTTGATCCTCAATTTTGTCGGTTTTGCCCCGCGTCAAACGGACCGCGAAGAGCAAACGAACTTCAGTGTGAAATTGACGTAAACTACTGCGAGTGTGGAGTCACGAGATTCTTCGTGTAACCACGAAGAATCGATCCGTGATTCGTGGCCTAAGTGTAGAGCGAGCTTTAAGCTTCAGTCACACACAGCGAATGCCCACAGAACACTATAACGGAGCGAATGCCTACTCGCCGCGAGTATTCGCTGTATGTGACAGGCTATTTGCTGCGAATAGATAGATAGATCATTCGCCACGGTTTGAAATTTGAATTGTGCATGTTCAATTTTACTCTGCGAATGCGCACTTGCCCCGACAATTTGCTTGCGAATAGCTATTCCGCTCAGTGCGTCGCTCTAGAGTCTAGACTATACATCTGTGCTACAGGTCGTTTCGTCCCTGGATAGGTACATGATTATGATAAATCAACAAAAAAAATATTCTCTAAAGTGGGGAAATAATGACATAATTCGTTTCTTGGGTATGTTTAGAAAATACGAGGAGCTGTGGGACACAAATAACATTTTTGTAAAGAAAAATGCAAAGGAAGTTTGCCTTCTTGCACACCAACAGACTGTCGCAGGTAGCTAATTTCGCTGTATGTGACTGAATCTTTACTCAATATATAGTCTGCGAGATAGATTTATATTTAGATATTGCCACCACAGTCTTTCTCCTCTCGACAGGGGACGCAGTCTCATCTTTAAATGAACAAGTGTCAACTACACATAACATGCGCTTGCGGCTCCGCGCACCTTCAAAACGCTAGTTTTAATAGTGAATCCATGGCTACGTCAATACTGACAAAGCGTGCGTGATAATGTCGTGTGGCGTGTTGTATGTTGACGTAGTATCTCTAACTAGTCTGTGGTATGTTGGCACAATTCGCATCGGGTGTCGACGAGTCACATCGCGTAGCGTTTTAATCTCAGATTAGGTTTTAATCTCAGTTTTAACAGTATGTTTCCACCATAAACGCATCGGCGACATTTTGGTCGGCAAATACCCAAACGAAATCGACTCCAGTGTTGCCAATTCTAATTATAAATTATAATCTGTTTTAATCAACAAACGTTGTATTTTATTTGAAGTGATAATATGGTAATCTGATAAAATATATTATTTTAGTAGTACATAGGTAATTGATGATCCATTTTTAAAAATATTTTTAATAGTTTCTAATTAAAAAAACCAATATAATATTATTGATGAATGATGATTGATCACTGTAGATGGGCAACACTGAATTTGATACCATTTAAATTTTGACATTTCCGTTATAATAAAATTTTCAAATTCAAATACGAACAAACTTATAAATAATTAGAATAGTTATTTCAAGGTTTTATTATAACTCATACCATACTAATTCGTATATTTTAAGAAGATAAGTGTTCTATGTAACAATTATGTCTGAATTCAAGACTCCAGTGAAAAAAAATGCTATGCTTGATGCGAACGATAAACGAGAAATTACTATTCCACCGTCACCATTCTTAAATCGTCTTGGTTATGGCACTGGTAAATATTATTTACTCTATTTCATCTGTGTATGCAATGCTATTTTCTTTAATAGGACGAAGCCAGGTGTTTTCGTTTCTTGCGATAAAATTGAAATAAATAAAGTTGAATGTTTAATAGGCGTCTCTGTTATGCAACTAATTCGGTCACCAAAAGCTGGCCAGATGCGATCTCCATGGGCATTGAAAATGCTGAATAAACGTGTGAAACCCAATAAAGTGTACACAGAAAGGTTACAAGCGGAGGCGGAACTGCTTCAACGAATGTCTCATCCAAATATTGTGGGCTTCCGAGCTTTTAGTAAGACGAAGATTTTGTATTTGGGGATGGAGGCCTGTGACTTGTCTCTAGGTGATATGATTGAGAAAAGAGTAGAGGAAGGCTGTGATGCATTTGCTCCTGAATGTATTTTAAAGGTAAAATAGTACCTGACTTTATAACATATTTAGATGCTTTACAATATCTAATTCTTTATATATTTTTTCTACTTTTGTACACATATTGTAAAGTTGATCATTTTTTTTACATCTAATACAGTAAAATTATTTAGCAGAAGTAACATTCATATTATGAATTAAACTTTGTATGATCTAAAAAGTAAAACCTGAAATCTCTGTAATGAAAGCTGAACTATGAATAAAAACAAAAATAAATATTTTTCTAAAACCCATAATAACTATTTTCAGGTTGCAATAGATATGGGCAATGCTCTTGACTACCTTCATACCAAGATGCAAATATTACATGGAGATATAAAGTCCTATAATATATTAGTGAATGGAGACTTTGTGATATGCAAGTTGTGTGACTTTGGAGTGACATTGCCACTAGATGAAAATGGTATCTTTAATAAGGAGTGTGATGACAAGGCTGTTTATTATGGTTTGTTTATATTGCTTTATAATAAAATGAGACATAAATGTATTCTTCCATCTAAAACATTCTTGTGTTGAAATTTAATATGCCAAATATTTATTAGTTAAATTACATCTTTTCCTTTTTATCTCATATTTTGATTAAGTTATGTAACTTGTGAAGTCCACTAGTGGTGTATCTTAATTGTAGTAATTTATTGGCAAATAGTCTATTTTAAAAAAAATCTTGCAGCTTCCCACAGAAAGTCCTTTGAGCCAGTGTGAAACTTAATAGACTACTATATAATAATATCCTATCTACTACTACTACATAATCATATTCCATTACAAATCACATAAGTTAAAACCAACTGTTTCAGGTACTGAGGCATGGAGTGCTCCAGAAGTACTGCACGGTGGTACGATCAGCAGCAAGACTGATGTGTGGTCGCTCGGCCTCACCCTTTGGGAGATGATGTCACTATTGCCTCCGCACACTCACATAGATGAGGATTTTGATAGAAGTATGGGAAGCTTAGATGATAGCTATGTGGATAATGGGTATGAGATGTATGGTGAGTTTAGTAGGAGTCTTTTTTATACTTATAGGATAAATGTGATGCTTACTGTTTGGGTTTGTTTATGTCAGTTATAGCCAGGTGAGCATGAAGCTCTTTTCATGTTAGTGATACTTGAATTATGTGCTGTTAACCTATTTATTTCTATATATCTATACTAATATTATAAAGAGGAAAGATTTGTATTTTTGTATTTTTGTATGTATTGAATAAACTTAAAAACTACTGGACCAATTTCAAAAATTCTTTCACCAATAGAAAGCTACATTATCCCTGAGTAACATAGGCTACATTTATTACTATAAAAAAATAGAGATCCTTAGAATTTCCTACTAAAACCAACCCGAGGTGTAAAAAAATTTGCCAAAAAATGTTGTTCGTCGCATGCGCTGCGAAAAGTATTGATGATAGAACAAAATAAAGTTCTACAATATTATAGAACATATAAATATCTACAAAAAACTTCCCGAGACCATATGTCTAACTATTGTAGTTATGTTACTATAACTACTTTTTAACATTTAAAAAGTAGATAGAAATGCCGATCAAATTCAGACCTTGCTATCCATATCTTTGTTTTAATTCTTATCCAAATAAATTATTTCATATTTAAGATTGTTTCAATACCTGTTGATGAGTTTTTGAAATATTGAAATCGGACATTCCATTCAAAAGATATTACGAAATTAAAAATATCAATGTAAACAAAAAATACACGCCGTCCGCTTCGCACCGCGCTGTGACTCCACGCAGGGCATCGAGCAATACGGCGAGGGGTAGTAGGTTTTGTTACGATTTAACTCAAAAACTACTCAACCGATTTTAAAAATTCTTTCACCAATAGAAAGCTATATTATCAGCGAGTAACATAGGCTTTGCTTTTTTTTTTCATCTATTTGCACCCGTGCGAAGCCGGGGCGTTTTGCTAGTATTTTATATGTCAGATATTGTCAGATGATTACGATGTTCACTCTATCAATCTTCAGCCACAGAACATCAGTCAATGATATGCCGTCAACCTACTTTTTACTTCGAGCATTCGGAAATCCATAGACTGAAACTGAAACATGCAATATGTACTGCACGGTTTTTCCATCTGGCTGAGATCATAATAAATACTGATTACTGGGGGTCACCGGTAAACGACACCGCCAAGTAGAGTGCCGGTCGCCGGTGGCCCCCGTGGCATTCTAACCATTACTAAACTTCAATATGCATCCCATACTGGTAGGAAATGTAAAATTAGAATCATTTAAGAGGATATGTTGAGAAAAATGCGGTTTTTCTATTACGTGTAACTTGTTCAGGCTGTGGATTATTGATATGAAATTTTGGAATTTGTCTTTTGACTATACTTTGTATTATCGCTCAAAAGGATTTCAATGAATTTTTTTCGATAGAAAAAAAAATGTGAAGTTATGTCTATTTTTACACTTTTTTGGATCCCAAGGCATAACGGCAAAGAGTTATTTCATTTAATTTATTCTAAAGGATGTAGAATAAATGTCTTTAAGATTGCTCAAAACCGTTTTTTTAATCAAATAAAGTATTGTAAAGTTATGAAATGAATTAGTTTTGGCACATACATTGTTTTATTCTGAGCGCGTTCAAGCTACAGCCATCTCGTTTTTTTACATGTCTCAAGTAAATATTACAATTTCGCTCGCTCACATTCAATAGAGCGATTTGTCGGCCTGCGAGCCTCATCGACATAGGCCCTTAATATGTTCATAAGTGTAACATTGTATTACCTAAATGAATAAATGATTTTTGAATTTGATACTCCAGGCACGCGGCCGGCGCTGCCCGCGGGCCTGCCGGTGGCGCGGTACGGCGCCCCCGTCGCGCTGTTCCAGGCGTGCACGGAGCGCGAGCCGGCCGCGCGGCCCCCGCCCCGCCGCCTCGCCGCCGCCGCCGCGCCCCAGCACACCGAGCTCACCGTCGATGAACGTTAAGAATAATCTTTTATTAAGGCCCCTTTCCCAATATCGTTATGCGAGCGTTGGCGTTTCTCCAACGTCTGCGCAGCGTCGATAATGTCAGCTGTCAATAAACGCAACGTTACGACGTCAAGCGACATTGTCCCTACGCAGACATTGAAGAAACGCTAACGCTCGCATAACGCCAATGGGATAGGGGCCTAACGGGAAAACAAAACATTTAAATGAAAAATTAATTCATTATAATCCCCTCCTATGTAGAGATTATCGTGATTTAATTTCATAACTTTGCATGGAGCGTTTTAAAATTTTGTAAGTACGTAAATATGAACATAACATCCCAATTTCTTAATTATTGCTATGAACTCATATTGCTCCTGCAGAGGGTAATATAAGATGATTTATGGAAAACCTATTTTTGTGGTTTTCATCTGTTACAAGTTATTTTTATTTAAATAGTTTAGGGCAATGTTTCTCAGGCTGGGGGTGTGATCGTGGAGGGAGCCACCTCGGTTGCGGTCGTACTCGTGCGTTATTGGGATACATTATATAAAACAAAACTTAAATTCCCAACATCCTGTCAATTGTTACTGCACCAACAGGCGATGATGTATATTTTTTCTATGATCTAAATCCATACTAAAAAGGCATGTCCGTCTCGGGTCGCGTTTGTACAGTACTGAGACGGGTCGTGACATGAAAATGAGAAATAACGCTTTAAGGTTAACCAAATTAACTGAAGTTTACTGCGTACATTTAGTTTAAGCTAAAAATAAAGTTAATGAAACTAGCACCGAGTTCACGAGTTCGATTCTTGACGGTTTTGTACATGTTCGTTGGTAATCTTTATATTTTGGACAGCGAACAAAGGACCGATTGTTTACTCATACAATATACTAACGCTTTAATTGGATTCTGTGTCTTTTTAAGTGGATATTATTATTTTATTGGGAATACTTTAGTTTTCATAGTATAGTATAGTAGACTGTTTACTCTAGCAGCATTGTGACGATACGACCCTGTAGGGCTGTTACCAAAATCGAACGCAACGAACGGAACGAAACGAAAGAACAAACAACTTCTTATTTTAACTTATTTAGAAAACATTTTCGATTCTTTATACGATTATAATTTTGATCATAGTAATGGCAAACGAAATACATAATGTCTACTTGTGAAAGACGGATCGATCATCGGATTCGTTATAGGAAAATGTACGATCCGTCAGCCGAAACTTCGTATTTTGTTTTGGTAATAGGCCTACTGGACCCGATTCTCGTTGAAATAAATAAAATCACACTCGAGGGCTTTCAAAATAAAATCTCAACTTTAAAAACATCTTATATTTAAGTAACATAAATAAAAGTTCAACAATCTTACATCTACAGCACAGCGCGGCTGAGTGATATACAGGGGCACATCAGACATTTCAGATGAACCTGAGAGATTCAATATGGCCGTTTGACACTTAACTTGAGGTGATCCTATAAGGCATATTTTAATTTTTTCTAAATATCATCATCTGTTTTGATGCAATCCTGTATATACCGCGCCCGGTGTGACACAACTCACACGTGTGAGATTACACCAGTGAGAAGTCACTAGCTACCTTACTTGTTTGAGCGTGAGATTTTACAATTTTTGTGAGATTCGATTACAACAGATTATGACTAGTATTATACATTATGATATAGGTTACAGAATAATTGCAATTATATGTTTCAGTTCAAATGACATACTATATTACACTTGTAAACATTGATATCGATGCAACCGCGATAATTACACGAGTTATATTTAAATTTAAAAATATATTGTTAAAGCTCGGGTACTATCTTTTAATTATTTAGTGAATAAACTGAAATATTGCAATATTATCGGTTATATCTAGTATGACAAAATACATATGTGTCTACTGTGAGGTACATAACGTAAGGCGAGTGGCTCTACCGTGATACAGTCATATATAAAATATACTCTATGTTATATTACGTTATTACATAATATGTTTTGCTGTCGATCGAAGCTTGAAAATCAAACCATCACTAAACGACAACTTACAATTGTGAAATTATTGTTCCCTTCAATATGCAAAGACTTCAAAAGGTCAACTTTATGCCGCTAGATGGCGCAAGTGTCACTGTAATTACGTTACGAGAACTTTAAACGGGATTTTCATTTTTTTCGTTTAGTGTCCGTTTGGTTTTCAAGATGCGATATAATAGAATATTTTGATAATAAGCTTTAAAATTTAAAATGTGTAAAATTAGATAAAAATAAGCAAATATTTAAATAAAATATCTTTTACCTGATTGAAACGCGATTTATTATTTATCCTGTCGTTTCGAATGCCGGATAGCATTCGATAAATAAATCGCATTGTAATCCGGTAAAAATAATTTTATTTAAATGTGTGATACTCGCGTTAATAGAAGACGATATTATCAGCGAGCATTTCAAATTCATTGAAATAAGGATACCTACTGGGAGGTGAAAAGGCAAATAATAATAAAACGAACCGGATTTAGCCTTAGGAACCTGGTTATCCCTGTTAATTGATTTCAAACTAACGCTATTTCGCTCAAAAAGCTACTTTTTATATGATACCAAGGATGTGTTTACGAATTATGAATATTAAGCGAAGGTATCGATCTTGTAGTTGACAATAAAAATAGAATTGATTGGTAAAATTGTTATATCATTCTATCAACTTCCAGTAATAAAATTTATAATATTCAAAATAAATGTTAATATTTTTGTAAAAATAAATTATTTTGTAGAAAGTTTTGAATTTATTGAAATGACCAGACGCTACCGAGATCCTTCGGGGCGGTGTCATCGGGTGTTAACGAGGGAACGGGACAGCCGATGTAACATGGATAGTTTTGTCTCGCTCTATAAACAGCTCCTGTTATAACACCGCTTTAGGGAGGTGTCGGTGCGGCCGCGGTACACGGCAATGCAACCTTTAAATGTATGTACATATATACATTGCGCATGTGAGGGTAGTTTAGTTTTAAGGAAACAACCATTTTCATATGAAATCACTTTAGATTATATATAGGCAGAGTTGCTTTATATTACGCAGTTATGGTTCCAACGATAACGACTCATCCAAAATAATTTGATCACTTGGATTTTGATTAATTTTTGGATTTTTGGCAATTCAGAGCCGTGATATTGTATAAATTTGCTTGGGCAATAACTGTCATTCTCATATGTATAAGTGTTGTGAAAGTACAAAATTACTGGTTTGTATGAATAATAAATAAGTACAAATGAATGAATATCCGCGGGATACTGAAACTGTATTCAACATTGAGGGCTTCTGCAACACGTATCTGTTTTCCATCTTAAGCACATCAATGATGGAGAGGGCGATACTTTGAAATGGAACTCAATGTTGATAGGCGTACTCGGTATAAGGTCTGAGCGCAGTGAGCCCGGCCGCGTTGCGCAGTGCGGGCGCAGTGCGGCGCAGTGAGCGCGGCCCTCACGCGTGCAGCGCGCTGAGGTAGGCCACGACGTCCCGCTTGCCGGCCTGCGCGGCGACCTGCAGCGCAGTGAGCCCGGCCGCGTTGCGCAGTGCGGGCGCAGTGCGGCGCAGTGAGCGCGGCCCTCACGCGTGCAGCGCGCTGAGGTAGGCCACGACGTCCCGCTTGCCGGCCTGCGCGGCGACCTGCAGCGCAGTGAGCCCGGCCGCGTTGCGCAGCGCGGGCGCAGTGCGGCGCAGTGAGCGCGGCCCTCACGCGTGCAGCGCGCTGAGGTAGGCCACGACGTCCCGCTTGCCGGCCTGCGCGGCGACCTGCAGCGCAGTGAGCCCGGCCGCGTTGCGCAGCGCGGGCGCAGTGCGGCGCAGTGAGCGCGGCCCTCACGCGTGCAGCGCGCTGAGGTAGGCCACGACGTCCCGCTTGCCGGCCTGCGCGGCGACCTGCAGCGCAGTGAGCCCGGCCGCGTTGCGCAGCGCGGGCGCAGTGCGGCGCGCCAGCAGCCGCACACAGGCCATCTGCCCGAACATGGCGGCGCCGTGCAGCGCGCTCTGCCCGTTCTGTGGGGGGGGCGACACGTTCACATACATTTATCGAGCGGTCCGAGCGTGTGAGATACCGTGACTTCCGCCCGCCCGCAACGGGAGTAACATGTATTTATATTTTATTTAAATAATTTATATTTATCAACTGTCCGCCTCCATGGCTCAGCAGTAAGAGCGATGCGATGCATTTGGAGATCCCAGGGAGGTGAGATAAAAAAATTGATTCAGTCAAGCGGGGCACAGAATTATTATAAAGGCTTAAAAGAAAAATGAACAGTAAAACAGACACAGCAATGGTCTGCCCCGAGCTCTACTGGGGGACTTTGGAATTCCCTTTATATTAATTTACTAGAATGTTCATCACAACCGAGCGGGGCGAGCAACTAGTGTACACAAGCGAGGCCCACCGGCAGCAGGCCCAGGTCCGGCCGGTACCGCAGCAGCTCCTGCACCACGGCCGCGTGCCCCTTGTGCGCCGCCTTGAACAGCGGCGTGGCGCCGTCCTGCGGGGGACGATACTTTTATATTTACTGTCCCGAACGTGTATCAGCTTCAGCGGTATTACTTTGTTATTTATTATATAACAGTTAAGATACAAAATGAAATAGTAATTTTAAAGAGGTTCATGGGATTTTTATGTAAATCTCAAAGTGTGTGTCATCTACTCGGCCGCAGCGAGCAGTATGTAAACGTAAAGAGAGCGCGCGGGTGGAGGGGTCACCAGCCGCGCCGCGACCGCGCGCGCACCGGTCGGAGGGGGTCACCCGGCGGGGCGAGTTCACGCGCCCGCTGGCTGCCAGCAGCGCGAGGGTGGAGGGGTTCGGTGGGGGTCGGAGGGGGTCACCTGGCGGGGCGAGTCCACGCGCCCGTTGGCTGCCAGCAGCGCGAGGGTGGAGGGGTTCCGTGGGGGTCACCTGGCGGGGCGGTCCACGCGCGCGCCGGTTGCCAGCAGTGTGTGGAAGTAAGGGGTCAGTGGGTGTCGGAGGGGGTCACCTGTCGGGGCGGATCCACGCGCGCGCCGGCCGCCAGCAGCGCGCGGGCCACTCGCTGGTGGCCGCACTGCGCCGCGATCCACAGCGGCGTGGCCCGGTCCAGCCGCGCCGCGTCCGGGCGCGCGCCGGCCGCCAGCAGCGCGAGGCACGCCTCCTCGTGGCCGTTCTGCGCCGCTATGAACAGCGGCGTCGCGCCGTCCTGCACACGTCGGTTACTGTTATACACTATGACCTATAGCGTGTGTAGAGTACGGGACCGAGCCCCGTCCCTGCGGCACCCCGACCGCTGCACAAACAAAAGGCATACCTTCATGCAGGAGTTGACGTTGGCGCCTCGCCGTATGAGCTCCTCGACGACGGGCAGGTGGCCGCACTGGCACGCCACGAACAACGGGGTCCCGCCGTCCTGGAAGTTACAGGAATGAATATTCAATTGGATACTTCAATTTTTTATGGATTTTTAAGTAGGGGCGAATAAAAAATAGTAACTTAGTAATACTGTTGTCCCATTTTAAAATACAATAAACCGATTCCAAATGGTTTTATTAATTGCAAATACAAAAGTGTGGAACTGTTTAAAAAAGGTCCTTTTCATTTTTTTTAATACTATCAATCAGTACTTTTGAAATTTCACATAGTCGTCCATATCTACCGAGGCAATACAATAGGGGAAGGTATGCCGTATATACCGTGGAGGGCGCGTCGATGGCGGCGCCGGCGTCCAGCAGCGGCCGGGCCACGTCCAGGAAGCCGCCCTGCGCCGCGAAGAACAGCGCCGTCGTCCCTGTCTGACACCAACAGACGCTCGTCAATGATACACGTCATGCCCTCTGTACACACTCGCTGAGAGTCTCGGCCGATGAGGCTCTCGACGAGAGCATACCTGTACACACTCGTATATTCATTTGTACTGAAGATTCCCGCAATAATGGACGTAAATTGCTAGTCCTTGTTTTACATACTTTGAGTCCCATAACACCGATTCCATTTGACAGTACTCCAAAAACTGTAATTCGTAAAAAGTTAGAATACAGCGAAACACGTCTTCACACGAACACATTCAGCGGGCAATTAACTGAACGAGTGTGTACAATGTACATGCTCGCTTTCGTTTTCCTCGCGAGACTCAACGAGATCCTTTGACTCTGGCGCAAAAAACCGACAATCAACCGAGACCGGGCGAGGCAAGGCTCGAGAGAGCGAGACCAGACGAGAGCACTATATACTTATATAGTATATACATACTCGCTCTCGGCCTGTAGGTCTATTACGAAAACGAACGCAACGAACGGAACAGAACGAAAGAACAAACAACTTCGTATTTTAAGAAAACATTTTGATTTCTATTTACGATTAAACTTACGATCATAGTAGTGGCAAACGAAAGACATAATATCTTATTGCGAAAGACGGATCCATCGTCGGATTCCTAATAGTAAAATGTACGATCCGGCAGCCAAAACTACGTATTTGTTTTGGTAATAGGCCTCCTGTCTCGGGGTGCCTCGGCGAGTGTGTACAGCCGGCATTACACTTACTGTGCTCGCAAGTCTCTCTCCTTGAAGAGAAGCAGTGATATATTTTAGGAATATATTGCAGATAAAAACAGAAAAAACTGCTGCTAAATAGTTTTTTTTCTATTCCAAACTTAAACCAAATTAAAAAATAAAGATGTCTTTCTTATTTTTTCAATTCTGTATATAAATTGAGGCCTAAGCATTTATATAACTATTGAGCAAAACGTCACCTGTATTTACAGTAGAACCAATGCGACAAGCAACTTATGTACAACATTAACAAACACCCAATATAAAATAATAAGAAAAAAAAATCTTAATAAAAATATTTGACGGGCTCGTTGGCGCGTTCGGTAGAACACCTGCCGTGCGCATCGATGGGTCGTGGGTTCGAATCCCACTGGGAGCACAAGCTTACAATTTTCTGTAAGCATGTTTTCCCCACGTCTGGTAACTTCGGGCATTGAACGGGTGGGAGGAATATCTAAATTCCGACCGGGTAACGAACCACCGTTTTTAGATGGAAAAACCGTGAAGTGCATATTGCGCGTTTTGGTTTCAGTCTATGGATTTCCGAATGCTCGAAGTAAAAATTAGGTCGACAACGCATCATTGACTGATGTTCTGTGGCTGGGGTTAAAATTAAGATTTTTTATATCAAGATCCATTCGATTAGGAAAAAATTTAAAATTATATTGTATGTTTTCTTTGGTCCTTACATCACACCCATTAGTAAGTGCTAAGTGACTTAAGAAGAGGGATAAAAGTGCCGTATTTAGGAGTCTATTGTCTTTTGCATTGCGAAAATAGCAAAAACAAAGATCTATTGTTCGAAAATTCTAGCTCAGTGATATTGTGCGTGTGAATGGGGCTGAGTCAGCTCATTCACCTGCAATGAACGGGGATGAAGCGCCCTTGTGAGCCATTCACATCGGAATGAAGTGCAAAGTGGGTCGCTTGAGAGCTTCACTAAGATGAGTTTTTAGTTTACGTTACAATTTTAAGCTAATTCAAGATTTTTACGATTTCTACTTCATTTAAATAAATATAAATAAAAAATATTAACATGAGGTGGTTTAACAGTAACGTCACTATACGTTGGAATTATTATGAAATTGCGTTATTTAATCACCTAAATATTATTATTTTTTTACTATGAATCGTGTCATCCAAACGTATTAAGTTTAGTACTACTTTTTCACTCTATTTCAAAAGACGTACTGTATTACCAGCTGGTCTAATCAAGACAGTACTGTGTGTTGGGTCACAGCATTTATTGTTCAAAGTTATATTTGCATTGAATATTGCAACGATATAGTAGTTGCCGTGACTGTGGCCATCCTATAGTGTGGACGATATATTCATTTAAAATGAACTTAATTTATTTCATCAACAACCACTTATTATTTTGACCACAGAACAGGGAAAAATAAGTCTTCTGTTCTGTGATTTTGACGGACTCGTTGGTGCGTTCGGTAGAACACCTGCCATGCGCATCGATGAGACGTGGGTTCGAATCCCAACGGGACATGATTATAATTTTCTGTAAGCATGTCTTCCCCGTATCTGGTAACTTCGGACATTGATCGGGTGGGAGGAATATCGAAATTCCGACCCGAACCACCGTTCATAGATGGCAAAACCGTGAAGTGCATATTGCGCGTTTTGGTTTCAGTCTATGGATTTCCGAATGCTCGAAGTAAATAGTAGGTCGACAGCGCATCATTGACTGATGTTCTGTGGCTGGGGTATCTCCTGCCATCAAGTAAACCTCATGCTCGGCTGTCGGTATCTAACATAAAAAAATGTATGATGAAAGAAAAATTGGGCATTGCAATAGCCTTATATTTGAGTGACAATAGTAACTAAGCAAACAAACAAATATCTTTATTCATATAACTAGTACATACCGTCCTGCAACAGGCCGGGTCGGCCCCCTGCGCCAGCAGCTCGCGCACGCACTCCGCGTGGCCCATGGCGGCGGACAGGATCAGCGGGGTGGTGCCGTCCTGCAAGTCGATACAATATATTATTATATCTAACATACAATTATAATTATTTTATTTGTTGAGCACTGCGACGTCAAGTGTCAAATGGGAGCTGCTGAAAATCAGTTCACAGGTAAACTGTGCAGCATCCCGTTTTGACGCACACTGCCACACAGCTGATATATATTTTAGTAAACTACTTAATTTTGTAAAATATTATATTCTAGGTTAGTTTTCTTTTTACCTATAATTATCTGTTTTTTTTGTGCTGTGTTTTGTGTGTGTTAAATAAATTATATTATTATTATATTTAATGCTTCCACTAAAATTGCTTCATTGCAGGAACCGGCGTAAATGCACACGCAATCAATAATTATTATGTCATTTTTTGATTGTATACATACAATATATTTTTCAGTCTCGTATGATACAGAAGACTAGTCACTACGGGAATTTACTATGAAATGTTCATATTATTCTAGCTTTCTGTATGAACTGAGTCTGCCATACAATACGTGTTTTTTTTATAACAGAGCGGACAATCGAGCAGGTGGGTTACCTGATGGTAAGTAACCACCACCACCCATGGACATCCGCTACTTAAAAGTAGCAGATGCGTTATTAACGCGAGTATCACACATTTAAATAAAATACTGTATACCGGATTAAAACGCGATTTATTGTTTAAACGTCTCCCGCGACCACGGTTGCTGAAAAGCATCCGAAACGTCGGGATAAATAATTTAAACAATAAATCGCGTTTTAATCCGGTATACAGTATTTTATTTAAATAGCAGATGCGTTGTCGGCCTTTTAAAAATGTATGTAAATGTATAGTTCTTAGTGAAATCACTGAAGGCGGTAATTCATTCCATAGTTTGGTAGTGCGTGGAATGAAGTTGCGCGTAAACCTTACCGTTCTTGACGATGAGGGTGAAACGTCTGATTGTGATGTGTGGTGCGATGATAGAATTCCCATAATAAACTATTAAAGTCGGTCTGTGACATTGTTCAATAATTATTTTTAAGCAAAAAACAAAAACCGACTTCAAAACTATAACTAAAAAGTAAAAAATAATATTTTAATTACTTCAAAGCATTATAAATTAACAGTTATTTTTGAAGTCGGTGCCATCCAACCGATGCCGCTCCGTACCGTTCAAAAACTTGCAAAAGCAGGATTAAACAGTCCTTCTCTGCTGGCACCGACTCCAAAAATAACTGTTAATAAATAATGCTTTGAAGTAATTAAAATATTATTTTTTAATTTTTAGTTATAGTTTTGAAGTCGGTTTTTGTTTTTTGCTTAAAAATAATTTTTTTTCAAAATTTTTGTAGGATGTGTATTTTTTAAGTTCATTAATCCTTACATAATAATTTAGTAGACCTACCACTAAACGTGCTGCTCAAATGAGACAGCGCCGTGAAAGGAACTACAAAAAAACAACATACAGACGAATTGAGAACCTCCTCCTTTTTTGAAGTCGGTTAAAAATATTTAAATTTTGATGACACTGCATTTGGTAGGATGTCCCGATTAAAATGTAATGAACTTTGGTACATTCCATTTTATTCCTCTGTCTGCAGAGTCTAGAGTCGCAAATTAGAACTTGTTAAAAGGTTAAACAACTTCTGTTCAAAACTTTGTACTGCTCATATGAACTCACATAAAATACTAACGTGTTTTGTTTCGATCATCAATTTTATTACCGTCGTCTATAGCGAAAAATTAACGCAAAAGCAAAGCACCCGGCGTGGAACGAAATCAGTAGACGAGCGGCAGAGCGATCACAATTTAATCAATGTGAAATGCACTCTCGCGCCGCTCCAATACCCACGGCTTTGGTTACGTGTTTGTATGTAAATGGGGATCTCTGGAAGCGATGTCGCGTGACTACGCTTTCTGGATTCTATGAACGACCATGCTACATGGCTCAGCGAACATGAAGTTGAATTTGATATATTATTATGGTATCATATTACGACGTACGAATGTTGTACTATGTTATCGTTAGTTTTAAAAAAAATAACAATTTATTGTATGCTACTTCGTTCCGGATAGTAATATTTCTCGGTAATTACCCCAAAACGAACACGCAACACTGTTGTAACGAACATTTTGTTGAAGAAAATGCAAAACATTCTCAAGATGACGGTAAAAATAGTATAAATTAGTCACGCACGATGTTTGAAGGTTGCACCACAGTGCATTGAACTTACAGTGATACAAGTGTTAAATGTTGGAAGTAAGGATAACTAGTTACGATTTTCAAAACGAGCATGTTGGTTATTACGCCGGCACAGGTGCAGTGTCACCCAGAACCTGTTTTAAAAAACATTGATTCGTCATGAAGTACAAAATAGGTTTGTTGTTCTGTTATTGAGATATCACCGACTTTCATGTTAGTCTCAAGGTCATCCGTCGATATCTAATTATTGTAAAATCATTGTATCCAACGGCTTATTTGAGAGATGTTTATTTGTTACATATAAATTAACGAGTAATCTATATAAAGCACGAGAATAGTTGTTTGCAAGTTCACGTTCGTTCATCATCAGGGTTACGATCACGTTTTGAGTATCAGTTATAAATTGGCCATCTGGATTTGTGTGTTATTATTAGAATATTTATAAAACCTACGTTGCAATCTGTTTGTCAGTGCTCTATATATCATTACTTTAACAAGTTAACAAACTGCACAGAGATGATGTATGATGTAGATTGTAGACTATAGCAGAAAAGTCAATCTGTCATATTGTAGACTTACGTAACGGTGAATAAGTGTCCGTACTATATAATGTTTTATCTATTGGTGCAGTATGTTTTCCTCGTTAGTGGTAAAGTAATAAAATTCAGACCATGGAATGACTAAATCCGAAGTTGATATACGAAGGCTACTCCTGTAAGACGATAGACGCTTCCTTTCCTAAGCTATGTCTAAATCAAATTGTAACATGTCTGACTTCAATGGTCTTACACCAAGCTGGTATGCGCATAAGAGGTTTATTTTTATTAAATGTTCTGTGTGAAGAATTGATACTGTGATTTAATGATGTTTATACATATATTTGATACTCCTTTTTAATACACGGAAAAAACACTAAAGCCGAATGGCGCAAATTGCACCTTCCAAACTTGGTTGAGTCCGTATTGAATTTAAAGATCAGTTTTAGAGAAATATATATTATACGAAACGATACGACTTGGAGAACTTGAAATAAAGCCTGGTAATTAAAGAACGAAACGCACGCATGTTCTCTGATGTCTTTATTTAGTTTCAGGTAAGCGGCAGTTGCCTTCTATTTTATAAATAATTAAATTAAAATCTTTGTCTCTTGACGTATTTACGCACAAAAAAGGTATAAGTGCAAGAGATCATCATCACAATGCAATGTGAAAAAGTCTGCAAATAAACGGTACATACATACGACATGGAGCACACTCTTCAGGAATTTTTTATGAGCTTTATATTTTTCGCTTTCAATGTCACGTCAGAACGGAACAACCTTAGGGTATAACTTTTACAATAAAAAGGAAGAGTTATGTGTCGATCTCGAGATCAATTATACATATAAATATAATAAAAAAGAGAATTCGCGAGTCCCCTAGTGGGGCATGGGGCAGGCCCATTCCTGTGGGGCAGATCAGCATTCTGACCGACCTGCCCGACCGAAACGTTTTTTTAAAATCTTGTTTCCCCGGGCTTCGAACCCAGGACTTCCGGTGCTAAACGCATCGCGCTTACCACTGTGGCATGGAGACGGTCGCATTAATAGATATAAAAAGGTTTGTTAAATGTCGTAACTTACTATCTGAAATCGAACGTTTGTAACGGATAACGGGAATAAGAAATTTATAATTTTGATTTGTCTGTAATATTTTATAGTTCACTGCAACTTTGTAAAACATATAAATTTGATTGAAACACGCTGTTTGTATATCAGATTGAGTGACGAACATTGTGTAAAAACGCACAGTTAATAATGTACATATCATAGAAGTGGTTGAGTTAAAGTGTTTCAGATCGTTAACCTACAAACGTGATGTTAAATGCACATTTGCGGTAGTTTTTCCTGCACTTAAATGTACGCCGTGAAGTACTCTACCGAGGCGTTGAATAATGGATTGTTTTGGAGCTTTTGGTGAACAGCTTCCGCGTTGAATTCAGAAGCTGTGTTATATTAGAGAACACAGCGAAACATAATAGGTAATACTTGCTATGATCTGTCTCCTGCTGCTAAATATTGAAATTCTAAAAAACAACACGTACCTACTTTGGAGGAGCTTAGGAGTGTGAGAGTATGTAAGCATCTTTCCAACGACGATTTGATGAATTATTACAATTGTTATAAATTGGGATCATCCCCCAAATGTCGCTAGTTGTAGTCAGGATCACCATAGATATATAATACATATTTCCGGATATATCTTTGAAATTATTTGTACATTTTTAACCGACTTCAAAAAAGGAGGAGGTTCTCAATTCGTCTGTATTTTTTTTTTCTTTTTTATAATATTACAGATTGATACTTATAATTATGATGAAATAAGTTCAGTTACATCATGTCAACAACTTGCGAAATACGATGGCGATTCTCAAAGCTTATTTCGCAAACTTAAGTGTAATAAATTCCGCGGGTGTAATTAATTTGCATACCGGACCCGAGACGATCGTCACTGATTTACTCTGATTTTAATTTTGAAGAAAGTTTCTAAAATGATTATCACCATCGCAACTGTGGGGGTATTAAGCGGAGTAGGCTGTAAATTTTTACATTGTAATTGTTAGTTTTTCGAAGTTACCATAACCCTATCGAATTCCCAGTGGCAGTACATATTTTATTATGAATTACTAGCTGCCCAACCCGGCTTCGCACGCCTTCACTTATGAAGTAAATGAGACCAAATCAATTTTTTATCAAAAAAGAAATCTGTATAGGAACACTAATCATCTAGGGGTATGAAATAGGTATACTTTACGCCTATATACCTACCAAATATTAAAAAAAAAACATAAAAATCGTTCGAGCCGTTTTAGAATTATATGTACATATATCTATTATCAAGATGTTCCGGCGGATGAGACTGAAGGATTGCCATCACAAAAATTAGAAGTAAGTGGTGTACACCTCTGAATCCAGATAATCCCAAACAATACTCACTCGATCCCTGGAGTCGATATGCACTTTGCCAGTGTCGAGCAGCTGCCTCAGCTTGTCGCAGTCGCCGCGCAGCGCCGCCAGGTGGAACTGCACGTCGGTGCGAGATTCTTTCTGAAAACACAACAAAATTTCTGTGAGGCTATCGGCGATGTCCTTTTAGGCTATAAACAGTTAACTGCGCATTAAAAATCTGAATCATAAAATACTGATCGGAATATCGTCATGATCGTAGAACAACGGCGGATCTGCAAAACGGCTACTTTACAGGAGAGCGTTTTAAACATTGATAAGTCGTTTTTTATGCATAATTAAAACACGGCTTATCTTTTCGGGTTCAATCTCGGTAATATTATGTTTGGTGTCTTTTTAATATTAACTTTATACTGATTACCGTGAGAGGGAGGCCGAGGGGACGATGTTGTACTGCGTTGAAAAAGCAGAACCGCTGTTATTATAGGCAGTTACTTGATTGTTTTTATAAAATTCCAATTTTTTGTTTGTTCTGTTGAGAAATTTTGACATTTTTTAAAGATTTTTATACAATAAAACTAAAATCGTAAAAAATCAGAACCGTCGTTGTTCTACGATCATGACGATATCAAGTTGAGCGAATGCATAATAAATAATTATGTTAGAATGACATAGCAATGTTGACGTTAGGTTATGCAACAATTTTATTTTCATTGATAAAAATTTCAAAGTAGATAATACTCTTTTACTAAACAAAGCACTGATATTATATGAGTAACAAAGTTTTGAAATTTCGGCTCCACTAAGTAATATGTTCCTCAAGTCAATTCAATTACAAGACTGTATCTAGTCAGACAAAGCATGCAATAAGCGCAAAAACCGTGTCATTAACAGCCGGCCTTTTTTTTTTTTTTTTTTTTTTTTTTTTTTTTTTTTTTTTATAGAGGGGGAAGTTTCACCAAACCGAGGGCGAGACAATTTTTTTAGAGCATTGCTCTTCTCGCCCTCCCTCACCGGCGGGGCTCTTTAAACATTTACCGGGAGAGTGTGGGGTTGGGTCACTCGCGACTGTCTGCTAGCCAGACAGCCTGGTGCCCCGACCCACTAAACCCCCTCTGGCCCCACTTTTCGCCGTGTTGAGACCGCGGGGTAACAATAGTATGCGACCGCGGCCTCGGCGATTTGCCACAGAGTGGCACGACAATAACAACACAACACACAAAGACAAAAGAACAAACAACAAACAACTTAAATTTACGGGAGCGCCAGGAGATGAGCGTATCTTCTCCTTCGCGCTCCCCCCCTCTTAGCCCTAATAGTGCCCGCCAACGCAGCACGCTCTCTTTCCTTCTCCGCAGTCTCCTTCTGTAGCATAACTTGCTCGCAAAAGGAGACTACGGCAGCCCAACATAATCTGTCCCGCACCATGGCGCGGACAACACTCGGCAGGGACAAGTCCCCGCCGACGACGGATGACAGGTCGTGGCGTTTCCGCGCCCACCTCGAACACTCGGCCAGGGTGTGCTGCGCCGTATCCTCAGCCGCGCCGCACTCGTGGCACTCCGGCGTTGGCTCACGCCGGGCCACCTTGTGCAGGTACCGACCGAAACAACCATGTCCGGTCAGCACCTGCACCACTCTGTATGTGAGAGCTCCCCTTTTCCTCCTCCCCCAGTCCTCGAGGACCGGTAGGACCGCCTCGATGGTCCGACGTCCCGCCACCTGAGGATTGGCCAGGTCGTCTTTCCACCGCTCCCACACCGCATGTTGCTCCCGACGCCTAAATTCAAACAATCCTTCAGCCGCCAGGAAAACTCCTCCTGCTCTCGCCGATTAACAGCCGGCCTAGCATGACCGCCACGAGATATGTCGCGGACGAGAGAAGACAAACTAAGATGCAAGAGATCGATAAATTATAGCTCGACATCGACAATTTTGACAGAAAAGATATCTCGATCGACAAATATATCTATTTCTGATATTAAAAGTCGAGTTTTAAGTGTAATTGTCATGTTACACCCGAAAGAAATACACAATACACAAGAAAACGGTCGACAAAATTTTGTCGCGGTTGTCATGCTAGGCCGGCAGATATTCACAGATGTATTTATCGCGTCAGCGGATAATTGCATCGCGGTATCAACGGTACATTTAACAGTTTGAGCCAATCACACACGCAAACGGGGTTATGTTCAAATAACAATCACGCCGTTTTACTGCCGTTAATATTTAAAATGATATAACAATTGATATTTAAATGTTTTTTATAGAAGATAAGATAAACTGACATCAATCTATTTGATGGTTTAATAACAGATTCAAGATAATTTTAACAAACAATAAAGGCAGTGTGGGGCGCGTGCTAATTGAATTCATCCGTAATAATTCCCAACTCACAGTCGCTGTTTGTTTAACTCGTCACAGTTATTTATTAGCTCTTGTTATGATGTAATTTTTTAATACTGTTTTTTTTCATTATTCAATATTAAACGTGAGTTCCTATACTTATTTTCCTAGTATAAAATATATTAATTATTTCCTTTATTCACATAGATCACGGACACAAAGGATTTAATTTAAGAAAAATAGCCTTAGTGTCATTTTCACAAATCTTCCTTAGGAGTTACTGTAAAATGTGTATATGGTACCTATATATATAGTATTATGTAACCTATTTAATATCATATAATATTAACATTATCAACATATAAATTATCAAAATTCCATGCATTCTTGGGATAGATATTCTATCTCACCACGTCCGTTTGGCTATGAATGTTGTCAGGCGCGCACATATACATATGTATATGTGCGTAAGACATAAGCCATCATAATAGTTAAGTCATTTCCTAGTACAGCTATTTGTGATCGTAACGGGGACAAGAGAATTATAGCGTCTGGCGCAGTCGTTTAGCGTAATGACCAATCACTTAGACGGACATTCAAATTAAAACGGTGCCTTGACTAAGAATATAGAGTCAAATAACCATGCTGAATGATACAGTTTTTTTTCACCAAAGGAATTATACTATGAGAGTGGATTAGTTCAAAATCATTTGACACACACACTATGATTAAAAGCCTCAAATATAAAAGTGAATTCACGACTGAAACTATTTTTTTATCTTGTTTCCCGGGATTCGAACCCAGGACCTCCGGTGCTAAACGCATCGCGCTTACCACTGAGCCACGGAGGCGGTCAAAATAGCCTCAAGTATAAGCACGATTAAAGACTTATTTTAATGATCTTAAATCCGTCCAAGCAAGCGATAGTAATATTGCCCGCTCGCGCAGCACAGCGATAAATTTTAACAACAGAAGCCCTTGATTACAACGTTCTACAGCCTTAATCGAATATCAGCACTTAACAGTGTTCCTTGTTGCTAACAAGTGGCTATGGTAACGTGGTAACTAATTAATTTGATGTATTACAAAATTATTCTTTATAATATAGTATTTTTATTTATACGTATTTTATAGGTACAGCGAAAAGCGTATAGCGATCTAAAATTGGAGGTGAAATAAGACTGGTGAATAAGATATTGCCCCATTTCCTAAAAACCTTTTGAATATAGATTTTGTCTTAGGTATTCAGTGTATTGATTAGCATTTTTAATAAATCAATATGGAGAAGAATACCAGAATAGCCTGAAACCCTTAAATATGTCTTGGTATTACGTCACCAATAATTTTCACTATGAAATCTCAGAATGTCTTAGTTATGGTAGCCTATGTATAGGAATCATAAACGTTAAGTGTGGATTATATCGTCCGCTTTATGACATTTCATTTAGGTTCATTCTGAAAGTTCAATAAATAAATAAGCGAAATAATTATGTAGAGAAGAGAATAAAAAATGTAAGAGTGAGAAGTATCAGAGTTAATATTATTACAAGAATACACGCTCATTAAGGCACCGATAGTTGCAAATGTAACTTTCGCCTGACTCATCTACTTGACCTCGCGATCCTCGCAGAGACCAATTGAATGTATTATTATGTATATTCACAGAGGACTTGCAAACTGGTTTCAGGATTGTATTCGTATTGCAATACGTGCTGACTAGGGTTATTGTACTTTACAATTTCAAGTAACATAAAATACAACTGTTTTATTAACCACTAGCTGTTGCCCGCGACTTCGTCCGCGTCAATTTCTGTTCGCGATTAAGAAGTTTTTAAAATAATATATTTTAAAGTACTTCTGCGTAAATTATATTTTTACCTTTGATTACCATAAAAAAGGGTATGATAGAGTCAATCTTAAAAGATAGAAATATACTGTCGCGGAATTTTTTTAGATCATTTAATGAGGAATAATTCTTTCATAGATATTTTTTGGGTAACTTGAACCGTTTACGCAGCGCACGCATCGGAAGTCCTCAAATATGGATAATTTTCCCCGTTTTTGCAACATTTTTCACGGATGCTTCGCTCCTATTAATCGCAGCGTGATGTTATATAGCCTAAAGCCTTCCTCTATAATTGGACTATAAAACACAGTAGTTCCTGAGATTAGCGCGTTCAAACAAACAAACTTTTCAGCTTTATAATATTAGTATAGATTTCACGATAAATTATTATACAATTTGTAATCCTAAGTCTAGCATACAAGAACTTACTTTCATGTATACAATTTCACAAGACATTTTAAGCAAGTTTAAAGTGCTGTTGATGACACTGTCAAAAGCGATGATTGATGGTTATCTCGAAGCACTTTCCCGAGGCTGCATCTTAATGTACGGTTCTATTCCACAGCCGTGGCCATTGTTGTGTAACACGATGGTCAATGATAGCTATTACGCAAAGGCCAAGTTTGAGTGAGTTGAAGAAATCTGATTATATTTTCTCGATGTTTCTCAAGGCTTAACCTTACTGAGATTGCACTCCACTAACAACTACATAACTAAATAATTTATTTTCAATTCACACATTAGTTCGATAATTGAGGAAAAATTTAATTCTGACCTTCAAATAATAATATAAGAATTCACTTATTTTAGAGCAAAGTATAACTTTCGCACTAAAGTGCGAAAACAAGTTTCTCTACGAAATTAAGTAAAGCAAGCGACAATAGGAATAATTACACATTATTTCCACAATAATGTTGACATACCTACTGTTACATTTACACTTGTAGTCATTACCCACCCAGTGGCCAGTCATTCACACTAAAGAAAACGTACAATAAGACAATGATCGCGACTGACCTAGATCTCATAATAGTAAATTATGATTATGCGGATTAGATATCTCTTATGTAACCACAATTGGAGCATTTGATAGATTCCATCTTAATTTCGGGGTAAGTCATCTACGAAAAAGTAATAAACAGTTATTTATGTCTTCACTTTATAGAAATGTTTTTTATTTTTGTGTTGATGATTTTGGCTTGATTTCGTATTCATTATATTTTCCTTTATTCTGTGGATGAAAAGGACAACTTCATTTATAGTTAATTGAATTCGATGCAATAGGGTCGGCTATAGTGAAGAAGGCTCTTTGATGATCATTTAATAGATCGAAAAGGACCAAATCATCAAATTCACCGAATCTTCAATAAACGATTTTTATCATGCACAATTGTGCATAGTATAATTGTTCATTTTCCTCAGAATATTAAATAAATACATAAATCAAGTATTACATGACAAGCACAGAACGCATTAAGTGATAATAATCATCGGGACACGTCGCCAGAATCTGACGGATTGCCCGGCGATCATGACAATGTGCGCCCGTGACACGACAGACTTTCCATTTAATCATCCATGCTTGTTGGATAACGATGTTATAAACATATTTGCACGCGAGTTTGTGTCGCCAGAGAAAGTGAACATTTGACACCGTTTGTGCTCCTTTACGGCCACTTACTGACTTGAGAGGTGAAATCCTTTTTATAAATTCTTTAGTTTCTTTTTAAGAAATTCAGACCTAGACTAATTCCAAGTTACTGTATGTATGTATAATTACTCCAATCTATGACAAAATTTCAAGATAAAATGTGTAAAAAATAGGTTGATGCAATAGCTTTATCATTGTTATCATAATTTATTTTTTGTTAAGATAATTAGGTTAATTATGTATGCATATTCAAGAATATAGTGTATCTTAAATATTCTAATTGGAATTCATGTCAAGTTCGGTTGAAGAGTTGATGTTAAACTTCGATGTATCCATTTATTTTTTAAAACCCGGTTAATAGACTTACCAGGAGAAGAGTGTGTGAACACAGACTGAGCTATTGTACCTTTGCAATCATTTTAAAAGTAGTATTAATCTATTATCTAGCAGTTATTATTATTTATTCATAAGATGGTATAATATACCAGCATATACCTTCAATGAAAATTTTCTAATTTCCTTTACTTGTTCAATTAATTTTAGATAACACGTTAGCAATTCAACGTTGTTTTTTGTTAAATTGGAATTGCAGATACGGTGCGATTCATCGTTTCGATTAATCTGATGAAAATCGTAACTATCGGTCGCTTCAAAAATGCCACTCATAGTGGAAACAATTTTTCGTTACGATCGATCATTTACTTGTTTGACACGGAACAATAAACATGATTGCATGGGATTTTGTTGCGATTTCCGATATCGTCTTCGATAAAGTAAATCATTAACGATCTTGATATACACTATCGATTTGTCCTTTCGATTGGTTTGTTACGACGGATTGTAAAGATCAATCGTACCGTATATCGGGCCCTTAGCAAAAAAAACAACGTTGAATTGGACTAATGACGAAATGCTCTTCTACCCAAGGAATTAATGGAAATTATACCAGGATTAAATAAAGTCTTCTATGTAAAAGCATCTAAGAGAGATCCTTGGAAAAATTGAAAATTGTGTAAGTGAATTCGATAAAGTGTTTTTTTTATGATTTAGTAAAACAGATAAATCACCTCGAGCCGACGCGAAGTCGTTGTCCGAATTTGGAGCATGCTTTGGAAATAGAGAGTTGTTTACATCCGCCGGCACGTCTACACTTTTTGTGGTCGCTACACGTTTGGTTTTTTGTTGGATATACTTGTATTGACAATGACTGGAAGAGGTACAGTATACGATTTCAATAATACCCCTGGCACGAATATTTATTTTTCCATCTATATTATAGACACAAAACAATATTATTAAAAACAACGAGTAAATTTTATTGAAAATCTAATTTTAGTACACGCATAAGTTATAGGTTAAGTTAATTTAAGTTGTTGTCATGTCTGTTGTGTTTGTTTTTCTTATCTATATATTCTTCCTAATTTTATTTAGTCATTGAGATTATCACAAATGCCCACTACGAATTATACAATTTATCTTTTATAAAATTAATATACAATTCTTGACTATGTTACTTTCCCATATCAGATACGAATATTAATTTATAAAAATTAAGTTTATGCTGTATGGCCACCCCACTGTTATTCTTGACAGTTACCGCCGCACAAAGAACTGTTATTTTTTTTGTTGATTTACATAATATTATGTAGTTCTATTTATATTTGCTATGTAGTTAAAGGATACATTATTAAAGGATCCTGAGAAAATTTTCAATGTAGCGAAGTCTCCGGAAGAAAATCGGCTTTAAAATATCCATGATATGTTCACTTTGTTTCGTTGATTTATTTTTAATTCAATTTAGTTTCGAAGGCATTCGATTTAAATCAATTTTATAAATTATTTATTAAGAGACCTCACCTCTGATGTTTTTTTTTATATAAAAAAGGCTTATTTTCAAGGCAATCTCACCTGATAATAAGTAAACATTCTCTATTTGGTGGTAAGTTACCTAAATCTAACCTTAAGGCTTCGTTCGAGGAAATAGACGTAGGAAACGTAGCCATAATGAAAGGATGCGAACAGTAATTTGGTAGCAGAGGGCCTAGCACGAACGACTATCGATAGAATATTCGAATCGTCCATCTGTCATTTGTATGAGAAATCATTTGAAATTTCATACAAATACGTTCGCAGCTCGACGATACGAAATTTATTTCGATAGTTGTTCGTGCTAACCGCTCAGACTAACGTCCATATTCCATAGTAAGGTTACCATAGCAACCCTGTATATACCTCAATCACTATTTCACTGAAAATAACAAACTACAGACTTCCGTCAGGTGTATATAAGAAGATTATATTTTATGATATTGATGTACCACGCGATATCTAGTTAATTTAAAAAATAATAAATAATGTAACAATAATAATTAACAAACAAAGCCAAACGTACGCTTATTATGAGCGTACAACTTAGTCATGCTCTACATACACAGCAAATGTATTACATACATATATTCAAGACATGTTGTTGCTTATATTGAAATATACAGGTGATTTTTTCAAGTGGGTGTGCATGGCCAAATCCGAAAATAAAAGTACTAGCGAAAAGTACTCAAAGGAAATCTTAAACTGCATCATTGGATTTTTGAAATCTGGGGGCACGGTAGTGCCCCCGCCAAGTCGAGCAAAAAGCGGCACGACCGTACTATCCTTTTCTCGAAGTAGTTCGGGCCATTTTCGACCCCCTATAACTTCGTTGTGGATAAAACTAGAATCCTGAATTTTCAGTCACTAAGCAGGCATTGTATAAACTCGGTATATTTCAAATATCATTCTGTTTGAACCAGTAGTTTAAGAATTATAACTAGTCAAAGTTTGATAATTTGTCACTCACTCACTGACTGACCGATCATCAAAACTCTAAGGCACTTCTAGCAGACATAGAAACTTGAAATTTAGAATACAATTAGTGTTTAGTCTATAAATCAAGGAAAAACTACAATATTTTGAAATTTCGGTCCAGTTTTCTAGATATACAATTTTTTTTTGTATTTCTGTATGTAATGAATAACTTAAAAACTACTGGACCGATTTTAAAAATTCTTTTACCGTTAGAAAGCTACATTATCACTGAGTAACATAGGGTATTTATTACTAGAAAAATAGAGATCCTTAGAAATCCCTACTAAAAACAACCCAAGGTGTAAAAAAATTAGCCATAAAATGTCTTTCACCGCATGTGCTGCGGAAAGTATTGATGATAGAACAAAAAAACGTTCTACAATATTATAGAACATATCAAAATCTACAAAAAACTTCACGAGACCATATGTACAACTATTGTAGTTATGTCACTATAACTACTTTTTTACATTAAAAAGTTGATAAAAATCCCGATCAAAATCAGACTATGTTATCCATAGCTTTGTATTAATTCTTATCCAAATAAACTAAGAAAAGGACTATCTACAAAAAGAAATGAGATGCCATCAAAAACATAAATTGTAAAAAAAGCCAAGTCTTGCAACTCAGTTCTTCTATCGTAAAAAGTTGTGAGATCCATATAATACCAAGTCGATCAATTTATTCAGTCTCTACTGAAGGATCCTTCTGTCTTAAGTAATTACATAATAAGCTAACCAAGCTAAATAAGTATAAATGCCAAAATTAAAAATCTTTTATGTTTAAAATAAATAGATTGACTTGGCAATCGCACTAAACAATCTAATTTAATATAATATGTATTACTTGTGAGATATATTATGTTTTTAATGAAATAAAAAAAGATACATTGTGATTTAATGCGATAGCCGAGCCAATCTATTTATTTTAAACATAAAAGATTTTTAATTTTGGCATTTATACTTATTTAGCTTGGTTAGCTTATTATGTAATTACTTAAGACAGAAGGATCCTTCAGTAGAGACTGAATAAATTGATCGACTTGGTATTATATGGATCTCACAACTTTTTACGATAGAAGAACTGAGTTGCAAGACTTGGCTTTTTTTACAATTTATGTTTTTGATGGCATACCAATATTCTTAGCCAGGAATCGAACCTGTTAATTTTGAAAAAAACAATACATACTGTGTTATTACAACAACAAGAAACGATTTTTGGGAAGAAATTACTATTAACTGAACAGCTGAATTCTTGACATTAATTTTATCGTTGTTTTCAGACTTTAATATTGACATTAGATATGCATTTTTTTGTTTTTAATTTTATAAGTATTGACTCCTAATGGGGATGAATAATTATTTTTCTAAATATAAACGATGGATGAAACTCATTAAAATAACGTAAGAAATTTAAATGAGGAATAATTACACTTATTAAATTTGCATCAAAGATAAATCCGTAGGTAACAGTGAAAGAATAAACAAACAGGTAGTTCTCTCTTCACAATCATGATTTTAATTGATTTATAATTAGGCCCAAAGAAGACAAGGAAAGTGATTTTAAAAAGAAAATAGCTTTTTACGACTTACTATTATGAAAATAAGTGTAGTTGTATTTGAAGAAAACTTGATTATACATACTATTACAAACATAGTTATGGTTTAAAAGCTGGCTCAACTAAGTTATCTCATTCTTATATTGCATTCAGACAACCTATATAATAATTTCATGTTACCAGATATTAAATTATAACGTAACGCAGTATATAATTTACTTTGGTTATTTATTAGATTTGTTCTCGTATGTTTTTTGAATATTATTATCTTCTACAATAAACAACTTATTATTTTGATTCGATTAAAATATGCCTGTATGTTATTTTATATCAAAACAAATGTGTATTGTGCAACGCAACTGACAGCTGCGCAAGCGCATTGTAGCTCTGCACAAAAACTAAGGGCACACCGCCGCACGACTGTAGTGCATCGAACTTTACGGGCTGGTGAAATCTACCTTTATCGCGCTGATTATTCGATTTGCCTAATATGCACCATTTTTACTTAGTATTTGAAACATTAAATTTTAAAGTAGATACTAAATATAAATATATTTGATAAAATACATTACTCAAATTAAATTTTATATTTCGATCGTTAGTTTTGCTTATAAAGGGTTAGTAAAATGTAGTTAGTTTAAATCCGTTGGGTAAGGAATAACTAAAAGGTTTGCAATTTACTTCTAACGTTCGCACGTTGTCACTTAACCTTGTTTATGCGGCGTGTGATATTTAAAAAAACCTTGACTTTAACCCACAGCAATAAATAACTTACTTGGCAAGCGATGGCTCTTGCTGTTTGCTAGTGTTTATATGTAAGTAGAAAGGTCAAAGCATTATTGTTAATGTCACAATTACTGCACTGGCTTCCGATACTGTATGTGTATACCATGAGCTATTTAATTGAGACCAGCAGACTTAATAAAACGATTCTTTTGATGGTCTAAGAGCCCGTGGGAGATCGTCCTTCACCGATCTGATAACCAGATGAGACGTATTTTTTATTAAATATTTTTTATAAACAAATATGCCTATAATTGCTTGCCTATCGAAAAGTGGTACTGGCTATTTTTAATAAAAAAAAAAAAAATAATAATTAATTTTTTTTTTAATTTAATTTAATTTTTTATTTTTTATTTGAATTTTTATTTTTTTTTATTTTTAATTTTATTAATTTATTTATTTAATTTTTTTTTTAATTATTTTGACTTACCTGTTTACACCTGCTTGCCAGGTAGTTATACACTGAAATGAGTAGGCAAGCATACCTAGGCATATTCTGTGTATCAAAAACTATCAGTCAAATAAATTTCATTTGGTTATCAAAAGTATGAAGGTGATGAAAAAAAAATCGATAAAAGTTAATTTAATTAAAAATAGCCATGACCACTTTTCGATAGGCAAGCAATTATAGGCATATTTGTTTATAAAAAATATTTAATAAAAAATACGTCTCATCTGGTTATCAGATCGGTGAAGGACGATCTCCCACGGGCTCTCCTACTATGATTACATAATTGTCACTTATAAGAATGACGTCAATTGCATAGAGTACATTTCAAGGCGGCTTCTTTTGTATACGTCATGTTGTAATTTGTAATATATAAAGTTAAAGTCTAGCTGGACTTGGAACAGATCCTTGGATTCTCTATTCTAACCTCAAACCGTCATTCATTACAAAATATCATTACTTAGAGGGATTTAATATTAAAAAAATATATAGCGTAGTAAATTACCAATATATAGCGTAGTAAAGAGACCAATCTTGTTTGTGGCTATTTGAATAAACTTTGGCACACAGTAAACATTTTTATATATAATACATAGTCTTTGATTTAAAATTTCTTTCTTTCTATCTAGAAACGTTGTTCTAAGTGTTGTTAATAAAGTTTAATCTTCCAATAATTTATCCGGAGTCCGGAGCGGACGGATGCCACCTACAAAAAGTTAATGAGTAAATTGCCAAACTTCCCTTATTAACATCCAACTTCAAAGGAAAGCGTGGCGACATGGCCTCGTGTTCAAGATTTATAACACTGCATTCGTACTTTGCCATATTGGACAACATCAAAAGATAGTGTTTAAAAATAACAATCGGTAGGATCATACACTACACAGTTATTACTTAAAAAAATACTACTTTTTCAACTAGGAATTAGATTCATTAAAATGTGAGATTTTTCTGTTAAATTTGATTTAATTAAAAACTGCGTTTAACTGCGAAAAATCATCTAAAAACATGAACATGATTGTTAAATATGGGATTTGTTATTTAGTACACTGTATTCGTCTATGAGCCCCCGAAGAAAATTCAATGTTTGCAGATTAACGTTGCGTGTCACAAAAATATGCAAGTGTTACAACCGGACTAAAAGAAACATTCCATTCCATATACCTACGTTTATTAGATGTTTAGCTGTTTCACTGATAAACATAATCGTTAAAAATCCCATCATTTCATAAATCGTAACGAGAGAATTATCTTGAATGTTGAAACGAGGCGTGCGTGGGTAAACCCCAAATCGACCGCAGATGAAAGGCATTCTACCCACGGCACGCCTAGGATTTCCTAGTAATCGTATGAACCAATCGTATCGTGGTTGAGTTGAAGACATTTCTGCAATATGATAACTCCTTGGACGGTAATATTGGCAAGAAGACATGAAGTGCGACCTTAATTAGTCAATTGTCAATAATAATAAAATAATACTTAAAAACACTGTATAAATATTTTCTTATAAGGGGGTATTTCCGTCTAGAAGCTTGGTTTTTCAAGTAATTTTCAGGAATTATTTTTGCAAAAACTTTCAATCCTACAGTTCCTGGATTTTTTACCCATAATAAGACATGTTTGAACTAAAACCCCGAATTTTTATGAAATACTTTATTGAAATATATACAAGTTATGCGCTGTTCTTCAGGTTCGTGGCATAAGATGGTCGTCCAAGTGGGCGCAAAGATTGTGGTGTTCCTAGTCGTCGGAAACAGAAAACCAATTTTTTTTTTCAAATTATATTAATATAGTTGTCGTCTGACCTAGATCTAACCGAGTACGAAATTTTTCATCGGAATCGCAGCCGTTTAAACATTAAGTTTTAATTTTCCTCGAAAATTGTCAACGGAAACATGACGGCAGGGTTAAAATATTCGAGCTTTCGGTTTCCTTCTAGGCCACACGAGAGGTGACGAGTCTCTCGAAAGGTGTGCAAAACCAGAAGTCAATCGGTCCGATAGTTTCTAAGAAAAGCGTGCGCCCGTTTCGAGCTAAACGCGTTTAAAGTTTTCACTGATTTGAAATTGAAATTTGATTTAAATAACTTACCCTCAGCTAACTATTTATACTGCAACTATGTGAGTTCAATGAATTTCGAGTTAATATTTCACAGATACTTTCTCTAAACCCCAAATGATAAGAAAATGCAAAAAAATAAAAATCGAATTTTTGAAGTTTCCAGACGGTAATACCCCCTAAAATCATTGGAATTATTAATGCGACAATGTTTTTAGTTTAAAATATATATCCGTTTACCTGGCCTTAAAAATGTAAACAAAACATATATAATATACATAAATAAGACTATTATTTTTAAATCAGCGTCCCTAGCGTGTCTTATAATGGTGCAATTGCGTAAATCTAAGACAACAAGCATGTTTACGTGAGCTCTAACAATATTACAAAGGTTTATGCGGAAAACTCTATGTAGAGTTGACCTTGGATTTTAACCGCTATCTATACACAGGGTCATTTTACAGCCGCTTAGCATAATATGTAAATTACATTCAGATATCTCAAGAAGACGTCCTTATTTCGTACTTGAATGAGTAACTGGGGTACTTCATTTGTTTAATGCAGATAAAAGGCATATACGAGTATAACCAATGACGATTGGAGAAAAGAAGTAAGTATCGACAGAAGAGCTTATTCGAAGGTGAAATCGTTGATGTTGGCCTCTTTATCAGACAGAAGTGGAATCGTTCAAACCACGCCTTACGGCTTATTCATCGATACGGTGGTGGTTCGATTTCCAGACGGAACATCCCAGTACAGCTGATAGTTTTTTTATATGAATATATACCAAAATAATAAATAAATTCAGTTTCCCAAATTCAAAGTAACGACTATTTTTAAATTTTGCTGAATTAAAAACTATTAATTATGGTATAGTTATACTTAACTAATTATTTAATTATTTTAAAGTTCATCTTTCGTTCTGTTTTTATTAACTATATTAATATGGTATACATATTTGTCTTGTAACTAGCGCCTCTGCGGTTCACTCAAACGGTTAACGAACTGCTAATCAGAACGTTGCTTGTAATGAAAATACTTAGAGCGTTGCATCCGCGTTGAACTTACGAATTAATATCGTTCTGTAAACAAACAAACAGTTCGAGTACCGACTTCGAACTGAAGTTATTTCTGACTTTTAGTATTATATACTTGCTGTGTCAAAGTCGGATATTTAGTGTATTTTTTGTTACTTTGTAACAAATAAGCTAACTAAGGCCCATATTCCAAGACGTGTCTCAGTTTTGAATCTAGTTTTGAGACTTGTCAAACCATTTTTTCTCTATAGAATTTTGACATATTGACAGTTCTCAAGGATAGATTACGACTTGAGTGACGACTTGCAATACGGGCCTAAGAGATTGCACTGAAACGGAGTGTTTACTTTTGCCCTTTGAGACCGTCTGTTGTGATTAATATTTTGTTTTCATTGCGACATAAATGGGAAATTTGTTTATGGTTTATCAGTTCTCACAATTTATAAAAAAATAACAAAATCACTTGATACAAGTTTCCAGTTCCAGTTTGAGTTTGAGAGTATCATATTATAGAGACTATTGGGTAACCAAGTTTAGCAAGGTGGCGTGTTATCAACGATTAAGACAATCACCGAGGCTCGCTTACCGCGTGGCTCAGCTGTTGCACAACCGGTTCCATGGTATGTCGGATCCATGGTATGTGATCATCGGAGCTGAACGAGCTCGTGTACGTAGGACGTAGATCATCGTAATTCTTCCTGCCATTTTATCCTTCTATTTGAAGAGTATTGTAATGAGAAAGTGTATTTGAACGCCTTTCAAGGTCAACTATTGAACTAATTAATATATTTTTTGTACAAATGTTATTGAATGCTGACAACCTCATTGCAAAAATAGTTATTATTATTTTATTATATATATTAGAGGAGGCAAACGGACAGGCGTCTCACACTGATGGTAAAAACGGCAAAATACAGAATAGGACGCATTTGTGCATCAGTTTATGTATTTCCGACTGCTCCTTAAAATAAAAAAGTTAAAAGCGCCTGTCGAGTGATTGTGTGACATGTAAGGTTATTTTACCCCAATCTTAAAGATATTTTGACGAAACTAGTAGCAATATGTCTCTCTTTTTTCGCACTCCGAAACAGTTGCACGTTTTAGAAGGGATGTTTGCCTTGAACATGTATATTCGTGTCGATTTTCAATCCTTGTGTGAACTAGTTAGCTGTACCTACAGTACGAGTAAATTAAAGTCTGCTTTGCTATTAAAGATTGTATCTGTATTCATATTATTATTAATGCATACCTCATCGGCGGTCACATCGTTAGGTTATAATATATAATTAACGTCATAATAATTTCACAAATGGCTAAGCCTTAGAATTAGCTGATGCCTAAGAAATAATCGATTTGATAAACAAAAATGAATGAATCTCGGATTATTTTCGACATCCACAGCGAAGGTGACGTAGTCTCAATATTTTGATCTTCAAATTTGAGTTTTTGATTTGATTTAAGGCGATAAATAAAAGTATCAAAGCATGTTTGCGAAGATGCTGGTGTTTTACTAAGAAACCCGTAACAAAATTGTACTCCGTTAAAGTCAGATATTGCGCAATCACGCGCTAACAACAGTTGCGAATTAGGGCCACTTCACGGGCCATCTAATTATATTCACAGCTGTTCTGGGACGCGGTGTACGCCCGACATTTAGAGGGTCTGTGAAAAATAGCCATCACGTTCGAGAGTATTGACAGAAAACGTAATCTGGACACTGCTGCCATTCAAATACTAGGGGTTCGTAACTACTTGTTTATTTAGCTTAATAGCAGCATATGAAAACGAACGTAGAGACAAAAACTTATTCAGGAAATATAAAATTCAATTGACATTTTTTACGCTTCATGACTTTTGATACTTAACTACAGAGGTCTTATTGTCGTCAAATCGAAAAAAAAATGTTAAGTATAGGTGAAATAAAAAAAATATTATTATAATTTAAGATTCTAGTACCTAATTACAGACTAAGAATTTTCCAAGACTGGAATCGTGACTGATGGATCAATAAATATGCTATACGTTTGTTATAGGAAATGCTGTGACTGCATTTTATGGCGTAATAGATATACATAGATTACCTAAGTTACTAGTAAAATCTTATCAATACTAAAGCGTGCACTAGATAAGTTTCGTAACATGGCTGAGGTGTATTAATCGCTGTGAGATATTTATTGAAAGAAAAAACGATTAAAATAACACCTATTAACAGAGCCTCGCGACTATATAGAAATTGTTATTAGGGTTCAAGCTATTCCAAACTACATTCTCAGTGTGTCTTTTTTTTAAACTAATCGTGTATCAAGAAAATTGCAACCGAAATTAACTTTTCTTTCCACATGGCAAAGCGACAAACCATACAAGTCACACGATTTCACACTACTTGGGATTCAGCCGGCAAGAGAATGTGCCCAATGCTCATATTTAGAGTGATAGCGCATATTATAGGTACATTTCTACAACCTATTTCAGCCTTGATTTAGAGATTAAGTATATCCTACTATATATAAATTGTTTTAAAGTTTTGTAGGATGTGGAATTTGTAGGATTGCATAGTAGTCTTACGGGTAGGTACCTATAACATGTCGTCTCACATACATTCAGATATTTAAAAAATGTTATGGGTTTTTCTCTGACAGACACAGAAGAGTTCAAGTTCAAAACGTTAGTATGTATTTTAATTACTTAGCATTAGTCACTTTTTTTCTATATATATTCTATACCTACATATTATAATAGAAAACAGTAGATTCAAATTTTTTGTACTTTGAAAAATTATATTGTAACGGAGAGGGGATGATTGAAGAAGGAAAACAATATACATCAAAATCATTTGAACATTTTGTCCGAATGTCTGTTTGTTCGCGATAATCTCCGAAGATACTAACTGATTGTCACGTAGCTTTGAGCGAAGTCTGGGGCAGCATCAAAAGTTTGTTTCATCTAAGGCATAAATGTTATCGTCAAATAGCTTCCTTAGAAGCTCAGCTTAAAATAAAGCTCAGCTAGTCTAAAATATATAAATACCTATAAAAAACAAAAATAACAAATAACAAAAGTGAAGTCTAGACCGATATATCCAGTCAGCCGTGGTCTGGATTCGCGTACTCAACTGAATGAAAAGGGGAGTATATTTTTAAACGACCTACAAATGGTGCAGGTCTGATCGAAGGTAGCTTACATTTAACTTCACAGTACGAGTATATATATTTGTACCTATTAGGCATTATTAAGAAGTAAACAAGTCAAGAGACAGTTTGGTTTTTAACAAAAAACGAAATGCGACAAAAATATTAGATTTTAACTTTTGTACTTCCTAAAATTAATTAACTATCCCAGCAGTTGGTGCAATCGATATTAAAGAAATTGCTAGAAATCTGCAGAAGTATTCTTTATGAACTTCCCCTCTCTAAATATCTTTTAGTTATCTAGCCATAAATATTGTTACCTTTTTTACACTGTTATTTTATAAGTACTGTTGCACTCTTAATTTCTAAAAAAAAAACACATGTCCAAAATCAGTTTTTGCGATGTATTTTTTGTAGACTGGCCATGGGAAGGAGATTATGAGACGACCGACAATGTTCGACGTTGCATTTGTGCGAGCGGTAGACAACTAAAAAATAAATAACTACTAAAAATCAAGGCGACTCGACAGTTACAAATAAGAACATGTCTGATGTCACCCGAATTTATATTGCATTCTAATAATATCACAATTCTAATCAGTTTAGGTATTAAGAAACTGATGGAATTATAATATGTTTACTGAAACTAAAATTCTCCAAAATATGTATTTTTAAATTAGGAATAAAATTGGGTCCTTTTGCATATTAGCAATATCTTCCAGGAAACGGTATCAATCAGTGCTTATATTTCAAGACCATTAATTGATTAACAAATAGTATAAAATGTCTATACCTACTTAGACATTTTAAATACATATATTTCATATTAATAAATAAAATAAAATTATTGTCATTTATTAACGAAAGTATGCAGCGCCGGATAAATAAACTTTTAACATGTTGAACGTAAAAATAATATACGAATGCCCTGGACGATTTTTCAGATAATTTTAATTTTAGCGAATCATTGAATTAAACGTAAACAGGTTTGAAACTGGTTGGTGACTGGTGTCGGATGGCGCCGGTCCAGTGACATTCGGATGACAAGTGATGCACTTAAAATAAATTATTCTCCACTCATTGATGTCAAATGGTTTCACAGAAAGCTTGGAGATGATACTCCTCATCACCCATTGGTGATGATATGCTGCCCCTTTAATTATAATATTTTAACTATTTAATTAAATGAACCAGTTTAAATGTACATTTTTAAATGTGGCTCTGACTTCTAAGCTACATTGAAATATTACTTTGCCAAATGTTACAAGGGATTTTATATCCAGCCTAAATAGCTAGAAAAGTATGTAATCTTTAAATGAAATTGTCACAATTCTACAATATTCCTAGCCAAGTTTGTTAAGGAGGAATATGATCAAAATATTGGAATGTGTGTATTACTGAATAAGTTCAATATAGGTACATTAATTATATACATAGTAAATTGATTAAATGAATTAGTTAGTATGCGCAATCTACACATTAGGCACCTATCCAGTTCACATTAAAGGGCTCTGACAATTAAATAATATAGATACCCTCTAAGAATATGAAGTATTTTATTTAAAATTATTAAACTACTACTGTACTTTGTCAATATAATTATAATATTAGTATAAATTAATACAGAGCTTTTATATAGGTACTATATTTAGTACCAAGATGATTTATGCAAAATTTACTTATGTTTACAACATTTTCGGTGTAGTATGTAAGATGTTGAATGACATAGCATTACTTGGGTAAAATTGTAGACTAAATAATGACTAAACTCTAGCCGATTTAATTTTTGACCTCCATCAAAGATCCTATTTAAATAAATATACTTTTTCCATTCAAACAACATGTACAATCATATTATGCTTCTCAAATAATTTTACATACAAATAAAAATATAATATATAATATTTTGAACACAGTCATAATATGTATAGGGCATAGGCCATGAACTCAATTTTATGATATATTCTAGAAATCTTAGCATATTTGTCCCAACATAAATTAAAATTTGAATTGTTTGCTAAAATTAGCGAGTGAATTAAAAATGTAAATAATATTATGTGGGAAAATACTTAACGCGAATACTGAAATCATTAATTTAGGAAACTGCATCCACACACAAATATAAATCATAAATAACCCAAGGTTAAAAATCACGCATAAAAATGTTTTTAGCAGAAGGTGGATATGCATTATACAAGTTTATTATTTAAACAATATTATTTTATAGAGTACACATGGATGTTTTCTTAGTAATGACGTCAATATGTTATTAATTGTTAATATTGCGTATGAAGAAATGCTGAAATACCTACACGATAAAATTAAAAAATATTTATATACTGCGTGAATAGACTTACCTTTAGAGACATTTTCAATTAAAATACTAATCACAACACAGTGGAATCAAAATTCATCGCAAAATAATAATCGTTTTTAATATTATATCTTACTGTCTTGATTTTTGTTTACACAGCGACCATTACTTAAAACACCAACTATTTAATAAGCACTATAAAAATATATATGTCTCTTATTGATATATGGTATACACCGGCAATATTATTTGTTAAATCACCACGATACGCAACTACACGACACCATTCACCATGTTGTATTATTTATTTTCCCTCCACAGTATTGGAAAACTCAAAACTGACATACGGAAGCGAGTTGAAGTGTTGCCATAAATATATATCATTTGACAATAATTATTGAGTTACGAAAAAAAGTATTTCGTTATTTTGAAATAAAATTAATTATTTTTATACATTTGCACTGAATATTTAACTCATTTATTATAAAGTTTAAATTCAAATATAACAAAGATTCACAAATATAACTAATATAGCGCCATCTTCATAGTAATCGTGCACTTTAGTTGTACTCGAATTATTGTCCACAAAATGGCGCTAGGTTTGCCGTTTTCTATCGTTTGCTATCGATCTTGTTTAATTAATAAATGATTCTTCACCTCTTCAATAGCGGTCTTTAGATCATATTTGTCAGAATGTACAGTTATATAATGTGTTCGCAGTTCAGTAGCTAAATTTGTTCGATATTCACAAGAGTTACATTGATAAAGGTACATTCCTGGGTGTTTTTTGCCTTTTAGTACGTGCTTTCGAAGATTTTCCTGTAAAAAGAATTAATTAATATAAGTAATATTAATATAATGATTTGATTATTAATATACTTGAATCGAGATAAATATTTACCAAACTTGCACATGTAAAGTTGCAATGTGGGCAGGAGTAAGGTTTAATCCCTTTGTGGCAAACCATGTGTCTTTTTAAATGGCTTATTTGATCTGTCTTAAAATCACATTCCGCACATTCGTGGACTTTGGTGACGCCGTGACTTTTGCGATGCCTGTGTTAAAAAATTACATCATGATTGTGATGATAACGAAAATCTTGACAAATACATTACACATACATCCAAATGAGAATATTATTTTAAATTCGCTACGGGAGCCATCCGGTTATTCAATTTTCCTTTGAAATAAGCGCCATCTAATACTCTAGCTTATAAACTGTTACTGTGCTAGTTGTTGCATCATGCGACGTGGTCCATGAATCCACTTTTAGTTTAATAGTAATCAATTAGATGGCGCTATAACAGGAAGTGGTTAACAAAGCGGCCAAGTAGCAAAAGAAAAAATATTCATTCTTTTTTTTCTCTACAATTAGATATCTCATGTGACTATTAAATAATTTTAGAAGCTACGAAGCATTTTAGAAGTCGTAGTGTGTGTTTAGTACCTGAACATTTGCGACGGAGTGCTGGCAACAAATATACATTGCTCTTCCGGACATCCCAACTCAAATGCTTGGCAAGATGCTGTGTGGTCGTTCAACTCTTCCCTGAAATGATTAAAATATATCATGTACCTATTTAAATAAAATAATGTTAACCGGATTAAAACGCGAATTATTATTTATCCCGACGTTTCGAATGCTTTCCAGCAAACATGGTCACGGACAGACAGAAATATATAATAGATCGCGTTTTAATCGCGGTAAAAGTTATTTTATTTAAATGTGATAATCGCGTACAAACAAAAGACAATATCATCATGTACCTAGTTATATTGAAATGAGAACATTAATCATCTGTTAGTAAGTAATAAAGATTCGCAACATAAATTACGAGTGTGTTGCAGATATTTAAGAAAACCGGATAAGACAAGAACTGAGTTTACTAACGGATATCATGGGTTGTACCACTATTGTTTTATTGCCACCTTAATTCACAAGAGAACGTCTACGTACGTTTGGGCACCTCCGCTGAAAGTTTAGTTCCTCATGACAGAAATTAATTAATGAAAAGTAATAACACTTTGCAATTGTATAATATGTATCTATATTATATATACACGTATGTGTAGTTGAATTCACAGTTTGGGACGATAAGCGTACTAAACAGGTAATAAATATAGGCGTGAAAGCGGACAGTTCCGACGAGAATTGCATAATTTCGGGCAGCGAGAGGCGCCAAGGAATGTTCGCTAACGAGGAATGCGACTAACAGTTTTGTTGAACTTTTAGCAAGAACGGATACTAGGATTCGTGTATAACTATGTGACACATGTTGCAAATAAGTTTTTATTTCACTGATCCTCTCTTACAATGTGATAAAACATTCATTTTCTATTGACGTATAAACCGGGATATTGACAAAGCAAAAACCTAGATTGATTGAAAATTCATATAGAAAACTAAATATAGTATAAGGCAATAGCATAGTCTATCAGCCAATTTAATAGAGTAGTAACCTTTGTTATTCATAAAATGAGGAACGTCAAGAGTCGTTAAAGTAGCAACACCGCATAGCCTGGGACTTTAACACTTACGGCATTATGCAGCGCATCAGCTATTGCACAAGTTCGGTCATCAGGGCCGTTAGCAGCCCTCAATGGCTCTTTCATTCTGCGCTTATTCCTAAACTTGCCATAATCACCGCGGTGACTTGACTCATGCGGTTGGAAAGTAGAATTCTGAGCGTCAGCACGTAAGACGGACATTTAAATGCAATTGATTTCGTTCGTTGATTATCGCGATATTCTATAACATTTGGTATCAGGCCAAATATTTTCATTCAGTATGTTTTTGTATGAAACAGTATAAAAATATTGACTCTACTGTATTAGAACTCTCTTCTAGGGGCTCTTCAACGATATGTAAGAGCATTATTATAACTGGCTTATGGACCGGATAGAGAAAAAGAGAGCGCGCGATACGTTTCGTATAGATCTGTCTCATTCGATTAGGACTCGTGCACCAATACTGATTTAATAGATACCGGCAAGGTCCCTGCTACTCTTAATGTCAGATAACGAACCAGAAATAGATATCTACTAAGTTAACCGTAGAATATTCGTATATACTATGCAAATTAATCGATTTTTATTATCTATACTAATATTATAAAGAGGAAAGATTTGTTTGTTTATTTGTTTGTATGTTACGAATTAACTCAAAAACTACTCGACCGATTTAAAAAATTATATCATGAATAAAAAGCTACATTATCAGCAAGTAACATAGGCTATTTTGTGTGCATGTTTCTAGTATTAGTAGTAGTAGATTTTTTAGTACATCTACATTGCACCCGGGAGAAGTCGGAGCGGATCGCTAGTTATATAAATTGTAAATATTATCAAAATCTGATTACTCTCAGTATACTTGGCAATATTTAAACAAAATCCTTATAATTCACACTGAATGACAGTTATATGAGAGGATTTATGATATAAGGAATCACGTCAACAATATGACTGGGCGAACGAACTATAATTGAGATTTATTCAGTAAACATGACACAATAACGTGTATATATGAGATGCTAAAGGGGCCAACGGGAATTATGCCGGCAACTGGACAGATCAAAACGATATTTATAGAAACGACATCACATGAGATTGTCGGAGCAAATAAACCATTTGGCGTATCACATCAACCTGCAATCGCTAATACCACGTGCCTTCAATAAAATATAACTGGCGACTGTTAGGGTGGATATGCACTAGCTGCAGTATGGACTACCCTATATATAATGTACTCTGTGCTATGGACCAACATATTTAAGCGTAACAATAGGGATTGAATTGAAAGTGATGATTTCTATAGTTTTGGGATGTCGTCAGACCGTTGGATGTGATTAGCGCAGCATATGGACATCTGCAAAACCAGAAATCTCCAAGTCGAAGCAGCATAGATTGTCTTTATAGAATAAATGACTTTTCTTGAAGGTTGAAATTACTTATCGGTTTGAAAATACTACTATGACAACCGTTTCTAGAGAATGCCAGGCAAAAGTTTCACATTGGTTAGCACAGTAGGTACTTAAGTTATTATATTATGAGATGTTTTAGCGTGTGAGGGAGAGCCTTCTCGTATGTTGTCCAGTCGTCTCACATGGAAGTCTTATTTATCACAATATGGTAGGTTTGTCAATATCAATGATATCACGTTTCCAGCGTGACAATACTGTAGTTTTAGGTTGCAAAAATAGTATTACTGTACTTGAAAGTCGCACGTTCATATCGATACTAAGCAGTGCATCCGTTGAAATATCGGTGTTGGGATAAAAACGTCATCGCTGGCAGAACTCACATGCGTATTATTAAAGTTTTCGTGTCAAATTATGAATGTTTCCCGATATTTGTAAAGGAGTTGTGTGACAGTTGACACGGTTGCATCCGCCGCGGCGCGCAGAATTGATGTTGACACGGACTGCGTAGACGCATAGCTTCGCGATGAGCTGTCTTTTATTTTCGTAACGCTCATAGGCGCGATTATCCGCTCTATTATATGCGAATATTACTGTGATATCATTTTAATCGACTCTATTACTGATACTATTATTATATAATGCAGGTGGTTTTGTTACTTTTAACAGCTAAGCCAGTAAGTACCGACTCTGATTCAAGAGCTAATTGGAAACTTGGGATTTACATAAATTACCTACCAGAAATTCCTGTTATCAATATCCTAAGATCAAGTGCGGAAGTTCAATTTTAAATTAAACCATGAATTAAGGTAATGACCATCGTCCATAGAAGTCGAACGGTCACAAGATAGTAGTGGACTGGTATGTTGCTAGCGTTAAAATTTTGCCAATATTAAACTAAGTACTTACTCGACACAAAATTTCTTTCTACATTTCTTACACTTCAATTCTAAGCCAGTCTTCACTCTTCCTGCAGTTTGCTCGTTTCTATCGATATCTTCGTGTTTTATTTTCATGTGGTTGCTAAGACTGCTCTGTCTCGTGAAATTAGCTCCACAAACGGAACAAGCGAACGGTCTTTCGAAAGTATGCTGCCTTAAATGTTCCCGTAATGATTTCTTTTTAAATATTTTATTACATAACGGACAAGAATACTTCAAGATCTTTGAATCTCCAATTTCTGAAGTTATTGGTTCAGTGTGAAGAACTTCGTGGAAAAAACATTCAGCTTGAGACTCAGTGGTGAAGAGACATTGGCTACAATTCCATAGGCCAGATGAATTCGCCGAGTTTGGTTCCAAAAACTGACATGAGTTACTTCGAATGTGCCGAGTGACTTCTTGTGAGAGTATAAAGGCTTTTCCACACTTCGAACATCTGAAAAATAAATCACATACATTCATAATATTATCTTTTTTTTAAAGTAAGGGATTGTTTCATCCCTTAATGAATAAACTATCTCAATAATTTATTTGCCAGACCTTATTTATGGTCCTATTTTATAAAAGAAAAAATAAAAAGTTAAAAAGGACTAAAACGCGATTTATTCGTCTCGAATTTTCGAATAAATAAATCGCGTTTAAAAACGTTATTTTATTTTTAAAAAACGATGACGATACTCGCGTCAAAAAAAGACAATATTATTGAGAAATAAAGTTAAACTTTTAAATTTACTTTTTCTTTATGTTTGGATGTACACGACGCACATGTTCCCGGAGTTCAATAACATTTTTCAACAGCACCCTTCCAGGACAGTATGGGCATTTCTTGCGTAGATCTTTCGAGCACAAACCGCGAGCTATCAAATTTTCTTTAGTTCTGACTCTATGTTCCGATGTCTGACGATGTTGTTTGGCTTCCAACGAAGCATTAAATACTTTAGAACACACGAGACAGAAGAATACCTTCGCTTTGTGTTCTGATTTTAAATGAGAGCATAGTGTGATAGAGGATTTAAATTTCTTATCGCAATGTTGACATATGTGGAGTTCTTGATAAACATCGGTAGCACTGGACGGCATTTCATGTCCTGTCTTTCTGCAGTGTTGTTTCACTTCTATATTATACCGAAACTCCAAGTGACAAGTGTCGCATTTTATTACTGTCTTTTTTCTTATGATAATTGGCATCGACCTATTAATAACAGCAACAACCTCAGAGTGCTCTGAGCTCGATAAGTGATCTAGCATTCCTTGAGATGGTTCACATTCAAATTTGCAGAAGGAACACCAAAATCTTCCGTCCATCGATGCAATATTCTTCTCATGTTCCTGGGAATACCAATGTTGCATGAAATTTGAAAGCCAATTAGTGTAAAACTTGCACGGGCTGCACTGAAAAGGAGATTGGTGAACTATAGCATCCATATTATTTAAAATAAGCTGTTTATAATCTTCACTCTTCATATGAGTAGCTTTTCTAAAATGATAGTGTGATATTAAGTGTTTGCCCATCAGGTGTAGTTTGACACGAGATTTACAACCCGAACATTGAACAAAGAGCGGTTTTCTCTTCCGTTTCTTTTTTGAAGGCTTATTAGACTCTAATATTTTCTGTCTCTTTCTTTGAATTGAATCTATGTTGAGTAATGTAGAACGAGTTGTACGTTTTTCTACTACATTTCTAAATGGTTCTAAATGTCCAGCAAATTCTAATTCATGTTCTGGGAGAACTTTTCTCATATGCAAATTCGACATCAAATGTTTGTCATAGATTGCTCTAGAACCAAGCCGACGATTGCAGGGACCGCACCAATATTGAACAGAGCCTTTATTTTGTATCGTTGTTTGCATTATTTGAGTTTTGTCTTGACCTGGAACCCATTTCCCTTTTGTGTGATCTGGAGGAGGGGCATCATAGTCATCATCTCTATCGTGAGTATCAATACTGAGCGGTTCCCAGTCGTCGTGATCAGGTGACGCCGGTCTCCATTTACCTCCTGTGTAATTAGGTGGAGGCTTCCACTTTACACCATGAGGGGCTTCCTCCTCATCTTCTTCATCAGAATCATCAGATTCATCTAAATCGTCGTCACCTTTGAAATCATTGTACGTGTTGATGCTATAGGAGGAAGTCGGTAGATCTTTCTTTGCCGCTCCACTGATACTCGCGACGGCTTTAATCAATTTTATTTGATTATCCTCACTTGTTTCAAGTTTCAAGCTGTGTCCACCGATCCAGTCTTCGCCTCTAAAATTATTCTCGAATGGACTCATTCTAGGAATATCTCGCGATGTAGAAGCAATCGTCAGAGTGTTCTTTCTTTCTGAGCTAGTTTTGTATATTGGTGTCGGAGGTGTCAACCTTGACAATGAGGAAGATTTTTTAACGCTGCTTTGTAGCTCTAAAGATTGAAAGAAGACGTCAGCACCAAGACTGTAGGAAGGCTCTAAGGGATCAATTGTTGGAAGGACGGACTTCTCTACGTTTTTCAACTTTCCACATCGTTCCTTTCGGTGTTTCACGTAATTATCAAGCCCAACAATAGTGGCGTTACATTTGATACAGAGGTGGCTGTCATCATCATCTTCATGCGGTGACAGCATCTATAACACAAAAAACAAACTGCTTGGGAAATAGTGTAAAAAGGTTATCGATGTCGATTAACAGGAGTGACTTATTAATTTCGTGCAGTTTAGAAATTGCGGTGACATCTCGAAGGCCGGCGAAGTAGGACATAAAATATGGCTCGAAAGCGAATAACTCAACCGCTACCATTTCGTGATGCACAATAATGTATGCAAGTAGTCGTGGCTCTTATTACTGTGCAACTTTGTTTCGTTTCAACCCACTATTTGCATAACACTATCTATCACTCTATTAACTTATAGTCAGAATGAGTTATGAAAGAATTTGATTATTGTTTGCTGACAAGTAGGTCGGAAAACGAAGGGAATTGCTGCAATATGACAGTAGTTTGAGCTATAAATCACGTTGTTATTTCTAGCAATATCGTCTGTTTTGAAATGGAATTACTGTATTGAATTAATACTGTATCGTCATGATACCGTCGCGTCAGCAAAATATTACCTATATAGAAGTTGTACATTTAAATAATATTCGTATATATCTAAAACGCTTTTTCTTATTTAATATAAATTCTTATCAATATAGCAAGATGCCATGTCATGGGTTCGATGTTTCATTAATTGCTCTTAAAGCTGATATAAAGACATAATATTATAAGTTTATTCTCAACTAAAAAAGAAGGATAGTTTAGGTATTTGTATCGTTCTAATGTTACAAGGTAACAGAAATGATAGGATCTACTTGTTTGTATAAATGACGATCCATAATTGAACAGACACAAAAGTACATCGCATCCAGCATAAAAGATGAAAAATAGATGCAGGGCTCGATGTAAGGAGTAACTATAGAGTTTTGGTTCTTCTCGATAGAAGTACATGCATTCCAAATTCCGACCCAAACAATTATATTTAGCAATTCAAAAATTCTTGAAAAGGCTGGCAACTCATGTGCAAGTCCTCTGGTGTTGCAGATGTTCATGGGCGGCGGTGTTCACTTTCCATCAGGTGAGCCGCAGGCTCGTTTGCCCTCTATATTATAAAAAAAAAACGTGAAAAAGTTTAACTGAATAAAGTTATATTTAAATTTGAATTAATCAGCAGTAAGATTATAATATATTCTACTATGTATTAACACAAAAAGATATTAAACTAAATACATAGGTAGCAATTTGTATTTCTTTACTTTCTTTTCTTTCACGTTAAAATCGTGTGTACGTTGACAACAAGTAACTAAAACATTCGATATTCAAATATTACCTATTTTTATTTTTCTCGCGAAAATGCTTGCACCACGGTCGCCGAATGGTCGCCGACGGTGACCTGTTTGACACGTGTCAATCGTGACCACACCGCCTGACACCATTGTGGCTGACAATCAGCTGACAAATGACCGGCTGTCAGCCGTGTCGTTAATGTTATTACTGGCACAAGCGTTACACCGTTCGAGAAATAAATAAATAAAATAATAAATAATTATATTAATAATTTTTTACAGCGAGCCAATACTTTTATATTAATATATTTATGAATTAATTGTAACTATCTTAGTTTGTCAAATTACCTACACAAGTTAATTCTAGATAATATATAGAACTACATTATAAAGCAACAAAATACCTCTATAGCAGGGGTCGGCAACCGGCGGCCCGCGGGCCGCATGCGGCCCGTGCTCTATCTCGTTGCGGCCCGCAAGCCTCAGGTCCTTAAGAAAAAAATACCAAAGCAATAGGCCATATTACTAGAATCACTAGAATTTATACGGCCATGCTGCTGGGCCATGAGAGTATTCTTGAAAGCTCGCTCCCACGCGGGGTGATAAAAATGTACCTATTTCATTTTTTAAGAACTGTTATGTTATGTATTGTTTCTACCGAAAATAAATATTTGCTGTACTTATTCAATTCTTGGCAATTTTTTTTGCGTTTATACGCTGCACCTGGCCGTCGGTGGCGGGCGGCTCCTTTGAGACAATAGGCGGCGGCAGTCTTTGATTAGACGCAGGTGTGCGGCGGCGAAAAAATTCAAAGCGACCGACTTTAGTTAAAATCACAGCCGCGCGCAGCTATCGCCTCATTCGGTTGTGGAAATTCGCCGGAAACTCACGTCTCATCTGGTTGCTGGCTACGCGTTTCGTTTCACCTTTCTTCCCTTCGATGATAGCTTCTCACGCACGACGTATGAGGTAAGTACGTTGTATGCACTCGCGAGCAATTTGTATTATTTTATTTACTGATTGTTTATGTGAACCTTCAGATTGATGGGTAAATGTTATAAGGACGTGGATAGTAGTTACATGACATGAAGTCAGTTACGAGTATGTCATGTTTTAATTATTTTTTGAATGTGGAGTTGAATTTGTAGGTGCTAACTGGAACATATAATTTTACAACGAATTTAATTTTTTTCATTATTGTTACAGAATATTTATATAAACATGGCTTCAAGAAAAAGGAAGATAGAAGAAGAAAAAAGAGTTTTTAACAAATTATGGACAGAATTATACTTTTTTATCGAGTTTAAAGGAAAACCGTTATGCTTGATTTGTCAAAAGAGTATTTCTGTAGTAAAGGAATATAACCTGAAGCGACATTACGACACTGAGCACAAAGCTAAATTTGACTGTCTTGAAGGAGAAATACGACAAAGGAAAATTTCCACTTTGAAATCGTCATTACAAAATCAACAAAACATATTTAAGGTTGTGGCAGACAACAGCGAATCGAATGTTCGTGCCAGTTACAGGGTAGCAGAGATTCTAGCAAAAAGTGGACGTCCGTTTACCGATAGTGAATTAGTAAAAGAGTGTGTCTTAGCTATCGCAGAAGAAATATGCCCAGAGCAAAAAAAAATGTTTGAAAGTCTTAGTCTCTCTGCGAGAACTTGCACCCGACGTACTGAAGACTTGGGTGCTAATTTGTGTGAACAACTCAGGGATAAGGCGCAGTCTTTTGACTGCTTCTCTTTAGCGATGGATGAAAGTACGGACGTGTCGGATACAGCACAGCTACTCATATTTGTACGCGGCATTGACGAAAACTTTACTGTTTACGAAGAGCTTGTGAAAATGTGCAGTTTGAAAGGTACAACTACGGGAGAAGATTTATTTCACCATGTGGAACAAGCTCTGGATTCATTGCAGTTAAGCTGGGAAAAGTTAACAAGTGTCACTACCGATGGAGGCAAGAACATGAGCGGTCAAAACAAAGGTGTTGTTGGGAGAATCATCAGCAAAGTGAAAGATTCTGGATCTACTGTGCCATTGATTTTTCACTGTATTGTCCATCAAGAGGCATTGTGCTCCAAGGTTAAGGCTCCACTGTTAATTTTATAAGAAGAAATGGGCTGACACACCGTCAGTTCCAAAAGTTTTTGGAAGATCTGGAAGCTGATCATGGTGACGTGGTTTACTACTGTGAAGTGAGGTGGCTCAGTCGAGATGCCGTTTTGGAACGGTTTTTTGATTTGAGGAAAGAAATTGGCAACTTCATGGAGATGAAAGGAAAGCCAGTCGAAGAGCTTACTAACAAACAGTGGATTATCGATCTTGGTTTTTTGACTGATTTGACTAAGGAACTGAATCAGCTCAACAAACGCTTGCAGGGAAAAAATAAATTGATTTGCGATATGTATTCAGATGTTAAGTCATTTGAGATGAAACTGAAACTGTTTATCGAGCATATTGATGAAAAAAAGCTTGACCATTTTCCTAATTGCAAGAAAGCCGTGGAAGAAGCTGGAGATAATTTTGTGTGGCAAAATATTACAATGAGAAACGTGTTAATACAACTACAAACTGAGTTTGTAAATCGATTCACCGACTTTAAAAAGAGCTCCCTTAACCTGGAAATATTCCAAAACCCTTTTGCAATTGATATTAGTGAGGTACCAAGCAATTTGCAAATGAACATAGTAGATTTGCAAAGTAATAGCACACTTAAAACGGCATTTAAGGAAAGCACTGACTTGATACTGTTCTACGGAGGTTTGAGTTCTGAAAACTTCAAAGAATTGAAAAAGTTTGCTCAGCAGATAATAACTATGTTTGGTAGTACATATTTGTGTGAGCAGACTTTTTCAATTCTCAACTACCGCAAAAATAAGAATTTTTCGCGGTTAACGGATGAACATTTGGACGCGATTCTACGCGTGTCTACTACTAAAATGAAAGCAGACGTTAAAAAACTTGCAAGTCAAATGCAGCCGCAAAAATCTCACTAGTTCTTACTTTTATGTTAGTATAGTAATTCAATTAAAATAGACATGATTGTATTAATATATATGCGTTTTATTTCAAATATTAAAAATACATACCCGAACATATAAATATAAAAATAAGTGCGGCCCGCACTGATACTCTGGCAACATATGTGGCCCTGCTATAGCAAAAGGTTGCCGACCCCTGCTCTATAGGCTTATTAGTGCAATAAAAATAAGCCTATTTGTCTCTTTGAAAGGCCACTCTAGTATCAAAGATTGAAAACTGTCTTCACATGGCGAATGTTACATCAACATAAAAAAATGATTGTGACTAATTATACAAACAACGCGACTCAATACTTCCATTTATTTAATTTAAAGATTCCCAATATTACATGACATGTAGGTAAGTAACAGTAATAGAGCACGTTTTACGATTGATATCAATCAGCATGACTGTGCTGGTCTATATCTGTCATTGCCTGTTTGTATGTTAGAAATATTTTAGCTTCATAGCATAATTGTGTGTCTTACTAGTTGGAAAAGTCATTTACATGTCGCTGGTAAAATACCACTAACCAATATCCTTATAATGACATGAAGTAACAATGTATATTATCTTTGATTATTTAATCTAAGTATATTATATTTAAAAAAAAAAGTGTAATGTGTTATGATATAGAGTGAAGTGAGCAAACTTCGGCATGTCGCAAATTTTGAAAACATTTAATTCAATAAGAAAACAATCTTATTTTGCACGAATATCGATTTGCAGATACACACATATAGGTAGATGACACATACATACAGGATAAGCGGGTATGACAAGACATCTGTAATTTGTAAAACAGGTAATAAACAATGGAAAAACCGTTTCACGTAAAAATGACGATACATAAAATATTTTCCGTCAGCAATTATATTTTGGATATAATAAGGCATCACAAAAACCGTGTAGGTTTATTGGACTGAAAAAAAACAACGTTCCCAACGACATTGCACGGAGAGCGGTGACGGCTCGTCGTCAAAGGCTGTCGTCCCAATAACGACGTCGCAATCGATCGACCCCGCCCGTCACCTTCGCGGCCCGACCCAGAGACAATGCATCGGACGCGCCGCGCGGTGCAGCGCTGCTCCACTGATTGAGACTTGAGACTTGGTGCCAGCTTACCTGCTGCTTTGGATTTCAATATTCGAAATGACGAAATATATATCCTTCTGGGCTTTAGGTTTTTGCGTCTATCACTCTTATCTATGTATACTAATATTTTAAAGCTGAAGAGTTTTGTTTCTGTTCTTTTGAACGCGCGAATCTCAGAAACTACTGGTTCGAATTGAAAAATTATTTTTTGTTGGATAGTCCAATTATCGAGGAAGGCTTTAGGCTATATAACATCACGCGACCAATAGGAGCGAAACATGAGTGAAAAATGTTGCAAAAACAGGGAAAATTATCCATATAAAACTACTCGACCGATTTTATTATCATGATCTGATTTCGCGGCGGATTGCTAGTTTTTAATAAGGGGGTTTTGTTTGTATATGGAAAACAAAGAAAATTGCGTTACGGGGTTATTAATATTACTTTCTTGATGAATAATGGAAAATAAACTAAATAGCAACCTACATAAAGACAAAAAACCAATAATAAATTAGCTACTAAGCTGAGCTTTTTAATTTTAAAAATGTCACTTTAGTCTAAGTTATGTAGGTATTTTCTTTACAAGCCTTTCTGATCGCGACATGCTAAAGAAGCTGTCAGACGCTTAGAGCTAACAGTGACATTCCATGCACAAAAAAAAAGTTAATTATGTATGATAGTCAACAGCATCCTACCTTTAATATAAAGTTACTTAGAAAAGATATAAAATTGAAAATATTAACAAATCCCCGCTCCAACAGAGATGCAGACACATCAATTTCAAAAAAGGTCCATTTCAACTGTCAACCGATGGATATACCTATTATTTATTGGAAGAGCCAGTCTCTAACGATGACGAATACAAGATACGTAAACCCTTTAGAACCGTGATATATTCCCGCGCATGCGTGGCATAAAGAACGCGGCGGGGTGCGCGTGCGCCGGGCCCTGATTGGCCGCTGTAATGACTTCTCTCTCTGCCAGTGACGTAGAATAATGATGGCTGTACACATAAACCAATGACGGATAGGCAGCTTTTTCAATGCATTGTGTGTGTAATATACTTGTAACAGATACAGATCTCCTACATTAAGCCGAGGCCCCGGTTGATTGGTAAAACAGAATACTTAATCTTCGCGCCGCACCTAATTTATTGGTATCAATTTTTAAGATAAGTTACCTGGACGTTTTGCGGGATCCTTGATTTATAGAGTTACTTGTATTTTGTTTTACAATATTGTACTTGTTTGTGATCGTTCTAAAACAGCCTTCGTCAATGGATTCATAAGTTTAATATCTTATGTACATTTATTCCCTTGCATTTGGTTTTCAAAGTCATATACTTTGTGCTATAGGCTTCTGCTTTATTCTTTCGCAATTTTATTACTTGTCAACAAGTGTAACTACAATACATAGACGAACTATTACAAACAAGTATATTGCTATGTCATAAATGGCATGACAGACACCTAGAAGTCAACACCACCAGTCAAGTCCGATAGCCGCGGCGCCTTTGTCGCGTATCAAAATGTTGTTAGTAAGAAGTGTAACTTTTCCGTACATCCCATCAACTTGATATTTCTCGACTTTTCAATAATATTTTGCGCGTAATAAACTCGTATCGCGCATTTCTGATTAACAACAAGATTACGGAGCTGTCACATTTAGGTCCAGACTTCGCATAGTCCAGGTATATAGATGCCTTACTTTCCTTTACCTATTTAGGTAGGTTTATATCAAACGACTTCAAAATATTTATGCTTTACAAAAAAAAGTTCTTAACGTATTATGTCAAATAAGCATCGTTGACACGTATTCATGAAAACAAAGAGTAATTTAGAACCGAAATTAGATATTGATAGCTTGTTAAGCCGTGATAAAGAATGCTAGTTCTCGGTAATGAATCAAGACTTCCCGAGGGGGACATTTGTTACTTCTGAACCTACCTACTACCTACGACTAACCTTACTATTTAAACAATGCTGCCAAATATATCTACAGTATACCTACAGGCCGAAACCATTGTATTAGAATAAAACTTGCGGTTTATAGCAAATGGTTCTTATATTTTACTAGCTACCCAGCATGCATTGCTGTACCACGTAAAGAAAACGTTTGTTTTTTAAGCCAGGAACCTTCACGGGCGTATGCAGAACAACTCACTTAAGTTTTATAATCAATCGGATGAATAGTTTAGGAGTGCATAGAGGACAAACACAATACATTGATTTTTTTATATAGAAGAAAATATTAAATTTAATTAACTCCCCACTTCAGTAAGACTAATTAATTTGATTTGTTGTCAAATTTCAAGTTAATGAATGGAATTGATTGATCCAAATAAATTCAAAGAAAATTACTAAGATAGCAAATTAGAAAGCAAAAGCGTTGGGTTTTGAGAAAATTGTATGATCGTAGACGTTACGTTCCACCTAATCACAGTTGATATTGCAACAAAATTCCGACCGGGTAACGAACCACCGTTCATAGATGGAAAAGCCGTGAAGTGCATATTGCGCGTTTCGGTTTCAGTCTATGGATTTCCGAATGCTCGAAGTAAAAAATTAGGTCGACAGCGCATCATTGAGTGATGTTCTGTGGCTGAGGTATCACCTACCATCAAGTGAACCTCATGCTCGTCTGTGGATATCTGACATAAAAAAAAAAAAAAAAACAAGTGCTTCTTAACAAACAGATATGTGAGCGCTCTAATCAACGGATTAAAACGCAAACCATCAATTTTATTATTATTTTCGTTTCCAATGCATTGTGTCTTGGAAAAATATAATAAACTAAAACTAAAAAGAAATATCTCTATGATGACTGGTTTGTTATAACAAGCGTTTGATTTTAACATATTATTATCTACTCTTACTAGTTGATCTAAAAACCAATAATAACTTAGTAAGAAAAAAAACGTCTGACTTAAAAAAAAAACATATGTACGAGTGGTGAAATGAGTTGAAAATATTCGACAATTACTTTTAATATATTTACTAATAACTTTTTTCATTAATTAATTATTAAATACAAATTATTTTAGCTACAACATGCAACTAGTACATATTTTAAAAGTAACATAGCGGAGTTGGGAGGGAATCAATTATAGTTCTCATTAGATTTAGGCGTGGTTTCGAATTTACGACCGAATCGACGCAATGCACCTTTTTGCATACCTGGTGCCAGCGCCAGTTCGCGTAATATATTATTATGATCCTTTATAATTGATGAGTTTAACTTTCGTACTTGATTCGGTTTCGCTTACGAACAATTTGGAATAATTTTAACACTGACATAGGTACATAATATATGTCATTATATATTATGTACCTATATCAAAGTGTTCGTTTTCTAGTTCGTCTGATCCGGCAAAATAGGCAGCCCAAGCGACATATTTGTAGAGCACAGAGGCGTAGCTACTGCCGTATCAGTCGTACCAAAGATACGGGGCCCCTTACCATTAGGGATTCGCCGCAAGTAGGAATAAGGCCCTCCCCCTCAAAATTTTGGCAGGGGCATACAGGGCCCATCAAGGGTAAGCGACGTCCCTGGCAGAGCGGTTGTGATTGATAAAGACTGGTCTATGTTTATGTTCATTTTACATTCACAAGAAATCTTGCTTTTCTCTCAATGTTGCAACTGAGTGGCATTGCAATTTGATAAGATTCAGAAGAATTCATGCGAAGATTCAGCCTCAGGTCTTCATAGTTAATAGCCCTATAAACATAGCTGAAATGAGACTGTCTGTTAATAATCAAAATTGATGCGATCAATGCGATGCGATCGATAAATCAAGAGTGGTACAATAACTGCAAGATTTCAATTAAACATAAATCTCTCGCGACGGCCATCTAATGGAGTTGGAACTCGCGGCCCATCGCAATTACATAGATGCTTATACGTGGACTTGTTTACTGCTAATTCTCACTTCGAGTCGTGGTGCAAGAGGAACACTTCGATTGTAGGGAGAAACTACAGATCCGTTTTAGATTGTCACGGATGAAATTCTGGAGAAAAGGTTTCTAGATATTATATTTATAATAAATGTAATTAAGTTATTATGATTTACAATAATTATAAATAATAAATAATTTGAAAAGAAAAAAAAGATTCTAGCAGAGCGTGGTTTCGATCCACGGACCTCTGGGTTATGGGCCCAGCACGCTTCCACTGCGCCACTCTGCTCTTTGGTGGAAGGTTGAAATTATGCAATATTTTCATATGATATATTTTTTCCCATTTCTGAAAATAAATAATTTGACTACAGGTATAACAGTACTATAATAGTATTATTGGGGTTGATAACAATGGTACTGAGTTTTGGGAATTGAAAATGCTAAGGATACGGAAAATATATATATTATCGTTTCTAACTCAGTGACAAGGAGAAGTAATAAACTAAAGACAAAATACTAGTATAACTAAAAAAGTATTAAAATCTATTGATATTAAAATAATATATATTATAGAATAAAAATATATCCGACATAGCTTATACTGTTGCTTGTCAAACGCCCGCAATAAAAAAAAATAAAAACTTGTCTTTGTTCCAAGCGAGGCTCTGACGTGCTTATTAAGAGGGAAAATTGAAAATTGACTCGGCGAGATGATTGGCAAGGGAATATTAGCTGGATGCAATTTTACCGCGCTCTTTGTTTGCCTTTTTAAAGGAAATTCTCGTGTGACGTTAATCCATCATTTTGGCGCGCGACATTGCATTACGCGGGAAACGTAGTGGTCGATTTATATTTCAATTGTTTTAACAAATATGATAAAAATGAACAAGATTAATTTTGTTTTGATAACAAAATATATTTATTCATTTAATTTAAAACGCTCGATAGAACACCTGTTTTGGTCTATAAACGATAGATGGCGCGACGTACATATGTATCTAAGTGCCACCCTATGGTAGTTTAATAAATATTGAATTATGATATCTCTTCATATTTATTGAAGTATATTATAACTACCTATGTATTTACATACCAGATAGTCTAAGACTTTGAAGTAAAATCCATAATCAATAGTTATTTTAGGAATATCGCGTAACTAACTATATAAGTGACTTTTAATAATTATATTTTAATTTATGTAAATATTGATATTCATCCTTTATAAAGTAACTTGCATCAAAATTTAACTTCGCCTAAAATATCAATTGTATTTTTTTCATCAACATAAAAGAGTTTTCAGTGACGTGATGAGAAAATAAGAATGAGCACATTCGAAGGCGACGCGCGCGCCCCTGGCGGCGATTACTCGTCACAGCTGCGTTATTACACCTTCATTATTTGCGTTATTTCCAATATTTCCCGCCATCTCATTACTCGGGACGACATTACTAATCCTCCGGGACGCCCTAATGGATGTGAACGTGTGTCTATGCGTGTATTGAAATGACGTATCGAGTACCTGAGGGCCCGAAAAATAACATAAATCATGACGGCTCAACTATAAATAAATCGAAATCCAATAATTATGAGCGGGTCGGCCACAAATCAAGCGCGCATACTAATGCCGTATCCTAAGATCTGATTAAAAACATCAATACTTGTCAATAGAGCCTCCCATGTTATTATGCTCAACAATATGGCGGGTGTTTCAAGGTAGTAACTAATAATTGAAGAATCGATTTAATGAAGAGTATTAATTGCCGCGCCCGCGCTCCTTTGGGTTATTTTACCGATTACGAAGCCGAGGGTAGTGACGGAGACGAGCATAAGTAGATAGTTATCAAATGAAAACTGATATATTGTAATTAAGAAAGTAACTCTTTAATAAAAACTTAAATATATCATTTCCAGTTTAAAAGTTATTTACTATTCCAATGCAATAAATAGCTATAACAAACAATTAATGAACAGCCACTAACTTTTTAACAGACCCCGTTTTAACAAATGCAATTAGCACGGCTAATATACAATTTAAAAACCGAACAAACAAATGTATGTAAATTGCGCAACTCGCTTACCAACTTATATTGAACTGTTTATATTACAAAACCGACCTTATGCGTCTTCAATAAGGTTCAAGTAGACGGGAAAGATAAGACAGTTGATGTGTGAAGTCGAAACAAACGCGTTCTGAAACTGCTTACACGAATTAGCGCATCAAGCGGGCGCTGCTGAAGGGGGCGAAATTAGAAAACTCCGCTACCTCCCCCCCCCCCCCCCCCCCCTCCACTCCTCATTCCCCATCGCTCCGCACGTCATAAAGTGACAATTTACGATAAGGTCGGATTAGCCTGTTCGGTGCTGTTTGTCTGTTATGCATTCAGATAGTCTGTTGTTTGTTTCACTTTCAGACATCCGTTCATTTGATTCCGTGAGAGCTTCACGTTAAATGTGTAATGTGTATTCCACAGTAAGTTTTTATATTGCAATCTTAAATAATTTCTCTTTTATCTATATGTCTACTATAGAAGACGTTTAATGGAAAACCTTTTACGATCTAACGATTTTATATAGCTATTTTGACTATTTACTATTTCAAATACTTTCTTTATAAATTTGTTTGAATAAAAATAATAGCTTTCATATTTTTAAATATAATCCTTCCACCTTTTTACACCATAGCTCTTGGATCCCATATTCATTTATAATTTACCGTGCAGTATGAAAGTGGCAGTATTATCTGCCAAAAACTGATCATCACCATAAATAAAAAAAATAAAAATTTCATAAATATATTATCGTTGGCTGATCACAACCTGCCAACATTCTAGAAATATGTCATTCAATTGCTGAAATCGAGTTTTTTTTAATAAAAAGACAACAAAGTAAACAGTAGAGGCCAGGGCTGGTGGATAAGGTATTTTATTGTGAAATTAATTAGACTGCAGTCGTTTGCTCTGTCCGTCCGAAGCCCGTTACGTATACGGAGAGCGGAGACCACGTTTTTGATACCACTTGGACTTTATACAATTTTAAAATTTGATTATCTTTCAATATCATTTACTGGTGTAGCCTGCGCGCATATCGTAACAGCGTTTTACAGTCTAATGACTGGCCTAAGTAAAAAGTACTGCATGCACCTATATGACTTTTATATTATACTTATAACCAGGGATTGAAACCGGTTAATTTTTATTTTCCAAAATACGTATCTGACTGAGATACCATGATTTAAGTTCTATTAACAGACAGTCTCATTTCAGCTATGTTTATAGGGCTATTAACTATGAAGACCTGAGGCTGAATCTTCGTATGAGTTCTTCTGAATCTTATCAAATTGCAATGCCACTCAGTTGCAACATTGAGGGAAAAGCAAGATTTCTTGTGAATGTAAAATGAACATAAAAATAGACGTTATTACACACTAAACTTACCACAGTAATTTTTTCAGTAAATTTAGCTTAAGCGAAAGAATATTAACAAAAACCTTTATTATACTGGTAGTAAATTAACCGGTATTCAATCCCTTCATAACATGATGTTTCTGTTTCCACCATTATGTGTATAACATCCTTGCATACATAACACAAGCTTTAAATATATTGTTGTAGAACATTGCTTAACACTATGACTACCACGTTTTTGTGTATACCTATGTCGAACAAAAAGTGGTTAGTGGTGGAAAAGTTAGCAAAACCATTGCATTTGAATGTAAGGAAAATTATACCGCTAAAGAAATTAAGCAATTATTATACGAAAAGTTGAAATATAAATTGAGAAAAAGTGATTAAACCGAGAAAATGCAATCACTATATTTTAAATTACAGGTCCACCAGCATAAAATGAATTATATGTATTTTGGTGTGATCGCAAGCAAACTCTTTCCTATTTCATCAATAAAAAAATAATATATATTTCTGAAAAAAAAACGATAAATAGCAATTCGTTGACTGAATATTTTATATAACCGATGGTAACTCATCCATGTAACAAAGAGAATACTGAAATATCATGGTCACCCTAGCGTTAATTTCTTAAAGGGCGACCGCGGCCGTGAATAATTGTCGCTGAAAAGAAAGCAAATAGCCGCGATTAGCATAAAACCATCGAAAGAGGCCGGAAACGGCGCCTTCCTTCCTATATTTGTGAAAATTACAAGCTTCCGTCAGACTTTTTGTTTGCTTATTTAAAATTTGTAACTTGATATGATACAGCAAAGTAAAGGAAACAATTGCTAACCTATTTTGTTGAAACAAGGACATGACTACATTGAAATGACGAGGAAGATTTTATGAGAAAGAAATCTGGGAAATGTAAGGTTAAGAAGTTTAGTAAGATGTGTTCAGGATAGCAGTGAACTGCTAAAGACAATTTATTCGTATAATATTCTTGAATATAAATAAGTTCCCAATTTATTTATGTATTTTCAATAGATAAATAATATAATTTAAACAAGACCGCAAATCTTGGTTAAAATAATTTCCAAAACAACGGAAAATTTCATCAATCTTTGAACCATGGTATTGCTAAACTTGGATCCCTTGCAAGATACCTTCATCGATCGTACATAAGTTTCAATAAGCCAACATATTGTGTCGATACATCGAATGACCGGTCACGTCCAAAATCGAGACCCCATAAACGATAGACGAACAGACACGTAGCACCGTTAAAATTTACGAATAATACCACAGCAACGACAGACATCTGCTCCGATCGCAATAAAAGTAGACGGCAGAAAACATAGAATTTTATCACTACCGTGTCCATCATAAAGCATCCCTCCGCGCCGCATAAAAGTTTACAAGCATTCGGCTAATAAATCGTGTCAAATAAATAAGTGTTGAGTCGGTTGGCGGCATATTGATTCGTCATTCGCCTTAGAGCGGGGGGCGCGGGGCGCGGGCGGCGACCGGGTGGTCATAAAGGTGCGTAATGGCCGCCGTCGGAAGACAGCGCAGTGCGCGCATCGATTAGCGCTTTGCCGCGTCAGACGCCGACGCAACGTACATTCACTTCACTACACAATTGAACCCATCACTAAATTTTTATAGTCTATGGTAAGGCTATTCAAATCCAACGTTAAAAACTGAATTAGCGCGCTATCAGTGGTAATATTGAAATGTGTCGCAACTTAATACTAGATGGCGTTAGTTGCTTCTTTGAATGCCCTTAGTACCGAATGATTATTTTTAGTAATTGAATACAAATTTATTTTATTGTTAAGTGAAACCTTGTAGTTATTATAATAAAGTTAAGGCTGTGTCAGTGTAAGTTAATGAGGGCGATAAATCATAATACACCTGTAATAACGCGACAGGCAGTTGTAGCTTGCTGCCAAAGGAATTGGTAGGCAGAATTTAAATACCATATTATATACCATACGTTTGTCAACTTTATAACTCGCTAACAATCAACATTATAATATTCTGTTGAATAGCTGGATGGTGTTATCAGTTATAGTTAAATTCAAAATTACTATTCGGTAATATCTTATAAGTTTTTTTTAAACAAATGAAAAAGTCAATGGTGTTTCATTCAATTCATTTTATTCGCTGTTATGGTGTTGTTATTTATGTATATTATATTATCTTCTATATATTTTTTCTACCTCCATGTGCGTCTACATCCAAATAATAACGCTCCCTTAGTCCACCTGATACAGGTTTCTTTATCCTTCCTTCATACGTCCTTGGATGTTTTGATGAATCTTAATTTTGTAATACTTTTTAAATCCGTTGATACATTATGGACATTTAAATAAAATACTGTATACCGGATTAAAACGCGATTTATTGTTTAAATTATTTATCCCGACGTTTCGGATGCTTTTCAGCAACCGTGGTCGCGGGAGACTGAAAACGGTTGCTGAAAAGCATCCGAAACGTCGGGATTTAAACAATAAATCGCGTTTTAATCCGGTATACAGTATTTTATTTAAATGTGTGATACTCGCGTTAATAAAAGACAATACATTATGGACATTTCAAGACTTCGTCACACAACACAAATAAAACTAAATGACAATGAACGAGCACATTTATAACGATTATGTGTAACGTAAATCATATATCGTGACATTTATATAATGCTCAAAGCCGATCACACGTCAAATGTATATACAGAGTGCTACAAAATATTTTATACGAAAAATATAAAACAGGAGATAATACCTAGTCCAAATTAGATTTCATTCATTTGAAATACTGTTTGAATTAAACAGAAGGTATTATAATATATTATTTCATTAACGCGAGTATCACACGTAGGTATGAATGGCACATCGGGATAAACGATATATAAATAGGTCGAGTTTTAATCCCGTAAAAGTTATTTCATTTAGTTATTATTTCAATATTTGTTTGTAATACTCAAATACAAATATAATATTGTTTTATTTTACAAGTATGTATTAGGAAAACATACAGCTACACAGAGAAATAATTAATAGATAAGTATAGAGAAATACAGATAAACAAAAAAGACTTTGATTGACTCTTTCTGACGTCTTATTAACAGAGACAATACACCTGGGCCTGCCATCGCTTGCGCAAAAAGTGGCCTCGTGTTTCAATTGGTTGTGGGAACGAATTCCGATGGATCTTTATAATATAGGAAGAATTTAATAGAAAAAAGTGAGTGTGCTTTACACTACACAACTGAATTTCTTTCGCAACAGATATACTATAATTTTTTATTCATTATTTTCATTCACCATTTCATTATGTTGAAATAACAAAATACGATATAAACGGTATGTATTCAAAATATATATATAACTCAGAGCTTAGAAACTCTACATATCAAAGGAAGAATAAAATTAACTCTGTAAATTTCTTTTGCAAGCAGTTCAAAATAAATCGATACAAATCGATTCACCCGAGATCATAATTAATCGACAGTTAATTGCGCAAGCATCCTGTGCATGAGTCGAGACTCAAACTCAGGACTTTGATTAACATCTACGATCAAAACGATTTTAATCCTTATGCATATGGCGATAGAGTCGCTGTAATTATAACGTCTTACCACCTGTCAAGTGATATATTGGCTAAAATAACATATCTTATTTATGTCGGAATGAATGAAAATAAAAAAAGGTTTATTGTGAGTCGATACACCATGTATAAATTATTGCCGTCATGTTTTGTTACGAGTTTTGACGACTTTGTCTTATGTTCCACTAGCTGAATATCTCGACATCATCCACTATACTATATTTCGTTTTTCTGGGATAATATTCTATGGCACTTTATGCTAGTATACATAGGTCGCTGTGAGACGGAAAACAATCAAAGTATGAATTATTGTAGAGTTTGATTGTTAAATATTTGCTAACTGGTGTTCGCGACTTTGTTTGCATCGCATGGGTTTCATCTTTAGCTGAGATTCTAAGCAAGCTCTTTAAATTAAGATAACATTTCTTCCTGTCATCCAATATCGATAACACTATTTTTTGATGTTGCCCTAGACTAATCTAAGCTACATGTCGAGCATCCGAGATTAGTGTGATCAAACAGACAGAAAAAGCGTTCAAAATTATTATTATGCAGGTACTACTTTATTATTATACACCTACTGTTCTTTAATCGTCCCGTCTGTCTTTTTAATTTATATTTTGTTTCTACTGTTTTATTTATATTAGTGTAGATTTCAATAAACGGAAAATTCAAGATTCGATTTCAAGTAGTACATAATCAGTCTCTTAACACAATCCGCGAAAGTTATTAGACTTAATATCGGTTGTCGAAATCATTTTATAGAAAGCGAAAGTCGGTTTATTTCTACCATCCAGAACTCAAATATTTACTGTGCCCTTTCGACCGAGTAACCGAAATGTATGCCTTTTGGCCTGCAATACCTATTTGTTTGGCTGTGGTCGTTTTATCATTGGCAATATAATAATAATAGCAAGGAGAAAATTCTACTATTAATAAAATATTATCAAACATCTTTTAGCAAGTTTTGAATTTGACTCCATTAAAACTATACTATAAATATTAAGTTGTAATGAATATTAAATAGGCAGCCACCCACGCACTGTAGCCACTAAACTAAACTAGTTCCCAAAGAATGTATGGTCAAAGGTGAGAGAATTCTATGAATTGGCGCCATGTTGCGTTTATGACATAATCAGTGCGTATAGTTTTTTTATTTTTGTTTATTTTCTGTTTTAAAAGTCGTAGGTGTCTCGGGGGAAATGAAATTGGTCAATACCGACAACAATCCGTAACGTAAATTACAATTAAATATCATACAAAATAATTTATTTTAATCAAATACATATTATTTAATACGATTTACCTACGGTAATTGAGAAGATTATTGTAGGAAAATGGTATTTTAACGCAATACATAAAGTTCACATATGGGCGCTCGATGTACTGCTATAGAAGTCCAGAATACTTCTATATATTTGGGAAATACTGACAACATCGAATATTTTTGTTCTTTTGGACAGCGCAAGTTGCAGCAGTAGCGACCAGAACGGAAAGGAATAATATTCAATTAATGAAATTATATGTATATATACAGCCTTCAATTGTTTAGAACGTAGATAATGAATAAAATTGAATAGCACATCTGTCCGTATATCACGAGCGACCTTTCTGTATTCCAGCCCATTACATCGGTACATAATTCATTTGTGAGTTTTCACTCTGTGTCAGTAAAGGCTTCGACAAACTGGAAATGATGCGAACTTATATTTGCGACACGATGTCAACGTCGTGGCAGGGGAGGCAAAACAAACTAAAATAAAAAAAATAAAAATATAAAGAGATATGGGATAGAATATCGATAAATTAATGCAGTGAGTGTCACTCAATGGTAGTTGATAGCCACAACAATGATATACAAAAAGCTGTTTATAACAATAAAAAGGTCAGGCCCAACAGAAAATCTTCAAACATGCATGCATGATATTCATTATTAATCTGTAGAATTCGCCAAAATAATAAATGTCGTTGAAAACAAGAGATGACTACATCATCTACGTTATGAGATAAATTTCACTACGATTCTGTTTCCAAAAGCCTTTATAGGAAGGCGGTCTCCAAGGCCATAAATTAGTATAAAATAATATAAATAAAAGCGGAAGCATTATTTTGTCCCGTGACGTCATGAGATTAGCGCGGCTGATTTATTATTAATTATTATACCTATAACGTGTATTTTGTTTAATTTTTAAAAATGTATGACATCCTTGTCTTTTTTTACATCCATTTTTTGACTGTTTTGGTATAATTTAAGACAGATAAACAGATTAAACATTAAACAATGGGCGTTTTTATTATATTATAATAATATTTTAAATTGGAATAAATAAACTTATTTGATAAAAATACACAAACAAATTTAAAATTTGTTGAGTCAGAAATAAAGTTACCTAATATAATAAAGTACTTATACATACTTATATAATAAAGTCCTCTTATAGTAACATAATAATAGGTATATTATGTTATAATATAGATAATAAAGATAAATTAGAGTCACATTTATAAATATTCAGTCCACAATGTTAAGAAATTTCGAACTCTAATGTCAAAATAATTTTTATTATTATTGCATCACGAGGCTCAGTGTAACCCGATATTTGAATAGAAAACTATCCTATTATATTATGATATTTGTAACAGTAATGTTTAAAAAATAAAATTTACGGCGCCCATAGACAATGGCAGCCATGCATCACTCGTCATAAAGGCGAGATTAGACGCGTCTCTTGTGACAGATTTATGGAACTTGCATAATGCCCTCAAACAAAAACAACATGACATTCGAAGAAATTTATCTTGCGCGTGATTTTTTTGCAAAACGATCACAATGCCGTACGAATCTTTGAAAGTGTTGCGGTTTCTTATAGAAATAAATGTACATATTATTACTTTTCAATGGTTCGATTATTATATAAAAATATTAAACACTACTATTTCTGAGATCACTTATTTTTTTTTAAAGCAGTGTGTGTATTTTATTCAAGAAATGTAGATCATCTACATTTAGATTGCTGTCAGCGTTGCTATTGTAGTTTATGAATTTTAGCGCCATCTGTTGGTACTTGGTGTATATCGCAAACCTGAATGCATCTGATATTTTGAGGTTAAGTTAGTAACATAAACATTTCTATTAAAATGATAAAAATAGAGTTATTAATATATGTTATGAAAACAGTTTATATACAATTGCTTATTTCGTGAGTTTTCCATACATTTTCTCAATTCTTATCATTATATTATACTTGTGAGATTCTGAAATGTACAAACAAAATTAAAGTTGTGATGTTTGTCAGTAACACCGGTAGATGTTTTCTTAAATAATACAGTAATTGAAAATACTTACCGCTTTGTTTTCTCCGTAGAATGTATTAAAATACAATTTTGGTGCTGGAGCAACGTGTGACTCAGCTCACTTTACAGCCACAAGAGGGAGATAAAATGTAGTGCGCCGAAGCCGTACGAAGTTTGTCGAGTCGTTTGTTGGCGTCCCGCCTCCGGTAAAAGTGACGTATACAAGACTCAACTGACAGCAAACGCGCGCGAAGCGTTGCATGACGTACGTGTGGCGCGAAATGCGACTTCTATCACGCATTATCCGCGAACATTTGAAAACAGAATGCAAAGAGAACTATTTTACAGATTATAATATCTACTTTTAAACAAAGAAAATAATGTTGCCAAAATAAAAAAGTTATTGTCTACTATTTTATTATCTACTATATTTTTATAAAATATTTAAAAACTATAAAAAAAAGTGTCATTATAAAGTAAAATACAAAGATTTTGGCTTGATCTGTGTTGTGGTATATTGAAGTAAATAAATTATTAAAAAATAAAAGGTGGACAGCCGGTGTAACCGGTCGGGAAGAGATTTAAATCGTTGAACAGGTAAGTCGGACAATGGCTATCGAGCCACGATTCGCTTAATTAAACATGATAAATAAAAACATACGAGAATAGTGTTGCCAGGTCCGATTTGTTTTCAGTCGGTACATGAGGTCAAGAAAATCGGGATTTAGGGTTGCAGATCGGGACAAACAAAAAAACAAGGTGTTTTTAAATTAGGGTTTAATTTATTGCATTCTATATTAATAGTGCAAGTTTAGTTTTATATCGATGGCTGCTACGTATACAGGCTTAAGTGAAAAAAGTGAATTTTACAGGAGAGCGGTTTGAAGTTGCCAGAACTATATTTTGGGTCATATCTTTTAAACTACTGATTCGATTTTTATGTAATTTTGCAGTTAGTGTTAACGTATGGTGGTTTTTATACATATGTACATAAATTTTATATATTTTTTATATATTTCGAGATTTTGCACATTCGTCTTTTTACTTTGTTGGTTTCTTACGATTTCAGTTTTATTGTTCAACGTAAAAAGGCTTAAATGATATTGTCTTTTATTAACGCGAGTAACATACATTTAAATAAAATACTGTATGGTGTAAGTGCAGGCAGGCTGTTTGTATGGAAATTATTGTAATAGATTATTTTTGAATTTAATTGAATTAAATATGGCAACTTTGTGACATTTCAAATATCAGACAACTGTCATCTTTCTGTCTCCCCGCGACCACGGTTGCTGAAAAGCATCCGAAACGTCGGGATAAATATTAAACAATATTAATAATAAATCGCGTTTTAATCCGGTATACAGTATTTTATTTAAAAGGCTTAAATGACTTTCAGCCTATTTACAAGGGTAATTTCCATACAAACAGCCTGCCTGCACTTACGTCATCGGATGTTATTAAGTCAATAGTAATAATTAACTAATAAAGGAACTGTCATAGTATACAAATGTATAGTTCAATGCATAATGATATAAAAAAAATCTTAATTAGTTTTCATTTGGTACAAAATATGACATGTCTACAAAAAAGGCGAATACGATTTACTAAAAACCGACACACGTAAAAAGGCAAATGTGATGTTTCGCCTTTATACGAGGTTTTGAGTAAACTCTTACAGTTATAATAAAAATATTTTACAATAACTTAATAATGATTACTTTACTAGTGCAACATAATATGTATTAAAAGGTATAATAAATTAATTTTGTCTTATCTGGACATACCGTTATATTATTTTCGTTTTGATTCTCAGTTTTGAAACCCAAATCATCATGGTACTGTTACTTTGATTAATACATTTATTTATAATTTTTTGAGCGTAAACGGCATACGGCATATTTTTGGTGTAATTTTCGTTAAAACTATTTAACCAATAAATTAACTTACGCTACAGTCGCGCGAGCGTAACAAATACTTCGGACACGGAGTAAAAGGACTGAAACGGTACATTCGCCCTCTCACCGTGCCCCCGACGCGATCACACGACGCCGTAAATCAACCAAAGATTTGATCGGGTTTTGTACGCGACCGATTTGTGTACATACGCCTATGTGCCTAAAATTTTATTTTGTATCTATTAAAAAAATAAAATTTTTGTTTGTGAATGTCATAGAATAGGATACAAAGAACTCAATGCACTAATAATAATTGGAAAAAGGCTTAAGCGGCAGTTTCGCCCCTATACGTAGGAGCCATCGATATTATATATATCAAATATGTCTTTATTCTAAAACAAGTAGTCAGTCTTGCTTGCTGTACTAGTGAAAATTAAAAAATAAAGTCGTATTTAAAGTGTACTTAAAGTATTTATATTATTTTTTATTAAAATTATATTTTTCATTGGACTTTGCCGCCTTTAAAATGGCCTTGTTTTTTAAAGCATATTTATAAAATTCATTACAAGTCATACTGAAGTTAGTTTTTATCCATTACATTACGTGAAGCTGATGCCATTTTGAATTTGAAATAGTGACGTGATGAGTAAAAAATTAAAAACTACGCACCTACCTACTTAAAAAAATTTATGATTTTCTTTTTCACTTTTTGATTTATCGGGACATTTGGCGTCCCGATTAGGTATAAATCGGGACGCGTCCCCAGACCCTTGAAAATCGGGACGTCCCGCGCAAATCGGGACACCTGGCAACACTATACGAGAATGACCGTCGTTGCCATCGTGTAACTCGAGACTGTTATTTTGCATTATAAGAAATGCGACCTAGCGCTTCAGTACAGAAGCTATTTTTATTACATAATCAAGTATAAACAAATTCAATAAGTACTTTTATTATAGCTTTATTGTTAATTTATGTCAATAAACTTATATGGAATGAAAGCTTTGAACTTTAGTATGTTTCTACCTATCTTTGACTCGTCCAGGTTATAATTTAATAATAAAAATTATTGGAAAAACTTGTATCGTATTTAACTCTTTAATATATTATGGCCTTACAATAACCCACTTAAAGAAAGAATATCCTTCATAATGAAGGAATATGAATTAGTGTGTAATGTGTATAAACGATAACAGATGGCGTTAACTACACCGTATTGAATGAATATTGTAATTTATTCGTTGCATCTGTTTATTTGGTACTAAGGATTTTTCAATCGTTAGACTCTTTAATTATATTATGTATTTTAGTCTAAGAATATACTATTTACATATTATACCTATTATATATATTAATTTTTAGTATAGAGGTATATAATATTTTCCTTATGTCATAAGTTAATTATATTTTAATTTTTTTTTGTTAATTTTTTTTATAATTAATACGGTTTTAACACAAACTGCATTTATTTTAAATATTTTATTAGAACTTATTTCATGAAAATTAATCAAATACTAAAGCACAATAATAATATTGTACAATTTACCTCCATAAAGTAATAAAAATAATACTTATGTATTTTTAAGACAATTTTTTCCATTAAATAAGTTAAAATAACTAATCCTTAGAGAAGTTGTCTATCGATCTCAATATTTCAAAATGTCATTAATGAAAATAGAACATTCCATATTATTAAACTTTTATGTTTATTCCTCGTGTGATTATGCTAAGTTATTAGATATTTTTCCACCATAAAGAGTAATTAAATCAATCGTAAAATATAAACTTTACCCAAATATTATGTGCTTTTCGATTCGAGTAGTAAATCGGTATCCCAAAGAAAGAAGATCTCTCTGTCATGTATCTACTTTGTCATTATTTTGCAGTCTGAACAGTCTGTGGGTATAAGGTTTGGGTAGCACTGCAACTTTTGTGAGCAGGTATTATTTACTTTCAATATTTTTCACCACGCACAGTGATATAAAAAGCCTTACGGAACTTCTTCTTCAGGTGCCTCTCCAATTAATGAAGGTTGGCGGTCAGCGATTTAAATTTGTCTCTGGGCTGTGTGGAACAGTTCAGCGGCACTGGCGATTCCCGTCCATTCCCTGATGTTGCGAAGCCACGACTTTTTTCTGCGGCCAACACTTCTTTTTCCGGCCACTTTTCCCATAATTATTAGTTGCAGAATTTCGTACCTATTGTGTCTTAATACATGCCCTAGGTATGCAACTTTCTTTTTCTTTAAGGCCTTTAAAAGCTCACCAAAGCTTGTGCCAATACGTCGCAGAACTTCCACATTCGGAACTTTCGGAACTAAATTATTATTAATTATTAGTCTGGCGAAGTAAAAAAAAACATTGCGACATGAAAAAAATAGACTTAATTTCACGTTTATGGTGTTGCAATCTAAGTTGGATCATTTTCGCCCCTACCTCCAGTATTGCCAGCCATTACCAAATAAACAGGCAAACATGGGAAAAGTTTTAATGAATTGGCAAGAATACTTTGTTTCAAGCGGCTCGGACGCAGCGCGCAGGTCACTGTATCTTTGATGTGTTTTAGAGGTTACTAAATATAAATGAAGTGTGAGATTCACATTTTTTCTTTAAAATAAAGAAGATTTTGTAATATAATAAATTATATATCATTATGATCTGACAGATATCGGCAGACGAGCTTGATGTTCAATTCACTCATCCACAACTATGTACATTCGTGCTATGGGAAATCCATAGACTGAAACCGAAAGTTAGTGTCATATGCACTTCACAGTTTATCTATCTAGTAATGGTTATTCGTTTCCCGGTCGTAATTTCGATATTCCTCTCACCCATTAAATGCCAGGATTAACAGCGGGATTCAAATTCGTAACCGATCTAAACGCAAGGTAGCGTCTACGCAACGTCAACGACGGCGTCAAAATGAATGCCAATAATGTCCACGGATTAGGAAAAAAAATATTACTATATAGTAAGAGAGAGGCTGCAATTGATGGTATCTTAAGTATCATCAAGTCTTTAACCAAACCGAATATAGGATTCGAACCTAGCATTCGAAAATTATTATATTTACGAGATAACTTCAATAATCATCTCACTAGCAATAAGTAGGTATCTACATCATACACATGTAAACATATTTGTTTCTATTTGCGATAATATTTTGTCGGCATTGAGATGTTCACGGCGATTTTCGGATTGACGTAACAGTATCAGTATTCAATTGAGAGCTGATTGATGGATGCGCTTATCGTTCTTATCAGAGAGAGAAACATGCTGACAATCTACGAAATTATAAAGAGAATGTGTTTGTTAACTCGCGACTTCAAATGATTTATATCAATTTAGGTTTTACTAGGAAAAAATCTTAATTTATAGACTATACAATGTCTATACAATATTTCATCAAAATCGGTTCAGCTATATTAGATCGTCATGTCAAGCTTAATTGCACCTTATTTTTCTAATTATTTAACGGATGGCAATAGAAACTTTAATCAAAATTGACTTAACGTTTGGAACCTCTTTTATTTACTACCTATTCCTTTTAGGTGACTTCTAACATTGTGACTCTTTATAATGTACTAGAAAAAAAAACAAAAAATCAAAAATCCTCACTTATGAGGATAATACCTTACAAAACCACCAAGAGAAAAGTCAGCCAAAGTGTCGCCCAACTAGTCTATTACTCATCATATTACTATGCATCGATTGCCGGATATTTAACACACATGTATTTTTACTGGAATACAAAATGAGAATAAGGATCAATTCTACATTAATAATCATGCTTTTCATATAGGAAAAGGAATGTCCTGGTAAAAGAAGAACATTAAAAAGCATAGGATTTTATTCGTAAGATATTGACAGGCGAGACTGAAGCGGAGCCACAGCCTACCTATGTTTAAAAATTTGTAATTCAACAGTGCTCATAAAACTTTACTTGAATTAAGTTATCTTTGACTTTGACCTATTTTTACTTGTAGAGTTCACACAGACTAAAGCCGACACGTGCGATAAGTAAAACTTCAAAGCTTATTCACAGTTCAGTACCCGATCGGAATTTCCGTATATCTGCCAGTCAATTTAACGCTGGGACACTGGTGCAAACAATGGATGCAAGGTTTTTTTTATGTCAGATATCGACAGACGAGCATGAGGTTGACTTGATGGTAGGTGGCAGCCACAGAACATCAGTCAATGATGCACTGTCGATCTAATGTTTACTTCGAGCATTCGGAAATCCATAGACTGAAACCGAAATGCGCAATATTCACTACACGTTTTTTCAATCTATAAGCGGTGGTTCGTTACCCGGTTGGAATTTTCGGTATTCCTCCCACCCGATCAATGCCCGAAGTTACCAGACGTGGGGACTAACAGAAAATTATAAACATGTCATCGATGCGCACGGCAGGTGTTCTACCGAACGCGCCAACGAGCCCGTCAGATTAAAGGTATCTATGTATAGGTACTGTATAGGTGTATTAACGAAGGCAAGAATTAAAATGGAAGGGAATCATTACGATCGGTATAAAATTATAAGAAAGAATTAGCCAAGTTTTTATCCGATGAAAGTTTTTTATTTAAATCACCTCGGCTCTTATTATAATGGCAACTTTGTTTATGTACTTCCGATTTATCTAAGGGTTTCAATACTTCGAATTAATGGCTTAGATCGAATGTCCCCTATTTTATCAAGATGCAGACACCTTATTAGCAGTCTTGTAAGAGAAAATACATTTGATACAAGCTTTTCTCTACGGTTTTGCTCGCGTCTTCCAATTGAGATATCTCTTATGGATAAAAAGCATTCCGCCGTGGTGAGAGCATACTCTACAGAGGAGGCGCGAAATAGTTCGTGACACAAAAGTACTCGTAACCGACGAGTGTGTATGAAAGCATTGATGAAAGTAGAAGAAGCGAAAGTGGTATGTAAGGATCGGAGCATATGGAATTCCGTGATCTCTGCCTACCCCAATGGGAAAGAGGCGTGATGTATATGTATGTATGTATGTACAAATGTCCCCGTGCAAAAATAATCTCTATTCATTGCTCTGTTCTGTATTGAATGACGGACAAATTATAATCAAAATTCCTTTGATTTGGAATCCTTACTTTAAAAGACAAAAACTACCGGTATCTTATATTTTTATAATAGACTAATAAAATCCAGGTGCTGTGCACATTGACTCAAATTTTTGCAGTGTTTATTATAATGACCACCGCGAAGAGATTTAATCGCGTTCTCCAATACACGTCTGCTCGCGATGACAGATAGGAGCGAAATGCTTTTAAAACGGGCGTAGCGTAGCGTGCTGCGTGTGCGCATCTAAATATAATGAGCAGGTGAGCGTTTATCGAGTGGCGTGTCAATTTAGTGTCCTTATTGTGAGGTAAATTAGTGGACATTTTGTTTTCAGACACTGTTCCTTGTTATTGTTGAAAGATAATTTATATGTGAATTGAATTAAATTATATATTGAAGTCGTCAAGAACTGTGGAATGGTAAGGTGGTTGCTCACTTACCTGCCTTAAATAAAGGGAGTTACAGACAGGACTGGAAGAATCTTAAAACGAGCTTCTATTAATACAGTTTTCAAGCCGTTCAAGAAGATTCAACAGTTCTTGAGACCTTAAAAAGTAATATTTCTTTGCAAGATGCAGGTGTATAAACTGGACTGTGACTGTGACTTATTCTAAATTGGGAAAAATAAACGTAGCATTTCGTATCGTCTTACGAATTTCGAAACACATCGAGGATATTTAACACAAACTTCACTCTAAGTTAGCATCGTCAATATGTACCAACTGAAAATCCTTGTAAGATAAAGTAGATTATTGTATTACCTAGACTAGTACGCGAGGCTTTTGAAATTAAAAAAACTCCCTAATATATATAGATTTAAGATGGTTTGAGACTTTCCAACATCTGGGATCCAGTAATTAAAAATCTAAAACCCCAAATAAAATATACTAAAATACAAGAGGACACCGTTAGTCAATATTGTCATAATATAGAAAATTACAGTAAATATCAACTCCGTAGGAATAGATGGCGTTAATATGGCAACTTTGTGATATTTCAAATCAAACAGCTGTCACCTTTCAATAAGCCCGTGACCGCGGTTGTTGAAAAGCATCCGAAACGTCAGGATAAATAATAAATCGCGCTTTAATCCGGTTTAAAGTATTTTATTAAATACTAATTTACACTCGCCCCTTGATATCGTAAGGTATTGTTTACTTAACCTATACATGATTTTAAGAAACGAAACAAAAGAAAATATTGTGCGAACCTTCACTGTTTATTGCCATCTAACGCTCGATTTCACATACCATAAGGGATAGCAACGTTTGGAATTTGAAGTTTATAGTTTTATCAGTGATAATCATTCCATCAAGATAAATATACTCTTCTTGAAAGTTTACAACGGCGAGTTCCAATGCCTTTTCCTAAACATTTAAGTAGTTATTAAGAGAAAAGAAAAGTTAACCCATTAGTAATTACCTAAGTGGAGCCTTATCCGGTGCATCAAAGATAAAATTCCCAAGACACAGGAGATGTGTAGAATTGATCAGTAGTCCTTAGTATTAGCGTATGTGGACAAAGCGAACAGAAAGAAAAACGGACAGCAAAAAATGTCTGCCGCCGCGCTATCTGCAGTCCGCGATCCTGTCTCAAATAATGGCACAGTGTGTGCTATGGAGTCGTTGTTTTTTAATCTTATTTTCATTAGAAAATATTTTTTATTACTACACAGTTTTATTGCAAACACATTTTAACATGCACTGAATTATTATTAATGGCTTAAGTTTTTATTAAAAAATATTAATATAATATATCAAGGAGCCTAGCTACTGCAGCAGTGCAATCTTATTTCAGAAATATATTCATAAATCACAAATTTAATATTGAATTAAGTCAAAAATATAGGTAGGTACTGATACCTATATTTTTATTTATATGTAAAACATTCAAATATCAAGAGCTAGAAGGCCCGTCACTTAGCTGGCATGTAAACATATTCAGTTTTTAATAAATCTTTCTATAAGTTTTTTTACGAAACCTAGATAAAGATCTATGTGTAAGCATTAATATTATCGATGGTTTCCACAACAAAAGGCGTATCTCCATTTAGCATACTTTTGGAAATGAGCAAAAAACTATTCAAAAAAAATTATTTCTCCGGTATTTATTAATTATTCTTCCTTATACTTGTATTTTAAATATAAGGTTCGATAGAGCTTCGATTTCGATTGAATACTGCATTAAACAGTCATTTTAGGCAAAATGGTTTTTACGCCCTTTGTTGCGGAAACCATCGTTATGTTAAAAAACAATATTTCACTAACATACGAATTGTCTAATCTAGCAATAGACGATGCCACTCTACACCTTCCCTGTCCCATATCGCCCCAGTAGAGCACCGTGCGTCCGCAGCCACGTAAATCTACATCAACACTGTCCCTTCGTTTTATTCTCATTCACTTAAGGCTCGCACATTCGTCCTCCCCTCCCCTCCCCTCCCTGCCCCTGTCCACCCTCCACATGTCTACACTGTCACAGTAGACCTTATTACGGTATTCAGGAATCCTAATTAGACGACGGAATTTGATAAAGGCATTGTATCTTAAATCAGTTGCGTAGTCCAGATATAACTTATTTTCAGGGGTGAATCAGCTTCTTCTAGGTGCGAGCTTATTTTCTTCAATATCACTTCTTAGACGTCGCTTTCAAACCCCTGGCTATTAAAAGAAGATCAGCGGCTTCAAAATTTACAATTTGCTAGTCACATGTTTGATACACAATTGGTCGATCTCCATTGAAACTAAAAATCACATATGCGTTAAAAAATAATTTTGAAGATCAGTTTACCTGATTAATTATCAAAATTAAATTCGGTTTCATTCTGTTCTGTTCCGCGTTAGAGGAATTTAAGTTATTGTATTTAATGTAAATTATTTGTTTGTAAAGTGACTCAGTGGTATGCCTCTTGGGTTTAGCAGCAGAGGTTCTGGGCTACTCTGTGAAACAAGACGAAATATGAATAGGTGGATATGGAAGGATCAGTGAAATACATCCAGATATTCACGTTTCGTGACTGAGAATCCCGTAACACAGGATCAAGATAAAGAAAGGTTACATTCTTGTATGTTAAGAACTAGATACCGTTTCTTACCGTAACGAAACCATACAAAATACTACATACCTACTACCTAAATACATTTTCGACGGGCTCGTAAGCGCGTTCGGTAGAACACCTGCCGTGCGTATCGATGGGTCGTGGGTTCGAATCACACCCAGACGACATGTTTATAATTTTCTGTAAGCATGTTTTCCCCACGTCTTGTAACTTCGAGCATTGATCGGGTGGAAGGAATATCGAAATTCCGACCGGGTAACGAACCACCGTTCATATTGCGCGTTTCGGTTTCTATGGATTTCCGAATGTTCGAAGTAAAAAAGTAGATCGACAGCGCATCATTGATTGAGGTATCACCTACCATCAATTGAACCTCATGCTCGTCTGTCGATAATTAATATAAAACAACGATCTACGTGAAACATTACAAACACGCAATTGTTACGCCGCAAATATTCCATTTACATTACAACTCAATTCTAATTTACAACCAAAATTCGCGAGCGGATTTCATTGAATGGCTTGTCAGGCCGCCTGGAAGCGGCGCGACAGCTCCATATCGTGTCACTGTCACGAATTTAGTTTGACGAGTTGACAGCCTGACAGCCAGTCTGCTGATCCTGACGCCGTCCGTCAACTGCCAGCGCTGTCGATAACGCGAGAGTATTTTGAATGCATTCCAATTTTAAAATGGATTTCGTTGATTATATTTTTACTATAATACGTAGATTGCTTCGATTCAAAGATAGACTTTTGTCTTTAGCGTTTTTCTCATTTAAATTCGGCTAAAATAAGCATACAAGAATGAAAATAGGTAGCATGTGGTAGGTATACAGGGTGAATTTTTTAAGTGGGTATCTATGGCCAAATCGGAAACTATGCGGAAGAAGAGGAAGTCTCGAGGCCGATTTTTATGAAAACTAAAACATGCAGTTTGGTTTTTTGAAAAATCAATATTGGCAAAGGCAGTTAGTACGTCCAAAAAGTCCCAGTAAATATCCCTCAATGCCCTCCTTTTAAACTGTAGGTACGATACGACTGGCTGGCTATTAGTATGTAATTGGAAATGTATTTATACTCAGCCAGTAGGTTCAATCTAAAACTCCCAATTATGCTCAATACTTAACTTGTTAAGTTTTAAAAGTTTAAAATAAAAGCTTTTTATGTTTTTTAATTTCCTTTAATTCTTGAAATAAAACAACTGAGAATTTTTATTGTATAAACTGCAAGTCTATTGAATAAACTAAAATAATACCTTTAGTATTGATTGCATCATCCCATATCGAATCAATGTCATTTTTTTTGGTTGAAAGTATTCATGTATCATCCAGCAAAATTCCTCTTTAACTAAGATAAATTACCTCACGAATGTGCTCGAAAGACAGTATCGTACATAGCTATTATCTACGATAGAGCCATATTTAGATATTTCTATTTATAGACAGATTAAAAAGCCGGGTAACGCGATTTATTTCTGCACGGCTCACTAGCGCGGGCTGTCACTCAGACGTCAGCGTAAGATCGTAAATTATGACGTTTTTGCTGCGCGCACGCAAATCAGAGGCATAGATTAACAATTTAAAATAGTAAAGGTTTCACATGTTCTTAATAAATTGCACTTTTATGTTTGTGATATTGTAAAAAGAATATTTACTACAGATCTTTAATTTTTTTTGTCGCCAGATAAATAATCGTTTCAGTTGTATTAGGTATCTATCTATGAAATTAATGACCTATTATAAACAAATAGTAACTTGCTCCGGCTTCGCAAGGGTGTAATGTAGATGTACTTTACACAAAATATTTGATGATTTAGCTTTCTATTGGTGAATGAATTTTTAAAATCGGTCGAGTAGTTTTTGAGTTAAATCGTAACAAACACACAAATCTTTCCTCTTTATAATATTAGTATAGATAGTACTGGTGGCGAGTTACAACAAAGCGATTAGGATAAAAACCTTCGCCATTACAAAATACATACATGTGTGTGCCAATTTCCATGATTTTTATTTTAATGTTAGATATTGAGAGACGAGCATCGACCTACATACTTTTTACTTGGAGCATTCGGAATTTCGATATTCCTCCCACCCGTTTAATGCCCAAAGTGGTCAGACGGAGGGAAGACATGCGTATAGAAAACTAAAACATGTCATCCCGGCGGGAAGTAGGTGTTCTACCAAACATACCACCGAGGCCGTCATGGTGATCGGTCATAGACAGTTGGAGCTTACAGATTTAAGAATATAAAGATTATCATAACTTAATATTAGTAAATTTTTACACGTATTGTTTATTACGCGTACATATATTATAATATGATAGCAAATCTATAATCTATGGTATATGTAGATGATTATGCCTCTCACGTAGGTACATAGGAGGGCAAAGCTGGCCTATTAGCATATTAATTATCGAATCCCTGTCGGTCGCGTGACTGTTGCCCCGGCGCTAGCTCTATGAGAACTGAGTCCCAAGATCAATAACTGAATAGAAAAACACGTGACTAATGAGCCGGATGTTCTATTTCCTTTTCAGTTGAAATAAGTACTGCTGTCAATGGTAAGTGTAAAATCAATGCATATTCATATTAAACATTGTATAGAGAGCTTTATAGAGCTATAGTTGTTTAATCAGGGCTTTTGTAAACCAACTTGGGAGTGTTTAATTTTTTTACGTTGCATATCTCACTCATAGTATCAAACTTTGTAAGGATGTGTGTGTAGATGTTTGTTTTTCCATAACGCAAACATTACTGAATGGAAAATGGAAGATTAATTTTGTAGTATATTAAAATGTTTAAAAGTTTTGGTGTTTTTATCTTAATATTAGGGCCATATAAAGTAATGCTAGATCAAACTAACCTCTGTTTAACTATACATATGGATTTTCCTGTTACCTGTTGCACGGGTAAAACACATTGAATATTATCTAATATATGTGTACACATATTTGAATTATAATATTTCCAACTCACTGTGAGTTTAAGCGCTAAACAAACACCTTCGGAATTCTTTGGTCTAAATCGTTTAAAAATAGAACACACGAGCAATCTGATTGGTGAGCCGGAGTAGCCGATAGATGGCGTTCACTGGGAGCAGCGGGTAGCGACCACGACTGCCGATTGCGGGCCTATTTAGCCACAACCTAGACTTTTCAACGCATTGTTGGTTTCCATTGTCCTTATTATATGAAACATGGTATTACTGGAATTTTTCAGATTTACCTACGTAAAACCACGATAAGAAATAAGCAATATCACCTAACCGTTTTTTATATAAATGGAAATCAAATCTGTAAAAATGTTTTGCATTACAGATGAGTAAACCTTGCCTGATGGCGTGTACACCAGTCCATACAAAGGTGCTGAGCTTATATGTAAAAATCCTACACGGCAGATCACTCTCATCATAATTACATATAATGACAAAGCTTATTCGAGACTTCACTATGCACAGAATTACATCAGGCCTGGGACTAAAGCGGTCGTACTAAAATCAGCCAAACTGTTTGATGTTTCTACTGCTTCGACAGAATCCTTTTTTTTACAATGGGCTGGCATCTGATCGTCATTTTATCGGATCTGTTGTTTTCTGGTTCTGCGATCGTTTCTCCTACCACTGCAGTCTGCATGGTGTTACAGACCCGTTCCGTAGGACAATGGACACGCCGGCCGCGTCCACGGTATCAGATGACGTTCGACGCGTCGTGTTTATGAGCAGGCCCTTATTTATTACAGCCGATCGCCGACACTTATTAACGCCATATTGTTTCTGTTCAACATATCTACACTGATTTTATTAGGTTTCCTTTATTAAGTGAAATATTTGCGGCGATATTTGAAACGAGTTGATGAGCTTTCTAAAGCAATAGTCAAGGGGGAAATCGGAAGGGAAACGATTAAGTTGTTAGTTTTCGTATGATTTATTTACTGAGAGACCCAAAGTAAAGTAAAGGGATTCCATTACCTTCACTGTTTTAGTAGATTACGTAGTTGTAGGTGTATAAGGAGAAGCCGATAGAAATGGGCTTGTTAAGACTCCTGTCCTGTCCACTGTTCTGTTGGAGGCATATTATCAGGACCGGATATAGGGGAGGGCATCCGGGGCAACTACTCCGGGCCTCCACAAAAGATGGGGCCCCACAATAGATATATCGGAAAAAAATCTTTCAAATTCCGACGAATATACACTAGTAAACAACTTTTCCTTTAATATTGTCTTTTATTCACTCACTCTAAATCAGCAGTATGTGAACACACTCTCGATAAGCCAAACCACTACATACGCTTCGACCAACCGAAAATCCTTGCAAGAGAAAGTAGAGGCTATTGAAATTTAAAAAAACATCCTAACTTCAATAGAGAAGATGGTTTTAGACTTTCCAACACCTGGGATCCAGTAATTAAAAATCTAAAGCCCCAAATCAAACATACTAAAAAACAAGAGGACATGGTATGAGGCATGAGGCATAATGGCAGGAGGAGGAGGTATTGGTGCAGGTGCTGACCGGACATGGTTGCTTCGGTCGGTACCTGCACAAGGTGGCCCGGCGCGAGCCAACGCCAGAGTGCCACGAGTGCGGCGCGGCTGAAGATACGGCGCAGCACACCCTGGCCGAGTGTTCGAGGTGGGCGCGGCAACGCCACGACCTATCATCTGTCGTCGGCGGGGACTTGTCCCTGCCGAGTGTTGTCCGCGCCATGGTGCGGGACAAATTATGTTGGGCTGCCGTAGTCTCCTTCTGCGAACAAGTTATGCTACAGAAGGAGACTGCGGAGAAAGAGAGAGAGCGTGCTGCGCTGGCGGGCACGATTAGGGCTAGGAGGGGGGGGGCGCGCAGGAGAAGATATGCTCATCTCCTGGTGCTCCCGTAAATATTAAGTTGTGTTTGTTTGTTGTTGTTTTGTTGTTTTGTTTTGTGTAATTTGTCGTGCCGCTCTGTGGCAAATCGCCGAGGCCGCGGTTGCTTACTGTGTTATCCCGCGGTCTCAACATGGCGAAAAGTGGGGCCAGAGGGGGTTTAGTGGGTCGGGGCACCAGGCTGTCTGGCTAGCAGACAGTCGCGAGTGACCCAACCCCACACTCTCCCGGCAAATGTAAAAGAGCCCCGCCGGTGAGGGAGGGCGAGAAGAGCAATGCTCTTAAAAGATCGTCTCGCCCTCGGTTTTGTGAAACTTCCCCCTCTATAAAAAAAAAAAAAAAAAGGAGGAGGAGGTATGTGTATGATATAATACTACAGACATGCACACAGACGATATCCAATTAAAGGGGTAAATTACTTGCGCAGGAGTGCAGTAAACAAAAGCGATATTATGTGTGATCGATAACGCTTGATTGATTTTATACTGGCAGATAGTCGCTAGTTTTTATGTTTATGAGTGCCATTGTTTGTGATTGATTGATATATCGCCTCCACTTCGATCCATAATGAGCAGTCACAAGTTAATCGATGGATATGGTATTGCTGTTAGTTCATTTTCTTCCTACATATAGTTTTTAATTGTTCATATCTTATATAGAACTATTGCGACAATGTCAAACACTGATAATCTCAATTTCAAAAATTTATTATATATTTTTTTAGGTTAGTACTTAAGACTTTTTTGATATATATTATTTTATTGAATAAAATATTATTATTTATTATATTTTCTGTTCTTATGATCAGTTTAATAAAACCAGGAGTCTTTTTGGGTTGACGCTACAATGTTGGTCCATTTCTGAGATGTGTCAAGACGTATTATGTATATCGACATATGTATTTCTGTTTCTTAAGCAAATTATTAACTTTTATATAAATATGACACACAGGATATCTTTAATTAACATAAATATAAAACATCAGTATATGTTCATAGAAACTGAATTTAATATTAACTACATACGTAAATGCGTGACCTTTATTGTGAATTAGAAATATTTGCTAAGCATGTGCAGTGTGCACACAGGAAATGAATTGCAAAAATATCTAATTTACTTTCTAGTCTTTGTCATAGAGCTAATGTTATACAAGTGTTCTCGCGTGACGCTACTTCAGGTGAGTCCTACGTGGATGAACTTATAAAATTAAACAATGTACCCTCATTACAATACCTGACGGTTGCACAGTAATTTGAATGTTCAAGACCGTTTTATGTCCCTATTAAGTCTAACACCTGCCTATTGCCTGGGCTGGTGAGGATGTAAGAATAATTCAATGTAAATCATTTATTCATTTGTGTATGTACAGTATAATTAAATTAATGTAATTTATGCAATTTTCAGTAATTCTACCTTAGTGCCTAGAATTAAAATGAAAGAAATACAGGATGTCTTGAAGATTTTAGGAAGTAGAGGAATATCGAAATTCCGACTGTATAACGAACCACCGTTCATACTCGTAGATGAAAAAACCGTGAAGTACATAGTTTTGGTTTCAGTCTATGGATTTCCGAATGCTCGAAGTAAAAAATAGGTCGACAGAGCATCATTCACTGATGTTCTGTGGCTGAGGTATCACCTGCCATCAAGTGAACCTCATGCTCGTCTGTCGATATCTGACATACCTAAACAATTTAAAAAAAGGCTTCGAAGTCAATTTGCCTATAGCGTTTACGTCATATATAATCCAAAAATTATAAAATTCGATGTAGTTCCCATCGATCTTAATGCTGTTGTTATACACATTTTACATGTTCCAGCATTTAAATAAGGAATAACTAATATGGAAACAAAATATATCTATTCAAATTATTACTGTGCATATTTGGGCTAGCTTTTTTAGTAGTCAAATGGATATTAGCCGTTTTACTAGAGGAATCAAAGTACCTACTTTTACTTGATTGTACTTTCAACCTGTTTCCTAGAGAAAGTTCTAACGTGTTAGAATGATAAACCCTCAAAGCTACCTTAGGTTGCGGGACATGTATTTTCTTAGTATGTAGATAAAAGCTCAGTTTCCGTGAGAATATAGTTGTTTCACCCGGCTGCGTCCGACAGTGATTGAGCTCTCACACTTGAATAGTTATGTGGGATTCACAGGCTTCTTGCTATTTTTATCAACGATCGTTTGTTTGTATGATGGATAACAAGGTAAGTAAAGAGGTCGAAGTAATTGAGATGATTCAGATATGAGTACACGAAGCTACATAAAGATATATAGTATAACTGGTACTATAATATTGTTATCTATTTATGAATATATTATTTATGTACTGTTTGTACATGGTTCTCAGCTCCATCTCTGAAAGCAATATTATTGCAGGCCAGACAGAGTGAGACATAGCTACATATATAAAATCCATACAGAACTTTTTCAAACATACAAACGGGATTCGGCTGTAATGTAGCTTATTCAAGTTGTACCCAATGAGTACAACTATGCATAAACTAATAATGCATAGTATAATCGTAATCAAATCATGTATACTTCCAAATACACAACTTATTATTATAATTACGAGACATATTTGATACGCAACTATTTATGGCCAGGTTTTTCTAACTTTTTCATAGTGCGCCGTCACGTTCTCTCTTAAAATAAGATGGCAATATCACTGCTCTTTAAGGTCGCGGTACAGCCTCTGCAAGACTTTCAAATAAAAACATTTAAGTAGATAAAGACGAAGTGGAATTCCATCACTTAGCATCACTCGATTCTTCCTTTATAGGTAAATCAAAACGAGGTACGACCTTTATAACTGATTTTCCCAAAACTCAGACCGATAACCATTAGTGAGAAAATCAAAGCCTTCATTTGTAAACTGTGTTTGTGTTTTATTTAGTTAATAAGCTGTTGCAAAATCATGACAATATTACGTGTATCGAACGGAAAGGAAGTATTAATCGAAACGTCGCAGTAATCGTGCATTGGCCTCAAGGTGACCTGTGTGGTCCGTCAGTAGTCAGGTGTGGTCAGTCGCGGTCAGTCGCGGTCAGTCGCGGTCAGCTGGTCGAAAGGTCAGGCGGCTGCGTTTGAACCCGAGATAATATTACAATTATATACGTCATTAGTTCCTCTTATTACCAGCTATTAGTAATAATTATTAAAAATGAAAGGTGTAATCGCTTACAAGAAAGTAGTTAAAAATATACTTGGCTTTTGTTTTTGCTCGTAGTTTTTTTTGTTCCTGACTTGATTATTAATTACACATTGGGTAGGTTTTAACGAATTAATGCCTATCTTGCATCTATAATTACTTGCATGTCTGACACGCCTATATATTTCTTTTAACATGTTGTTCCCTGTCTGGCCATTTCGAGAATATCAAAATTCTATTATAAGGGAAAACCGGGAAATGAAAAATATTTTGTTTATACTTATATGTATACTTTGTACTTGAATCTCTCGAATATTCTTTTTCTTCATCTGGTGCCTCTCCAATTAATGAAGGTTGGCGGTCAGCGGTTTAAATTTGTTTCTGTCCCTGGCTGCACGGAACAGTTTTGCGGTAGGTACTGGCACACTCGAATACTCATATAAAAAAAATGTTGGCAATGCATTAATGATTGATGTGCTGTGGATAAAGTTCCTATCAAGTGTACCTGCTTGATTTTGATTACCTGCTTTAAACAAAACAATTATTGTATTTAGCCCATTTCCGTATTTCCTGTAGGTACCTATTGGATTTAAAAAGAAAAGGACGCACTTGTTGCTGCCCTACCTGCCCTATTTATTTGAAATGGCCTCAGATTAAATAGCAAAGGTATTTAATCTGAGGAAATGACAATATGTTCTTGCATTCCCTTCTTTCATTCGTCATTTCATTAGTTGTAGCTTTCTTCCAAACTGCACTTTTTTTTTTTTAAGCACGTGAATTTGGCACTTCCCCAACATTGTCTAATGTCTCTTGTCACCCCCACAGCCCGCAGCCCGTAGCCGCGCAGTGGGTACAGCCAGTGTTGCCGTTTTAGCGCATTTGTCGCTAGATCTAGAGCAATTTTAGGGTCTTTAGCGCTTTTTTTCTCAGAACTATGCGCTAAAAAATATCTAGCGGAATCTGGCGCAAACGAGCTTGCATCAGAATCCGCTAGATATTACTACTAGATATAAGTTAGCAATCAAGATGAAATGCGTATTAATTACTGGTGGTGTGTCAGACGCCTAAAACCATAGAGAAATAAAAGTAGCGAGTCGATTTCGTATGGGTAATTCTCGACCAAAATGTTGCTGATGCGTTTAATGTTTCATCTCCCTTTTATGGTATAGTGTAGTTGTCTCGTTTTTACATTATCTTAGCGTAATTAACCGAGAAGAACTGGTATTTCTTACATTAGTTTCATCGTAGTTGTTTTTGTTTTGTTTCATGGAAAGTAAAACGTTAAAATAAATTAAAGGCTAAAATTATAAATGGAGGTACCACTGAGGAAGAAGGCTTATATCCATATTATGTGTAAAAAAAGGGACAGTAGCTGGTACAGGTTCATCATCAGCATCTGGGGGCGATGATGCAGAAATGCTTAATTTAGTTGATTTTCGAAATGTTAAATTTTAATTAATATAATTTAAATATTATATAAAAACATATTTATTTTATAGACTTTATATTAGTACCTACCTATTTTTATATTTACAAATCGTTTAGCGGAATCTAGTGCATTTTAGGAGCCGGATATTCGCAAGATATAGCGCATTTTTGATAGGGGTATAGCGCATTTTAATTTCGTTCAGCGGCAACACTGGGTACAGCCTGTGTGACACTGCACAGTGTACAGTGACCTGCGAGCGCCGTTAGGACGCACACCTGCGGTGCTATCACGGCGTTTACACGGAAGCGTTCGCATCGCGCATCATCAATAAACTTTGCAGCAGCATCTAGGAAAGGAACTGCACTATCGCGTGGATATGATATTTTTTGAGTCAATAGTCAGTGCTGGTGTTAGGGCCACTGATACCCCGGGCAATTGTATTGTGGCGCCCACTTAATGAAATGAATTTTCAAATTAAACTTTCACTGGATTTAAACTGGTTCAATCAGCTTCTCATGTACCTAATTTTCTTAAGACTCCAGACAATTTAGAATGTTCTTTGTTTTTAATTGCAATATCAATTTAGGGAGGAATTGGTGAAATGGGGAGTATCTACCACCAGCGATTTAAAATCAGCGATTAAAGTTGGAAAATGTAACGGATTTTCACAATAGATGCCCTTAGTTTTTGTCTAAGATTAGACGATTAATAATAATGATATGATTACCAATCGATATAGATATTAGGTAGATACTTACCTACAAGGAAAATTGTCGAAAGTCCACACATTTAAATAAAACTTGTAGCTACTAAAAATTAGACTGATTAATAAAAATCGACGACTTATGATCACAACATTCGATTTTAAATGTAGATACCAACTTCGAAAAGTTGTTAAAACATTTTATTTTAATTTGGCGTCAATTAACACGATTTTTAACGATAACGCGCCTTCCAAGTGTGCACGAAGCCACCTTAAATTAATCAGCCCTAAACATGCCACATCCGAAAGTTAGCGGTTGCGTGTAGCGGTTAATGAATAGGCAGCGGTTTGCACAGATTGATCACAAGGGATTGATGCTATCCTGATTGCCGTGCGAATTGCGAGACGCGCTGTACACTTTCACGATACTCTGGGATTTTATTACCGTTGATAAAGTCAAGAATCAACTTAAAGAGCCGGAAAGAGTCCGACTTGCGTACCGGAGGAATCCGCACCATAAAATAATATATTACATTTTCAAAGGCTTTTTAACATATTGTTTACCGTTAGTACATTTACCTTCAACTCCGATGGGCCGTAGGTTCGAGTCCTGCCGGGTTTTTTCTTTTACAATAATTTATGTGTTATTTGTCCGTTTGGCACCACCTGCCCGTTTGCCCCCTATTGAATAAAAATTCCGCCCTGTCAAAGATGGAAAAGCAAGAATTTTTCGAAATCAAAAGCGATATCACTAAAACGCTTTGCGATATAGGTACAATTATTGAATTATATTACTTTAAAAATCATTGTAAAATAATCTAAAAAAGTGATAAACTGTTATAATATAGAGGCTTAGCTTTTTGAATGTGATCTGCATAGCGTTGTAAAGTGTAAGACGAATGGCAAGCGGCGCGGGCGGACGAGCTGGTAAACTTCACCTCTACTGCAAACCGATAAATATATCGTTTGAGGGTTGGACCGGTGAATAAACATGAATTTGCTTCTACACCGCACGCTCAACTAAACACGACACTTTAAAAGATTCAAGCCCATATTATGAAAATATATAAACAATGTATTTTTACAACTAAAATTTTAAAGTTCTAAAATATTACCTTATAAAATCTAAACACAGTAATCCTACACTACTGTTGGCAGGTTCTTTAAAAACAATTTATATTTTAGGAGTTACATTATTATTAAATTAATCACGGTATATTAATTTTACAATAAACACAGCACGTTACGAATCTTTATAGAAGCATTAATTTTGAATAACACGCAAATTGAAAAACTACATATTATAATTATTTGATGAACGAGTGAACTGGTGTAGAAAAAGCGATGTAAAAATTCTCATTATATTCTTTTATTTTTCATTATATTAAGTTTTTTTTTAAATGACTTGATTTCCAAAAATAATTATGGAGGTATTATTCCAAAATGTAGGGAAGTTATTTATTTTCGCCCTAGGACAATAATATGCAGCGTTTACAACTTACATTACGTATTGTAATGCCAGATTCATTTATTTATTCCAAAAAAATAAAATATAGATAGATTTTGAAGAATATTAATTACTTATGATAATACTTATTTTGACGTACTATTTTTCTTAACAACGCACACTTGTATGCACTAGCAATGTAAACTTGTGTGAAGAACATTGAATATGACCTATGATATGACCTATGATATGATATCTATTATCAGAGGCCATAGTCAAAGGTAGAACTTTGAAGTAGGGTAGATCTAAAAAAGGCCCTAACAGTCTCTTCTGACCCCACGTGGCAGTCTTCAGTGTAAGAAGTCGAATAGCACCGAGATATCCAATGAGGAACTATCACAGTGCCCTCATGATGTCAGTGCTATGACGATCGGTAGCCTTCATCGTCAATTCCATTCTCCTGGAATTGCTATTACAGTACGCGCGGCCACCATAACATGCACTCAGCAACACCGAATAGACTGTTACACTTGGTACTTTTCTTCACCGCATTCCAACAGTAATCCGTTTCCATCCGAACCACGTGCTTGTGTTTAAAAGTGATTGTACATTAGATTGTTCTAATTAAACCTATTGAGTGCACAACGAGTCTTATTTCGGGAATCTGAAGCTTCCGACAACGCAGAATGAGAGCACCGCTCTTGAGAAAGCAAGCTTAGAGAGGTTGCCTCCGACGATATCCTCCTCTGAGCGCTCACAGTGGTGGCAGGAAGCATTTGGCTTCCTCCCTTCTTCCTTCTCTATTCAAATGTCTTGCAAAGCAAGCATGACCCGTCAAGATCTGCCGCAGGCGGAAGTACAAAATGAACTGGCGCCTTTCCATCTTCTGATTGAAGATTGGTAAAACTACACGTACGAGTATGATCCTTATTTTCAATTCAGCGAAAGCCAAATTCCTGACCCTTTTCTCTAAAGCTTCGGTATGAAGTAGGCTTTTTGCTATATGCATTTTGAAAACAGCTAACTGGAAGCACGGATTCCTATGCACTCCTTCAATGGAACTAGGGCAAGATAGCTCTTGCATCAAGGTCCCAGGGGCCAGGGTAAAGTCTGTAGTTAGACAGGCGTTTGTTGGTTGTATAAAAAAAAGCGAGGTCCTGAACTCTCTGATATAATATCTGAATTGCGCAGCAGGCATGGCATTCTATGTGGAAAAGTCTAGCGTAGAGCAGTAACTAGTCGGCTTCCTATTATACCCTGTTCATTGGTTTGGTACCTTATCACTCCTGTCCAAAGCAAAATTAAGCTTTACGAATTTTACTGGTTTCTCCATGTGGACAGATTTGTTAAGAAATTTACAAGCTCGTGTGTGCTTTGTAAAACCTCTGAGGACCCTTCAGGTGCACAGAAGATTCAGTTCCATCCAATTACCAAACAGCAAGTGCCATGAAACCTGATTCACATAAATCTTTCTGAAAAGTTGAGTGGTGGAAGCGAGCGCAGAGAGTATTGAAACTCAAACTCAAATAAAACCCTTTAAATTGGGTGATTTCGTCCTTGAGAAATGCGAATAACGGCACCAAACAATTAGATAACAAATTTGGGGGAAACTTATAAAATTATTAGTTTTTGATCGTGACCCTTATGAACAAAAAAAAATTGATGGTTCTGTAAGATATTACAAGTACCCTCATGAAATTTTAAAAGGGGTATCCAAGAATTTATATTTCTGGCAGTTGTGAGAGTGATGGCGATGAGCGGTCCGTGACGGCGGATGTAGTGCCTATTCGTTTTGATGGAAAGTGATGATATGGGAGGATCGGTAGATATCTGCTAATTCTCGAACGTTATCTTTTGATTTAGAATTGCCTTATCAACTTTTAACTCTGAAGAGACTATATCTGTTAATAGTCCAGTGCCAGCATAAGGTTTGATAGACAGTTTACACTGCAGGGGTTTCTAACCGGTCCAGTACTGGTTGTAGGGGTCTCACCTACTGCTGTGGGTTGATGACATAGTCCAGCATTTTCTAGCTGCAGGGATCTCATCCCTGTGATGATTATATATCAGGAAATGTATTCTGTGGGGGTCTCGCCTTATAATACTGTGTATTGATGACCTAGTCCAGGATTTAGAAAAAAAAAAAAAAGAGAATAAAAAAAAAAAAAAACATTGTAGGGCTTGCGCCGGTCCAATGATATAGCTGTAAAAAAAAAAACATTGAAGGGCTTGCGCCGGTCCAATGATAGGGCTGCAGGGAATCTTAATTCCGGTCCAGCATAAAGGCTAAAGGGAATAATGATTCTGGACTAGCAAAAGTTTTGTAGGGCTTAATGCCGGACCAAAGCTGACTACCACAAGTCTGAAGGGTTAATTTGCACCGGACCAGATAATGATGTCAGGATAATCGAACGATGTCTTGTTTTCTGCAGAAATGTAAAACTACCATGTGGCGCGTGCGAGGACGCACGCATGTCAGCATGGCCGTGACGGCGGCTGCGCCTTCGTACATATCTAGCGAAAATTCTGTAACCAACACGTGCACAGATCATGTCACCGAGTACGTCAATTGATTCCCCCACTCTCTCCACTACAAAACTTATGAACAAGTTTTGTATAAAAGAGGTGGAACGACAGTTGCTAATCAGTCTTGGCTCTGGCTTGGCTCGGTGCACTAGTTGTACCTCGCTAGTAGCTTATCCTTGACTCTTTGGATAGTTAATTTGTGGAAACGAATTAATTATTATTTCGGGCCATATATTGGTGACCGCACTAATTATACCCGTTAAGTTATTAGTTAAGTCTAAATTATTGTTGATGAAGGAATATTGTTGAAGAAATTGTAACTTAGTTTATAATTCATGATAAATGATAAATTATTAATTTAAATGGAAAATGGATTAAAGTAATTAATGTATCTCGTGTTTTACTTCTGATGTCTCGGTCTGTGTGTACCTAACCTCATTCCGACAAATATATTTTAAATTTAACAATAGATTGATAAATATATGATCGCGCGCGTACCATATTCCGCGGCCAAGTGTACACTCGGTTCGCAAGACAGGCCTCACTCAATATCGGATATTGTTCTTGCAAATGAGTATTTATGTCATCGTTTGTATAAAATGTGCTGCGATGTGGCTCGCCCGTTTTTCCCGCTATCGGAGTGCTCTGTTGTTTATCGGAGAAACTTCCAGAATATTTTTCTAGAACGGATCATATTCCGTTGTTTTCTGTTACAGATAACGCCCGTGCCGTTTCGTAACGAAATAGGGTTGAGATGGAAGTACTTTACTTTTGTAAAGTTTGTTTATAACAAAATGTACAATACATACTTTATTACGACGGCATTAGATAGATATTATGTCACAATTGCCATGTAATTGCTTCTTCAATCTTTAACACACCAGTATTTGTATTACTGCTTCAAAAGTATCTGACTGCGTAGTCTTTTATGGAACAAACGAAATACAATGAAAAAACAACTTGCAAGGCAACAAAGCTATATTTATTATAATTTAAATAAAAATAATTTCTTAACTTTAAAATGTGCGGCGTAAAAATAGCAGGGAGTCGCTTTATAGCATATTAAATGTGTAGAAACAAAACATTATAATATTTAGTCGATTGATACTGTATAGCAGGTCAGATTATTGTTATCGCTGTGTGCAGTGTGTGGTGCGAAGGGCGAGCGCGTACAGTTCACGGATTAGTAAAGGCTTATATCTTTTGATTTCTGTTCGAGTCTAAAACAAATGAAGACTATGTGTATGTGAATTAGTTCGGGGTCGGTGACCTGTTTATGAAAAACCTACAATAGACACTTGCTCATGACTCTTTTGTTTTTTTATTTGGAAAAAATAGAATAACAGCTAGAAATCAGTTAAGTGTGAAACGATTTAAAAATCTGAATTTCAGTGAATCTAATAGATAAAATAAAATTAGTTAAGGTATGAACAATTAATATTTCTTGTCACTTCGACCACACACTTGCCAACAGCCAACAAAGATGGCGGAATTTACATAAAAACTCTTTAATCGTAACTCGGTGCTATCGCGATCCGAACATATTACCATAAATTAATCCAATAAGGGAGCGATCAATGTGTCCATACTGCGCGGGCGCACGGTAACGACCAAATCTAATCTAAACCTATACCCATGTATGCAATATACATTGCTTCTTACAGTATAAGATAACTTGATAATGTTTAAAAAGAGCAGCGATGGATGTTATAAGCTTGAGTCACCGATTCAATATGGTAACTAAATATACTGTATAATAGCGCGCAGCTATAACTTTTTAATCATAATACCGGGCCATACGAAGTACATTGACCACAACCAATAGCATAATCCCGAGTATTTCCAATGTAAAAAGCAATGTAATGCAGCATTTTCGTACCTACTACTTAAGATTACATGTTGCCTTTATTAATAAAGGTACCATTAGATCTTGATGGTTTTCGGTTTTGATGGACATGAACTGATAGTGTTTAAGATATTCTAAATATTTATGATCTAGATAGTTTCATGGCGGGTGAAGATTATTTAGATTAGAAAAGAGATAATTTTATAATACAAAAAATATATTGTAAAGCTGAGAGCATGTTAAATGTATTGAAACCGCGGTATAAAGGATTGACGACGCGTATTTCAATACGACTGCCGGCCTAGCATGATCACCGCGACAAAATTTTGTCGACCGTTTTCTCGTGTTTTTATCGATTATCGCTCTATTTCTTTCGGGTCTAACATGACAATTACACATAAAACTCGACTTTTAATATCAAAAATAGATATATTTGTCGATCAAGATATCTTTTCTATTAAAAATATCGATGTGGAGATATAATATATCGAGACATCTTATAGTATATTAGTAGATATCTCACCTTAGTTTGTCTTCTCTCGTCCGCGACATATTTCGTGGCGGTCATGCTAGGACTGCTGATATACGTTTTGTATTGTTCCTTTAATAATATTAAAGTATTTAGGACTTGCAATTTTTTAAAAACTCTGACTGTGAAATTTGTCACAAGTTTTTCACAAAGTGCGAGTTTACGTTTAAAAACTACGTCGATACAAACGTTTTTAAGTCTAGTTATATTTATTTACGAGCTTAATTAGATTAACTATTTATACAGTTACCGCAAATTTAGTATTAATATTCATGACTACTTCAGTAATAAAATACTTTCTTAATACCGTCACACAAAGAGATTTGTTATCAATTTTATCACTGAGACCTTGACATTATCTAGTGTGAAGGAACTCTAGACATTTAGTGCTCATTCATAAAGATCGCCCACACATCGTAAACATAGCAGCCTTTACTCCAGAACAACTATTTTGCACAACTTTATTGAGTACGCAATGATAAACAAGATATCTATTGTTGTAGGTACATTGTTATTTGTAATAATGTGTTTTGTTAATGCGAGTATCCTACAAATATACTTAATATTTATTATCTATATATGTATTATAATAGTGAAAGTTTGTGAGGATGTTCGTTATTACTTCACGCAAAAACTACTGAATGGATTTTGAGGAAACTTTACAGTATTCTTGTTTATACATCAGATAGCATATATAAAGCACATACCTATAGGCTATCCTAATAGTAAAAAAAATATTTTAGCTGATAGAACCTTGCTCAAAAGCTCAGTCAAGATGAAGCCCACGCGAACGAAGTCACGGGCATATCTCTAGTAATTTATAAAGATAATTAGTAAATTTGTTAAATTTGAATGATGACAAGAAAGTTTGAAATCTGAGAGCTATTTCGCCCAGCGAAGTGGGTACCGGTCAGCTACGTAACATGTACCTAAATGAAACAATTTTTGCGGTTAGCAAGTTTTGCCAAAAAAGTAATTACAATAAGTAAGAACTCCGCAGCAACTAAGCAACTCCGAAGAAATAGATGGTTTTAGGCTTGAAATTTCAATTCAGATAGCTGTCACCTTTAGATCTCCCCATGACCACGTTTTCTATAAAGCAACGCAAGTAAGAATCGTCGGGATATACCTATATACTTATAATATTTATATACTTACATATAAAATTTATGTTTGTAAATATAAGATCGCTAAACTCCAACGCTGTTGCATCGATTACCTTGAAAATTGGCACGTGCTATGTGTATTTTTTTACGAGAAGGTTTTTCTGGTTATTATTACTAGCTGACACCAGTCAGTCAGTAAATATAATGAATAAATCGAATTTTAATACTTTTGAAAGTTTTTTTTTCATTTTCACTGTTATAGGTATTGTACTGTGAAATATTTTGTGATTTGTATTTGTATTTCTATTTCTCAGCCACAGGAAAGAAAGAACTATGACGCGCGGACCGCTTGGATCTATGTTTTTATCTAGCAATTCAATTATTTTCACTAAAATCAAGATTTAGAAATTTCAACAAAAAAATCTATAAAAAACTATTACATCCCTTCAGAAATCTAAATGGTTTCTATACCTGTTTGTCATTATAGTGTCAATAGACTATTCCTACGAGATTGTATGAGTCGGACGTGGGTCAGAGTTAGTCGAGTGTTCTATAGAAATGACAGGTTCACGATAAACAAACAACACGCGTCGCGAGTTAGAGGAAGCGTCGGAAACGCGGTCGTGTCCACAACTAATACATGCAAATATGCATTATTAACCGCGGAAAGGACAGATCGAGTGTGAGTTATCACCGTCAAAACGATCGGTGCCAGTGCCTCGAGCGTTAATTTTTGTTTCTTTAAACAAAATATATGATAGAGTTGGAGGAATAAGATAAGAAGGTTTTCTGAGACCCAAGCATTTGGCCTTATAATGAACAGCGGCTGTTGGTTTGTTCCCTACTTTATTTCTTAGAAACACCGCACCCCATTTTTACCATAAAGCTCATAATTACGAAGGTATAAAATCTAGATAACCTAATTTTGTCGACGTTAACTCTTGCGCATATAATTTGGCGCCATAAAACGAACGCTACGTGATGACAGACGCTTCAAGACCGCGAAATTATACATTTTATGACCACAGATTACCTACACACCATGTTTCAAATGTATTTTAAAAAAACAATACAATTAAAAATAGACCTTATCCTTTGATGTAATAAAGAATCGGTTTTCTTAAATGAAAGAAATAATCAAATGAGGACAGGTGAGTGATTTGACGAATGGTTTTATTTGACTTTTTCTGATTTGGTTTTGATTGACGGACATCCTGTAATCTTATATCTGTATAATTCATATTCTGTAGTTTGCACAGGGCCAGATCGAAAGTACTCGACGACCATAAACTGACGAGCGTGTAAAAAAAGTGTTGATCAAAGTGAAAGAAGCGCAAGGGTCAGCAATCGGTGATGATGTGAACGACAATTTAATGGTGACCTATTGCCCAGACCTCCGAGACTCATTAAAACAATAAGGGAATTTATGTAAATCTGTAGTATTGTTTCTGTAGTAGTATTGTGTATCTGTAGTATTGTAATTTGTACTACACAGAAAAAAAATAACAAAGATAATACACAAACGGTCCTGAGAGATCTTTTTACTAATAATGAAAATAATATTCTTAAAGTAGGTAGGATAAACATCCGTGAGGTGAATAGTCATGGCTGAAAAACAGCGTGGTGAGTTTGTCTAAAGGTCACTATTTCCAGTCCAGTGACAATTTCGTCATAAGTGTGCTTATATTTAAAACTTTTAGTCAGTTTTACATAGATTTAATACATAAATTTCACACTTCTAATGAATAGGTACTTTATTCTATTCTATTATTAATATAATTCTCTAAGGGCAGTAGATTATTTTAGCGGGGGTACAAGATATATATACCTTGGTATAATTCTGTCAAGGACCTTTGCAATAATACTGCTTCTAGAGATGGCGGTAAAGCCTCCAGGCAGCCCTTTCACTCATTTCTTCCACTATTCCACTATATTACATACCTATTACCTATAACTACTATTCAGTTATTAATAACTAATACCTACTACTAATTAACAACTTACTGTTATAGAGATATTATACATAGATTTGATATTAGAATTATTGGCTCTGTAATTCAGACAGATTTCTACTTATTAATTATACAAAACAGTATTGCTCTTGCACAATGTAGGTAGACGTTCCTAGAGATGGGTTTAAGTCAGTAGGTATACGATTCTATCAAATATTTCAGTGTAAATGAAGTGCTAATTTTAATGTTGATTTTGACATAATATGAGGGAAGTTTCTAAGTAGGATATCATGCTGTTTTTATTCTAGTTACTATAGAAATAATAAAAGATGTATGATTAAAATAAGATAAAAAAAACATGAGATTAAAATAATAATAATAATTCCTCAGGCCCTGTGTTTCTTGAACTGACTCTTGTTTGGTTCTTTGTGACTTTTAAATAACTTTCACCAAAAAATAAATGATTTCTGGGTGGTTAATATATAATAAATAAAAAATAAATGGTTCTTCTAGGTGGGTATGAGACATGCGGTCTAAGGACCTTGAAGGGCTAAGAAAATTGAATAATAAATAAAAATCTTATTAAGTAATAAGGTTTCCGTATATTTGAACACATTAAAAAAAGCGGTAAATAATTGATTAAGATTTTGTTTTATCTCGAAAAGCTTGCAATTTTTCTTCGTTCGTAGCTGTCACAGTGTCACAGATTGTGCCAGCTGTAGTTATAACTGGATACCATGGTAACCTATCTATAGCCCATAAACAATTCAGCTCATAATAAAAACTTTTTGTATTTTTTTATACACCTACTGTTATTATAAACGTGGATGAATATGTATTCTACTACACATGAGATAGTGCCTATAGTAACTTAAGTTGCTAACCAACTTAATTAAAAATGTAGAGTACATTAATTAACATTTTCCAGGCTCTACATTTTTGACCCTTTCTTGATGCTCCATAAAAACAAAGTGATAAAATCCTTAGTTTATTTGACGGCTGCCGGGCTGCCTCGCTGACAGGCTGCCTGGTCGACGACCGCGGCATTTGAATGTCAGCTGATAAGCGGACTGATAAGTGCCATCAAGGCCGTATTGATCTCTCGTCAAACATTTACGTTTTAGGTGAATTCCTAATTGGTTATTTATTATAAACTAAGAATAGATAAGAATTATTATTATATTTTTACGGTATCATTGTTTTAATTTGTATTATTAGATCCTTTTTCATTCGTCCTATGTCATAAGGTATAAAAGGATTTTAAGAAATTCCAATATGTTTCTGATAAGTCATTATAAACTATTAGATAGGATATAGTTAGATATTTTTCAATAAGGGATATTTACAAACAGGTTTCATCATACAGTACATATGTATAAAACAGGTTGGAAACCATCCAAACAATTTACCAGCATTCTAAGAACTTCCTGGTATTTTAGATCTACTTGAATGAGATGATATCAAAAACCGACAACCTTCGTCAAACAACAGCGTTGCCAGTACAAATTATAAATTTACTAAATAGGTAGGTATAAACTTACCAAAAATGTGGTTCTTAATGATCTTTCAATTATTACAATATATTTTAAAAATATAATACAGTTATATTTCAAAAGCATTTTATTATTTACCTACATAATATGTACCTAGATCATCATTAGGTACCTATATTGAGAGTATTAGGTACCAAAATATTAATACTATTTTGAATTGAAGTCTAAGATATTTCATATATAAAATAATACAATTGATGCATAATAATCCTCTTTATAGATAATACATAAAAATGAACATACACTTATCTTATCTCAGCTATGTAACTATTACAACCAACTTACAATTTACTTTTTAATAATAAATAGACAATTAAAATGTTAATTTTTCATTAATTAACTCCGATAAGTAGTGCAATAATCGCGAATTTGCAAACGAAACGTAGGCACAACAGTAATCACGGCACGAGTGAGTTACGCGGGAAAAAACGGCCGGGGCGGTGCGGTGGGCGGCGGGCGGGGCTGGGCGCCGCCCACGTGCGAGCGAGACAGACAGACGCATGCAGGCCGCTGCAAGGTCACCCCTCGCAACTCGAGAGTCGCAACCCACGTGAACCTTTTGACTTCAAACTTGTCAATGACACGATTGAATCGTCATCGTCATTTTGATTTTTCTTGAGATCTATTTTTATTAGATTTTATGTTGTATTTTTTCCAGGTGTTACACTGTATTTAAGGAAATTATCTCGCATGAAAGTTTTAACTATTTTTCCATCAAAAAGCTATTTTTAAACGTTTTATTCATAAAAAAGAAATTACATATATTATTTATATTTTTTTAATTATTTAAAAAAATACAAATATTTTTTTACATTTTGACTAAATTTCATCGTTCTTATTATATTCGAAATTCAAAATCAGTTAATGCAGCGTTCATTCAAGATCGTTATAAATCGCAACGCCCGCAGCGTACTGCTAAATAAAAAAAATCAAGCGCTATGCACTTTTTGCATAGCGCATCTTATCACGGTGGGACGTGTGATTGAGTGCGCTAGTTCCAGTGTCGTCCGCAGCGCTGCAGCGCTGTAGTCACACCGAGCCGCTCCGCGCGTCACTCCCGCCGCGGCGCGCTGACCGACCGCACCGTATCGTGTCACGCTCCGGTAATCACGTAAACATTCACACGTGCTCTCGCGAAGTGAACCCAGTTCAGTATTCAGTGCTAGTGTAGTGTCAACCGATACACCTGTTTAAATACCTATTGACGGATTGAAACGACGTCTGACGAAGTCACGTATGTCGAAAACAAATATAAGTTGGAAAACAAAGGTTCAGTTTACTTAGGTGCAGGTGATTGGTAAACCGGTGATATTGGTTGTGGACAGATACAGGAATTTCCATTTTAAGGTAAGGACTTTGAAAAGAAATTTCAATTTATATGGTTGTCGAATGAAGTGTTTGTTATTTATATATGTGCTATAAGTTTTCTAAGATCACATTTACTCTTTTTAGTATTTACCTAATTTATTTGACTGGACTGAGGTCATAATTAGTGTTTAAAGTTGGCAAATCCGACTTAAGTTCTCGCACTTCATATTGATGATTAGACGGATGAATTTGTGCGGCGGCAATGAAACGTTTTGTTAATACGAAACAAATTTATAGCTTGAAACAATTTGTTTTATCATAATAGGTATGTCACAACGAGTGGTGCATTTATATACGGTGCTAATCGTAAAAATATACCTACGTTAAATATAAATTACATTGGCTTAACGCTTACGCTCGCTTTGGCTTTTTTGCCTTCCCCCTCCGAAATAACTGGTGACCCACCATTTTTTATTCATATAAAAAATTTAGGAAGCTTTTTGGGAAAAGCCGCGATTGTAAATATTTACCAAAAAGGCATAATTTAACCGAACAGCTGCTTAAAATTTTGTGTTTTAGTCCTTCAATACGGTTTTAATTAGTAAATATTATCTTACCTATGTATCCTACAAATATAACAATTTAAATGTGAATATAACCTTTAAATCAAAGTGATATTAAAAAATTTCATGAAACATTTCCTCTTAATTTTTTAATTTCAATTAATCATTTTAATAATTGAAACTCTACCTATGTTTTATCAGCTACATTTGCAACATTTGGTAACTCAGTATAATTAGTTAGTAGTAATAAAAGTAAGTTTATTCTTTATTGAAACAAAGTATGAAGTGCATATTTCACTTGTCCGCCATCTTTAGTTGTAGTGCGTTGCGGGTGAAGGCCGGCGGGGGGAAGGGTGCGGGTTACCGGGGTGAGGGGGTTCTAGAGTGAGACGGCGCGCAAACACAGCCCTTTTGAGTACTTTGACGTTTAGGATTTTCTATGAAATCCTATTATGCATGCTATTTTTTTGTTAATACATGTATTTATTGCAGTAATAGTATTTGTTAGCTAATTATCTATTTATACTCACCTTTTTTAATAAAGTAGGTTCCTATGTAATTCAATAATCATTAAAAGCCTTAGCAGATACATTAACTACCACTAGCTTTATTTAATTTTTCATTATGTAGGTATGCCTATCTGCTATTATTAATTAATATGCTTTTATTAACATTATACAAAAAATCATTAAGCATGTAGTATTAAAAATATAATAAGTACCTAGTCTACTTAATAAATAATAATTTGTATATAATCTATGTATAATATATCATTAATAGTTTACGTATATATCTTCTTATGTAATAATTTCTAATGTAAAAAAAATTGTAATTTATTTTGTTTCTCAAGTAAGTTAGTCATGTCTTATTATTTTGAGTATAATTAAATGTATAAGTCTTATCTAAGATCATATCTGCATAACAATAATAGCAGATAAATACAATAATGAAAAAGGACCTAATAGGTACCTATTATCTAAATTAACCAAACAGAAAGTGTAAGACAGTTGACTTCAATAAGTTTTTGATTATTTTTACGGAAATTAACGCATTTCTGATAAATAATTTGTTTAAAATGATAAGTATTTTCTATCCGTTATTAAGTCGGCATAAATAGATTATAAATAAAAAGGTGGTCGTGGTGTGTATCAAATCAATGGACTATTCAATAATAATGTGTGATAACTGATAAGTATTCCAGAGTAATATACCTACCTATTCTTCTTCAGTTTGGTTTATCCACTGTTGGACGAGTGGCGTAACTAGCAAGCCTCAATGTAAAAACAAATTGATGAAGTTTTGCCTATTATGAAAACGAACGTGGACTGTCGAACGTTGGACGTAAAGTTGGTACCTCGCAGTATACACCTGAAAGTTGGATTGTATAATAAGTGAACTAAAACTGAAATACCATTTATTTTTTATTTTAAAGTTGTAGTTACACTGAACACAGTGACAATGTAGGACCTGTGGTATTATTAGAATTTAGGACATTTCACTTTTTCCTTGAAGTTTAGGAGGATCGACCCTTTTCAAGGAGACTTTCTTTTATGGAAAAGAAAAACTCGAAAAAGTATTTTGAAATAAAGGTGTCAGCGGGCACCATGCAACAACATTGGCATAGCTACGCCACTGTATTGGACATAGGTCTTTCCTAAGAATAGCGCTATCCATAGAAGATATTGCCCTAATCGCCACGGTCAACAAGCAGCGATTGAAGATTCCTAACAGTCTCACTAACAACCTTGCTGACCGTTGAAGATAACATTTAAAGCTGGAATTTTTAGAGATGATATACCGCCAGCATAATCGGTGGTCGGAAAAATTACCGATTCGTTTTCATCAGAGTATCGTCTATTTTCAGCAGGGTGAGGCGAGTAGGTGAGGTTTACTTTGGCTTAAACTTAGTATAAAGCCTCTAAAACACCTTTAGTATGTAATATAGCTACTTGTATATTATTATATATTCTCATCCTAATACTTCTTGAAGATATTAATGCTACATGTTAATCTCTTGTCAATGTATTCATAGAAAATTTGATTTTTCACAAACTGTCGTGGGTCTTTATCTTACAAAAAAATACGAAAAAAGTTATAGGTATTTACCAAGAGAAAATTATAAAAACCTGCGTCACTTGCTTATTTTTTAAATAACAAGTGAAGTGAATCCAAGCGGTTTTTTAATAAGATAATAGATAGTTTTGTTTAATTTAGGTAGATATTGTTAACGTTTAGCGCAAAGCTGTAAAATAGTCAAGATGCGCTTCTAACTTTTATTTTCACCACTCATATTGTCTTGACTCTTGATTGAATATGTTAAGATTTCGGACTGAAGCTTATATCGAATTAAAATATAGCTTTAATAACTCATTGATACTATTTACATGACCGAGAGAATTTCAACAATTCCTCGTCATTGCAGATCCAAAGAATAAATATATAAATTGGTACCTAAATAGTTAGGCGAGCTTTACGAATATACCTACTTAACTCATATTACGCAATGTTTGAATTATGAAAATATATTCATTGGATATTAGATAAATTTATTACATTTGTGCATATAAGTTTATGTGAAGTCGTTTAAATATATAATTAAAGATGTTTTAAGATCTTATCCACGAAGAAACACGGTTATGTATACAACCTATACCTAACCGTGATTCAGCCACAAGCATGGCTACTCACTTCGCCGTAAAAAAGAGTTAAAGTAAATAGGAATTTCCTAGATTACTTCTGTGACATTCTTGAACGCGAATACAGCTTTCTTTACTCATTTCACCATCGAACCCACTGTGCACAGTCATAAGCATGGGAAGTGACTCGTTTACATCCTGGCATTGCTCTCACCAATGCAGTTGATTAGAAATGCATGAGAAATTGTCAAACCACAAGTTCTGCTGTCAACATAGTAATTATAAAACAAAATGGCGGCATATAGGTACGCAGTGTCAATGTCAACGGTAATCACTCTGCATACTCTGTCAATGTGTTTGTTTATGACAGCGACAAGACTGCGTTATATTATAAGAAATTTTCATAAGATAGGTTCACTATTTTTGCAGTCTTCGTGTTTTTTTAAATTATTAATAACCGGAAGGAAAATTCAAGTCAATGCAAGTCAACATACCAGTAGAAACCTATAATGAAACATACTTGAACCCTAAAATATACCTACACTGGAAAAGGTATCTTATATGTATCTTTTATTATTAAAAATGTTCTCTTATATAATATGTAATATGTATTTTATACAATATTGGAAGGATTTTTAATTTTTCTGTAGTAAAAATATTGCGAAAGTCCTTGAAAATCATAGTAGAGAATCTCGAATTGAATTCACATTTTGCATATCCCGCGAATAAATGCGTAAGGCATAGATTATTGCATACGGATGATTGCTTTCAAAATCATGAGTAGTCTTATATTATATTAATGACTAATTAACGTATACGACGTCATAGATATCAGCTAGTCATCAATTAATTCCACTTTTATTTAAAATTAAACAAGATGGCGTCGTGCGCTTGCGCACTCAATGTCAATGCTGCCGTTAATCACCCGCCATATTTATTACATATTTATTTTTGCTTCAAATGTAAATTTATTTCCACTATTAACATATAGCCTGTCGCTCGCGGTTATTGGTATAGACATATTTTTGTTAACTAGCTTTAGTTCCGTGGTATCGCATAGTAAAATATCTAATGGTACATTTCAGACAACTTCAGAATTTTTGAAACCCAAATAAGAATAAAATTATTTAACTATTAATCATTTAATATGATGTATCTTAATTGGGGCACTTTTTGTTTATTTAACCGCTGATGAGTTATATATAGTTACTAGCGACCCGCCCCGGCTTCGCACGGGTCTACATTTTTTGACAAAAATGTAGGGGTTGTATGTAATTTTTTATGCCACATTATAAAAAAATACAAACAAAAAAAATCGTCCAAAAAAAAAATAAAAAATTTAAGGGTGAACAACCCATATCACTTAGGGGTATGAAAAATAGATAGTAGCCGATTCTCAGACCTACTGAATACGCATATAAAATTTGGTAAGAATCGGTCGAGCCGTTTCGGAGGAGTATGGCAACGAAAACTGTGACACGAGAATTTTATATATTAGATAATTATTATTAAGTCCAAATAAAACAGCTCTTGTCCTATTAAAACGCTATATCTTATTCATTCTATTTGTCAATCCAAATTTTAATATATTTTTTATAAAATGATTAAATTGAATGTAATAAATTTAAAAGACAATGTTATAAGTCGTCAATTTTGCATATGTAATATAAGAATTAAGGCTTCATCTACGTTTACTGGCTATAGAATTGCATAAAGTAATTTAAGGCCATTATAATCCATAGTTAGTATAGTTATTAACGTTACATAAATATACTTAGTATTAACTGCATAATTTAAAACCTCCTACGAGCTCCATCCAGTGTTCCACCTGACCCGTTCTAGCAAAAATCACTTTCAGCAAGCTGTTGTGCTTCTAATGCTGCAGCATTGATACTTTCTTTTGCTAATACTAAGGCCACTTATATTAGTGTATGTAAACATGGCACTGGTAACAACACCGTACATACATACATACATATACATCAATCCTCTTTCCCATTGGGATAGGCGGAGATCACGGAAACTTTAGTGTGTATAGGTACCTACATCAAATAACGCATAGGTTATATTTTTATAACGAGTTCATTGGGCAAATTTAAACGATGACTGTTAAGTAAGTTGGAAAAAATCTTGCTATCTGAGAGGCTTTTCAATCAGCGAAGTGTTTCGATTACCATGACAACGTATGTATCGGACATATAAAACACCATTGAAATAGAGTGTACAGACTACAGTGACTGCTAATTTGAGGGGTTTTGAGTACTACTATTGCTATTATGTCCCAAACATTATGTCTTATTAACGTAATGACATAATGTATTTTATTTGTATATAATAAGTATTACGCCTCTGCTTTCTATGTAGTTTCCACACTGTCCAGTTTCTATATTATCGTATTTAAGCTTAATTAATATAGTTAAAAATATGTTTTGTTTCGCTCTATCTAATATAAAAAGACTACAGAATGAAAGAAACATATGTATTTTAATTATATCAATAATATTGTATTTTATTAACGCGAGTATCACACATTTAAATAAAATACTTTATACCGGATTAAAACGCGATTTATTATTTATATTGTTTAAATTATTTATCCCGACGTTTCGCATGCTTTTCAGCAACCGTGGTCGCGGGGAGAGTTTTAATCCGGTATACAGTATTTTATTTAATTATATCAAGCTTATAATACGTTTACGAATAAGGGAGTAAGACTTTATCATTCCGATATAAAGTTGAATTAGAATATTCGAACAAAACATGTCGTATTTTATGTGTAATTAGATAGATCAGAGATTCTTATCAATCCCAATAGATAGAATTAAATTCTCTAAACGCACGTAAACATTGTTAGAAACAGTTTTATGTTTAAAACAGTTATCGCGCCATGATTCCTGAATGTGGGTGGTGATACCATTTTGAGTATTTTATTAATTTAAACAACGGTCATGGCTATTTACATCCGCTTTAACAGTTAAACAGTTGCTGATTTGACTATTAGTAACGGTAGAATACTTTAGAGAATTGTAAAATGTGAGATGTCAATCGTCATTCGTGAGATGCGTGGGAGTTGAGTGCTATTCACTATTTGGACTAAGTCGTGCCGTGTTCGTTTGGAAAATTTAAAATATTTCAGGGGTGTTTTAAATGATTTGGCTTGTGTCAATATCTCAGAGCTCTTAAACTATCGAGTATCGCTATGCAAAAAATAAGTTCCCGTCGTGAATTAATAATTAATACATTAAACATAGTTACATATAATAATAATATCGTATAGGATTCTTTATATCTATGGGTATATTTATGGATAAAAATGACTTAAGAATTAGAATAATAATCAATTTTAATTTTTGAAGTACCTAGGTATGTAGGTATTATCATACCTTTTCACCACTAATATACGTAACTATAGAAATTATAGTAGGTACGTACGTAATTATAAAAATCAATGTACTCATATGTTTGTTCTCTATGCATTTCTAAACCATTCATCCGATTAGGACAAACTTGGGTGAGTTTATTCTACATGCGCCCGCGAAGGTTCCTGGCCCAAAAAAAAACAAACACTTATATATAACTAGCAATTGCCCCCGCAACCCCCCTTGTGGGTTGAATTTCGTAAAATCCGTTCTTAGCTGACCTCTACTCGGCGAAAGGAATATTCCTACCATATTTCAAGTCGCTACGCCTTATGGTTCCAGAGATATCGTGATGAGTGACTATATAGGTGGGAATCTCTTTTATATATATAGATAATTTAACTCCTTTACCTCAACGTGGCAACGCTTGCCGGGTAAAGCTAGTACTTACTTAATCATTTTAAGCTCACCATATATCCTACAACTAATATTAATTATTATCAATTCTATAATTTTCATCCTTGTCAGGAAGGGCTTTTTTTATTTAATTTTATGTCAGATATCGACAGACGAGTATGAGGTTCACTTGGTGGTAGGTGATACAGCCACAGAATATCAGTCAATGATGCGCTCGACCTAATTTTTACTTCGAGCGTTCGGAAATCCGACGCACTGAAACACTGACAGAGACTGAAACCGAAACGCACAATATGCATTTCACGGTTTTTCCATCTATGAACGGCGGTTCCATCGATATTCCTCACACCCGTTCAACGTACGAAGTTACCAGACGTGGTGAAAACACGCCTATAGACAATTATAAACGTGTTGTCTCAATGGGATTCAAACCCACGACCCTCGGTGCGCACGGTAGGTGTTCTACCGAACGCGCCTACGAGTCCGTCAAAACTTATAACATTGAAATAATGGTTATTTTATATGAAACACCTTAGGTAAAAGTGACTGGCATCCACTTTGGGGCAGTTCCCAGGAGTTAGATCACAAAAGCCACACCATAGATTCTAGAATATTGAACGATAAGCCGTGACAACACCGACAGCCCGGACTGCTATGACATTCGGGCATTTATCTAAATGTACAGGTCATCTCGGTCACTCCGTTCGATTCGTCACCGATTAACATAAATACGACATTACGCCGACTTAATTGACACCGGGAGATTTATGTCGTACGACGGAAGAATTTTTATCGTTTCGATATCGTTACTTGTAGACTAGTTTGTTTGTTTTTTGTTCACTTTTGGGTTTTACGTTGATGTTTCCGGTGATTGGTATTCTATTATGAATTGATTTTTTTTAAGTATATAGTGTTTATTTTTAAATAGGGCCAGTCTTCAAGTTTACTAGACGTAGGTAAACTAGAGTCTAAACTAGCCCAAAAGGACCGGGTAGTTTTGGGCAGGCAACCCAACTGCAAGCCCTCTGGTATTGTGGATGTCTATGGGTGGCGATGATCACTTACCAACACTGAGCTGCCTGCCCGTTTGCTATATAAAAAATAATATATTTTAGATATGGACAGATGAGCATGAGGTTCACTTGATGGTAAGTGATACCACAGCCACAGAACATCATTCAATAATGCGCTGTCGACCTACCTTTTACTTCGAGCTTTCGGAAATCCATAGACTGAAGCCGAAACGCGCAATATGCACTTCACGGTTTCTCCATCTATGAACGGTGGCTCGTTACCCGGTCGCAATTTCGATATTCCTCCCACACCTTCAATGCCCAAAGTTACCAGAAGTGGGGAAGACATGCTTACAGAAAATTATAAACATGTCGTCCCGGTGGCATTCGAACCCACGACCCATCGATGCGCACGGCAGGTGTTTTACTGAATGCGCCAACCCGCGCAAGCCCGTCAACAAATATTTATTTCATATAAAAAATATTATGTGTCATTTTATGTAATTATTTGATTGTTACGATAATGATTGCATATTATAATAATAAGCTGTTTGATACTTGAAAGTTGAAACAGCAAAGTTATTATCTATTATTTTTAACACCCACACATTTTTTAATTTTTTTTTATCAAATCTTTACTATTCTTACTCAAAGTTCGCTTTACTGGATTACGTCTAAGTAACTACTGTGATATTATAAAAAATCAGTATAATGTAAATGCACTTTTGCGGTACAAAGTGGCGTAGCTAATCAACGTCAGTTAATTAAAAATTTAAAAATGCTTTAAGTTCTAAGTCTATTTTTATTACAGTTTAAAAATGGCAAACTATTTATTCTTGTTATGTGTATCGCTATGAAGATGAAGCCTATAGAAATTTCGCTCACTCAACATCTGTTCCTAGCGTGTTTAAAACAATCGCCGTTACCCATCACCGAGTGATCTATAAATATGTCAAAACGTAATTATTCTCAAGTATTCGAATAATCGATGCTTTTATATCGTACGAATTGCTCAGATCGTGTAGCACATAATTACAATCAGATCAAAAACGTATCGAGTAAACAGAGGAAGGTATAATTCGATCAAAAGTGCAATAAAGTATCGCGGACGACATCAGTGTGTGCTATTCGATTAAACAAGGATTGTAGAGTGACCATGGTTTTGGGATTTATAGTTTTTTTTTAGGTTAAGCAATCTTTTATTTACTTCTTTTTATTAGGGAGTCTATAAGATGATATGTTTCTAGGATTATAAAATAATATCACATACGATCTTGTAAAGTATTGATGTTTTGATTAAAAATGTTACTACTCACTTTAAAGAAAAACAATTATACGGAATGTTAATATTTTTTTTACAATTAATAGGTATTAAATATTACCTCATCACTCCTTATCATGTGAATATCGCAGTAGAAACTTATTGCACAGTATTTCTAAAGATATTTGATGTTTCAAATTATAACCATTCCTTACTGCTTTTTATCTCTTTAATATTGACTTTTATATTAAACATCCATAGCATTTTTTTTTGTATGGACATAGTCATGAGTCATCTTTTATCATTTCCGTTACTTTTATTAACATTCGATTTTCTATAAAAAAATAAAAATCCTAGACATGTTTAATGCATGGCCACCCACACTGATAGCGTATCACCAACACCAATAATATCAACAAGAAATAACGCGCACCATACGATACTTTGATCTCGTTCAAATTTATCGAACGTTTGTTGATGCTCGAGTGTTTGTGTTCTATCGTTCGCGCGAATGTGTCGGATAGTGCATGTTTTGACAGCGCGTCGTTCGCACCCATCCGTAGCGAGTGCGCTCGCGCATCGTGTGAGGAATGCGCAACTGAGTCCCGTATCCCAAGATGTGACTCAGGTTTGAATCTTGTTTTAGTACTTCTCAAATCATTTTTTCTTTATAGAACTTTGATATTTGGAAAGTTCTCAAGAACTATAAAAGACAGTAACGTTTCTGAATACCTGCTGTTTCTGAATTCTATGAATAAATAATTTACTACTTTTTTAAATAATTTTTTAATTTCTAACCACACCTACTACCTATTTGTAACTATATGTACAAACTTGAAATATTTATCTCTGTTTTAGTGATCATTTTTTACAGGTGATCAACGTCCAGTGTCCTGCCCGAATTACTATTTTTAAGCGTGGGGTTTCACCCTGGGACTTCCGGTGCTAGACCAATTATTTACCACTGAGTCACGGAGACTGTCCGTATTACGTATACGTATTACTTGCTTTTAAATAAAATACTGTATACCGGATTAAAACGCGATTTATTATTTAAATTATTTATCCCGACGTTTCGGATGCTTTTCAGCAAACCTTCTAAAGCCCCAAATCCAACATACTAAAAAACAAGAGGACACCGTTAGTCAATATTGTCATAATATAGAAAATTACAGTAAATATCAACTCCGTAGGAATAGATGGCGTTAATATGTAATTATTGTAAAACAAAAACTTGGCGATTAAAAAGAGTGGCGGCGAGTTTCTTGCCAGTTCTTCTCGTCCGCTCTACGCCCTTGATTTGTGAACTGGTAGTAAATGTAAAATTAGAAGCATTTAATATTAGTAATATTAGTAATTTAATATGTATTATTTTTTAATGACGTTCATAGATGTACATTGTGTTACCTAAATTAATAGATTATTTTTTAATTTAATTGAATTAAATATGGCAACTTTGTGACATTTCAAATATAAGACAACTGTCATCTTTCAGTCTCCCGCGACCACGGTTGCTGAAAAGCATCCGAAACGTCGGGATAAATAATTTAAATAATAAATCGCGTTTTAATCCGGTATACAGTATTTTATTTAAATGTGTGATACTCGCGTTAATAAAAGACAATATTATGTGCACTCGTATTACTTGCTACTGTAAAATGTATCATAACTGGACAGCAATACAGTGTCAACCCACAAAATGATAAAAATTTGAATTTTGATACCAATCGCTTCCTTATGAGCTAGAGTACATATTTCAAAAGAAAATATAACATTAAAATCGTTTTAATAGCAAAAATATTGAAAAAACTAGTGGGCACGAAACCCTAATATGTTTAGAATATTTAACAATAATGCACTAAATTCTATTACTTTGATTGCTACCAAGAAAAACGATATACATTTAGTGTAATAATAATAATTACAAAAAAATATCTATTATTTCTGTTACTTTTTAAAAGATATTTAATAAAACCTAATTAAAACTTCAAACTCAATATTCTCAAAACGGCAACCGTGTGGGTTGACACTGTATTGCTTAATAGCGTCCAACTCTATGTGACGTTTTCACCAGGGATGTTACAGAGCTTCGATTTCGGTTCCGAAAAGTCGGAACTTCCGATTGATTTTGCACCTCCGATTCCGATTTCGGTTCAGATAGATTTAAATCGGAGGTTATAATCGGAGGTCGAAGCACATCGGCGGCAGTGGCCGCGGTCAGTGCCATTTTATTTAATTAACTTCTGTTTAAAATTTAAGAAAATTTGTTTATTTTTATATATCACACCCAGGAAGGTGTATACTTATTTGAAATGAATTAATGAAACTGATGAATAATGTTTGTAATTTTATTTTATTACACAATTTTCTTTTGTGTCTGCCTCCGATTCCGGTTTCGGTTCCGATTTCGGTTCCGATAAACCAAATTTAAAAACTTCGATTCCGAATTCGGTTCCGGTAAAACCATTTCTGTAACATCCCTAGTTTTCACAGCTAAACCGTTACTGAAAAATAGAATGAATTTGTAAAGTAACAAACAAACATGCAATCCCTAGACTCCGTGGCAATCGTATATAAAACAACAACCCCCCAATTCGTCTGTAACTCACGCAGCATCTTTACAAGTCATTAGCCCCCCATACCCCCTCCCCTCCGCCCCCCCCCCCCCCCCCCCCCCCCTCCGCGCCCCTCCCGCGCCCGTTTGTAATTAACCGGGGGCCATAAATTGACCGTAACTGTCATATCATATTGATTTAGTCCCGACCGCTTCCGATGAGAATTAAAATTGTTGCCCTTTTTTATGTTGTTATTTTTCGCTAGCTACTTTAATAGAGGTTTCAGTTCGAAAGTATGAAATATAACTAGGACAATAGATAAATTTGTGTTTGTGCAGCGCTTTAAATACAATAAGTATACAGTTTACTCACTATGGGGAATCATACGTACAAAAATATAAAAAAAAAATAGTACAACTGAACATACCTTTCTTATACAATAGCAATGTCTTCAATATACTATAGTCTATAACTTTTTTTATGTTAGATATCGAAAGACGAGCATGAAGTTCACTTGATGGAAGGTGGGATTCGAACCCACGACCGATCGATACGCACGGCAGGTGTTCTACCGAACTCGCCTAGGAGGCCTTAGGAGGCCTAGAAGCATAGCATAGTAGGAGAAAGCATGGTTAGGTTTAGGTTTCGCATATCTGAAAATCAGAACCCCAGTATCTTTAGCGTATAACAGCCTTTTATCTCCAATTCTTTTCAGTTGATTGCTAAATGGTAAGTAGAGTTCGGTGACCTAATCACGGATGTATACCGTAAATTCTGATTTTAGGGTCTTTGGAGGAAAACTGTACAATTAAAACAAAGTTGTCAATTCAATCTTTCATTGACATTCTTTTAAAGTGTTTAGTGTGTGTATTGTTTGACTCTCGGAAGGTACAAGCTCAATTTATTTTTTTGTAGTATATAGGAGAATATCCGATTATGCGGCTTACCTCACAGAAATCAAACACCGCCACATGAACACCCGGTTGTTAGAGATGCGATGTCGGCCTTTAAATATATTTTATTCTAATAACATAGAAACAACGTGTATATTGTATATATAACCTCGGTCGCTCGTTATTGCCGGCCCGCTCGCCTGTCAGCTGTCAATCAGTCAATCAATCAAGCGACACGGCCGAATTTATTGATCGATTCTCGAATGTTCGCTAATATGATGGAACTACGGGTACACAACTCACAGTCGAAGTTATACAGAGGCTAAGGGGCCGTCCATTAATCACGTGAGGTCGTTTTTCTCATTTTTTGACCCCCCCCTCCCCCTGATGATATTTGGTGAGGTTTGGGACCACTCCCCCCCCCCCTCCCCCTGGATCACGTGTATTTTTTTGGAAGTCTATGTAAAGGCTATTTTTGACTGGAAAAAATATTTAACAAATGGCGTTTTGATTCGAAAAACATTTATATGTATTTGCAATAAAATTAATGAATAATTAATTAATTAATTAATTAATTTTCGCGCCGTTTAAAATTTCGGTTCATAAATAGCGCTTTTTGACAAAAAATAAATAAAATTAATACACGTGATGTCTAACGAGACCCCCCCTCCCCCCTCGTGATGTTTCGTGATGTTTTCCGTACCCCCTCCCCCCCCTTTTGAGCCTCACGTGATTAATGGACGGCCCCTAAGTTTGAATATGTGTTAAGAACTAAGCTCTGGTACGAAAAATTCATTTACAAATAGAAATTTAAATACAAACATTTTGAATAGTATTTGAATTGCATTATAAATTTTATAATTGAATATAAGTATTTTTATTCAATTAAGTAACTTGATTATTTACTTGAGTAGTACTGTCCTGAATAAATGAAATCCATTTCAAGAATTTTAAAATACATACATTTTGTTTTTGCAAAATAGACTTTAGTTTTTAGCACTATTCTCACGATCTATGTACATAACATAGATTTCAGTCTTAGTGACACAGGCCGGCAACGCATCTGCCTTTCTTATAGTGTTTGTTACAAATGGCGTCAGTGATCACTTACCATCTCTTAATAACTGCCCGATTGCCTTCTGACCCTCTACTGTTACGAATCTAGATTTTCTTGCTTAAGATATCAGGACAGTTAATATTTCTTGCAACGCTCCAATGTAATTTATAAATAAACGAAAATATCGCTCGATGTCTCTGAACCGAACGACTCTGAGAATCGGTTTGCCCTGAAGTCACGCTAGTCCTTGGACGTAAAAAAGATTTATATCCGTTATTAGATATTGTTTTATGACAATAATTATAAACTATTTCTGTATTTTAAACCTTATCACTTTGTAATAAGATAAAATATTGTTTGGAGGACCGTTATGCAATAAAATATGCAGTGTAATTATATCGAATGAAGCGGGCTGTCTGTCTGTGCGTCAATCAAACTGTGATGTAGATCGATTGGATACGATCTTTGTTTACGCTAACGTTTTATTACGGCAAAATATAAATTTAAATTAATTTTCCTCTGGACTTTAGTTCATCATGAGTTTTTTTTAATTTATTTACTCCGTTGGTTTAATAATGTAACGTATACATATGTGCATCTCGGCATTCGAAAGGAAAGTCGGACTTTCTTGCGACATTTCTTTCTAAGAAACGAAACTGAGAGAAAAAAACATATTTTTTTGTGCTACGACATTGAGGCAACGCTTGTCGTGATGGTCAACATGCTTAGCAATGAATATCGATAAATTGGTTTTGGAAGATATTATATTCAAACAATAACTACTAGCGTTGCCCGGAGCAAAATAATCCCATTTTTAAACCCAAAAGTCACTACTTTTTAGCTTCCACTCACTTTAAATGTGACTCGACCAATCATTTATAGTCTGCACCATATTTTTCATTCAGGCAAGATGATGAAATACTGCATGAGGGAACTAATATGAAGTTCTGTGATCTGTGATCACGGATGTTGAGATTTTAAGGGTACATTATGAGGACAAATTCGATGTTTTTAAATTCCATCTAGAGAATTTTAAAAATACCACGCATACCATCTTGATGTCTGGAAGTCCACAACTGTGCGATTCAGGAATCAGTGTCTCAGCCCTCAGGAGACACTTCTTGCCTCGCACAACCACTCTGTGGAATCAGCTTTCGCCGGCGGTTTTTCCGAACCGATACGACTTGGAAACCTTCAAGAAGCGAGCCTACATCTTTCTTAAAGGCCGGCAACGCACCTGCAAGCCTTCTGGTGTTGCGGATGTCTATGGGCGGCGGTGATCACTATAAAAAAAAAAGACAAGTATATTAAATGGGGATAAAGAAGTTTTGAAATGCATTTTTTTTTTAAAAAACTATTAAATCCACCAGCTTATCCGCTCTTGACCGCTTTTTAAAAGATTACTAGAAACATTTACTCTCACAACAACGATTGTCCTTTTATTAATTCTTTAGTGTTTTTCGTCCTTGTGACATTGAAAATCCCATACATACTTTGCCTTTTTAAGCATTCTAAGTTTTGTCGTAGAGAAGCTTATTATAGCATAACAATAACTCTGTTCGCCGCTGAGCCACGTACGGTGTAAGAAATAAGAACTAAATCGAACCGTTTAAACTGCAAATTGTCATCAACGTTGTTTTATTGCATATTGAAGTGGGAAATAATTGCATTGTTGACCTTTGCTATGCAAATAGGAGTCGTGGCCCTTGCAGTCGAGTGTGAATTTTAATTTCTTGGAAATGTTAGTTCGTTGAGCTAATAATTTGCAAAGATGCGAATGACGATGTCTAATCAAATGACATGGCATCTACATGAAGTGTCCCCCAGTAAGCAACTCAAGTTTGAAACTGGTTTCAAGATTTGATGTTATTTTCTCTATATCAAAAATTTCCAAGTTTCCAAAAAACATCTGTAGAATTAGAGAGTGATATTTTTAACTGTAAAAAAATATCATAAATTAACGTTAAATAATAATGTGTTATGTTTTAACTGTTATTTCGTATATTTATATGGATTTGTATTAGAATTTCAACCGTCTTCAGACCACAAATAAAAGGATTTTTCTTGTAGATGCTAAGCAACTTAAATTGGATCGTGTGCGTTTTTTGAAAGAGGGAAGCTAATATTGTATATAAGATAATATGACAACCATTATTGGTGGCCAATGTAATGACAATCGATGCTCATTAATATCAAGTGTAATCAATACTGGTCTTCAATCCATTGAAACTCTCGTGTTCAAACTCTGGTACCACAGGTTTTATAAAAATTTCTCCGTCGAACAGGACTCTGAAGACTAGTCACCAACTCGCCTGCAAAGAAAACCCACTAGGTGAGCGTGGAATTCACTTGCTACATCATAATATCAATACAGTTTACCCGTCGTCTTTGGCCTTCCTTACTCATTCTATACTTTCCCACTTTATATCCGCCCAAGAACAACTCAGAATTTCAAACAATAACCAATCAATGACAAAACGAATTAGGTCAATTATGATGCAAGTGATTCATGCCACGACAAAGCGCTTATATAATAACAAAATCGAAAAACAAAAAGAATCCGATAGGTCGTCGATCAAATCGGAATGCTCCCGTAACTGTCTATCGGAAATAAACTTTAAACTATCAATCCTTTATTGAATTCCCGTCAGTTGCCGAGCGGACCCGCGGCTGCGTCCGTCAAAACATCGGATTCGCAATACATAGTGCAGACGGCGTTGAAATTATTTTCCATAAATGGCGTTCATTCATGTAGTATTTGCGACTGTTTCATTTGCATTAAGGTATTTAAATAAAAATAAAAAATCTTCTATTTTTTTTATGTCGTTATATAATACAGTTATAATATTAAAGAAAACAAACTACCATATAAATTATCGAAAGAAGTAGATTATAAAAGATGTCAATATAGCGAAAAAAAGTTATGAACTTACAATTATTTAAAAAAACTACGTATTTACAAAATAATTAACACAAAAAAATAATTATGAATATTTAGGTACATTAAAATTTTAATAAAAATCGATTATTATAAATTAATTGTGGTGTTTTACAGTGTCAGGTAATTATTAATTTCTTGGAAAAACCGTTTCCAGATTTGTCCACTGTTCTCTATCTATTGCTTCCTCCATCCATCTTCATCATGCTTTTTTAACGTCATCATCACCTAACTAGTGGCATTACTTGCTTTCTATTTACCATTGGTCCAGGCCACGTAGTAAGACGCTGTGTCCAGCGACCATCAGATAATCTCGGCAACATATAACTCAGGTATTGCTGGAACCAAAATATATACATCACGCCTCTTTCCCATTGTGCTAAGCAGAGATCACGGAATTCCATCTGCTCCGGATCTTGCAAACCACTTTCGCTTCTTCCACATTCATCAATCAAAACATATACTTGATACAAAATCTCATATTTAAATGAATGAGGTAAAATTAATATACTTTCTTGCAAGTCGTTCGTGCTCGGGACATGTCAAATTAAATAACGGTTACTTAACACCTGATAAAATATAGTCACGTACCGTGTATCCGATGGATAATTATCTGGTCAAATATTAAATGATGGGTTTAGTTATTTATTCTTCTGTGTTTGATCTGGCCAGTTTGAACAAGTGAAGGCCGCCAGAGCGTTGACTTCTTAAAACGAGATGATTACGTGAACCTGGCTGTCTCCTTGGCTCAGTGGATTACATATCTATACTAATATACTAATACTAATAAACTAATAATTATTATAAAGAGGAAAGATTTGTATTTTTGAATTTTTGTATATTATGAATAATTCAAAAACTATTTAAATAAAATACTGTATACCGGATTAAATCAGTCTCCCGCGACCACGGTTGCTGAAAAGCATCCGAAACGTCGGGATAAATAATTTAAACAATAAATCGCGTTTTAATACGGTATACAGTATTTTATTTAAATGTGTGATACTCGCGTTAATAAAAGACAATATTAATTCAAAAACTACTTGACCGATTTTAAAAATTCTTTCACCGATAGAAAGCTACATTATCAGCGAGTAACATTGGCTATTTTTGTGTATAGTACATCTACATTTCACCCGTGTGAAGTCGGGGCGCGTTGCTAGTTAACCAATGTCCAGATGTCCTAGTGTTGATTTCTATAAACTTTTAATTCTGTAAGCATTTGGATAAGAAAGATAGCAACGGGCATGAATTGCTATACTGATTTTTATGTGGTTTTCAACTCCCGAAATGAAGTGTTTTTATATAGGTATTCCTTTTATGTACGAGCTGCCATACAAATTACAACTAAGAGGTCACCTATTACTGGTCTAGTTGGTATAACTGACACTCACTGATATTAAAACACAATAAAATTTGGGGATACATGAGTGAGGCAGTGGGGTACACTTGTTATTATAAAAATACGAAAGGGCGACAACGCATCTGAGACTTTTTAAGTCGCGGATGTCCATGGGCGGTGGTGATTACACCAGGTAACCCACCTGCTCGGTTGTCCGCTCTTTTATAAAAAAAAACTAATAATTTATATATAATATTTTCAGTACAGTCTCACCTAGTAGAATTATCTTGTCAAGTAGTTTTCGGGCTAAATGCAACTCTTATCATACATTATATTTCCGAACAATCGTACATATATGTACATATATTTACATGTATTTACATTGCGTTTACCTTGCTACAATCTGGTTATACGCAAATGAGGTGTACAGTTTACTCATTAACATGGCATTCGATATGACGTGATTGCATATTTTATCTAAACTAGATTTGAGCATTAAAGGAGTCTTAAGATTCATTATAACTTGGCACTAGTTCGCTATAATACTCAAAATTGTCGCTTGTACATCTCGGTACAGCTCTACAATTGTATTGTACTGTATCAAAAGAAATACTAGTGATACAAGCTTTATAACTTTCAACAAAAAAGCTAATGACTCTTGCTGCATGGAGCCTATTATATACGTATACATAGGTAAATTAATAATGTAAGGAAATGTAAAAGTGAATTCCCGTGTCCTCTATTGGGGCATGGGTCAGCCCCATTTCCGTGTCTCTTTCACTCATCATTTATCTTTACAGGCAATTTGATGATCAGCCTTCTGTGCCCTGCCTGACCGAAACAATATTTTTTGCTAATCTTGTTTCTCCGGGATTCGAACCCAGGACCTCCGGCGCTAAACGCATCGCGCTTACTACTGAGCCACGGAGACGATCAAGGAAATGTAGTTATTGTTTTAATATTTTTGCGAAATTATAATAGTTATACTATAAACATCTATAACATATCTTTTTGGTTTATTATAAACTAGCGGTTTTGTACGAAACGAATAAGACACCATTTTAGGTAAAAGCTCTCAGGCGGCTTGATTTCTACAGACATCTTGAACAATTATCGTCATATTTCATCAAATTAATACAAATTAGTATTAAACTATACATATAAACCTTCATCTTGAATCACTCTATCTACTGATGAAAACAGCATCCCACTAAAAACATTTTCATGTAAAGTATTGCCAAGAAGAGTAGGTTACACTGTAAAAAAGTTATCAGATTCTTTGGAGAGCCAAGCTCAGCTACACGCCCTAACACAGGGAGTGTTCATCATAGCGTATAGTGTTCTGGGTCAATCCTAGTCAAGTTCTCTACAAATCCTACACCTTAGAAAACATGTATGTCTTGGCTAATTGGCGTAGTTTACAAAATTAAGCATACATAGAGATAGCTATGTCGGGAAGCCGAAAAGAGATTAAGGATTTTGTTATGACTATAAGGGGAGTAAGAAGGGAATGGTAGTAGAGAGATCTGCGTGGGTAAAACTGACGATCTATTAACGTAATATCATGTACACTTTACGTAGCGCCATCTATCATATCGGAAAGGAAGCGAGCCGCAAATCATTGCAAATCGAACTAATCGCGTACTTTCCCGCTATCGCCGGTAAAGTATTGCCATAAATAACACTCTCCTGATGCATTAATCGTCATGTTCAGTGCGACGGAATTCGACTCCTGGATATTAGATATAATCTATTAATCAATTTGATATCAATACTTTATTGTTCGCGTAATACTTATTCTTAAGCTATGTCTGATTTCATCCAATTATGTTTTTATGTCAGAATCAACAGATGACCGCAAAAATCACATAGCCACACATCTCTCGACCTATTTTTTATCGGGAACTATATTTTCTATCACCAAAATTTATATTTGTCATCAAGTTGTATCACCTAATAAATAGATCTATCGCCACGAAATATTTTCGTTCTCAGATAAACAAAAATTGTTCCCAGGTATGAATTATCATGTTTTAATAACTTGAGCGGTATGAATTTACTAGCCGTGCGACTAAATTACTAAGTGAGCGACTAGTTTTGAAGTTCTAGGTTAGGTTATGTTGGTATGGTGACCACCGCGCACGAGTCGAGCGAGCGAAGCGAGCGGTGCCGCGGCAGCGGCCGATGAGTGCCAGAACCGAATTCTACTTATTTTACATTTATTTGGTACTAGACCTTATATCTCAGGATTTTAGGTGATTTATTGTGGAACTGATTTTGCATTGTTTGGTGACTACATTTTGGTGACAGATCTACTATTTTGAGGACAAACCCTATTATTTAAGAAACACAAAACTAATTAAATTGGTGATAGCTTAAATGATACCCTTTTTTATCTCGTGGTAATTACAATATCTACCAACTCGCCCCAGCTTTGCACGGGTGCAATGTAGATGTACTATTAAACCATTACACAAAAATGTAATATGTACTACTCAGGGATAAATATAGTCTAAGTTACTCAGGGTTAGTTTTTGAGTTTATTCGTTAAAAACATACAAAAATACAAAGACCTTCCGTGTGATGTCGCGAATTCGATTCCAAGCAGGATTGATGTGTTTGTAATCCATACTTAAAGATTATTGAGCAAATCTAACTGAAACGTTCCTTGCAAAACTTTTCAACCTATTTTAAAGATATTTAATAGACCTTACCTTGCTTGGGGAAGGACAGGTTAGTTACTTTCAATCGCTGGTAAACTGCTATCAAAACCCAGTTATCTGCAAACACGTTTTCCCTATGTGATAATGCTTGGGGTATGGGATATTTGGTATTTCAAGCTCCAAGGTACGGGGTGAAAGGAATCTCAAACTTCCCTCCTCTCTATCTAAATGCCTGATGTCAATACAAATATAGATCGACAGCGTATTATGGATGTACTTTGGCTGAGGTATCGCCTACCATTAAGGTTCTACCACTTCTCGGTACTCGCCTATCCATATATGTCATTAAAAATACTGCAGGAATATTTCCTCCCCATTAGTTAGTTACGGCTGCTATTTTTTCACTTAACACGTTTATTTATAAGCAGTGACAACTGCAATTGCCATGATGTAGACGCCATTTGAGGGCAGGATATTATTAAAACACGTTCTGACTCTAATTATACGCTTTCGCAATTATTTCTTAACATTTACTTAGTTATATCCTGTGTAAATACAGATATAAACAAACATAATTAACAAACCCGTAATAAACACCGGTTTTTAAGTCAATTTGATTTGTGGTCAAATTTTATTTTAGTGATGGTTGCTCTTATAGCCAATCTCTTTAGTGAAAATTAGACAGAATTTTAATCAGTCGCATTATAGCTTCGCTTCTTGGATAGTCACTGAGAGCTCTATATAATCTTTAATATAGTGTATCTCCAGGAGGATTTTAAAAAAATGCACACATTTACTAAGACGAAATACTATTCAGAAATAAATTAATTTTAATTGAGAACTTAACGGATTTTCAATTATTACCATTCAGTTTAATCATTAAATGTGGGATTTGTAGTGGACTGTATATAAAATTATTAGCTGGTAGAAAGGAACAAATAAAGCACCACCTACCTCAACTGCTCCTCCTCCAGGCCAGGATTCGTCAGTGCACGGCACTTGACAATAGGTTAGCCAACGTGGCTGAGATGACTGCAGAGAACGTCCCTGCGACAGCACCTTCCTCGACGGTGGTCAGCGAAGAAGAGAACGATGGATGCGCGAGCGCAGCTATATTAACCGCAGATGGCGGCAGCGGCGCATGCGCAGTACTACGTTTGCCTTGCGGCTGACTTCACCCAATACCAGGGTGAACAACAGAAAAAATAGGCGGCGCTAATATGTTCATTCTACCAGTTTAAGACAAATGTAATTTAAGTAAAGACTGAACAATGATGTAGTTAATAAATCAAGCTTTAATTCTTTAAGTATATTATTATTTTAAATGTTTTATACTCGCAATTAAAACGACAATTATATGGAAAAATCAAGTGATAAATAAATTTCTTAAATAAAATAGTCTACGATGAAAAATCCATTGCGTGACATGAGTAACCCAAAACCAGAGCCCAAAATTATGATACTATTACGTCCCGTATTGAAGGTTTTTATAATAGCTATAGGTATGTATGTATTCAGTGGAAATGTTCTTCAAACAATTATTATCCAATTTTATAAAACGGCTGTACTGCTACAAGGTGCCACAAGAACATTGCAATTCTCAAACGATAAACTTAGCAGGTACTTTAAATTCGCAATTTATTTAATCTGAAGCGAGTAAGATAAATCTTAGCATTTATTTTATATTTATTCAATGCGACCTGCACCTTTCTTTATAGCATTTAATAGTACCGATTCAGTATCGATCGCAACAATATTTTAAGAGTCGATCGTCAACCGGCCCCTACCCCCGATCCGCGAACGACATTCGAACATGAATTTCACATTTTACGACTCTTCATTAATTTTTATCGCCCTCATTATGTACGGATCGGATCCGTGTCGTGTCGTCTCAGGACTTTGACGAAGATTTTTTTACATCTAACTTTTATGACGTGAAACTCGAGTAAAATACTTTGTCAGATAAAATGCGTACGGTGTAAATGTCAATAAATAACGCCGCGTTTTGATTCGTTTATCCTTTAGCAATAAAACTCCATCGGTTTTTATAACGCATTTACGATCTTGTTTCGTGTTATTTTTGCTTTGACTTTTAATATTGAGCTTAAATACTTATAGTTTTGAAATTAATTTCCGCTTGTGACATAGCGGTGGTTCGTATTAAATAATTGATTTCTTGGAAATGAATACCGATAAAGTTTATAACTTTTCCAAACAGTGAGTTTGGTTTCTATTGCGTTGCTAATATACATTAACTGTTATTTTGTTTGATCAAGCAAATCAAATTAAAGGGTTTGGGATGTACTTTCGTCAGTAAAGAAAGAGTCAAAAATTTATTTAATACTATTATTATACATAGTTGGTAATGGTTATGGTTTTACAAAAACATTGTCATAAATCAATATCTAATTTCATCCATGTATACAATATATATCGAACTATCTATAAGTAGTCAAATTTAAGGTTAGCTAAATGTTTTAAAATAAATCGAGAATCGTATCGTGATCGTGTCGCTACATGTTAATGAGTAGACCACACATAGTAATGTAAATAATTAATAAAATCGATCCGTAATATAATACGTTCGATGATTTGTATCGAGCTATTAATATGGAGATTTTTATTAATTTTATCTTTTGGAAGCTAGTTTTAATATTTTGTTAATTAGTACAAGCCGCTGATAGGAAATAGCGCGATAACTGCTCTGGGGTTCGATTTCTAGCGTTGGTTCGAGTTACTGGTTACAACACTTCTTGTGGTGACAGTATTATTTAAAGCTTAGCCTTTGATTTCCCTCGTGATATATCATTCTTGGTGAGATATTTTTACACAACCAAAACGAGAGAGGCATAAAATTTCTAAAAGTAATTAGCTAATACACAGGATTTTTCAAGATCATTGAGCGAACTAAACTGTGAGCAGCGAAGTGTGAATTTTTACAAAATGTAATACAAAGTTGATATTTATGACTGATATATACGTAATTCAGAGTGTGGACCAGCTGTATGAAAATAGCACAAGATAGAGAAACATGGAAATCTTTGGAGGAGGCCTATACCCGTAAAGGGGTTCCTGAAGATTAATTTATTTAATTAAAACTAACATTTAAGATATACCACTAACATACTAATACTTACTATTCATACTAATTAAAAATAACCTTACTAATAATACTAAAAAAGAAAATTCTTCAGAAACAAAGTGTGTAAAAATGAAATATCAGGAAATAAATGGCTTTTTTATTTTATTTTATTTTATTTTATTTTATTTATTTATATACGTAATTGTTTTTAGTTCGTTAGTAGATTATATTATTGAGTTAATATATCTATAAAAGGAAGCCGGTAGGAATCGGCTTGTTAGAAGTTCTCGCCACTGGTATAGATTATATATACGAGTACAAGTATTAATATTGCAGCAATAAATTAATTCGAGAGATTGAAACAATCTCCAGAAACTCAAAAAAATGTGTTGAAATCAATGTTATTGAAATTATTGTTAAGAGATTTTGTCAGTCCTCTCATACAAAAGTACCTACAGCAAAAGTCAATATTTAAGAGAAGATCAACCGTTAATAATACAAGTTTGCAAAGACCAGTTTCAGTTTTATAAAATTTTAATTTGCGACCCGGAGGTATTTCTTGCTAGACTTTTTTGGTTCCTTGCGCAAAACAAAACAAGGGATATCCCGGCGTGGTTGTAGTAGGTTCATGACTCGGCGCATTCCTTCCGCTGCTTACAGACTAATTCGTGACTCAGTGATATTAGAATCTTCCAATTGACGAAACAGGTATCTAAGTATCAAAATTTTATTAGCATGTTACTTAGGCAAGTAATAATTATGGACAGGTAATTACACATTTATTTTATAGATAGAATTAATCAAAACATACATACATAAATGTTTTCACATTCAAAATTCATAACATTCTTAAGTTATTTCGACTTATAGTCTAAAGTACACTCCAGACGTTTCAAAAGCAAAAAAATGTCCATTCAAACGTAAAGGGTCTTCACACAAAAGTTCTAACCTGAAAGCCAGTCCTGGGGAAAATCACAAAAATCATCCAGCAATCTGCTATCGTCACCTCCATCAATAGACACGCGAAATGGATCAAAAATGGATCAAAGTCGTCGCAGGCAGGGTCCTGACTGATAGCGGAAGCGGTGAGACACATAAGCGGAAGCGACTTATCTATTTATTATCTTGAAATGTGCAATAAGATGATTTTAATTTCACATGATGTCTTGTCACTAACCAACTGATTGCGCATAACACCTGCGCCATATAAATATACATAATACTAGCGACCCGCCCCGGCTTCGCACGGGTCTAGATTTTTTTGACAAAATAAGCAGGGGTGGGTAATAGAATAGTAAAAAATTAGGGTTGTATGTATTTTTTAATGCCACATTATAAAATAATAAAAACAAAAAATTTCGCCCAAAAATTAAAAAAAAAATTGAAGGGTGAACAACCCTTATCACTTAGGGGTATGAAAAATAGATAGTAGCCGATTCTCAGATATACTGAATACGCATATAAAATTTGGTAAAAATCGGTAAAGCCGTTTCGGAGGAGTATGGCAACGAAAACTGTGACACGAGAATTTTATATATTAGATGGAGTTTATATTTAAATAAAATTACTTATAAATATGTACTTTTAACAAACATCATAAGTATGAAAATGTATTTTTGGTCCGTTTTTCATGGTCATAACGGTGCAAAGTATGGAAGCTATTTATTTATTCTCGCCGCCGCCCCCGCTCCGCTCGTCGCGGTCCCCACACTGACTCTAACATCATCTATTTTCCAGATCACAAACAACATCATTTGTTACGCCATTGAATGGTTTTCGAAGCTTGTGTTAATAAAATTGCACTTCATTCCTTTTTGTCGATCACCGTCACTTAGCCGTTATGCGAGTGACCATGTTTTTAGTATATATGGGATATTTGTTTTGAACAGTTCGAATTGGTTATTACGGAAATTACCGAATGTTTTAATGATTTTAATATGCTTGTAACGTTTAAAGCTTTAATCAATCAAATTTAAGTAGTTATCTTAATACGATTTATAATGATTAATGATCAATTAATTTTGAAACAGCAGTATGTAGTAAGGTGTTTAAATAATCATAATATTCCTCAAACTTATTGACGCGACTAAACTTCCAGAATATAAAAAGTAAATAAGACCCATATTCTTAGATGCGGAACAGATAATTATAAAATTCTTTTTTAGACTTTAAAAAAATATATACGTATATAATTTAGACATTTGACAGTTCTCAAGAATTCCGATTTGAGTAATATTTTGAAATACGGGCCTTAGACTTTGGATAGTCTCCGATTAGTCCAATAAATGGTAACAGTAGCGTTCAACAGGGCCGGATGCAAACCGCAAGTCATCTTGATGAGAGCTCTCCTCAGTTTGTCGAGTTATTGTAATTGTACTCATTTTTGTATTTAACTCTTAGAATGGAACATTTGGTCGAAAGATTTTAACTGTTGTTTACTTTATTCTGTACTAGTTTTTACTCGCGTCATGGTCTGGCTACCTTTGCAAATTTATTGGTGTGAAAGTTCTTAGGCCTCTGGTCTAAATAATTATGCAGTTTTTAATAATTGTAATATTATAGCGATAGTTTATTTAGGTTAAATAATGCATAGATTTATTTTTAAAAAAATAACATTTTGATTGCTTTGGAATTCTGGAAAACATAAAAACATCTATTTAGTTCGTATTTATGAGATTACAAAGCATTCTGTACACTCCCATGCACGAATATTAGTTTATTTTGTAATAGGAAAGATAAACAAGTCATCATAAGACAACAGTAACAAATCAAGTGACGCAAGCATATGTACGACATAAAATTCACACTACTGCCGGACTAGCATGACCGCCACGAGATATCTCGCGGACGAGAGAAGACAAACTAATATGTAAGATATCTCGATATATTATATCTCGACATCGACAATTTTAATAGAAAAGATATCTCTATCGACAAATATATCTATTTTTGATATTAAAAGTCGAGTTTTTAGTGTAATTGTCATTTTAGACCCGGAAGAAATACAGAGATAATCGATTAAAACACGAGAAAACGATCGACAAAATTTTGTCGCGGTTCTCATGCTAGGCCGGCTGGAAAAATCTAGCGAGAGAGAAGCTCGTGAGTCACATGAGCAGTATGTATGGGTAAATGAATTTTAAAAGTTCCATAAAATGTCGAATTCCCAACAAACATAGGAGATAATGATACAATCGCGATGGTATCGGCGGCCGGTCACGCCGCGTCCGTCTGCGATCCTTTGACTCGTCAGCGACTGTCCGACTCATCTGACAAACACTGCTGACTCGTTCCACTTTGTGCGTTAAATTACAGATATCGTTATCATTGATGCCCAAAAACACTTAGCATAACGTGAAATTAAGTTAAAAAGTCAACTTTTTAACTTAAATAGCGTTTACGTTAAAAATAAAACTTATAGCTACTTTGATATATAAAAAACCATGACCGTGCTCAGTAGTTCATGCATTGCATTTGGCAACAAAAGTTCCGTGTTTAAATGTGGAAGAAACAAAATTAAAAAATTTTTTGGTCATCTGTAGTAAAAAAGTATCAGTGAAGCAGTGTATCAGAGACTTTGGAATTAATTTTGGTTATAAAACAGTATAGATATTTAAAAGAAATATTGTAGTAGTACAATAGTTTCATATTTGGAAACCAAAAACCTTAACCTTTGCCTTAACTTTTCAATAGGAATACATTGCGCTAAGTACATAGTTACTGACAGAATCTTTTAAATCATCGTGAAAACTTCTTACAGAGTACACATTTCCAGTACAAATTCAGCTCCAAGCGGAGTGCGCCAGCCGCAATGACATGCGCCGACAAAGCGACCGACAAGCAATACAAGCGATCATTTCTAATTGTGTGATTTGATACGAAAACTCTTTGTTGAACATCTATCTCATAATCAACAACAAATTCGTCTTTTGTAAGCGCCGATTTCACGACTATTTCTAATTAAATAGAAAGGAATCAAATCGTAGATTTACCTCAAGTCTTCGCCATTGTTCGTTCGATTGTTTTTAGATAATCTCGAGAGCGTCGTGATTTGATAAGCATTTGATTCGTTTACTTGGACGACTTCATTGCGGTGACCTTATCGAGCGAAACTAATGTTTGGTGAGCCCTCGAAGCAATCAGCTAATATCGGATTTAAGGTCAATGAACTACTTTTCAGAAGTTGGTACAATCGTGACATTTTATAACGCCTGAGGGGTTCGTGATGGGTTAATCACCATCGATGAATTGTGTATAGTTTTTCTCATTTAAGACTAACTACTAAATTATTAATTTGAATGATCGATTAGACTCGAACTCAGACATTTATGAACTGAGAAAGGTATATTAAAGAATGAGTTATAATGTACGTATAAATGCTACTATGTTAGGTTTGCAAAGAAAAGTAATTACCATATAGACAACGATGCTATGATGGAGAAATCAGTAATTCGTAATTTAGGAGTGCTTTTTGACACATTATGTAATTATTATTGTAGTGTTTTAGTAATATAGTATCTTATTGATTTGTATTAATTAAACTTTTCTTTTTTTATTAGATCTTTTCGTTACGTTTTAGACCATACATACTTTCATTTTAATATGTTCGTCTTTATTAATTATCGATAGTATTTTAGTTTGCATTTGAAATTTTAGTTGGTATAATTATAAGAACAATTATTCAAAATGAAATGAGTGTTGGTGTATCTAATAAATAAATAACTGAATCCACGCTCGTTTGCTCTGTAAACGTTATAAAAAAATTGTAAACTCAATGTAAGTATTTACAACTAATTTCGTTTTAGTGATCAAAGATAAATTCAATAAATTGACTCCCTAAATTTGTATACCTGCCAATTAATTAATATTTTAGAACGCGAAAATAGCATTAGTTTTATTCTAATAATTTGAAAACCTAAATGTATTAATTAATGACAATTATTAAGTTGTCAGAGCGTTATCAGATACGATATTGAACACGTCAGTAACATCACAACACGAAACCCGTTCTGTCTCCTTGTCAACTTATCGGAGGACATCCCACTTTTTGTTTTATTAATTATTATGTTATTAATATTAATAATGAGCTGCGTCTTGTCTGCATCTAACAGATGTGTCCGTTTCGTTGCCATTTATATTGTTAAATATGCAATAATTTGTTTCTGATGAGAATTTAAATTGCAAAGGTGTATCCAGTTCTGGAGACGAATAATAATATGTAAACTAGCCATGTGTCGTTCATGAATGAATCCTTCAATTGGACTAGTTCATTTATATTTATCCTTCTTTCTCTAGTTCAGTTACAATTCATCTAGTTCAGTAGTTCAGTTAGTTCACTAATTCTGCGAACGACGCAGAATGGGTGGAACCGAACTTTCCCGACAAAACACGAAATAGCACGAGCGCGTTATGTTATGATCACTTCTCACGCTCGAGCTCCGTTGTACTGAAATAATTTTCTGTTTCACTCACTCTGATTCTAACTCCCGGTGATACATTGTGAAATGATAGGAGACATTTTAGTTCAACAGTAATAGGTAACACACCGGTAATAGCGAGCAACTGAACTAGACTGAACTACTGAACTAAAAGAGTGATATAGTTCACGGTGACGAAAAGATATATACATATCTTTTCATTTCAGTGACACATTCTGCGCATGGCTAATGTAAACATTTATTTTAAGTAACACAAAGAGTGTAAAATAGATTTTGAAATCTGATGAGATATTCGAATCCAAAAACACAGAATCAAAGACGGTATATTAAAAGACAAATATAGACGGACGGTAATGGATTTGAATTCTAAGTAAAATAATATTTAACGATATTATATTAGCAATAGTTTTATCACTTCCAAATTCAATATTTTAACATTCATACGAACAATAATCATTAGTATTGTACATACACGCGTTGTGCGTGCGAACACCGCGGGCGGCGGAGATCTTCATAAGGATGTAGGGTGACCATTAATACAGATTTTAGACTTTAATAAAATGAATAAAAAATAATCTTCACATTCAATGGAATATAGAAATTCTCTTTCTTCATTAAGTTGTTGAAGCATAAATAAATATTTGTTCATCGTTAGGCTCAGATAATTAAAGCTAATATGTGGGGATAAATAGAGTTTTTTCCAGCACTAACAGTAGTTCTATAACTCATACATATACGTTGGTATCCAAATTACCATCGTGCAAACGGTAATGAAACCTCTTAACTGATATCATGACTTAATTTATTATTATATTTAATTTGTTTTTGGGTTATTTCAAATAATTACATGAATAAATTATAATACGATATACATTCTTAAGCTTCAATTTGATCGATATATCGTAGCCTTGTGCTCTGCTCAAGAAAAAAAGTAACTTTTTTTGCTGTGTGATGTTTTGATTCTTGTTTTGTCCGCGTTTTTCTTGTCATCACGGTCACCCCACAAATTACATCACATACCCTATTTACAGTGAAATGATTTATCCAGGCGCGCGACACGAGATATTTATGATTTAAATAACTGCACATTTTACGACTTCACTTGAGAAATTGTGCTGTTATTTGCATATATTTACTTTTATTGGGACATTTAATCAATCAAGATATTCGAATAAAAATTCCGATGACGTCAACTGGTGGAGAAAAAGGAATGATACAGTAGGGTTGCCAAAATAATCTTGAATATATTTTGTTATAATTAGGACATCAGTGACCCCTGACCTACCTACCTATGATTTAAATACATACTTAGATATTTTATTATTCCTCATACATTTTCTGTAATATTTCAAGAAAATTAAGAGTTAATAGAGATTAAATTTTTCATATCCATGCGTAATTTGAATGTATGCTATAGAGACAGAAGACTTTAAAGTGAATTTCCGATTTCCTGATACAATCAGCTTAAGCAATTCATAGCAAACTGTCGGGGTAAAGTAATTTTATAACGCCCACATTAACAACAACAATATTGACATAAAACATGTCGTTGTGCATTGTGCAACAGAAAATAAAAATCGATGACATTGACAGATTTAGTTGCGAATCGCGTGAGGGGCGCCATTGAATGAGTGGCGACTAGAGGTGGGTCGTTGACGGTTTTTGTGTAAACGAAATGAAACTGTTAATTATAATCTGATAACCTGTTAAAAAAACAGCTCATTTTATTAACTGTTAATAAATTCAACTGGTTTTGCGTTAAATAAACAAGCTGCTTCGGATGATGTTAGCGACTACGCGTTGAATGTTCGTTGAGCTAATCCGCGCGTTGCGTTCGAAAATCGTTGAATCAAACAGTTAATATATTTAACGGCTCGGTAAACGAAAAGCAGCTAATTCGTTAACATTAGAAAAACGGATTAAAAAAGCTGCTTGTTGAATTAACACCCACTCCTAGTGGCGACCGGCGGCGCTGCGTTTTGTGCTCGCTTGTCAACGCCGGCACACTCGGGTTTAGAATCATTCATACCGTTTTCCATCCAACTGACATAGCACCAATTATTTAAAAAGGTAGGTGTGGGATTCAGGACCTTTTATATGAGGTTGTATAAATGAAGCTCTACTTCTCAAAAAGTAACCAAATACTTTTCAAAATTGTATACTGTGAATATAAAATATTGTTTGGGCGCTAATAAATCATAGTAATACAAATAATCATATATTATATAAATTTTCAATTTTTCATTCACTGGCGCTACTCTCAAACTTCCTCTTATATTCGTGATTGATATTTATTTTATTTCCTCACTTACAATTTCACCTATCAAGTAGAATCGTGTACAGATAGAAAACACGAACCGAAAGAAGTTTGGGTGATTTTTAATATCTTTGTATTATATGTACTACTTAGTAACTTTAGTTTTACTAGAATATGTATTGTTAATCCTTCGGAAGATATCCTTTTAATTAAAGTGAATATTGCATCGGAAAACATAGTATATTTTAAATTATAAATACGTGTTCCACAGATAAACAGAAATAGTGACTTCAATAAGTATACAATTCCGTACTCATTGAGATGTCATCCCTCCAAAACATTTTGATTGTGTTACAAAAAAAAAAGATTTAACCCAATTTTGTTTAAGCATTAAACACTGTTTATGGCCACAAAAAGCCTCAAACATCGTCCAATCAGAAGTGAGCTGTGTTGTCTGCGAGCTAACTGTACGCGAAGGCTTTATTTTGTTGGTTATATTTATAATCGTAAATCGATGTGGCGCCGGCGATACGCGAATTAATCGATTACTCGTATATCTTGATATGGATTGATTCAACTTTTACTTTTGACGCATAATAATGACATATATAACTAAAGTGTAAAACTTTAATTACTGTTAGTCATCATTATAAATTTTAGCCGCCTGTAAGTTAAGGTATTGTACTTGCTGTTAAGCTTAGACTGATCCCCTGTTCCAATTAAAATTCTCACATTACCAAAAGTTTTATGTCATGTTAAACTTGAGTCGTATAGGTGATTAAATAGTGCGTAGATCAATCTTTCAAAAATCTTGGTAGTTCTAAGCACGATTTTAGCCCTTATTTTACTACTAGTAGATCAACATGGAAAGATTAGTAGGAATTGTTTTTGAAAGTAAATAATAGCAAAATAATACTAAAAACAGTTATACTCTTAATATACTTTGGTCTACTCTATGACAGAATAATTTTATGTTTTGAAAAGAAAAATATTTGTCATTGTCTTGATACCTACACTGGGCATCGATGGGTCGCGGTTCGAATCCCACCGGAAAGTCCTATTTATAATAATCTATAACATGTTTTCCCTATATTGCGCGTTTCAGTTTTAGTCTATGTAACTCATCATTGATTGATGTTCTGTGGTTACCTATAAACTATATATTATTTATAATTATAGTACAAAGGCCACTGTTTAGTCTTGAGTCGTCAGTCGCCCCTCAAAGACTCCAAAGTCCAAACTGAAATAAGAAAACAGTATATTTTTACTTTGAAGACAAGTTGATACTTATTCACCTGTAGTATTAATAATTCTAACAGTGTTAACGGTTTGTTCATCTGTTTGTTTCAGTAGCACGGTGTCGACATGGAGTAACGTCTGGACCAACGTAAGTTACTCAGAAGTAATTAGTGACACTATTTTTGATGTCGTCCATGTCGGTTCTTAGAATGACTATCTATTTGCAGTAGACAACAGCTTAAAATATTGACTGTTAGATGAGCTATTATTGAGGTTGCTACTGTAGAATCTCACTAATCCAGCACTTCAATAGAACGTCCAATAATCCGGCACCCTCCGCCCGTCCATATAAATTGCACAAATTGCTCAATTAGGGATTATTTTTAAACTATGTATGTACAAAAAAATATGTAAAACATTAACACAAATTACGTTGTATTCCTCTTATGAAGTTTTCTATACAATCCAGTAATCCGAACTATCCAATAATCCGACACCCTCTGGTTCTAGTGCCGGATTGGCGAAAGTCTAGTGGAGTTATATTTATTAAGAGTTCAAGCTATTTTCTTACGTTACATAGTCATTAAAGCGCCAGAAGGACAAAGCATGCTTTTATATATGAATCAGTTTGAAAGATTTAATTATTCCATTACGATTTGCATATCGCTCCTTACGTCTTTAGGCGATTGCATAGTTTAATAAATAATAAAGACATGTTTTGAATAATATTGATGATTTCACAATTACATGTACAAACATTTTAAATGAAATAAATTTTATCAAATTAATTATTTATCGTGACGTTTCAAGTGCTTCAGTAAGCGCGCAGATTGAAAGGCGACAGCTATCTGATTCATTTTTTACAAAGTTGCCATATTTAATTATATGAATAAATCGCATTTTAATCAGATAAGACTTATTTTATTTAATTCATATTAAATAATACAATATTATGTATATATTTTTAATGAGTTTATGTTTTTTTATTTTTATTCTTATTTAATTTCTCTTTAAATTATTTGAGCGTATACCAAAAATATTTTAATGTACAAATACATCTTACCTTTTCCTTACATATTTTTATCGTTAAAGATCCATAGTTAAATAATGACAAATTTTATGATAATCATGTTTCCTCGCTAAGTTAGTCCTTAGATTCTCGTGGGGTTACATGTGAGTATTTCATATGCAAATAAGATAGCTTGACATTTGCATGATCTGTTAGTAATTCCTGAAAGATTAATAAAGCTTGTCGATCCCGAGCGATTCTATCCGGACCCAACATTCCGGTCTATTTGTACTCGCCTTTGATTTACCGCCGTATAAAACTGCTATTACAACTAAACAATTTGAAAATCAACATGCACCTAGTGGTATCACCGCTATAGGAAACAGATCTGTATTTTTTAGGGGTTAAGTGTCATTTTTGTGCGTATCCGTTGTGGTAAGTCGTTGATTGTCTTAGTGTATGATGAAATTGATTTATGTGACATATGTTCATATGTTTCTTGGTATTGTCGTAAAGGCGTTTTGATCGCGGCGTGTCAGACGTTTGTGCTCGTTTGATACTAAATTGTGTGTGATTTATTAAACCTTCTGAAGATGACATGCATGAAATAATTTAAGATTGAATCAGCGGTGGTGCTGCGTTCGTTACTATCGGCTGCGCTTAATGTTGAAACTAACTCAGCTTTCCTCGAGAGATAGTACCAATTTTTTAAAAGTTTAAATTTTAAATTTATATTTTTCGGAATTTGGCAAATTTCATATTGTGAAGTAATGAATACTACGTTTATCTCGCCGCCCATTCTGTTCCAATGCCAACCCATCTAAACATCCTAGGAAAAAAGCATTTACTGAAAAAAAAAATGTTTAAAGCTGCTTGATAACTCAATTTCTCTTATCATAATTAGGGAACCGATTTCGTCTTTTCCACGGTACTATTTACTATATTATGAAAAAAACATGATTTGGTTCCTTTGGATCGGACATAAAATACAACTTGTTGTATTGCTTTAACATTTTTTGAAATAAAAATTCTTCGTTTTTTTCTCCTCTCTCCATTTTTACTCACGTCTATTCTTGTACTAATCTATAAGATGACAGAAATGGATAGTACAATCTCGTCCAATGTACCTGTCAATGCTCTCAGGAGCAACTGATCTTGTCTATTTGACCAATGTCCTCCTAAAATAGCTAATGTGCAACGCATGTCGGACTGTCAAGATGACAAGTAAATTCGAAATATCCTGTACACCGGTCACTGGAATTATATAATAGTTGTACTATGTTACTGTATAGTCGTTTTTTTCATATATAGAATAGGGAACAAACAAGTAGGTGATAGTACTTAAATATAAGTGATCACCGCCGCCCATAGACATCCGCAACACCAGAGGGCTTGCAGGTGCGTTGCCGACCTTTAGGTGTTGACAGACGAGTATGAGGTTCACTTGATGGTAGGACACCGCAGCCACAGGACATCAGTATATGATGCGCTGTTGACCCATTTCTAACTTCTGACTGAAATTGAAATACGCAATATGCACTTAACGGTTTTTCCATCTATGAATGAAAGTTAAATTTAATGCGCAGTCTAGCAGGGGTACGAGACGTGTTTGCAGAAAATTATAAACATGTCACTGACGGGATCCGAATCCGTAACCCATTGGAACCAAAGCGCCTGTTAAAAACGTAAAGACAAATTATGACTCAGTTATATCCCTAATTTTATACCTATAGTATCTTTGTAATATATAAAATATGTATTAACAAAAATACAGTACAAAGGGCTTTTGGTTTAGAATTCATGAAATAGCAAAAATACTTGGCGTAATGAGTTCCCTCACAATAGTACAATGGTCACAGATCTGCGTATCCTCGATTAATTCCAATTCTTCAACAAAAGATCAATTCCTTCTCAACTTCCGATTGAATCTTGACCCGGAGTTCGGAATTGATTTGTGGATTTGTTTCTGAAGGAATTGTTTAAGAGAAACGATTTAGCATCGTCGAGTTTTATACAAAAGAAAATCTTGAACATTCCTAGTGCTTTACGTATTATAGTAATTAGTTGTATCTATCGGGTTTTTAATAACACCTCATCTTATTTGTTACCAATGTTCAAGAACGGTATAGTGTGATTACAGTAGAATTTCACTAATCCGGCACCCTCCGCCCACGCCTCCCCCATATAAGTTGCACAACCTACCTGTAGGTGTTACCTATTGGGGCATGGGGTAGGCACATTTCTGTCTGTTTCACTGATACTTTTCTTTACAGGCAAGTAGGTGATCAACCTTTTGTGTCCAGCAAAATATTTTTTTGAAAATCGTATTGCCCTGGGATCCGAACACAGGACCTCTGGTGCTAAACGCATCACGCTCACCACTTATTCATTATATCCAAATCCTTTCAAAAAAATAGGTCGACAGTGCATCATTGATTGAAGTGGCTGAGGTGTCCTAACGTCAAGTGCGCCTCGTCGTCTGTCAATTGGCGATAGGCAATTGTCGAATGACGCAAGATGTGATGCGGAGTGTTTCAATCAGTCGCCGGCTGTTATTATGTATCGTAAAGCATGCTCGGGCGAGCGCGGCGGTACATTCATGTTTTATTTGTATTTCTTTATTGTCTTAACATCGGTGATTATTTTGATTTCTTTCCGTATTTTAAGGTTAAATCTGCAATCGCTATTGAATAGCAGATTTGTTTTAATATTTAAAAAATAACGTTAAAATAGCAAAGCTATGTAAGGGATAGGATCATGGCTTCAAACAATAAGTTCGTGAAAATGTACGAGTAGTAGTAGCTTATTAGTAAAAATACTTGCCAGAAATCGAAATTCTAAATCTAATCTAATCGAAAAATATACCTACTTAGTAATGGTCAGCAGCAAAAGTTAACTATCAAGGAAAAGTTAACTTCCCAACCCAATTATTCCTCATATAATAATTAAAGTATGATACTAACGAGGTTCTTCAGTACAAATTATTTATGAACACCTACCATCATAAATATTCGGATGTTTTAAATAACTTTTGCTGACTGTACAGGAGAAAATCATCACAATAGTAACGGTATAGAATCTCGATTATCTACCATCGCTAACACTTCAATGGGTAAGTACAGTCAAGATCACTGATTATGATTTAGCTGTTGACTGTACGGGTACTGTCACTGATAATCTTAAAAACAAATCTGACAGTTTCACTCGGATACTTGCAGTTTTGAGTTGTGCGTCATCATTTTTTCACGGTCTACCAAATTTAGACTGTATAACGAATTAATATTGTCTTTTATTAACGCGAGTATCACACATTTAAATAAAATACTGTATACCGGATTAAAACGCGATTTATTGTTTAAATTATCCGAAACGTCGGGATAAATAATTTAAACAATAAATCGCGTTTTAATCCGGTATACAGTATTTTATTTAAATGTATAACGAATTACCGAAAAGCTGTGAATTTAATATAGCGCGTTTCGGTTGCAGTCTATGAATTCCTGAATGCTAGAAGACGACTTTTTTACTGATTTAGACTTTCAGTTTTCTTCCTTTAGGTATATATAGACTTTGTATTCACGACTTGATCATACTTAGTATAATATTATGTAAATTGAAAAAAAATACCTCAAAATTGTATTAAGAATGTATTAATTATTAGAAATAGTACGTTGCGAAGCGCACTATCGCAGTTTCGATTATTGACCAGTAATCACCAATAAACATTTCAGTTTTAACACAACTCTTAATGTTTTTACGCGCGTGCGCCGGTGCACGGTGGTCCGACATTTGCATTGCACGCGATCGCGTCAATGTTGCTAGAATAACATAAACTACCATATTCTAGGGTAAAATGGTACTTTCTCAAATGTAATAGTTTTTTTTAATAAAAACTTAGTATATTTATGACCTAGCTTAAAAACGCAGTTTTAATTATTAAACTATCTATTTTTTATTTTTTAATTAAGAATTGTATAAAAATAATAGAGTATATACTTTAAATACATTTTTAATATGTTTTGTCCATGGTGACTTTACGATGAGAGTCGAATCAATTTGTTTATATCTGAAAAATTATCAGTGAAAAAGACACAAAAATGTGTGCCCGATGCCCCTCTATACAGGAATACATAATCTATAGATATATAATAGTAGTAGAGGTCTGTACATAGAAAAAGTGCTTAAAACTGAGTCAGGGGGATGTAAGAACACCATATCAACAAATTGCAATGCGAACTGACTCGCGTCGAACTTTTTCGAATTATCAGATGTCAATAACAGTTTGATATGGAAATGAAATAGTTTGATTATTTCGCCACTTTCAATAATATGTATTCGTGGAATAGTGTATATGAATATATCATATGCGTCTTGCTCGAAACCTCAGCTTAAGATGAAGCCCACGCGAACGAAGTCGCTGGCATCAGCTAGTTCCTAAATATACTAGATTTAAATGGACGAGGCTAACAATATCGAAGCCCGCCTGTCACCGAGTCACCACACAAGTGCCTATGCGCATTAATTCCAAACCTATCCTTCGTAATTAATTCTTAACTACACTTCACCGGACAAATAAATCCTAATCTACATTAAAAATTCAGTAGCGCGCGGGTTCAAACGCGCCGCGTGCGTGGGCGCAGTGGGCGCACAATTTGCATAGCTTCATTAAGCGATACACTTATCGCGCTGAATTGCGCCCTTTTTATCCCTTTTCAGAATCGACAGCTCTTTTAATTAAGCGCGCGTGAGGTCCGCCACCTTGTTGGTAATTGTAGACTACTGTGACGTATAGAGTTATAATAATGGCGATTGAAAAGGAGTTTGTTGCCAGTTTTCTTAGTAGATGTAAGCCTCTCGACTGGAAGTATAGACAAGCTAAAGTTTACAGAAACTCTTAAGACTACATATAAGTACATATATGTAATTTCTCCTTCCATATTTACAAAGTTTGCTGTTGTGTTCCTTTAAATACATAATATGAGTCGTATGGAATCAAAGGTGGCTATCTGACTTATGGCTGATTGTTAGCAATTTAAAAAAGAAAACGTTTTTCTCCTTTATTTTTGTATTAGGTATCAATCATTGCATGTTAAAGGTATCTATTAATATTAACAATTAAAGATAAAACCAATTTTATAAAAAACATAACAGTATAAACGACAAGAACTTATTTTCTTTTTTTTTTGTAGATTGCCGGACCAAAAAGGTCAGGAGGCCGATCGCGGTAAATTGTTTAGTTCCAACTAGAGCTTAGATAATGCTGAGATCATGCTCTGACTGTGATCGAGTTAAGATCCAACTTTGCGCAATTTGGTATCGCGCTAAAGTTCGAGCCTCTACCAAAGTTGAAACTAAACTGAATCTTTACCATATCATAATCTCTAGGGATGCTCCAGTTTTCCATGTTACCGATTAACGATTGTCTATTTTTTACAAGAAAATAATAAATATATTTGACAGTTTACATAGAAAATGGAGGCAAAATTTAAACTATACCACAACAAGTTGCTTATAATAATTATTGTAAACATTACTATGTTTATTTGGCGGCTAAATAGAAATAAGAAACCCAATTCAAATATTTTTAACTATCGAAGTTGATTAATTATAAAGTGAAGACTCAGTCATAACGTATTCTTTGTGCTGTGTAGTGATGATAAATATTGGATTTAGTGTTAAATAAAACAGTCTATTTGCTTGAACTCTTATTATGTATATTCAAAGTAAATGGAAGAGCGTCGTCGATATACTATTGTCCGCCAACTTGAGCTTTTGAGTTAAAGAGTTCCTTGAAAATCATCGAGAATCCGCCCTGGGTCGGGTGAAATCCAGAGAAGCTTGTGCTTGTTTCAGCACAATTATGGTGGGAATGTGCCGAAATTCTGAATGCGGAAGGTCCAGCAAGAACATGGAAGGTATGTACCAAGGTTTTATTCACAAAATAATATAGCAAAGTATTCTTACAATTTCAGGTGTGGACTAATTTGAAATGTCTGTAACTATGAGTTTTAGCAATGTAGGTATATATCAATGACTAATTATTGGTTATTTAAATCTTAAATTTTGTGAGTTATCATTGTCATAATTACCTATAATCTAGTAGAAAAACCTATGCTGTTCCATAACCATTATCTTATAATTTAATCATGTTATGCAAATCAATTTTAATTGACATCTTAAAATTTATGCAATAAAAACACATTTTAAATAAAGTGATTTAATCATCTAACTTATACATGTTAATCTTGGTGTGTTTGTTATTAAATATCTCCTAATCATAACATATTGACTTATATGAACACTAAAAGTATTTCAGGATGATATACAAAAGTAAATTTTGTGCAAGAAAGCATTAAATATACATATTATGCGGGGAACTCACAAACAACTGATTCACAACTAATAATAAAACTATAAATAATTGGTTTTGAGCATTAACATTATCATATGATATAATGTAATAAAATAAAAGTAATATGATAATTTAAAGATTTTAATATTTCTATTCTATTATTACAGATGCCATATCAATGAAGAATATATTGAGAGGCCACTCCACACTTCTACCTTAAAGGAGACTCTACATTATCCAAGTTTATCAAGACAGATCCCATCCTATCGTAGTGAACTCATAAAATTGTTTAATAGATTAATATTGTAAGATTGGTTTAATAAATTTCAATAATTCATTTATTTTTATTTATTTTATACTACACTCAACCACATTTCTTGCATTTAAGTGATGACTTTGGTTATAATTATATGCTTCAGGGGAGTTAGGCTTATTGTTCTCAAAGAATACCCATCCTCTATAGCTTGCATCCATTCACAATAATATCCATATCTGAAAATAATAATTCTTGTAAATTTATAATATGAACACAGAACAACATTACTTACTATTTAAACATTTAAAGAATAATAGACATTTCTATTGAAATCCTAATTTTTCTGTAGGAGAAACAATAGCCATATGTGTTACATCCTATTAAGTCCGGCATTTATTTTTATTGTTAATAAAATGTAAATTATAGATTCCTATTTTAATAAATTCAGTTACATAATAAACATAAAACATTTATATAAAGATATGAAGTTTTTTAACACTTTGTCTTAACACATTCCTTCTCAAGTTGTAAAGACGGAAAGGCTATAATATAATAATATATTTACTTATAAGAATGGATGCTTTTTAAAGCATCTGATACTTACTGAATTGATTTAGTAACTCTGGCTTGTGACACAATATTTTCGACAATCTCCCACAATGGTCTGATATGATCCAGAATGCCAATGCAATTGAAAATTTGAAACCTACAAAAATTTAAAATGTATTTAGTTTATGTAATTTATTAACAGCAAGGCACTTGAATGTAATTAAATTTAAACAATTTTGAGTGTATTCATGTTATTGTATTCACCTATGCAATATGCATCATTTTAGTAACTTTAGGTTATAAGTTTCTTACCTTTGTTATAAACGTAACATTTGAAACGTAATGGCTTGTGTTGTTAATTCATCAATCAATTTATTTGTAAGCTCCTTCGACAACCGATACCCAGTGTTTATGTCTAAGAAATGTCGGTCGGTACTCGGTCGACGGGCATCCTGAAAGGGTTATTCCTTTATCTCGCACTTAAATTTTTGTTTTTAGCTCGAGAATGCGACTCCTCCATATCAAACCCGTAAGCCGTTTTCATATAAATACTTTTAGAGTGATATTTCAATGAAATAAACAATGAAAAATAGGCAAAGATCGAACTTGGATCGTGAAAAAGTAGATCTGTTTGAACTTTTCATTTGACAAAGATTCAGATAAGGTTTAGATCCAACTTAGATCCAACTAAGTGTCAAAGTGCTGTCAAACTATTAGCGCGATACGAAATTTGTTAAAAGATCGTGATTAGTTCCAGTTTAGTTCCAATCGAGATTGGATTATTTAGCGCGATTGGGCTCCAGATAGCCGCCTTTGACTCTATACGACTCATATGACGATCTCTATAGCATTTCCAAACCCAAACTTATTCAAAATCATCTTTTTATATGTTATATCTACAGACGAGCATGAGATTCACTAGATGGTTCGTGATACCTCAGCCACAGAACATCAATCAGTGATGCGCTGTCGACCTAATTTTTACTTGGAGCATTCGGAAATCCATAGACTGAAACCGAATCGCGCAATATGCACTTCACGGTGCTTCCATCTATGAACAATGGTTCGTTACCCGGTTGGAATTTCGATATTCCTCCCACCCGATCAATGCCCGAAGTTACCAGACCTGGAAAACATGCTTACAGGAATTTATAAACATGTAGTTCCGGTGGAATTCGACCCCACGACCCATCGATGTGCACGGTAGGTGTACCGAACGCGCCAATGAGCCCGTCAAAGTACAAATTAGATTTAGTTTGCTATGCTTAAAGTCTCAAAAACTATATTTTTTCAGTCAGATAACATCTCTCAATCTCTTTAAGGTTTTAATGTAATTTCGTAGATAGTATTTGATTAATTGACATTTAAATTGGATTCAGAATCACTGTAAAAGTTTAAAAACCAAGTTTCTGTCTTAAATGCGACGCTTTTTTCTGTTTTATTATATTAAAAAGGGTTTATTTATACTGAAGGCACCTGACAACTCCACGACTGCTATCAGCGGGATCAATGGGGCCTGATAAGCTACAGACGGTACACATCGATCAGAGATACGCTACCGTCCGACAGATAAATACAATCTTTCTCATATAACATATTTTTGTATGGGCTAGGGTTGTCAATTGTCGATTTTTTTTTAAAATTTAATATAATCATCGACTCTGTGGAACCAGCTGTCGTTGGCGGTTTTTACCAATACGACTTGGGAACCTTCAAGAAACGAGTACACTTTCATTAAAGGCCGGCAATCATCAAGCAAGCCATCTGATCTTGCGGATGTCTATGGGCGGCGGTGATCTCTTACTATCACGTGAGCCACTTGCCCGCTTGCCCCCTATTCTATAAAAAAACCCTTTTTTATTTTATATTACAGCTTTATGTTTAGAGAGAAAATCTGTATCAAAATTCAAATTCAAATCATTTATTCATTTAGGTAACATAATGTACACTTATGAACGTCAATAAAAAATACATATTAAATGCTTCTAACTTTACATTTACTGCCAGTTCTCAAATCAAGGGCGTAGAATGGATGAGAAAAACTGGCAATAAACTCGCCGCCCCTCTTTTTATTCGCACGCACTTACATTCTCGTGGGAACAACACGCAAATACATAGTCGAAATAGCTAACATCATACATACACGAATTCAAGTCCGACCTATCGGATCGCAAAATTGGACTCATATTGTAAATGTAAAAACTTTTTGTTAAAAAATAAGATAAGGAATAAAATGCATCGCTTTATAAGTTTTTAAGCTTAAACTACTAGATGATCCATTTATTATGAAAATACTAAAAAACTCGAACAAGGCAATGTTAGAAATATATATATTAGGGTGGCCCAAAAAAACCGACTATTTTTTTTTTTTAGTCTCGACTAATAAAATGTTAGTTTTTGATGTTTTAAGAACCCTCTCTAAAAAACAGCTCAAAAAAAAATTTTTAAGAGTTCGCTCCAAATTTTTTAAAATTTCACAAATCATCGAAAATCGATTTTTTTTTGTTTTTAATTTTTTTTCTCGCTACGGTATAATTTTATAGACCAAAAACAAATAAGTTTCTGAATGTTTCAGTTCAAAATTTAAATTTTGAAAGGTCGCTCATAATTTTTTTCTTTTTCTTTAATTAGTCATATCGCCGACTTAAACTGTTGGGAATGGTACGTTGGGGTCTTTTTGGTTTGTAAACATCTTAACTTACGCAGCAAGGGTCAAATCTCAACCAAGCTGATTTCTAAGACCTGCTTGGGATTCGAACCCACGGCTGGTAATTGATTAAAAAATTAAAAAAATATATTTTTTCTATATTGTGCTTGATTTCCAGTTGTTCTCGTGATGTATTTTTATCGATTATTGTACTAACTAAATAAAAAAAAATGCATGGATTTTTAATTTCAATACTAAACGGTCGCTCGAAAAAATCTAAACTATAAAAAAATTAATAGAAAAAAATTATGAGCGACCTTTCAAAATTTAAATTTTTAACTGAAATTTTCAGAATCTCATTCTTTTTTAGTCTATTAAATTATACCGTAACGAGAAAAAAAAATTTCAAAAAAAAAAATTCGATTTTTGACGATTTATGAAATTTTAAAAAATTTGGAGCGACCCCTTAAATTTTTTTTTTTGAGCTGTCCTTTGGAGAGGGCTCTTAAAACATCAAAAACTAACATTTTATCACACGAGACTCAAAAAAAAAAATAGTCGGTTATTTTTGGGCCACCCTAATATATATGTAAGTATGTGGCAGCCCTATGCGCAATTCTTTCGGCTACCACGGCGACTCGCTGTCTAAAACACCCGCGTCTCAAAACATTGTAGCTTTTCGTAGCGTCTCAAATAGTCAAAGCCAATCTTGTTAGATATTTAGACTTGAATTCCAGAATATTCTTAGTATAAATAAAAAACGGCCGGTTGCGCATCATTGATATATCATCCGGTTGTTATAACATCAAGTGAGTTTCACGCTTGTCTTTTTCATACTGACTTTTAAAAAAAACTAGTTTGTATACATTGACAGTGTCGCTTCGCGTTATAACTAATCACGTATTTCCGTTTTAATTTAGCTTAGCGTTTAGTTTTGCAATTTAGTTTATTTTCATTATCTACTCCTGATGGTTAACATCTGCAACAACAGAAGGCTTGCAAGTGCGTTACCGGCCTTTGAGAAATCATATTAGTTCGGAAAAACGGAGTTGCTGTGGATTTTCATACATCAAAGTTGTAGTCTAGATATTTTATCTCACGAGGTCCGTTTGACTATGATTGTTGTCAGGCGTTCACATAAATATTGTTTTAGTGTGTGTGCGTTTAGTAACTCAGTTAGTCAGCGCTCGTGAGACAATGCACACTAAAACAATGTGAGTATATGTGCACGCCTGACAACATTCATAGGCAAACGGACTTCGTGAGATAGAATATTTATAACAGTATCCTGTAAAAGACGATGCTCACAATAAATAGTTATAAAGGTTTTGCGATCCTCATTCCTCTTTCCTTAGGAATCATTTTTTCTTAGGAATCGTGGTGGATTGCCAACATCTATGTTGAACAGCAGTATCCTGTGGAAGAGGCGATCGAACCTGACAGTAAGTGATCACCGCCATACACGTGCACAATAAACGCAGTTGCAGCTGCGACAGCTAATTTATTAAAATGAAATATGTTTTAAACTGAGTTAGCACCTTTACATTGTAAGCCGATTACAGCTTATTAATTGAGTAATTATATTGTTATATGTACTTAATATTATTGTAACTTAAAACTAGTTAACAAATTAAATTAAATAAGGTAGTCTATTTATTATTTTGTTTTATGGTTATAAGGATTATTCAGTTTTGGTCTAAAAAAGGAAGGAAGGTAAGGAAATGGATTACTGGATTTTGCACGACACATTTGTATTCTTATTACAACTTCAAGTTCCGGACATATTTATAGAAAATTACCTATAATAAACAAATCCGCGGGTCGCGGGGTTTGAACCCGCGACCCATCGGAGCGCAAGGTAGGTGACCAAATGCGCCAACGAGCCAGTCAAGCTCTATCCGACGGAGATCATGGAGAAGTGCTGATAGTTCTACCGTAAAAAATCATAATGTATCTCTAGTTATATAATTAAGAACATCATGGATTCCTATATTGTATAGAATTTATCTAAAAATGAGAAAATATTGTATTGTAGAAGTAATGTAGATTGGAATTTACGTAACTTCATGGTATATTATGTATCTCAATATTTGCTTAAATACAGTCATACTTTATTGGATGAAGGACCTGTCGTGGTTCTACACTCTGAAGGATCTTAATTCATACTTCCGTTTGAAACGAATTCTCCCAATACAAATGGCACCAGTGATTGCTTATCATCAGGTGTGTATTTGCCGCAAAAAATATATGAAAATATTCAATAAATCAAGTCCTGGAACACGAAGCAGTCGGAACGCCGGCGTCGCTTTCATTAAACTCATATTCACATCCCTTTTTACGTTTTAACTGCACATTTTCGCGAACGCACCCCTCTGTCAAGACTCTGTAGTCTTTGGATAAAGACAGCACAGCCACAAGTACAGGGCCGGATTGAGTGAAAATGAGGCCCATTTTTCCTAATCTAGGGCTTCACAATTGCGCAAATACTTTAGTATTATGTATGAAATTGTGCGCAAGTTATAATTAGACTCGGTTCGCCCAATTTTAACTCAATGACAGTCCTTTAGAGAATAGCAATTTTCGATATACTCATACCTAATTATAAGTGTTCATTTTTGCCTTTCGGAGAAAGAAGTGATAAAATATAATATAGAAGTGTAGATTAGATGTGTTTAGACAAGGCAATAAATCATGGTTATATCTTGGACACTTATGAAGAACAGTTTTATACGAGAGAGACAAACCACTTAAGAGCTCATCAGAATTTAAGGGGTTTGCTATGAATATTTAATTTTTTTTTATGTTACATTTCGACAGAAAGCATGATCACTTGGTGATAGGTGATACCTCAAAAACAGAACAACAGTCAATAATGCGCTGTCGAACTACTGTTTACTTCGAGCATATGCGGAAGTCCATAGGCAGACACCTTTGCGTAATGTGCAATTAACAGTTATTCCATCATTGAACGGTGGTTCGTTACCCGCTCAGAATTGCGATATTCCTACTACCCATTATATACATGTGGTCCCGGCGGAATTCGAACCCGCGACCCATCGAAGCGCACGGCGCATTATATACATAATAATTTGTGGATAGTGAAAGTGAAATATAATTTGGGGCCCCGCAGGAGCCCGATACTGTCGTATTCAGCATGTACAAAGGCTCCGGATATGAAGATAGGGGTAGGAAAAACGAGCAACCAGCTTCGACTGAGATGAGCCGCGTTTTTTTAGTTGTTTTACACATTGTCGCCTCGGGGTTCGGCTTCAACTTGTGTATTGATTTGTGGCGTGTTTAGTTTCGTTTGGTTCTGTTTGATATATACATATACAGATAGTTATTTCGATCTTATAAACCCATGTCATTATAAGATATTATAAGTCGTTACGTAAACTAACTTAAACAGTATTTTTTTGTATTTAATTATAGTGTTGACTTGCTAACCAGTTCCAACCTTGTAACCTTGCCAGTTCTTCTCTTCCGTTCTACGCCCTTGATTTGAGAACTGGCGGTAAATGTAAAATTAGAAGCATTTAATATGTATTTTTTACTGACGTTCATAAGTGTACATTGTGTTACCTAAAAGAAAAAATGATTTTGAATTTGAATTCGAATAACCCGCGACGTCACAGCCAATAGAAATTTTCCTTTTTACCAGTTTTTCCCCCCTAAAAATATATTCTCTTTACTACTTTTTACGCTTCTTTGAATTTTTCTACTATTCTTAAAGCAACTCGACCTTCACGACGCTGCAGCAGCGACGAGTTACAGTTGAAGTTGAATAGTTTGACAGTTCTTATATGAAAAATGAAATTCGCTGAGCAAAATCAATCTGTCAACCGTCGAGTTCGCCTTCGAGCACAGCAAATAGTTAAAGAAATATATCAGCAGTTTTTGTATTTAAATTTAAATAACTTTACACAATTTTAATTTTTTATATAAAAAAATATATGTTAGATATCGACAGACGAGCATGAGGTTCATACCTCAGCTACAGAACATCAGTCAATGATGCGCTGTCGACCTACTTTTTACTTCGAGCATTCGGAAATCCATAAACGGTGTTTCGTTACCTCCCACCCGATTAATGCGCGAAGTTACCAGACGTGGGAAATACATGCTTACAGAAAATTATAAACATGTGCTCCCGGTGGGATTCGAACTCACGACCCATCGATGCGCACGACAGGTGTTCTACCGAACGCGCCAACGAGCCCGGTAAAAATGTAGGCACTTCAAGTAAAAACGGAAGTCGTCAATAGTAAAACATAAAATTCAATACATTTTAAAACAATTTTATGACAACCGCTCACATTACGCCTCTGTTGACATTAACATACAGGCTACTTTAAAATTATCATAATTAAAAGTTCAATTAACGAAGCAATTATAAAACAGCTGCTCGCTATAAATTATCTTGTTTTCATTTATCAAATATATCGATGACAAACAGACAAAATACTGATGGAAATATAGCAAATTGTCACGATTGATTCGCGTGACGGACTCATACAGGTTCCATTCAGAAAACGTATGTAAGATATTGATATAAGTATTTGTTCTTTTCGAATTCATATGATTCAATAACCTATATATTGTACCAAAAAAAAACAAATAGTATTACAGACATAACTAATCTCAAGTACATATTGGTGGCCTAATCGCTATAATATTTACGACTAGCAACGCGCCCCAGCTTCACACGGGTGCAGTGTAGATGTAGGTACTATACACAAAAATATAACCTATGTTACTCGCTGATAGTGTAGATTTCTATTGATGAAAGAATTTTTAAAATTGGTCCAGTAGTTTTTGAGTTTATTCATAACATACAAACATTCAAAAACACAAATCTTTCCTCTTTATAATAGATAGATGAGCGTAGAAGTAAAATCAAACTCTAATTTACAACATTGGATGTTATTTGTCCAACCGTATTTGCACGGCGGCTTTACACATCGCTATTTAAAAAGGCTACGCATAATTCGAAGAATCTAGACGGATGTTAAATACCTGTGGAATAAATATGATGATTTTATCGTTTTAATATATGGCAATACCCACTCAATCGTAAGTTAGCCAGTAATGGATGGACGGCAGCTGATTGGCGGCGTCACTGAATTATATGACTATAAAACTTTTATAGCCCAAGATGCCGCATTGACACCGGGCCTCATTTCGCACTGCTAACGTCGCTGTACTACAGTTTACACACTGTTCTTACGGCTTGGTAGCGATTATATCGCGAGCGAACTGCTTGGCGCTTCAGGTTTGACAGATAACAGAAAATATAATGTTTTTATGGAATAACTGTAGGTATAATTTTAGCGATTTTTATTGTTCGTTCTAGCACGAGCGACGTATAAAAAAAGAGAATGCTTATATTTTAAACCATAGAGCAAACGATACCTACTATAAGTTATGTAAATTAATAAATTGTATTATATATTTATTGCACTTTTCACATTAAGTGTTGCTTTTAACAGGTCTAAAATCGTAAAAAATCTCATTCTTTATTATTTCAAATACAACAGTATCTACAAAAGTGGTAAAGTGGTTGAACAAATCAATTAGAAATATATTTTGTCATAGTTTTAAAGTGTAGTATAGTTAGTTTTTTAATTAATAACAATAATTTAATAATCGTGAGCGATGCCATACATGTTTAAATTCCTAATTCATGCGGTTACCTTGCTTATCTAATCTCTGTAAGTTTTATTATATTGTAATTTATATTTTACGCTCGACTGTCTGATAAATTCATTCAGGTAATTCCATATGTTTTTCTTCCATGCTGTTGATCGCGCAGTGAGTAAACCTCTATAATCCGTTGTAAGCGTGCAACTTAAGTGCAACTTTATGCATCGCTTCCTGATATCTACAGCAATCAATAAAACTGCTAAGTTTTTTCAACCTACTGCAGCGGTCATTATACCGGGATATAGACAACTGATTTTTATTCATCGCGATTACATTGTATATTCTTGAGATCATTTATATTACGATAAAAGCGTCTAAATTTCGAAGATTAAAGAAAATCAATGTAATTAACATTACAGTAACAACGATCATGCTCCATCCTAGATTGTGTTATCACCATACGGTGAAACGCAGTCAAATGGACTTTGCAAATTAAAACAAAAACAAGTTATGATTTTTTATTAATATTGACTACTATCCCAGTATAGTGAGTAGTGATGCGATCTAAGGTGTAGTACGCCGACCTAGAAAAAGTCTTTTCACTAGCGCCACAAGATCAAAATTGTAATGGTCTTGGAAGACAATCGCTGGAAGAGAGTTCCACTCCTAATATTATTTATATTTATTTTGTTAACGAGCGTAAGGCCCACTCTATGCTAGATGATACCTCAGTACGTATCACGGTGATTCTATCTACGAAAAAATAATACACTATTCGACACATAACTTGGAAACCCCTTTTAACGTCGTAATCTAATTAGGGTTGTCAACAACTTTCTCACGACTCCATTATCATTAATATGCTAAACATTTGTACTGCTTGTAGACAGTTGAAAGTAATTTAAAAACAATAAATTAATAAGTGTTTCCCATCAATACGAGTGTGACACGTCTGAGACAGGGTGACCGCGTGAATCATGCCCTTATTGACGCGGCATGAATCTCAATTGTCTATGCCAACACTTGTTTAGTGATTTACAGCTGATTTGTATAATTGGGAATGACTAGACTCTCCATGCTGACTGACTTGTACAAGTAACGGGTATTTTCATCTGCAAAAGTAATTGATAGCTACAATATTTGATAAAGTATAGAGCCTTGCTTTAATAAAGAAATTTGTGAGAGGGGCTAAGAATTAGTGATTCAAATATTAAATTGTTCTAACACTAATGTGGCTGGCCTTCATATTAAGGATACCATCCCAAGACTGCAGGAATCTTTTTTTCCACGCACGTAATTTGCTGACTCTTGACACAAAAGTGAGCGACTGTGGTGGACTGCACACAACACTATAACAAGTGTTGTCATTGTGTGAGTAATTATCAATTTGGATCAAGTGAAAATATTGTTTATTAGTTCTTCTTTCTATTTCATGAATCGTCAGTACATTCCGTGTATATGTCAAGATTTCCCGTAGACACTGCGTGTAGTCACAATCTGATTATAGAATGATTCCTCAGAAAGTTGCAAGTCTCGTAAAATCTAGCATCAAACTACGTAGAAAGTATATTTTATTGATAGTTTTATTACAGGATAGTAGATAATCTCGTACACTATACAGGCTTGCGGACAATTTGTCTGTCCGTTTGAAATATGTGAGTGGGTTTCATATCAGATGTCATGATATGCGCTGTCATAGATCAAGAGGTAGAAGCGGAGTCTGTGCAGGAAACGTCTGACCTCAAAGTATCACTTGATTTGATTAGATACATAAAGTTTTAGGGTACGTAGTATGGTTTGTATAGCTTCTTGAAATAAAATGCTTACTAATGTTACTTTCTACAATTCTTTTTTCAAAATATGTAAACATTTCATATTTATAATTTTAATATCGATACCTTATTAAAAAAATCAACTCTTCATTCCTTGTCAATCTTCGCTTTAGTAGTTTTTATATATTTCAAGAGATTTAAACGTCTATCACACATGTGTATTTGAGATTATTTTACATATTATTAAAAATAAAAAGTACATATTAAATAAAATATTTTTAAGAATAGGTTTATAAGCCTGCTAACTAATTTGCCACTAGTATGTTATATGGTACATTTAAACAATATTACTCAATCTCTTTAGAAACTCAGGAGCGTATGTCTTCTTATGTCTTGTCTATGTCTATGTCAAAATGTCTTCTTAAAATGATTACTAAACAGATATCACTTTCATAAGAGAACAGCATGGCCCACAATAGCCTCTAATACCACAATACCTGAAAAGGACATTTAAGACATAACGTGAACCTAACCATGTACAATCTCATTGCACTGACGTATCCGATTGATCCTTCATCTTTGCCCCTTTGAAATTAACTTTATCATAATATAGTACGGTTGCTTTTGCGCTGTAACCGACTTATTAGCAAGAAACGAGGCATCAGCATCCATCATAATTTTGCCTCATTTTGTAATGCTGCTATATTTTCATATGCAAATGCAATATTTAGTTCGCGGATGGCAGTAACTCTACGTTAAGGGTATAGAGGTGGTTTTCCCTTGCACATAAGTTGCGGTTAGTGCGTAGGAATACCGTAGACCAGTTGGAAAGTTGTCGACGGTCTTACGGATTTTATTTCGCTAATCAGTTTACGATTTCTCTGGTTTTCATGCTTTGATTTGCTTCGAAGATGCAGCTTGAAAACGTTTAATGTCCATGAATAAATATTAGCAAGGTTTTTTGTCAAACCTATGCTAAGCTCGCCATGTTTATTGCGTTTTTACAATGATAGACGACGATTAATTTTTTTTAATGTTATGCGCAAATGTCAAAACCATATAAAGTGTTGGTCCCTGTTCGTCACAAATACCTTTTTAATAGGGTTAGATACACATTTTTGATGTGAGTTTTCAAAATTAAATATTTCAATGAATAATGAATTGCTAATAGATTGGTTGGTGTAATGGGTTAGTATATTGTAAAGCTCTAATGAACTGCAGAGGCACTCAGCGCTAGGTGCTGTTGACAGGTGATAGGACATTCATTTTAAATTATTACGCATCGACTCTTGTAGGGCTGTGCCTTCATTGCTTTTAGTAATACATTATCTATCTAACACAAGTAAAAACAAAAACCAGATCCGAGCAATTAACTGGTATATGCATATCTTGTCACTCTCATAGTTGATATGAAATTAATAACACAGCATATGGCTATCAAATCCGTGAGTCTACAGAGCGTGTCATAGAAGTTACATACAATATAATATACAACATATACAATACTACACTTTAAAAGCATTATGCATATAATTTAACGTTCATTTTAAAGTGTATTATTTGTCATTAAATAAATAATTTATTTATTCGAATTGCATATTGAATAGCCGTAAAAAATAAAAGTTTTAGTGCTATTTGTTTATAAATAATGTCTAGGCTGCGAAATATAATTGCAGTATTATTTATTAAAATGTAAATAATATTTTGAAACTCATCGCTGACAACCCTAAGTGTATTGCACCGACCTACAAACTGATTGTTAAATTAGGACAATCGTGTTGTAAGTTCTGTTCTATCGATTCATTGACTTTGATTTAGAGCTAGATTTTGTTGAACATAAGACCTAGTGATACTTTAGCGTTTCCTACATACATAGCGACTCACTGTCTAGGGCCTTTGACATTTGATGGAACTGTAATTATGATTGTATGTAATCATGTCTTAGGATTGCATTTGTAAAGCAAAATATCGCATTGTGTAAAGAGCTCTGTGCCAATCGTCCCAATTTTTAAGTTGAACTTTTACTGAGAGAGCAACGTAGCCTAGTAATAATTTGATGAAATTGATTTTTAGCTAAAAAAGATTTTAGCCACTAATAATAGAAATTCGATATTTGTTTATAATTTTAGTCATTTCTTTACTCTTTTACTAGTCTAATATTTTCCGCTTGGCTCGCTGTTCGCTTTAGTAATTCATAGTTTTTTTATTGTTTCCGGTACGCTGAGTGCTGATTCAGTTTAACTAAAGTCCATAGTAGGTTGATACCTTATAATATCAATTTTGAGATTAACTTCAATATAATTTACAATATAGGTAAATAAAGATTCAAGTAATTAAATATTTACTTTTAGTTTCATATCTAATTATCTTCATTTAAGCGAAAATTATAATTAGCAGGAGGTCCTTCGTCGGTCGGATATTTTGACGTTTCAATCATCAATACCGGAGCCGAATTAATCACGGCTGTGTATGATCTTAATTAAGGCTTTATTAAAAACTTTCACGAATTAACTGCACATTTTTGAAAGCAACATAAATTATTTCAATTTATAAGTAACGATAGCGATACGATTTATTATCGCGCCGTGTCGTATGAGGTCAATGTTTATTGTGTCGTCTATAACTAAAATGTTACTCAACCAAAGACCGAATAGTTCGAACAAGACTTCTGGAGACATACAATTCCGAAAATAAACAACAACCTCATTTCTCTTTTAAGAAATAGTCATTTAATATTAAATATTATCTGCTCATTTTTTATAGCACTCACATTGAATGAAATTGTAATTTTGTTGCAAAGTTTTCATCCTAAATTAAATTAGCTATTATTCTTAAATAAGTTATTACCTAGTGTTTGTTTTTGTGTAATATCCTTTGCCACCAGGGCCTCAAAGAACATAAAAATCTTATCTAAAAACGTTTTGGGACCGGGGCCATATGTAATCACATTGGCATAGCTCGTTTTATCCGACATATCGTGTCGGATACGTATACTCTGTTGGTCTAAAAATTCCCGTATCAATATCCGCCAATATCCAGGTAATGAGGGGTCGGTAATTAAATGTCCTCTGTCAAAGCCGTCGCCGCGTCAAATTATATGTATAACAAAAATAGCGGACAATGACGTCACGATACATTGAAGTGACGTGCGGGAATTTCAATTTGATCATTTATTCAATTTATTGACAGCTAATAGAAATTTATTAGTAACCATAATAAAATAGTGTTAATAATAAGCGATGTTTTACACATTATCAAATTCGACACTTCTCACCTCGTGCTTGACTTCCTCTAGTGGACATATTGAATCACTGATTAAAACAAATTATACAAAGTATATATATATATAGCAAGTAAAATGTTTTTTTTACGATATTGTATGCCCGACCGAAACAGTTTTGACTGAGCCACGGATACTAATATTTTTCAAACATCTCAGTTACTTCTTAATATTATTATTTCACTTTCTTCTAATGAGCACAGTCTCTTTGGGTTTTATTTTAATTAATTCGTGGCCTCCTTTCCTATATTTCTCCTTCTGTGAAATTTGATTTACCTCTATGCTAATTTTCATGAATTTATCGCACCGTTTATGCACCAGGTTAAATCTTAAATAAAAAAATAAATAGTATTAATTCAATATTCATCATAAACCCATCTGTTTTATATAGTGTGATAATAATTGATAAAAAAGTGTTTTTAAACATGTACTAAGTGCAATCCATCTCAATCGCACTAGATTAATCAAGTTTTAAACAAAAAATACGTTTAGTTCCTAAAACAAAACAGACGCACTTGTATTAGCGGGAATAATCGTTGATTTATAAGATTTGGCGTAAACAATAATTACAGCGAGATGACTGACGTATTTATTACGACATAAATCCAGACGTTTGATTACATATCTACCATCTGAGGTATGTCCGTCTTGATTTATCGTGCTTTCTTATTTGCTCTATAATTATCGCGGCCTTGACGGATGTGTTTGATAACTATGTCGATAATTGTGCTATTTTAATGAATAAATATGATTTCTACATAAATAGTATAATACAAAGTTGCTTCGTTTGTCGTCATTTGTGTAACTCGATTTCTTCAAACCCACGCAGCGGATTTTGATACAGTTTTACTAATTTCACTACTTTAATATGTCCAGTACATATTTAGAGAAGCTACAAACAGTGAATTTTTAAACATACATTGGTATATATATCTAAGTATGACACCACACTTGTGAGTCGCCGCATTAAGTACATAATATTATATAAAGCTTATTTCTTTTTGGTCAATTATAATTACACGCTATTGCCATATTTATTTGCTGAAGTAAAGCCTAACGGGAAGTACGTTATACGGACGGAGCTTGATATTATTTGTTCACGTTTAAGTCTGTGGGCCAAATGTAGGAAAAAAATGGTTATAAAAAACTATAAACATAAACCGGTGGGAATTGAGAAGAGATCCAACGAAAGACAAGTGCCAAATATTACGCTAACGAACCCGAAAAAAAAATCTAAACTAAAAGTTAAGTCCTTCCGCTTTTTTTCTAAAAGCTTCTTTGCTTCTTTCTCTGAAGCCATTGAACATATTTATGGCTTTCTGTCACTTTGTGATCCATTGTTTTCGGTTTTGCAGTTATTGTGCAATATTGTTTGTGTTGCAAATTTGTAAGCTGTTGTCAAAATGGTCATTATTCCTGAACAGTGCCACAATTAGGTTTGGAGAGTATTCGCTTCTGGGTAAATGGTATTTGTACTTTCGCTCCCAATTTGTATATTGTACCCAAATTTTGTAATTGAATGCCTTATATGTATACTGTTTCTGGTTACTAATAGTTTTTTATTTAATCTGAGTAGTTTACATTAAAACGTTAATTCAGATATTTTATATTTCATTCATAATTAAAATGTCAAGATATCACGATGCTATTTTATATTTGCTATTTGTTCATTCATGTATGTAAATACTTATTGGGTTATCAGCTGATAGTAACACATGGCAATCTCAATAAAGATGAACAAAATCCTAAATATTTTCCTATTTCCTTGTTATTATTTAAGAATTAGATTTAAAACGCTATAATTTAATTTTTAAATCAAAGATTTTTTTCAGTTGTTATTTAAGTTGCTTGCTTAGGAATCTATCCCATAATTTGTTTACATTCCTATGAATTCAACCTTTCTCAGTTGGCCGTGAAGTGTCGAATAAAGTTAACCCAGACTCTACCTAGCGCATAGTTCTCCTAATCAGTGACTTATAGGTGAGCCGTCACCGATCGCCATCTGCCCGTACATAAATCTGTCACATATGAAAAGAATTAAAACGCGCCCCTTTGTGGGCAAGGAATAAATCTCGCAGATACCGCTCAGAGCGGTGAAGCGACCGCCGACTCTATATTTTACAAGTTTTTGACAGCCGATATGGAGGAACCGCCACCTGCCTTCCAGATTGTTACTATTCAACTCATTTTGACATTATTATTCATTCCATTTCTAAAATTTTAGATGATTTATTGATAATTATGAAGTAGAGTGAACAATTTTTCTTATGTTTTAAAACGTATTTAACTTCAGACTATTGAAACGATGCAAGAATTTGCCATTAGTAGTCAAATGTAAATTTCAGTTGCATTGTTTTGTTTGTATGCTTTGCTGTTTTGTTAGAATCAATCTGAAATCCGATCACAGCCAGGCTTCCAGAAAGAAATATCAAATTTTATGACAAAAAGTCGTTTATGATAAATGATTAACTTCAAAATTCAGATTGAATTAATGTATCGAGTAAATCGATACTAATATTGTGTATTGTTGATCGAAGCTAATATTTTAAAGAGGAAAGATTTGTTTGTTATGATTTAACTCAAAAACTAATGGAATGATTATAAAAATTCTTTCAACAATAGAAACATACATTATCAGCGAGTAACACAGGCTATTTTTTTGGGTAAAGTACATCTACATTGCACCCATGCAAAGCCGGGGAGGATAGCTAGTCATTATATAAGAAGAATTTTCTATATCTACCTACATATTTGCTTTTTTTTGTTGTTTTACTATGCATGCTAATCGAATGTTTGTAACGTTTTAAAATTAATTTTCTCTGTAAGTGATTATGTAAATCTTAAGAGAAAATAAATTATTATTAAACCGTGAATTAAATTAAAACCAGACTTTAAAAGACTCCATGCAAAGTACATAAATTTGAAAAAAAACCCCACTTAAGTACGGTGGGTGTTAATTTATTTACTCACTGCTAAGAGACGAACCATAAAAAAGCAATAAATTGAGCACCAATCTCTATCGAGTTAAATCACAAATACGGCCCTTATCAATACGGGGACAGATTCAGTTCGGAAACGCTCATAAACTGTCGAAGTAAAGAAATAAGCCACCAATAACATTATAGTGTGGAGTTTATGTTGCCGCCCTTGATGGTAGACAGCTGATTTTTATATTTATATGTTACGTGTTATTATCTTCTGTTACAAGCACCTGGATAATATACGCTAGGAATATTGAAGAAAATTATTTCATCAACTTTACCATGTCCCTGATATTTTAGTCATATGATGTTAATGGCTGACTAATCAAACGCTAGACAACATTGAGATGTACTTCAAAATATTGCTGTCATTAATATACTTAAAATAAAGGATAGATACATTCTGAGAAACCCTTAATTTTGATCATCGTATCAGTAATCCGTGGTATGAATTATACTTCATAATATGGATCTCGTATATATTGAATTACATACGTTTCCGGTGTTAATATTATTTTTGAGAAAGCACTTGCAGGGATAAGGCCCTATTCAATCATTATCAAATACACCTACGTGGGTCGCGTGTTCGATTCCTGGGTTTGATTTAGTTCTATATATTTTTATGCTATCACCTTTACTATAATGTTAAGTCAACGTTCTCATGGTATAAGAACAGGAAAAAGCTATCTGTAAGTTTTATTTTGAATGGCTTTGAAACCTATATATTGACAGTTATTTATGAATAATATAGTAATATCACCAATGTATACAATGATGATGAAAGCTGGTCAAAATAAAACCTTGTTTCCAAAATTTGGTTCAATCAATTACCGTATTAAAAAATAAATAATGTTCTCATTTATTAACATGCATTTAGTCACTACGGACTTCATTTAATTAATGTCACATATTAAAATAATTATCGCTCTGAAGGAAAAATAATTAAGAATGTGAAATGTTAAAATAATTTAATTAACATAATAAATTTCATAAAGTGCTCTACATTTGGCGAAAAAAATCGATCGAAAACAAAAATTTGATTATAAATAAACAAGTCTCGGACATATTAAGAAGATAAGGATATTGACGAATGAAATTATAATGTCAATTAGCGTTGAAATTGATAAAATGTAATACATGAAATGAAAGCCAAAGGAAGGTACATTTATTAACTAACGTTTACTTAAGTATTTTTTTTAGTGGTTAGTTTTGATTATACAATAATATTATTGATATTTATTTATTAGAAGAAAAAGAAGAAGATATGTTTAATTCGCAGATTTCAATAAAAATATATTTAAATATAACCTTGAGTTTAATATAAACTTAAACTTTATTTACTAATTACACAACATTAGAACCTATTATATAATATTATTACGATGTTTGTCTATTTTTACTAAATATTCATTTATATTAATCATTCAAGTTTAAATAAGATATCGCCATTATTATTTATAATATGCTTAGATTATACATTACATATTTTATTTAAAATAGTTTTACAAAAAAAAATACTTATATTATATACTTTTACGGTCAGCAACTGAAGTCGCTTGATATTTTTGAAAATAAATATTTAATAATAACTGAGTATCAAACCATTGTGACACAATCATAATTACTAGTTGAAAGCATTTTCAATTCAATAACTTGGTACAAAAAACAATAGCTACCAATTTAACAAAGAAAAGTCATAGTCTACTTCTGATGCTGACTGTACCTTAAATTTATTAAAGAAAAAAATACAATCGTATTAATAATAAAAATTATTTTTATTTCAATGTATAGTTTTAAGTAAGTACAGTAATAATAAATCGATGAGTTAAAACAGTTTAATTATATTACATCGATTGTATTTTTAATTTATTTTATTTAAAGTCCTTTACATAAAACGTGGGCACGGGCGAACTTTCAATGCTACCATTTCATTTATAGTGTGATAAACAAATTTATAAAAGTAAATAATATAACACCTGCATAATTGAAAATAAAATCATATCCTGTCAGTCAGACATAATATGATGCCCAAAATACATATACCTACAGGTATTTGCACTTTTGTGTGTATTTGTTACTTACTCGATTTAAAAAGTAATCGTATTTTATGTTATAAGTACATATTTATAGACAGACATTCAGAAGCTTTTACGATTCACGAGACTAAAGTAATAATCGCAATAAAAACGTAATGACTATAAATAAAAGGATAAATTCGATAAAAACCTGAACATATGGAAACGTCATTCCGAACCTTCTCAAAGCATTCGATAAATTAAAAAAAAATAATTCAAAAAAGTGTCAGTCGATAAAAAAAGTTTGTCAAAGCATTAAGGGTCTTATTAGCATATAAATAAGGTCGTTCGCTATCGTGTATTGCTCTTTAAAAATCTGAGAAGTCGTACGATATGTCACAGAATTTATGAGGATGATGTGACATGTACGGGGCGCGATGGTCATAAATTTGATATCAAACAAAGTGGTAATTCGAGACGCGATCCACTGATAGCGACTGATTTAAAACGATATCTTTGATTAATATTATTTTTGTATGTCCGACTAAATTGAATTAAACACTTAAAACACTAGTGACGCCTCAACAAAAGAAACATTTCTTAGCGCATGTTAAGTCAATAATGACAAATAGAAAAAATTGACTAATGAACTGGTAATAACTAACGAACATGTTATTTTAAATAGTATAGAACAAAGTAGCTATCCAGCACTGTCAATTCGTCCTCTAACTACTAAATCACCTACTGGATTTTGATGCGGTTACCCATTTAGAAAATAACTTCCGGTAAACGTGAGAAGTTAGTATGTAGTATAGATATGTTCCTTCGTTAATATGAGTAGATATCTATACTAATATTATAAAGAGGAAGATTTGTTTGTTTGTTACGATTTAACTCAAAAACTACTCGACCGATTTTAAAATTCTTTCACCGTTTGAAAGCTACATCTTCATCGAGTAACATAGCTATATTTCTTGTGTATAGTACATCTACATTGCACCCGTGCGAAGTCGGGGCGTTTTACTAGTAAATTATATTGAAAGATATATTTTAATTTGAAATTATACTTTATGCTATTTGTTTCAGATGTGGAGAGAGGCGGACGGGAGGCAGCGCATGTAGCTATGCGCTCCAAGCAACAGCCGAGACCTTCCTACCGCTGGCTCAACTCTAACGATAACGGTCAGTCTATAATACTCATCTATCCCCCAAATAATATACTTTTTCCAAGATTTGTACTCATTTAGAAGCCCGTACTTATCAGTGGCAGATTTACCTGGGAGTGGCTGAGTAGGCTTAAGCCTAGAGCGGCAGATTTTGAGATCTAGGGGCGGTCAAATAGGGTTTTTTTTTAGCCGGTTTATAGAAATTACCAAGAAATATGTAAGGTTTCTGATACGTGAGCCTACTAGATCTTGTCGAAGATTTGCCTCTTCCTTTTCATTTTATTTTAGAAAGTTTAGGAACTGACAGTTGTAGAGACTAGGGCGGCAAAAATTTAACAGCCTATAGCTTGTAAATCCCCCACTGATATTTGTGTAATACTGGGTAGACTTATTGACAAACGAAACTAAATGCTAAACTTTTTAAAGGTCTTCGTAAAATATCTTATAACATAATATGACAAATCACAAATGGATACCGAAAATATTCTCTATATTCCAAATTAATAATGTTTTTAACTTTAACAGTGGTTGTACACTATAATACTTAATATATGATAACGTATTTAAGTTTATATAATTTTACTATCGTAGTTTGGTTAGTTTTATTTTAACTTTCTAATTCTATTTGATTTCTAACTATTTTATCTTCCCTTGAAGAACGCGTTTCAAGCGTGCTTCTATTATTATTAAACTTTCCTGTCAAAAATGTTTTTTTTTCTCGTAACGAGAGTCACCATCTCTGATCAGACAATTAATAAATAAATATGACTGTCACAAAAGAAATATAGCATTGACATAGTGTATTGTTGATCGAAGAAATATAGTCACAAAAAGCGCTAACCGAAAGCTCTACCGTGACGTGACAGTTCTGAATATTCAAACTAAAATGCAATAAATACAAAGTTATTGCGATAGAAAAAAATCGTACACAAACGGAGTGCATAACTCATAGGTCTTTTTGTATGTTAATCCGGCGTGAAGCGATAAATAATATTTATTTTTGCTATTATACGCGCTTTTGTCAGTTGTAATGGTTGTAAAAGTGTGGGGCGGGGTTTGGGCGAGTTGTGAGATGAGCGCCCTCTCTTAGGAGTTGCGAGAAAGTTTCGATTTGAAGCTGAATATCACGTTAATCTGGCATTTGTATGTGAAAAAGTTCGTGGCCCGTGGTCAAAGGCCCTAGATATGGCCTAAGATATTTATTTTTATAAGAAGTTGGTAGAATCGCCAATTGATGGGAATGTTCCCTGGAGACTTCCTGCAAAACTTTTCTGAGCAAATTAAATTCTGACATGAATTGTGACTGCTGTTTCGATTGGTCAAAAAATATACCTGTAATTATGGTAAGTAATAGTAATTTTAATTATAAAGTTGACAATATTTGTATATTTATTTATTTTTCAAAATGAAAAGCTCCTACGTTAAAAAAGCAGTTGTATGAAACTTACGATTCGATTAGTCTATTTCTAAACAAGCTTCCTCCGTGTCGAATCTCATCCAAATCGGTTCAGTCGTTGATCCATAAAAACATTCAGTGATATTGCATTTAACATTAACAATACAAAAAATGTCTTTATTTCTACATTTAAACTAGTTAATTTATTTACACATCACTTATCATTTTAACACGTATTAATATTATTAGGTATAATACAAAGCATATTTCGTCTCCAAAAGATCTTTATTAAAAATTGAACATCTGCTTCGAAATCAGCGTAACGCCATAGTAAAAGACATACATAGTTAAGCTTACGAGTTTTTTGATATACGACTGTTGGAGTTAAACTGCGAGAAACAGAAGAACAATAATTTTTCATATATTTGACACGACATGATGTGAGAGTACACTCATGCGCTTTGATTGTGGTAACGCTAACTATAATAATAAGCGAAAAGTAACTAGAAATCCATAGAAAACTCCACACCCTGAGGTTGAACTAAACAAGACCATGAAAACAAACAACCATATTAACTTATGTTTTTTTTTTAATTTCCAACGTTCTTGATTTCAAATATTGATCTAGATGATTAGACTGCTACTAAAAGTTACAAGATTGCGGGTTGTATTTTGTCAACCTTCCCTACATCCTTGAACATACTAAGCTACACTTCATCCTTTACCCACGTCTATGGGACAATAACTTAGAGGGAGGTGCAATAAAAACCGTGTGCATTGCATAGTTTAGACAAATTTATGGGTCTCTGCGGGTTTGCGTCATGCTTTCTCTTTCATTGTTGGATGTAACCGGGTCCCTCCTTGGAATGAATTTAATATAACCAGAGGTTTGAAAATTATACTGTGGTCGTGACGCCTTTTAGCCCCTGCAGTGTAGACAAATAAATTGTGAAGTTTTTTAAATTGTCAATCAGTTAGTACAAAGCACAGGAAAGCTTTTTTTTTAATCCGTTGAGTGATACTTACCTAAAATGTATTGGTCTGTAAATACAATTAAATAGGTTTGGCTTGTTTAGTTTTTATCCCTCTGTTTTAGCACCGGTTTGTATGAAATAAGAAAGAAGAGAAATATAAGTGATATAAATAATTTAATTTACATTATGTATTAAGAATTTAGGTTTGGACACTAGACGTTAGCATGTAGAGATTTTTAGCGTCAAACAAAGCGTTATGTTTAGTATTTTCGTCACACTTATCCATAACTTAACACTTAACTCATAAAACAATTAACATAATATTAAAGAAACGGTATATGCCTCAGCATGAAGAAATGGTATATGCCTCAGCGGGAATAAAGCGAAAGGAAAGAAGCATATCTTCAGCGCCGGTTTTCAGACAACTTTTTAAAAATATAGTACTTTAACTCAGTTATAACCTTCTGTCTATAAGGTTTAGCTATGACTGTTTTGTTACGACTGAATCAGTTCAGCTGTTAAGCATTATTACTATTTATATTTTAGCAGTATTTAATTATATTTTTACTAAAATATAAATAAAAAAAAACCCTTTTTTAATTTCCGAATAAAATTGTTGTTTTTTTTATTGATTGAACCTATGCGTGACATAAACAATTCAAATTCAAATATAACTTAATAAAAGTAAAATTTTTCAAGAATTTACGAATCGTCAATTGTTTTTGTTACCATCGGTTTCCAATGTTATTTCAACCGAGAAGAGCCGGCAAGAAACTTGGTAGTTACTCTTTTTAAAAATCAAAATTTTACAAATTGTGTAATACAAATAAGTACAAAAATGAGTAATTTGTATAACGGTAATGGAACTGTCCAGCTAAGCTACACTCAAGCAAGCCTCAAACTCGTCTGTCGATATTTACAATCGGCCTGATTTCTGCCCCCCATAAACTCAGATCACATCAGTCACCCGCGTAATGATTTTACGACTTCGTCAGTTTTTGAGAAACAATTTCCAACCACAAGTCGAGTCATAAACCTTTTGTTGTTTTACGATTCGCCTCCGGTCTTGGAGTTTTATTGGCCACCCTTTGTAATGATTATATTGTTAACTCTTTGCTGTCTGTCTTTATGTAATCGTGAAAACTATTCAGATAGACGTGGATACTAGGTTAAAACAAAAAAGTTAATTAAAAACATAAGGGCTTAATCGTTATTTGTATCTGATTGACCTTACATGCCTTTTTCTGTTATACAGTAAATAGTCTAAGCTGTACTATTTGGGGAAGACAATCGCAGTAAGGGAGTTCCAATACTTAGAGGTTCGCATGATGAAACGACTTCGAATATCGATAAATAAATACTTAGCTTTTAAATCTATACCAAGTCCGTTCGTGTGTGGAGTACTGTTCCCATCTTTGGTCAGGTTCTGCCGAACCTTGGTGCTCTGGATGTTAGTCTGGAGTAAAAAGACGTGTCTAACGCCTAATACATCTATGGGTCATCACCCAGACCTGGTTGATCGTCAACTATTATCTCTTGAACACCGGCGAAAAGTGGCCAGTCTATTGGTCTTCTGCCGGTTGCATTCTGGTGAATATGCATCGGAGACCAACTAATTCCACCATCTCTCTTTCATCACCGAACATCCAGGCGCACGGCGTTCGCGTTTTGCTTCCTCTTTTTTTTTTGTAAACTGTTAAGGACTGGAACTCTGCCCTGTGTCTGTCTTTCCTGAGCAGGACAACATGGCTCTTTTTGTGTCGAATAAAGACACCTCCTAGGTAAGCGTGTCTTAAAATCATAGCCCGCATCAGAACTTTCCATCAGGTTAGATAGCGGGCAAACGCTTGCCTATTCTACAATAAATAGGCTATAAAGGTTTTAATTAGAGCACGAGTGTTAAGCGTAAAACCTATACTAATAATTTAATTCAGTCACAACATAATAAAAAGCAATATTGCATCATAAAACCTACAAAAAGATGTATAGGAACCACGTAAAGCAGTGTTTACAAACAGTGGACATTTATCTTTTACGATCGTAGGCCGAATTCACCCGATGCCTGATTTATAGAGTTCGAAATGACTCCCGTCTTTTAACTCCAGACCTATCGCGATTTACGACTTCATACACTTTTATAACTGATTTTATCTATCGTTAACTTTTAGTTCGGCCTTTCATTAAGGCTGCCTACTAGGGCTGTACAATTTAACCGGCCAAGCCGGCTAAAAAAGTTAGCTAAGTTAATTAGCTAGGCTTAGCTAATTTAACCGGTTAACTTAATTAGCTCAGCTAATTAGCCAACGGCTAAACGGCTAATTCTTTTTTTCAGCTTTTTACTGACTCTTTACCTACAGACAGATTCAAAAAATAATACTAAAGCAAATTAGGATAAAATTTGTTTTGCTACAAGATTTGAATTGCGCGCGTTTTTTTATTACGCTACCTTCATTTGTAAAGTAGTTAGTTTTTTGGCCGGTGTTTTTTTGTGCGCTGTGACATTTTTCTAGTAATTGTCATATGCTACAAAAATTTCATATTTTTGATATTTCTCATACAATTGAAAAAATATGTCTCATAAAACTGAAAATTACAATTCAACAAATTAATTAAATATTTAAAATGTCATTACTATGGAATCACTTTACACTAGTGGTATTGCTAAATGTAAATGTTGTCCTGTTGAGTATAATATAAAAAAACAACGGCATCATTGCGTTATCATTTAAAATGTAAGCATAATGACAAAGTGCAATCATTACATGAAGATACAGAATCTGAATCACTGTATTTATTATTTTTCTCTTCTATAAGGAATTATTATATTTAATAAAATTCATTATTTTTTTGAAAACCGAAACTGCTAAATTATTGATTTTTCTCTATCAAAATAGAAGTATTACTGAAAACAATTTCAATAATTAATTTAAGAGCCATTTTCATAAATAAAATATTGTTGTTAATTAATTAAATAAATTACTTTCGTTATTTATGTTATTTTTGTCATAAAAAATTAATATTATTATTTTTTGAACCTGTCTGTAGGTAAAGAATAGCCGGTTAGCCGTTGGCTAATTAGCTGAGCTAATTAAGTTAACCGGTTAAATTAGCTAAGCCTAGCTAATTAACTTAGCTAACTTTTTTAGCCGGCTTGGCCGGTTAAATTGTACAGCCCTACTGCCTACACATAGATTGGTCTATAATTCCGATGCGTTTCGATCGTTAGATTTAATTACCTCCTAATATTACTAATTTATGGGATGGTTAACATAATCACGTAGTCATATAAGTTTTAATCTTTATGACGGTTTTTTGATTTTTTTAGTTTTTTGATATCGACAGACGAGCATGACGTTTACTTGATGGCAGACTCACTGAATATCAGTCAATGATTATATCCATAGACTGAATCCCGGTGGAATTCGAACCCACGACCCTTCAGAGCTCAGATCGGAAATTTTATCTTTTATTTGATGTTTTTTGATAATGAAAAAGTTTTTATTAATTTTATTTATTCAGAGCGCATGGCAGACACGCCAACGAGTCCGTTTTTGGAATGGATGAAGAAACATGCGCATTGCGCATATTTACTAACGATGTGCTGTCGACTTATTTGTGCTAAAGCCGAAACGCGCGATAAATAGCTTCTATACATTTTTTCCTACAGTTGTCTTAGGACAGCTTAGACAGAAAAGTAGATTAATTAAATAATAATTAATAAAATATATTTAGTGCGTATCTCGTAGCGTACGGGCCGTAAAGTGCGTTTAGTTCTCAATAAAAAGGTGTAAACTGCTGTTGAGTTGGAAATGCGATCGTAAACAGAATAATCGCTTCTTGTGTGGCCCGGAGATAGATGAGCTTGTCGATAGGGATAGATAGATATTGTAGGGGAGGACAGAAAATAGAAACGTTTTTTGTCTAAGATTTTTGTCAAGTCTTAAGACATGAATAATGTGCTGTAGAGCTATACATTATTTATATATATTTCTAGCATTCTATATATTACTTAGGTCAGTTAATAAGGCTGTTAAAATCTATCGCCAAACTATTTTAAATTTAATCAGACTAGCATCTACTAAGTATTAAACCGTCCCTTGATTTCTTTGAGCAGCCTTATTGCCATACTTACGAGAAAACGAAACAGCGTGATATATCATATATGTATATGTCTCGTTTCTTTTATAACAGGAGTCTTTGAATTTACCACTGTATAACGTTCCTAGCACGCTCATAGTGTGTTTAATCTATACTAATATTTTAAAGAGGAAAGATTTGTATTTTAGTATGTTATGAATAAACTCAAAATCTACTCGACCGATTTTGAAAATTTTTTCTCCAATAGAAAGCTACATTATCAACGAGTAACATAGGCTATGTTTTGTGTATACGTGTACAATGTACATCTACATTGCACCCGTGTGAAGCCGGGGCGCGTTGTATATAATAATAGCATAATTAAAACAAAATGAAGCGCCTTTATATAACACAATACACAGTTATTATAATAAGTATTTTATATAACAGTAGAGCTAATGGTCCAGCCAATAGATTGAGTATTTAATAATGATCTGTTTTCAACAACTTGACTGTCGGTGTGTTCGACGAGTTAAATAATATATTTCAATTTATTTAAATATAAAGAAAAATATTGAAATCACGAATGTTTGCTTAATTAATTATAAGTATGATTAAAATTCAATATCTATTTTTGAATATATTTTCGTGCTGAACTGCTGATTGATATTTGTGAGATTCATATGCGTTTTTATTAATACAATATGTTAATATTTATATTTCTGTGATGTCTGAAGGTTATCATTGTACTCTGTGAAATTCGAACCGTAATATTGCGATTTATATCATAAATAATAATAAGTAATTTAAATAAAATCTTTTATTGTAGACAATATTAATAATAAGTAATTTAAGAATATTTGACTCACACAAAATGAAAATTATAATAAAAAATATATGTATAATGTATATATAGGTACGAAATTAAAATAACTATACATTAACTAATCTCATTGTATGTAGAAAATAGGTCTGCAGCACATTATTGATTAATTTGTGTCCTGTAGCTGAGTTACTGTTAAATGAGCAAACCGTTGGTAGTAAGGCTTCTCACTTGTCTGTCAAAATCCGGCATAGGCAATGCCCTTATTCTGAATAATTTTGAACGAAACCTTTAACATACATATAAGTTATTTCTAAAGAAATTGACCTAGTAAACTTAAGAAATGAACTACGTGTTCGACTACCTTCAAAAAGATTGTACTAGTATAAAAGTATAGGACAGTTTAGACCTTACAATTTTTCTATATCGAATTATTTTCTGTTATAGTCTTATCAGAATTTATCTTGTTCACAACTTTCCTATACTAAATTTGTGTATCGTGTTTAAAATAAAAACCGGCCAAGTGCGAGTCGGATTCGCGCACGAAGGGTTCCGTACCATTATCTATAAAAACGCCAAAAAATCATGTTTGTTGTATGTGAGCCCCCCCTTAAATATTAGATGCGTTCATGAGATACAGCCTGGTGACAGACGGATAGACAGACGGACAAACAGACGGACGGACAGCGGAGTCTTAGTAGTAGGGTCCCGTTTTACCCTTTGGGTTCGGAACCCTAAAAAAGCACAATCATTTTGCTGTTATATATATAATTTCAGAGTTCAGCGTACAGACAGAATTAATTTACTTTTGTGATATCGTAGCTGTAGTAGAGATTTCAATATAAAATGTCAATTTTGTATAACTGTTATCTGTATCTCACGCTTAGAACATTAATATCCATCACACAGATTTACATAATATATATTTGTCAGTTGCAATAAACATGTCTCCATAAAGTTGGCTACTCGATTGTGTTATATCGATTATAAATATTCGATTATATTCGCGCGAGCGTTATGTAGATAGATTTATTGGTGCACCTTACGTTTAGCATTTTAAGAACAAGGTAGCTTGCATACTAGTTGCTACCTTGTTGTAAGGTAGCATCGTAAAAAATCGACATAGATGACGTTAATGTAGTGATTTGTGAAATTCTAATTCAGTGTACTCGGGGTAAATTGTATAATAAATATATAATCTTTTAATCCAGTTACCAGTTTTAAATAGCCTATGTTACTCGTTGAAATTGTAGTTTTCTATCGGTCAAAGAATTTTTAAAACCGGTATGGTAGTTTTTGAATTTAATCGTATCAACAAATCTTTCGTCTTTATAATATTAGTTTAGAAGTAAGATTTTTTAAGGTTACGTATAATCTGAGATTTAGTTCGGGCTCTAAAGGGTAACCTATAGCCGTTATCAGAATATTTGTCAGAGTTTGTTTTTAGGATCATTAAAATCATAAAAAGATATGCACATAGTTAGATGTTTATTTATCGGTCTGTATTGAATTCCGTGGATCACATTTAAATTGTTATTAGTTTAATTCTAGACGTCCGATTCTAAAGAAACTTTATTGAAATAATAGATGGTAAGTGCTGAAAGGAGAAACAATCGAATAAATCGCATCGAATGTATTTGTATCGAGCCGAGATCGAATACTGTGGAAAGTCTAACGGCTTATAATTGTGTTATCGTAAATAGCGTTCATGTCTCAACCGAAATGTTTATAATACATTTGTAAAGTTCGCTTTCTGTTACGTAATGTATTAAGTAACGAAAATTTTGTATATTATTATGTATTATAATTTTATACCTAGTATGACAGTAGAAAGGGTATTTTTTTTAAAAGGTAAGCCGTTTCAATTCGCATTCGTTTCGAATTTATGAACTTTCATAGTAAGTAAGTAGAAGACTTAAAGTAAAGGCGAAAAGTATGGTGCCTTCACTGTTTTTAGTTTGATAGTCGATTAGTTATTGGGTTAAATTAATAAAGGAAAGCCAGATCGGCTTGTAAGAACTAATACACAATTCATAGTGGTATAACACATCGGTAAGTTTCTCCTTTAAAGTAGTCGCAATTATAATAATTCTTGCTAGTTGCTACGAAACTAATTTTAAAATATTTAAAAATGTATGTTTGTTTCAGTGTGTCGGAAAGAACAAAGTTGCTTTCCAGCCGTAGGTACCCTTAAAATATTGAGAAATATTCAAAATAAACTAATAAATATGTGTCGTAGGACATTAAGTATCAATACTACACGAGACTGATGTTAATGCGTCAGTCCACTTTGGGACTTAAGTGTATCAGATTGATGGCTCGCATGTGGCGCATAAGATGACGCTTTTACACTGAACACAGAACTGGATATCCGACTGGCGACTACCCCCGCCCCTCCTTCATAGATGTGCCTTAATCCACAGCATTTTATAGAAATATATAATAGACAAAAATGTATTTCTGAAATGTATTTATTACCTATATGATCTTACTATGCAACTTGTTTCTTCTAATATTGTCTTTTATTAACGCGAGTATCACACATTTAAATAAAATACTGTATACCGGATTAAAACGCGATTTATTATTTAAATTATTTATCCCGACGTTTCGGATGCTTTTCAGCAACCGTGGTCGCGGGAGACTGTGGTCCGAAACGTCGGGATAAATAATTTAAATAATAAATCGCGTTTTAATCCGGTATACAGTATTTTATTTAATTGTTTCTTCTAATCGACCTGTGTGAGGTGTACAAATGTCGCAAAAAGTTTTTATATATCTCATGTAGTAATATAGTAATGTATTATTACATGGGACATAAATACTCGTATAACCATATTTCGACATTAAATATCAATTCTACTACTACTAGGTTCTGTCTCAACCACTGAAGTAGATATCCCTGTTGTATAGCTTATGTTACAGATGTATGTAATTTTGCTCTATTTATTCTGAGCTTTATCAGAGAATTACATCAAAATTAGTCGAGTAAGTTTTGCGTGATACTTAAAAAGACAGATGTAAATCCTATAAAATATTGTATTGTGTTTAGTAAAATAATAAGTAACCAGCAAATGATACGCACATTGTATGGTATTGGTTCTAATTTCAACATTTGAACGTTTTTTAATAGCATTCAGGGATATTAGATAGCATTTTTTTATAAGGAATCAGGTTAAATTATCTTAATTGCAATAAATGAGGTAAGTTTTCCTTATTCCTGGATTATGAATGTATTTTGTTACTTAATCTCAACCTCTTCATAAGATGATTTTAAATGTTTTTTTTTCTATCAACGAAACAGATTTTATAAATTAGTTATCATTTCAATATGAAAATAAACATCTTGTTTTATCTAAGGCACATTTAATAAAACGCGAACTAATTTATTGTAGTAGCCAAATAAATCTGATGGCGACAGCCGTAAAAATTAATATTTCTCGCGATGCTCCAAAATTAGATTTTTATTTAAATGAAAGCATTTAGTGACAACAGTAGATGGAATGGACGTCCTTTTTAACATATTTCGAGAAACAAGCTTCTGTTAATAGATGTCATAAATTATATTACAATAAATTAATTGTTTATGGTAATGTCACGATTTGTATGAGTACGTGTATAGTTCATAGTTTTATGGGTAAAATTAGTATTCCTTCTCATTAATATATTAGATATTCTGTTGATTAATATTCATTATTTATTTAACTCGACAGCTCTGTCCCTATTCCAGCGGTCGGTATGTCGGAACTATAGACATAACAGTCAACTCAAGTTCTGTAATCGTTTTCAAAATGTCGACGCCGTTAGTTGTATAAAATATTATGTGTTTTTCATATAGCTTTAATACATATAAAGACAATTAACAAGATTTTAACAATCAAAAAGATTAGATTATATATTGTAGATAGTCGACGCGTGGAACAAATTGAAATATACGAGTTGAACTTAATTGACATTAAATAATTGTATAATCTACTAGCGATCCACCCGGCTTCGCACGGGTACCATGGAGATGTACCATACACAAAAACTATAGCCTATGTTACTCGCTGATAATGTAGCTTTCTATTGGTGAAAGAATTTTTAAAACCGGTCCAGTAGTTTTTGAGTTAAATTGTAACAAACAAACAAATCTTTCCTCTCTTTAATATTAGTATAGATGTAAACATCAATGTACCTAAGTATATTTACCCTCTATGCACTCCTAAAGTATTTATCGGATTTTGATGAAACTTTGGTGATTTGTTTTACATACGAAGGTTAAAGGTCCGTATAAAAAACACACACGCTAATGGTATGGTATAGTTAGATGCACCACATTGAAAGTAATCCTGGCGGCGCCCATGGTCATGGCGATAAATCTAAATACATATTAAAAATACTACCTAAGATTTATGCCTTTATATTAAACAAAATACTTGTCACGAAGAATCAGTCAAATACAAAGCGACATTTTAGCGGTAATCGCAAGATTTAAGGGATTTTAAACCGAAGCGTGGGCGCAGACATGTTTATAAGTTGTGTTGAATCTTAATTAAGTTTCACTCAAAATACTTTTAAATGAGCTTTGATTCGGCCGAAAATGTCCGTATTTTACGACTTGGTAAGTGCATACAAGTGATAATGATACCGGGTTGATCGGTATTGAGTGAAACTTATATTAATGATGTGATTTGGACACTTTTTTTCAAGAGAACATGCCTATTTTGGTTGTCTATTTTACATTATGGATGGAATATCACATTGATATTCCAACCATACTGTAAAATTTAATATCAATGTGCCAAACATAATAAATATTCCAAAACATAATTCGATTTATGCGAATTATAAAGTAACTTTTGCATAATCTTTGATATTCAGACCTATGGACAAATGAACGAGTTTCGACTGATTTCTTCGAAAATATGTTTTGGTTTTAAATTTTGATGTTAATAGTAAATACAAGAAATCTATTTGTTATCTTTATTGGATAGGTTGATATTTTTATCCCCGTATGTTTTATGACTTTGAGAAAAACTTGCATTTATTTGTAGGTACTTACGACAATTTCAGGGCTTAATTTCAACGTTTAAATAGATGTATGAGAATAATGATATGCTTTTAGGAAATTAAAAAAAACTTAGGATATCAAATAAATTCAACGTTCAGAATATCTATTTAGTAGGTGGGGTCTGATGCAGAAATAATTAGAAACAAGAATGCAGTAAAAACTTCATAGTTCATACAATTACCCGCCCATACTAGATATTGTCGATAGCAATAAATATCGTTACAACAACCGCAATAAGTGCTTGTTTGTATGTGTGCACATGTACATCACCTACGTGTACGCATGTAGAGGTGTATAAGCCACAAGTCGGCAGGTAGTAGTTTACAGGCTTTATGATTTTAACGCGCCATGACATCGCCTCGTTCACTGCTCAACTTTTGTGGTTTGTCCCAAGTCATAAGCGGAACGAGGGCTGCTATTCAAAGGGTCTTTGCACTGTCACATCAATAATAGCATACACTTAATATTTATTTGTACCACAAATGTTAATAATGTTTTTTAAATTTTCATGTTTAAATGAAACTTGTACCGGATTAAATTGCGATTTAATTATTATGAATGAATGAAATGAATGAAAAAATCTTTATTGTACACCAGAAATTAAATAAATAGAAAGTAAAATTACAAAAAAATAGCACAAAAAGCGGCCTTATTCAGTAATACAGTAATTTCTTCCAGGCAACCATTATAGGAGATAGCTAGGCCGAAAAACTGATAGATATTATATATTAATTATCGGCTATCTTTAAAAAATATTATAGGTCGACATAATTTTATTGGTTTTAACCTGTAGTTTTAAACAAAAGGTGAATCTCACGTGTGATATCCAATAAAAACACAGCAAATCAAGCAATTTTACGAGAATCTCTTAGTATTCACAAAGGGTTGTGTTTCTGTACAATGTAAAAACGCTAATACAATAGCCTATATAATAAAGCTCAACTATTTTTGGTAACCTGGATTAATCAAATTACTAAGACAGTTTCTTATCATACTTTTATAATATATTTTTCGTCCTCTGCCTTATACACTATCACCTATATACTCGTACTCTTGTATGGTGATAGTGTAATGTCAATAGTCAAAATGCTTTATCGTTTATTTCTTCTATAAATGTAATTTAATATAATATAACCACGTTTTGTGCTGATCACTTGTACCACACAACCAACTCGATCTCTGATAAATTCTATCAATAACAGAGGCGAGAGACGTCGGGCGCCCTCAATAGTGTTTACCCCTTCGAGTGTGAAATAAGACGTTTAGTTTAGCGCGACTAAAACCGCTTCAGTCAATGTCTGCTTGCAACAAGGAGCAACAGAGAAAAATTATCTAATAACACATGCTCTGCAAGGAGATTTTAAATTACCTACATCTTTTAAAACCTTCCACGTTTCTGAAAGACTTATATATATTAAGAGAAAAGGCCTGGATATGCCAAATGTTTAATATAAACCAACCGCCACCGTAGCTCAGAGTTGCGTTGCGTTTAGCAGGAGGTTCCAGGGGAAATATATTTTGCAGGGCACAGAAGAATGATCACTTATTTGCCTGTAAAGAAAAATGATCCGTGTAACTGACACAGAAATATGTCTGTCCCGTGACACATTTTCGGGAATTTACTTAAAATTAACAAGGAGGCGATGACATAGCGTGAAAAACGGTCCTATTTCTCTATCTGTACTAATATTATAAAGATTTGTTTGTTTGTTTCTTAAGATTTAACTCAAAAATTACTGGACCGATTTTAATACTTTCACCAATAGAAAGCTACATTATTAGCGAGTAGCATAGGATATTTTTTGTGTATAGTACATCTACATTGCACCCGTGCGAAGCCGCGGCGTGTTACTAGTTTTATAATAAAGTGATTGGTGGAATTAATTTGTAATCAGATTAAAATATTAGCCCCAATTAATTTATTTTATTAAACTAAGACGTTTAACAAGTTAGCATTGTGACACACGACAAGAACGGACCGTGGACACTAACGACTGAGATCGTGACCCGTCGGTTCGTATCCCGGCAGGTGCACGAAGTCGACAAATGAGATGTTATTGCAAAGGTTTCTCGTAATGTCGGGAATTACATTACATCTAGGGTATTTTATGAATAAGATTTATGTGGGGTGTTCAGTCTTTACTTAAATTACATTTGTCTTAAACTGGTAGAATGAACATATTAGCGCCGCCTATTTTTTCTGTTGTTCACCCTGGTATTGGGTGAAGTCAGCCGCAAGGCAAACGTAGTACTGCGCATGCGCCGCTGCCGCCATCTGCGGTTAATATAGCTGCGCTCGCGCATCCATCGTTCTCTTCTTCGTTGACCACCGTCGAGGAAGGTGCTGTCGCAGGGACGTTCTCTGCAGTCATCTCAGCCACGTTGGCTAACCTATTGTCAAGTGCCGTGCACTGACGAATCCTGGCCTGGAGGAGGAGCAGTTGAGGTAGGTGGTGCTTTATTTGTTCTTTTCTACCAGCTAATAATTTTATATACAGTCCACTACAAATCCCACATTTTTTGGTCCAATTCGAGCGGATTTTTTCAAATTTTTTACTAACGTCAGTTTATTTTAATTTTGTTTTTTCTTGAGCCGTGCTTATTAAATTAAGAAATAAATATGCCTGACGACAAAATTCCTAGTAAAAAAGAACTAGATTTAATAAGGAATATTAATAGAAATATAGCAATAAAACAAAGATTATTTTCACAATTGCAAGAAGTGTTTGATATGTCTAATAAAATAAAATCTCAACCTCAAATAAAAGACTTATTCGTCATGCGTGCCTCGGACATTGAGTCGCTCAGAGACAGGTACGAGTCCGTATGTATAGACATTTACGATTTACAACTCAGTTTAGAATCAGAAACACAATTTTCTGACCAAGACCTTAAATCATTTGATGATCTTTTTTATCGTATAAAATTGTGTGTTTCGCAATGTGACGATTCACACGTGGCAGGCGCACACAACGTGGGTTCTTTGGCTGATACTGACCGTGTCAGTAGTAGGCCTAGATTACCACAACTAGAATTATATACCTTCGATGGTAATATTGAAAATTTTACCACTTTTTACGAAACATTTTGTTCTTTGGTGCATAATCAAACAACTATTTCAAACATAGATAAGTTCCACTACCTTCTTTCGTGTACAAAAGGTTCCGCATTAAATATTGTCAAAAGTTTACCAATTAATGCAAGCAATTATAATGTTGTGTGGCAGTCACTGCTTGATAAATACCACGATAATAGGATGCTTGTGGGCAAATATCTTGATAAAATGTTAAATTTTCCAACTTTAAAATCGGAATCTTCGAATAATTTAAATATTTTTATCGAAACATTTGACCATTCAATAAAGGCTATAAGCGCGTTAGACATTGAAGATTTATCTAGTTATATTTTATGTCATATAGCATTGAGAGCACTTGATCCCGCCACTAGAAAATCATTTGAACAAAAGATTAATCAAAATTCAATACCTTCTTATAAAGATTTAATGTCACACATACAAAACCAAATAAAAATATTAGATCATTCAAATTCATTCGAATATAATAATTCAACTTCTAAATTTAATAATCAAAATAAGGGTAGTTTAATAAATAAAAAATCAAATGAACAATATACACGTAAGGCGTTTTCGCAAACTTTACAATCTACTAAAATTAATAATGTAACTTGCATAAACTGCGGACATAATCATATGATTTTTCGATGTGTTAAATTCCGTGAATTAACACCAAAGGAACGAGTTAGCCGTGTTAACTATTTAAAATTATGTCACAATTGTCTTAAGCCTAATCATTCAACAGCAGATTGTAAAAGTGAATTTAAATGTTTTACGTGCAATAAGCGACATCATGCGCTATTACATTTGGATACTATCGAGAAACCGGTTCCTACGCTGTTCGCTAGCCACAGTAGGCAAGATAGTGAGTCATTTGTTACTTCGCATTCGTCCAACGCTGATAAGAATTATTGTGTACTTTTAGGAACAGCTGTTGTGTATGTGAACGATGCCTACGGTAATGAACAACCGTGTCGCGTTCTTATTGACTCGGGCGCTCAATCGAATTTTATAACTATGAATTGTTTCGAACGATTAGGGTTGTCAAAACGTAAATGTAATTATAATATTTTTGGTTTATCGGGAAATAATGTAAAATCTTTAGGTATAACTTCCTGTACAATTAAATCGAGACATTGCGATAGTCCAGTTTTTAATATTGATGCTATTATTTTACAAAAAATAACTTCTGATTTACCTACGATTGAGGTACCAGCAAGTGTTGCGAATAAATTTAAAAATTTAATTTTAGCCGATCCCTATTTTTATAAAAAATCTCCAGTTGATATTATTTTGGCAGGTGATATTTTCCCTGATATTTTTGATGGGAACAAAATAAAATTTAATCCCTCATTTCCCACTGCACTAAATAGTGTATTTGGGTACGTATTGTGTGGGAAGGTAGAAGTACCGTGTGCTTCTGCTGATGGTGTCACTGTCACTGCAACGTCTTGTAACATGGTGTCGTACACCAACGATAGTGACACGATCAACGAAACTTTAAGGTCATTTTGGGAAATAGAGGAGTCGCCGTGCGACAGCCCTAGTAGCCCGCAAGAACAACTTGCGGAAGAAATATTTTCCACAAAATATTACCGTACAATTGAAGGTAGATATGTTTCACCTATTTTATTAAATCCATCCTATGAGTCTTTAGGAAATTCTTATGATTGTTCTATGCGTAGATTTTTATCTTTAGAAAGACGTCTTATGCGATCTCCCGATTTGCACGTCGCCTATGTTGCGTTCATGCGTGAATATGAACAACTAGGACATATGCAGCTGTACACCGGGACTGAGACTAAATATTTGATACCACATCACTGCGTGGTACGGGCTTCTAGTACCACTACCCCAGTTCGAGTCGTGTTTGACGGTTCAGCGGTTACTTCCAATGGCAATTCTTTAAATGACATATTATTAACCGGGAAAAAATTAAATCATGACGTTTTAACAATTATATTTAATTTTCGACGTTATGATATTTGTTTAACTGCTGATATCGCAAAATTTTTTAGACAGATTCTCATAGAACCGGTAGATCGATGTTATCAACATATACTCTGGCGAGAGTCGCCATCGGATCCGATAAAAACCTATGAACTCGTTACAAATACTTACGGCCTGCGAAGTGCACCCTTTATCGCCGTACGCAGTCTGCGTCAGCTTGCGTATGATGAGCGGGAGCGGTATCCGCGAGCCGCTGATGTTATTTTAAATGGATTTTTTGTCGATGATTTAGTCTGGTCTTCTGAAACGTTTTCAGAAGCCTGCACGTTGCAGGATGAGCTCATAGCCCTTCTCAAACTTGGCGGATTCGATTTGCGTAAATGGGCAAGTAACTCACCTGAGTTATTAGACAGGGTCGATTCTAGTCAAACTCTTGATATTAATTTTGATGATGCTGATACTTCATCACTTAAGGTACTAGGTTTAAAGTGGTCACCTATTGATGATTGTTTTTCTTTTGAATATAATATGAAGGACAACACTTTTACAAAAAGGTCAGTTCTCAAGCTACTAGCTAGTATCTTTGATCCTGTTGGCTTTTTATCACCTTGTACTTTTCTTGCCAAGTGCATTATGCAGGACCTCTGGAAGCTCAATCTTGGGTGGGATGAAAAGCTTCCGGCAGAGTTGTGCGAAAGGTGGTCTACTTTTATTGACTCACTATCAAGTCTTTCATCACTTCGTGTTGAGCGGCACATGCTTATAACACAGTTTCGTGACATACAATTGGTGGCATTCTGTGATGCGTCGATTCGAGGGTACGCGGCCTGTGTGTACGTTCGAAGTGTCAATTCAAATGGTGAAGTCAAGACTAGACTGCTTGCGAGTAAAACTAAAGTCGCACCACTAAAGCCACTTTCTATACCGAGACTTGAACTTATGGCTGCAGTTTTGTTGTCTAAATTAATCTTATACATTAAACAAAATCTTAAAAATATAACTTACAATGTAACTGCCTTAACTGATTCGAGTGTCGCTCTGGCATGGTTACAAACGTCACCTTATAAACTTAAAACCTTTGTTTCGAGTCGCGTCGCTCAAGTAGTGGAGGTGGTGCCGCCTAGCTGTTGGTACCATGTGAGAAGTGAACATAACGCCGCTGATATCTGTTCACGCGGCGCTATGCCCGCTCAGCTCGTGGCTGAGTCAAATCAATGGCTTCATGGGCCAGATTGGTTAGCTCGTGACGTTCACGAGTGGCCCATAGATACTTTCTACGTTAGAAATGATAAAGATATTTTAGAACTTAAATCTAACATAGACACATTTTCTTTTCCTTCTCAAAATATTAAAAATACTATTCAAGTTGAAGATGTTTTTGAAAACACATTTTCCAAATTTTCTTCATTTATAAAATTGCAACGTACTATAGCATGGTGTTTACGATTTGCAAATAATTGTAGACTAACTAAACACGATCGTTTTGTCGGTTCACTTTTAACTCAAGAGTTAAATACGTCACATGATATGATTATTAAACTTACTCAAAATAAGTATTTTAGTGATGAATTAAAACTTATAAAAAATAATAAAATAGTTCCATCTTTACGGAAGTTGTCACCCTTTATTGATGAATTAGGGTTCCTCAGGGTGGGGGGTAGGCTTTCCCAAGCGGAATTACCTTACAATTCTAAACATCCTTTACTCATACCTAAACGATCTTGGGTGACTACATTATTAATTGAATATTTTCATAAAACATATTTGCACGTAGGACCACGAACCCTACAAGGTATTTTATGTAAAAAATATTGGATTATCAATGCGCGTGGCATGATTCGATCCATCCTTTCGAAGTGTATAACTTGTTTCAAGTGCAATCCCACAGTCATTCAGCCTGTCATGGGTACGTTACCTGCGTCTCGTCTTATACCGAACAAGGTTTTCAACCACGTTGGTTGTGATATAGGCGGACCATTTTATATTAAGGATGGTGTAACTAGAAATGCAAAAAAAGTTAAGTGCTATATGTGCTTATTTGTATGCTTTTCTACAAAGGCAATTCATATTGAGGTGATTAGTGACTTATCTGCAAACTGTTTTCTTGCGACATTGGATAGATTCACAGCGCGTCGCGGTTTGTGTTCTTGTTTGTATTCGGATTGCGGTACAAATTTTGTAGCTGCCGCGAAACATTTAAAAGATGTTTGTAAATTCTACAAAGATAATGATACTTTGATAGCAGATGGTTGCTCGGCACGTCAAATAAATTGGTGTTTTAACCCTCCAAGTGCCCCCAATATGGGCGGTCTTTGGGAAGCAGGCATCAAGTCTGCTAAAAGACATTTATATCGCGCGATAGGCGAGAGAGTGTTAACTTTTGAAGAATTAACAACTATCTTTTGCAAAATTGAAGCAATTTTAAATTCACGCCCTCTTTGTCCCTTGTCTAACGATCCTAACGATTACGTAGCTCTTACAGCCGGCCATTTTTTGATTGGTCAAAGTTTATTAGGAGTACCAGAGTATACGATTGACAATATTAATACAGGTAGACTGTCACGTTGGCAGGTTATGCAACAGATAACACAGATATTCTGGAGGAAGTGGTCCTCTGACTATTTACACACATTGCAACAAAGAACAAAGTGGTTTTCGTGTAAATCTAATTTAAAAATTGGTGATTTGGTCTTGATAAAGTCTGTTTGTACTCGACCACTTTATTGGCCTATGGGCAGAGTGGAGCGTCTCCACCCTGGCCCCGATAACGTGGTTCGTGTAGTTACAATAAAAAATAGCACAGGATTTTTAAGGAGACCTGTCAATAAGGTTTGTCCTTTACCATATGTTAATTAAAATAATATTAGACATATCAAACATCATTCAGTTTTCTTTCTTAGTTTATGATCATAACTAATAGTCTATATTTTACCTTTGTTTATTTAGCTGTTTTTTATTATTATTATTGATTTATTTTTGTATGGCTCGTAGCTTAATTTATTATTATTTTTTTTTTTTTCTCATAATTGAAATCATCATAAATGATTTCGGTGGGGGGTATGTTCAGTCTTTACTTAAATTACATTTGTCTTAAACTGGTAGAATGAACATATTAGCGCCGCCTATTTTTTCTGTTGTTCACCCTGGTATTGGGTGAAGTCAGCCGCAAGGCAAACGTAGTACTGCGCATGCGCCGCTGCCGCCATCTGCGGTTAATATAGCTGCGCTCGCGCATCCATCGTTCTCTTCTTCGTTGACCACCGTCGAGGAAGGTGCTGTCGCAGGGACGTTCTCTGCAGTCATCTCAGCCACGTTGGCTAACCTATTGTCAAGTGCCGTGCACTGACGAATCCTGGCCTGGAGGAGGAGCAGTTGAGGTAGGTGGTGCTTTATTTGTTCTTTTCTACCAGCTAATAATTTTATATACAGTCCACTACAAATCCCACATGGGGATAATGTTTTATGTAGTTTAATATGTTTGGTACTATTTGTGTAAAAGTGTATTTACAATAGAAAAGTGTTTAAATGTTACCGTCTTCCCAGTGTTCTGAAACAGTATAAAAAAAAACTAAAAAGTTTACTAAATAAAATAAATTTCAAAAAACTTGAGCAATTATTTCATAGAAATATAGATGCAATTATTTCATAGAAATATAGATGATTATCTAGCTCTGTCAATTTTAGAAAAGTTTTAAATTAAAAAACTTGCTCTCATTATAAAAAAAAAAATTGTGTGTGTGTACCAGAGTACACTGGTAAGAAGTGAAACTTCTTTTATCATTGTTCTTAATATTACATTAAATTCTTTACGTCACTATACTAAACTTTGATAAAAAAGCAACATGGCGCGTAACCGAAAAACATGACGAATTTTTTTTACATTGCTACAAAATTTCTCCCATACGTCGATAAAGAAGTTTCACTTCAAAGATGTCGCGTAACGGAAAAATGTGACGCGTAACGAAAAAAATGTTACACTAAATTTTTTTCCAACCCCGATAAAGTAGTTTCACTTCAATATATAATTTATTAAATTTTATCGACCGCGAAGTTATGTTTATACTATGTCGAAAAATGATAGGATATTGATAAACGACACCAAAAGTGGAGGTTCTTTTTAAACGTAAAAGGTTTCTGCGTAAGAAGAATTAATATTTAATTAATTGCAAAAAGTTTCGTAGAATTATTTAAGTTTATCTTTGATTAGAATGGAACTTACCAATACGAATCAATTAATGAAATCACAATGTAAATCCATTCATTCCCACAGCGCAGGGCGCAGGGAGTGCTGACTGCTGATAGATTCGCACTAAATGCCGTGTTTGATATTTGTTAGCTCGTGATAGTTCAGCGCACTGCACTCCAATATGACGCTGTAAATCAAAGGGATACATGTCTGATAGATGGATATCAAGCTAACTTATTTTGTTGAAATCTATTAAAAGTAAAGTCGTGTTTTAAAAGGTTTTGTAGGAGGAATCGACATCATACACATACATATTGCATAACGTAACTAAAAACCCACATATTTAATCAATCCCTGAATCTATCATTAAAATTCATCATTCGTATAAATGTCACAAGAATATAGGCATTTTTTATATTGAAGTAAATCTTGGTTAGGTAATAGCACTTTATAAATGGTATTATTCTTGCGACCTTTGCACAGTCTCTACCAATCAGTCTCAATTGGAAACAAATCAATCTAGATGGCCGTGTCTTGCGTGATTACCGCACGGGGAGGGGGGTGCGGGGGTCACGGACTGGAGGGGGAGGACACCTGTAGCGTCACTTGTTGCGCGCAGACTTTTAGCCGTGATGATTAAATGATTTTGCACTGGGCTTGATGGTATTTTGTGAGCTGTGTGCTTGAATTAAGGTAGATATTTAACTGAAGGAGAGCGGAGTCTACTCAGTTCAGAAGTAGGATCACAAATAGATACAGAATGTCAGCTTCAAGTTCAACTTTTACTTTGATTACGGTTGATTGATGAAACCTCGTGCCTCTAGTAGGGTTTGGGGCGTACGGACTGTGTTCGTTTCATTGATAGTTTTTCCTTTATAGACAATAACTGTTTCCTAATATCTTAATTAATATTTATAAAATATAACATTTTATTGCATTCGGACAGACAGACAGAAAGTCGGACGGACAACATATTCTCGGTAATATATTTCTGTTCTTTAGTATAGAACACAAAAAGATATACTATACTTTATCCAAAAGTAGTTTTATATAAAACCTCTGCTTTTGACATAATATGTATATGTAGTAGGTACTTACTAGCCTACATTCTCTCCTTTCTTTCTTGCTTTCTTTACCAATTTACCAAACAAAAACGTGAATACGTAACAGATAGATTGACAGACATTCGCAATTACAATATTAAGATTTAAGTCTGCTCTTCAAACTTAATATTGTAAATCCGATGGCAATTGTAATGCGCCCTGTGGCCATACCAAATCTGTAAGAGTGTGTATTACTACCAATTTACGAGAGAATGTGACAAATCCCTACATTAAAATTGGTATCGACAGCGGAGCGTGAGCCACTTTTGGTGTAACTCCAGCCACAAAACTGTGAGTTCGAACAATCGAGTCGCATTGTAAGTTAAAAAATTACAAAATATCTTATTAATAATTTAAAATCATACATTAATTACTCTAACTGCTTACAAACATCGAACAGCATCAAACTAAGTGGTAGTAACTCACACCAGACGTGGCCAGGGTCCTGTAGCACTCCGCCCGGGTAGCTAATAGGTAGTGTAATGAAATCCACTGATTATGGCCGATTTCGCAATATTTATTGCTGGTAAACGGTGTGGGGAGCTTCGTGTGCGCTTGCGCAGCTTCGCTATTATCTTGCTTTTAGGTTGGAGGTATATTCAGTTCACATTGAAGAATAAAGATAATATTAAAGGTGTTTTACATACATATTCGACCCATCCCATGGGTATCCGGTTTGATTCCCTTTGAGATTCAATTGTTTATAATTTGCTATAGGTAAATTTATTTTCCATATTTTATATATCAGAGCATATGGAATTTCGTGATCTCTGCCTACCCCAATGGGAAAAAGGCGTGATGTATATGTACATATGTATGTCAGTAGTTTTCGTGATTCTATCGTGTGGCTGACGTATCATCAAGGGTGCCTCGATTCCTGGCGTACAACTCTACCACAACGTCATGTTTTGTTAGGAATGAAGTAGAGACGTTCCAACTGTACCTCCATCCTTATTTTATACGGATAATAAGCAAATTGTCCATTACGCGGCGAGGAACAGTGCTCTATCACTAATAACCCCTCACTCCTCAGATTACCGCGATTTACCCATCTGTATACTGGCGAATGGTGATAATTTCAAGTTAATCAATTAGTCATAATCGATGGCTAACTGTTTTTAATGGCAGGCTAAATATGAAAAATTTGCAGCATCTGCAATTTCAATGTTAGCCATAGCTAGCGATGTGTGAAGACCATAGTCTTTGATAAATTATTGGTGATTTCTTAAATACTACGGCTTATCTGTGTACTGTTAGTCTGTGCAGTTATATACTTTTTAATATATATATCTGTATATAGAAAAGATTTCCAAGTACTCCAAGTACCTACAACTTATATAGGTCGAAGCGCATCTTCCTGTTCAGACCGTAACGATTATAAGTGAGAATGAGATAGTGTTTTGCTTTTTTTCTGCTTGTTGACGACAAAATATCTTAATTTTTTACTCTATCGAAATCATAGGAAACCTTAGGAATTTTAAAACTAAGCTGTCTATAACTTATTATACATTGCATTGTGATCATTGTCGACTTTAACTAATTGCTTTTATTCTTCTCTTACTATTCTTGGGCATCATTGTGTAGAATAAGTTTTGCTTAAAAGATTCATTTAAAATGATTAATTACCTACTTGTGCTCAAAAAAAATCGAAACTCGAAATGCAACTGAATTTGATGAGAGCATTGGAGACGAGTACGACGACGACTACTAGGATATGTATTACAAGACGCGTGAGCTAGACTCACTTTATTATTACACTTTAAAACGAACACGGTGTAACGCCTTTTATGGTCTTTATGCAAATTTGGTGAAACGCAGCTGCGTCGTAACGCAAATATATACGTAGGTACATGTCTACGGTCATTCGAAGCTACATTATTCTATGATTAAACATTACATCGTCTAAGGATTAACCATTTAACTTTTAAGTTTATTTCATCGTAGACTATAAACAGACAGATTTAGTGGACAATTTCGCGAAGCGTATGCACGCGCTAATAAAATGCGTCTGTTTCTGAATGGAGTCAGCTGCTTTATTATAAAATCAAAACCCTTTGAAATCCAGCAAAGAATACAAATATATTACACCCACGTGTTTGGAATACGGTCATGAGCGGAGCGGGTAGCGATAATCTCTCAAAATCAAATCAAAAGTTTTTTATTTCAAATAGGCCTTTGCAGGCTCTTATGAAACGTCTAGTTGCACGGGTCCAAAAAGTGGGTCTCATGGAGAAGAACCGGCAAGAAACTCCATGGACACTCTTTTCAACAATGGTTTAGCTTACAAAGACTCGGTTACAATAGTAATAATCGGCTGAGAAGTTTATATAACGCAAGGTATACAGAGATTCTATACAATGCAAAAGAAAATTGAATTTTTACTATTAGTGTAAAATGAGATACACACACTTGCACAGCGCAATTTGCCAGGGAAGCCGCACATGCAGAGATGAATTAGCGCCATACATCTTTATCGTCAACATAGTCTTGGATTTTATAATACGCTCTCTCGGAATGAAACCAATATTTTTAGGATTACTTTTGCTATTCTGGAGTTTATAATTAACGTCTGATTAATTAAAATCAATTCATGAAGATTTAAAATTGAGTACCATTTACGTAGAATAAAATTAATATGCATGCTGGCGCCATAATTTTTGCCATAACTCGTTTGAAAAATCAAATATATCAACATCAGGTTATTAGAATTAGCAAAGATTTATCTTATACATATAAAGTAAGTGTATTACTGAACAAATTTTTGATACATATGAATTTAAATTATAATTTAAACTCGAAAATTTGTACAAGTTCGTTTATCGCTACCGCTTCCTCCCATTAACTAATTCACAGTACAATAAGTTACAGTGAGTCACGCCACCTTCACAAGGCTGATCGTCTCACAAAAGGATAGCGACATTTTCTTTTAACCGACTGACATAAACGACACTTAATTATTGCATACACATAATATTTAAAGGTTATTGTTAGTAGGCAGCTATTAAAGTGTGAATTTTAATATTTTTTTAAAGAATTGGGGAGCTATGACAACGGTGATTCTATTTATGTCGATTAAATAGATAATTTCTAGTTTGACCACTATTTGGGGAGTCCCCTGTCAAGATTTCGGTCGCGTACCGAATGGAAAACATATTGTAGTTACAACTCTATGAAAAAATATATACTTACTCAAAATTTCATATTATTTAAATACACTACTATAGGCTTGCTACACGCATCTCTATTTGTAAATTACTAATATTACCTTCAACAAAACGCAATCACTCTATTCTAGTACCTTAATTAAAGGAATGATTGCATTTTATCGTTTAAAGACATTGCAAATAACATCAGGATTCTTGTGCTATATCTTGTCTCAGCGCCATCTATCGGTTATTAGCGATAATTCTTTAACGTCATTACCGCGGCACGAAGTAATTGAATCTAATACCTACCTCCTGGCTTGACTTGAGTGTTTCAGGCGCTATAGATTTTTACTCTTGTAACTTTGTGTTAATACTTTCATAGTTTACCAAACGTAAACGTTTTCTGGAATATCGCCCCAGTTCTAACTTTAGTTGTATTTAAGAGGTTTCTACCGAGAGTATAATATCATATCTATTTAGCACTAAAAAAGTGAAATTTGTAAATTGAATAATAAAACTACTTGAATAAATAAAAGAAATATTTTAACTACCATACAAAAATCTTAAAGTTAACTTAGTCCTGAAAGTAAGTTATCCGATATGTGGTGACCAGCGGTGACCTACCATGTTTCCCTACCGTCGAAGTGTTCGCACCTGTTTTCCTCATTTGCCTCGAACAATGGGCTTGTTATACGTTTAGTTACCTTATCGGGCGCAATGACCTGTGATATAAATTACATTCTAATCAGATGTGAAATTTTCTCATTCATTTTGCGTATACTTATAGACTTTGTATTATTCTGCATCTTGGTGTTAAAAAGGTCATGTATAACTGTTTTTTTATTTGTCTATTAGACAATAGACATATCGCTTAATTAAATTGGACATATCGCTTCCCGGCAAAAAGAGCGTCATAATACATGAATCTTTAAATAATAAAAGATCACATGTCCACTTTTGGGTTAAATTGAGTTAAGCGCAAAATCTTGCTAAATATTAGTTGACAGAATATATTATCTTTGTATAAAAACGGAACAAATCTAATGCTTTTAAGTTGCAAAATTACGAATGAAAGTTTTTGTTAATATCTGTCAACTATTCATTAAGCAAGACTGTGCTTACTCAATTTGATCCAAAAGACGACATGTGCTCTTTTAGTATTTAGAAATTCATGTAATATGACGCTATTTTTGCCGGGAATTATGTTTCCAAAAAAAAACAACATATCGGTTTTTTTTTGTAAACATACAAACATTACCCAATATAAACGAAAGACTACAATACACTAGATACATATTATAGGTAAAAGAAATACCTAACTTCAATAGATATAGTATAAGTTTAAAATAACAGACACTCGAGACAGATCCAGTTGATAATATTATTTGTATATGTTATCTAACTACAGTTTAGATTAACAATAAGTAGAAAATACAGTTAGATTACAAGTGTTCAAACTTCAGGCAGAGGTATATCTACAGTTTTCTATCAATTTAAGTACTTATTAATGGAAACCTTTACATGTGATGATCTCATTTCGTTGATTGACTGAGTTGTGAGATGTAAAATTTAAAGTTTAAAATTACCATAACTTCGTATATTGAGGTATAGAAATGTCCACCTCGAGTATAGTTATCTACAGAGAAATAGATTGCTATCTATACGATTATTATAAAGAAGAAAGATTTGTTTGTTTGTATGTTTGTTACGATTCATCTCAAAAAATACAGGACCGATTTTAAAGATTCTCCTTCACAAATAGAAAGCTACATTATCAGCGAGTAACAGGTTATTTGTGTATAGTACATCTACTTTGCAGCCGTGCGAAGCCGGGACGTGTTACTAGTAAAGTTATTTAAATAATTTGTTTTGGTTTAATAAAATTCAGAAATAATTCAATTTATTACTATACCTTATTGTAGATGTTTTTTGACCCATTGATTAAGTTGCTGAACTAGCTGAATAGTGCATATTATAGTTCCACAGAGTTACATTATTTCTATGTTATACTAAAAGTAAGTGCAACAAATGCTGATGAAGTATCCTTTTCGGCATTACACAATTTTTACTCACCAAAGTTAAGCTTAACTTTGTATCTTATTTGTGTTTTATGTCGAATAAAAAATGTCTAGGTCTATGTCTATGTCTAAGTAATTAAGTATTACTAAAACTAATTTTAAAAACTTGCTACTTGATCAAAATCATTTCCATTTAGAATCTGCAAAATATAGTAGGGGGTAGTTAATTCACTTCGCAACACGACGTCCATACTTAATTACAATTCAAACACGACGAATCAAAAAGATTTAAAAAATTACAGTCGTCGTCCTTCTGATTAGGAACGTACAAAGGAGCTGATAATTAAATTGGACATCACACTCGCATTCACTCGATTATAAATCGAATTCGCCTCGACGCAGAATCGATATTAACCTATAAGTTATGCGAGCGATTGCGATTTAGCCAAGTACGGATAAAAATGGCGTGGAGCTATCGTCTACGTAATTAATTATACTTTTACATAAGAATTTTTCTCGGCTCGTAATTTACTTATAAATCAGTCAGTGTGTAGTGAAGCTTGTAAGACTATAATTTTATATTATTTCTATGCATACAATCGGTCGAGCAAAACACTAATGTCGAATAGAATATTAATTTATAAAACTCGAGAACTGATTGATGAGTTTGTATGGTCGCTAAAATTTAAAAAAAATCGACCTAAAACAGATCTTCACACCTACTTAGAAAAACGAAGCGTTTTTAATATTTATTTATTTATTTATTGCACCAACAAAGTAAACACTAATACATACACATAACACAAATATAAAATATATGCCGAGTGTTACCCCAATTATAGGCGCATACGACATTCTACAGAACAAAGCAACTTACTTATACATTCACGATCAAACTAAAATAAGATAAAAATACATATTATAACAAAATTAATTTCTCACAAAATCATATATATTATAACACTCTAAGTTACCAAATCTAAACCAAACCCAATCTTAACAATATAACTATTAATTATTTATTTAAATCATTAAACTAAAATAAAAACTAAACCACTCCACGCCCGCCACTGTGCCAACATAGGAGGCACCTGAATTTTCTTTTTTCCTTCATTTCGAAATGAAGTAGCCGTCCGGAAGTGGACAGGCGATGACCACCCCCACCCTCAGGCTTTAATTAAAGGCCAGTAAGGTTTTAACACGTCTCTAGTCCACCTTTGACGGGGTCTTGTCTTGTCGAGAGCTTTTTTTAAGGTTGAATTACGAGATTAAGAGGAAAGGGTTGTTCGCTTTGATTTGGACGTCTGTAGTGTGTGGAGTGGAGTCTGGGCGATCTTTTACTTGAGTTTTATAGAGATGAATTTTGTTAACGTAAAGGGTTGAGATTACTTTTATATACGATTTGTTGTTATTTATAATATATTTTGACGGGCTCGTTGGCGCGTTCGGTAGAACACCTGCCGTGCGCATCGATGGGTCGTGGGTTCGAATCCCACCGGGAGCACATGCTTATAATTTCCTGTAAGCATGTTTTCCCCACGTCTGGTAACTTCGGGCATTGATCGGGTGGGAGGAATATCTAAATTCCGACCGGGTAACGAACCACCGTTCATAGATGGAAAAGCCGTGAAGTGCATATTGCGCGTTTCGGTTTCAGTCTATGGATTTCCGAATGCTCGAAGTAAAAATTTGGTCGACAGCGCATCATTGACTGATGTTCTGTGGCTGAGGTATCACCTACCATCAAGTGAACCTCATGCTCGTCTGTCGATACCTGACATAAAAAAAAAAAAAAAAATAATAATAGACATTCTTATATTTGAAATAAGCTGTATTTGTGTTTTAATACAACGAAATTGTTTGTGAAGTTTTCCAAGAGTTTGAATTTCGAATAAAATACGAGTTTATTAGTTATCTGTAACATTGTAATATCAGATTTGTCATGTTTTTTGTGCAACTAAATTTGTAAAAACCCTAAAAAAACTATGTTTATCATAACAGTCAGAAATACCACATATGTACAATGTACATATATCTATTAATTCTTATCGCACCTTAGATATTTAGGCCTTTATTCGTGTAGTATTTTATATTTTGAAGACGTGTACTTAAATGTAATATTCGTACATATACCATATATTAGGTTTTTGATAGCTGTGTCATTAATAACGTAAATCAAAACATCGCATACAATTAATTCCTTTGTGTTTTTGCCTTGTTGTGGTGACTAATCAGCAAATAAAGTTTTTGTCTTTTCGTTTGTTTCAGGTAAGCAAATTTTTTAAGCCTTAATATACTATCTGAAAATCGGACGGTGTAATCATTGACATAAATACTATGGCTGTAACGGTAAGTACATGTTCCGAGTTATAAAATTATTTTCTGTTAAATATAGATAGATAGTCGTGCGTCATAAATTTTTTTTTTATTTACTTGCTAAGAATTATTTCCATGCATGCCGTTTGTAAGACCATTGACCAAGACATAAGTTGTTTTCTAAATGATATATATTATATGTAATAATACATTTATCTTGATGTATAATATCGATTGACTGTGTAACAGACTATAGAATGTTTACGATAAAACAATATCGAACATAACATCCGGACGCGATGTTTTTGAGTAAAATGAGTAATAAATAGCGCTACGACATAAAACTTCTGACATAACAAGTAATCCAATATGTATGACTGTTTAAGAAATCTCTTCATTTTCGAGATCTCTGACCTGCGCCTACGCACTCGCATATCGCGCGATATAGCGATTACGTTGACACACTGAAGCGTACGCGATATTATATTTTATTTATTTGTTATAATACATTTCTACGGACAATATCTTTTTAATTCATTATAAAAAGTCGAATGTTTTATAGTATTTTTTTTATATTTGGAATTAAATTTACCGGAAATAAGTTAATTGATTGGCATTTTAAGATTATGTAAGTTAGGTTAGATAGATACCTTTCAGTCTGCCCGTGTCCACGCTTGTTGATAAGTATTCGGCGTGTTGGGATAAATAATATAATTAATAAATAAAATAAATTTATTCACGAAAAAGTATTTTATTGATTACAGTAGGTACTGTTTAAATCGTTAAATATACAAGAGGGCTAAGGACTTAGACGAGTGTCATACATTAGCACAATAGAAAAGTATATGTATAAAGGCATGTACTTTGATCTAGCTAAACGAACTTGAACTTAAGACAAGTTTTATCAATACAGTGAAACGCAACGTATATGCCACTTGCCCAACGGTAAGCCGCTTGATAACCTCATTCTCTGGTAAATAAAATAAAATGTAATATTCGAGCTGACTGTCATTTAGCGAGTCAAAACGGTTATGAAATCGCTACAGCCCCCGCTCCGCCTATAACGCTATAGTAATACAAAATAGAAGTCGTTTAACAACAATTTTATATTGATCCCGTAATGAATGCTTTCAGACGGACATGTTTATTTCGTTTTGAATAGGTTTGACGATTTTTATTGGTTATTCATTAAATATTGTGTCCGACGCGAGTTCAGTTCTCGTTTGTGGCTGTTTGTTCTGGGAGTTTATTGGCTATTTAGTGAATAAATTGTTATTTAATGTTTGATATAAATGAAAGAATTATGTTTAAGTACTTACATAATGGATTTACTATTTTATCTTATAAAAAGTCCCGTAGCTCAGTGGTAAGTTAGCGCTTAGCACTAGCGGGCTTGGGTTCGAATCCCGGGGAAACACGGTGAAAAAGTACGTTCCGGTCAGACCGAACATAAAAATCGATTCGTATTTTTTAATGGAGAATGTTTTTATGCTGTTGCCTTTGTTGTAACTCGCCACCAGTCAGCTAGTTTATTCAAACATTTCTAAAATATAAACTTAAAATTAAATTAATACATTGTAAAATAGTACTTGAAGATGACAAAATTATCTGCGAAGTTCTTTGAATGTTATTATATATTGTTGTACTCTGAGGTTGTGCTATTTTACTTAATTTTCGAAAAAATGTATGCAAATGAAAGTTTTCTTGAATTAACTACGCAAGAACAGAATTGCGTCCACATTTAAAATAACTCATAAATCGTAAATACATTCGTATATATCAAGATATAATGAGACATTGGCTAATTACGTAGTACATTGCCGCCCCGCTGCGCTACCTGACGTAGATATTAACTTGTCACCGAGTAATCGATGCTATGATATGCGATCCAGCCGTAATGATGGTCTGTATCGATACTGTTGGCTGTAGAAGTATGAGCTCTCTCTCCAAACGTATGAAACAAAGGGTTGTGATTCGTATACTTTGGACTATATTGGTTAAGGGCCTATGTCGATGAGGCTCGCAGGCCGACAAATCGCTCTATTGAATGTGAGTGAGGGAGATTGAAATAATTACTTGAGACATGTACAAAAAAGAGATGGCTGTAGCTTGAACACGCTCGGAATAAAACAACGTATGTGCCAAAACTAATTCATTTCATAACTTTACAATACATACTTTATTTGATTTAAAATCGGTTTTGAGGAATCTTAAATACATTTATTCTACATCCTTTATAATAAATTAAATTAAATAACTCTTTGCCGTTATGCCTTGGGATCCAAAAAAGTGTAAAAATAGACATAACTTTACATTTTTTTTCTTTCGAGAAAATTTCATTGAAACATGTTTTCCTTTTGAGCGACACTGCGTAATAAATAGTCAAAAAACAAATTCCAAAATTTCATATCAATAATCCACAGCCTGAACAAGTTACACGCATTTTAGTAACCGCATTTTTCTCGAGATATCCTCTTAAATGTGTTTTCAGTTTTTCATATATAAAAATATCATTACTGGTAATAATTATGGCTATATCGCTAGGAAGTAATCGCTTCCACGAATTAATCTTAAAAATAATTGCACAACAATCTTGTAGGACATGGGGCAAACACATTTCTGTGTCTGTTTGAAACAAAAAGACACAGAAAATAAAAACGATCATTGAAACAGTCTGTAACACTGATCGTTTTTATTTATAGGCAAGTAGGTAATTATGTGATAAATGACTATGATTTACAAGTCAGAATCTTCATACAGATTTTAATGTTAAGATAATTTTGAATATTTTTCAGTTTTATAAAAATAAATTGCTGTTGATTATGATGGATAAATAAGGCCTTACATGTAAGTATACGTCATTTATATTTAATTAATTACTTAAAATAGCAAATTTAATGAAGCATCACCAAATATAGCTTAATAAATGCCTTGATAGTAGATTAATAGCGATATATCGACCCTCAACTCTATGTAAATGATTATGACATATCTCCAGATATAAAGGAGCCTTCACGCAGCATGCACGTGACGTAAACGCATCTCGGCCCCATTCAGAAGCGGAGAGCGGGTTGACAATTTCTACGGAATAATTTTAAAAGGTCTAGATGGACTGGTTTCTGTTAAAAGAAGTCATACCAAACAAAGTTTTAGGGTATTACTTAATAATGGTTATAAGAAGAAGGAACTACCAACATTTCTAGATTTTGGTAATGATTGTATTGTAGTTAAATTAGATAGTTTGCGGGCATTGCTTTGGTTTTTGTTTTTATCTCAGGTATCGACAGACGAGCATGAGGTTCACTTGATGGTAAGTGATACCACAGCCACAGAACATCAGTCAATGATGCGCTGTCGACCTACTTTTTACTTCGAGCATTCGGAAATCCATAGACTGAAACCGAAACGCGCAATGTGCACTTCACGGTTTTTCCATCTATGAAAAAAAAATTGAGTTCAAAACTCCCAGACTGGTACTCATGAAGATGGGAATCGATCATCCCAATATCGCGATATCTATAAGCTGATGAAGAGTGGGTGTTAATTCAAGAAGCATCTTTTTTTAGCAGCTTTTCTAATGTTAACGAATTAGCTGCTTTTCGTTTACCGCAAAAGCCGTTAAATATATTAATTGTTTCATTCAACGATTTTCGAACACAACGCGCAGATTAGCTCAACGAACATTCAATGCGTAGTCGCTAACTGCAAACCAGTTAATAAAATTAGCTGCTTTTTTAACAGGTTATCAGTTTGTAATTAGCAGTTTCATTTCGTTAACTTGGACCACCGCTAAGACGAAGACAATTGTCACGTCAAAGACAGAGTCTTGCCCGACCACAAATCACGAGCCGGTCAAATGGCCCGCTTCATCGGTTTACCCGCTCTGTGCTGGATTGGTCTATAATTACTGCAGATAGGGCAGATCAGGGTAAGAGTTACTTAGAGAGGCCGGTTGAGAGATGGGTATACTTGGGCAATAAAAAAATGCCGAAAGAATAGCGTTTAAGTGACAGTGTTAGCTGTTAAATAACTAAGTAAAATGCTTAATTTAAATACACTTTGATATAGTTTTGTATGTAGTTAATTGTGTCTGTTTGAGTATTACGCAAGAGTAGCGTTTATTAGGTTTCAAATTAAAATATGGTGTAAGTTTCATAAATATTGGATATGCTATGATTATCTATACCTGGCTCAAAATCACCAAGGTGGGAAATTCTGAATTCTGTTTTATGATGCTATAGAGTAGAAGCTAAAATATTGATAATTACTCTAAATCATAACTAAACTTGTGTTTAAACTATATTTACCTTGGCAGAGCATAGAATTAAGTACTTTTCTTGAAATTTCAATTTTTAAGTGTGCTATCACTAAAATTAATCATTCGGGGAACGTTATTCGGAGGTTTATAACTAAATAAAAAAAATACTTATATATTTCATTTTAACCCTTAACGATATCGGAGATATGTAGCCAATAGTACGAAATTAAAAAACTTTGACAAAATTTGGAATTAAAATGTTTTTAAGGACAATGTCTCTGTAAATTAAGCTATATGACTATTTCAAGTTCTTAAATTAACTAAATAAGTGAATATCGCTCACTTGCATATAAACAAATCTGCGGTAGCTATAGGGATTCCGCCTGTTTCTAATATTATCAGGCTTTATTCCTAAATAACTTATGTTATAATGGCATTTCTTTGATTTTAGTGGTGTTCCCCGAAATGATGAGGGCGTTCATCAAATGATGCGTGTGTTCTCCAAATGACGATATGCAGACAATTAGGGTTAAATTCACAGTTAAATTGAATAATAAGCCAAATTATAGGAAATAATTGTTATTTATTTATTTGCTATAAGGTTTATTCTTAACAAAAACTTAATTTTTACTAAATTAAATCACTTTTTTAGTCTTTTAATTACTGACACACAGCTAAGTAAAACTCTTAACAATCATATTAAACTTTGGGTATTGCTGGAGATGATCAAACCATCTAAACAAATAAATATAGTTCTTTAGTAAAATCCTATTTAAACTTTTAAACAAAAACAATCTTTCTTAATCATTATTAATTTAGGTAGCAATACCTTCTTATAAAAAAAAACAATTGACTTAAAAAACGAAATAATTAGAATTTTTCGAAAACATCGATATCAGTGTCAAAGTAATAGTACTCTCGATTGTTTTCTTTCTTCAGTAATGGCATTGAAAGAATAGAAATTATTTGCTCAAATTCAACGTGAGATACATCTTGTGGCTCTAATTTAAATTTTTTGGCATTATTACGTACCGAACTCAAAAAAGTTACTAAAATTTCTCCGTCATCGATATCCACACCTGTCTGACAGGTGGCAACATATCTGTAATTGACATTTTTTTGTGTAGGTACTTTAATTAATAAAAATGTTCCAGGGGATATTAAATTAGGATGTATGTTTTCCTTGTCTTGACTGTAAGATGTACTGGCTTTGACTTCAACAGTAAGTTTTCGCGCAGTACGTTGACGATCAGAAATCGTCATTAAATCGTCCTCATCAGATGATGAAGAGTCATAATAATCATTTTTTCTCAAAGTATTGGCTTTATCTTGTAATTGGGCAGTCAATACTTCTTTAAATAAAAGATTCTTGCGCACTTCAGGAGGTACGTCAACGTTTTCTAATAATGCGTTAACTTTGCTGTCGGGAGTTGTAGGGTTCTGAGACTCCATTTCTTTTCTTTTTACTTGTCTTCTTAATCTTTTCTTTAAAGTGTAATATTTACGTTTAATTTTAGCAATGGTTTTCTCTTGTTGTTTTATTTTACGATATGCTTTGGCTCTATCCTTCCGCACAATTTGTCTTCCTACTGTTTTTCTCACTGAAGCTGATGCAGCTAAATCATCATCTGAATGTGGCGGTGTATTGTGTAATATGCCAGATAATGCCTTCTTCTTTTCTCTGTATTTTTTTGAAGCTTCTTTCCACATTTTTCTTTGCTTTCGCTTTTCTCGTTCAGTCATCTCAGCTATGTTCTTCACTTTCTTTTCTTGTTTTTTTTATGATAGTATTCTCTGCCCTTAGCCCTTTTAATCTCCTTCTCTTCCTCTGTCATCTTATCTAAAAAATTTCTTTTCCTGGCATTAGCTTTTTCTCTTTGGCGCAAGTAAGCTGTACTGTTTTTCTTTATTTGCTTTTTCGAACGGTTTTTATTATTTTCAGCTTTGTGAGACTCCATATTGCTGTAAAAATAAAATAAGTATACTTATTGATAACTTTATAAGCACGACATATACAAAATTGACAGTTAGTAATAGAAAGTACCACTAAGTAACTAAATAGTCATTTGGGGAACAACAACATCATTTAGAGAACGGTCCATCAAATCGGAGAACGTTCCCCAAATGACCGTTCACCAAATGATATTTTCAAATAACCGCGCCTTTTTTAAACGGCAGCCATATTTGATAGCAATTCTCGCTTCCTTAATGTAAAATATTTGAGGTTAACATTTGTTATACAACACTATAAAAGCTATAATTGCAACATTTTGATTGAATAACGCGTTCCCCATTTGACGACCTATTGATGTACGCTCTGTAAATAATGAATTGAAAGACACTTACCACTTATTTTAATTTCTTTTGGCGAACTACTTTCTTCGCAGCCACTTTGTTTACAACTCTCTCTACAGCTGTTCCATAGACTAAAGAGGGATGCATTCGAAATATTTTTTTTTCGCGCAATCAAAGCTGCGTTCACTAAAATGATGCTTACATTGGCGGACATTATATTTTGACTTACATTTTTAAAATTCGTTTTTCTCCTTTAGTAATGCTTGCAATAATTTAATATTAGATACATTTGAAGGTGAATGGGTATTAATAACCGTTAAAAATGTTTTATTTTATGACTATTTCTGGTGTTAGCTTGTAAGAATTGCTACTTAGGACGCGTTCTCCAAATGATTTTTTGTACTTATTTGTCCATATAAAATGTAATAGATAAGACTTTTTAATTATTTTGTGTGATGTGTGGTTAAAGTAAACACAGTTAAGTGTTTACTAATGCTAAAATGTAATAATAAAAACATATTTGAGGCATTTATTTGCTGCCGAAGTGGATTTACCACCTTGGTGATTTTGAGCCACCTACTTCTATATCTATACTTTAATTTATTACTTATAACTTATAATATAATATATAATAATATAATATTAATATAATATTATAAAGAGGAAAGATTTGTATTTTCGTATGTTATGAATAAATTCAAAAACTAAATATTTTAAAAATTCTTTCGTATACATTATTTAGAAAGCTACATTATCAGCGAGTAACATACGCTATTTTTAGTGTATCTACATTGCACCCGTGCGAAGCCGGGTCGCGTTGCTAGTAAGGTATAAAACAGTAGATAAGGTTTTACATTTTAATAAATGATAACTTTTTGAACGCTTCACTAAACCTAGCATCTAATGTATAAGAGTCGGTAAAGAAATCTTCAGTCATCTGTTAATCAGATAAAATCCGCAGATCGAGAGACTTTTCACGTCGCTTGACTAATTGCTCTTGAATCCGATTTAAAAACCAGTCGTGTGGGACGCATGCGATTATAGTCGGAGAGCTGACGGGTCTCCTGCTCTACGTCACAGATTTTTTAAATGTGTCCCTTGAAGCCTCGATGCGCGCGACAAACTATGTATAGTTCATTAGGCATGTTTACTCAGTTGTATTTGCGTTTCAACACACAAATTTATCACCTATTTACCTTTGAATAAGTAAAAAGTAAATGATCAGTGTAACATTCATAGAAATGTGTCTGCCCCATTAAATTACGTTACATTAGCAATTGGTAATAAAAGCTTTAAGGGGAGAAAGGATTACTAGGAAAGTTATGTTAACAGGTTTGCAGTCCGCAGCGCAGTATGGGATGTGTCATGTCACCTCAACACATTCTTTACTCTCTCCTGTAGTGAGACTCATAGTTTTCGGAATATTTAAGGCGGACTGTACAGAACAAACAATAAGCTAGAAAAAACTGCTGGGACTTAGAGTCATATTTTTTTTTAACTCCTTTAAATACAGTTTTCGGCAGCTCTTAGACTAGAATACTCCGATATTCATTTCCTCGCATCGCTCGATATACGAGTTGTCCGCGCAATGGATAAGGTGTATTAAAGTGTTGAATGACTGAGGTGGACCCTGATTTATTCATTCTGGATTCGCATTGAATCGGTATCACCAGCGGTTCAGTGGTAAATAGTAATAGACCAGGGTCACCCAAAACCGAGTGAGATTATTCATCATCTTAGAATCAGAAACCTAATAAAGGTAGTGTTAGACTTTAGAACTAGCAAAAATGCGCATGTTTTCTTCTATTTTTTTTATTAGACTGTCATAGTATGAATAATAATCTTTAACAAAATTTAAAGATCATCTCTCTTAGGACGAAGAACAACTTTTATCTTTTTTATATAAATGTGCCGGTTATGCGAAGATGTGTTAGCTACAGACTAACCACCTTCGGAGCTTAATCTCAATCACCCATCTCTTTTTAATAAGGATCACGGCGTCATTTGATGACATTCCCCATTTTGCATAGTACTTTGGAGGTGATGTGATGCTGCTCATTAAAGTCACAGTTTGAGTTACTGCTCTATGGGTCAGTGCTGCAGTTGGAGGTCACGAAAGTGAATCCAGAGGAAACAAGTAATAAAACATTACAGTCAGTGCACAAGTAAAAAGAGTGGCGGCGAGTTTCTTGCCAGTTCTTCTCGTACGCTCTACGCCCTTGATTTGTGAACTGGTAGTAAATGTAAAATTAGAAGCATTTAATATTAGTAATATTAGTAATTTAATATGTATTATTTTTTATTCACGTTCATAGGTGTACATTGTGTTACCTAAATTAATAGATTATATTTTTTTTTAATTTAATTGAATTAAATATGGCAACTTTGTGACATTTCAAATTTAAGACAACTGTCATCTTTCAGTCTCCCGCGACCACGGTTGCTGAAAAGCATCCGAAACGTCGCGGTAAATAATTTAAATAATAAATCGCGTTTTAATCCGGTATACAGTATTTTATTTAAATAAAAAGTTGTTTTCCTGCTTACCTATATAAAGGTGTCTGTCCATTTCCAGAGGGTAGAACGAACAACTATCGAAAAAGTATTCGAATCGCCCATCTGTCAGTTGTATGAGAAATCATTTGAAATTTCATACAAATGACAGTTCGACGATACGAATACTTTTTCGCAAGTTGTTCGTGCTCGCCCCTCATGACACGCGATTTTTTCTTTATAGCGAGTTGAAACTATGTATAATTATGCTATTATTATAACAAAATGCACGATATTAAAGTTAAAAAAGAGTCAAAATTAAAAGAGCGAAGTTTGAAGTTGTCTCTCACCGGGGGTGTAAACCTTAGTTCGTCCCCCGGCGCTCGTTGCATCTTGCACAGAGCGAGACGGCACGCCGCGCGCGACAGAGACACGCGCTCTGCAGTTGTCATAACTTCACCCAGCAGAATAATAAAGATAAACCGGGCTAGGTTTATTGTACTTCAGTTTTTAGACTTAAGAAATTTTTGTTAACATACTTTGAAGGTTTTGCTAAAATACTTCTAGTTTTTGTTGATTTGTTTATGATGTTTTTTATGCACTATGTAGGTCGGCACATTTATAAAACATGATTGATTTGTTAGCCTTTTACATTTACGTCTATGTCTAACATTGTGCGATTTTAGTATTTTTTGTTGAGTGTAAAAAAAGGTCGAAATATGGAAAAAAATGTCATCAAATACAATCATCTCTCTTTTAGATATTATACTAGTATATACAACACTATATTTGAGAAGATTTCGAATACGAATAAAATGGTATAATTTCACCAACAAAAAAAAAGGTTAGCCAAAAACCGTATTTAAATTGTACTATTTTGATGAGACTCACGAACGTTTTACTTGAATGTGAATTCTGATGACATTTACCGAGCAAATCGACTAAATTAAAAAAAAGTATTGTAACAAAAGCAACAGTAATATTGTCTTTTATTAACGCGAGTATCACACATTTAAATAAAATACTGTATACCGGGTTAAAACGCGATTTATTATTTATATTGTTTAAATTATTTATTATTTAAAGATGATGAAGAGATGATGATTCTTTCTGTGTCCCCGCGACCACGGTTGCTGTAAAGCATCTGAAACGTCGGGATAAATAATTTAAACAATATAAATAATAAATCGCGTTTTAATCCGGTATACAGTATTTTATTTAAAAGCAACAGTAGGTAACAGGACTGGTAAAAATGATCACAATTTTAGTATTGGTAACTTAGCTGGCAGATATCAAGTATGAGATAGTAAGGTGTAGTAAATCACGGATAGGAATACCGCGAAATTACTAGTCGCGAGTGAAGTGCGATGTAGTATGTACAAATAACAGATGGAGATGGTTTCCATTTAGTTTTGAGACTTAATAAGTATTTGATTGCTCAGTGTTGTTATGCTTCTTTTTATCAGAGACATTTGAAATATTATCATCGTTTAAGAAAAGCATTTCAAGATACATCAAAAACAATAAGGATAACAAACAAAACGTTTAACAACTAACTGTAATTAAAAAAATAAGAAAAAATACTTTGATTTTTATAGGCAAAAAATGACGGCTGAATAGCAGGTATACATTTACGGTCTTATTCATAAACGTATTATAAGCTTGATATAATTAAAATATGTTTTTTTCTTTCGTTCTGTAGTCTTTATATATTCGATAGAGCGAGACATAACATATTTTAACTATATGAAACCTATAATACGTTTAAGAATAAGGCCGTTAAACGATAAATTATTAACACAGAGAGAGAAAGGTTATCGATTTGCTGTCAAAAAACATATTATATTTAAAGAAAATTTCCTTAAACCTAAAATAAAAATATAGACCGCAAACTTCATTTCATTTCATTACATCAATAAACTTTCTCTAATACAGATAGATAATATACAAAGTCCTTTATAACGTTTAAAATGTATCTGAACGTTTTCCACATACTAGATCGGCTCTTAAGCAATGATTTGTAGTGAGGTACGTCAGCAGCGATGTAATATCTCACTGTTACGCCGATCTAGATCCATTTAACTGGTCCACTGTGGACGTTGACCGGTGCTATTCCATACATCTACTAAGTTTGTGCCTAGATTTATTACTATATTTAGAAGAAGAAGAAAATCATTTATTAGATACCATTAGTACAGTAAAAGTATACAATATTTTTAACAACTTTAAGAAAAACTAATTTGTATGCCTACAAGCTGACACATACCACCATATGCTGGACACATGCAACCTCACCGATACTGGAGTATTAGCCATAAATGACAACTAATACTTCTAGCTTTAATTAAGCTTTTAACTTTAAAAAAAAATTTATTGTGTATAAACTTTTAATGGTATAAGAAGGTCTAGCACGAACGACTATCGAGAAAGTATTTGAATCGTCAAGCTGTCAGTTGTATGGGAAAATCGCTGATACAATCCAAAACTATCACAAATCAAAATAACCCTTTCACAAGAGCTAATCAAAGTAAAAAAAATCTAACTCCCAAACTTTACCTTATATCTATACTTATTCTTATAAAGAGGTAAAGTTTGTGAGTTTGTGAGGTTGTAGGTGGTAATCTCTGGATCAACTGAACAGATTTAAAAAATTCTTTAACCAATAGAAAGCTACATTATTAGCGAGTAACATATTAATATTTCTAGTCAAATATATTCATTATGTGGTAGGTGGTCGTAACTATGAAATCCTAAAGTTTTGTCGGGCCGGGCGCTGTAACTTCTTCAGTTAAAATGTCTTCTATTGAGGTCATACGCATACTGTCAAGTCTGACTTGACGGACATGTCTCGGTCATTTGTCGCTGTCTCACTTCAACCTAAGGAAACATCAGAAGTCTCATATCGACCTGTAAAAGGCAAGAGCGATACTCACGTTTCTTGAAATCGGTTAGATAAAGTTGGAGATATAATATTCAATCTGCGCCAGCAACGAACGTAGCACGTGTAATAAGACGGTCTTTATGGCAGTTGCGGAGTTGAATTAGATTCAAAAACGAAATTAACTTTCCACTGACGCTCACAGGATTTGATTAAACTTGCCTTGACTCGCGCCCATTTAAAACATCATTTAAAGGAGATAGTATGATATGTTCCTCAATACAACCTCTCTGTGATCCTCTAGTGAGTAGAGAGTGATCTGCGAGCGCGACATTTCTTTATGTTCATACTGGTTGCAGGCGTAGAATTTAAAGATTCGCTACATCATCCGAAAAAGAAATACACTGTCCCAGGCTTGCATGAATCTTTTTTTTTTTCATTATTATTTCCTCGGGATTAGAATGTAATTTTGTTTGTCTATTGACACTCGTTAAGATTGTCAGGTCTTCTCAATTCAACTGTATGTTTTTTTTGTTACGCGAGCCGCCAATAATGATTTGATTTTGATGTTTTTTTTAAAAATATACATAGAGAAAGCATATAGATAGTAGTAAACATCGTCCCGGCAGGATTCTAACCCGCAACCTATTGGCAATTTAGGTACTAACAGTGCGTCAACAAGTTTATTAAAAAAGACAACCTTATGGGTGGGTAGGGCGCAGAGTTCACAGACCCTGTTTAAGGTGGGGCTCCAGTGTACACTACTACAGTGTCTATCCATCGCGTGCGGCAGACACATTCCCATGCTAATCAGAGATGAGTCTGCTAGCGCTTATACTATCTAGCGGATTTTCATCTTATTTGTTATTGTGACTTGTTAAAACTCTTGAGAATATAAGATGAGCTGCTTGAGTGTGGATTACGATTATTTATCCTTTTTCACGTACTAAGGTTTTAATAATCTCGCTTAATTCTTAAAGTTGGATATATCTACATATATTTTGAATATTTGAACTTCAGACTTCTGGCAAACTCTATTTAAAATATTAAATAATAGAACCCCTTAAATACGAAAACTCTTACTCTTCTTATGTTAGATATCGACAGACGAGCATGAGGTTCACTTGTCTTGACTTTCAATTTCGATATTCCTCCCACCCGATCAATGCCCGAAGTTACCAGATGTGGGGAAAACATGCTTACAAAAAATTATAAACATGACGAATCCCACCGGGACCGGTGGGATTCGAACCCAAGACCCATCGATGCGCACGGCAGGTGTTCTACCGAACGCGCCAACGAGCCCGTCTTATGTAACTTGTTAGCATGAATGCTATAGTGAATATGATATTATGAAGGTTTATTTAATCTTGATACCTCTTAGTTAATATAAGTAAGATAAATATAAACAATCCGTCTCATCCAATCATATAATACACGATATTCGCACATATGACACGAACACATCTGACGCACGTCACGCGATACCTGACATCCGCCGTGACGGGTGACGTCACGCGAGATGTCATCCGCGCTGACGTCTGACGGCTAGTAAGAATATCGCTATGACGTTACAATGTTATTCCATTTATTTAATTAGGATTTTATTTAAATGACTAGCAATCCGCCCCGGCTTCGTACGGGTGCGTATCAGATCATGATAATAAAATCAGTCGAGTAGTTTTATATGGATAATTTTCCCCGTGTTTGCTACATTTTACACTGATGCTTCGCTCCTATTGGTTGCAGCGTGATGTTATATAGCCTAAAGCCTTCCTCGATAATTGGACTATGCAACATAAAAAGGTGGTTTTCAATTCGAATCAATAGTTCCTGAGATTAGCGCGTTCAAACAAACAAACTCTTCAGCTTTATAATATTATTAGTATTAGTATAGATTTATTTTTAAAATAAGACAGTTTATACAAATTAGATAAGTATTTCTTTTTAAATTCAAATAGCGCATTTATGATACGAAGGCGACAACGATTTTAACTCTCAAACAATAAAGTCGTCGTAGTGTCCTCTTCTATTTATATTAAGTTATTCATTAATGCCTGTCATAAACCCGATTAATATCTGAAAAAAAAACACAAAAATCTATTGAAGTTTCGGAGCGTTTAAACGGTCACGATAGACTTTGCGCTATTTATCGCCTGCACCGCAACATAAATATTAAAAGCGAATTTCCGTATCAAATAATAAGACGGGCTTTATTTATTGGCCGTGTCGCAGCAATGATTGATAGCGCTGCTAATAGATAGCTGGATTGATGTACGATGGTCAGGTAAATTGCATCTGCAACGAAAGAGCACGGTATTACGCTATGATGTATTGCCGGACTAGCCATTTTTATTGCCAATTAAACATCATGTTGTTAACGTCGCTGAGTAATTATTGAGGAATTTGTCGGTTTGTTAAGGGAACAGTTTAATCTATTAAAGTTTAATGACCTTAATAGCAATGACACGTTACTAAAATTGATACTGCACTGATTATAACCATATAAAATACTATATATCGTGTGTTCAAAAGTGAAACTCACTAAGTGACATTTTGAATAAAAATAAAATTTGTCACTTTTACTCATTCTAAGAGTAAACCTTCGGTTAGAATGAAGAACTAATTAAGTATTCTGGTCCATAACTAAACTATGAAGCAAGTCACACTTATTAATTTGTTCTTATCGTAAATGTACGCTTAAAATAAGGAATAGTAGCAACATTTATCTTTATTCAAAATTACACTTAGTAAGTTTTACCTCTGAACCAACGAAATTATGCTATATAATAATATCACATATCAATCGATGGCAGTTGATATCTTCGATGATATGAATAATGCGCTATCGACCTATTTAAAATTAGAGATTTAGGACAGTGCATAGGCTGTAAACAAAGTGCACAATTTTCTTAATTTGTGAACATTGTTTCACCTGGATGGAGCATTCGTCCCAACATTTTGTATAAACATGTCGGAAATTATAGCTAAGTCTTTCTAAGTGTAGTTGATGATATTTCTGTTTTGTTTCCAACTAAACAAATAAATAAAAACTAAGTGAACCGTTGCTCCATGGATGCAAGGATTGCATCAGAGATTTAATTTGGTACATACTACTTAAGGCTTATTGCACTGTACAGTTGCATCTGACATTTTGGTGCTTATTATTTTATTTTAATCAACAATAAGGTATTCTATATTCTAATTCATGAGAGCCGGAAAAATCCATTCGGTAAATTTTCAGCTTCAGCAAAAAAATAATGTCTTATTTGAACCAAAGCTACGTGTAATTAACGCACTGGATGAGGCTTCTAGGCCCATTTAATTAATCAGCCCTACTCGAGATTTGGCCTTACACCTACGCGGATTCCTTAACCGGCAAATCACGCCCTTATGTTTAATTAGAGGCCTAATGAATGCCATCTGCGGTGCTCGCGGCCTAATTAAACATGTTCTCGTACGTCGAACGTCAAGTTGTAACTACGCTTTTGTTTTTGGTATTAGAATGGTCGGAGCGAAATAAGCTAATGAATTGTATAGCGATATTTTAATGCTCTTTTGTAGGTTTTTAGCTCGACAACAGCTTGATTGCTTGTGACATTACTGTGCGGTTTTTTTAAAGAGTTTCTTCATTTTATTTCTGTTTTTAAGGAAAATTTAAGTATTATTTAAAACTTTATATTTTTTTTACCACGACTTCGTCCACGGACCTGCCCCCTTATCTCATTTGATTTGTTGGAAGCGCTTTAGTAGATGGCTTCGGTATTTATAATACTATAAAATTTAAGTTTCCAATCTCAGTTTAGGCTGTGCGTTGATTGAACAGTCGATCTACTTTTATGTATACAACATGAATATATATCAATATCCTTTTAAAGAATTTGCATAACGTCCCACACAAAACCCAGAAGGAAATAACAATGTGTTGAAAATCTGCTATATTGTTATAAAGGCTATAAATAGGGATCGCTGCGTCCATATACTCCATATCGTATGCGCGGGCGCAGGGATCGCGGCGTCCATATCGTATGCGCGGGCGCAGGGATCAGATACGTCGAGCGCCATCTATCGTCGGCCGGACGATCTAAATAGCGGTGGTAAATCCACGTACTTTCGCTCGCTTGTTAGTGTAATTAACGAGCCCTCAATAGACCTTCCTTGATATTATGATTTTGTAGATTGTAAAGCTCCGTACTATCTAGTTTATGGAAGTCTTGTGTGGTCGTAGAAGTTCATTTGTTTTGCACGCCAATAATGCTAGTTCATCATAAGGTAGGTACCTAGATTTTTTGTAGTGTATTGGAAATTTATTATTTTGATCAAGTTTCATATAAGAACTGCCGTACTGAAAATTCTTGACAGCAATTCATGGTGCCAGAGCAAACGAATCGAATCTGCATTTTCTCAATTTTACATTAGAGGAAAAATACTGTGACAATCCGCCTTTAAAATTTTATCAGCTTTTTAATACAGTTAGTACACAATTGATGAATGATAGCATACTATTAGAGGTTTAGAAAACTTAAAAATATTATTTAAGGAAGAAAAACTATTTTGGTTTTTTATACCACGAATTCTTGACCAGAACAGTTGAATGATTAAGGTTCTACTGGTGACGATAAGACCAGACCAAAGTTTTTTTTGTAAGATATCTCGTTAAGACCACCTATTAGTCTTTAGAGCTTAACGCAACATTGTGACATTTCTTTTATTATAAGTATATTTTTGGTAAATACTATTTTTATGTGTTTGGGTTGATGTTAACGAAATATATGCATATTTTGTGTCAAAACATCCGGTACTTCTTGAAAAATGTTGTAATTAAAAACAAATCAACATTATGTACACGGTTTAACAGTTACTAGGTATTAGATAAATGGCTGCAAAGTCTGATCGTTTGACGGGTGAGTGGGATACAGCAGCAAGGTAAGACGGCCATACTGTATACCTTCAAATAAAATAACTGTTGTGAATTATGAGCGATAGAGTTATGTGGGTCTCCGGCTATAGGAGAGTAAAGTGTCAAATCTAGCGGTTCTGTTCCTTCTTCCTCGTTCTTTTGTTTAATGATGATTTTCATTTGAAATGGATTCTGCTAATTATAATTAGTATTGCTTATAGATTTCATGATGTTCTAAGATTTTACAAGATATCAGAACTTATTTTGAATGAATGAATGAATTCTTTATTGTAAAACTAAATTACTGTTACTGCGTAGTAGCGATGTCTTCCAAGCAACCCCGGAAAATGGTGTCAAAGGATGTATGTATATGTAGTACCTTCTACTGTGCATTGATATATTAGATACCACTGTATCGATATCGATTGATATACTAGATCACTATCTATCAGGCACAAACAAACGTCGTCTACCTTAGTTTATCTCTGGCTTCAACACCTTAAGTCGGCCGAACATTCACCGCACAACTAAATTCCTTTCCCACTAAGTACATAGCAACAAATCCGTGTAACTGTCGCATTTATAACGCTTATTTATTCAACTACTTATGTATTTGCCGTATTTTACTATCGACTACTGCGATTTACTGTATTAAGCAACGCTATATTATATCACTTAGTATTTTTCAGCTTGAGAAACTAATGTTCTATAATTAATCGATGTATTATTTAAGCAAGCGACAGGTGAAAGGCCTCAAATTGTCTCATAGATTTCATTCATAAAATTAACATGGGCTGAAGTGAAGATAAGTTAGAGCTTTGGTCCGTAGTTGCATCCGATATTATGGTTATTTTACATTAAATCATAAGTAAGGTAGCACCTACTCATGCAAGCCGGAAAAGTAAGCGGATCCTGGCGGTTTGATGTTTATAAAATTATGTAAACATGTTTTTCCCTTCGTTCGGTCTTAAATCTGGATGAACGGTTATTGCGCTGTCATTTGGTCAAGGAAGCTGCTGAGGATTGGTGGACGAAAATACAATTGACTAATTCACTTCACTGATTTGATAGCTGATTAGTTCTTGCATCACCGGCAGTGAATCCAATGAAATCGCAGTTTATGTGGCCTTCGACGTGGTAGGAAGCTCAGTTCGAGGCAGTATTAATAAATTCAACTCGAACGATTTCCATATCGTCCTACCCGAAATCATAAATATTCCCAAATCAGCCCATTAGATATTCAAAGGTTAGTTGAGTCGCGACCGTATATCAATCGGATCGCCTCGCTTCGTGGAAGCAATGCCGTGCTACCTGTAAGCTGTCACTTGCGATTTGTGGTACATGCCCTTATGTAGGGCTGTCAATAAGTACCTACTTAAAAAAAAAGTTATTGCCCAGAAGTATTGATTGATTTATGATTGATAGATTGCTGTATATATGAAAAAAGGTTTTCAAGTAAACATATTGGAGATCTGAATTAAGGGTTGACTTACTGTTTTCATAACTTAACATATGTAGTACCATTTTGAAACGATTTTCTGGTTTATTTTTTTATAAATTAAAAGTAGGTTTTAAGTAGTTCATTATTATTTTAAATCGATTTTGTCGAAGAAAACTGACTATCAAAATAAACTAATTGCAACGTAATAACACTTATGTATAGGCATAAATAAGAAAAGTGGCCATTAACATGCAAGAAACATGCAAGAACTGCTTGTTATTCCTATAAATGTAATAATACGGAATCACTTATAAATAAATTCACCTGTCCATACATTACAAAGTTATACGAGTCGATGTATAAATATTTGCAAGGACTGACTCATCCGTGTCTGACTGTGATCAATTGCCAGCTTCTCCTTATATATTTCGATAACAATTATTCATCATTGTAAGACGTTTCAAATGGTGCAGGCATTTTAACCACATATCTGAAATATATTATTGAATTTGGAGAAGATGCTCCTAAATCCTAATTCAAGTGTATTTGTTAAAATATTTGTTATTTGTTAAATAAAAGTATTTGGTAGCCCTACGCAGCTGTCACAATTTTCGTGCCCTCGCGTATAATGAAGCATTTTTCTGAACTCATTCTGAATCATATCGCTCGATAAATCTCCGCGGTAACGCACGGGAAGCGCGCGCGCAATTTTTGTTTCATTTCTCAGTAGGGTTGGCTATATCACCAGTTAGTATATAATATGTTAATAATAAATATATACGTTAATAATTAAATCGAGAGAAGAGGAGATATATTTTTTTTAAGTTCAAAGAGCCAGAATTTTGGACTTTGCGGTTGTATTAGAATTAAATACTTTTGAGGTATTATAATTAAATACTGAACCTTGCCTATTCTAGGTACTATTCTTACTTTTGTAACATCAGTCAGCCTGAAATCCAACCCTTGTAAGACCTAAATTATTTGAGGTCTAAAGTTAATACCCTGACCTAATTAATAACATAGTGAGCTTTATTTCATTTAATTCATGTAAATGGTTGAATTGTGAATAAACTTTAAAATTCTACACTGCTTTATAACGCTTATTTATTCAACTACTTATGTATGTTGTTGTATGTTGCATATGTACCGCCACCATGGCTTAGCGGTAAGTGCGTTGCGTTGGCACCGGTAGTACCGGGGGCCAAGATTCACTCGGGCAGGCTGATAGCTGATTGCCTATTTGCCTGTGAAGAAAGATGATCAGTGACGCAGAAATATGTCTGCCTCATGTCCGATGGGGACCAGCCTTATATGCCCTGCCTGAGTCATTGTTTTTTAAAATTGGTTTCTATAGGATTCGAACCCGGGACCTGCGTTGTGTTAGCTTATCTTTCATAAAGGTGGTCGAGGGGTAAATTCAAGCAATATTTTTGAAAATCCAATCAAAGTAACTCACGGCTATAACCGTAAGACGCGCATGATGTTGAAGGCTCCGATAAATTTCAAATATTATGGCATTAATATTTGAATAAACATGTCGGAGCGGTGAAGCAGTCAGCCCGCCGTCACACGACAGTCATGCTCATTTGCATGGGGATCCCTAGTGTTAAGATGAGATATTAATATTTTAGAGGCTGTTTACCTTGTAAATTGACTAACGTTTAAAAACGTATAAATAAAATACTTTATAATGGATTAAGACGCGATTTATTATTTATGCCGACGTTTCGGATGCTTTTCAGCAACCGTGGTCACGGGCGAGACTGAATAGATGTCTGATTTTAAGTAATCATATATGAAAAAACCGTGAAGTGCATAGTGCGCGTTTCGGTTTCAGTCTATAAATTTCCGAATGCACGAAGTGTAAAGTGGATCGACAGCGCATCATTGACTGATGTTCTGTGGCTGAGATATCACCTACCATCAAATGAACCTCATGCTCGTCTGTCGATATCTAACATAAAAAAAGTAACACAAAGTTGTCATATTAACGATAATACTGCGGCGTCCGATAATATGGTGTCAAGTGGCAAGAATAATCTATAGATTTGAAAAGCACTGAAAAGGGAGAATATGGAACAGTAACCCTGTTGTACTACCAAGTATAGGTATAGTCCGTTTACATTTATACTCGTATTGTGCGAGAATCGAACTCGTAATTTTGTATGAAGAATAAAAAGCTATCGCATATCCTGTTCTTATCTTAACCAATCTGCTGTTTAACACAAAATAAATTGTTTCCAATTCAAGGGTTTTTATATCAAAAATTAATCACATCACAGAATTACGTTCCAATTCATGTCGAAAATAATTATGTTTTATGTGAAATATTTCAGTGATGTTATTCGACGTCCCAAAACAGGGATGCGGTGACTCGTATAGCGTCATTCTTACGATAAACAATAAATTCAACTTAGCCGTCACAAAGTTATTATGGCTGGACATAAGTTAAGATATAGAGAGTCATAAATTGTCCGAGTCTATGACGAGCGCCGACAGGTAAGGACATTCAATTAAAATGAAACCTTCTAGGGTTTTGTAATGGTATAGACCACACAAGGGATACGATGATAATATTTATTGTTTAATAAGCACCTGTATTTGCGAAAGTTTAGTCTGCGAACAAAGGTTGTGATGGGAAAATGTGACGACTTTTGATTATTTTAAATATATATTACTTAAAAAGTTAAAAAAGATGCGAATTAAATTATAGACTGCACTGTTTAACTTATTGTAGTTTGATTATTTATAAGGCAAAACTAACTGATATCAAAATTTTAAACACTACCGGGTAACGAACCACCGTTCATTGATGGAAAGACCGTGAAGTGCATATTGTGCGTTTCGGTTTCAATCTATGGATTTCCGAATGCTCGAAGTAAAAATTAGGTCGACAGCGCATCATTGACTGAGGTATCACCTACCATCAAGTTAACCTCATGCTCGTCTGTCGATACCTGACATAAAAAAAAACACTGAATGTAATGCGTATAGTTTATTTATTCAAAGAATAAAGTCGATTGTAAAACGGTGTTTATGTATTATGTAGTTGAAGTATGGTTATTATGATTGTTAAATAAAATAAAAAAATATATAGAGTTAATGGTATCGTATCGTATCGAATCAATGGAATAATTTTTATGCCAGGACGTCTTTGATCACGCATCACTATTTAGGGCGTCACCGGAATACCATTTATCTTAGTTTTTTATAGATAGAGGTGGGTTGATTCGATTTTAAATTCCGAATTGATGGATTTATTTCGTTTTTCGTGTGATGGGAGGTGCTTTGTGAGCTTTTAATGTATTCCATTATGGTCGTGTACTTTAGATCTTATAAAATTGATCGATGTACGTACACACTAGGTATATAAAAACGTTTTGCTATGAAAGTTGTACAGTTCTTTATTAATACTTTACCTAACCTAAATATATTTTCTATTGGTGATAACTGAACCTATCATTGACAGTTACTGATTGTGTTTTATATGATTATTTCGTGCCAAGTTCTACGTATGACAGCCCTGTTCGCTAGCTATAAATAATTCAAAGATGGTTTTAAAAAATATGTGTAGGTAAAAAAGGCAAAAGAAAGCAGCGACTAACACACACTGATATAGACACATTACCTATACCGTGATTCTTTGGTATGGTGAATGATACACCTAGAGTTCCGATGGGTTGTAAGTTCGAATTCCTGTCTGAAAAGTGTGTAATTTTCTGTATTTCTCTATGTCTACTATGAGCATTGAAGTTAGATATACCAAAATTTCGATCGGGTCGTGAAGTGTATGTTTGTGCGTTTGAGATGTATTTATTTAGCAAAAGTAGTTGGAGATTTGACGAGAAGAGTAGCGTCACTCCACTGATTTAGACTTTTTATGCCGTGAAAAATTCCAACGCGAGCAACGCCAAGGGCATGGCTAGTATGTATTAAAATCGATCAAAAGTAGAATTAATGCGTGCGTATATCTTGCACAGAGTGTATGTGTCGTAGAGCCGGATATTATAAATGACTGATGTATTATTATCTCACTCAAGTTTAGGCCACGAACAGGGGCAGGTTATAGTTGCCAAAGGTTTTGCGGTCTGTACGTGCCCTTATTTTGAGCTAATTATTTACTTTTATAGACCACATATATAATTACCTAACGTGTCATTTTGTGTTTTGGTTCTGGGCTTGTGTGTTATTTGTATTAATGAATTTACTATTATTTTTATAATTTGGTAAATTCACTTCCATCCCATTTTGAGGTCTTTATTTGCATAAAAGTACCAACATCAAAAACATATGCATAGTTTGCATATTTTATTTTTGCCTCTGCAAATATTATTGAAATTATAATGTGAATTATATAAACAATATATGCAATATTAAAAATTATTAATTATATCTCAAAAGCAAGGCTTCTTTATTGAGACTAGAATGCATATTATAATATGTACATACCTACCTATATGTTCTTGTTATTTTGAACTGATGCTCGAGTATCGTTTGGTTTAGAAAACCATTGCTATATCGAGTTTTATTGCAGGGGAATTTAGTAGGTAAGTAAGAGGCAAATCAATAATTTATCTGTTCGTGATTGATAAACGCTATTTAAATACCTACATAATTCACATGGCCAAAATAACATCAAAAACATAACCAACCTGAGGCAATTTCATAAAAACCAGAGCTCTTTAACCCTAAATTAAGTAATGTTTAAAATAAAATATTTAACACCAAGGTTCCACACCTGAACAATCCCGCACCAATCCAATATTTCAGCTGACATGTCACCTCGACAATCGTTAATAGAATAGAGATCTCAAAATAACATATCTATCAGCGAGCGAATAAGCCAAGTTATCACTCAGGCGGCCAAGTCGTAATTACTAGACGTGCGCGCCAAATGTGCAGGTTTGTCAACGTCTGTCACGGCGCTGAGCTGATACGGAACCGATTACGACACTTGTATCACAGTGAAAGAGAAGTATTTAATACTGTAATACGGAAGGCTAGTCAAAACATTCAGATTTGACGATCGCATTCACGTGTTAGACATAAATAGTACATACTATAATTCTATATAACGCCTCTTTCCCATCGGGGTAGGCAGAGATCACGGAATGCCATATGCTCCGATCCTTGTATACCACTTTCGCGTCTTCCACTTTCATTAATGCTTTCATACACGTCGCGTCGACAGTTGGTCAAAAATATTTGACCTGTAGGCCATTACCAAAACAAAATACGAAGTTTCGGCTGACGGATCGTACATTTTCCTATTATGAATTCGATGATCGATCCGTCTTTCGCAATTAAATATTATGTATTTTGTTTGACATTACTACGGTCGTAATTATAATCGTAAAAATAATCGAAAATGTTTTCTAAATAAGTTAAAATACGAAGTTGGTTGTTCTTTCGTTTCGTTCCGTTCGTTGCGTTCGATTTTGGTAATAGCCCTACTGACCCTTTTGAAGAACGTCCCCGATCTGATCGAGGTGCGTTTGTATGTGTTAGAAGTGTGAATTAAAAAATATTGGCGGGGACGCTTGGATGAAAATAGCACAGGACAGAGGAAAATGGAGCAAGTTGGAGGAGGCCTTTACTCGTAGAGAGGTCCCTATCAAAAGTACAATCCCATAATATTAACACATTTCGAAATCTAACTATATTCTTAAACTTAAAATTAACTAAATGTATTTCACTCTTAATTTAAATATGTGTATGTTATGTTGTATAAGGCTTATAAGGATTTAAAAGGCTTTTTATTTGTTATTATATCGACGTGTTAGGACTTTGAGTTTCGATGGGCCCTAGTTTAGAATTCCGTCCATTTTATTATTTTGTATCTGGGAATAAACCTGCCATAATTTAATAACAAATAGTATGAACAAGACACTAGTGCAAAGTCTACCATTGAAAAGACGCAGATTGCTTCTTCATCAGCAAGTTTTTGTTTTATGCCCGCTTCGTCCTTCTTATGTAAACTTTGGGATGGAACTCGCTGTGACTTCTATCAAGGACACCAGTTTCAATCTTGTAAGTGTGAACAGGCTTTTTTTAGACGTCTGAAATAAAATAAAACTTTATAAATACAAAAGAAACGACCGGCTGCTTGGTTTTGTGGTGAAGTAGTTATTTAGTTAATAGACAGTTGCATTCATGGGTTACGAATTTGATTTCCTGTAGGATTTATATGTTCTATTTAGGGTATTAAATTAAAATTGGCTGGGAGGAGAAATCGAACGATCGGGTAACGAACCACCGTTTATAAACCTACTGCGCGTTTCGTCTTCCGTCTGCAATTATGCTGTGTATAAAGTGAGCCTTAACCTTGTCCGTCGAAGTCTGATTTAAACATTCTGTTTTGTTTTAAAGATTAACCGACATTGATTCGTTGCAAATTTTTCCACAATTGCAAATATCCTGAATACCTAGTTTAGCTCGAACAGTTTTGAATTTTGCAAACGATTTCTTTCTTTCGCTTGAATTAAACAAACAGAAGTGGCGTAGATTAAAAGCGAATGAGAAAAATCTCATTTAATTTATCTTCTTAAATCAAATTCCACTTTGATTTTGACGGATTAGTTTGATGTCGTTAATTTTTCAATTCTAAAATCGGCAAAGGGTTAACCTTAAAACAAGCGTCATTATCAACTGACATCTACAAGACGACGAATGTCTCCGCAAACACAACATTGCAACGCGTCAAACGATTCACGACTTTACTACCTGGTGATACGGGCTAGACAGTAAGGTGTTCTACTCACTGTCAAAGGCGTAAAACATCTGTCATTCGCTAACAAATGTGGACAGGAATTGATGCGCGCACGGACAGTGAAAAACGCGGAATAGCGTCCGGCGATTATTTTGGTCGCGCAGCTGTCGCGAGATGTCGCTAGGTATCAAAGTGGCCGTGTGTACGGCGCTACAGATTAATTGCTAAATTAAGAAGACATTGTAGTTAGCATTAATATTACTAAGTAGTTTTGGACCGCATAAGTGGGTTTGAATCTCCGAAAAAAATAAATCTGATGCCTGGTGCTGAAGGGGCCAATATCAACAATTTTTATTGAGTAATGAATATTGAATATACCAGGGTGAATCAAAAAGTTCTTAGAAGTGCATATATATGAAACCTTTTTGGATCAAGTTCGATATTCAAATTAAAGAGTGTCTATCACACTATATTTATGCAGACTGTCACTTGTTTTTGTCAGTTCGTTCGCATGTAATAAATTTTTTTATGCAACGAGTTGCTAAAAAGTCAAAATTATGGATAAAAGTGAGTTACGTGCGGTGATAAAATATCTCAGTTTGAAAAAAATGTCTACGAAGGAAATTTTTTTGGACATTCAGCAGACATTAGGGGGTGATGCTGTACCCTATTCTACGGTTGCGTACTGAGTGGCTGAATTTAAAAGAGGTAGATCAAGCTGTAAAGATGACCCGCGTTCTGGGCGGCCTTCAACCTCCGTTACAGAAGAAAATGTCAAAAAGGTTGAGAATCTGGTTTTGGAAGACAGAAGAATGACTATAAAACATATAGCTGAGATCCTAAAGATATCTTTTGGTAGCGTTCAATCCATTTTAATTGATTCACTGGGGTTCAAAAAAGTGTCTGCAAGATGGGTGCCACGAATGTTAACCGACGAAAACAAAAAGCGACGTTTGGAAATTTCCAAGCGTAATCTCGAAATGTTCCAGCGTGATTCGGATAATTTTTGCCGTCGTCTTGTCACCATGGATGAAACGTGGGTCCACCATTTTGATCCTGAAACTAAAAGACAAAGCATGTCTTGGAAACGACCATCCTCTCCATCCATCAAGAAATTTCGAGTTGCTCCTACCGCTGGCAAAGTTATGGCCTCTGTGTTCTGGGATAGTGAAGGAATCCTTTTTATTGATTACATGCCAAAAGGCCAGACGATTACTGGACCCTATTATGCAAATTTAATCCCGAAAGTGCGTGAAGCGATTAAAGAAAAACGTCGTGGAAAACTGTCGTTGGGCGTGTTGTTCCTTCAAGATAACGCTCCTGCTCATCGATCGGAAGTTGCGCTCAACGCAATCCGCTGTGCTGGCTTCAATCTCCTTGACCACCCACCATATTCTCCGGACTTAGCCCCAAGTGATTTTCACTTATTTCCAAAATTAAAAGAGGAAATTCGTGGAACAAAATATCACGATAATGACGCGGTTATAGCTGCCGTAGAGGACTTTTTCGAGAGTCAAGAAAATAATTTTTTTTCACAAGGAATAAGGAAGTTAGAAACGCGTTATTCTAAATGCATTGCATTGGAGGGAGATTATGTAGAAAAATAAAATATTATTATTTAAATCTTTGCATTTTTTAATATTGATTCCAAGAATTTTTTGATTCACCCTCGTATGTTCTTATATTAATTCATATAAGATTTTTATATTAGACCTCATTCAACATCTTTTGAATGAGGTCTATAATAAAGATACGACTATTACCTGAGTTCCATATGATAAATACTTTTAATAATAAATAAGTACTAAGGCCTTTTACGTGCCACAGAATTATTTATTATAATGATAATGATACAATAAATGAGGCTAACTTACGAGCTGATATCTAAACCACAGGACATCTTTGAATAACACTGATGCGCTATGTACTTATAATATAAAAGTTAAAAATATTTGACATAATTTATTTCTTAATATATATTCAAAATTTATATATACACCGTATATTACAATGGTAGAGATCTGACAAGAGCCATTTGTTTAGATTGTCAGTCGCTTAGTTGTGACGTAGTCAGTAAACTGAGTGTAGTAAAAATGTGACTTTTTTAAAATCAAAGATCACTTTCATTCACTGAGGAATGAGGATGATCGATCATGTTTAGTTGTTATTTTTTTTATTAATTATATTTCTTTCCTTTTTTACTATTGGTTAGATATTTTGTGTTGTATTTTTTTATCTACTATTATCCTACAACTCTTCCGCCCGAAAGGCCGGGTTTTGCACTTATAATTATTTTGTTATGAGTTCTTTGTGTAATTATGATGCAATAAAATTGTTAAATAAAAAATATCTTCAGTTTTTAAACATATAATGGAAGATATATTTTAAATAAATTTATGTTTAATGGCAATATAATAATACTGTATCATAATATTTTTGCTAATACAATATTAATGTAGACCTAGTAAGATTTTTGTGCTTTCGACTATATCTGTATCAAAGATAAAATATGTACTATAACAGTCCTCGAAACGCTTTGCTAAACGCAAAACATTACAACTTTCCCAATCATAGCAATAAATAATCTTAACAAAAATTCGTCACGCAGCTAAGTAGTTCCTCTCATCTTGCACAATACCGCTCGTCATTGTGCTCGTCTATAAACTATCTCCCAGCGATATCCGACTGACTTTTATGGCTCTTTTTGACATATTTGTGATGCCCCAAGATCGGGCAACCGTCATGGATTTATAGATTCCGAGCCATTTCTTCTGAGCGGTCAGACTTTGTTGATTTTTTTTTATTGTAGTTATGATTTAGTGTTATGTGTATTTATGGTAGTAAAGTTTTTATATAAATGCCTAAAGGAATGCAGATTCGGAGGGTTGAACATTTTAACACCGTTTTTGATTGCCATTGGTTTGAAGCGTTTAAAATAATTTATTATTGGGGTAGAAGCCTCACCTGAAGATAAACATCGCCGCCATTGACATATAATATGCATTATCAGAGAAATTACAGGTGCGTTACAGGCCTATAACCACTCGCTTCTGAAGTAGCTTAAATATCAAAAATAACGGGTGCTCGATTACATAAAAAACTTTTATTTTTTGTGAAAATAATTGAAATAAAAAAACTCGGTTAAGTATAATTGCGCGCAAAAGTTGAAAAGTATTTATTTTTAATGACAAATAAGTGGCGCGATTATTGGTTCAGCGACGCAACAGATCGCGTTTATTTGTTTAAAATTTTTTTTTTTTGCATTATCGCAACGATTTACTTACAAATTGCTTTAATTAGACCAAGACCTGTGGCAATCACGTGATTTAAGATAGTTTAAAAGCAGTTAAAGTTTCATATTGATTTTTTTATTAGGTTCGTTGATATTTGGGTTAGTAACGGTTTCGATAAACACCTTCGAACTGTTTCAGAAGCAATAATATACTCTTATTGCTACTTGCTGCAGGTTATGCTGGCACTACCGAAACTACTCGTGTACCTACTACCATTGGGTTTTTATAGTTTCAGAGGGCCAACTTCATCCATCCTCCATCCGTTGTCTCATATTTTCGACATTCTTGTTTACAATATTTTAATCAGCCATTCCGAAATATACACATTTCGTATCAAAAGTCATTGATGTTAGGTGATAGAGAATTTTGACGATGCACTCTTCAGTTACCCCAGCCAGCACCTATTTCATTTTATCTTTGTTCATTCGGAAATTCCTAAACTGAAGTGCGCAATCCGTACATTTTCCATTTGTTCCTTTTCGACAACATACAAAATACGGATAGATACAATACATTTAAATACACCTTACGAAGTTAACATAAAGTACAGCCGGGCAGAGTCATTAGTCGGGCGAGTGGTTTGACTTGATAATTATAAATAGGCACAATTAGCGTTGATTTATAAGCAGCCCGTCGGATTAAAGTCACCGATTAATAGTGACATCTGCGGCGATCGATCCTGCGACCTTTAGCTTTTCTCCGTGACTGTACTTATCGTTACGACGCTCGTTTATCTGATGTAGTTCGATAACTGATGTTTATTTCGTTGAGATAATGTTTTTAGTTTATTGGAAATTAATTGTTTTAATCGAGATCTATTTAGGGATATCGTAGTCCTGTCTCCTTTCTTGGTCTTTCCTTCTAATAGCAGCGCATATAAATCTACTAGCAAAATGGGCACTAACCTCTATCACATTCACGGGAAATAATATTTCAAAATTTGGGCTAAGAAATGTAGCTACTAAAATTCGTTGGAAATATTTTCTTAAAAGCAATGAGGTTACTCTTAAAATGAAAGGAGGCAACACATAATTTGTATAAATATAAGACGGGTGCAAAATAAACTGTGGTAAAATGCAAAAACCGTCGGGGGAGGTCGTGCTGACGTCACAACGAATTAAGCGCCCAAGGACATAGGATAGCACGGAGTCGCCAAATTATATTTTCTTTAACTTCTAACGTAAATAAAATTTTAAAATAACTATAAATTATTTTCATTTAGTCTCAGTTGAATCATATAAAGGAAGTTTGTAATCAATTTCGTAAAAATCAGTAGGTAATAAAATAAAAGTTTCCGTAAATCTCCGACTACAAAAAATCTCAAAGGTATGGTAATAACATACTACATATTTAGAATAAACGAAAAAAATAATATCCTAACAAACGTTTAAAAAAATACCGTTGATGTAAAATCAAAGCGTCTCTATAGTAGCGCTATGAGGTCTACCGCCGTGTCAGAGTCCTCACGTTTCAGCGATGCAAATGTCACAAGCTGTCTATTCGCTGTTATTGTACCTGCGACACCGTATATCTGACACTTTACGATTATACGCGATTGTAAATGCATATACATCGATATTGAGTTATGTATGCGACTGTACAGTGAAGTTATTACAACTAGGCATTATTCACGTCAGTTTCTCGTACTTTTTAAGCATTCAAACTTAACTCCTGGAAGCCACAAACAAGCCTATGAGGGGTTATACTTATATCGTAGCGAGCTCAATGGCTGTACATGGGAATGTGTTACGGGTTCGAATTCCGCAGGAAATGCCACGTGAACCTACCCTATAAAAATGTATTTTATTTTCACTTTTTTATTATATTCGGTGTTTTCGTACATTAAAAGTGAAAGTAAGGGAAATGAATCGCCATGGTGGAAAACTACGAACTGTATGCTTATTATGCGATATTATGTCTTGGTATATTATTGTAAGGTGTATCAACGTTGGTAAATCATAAAATAAGCCTTATCTATTTTTATGTATATATTGTATACCTCCAGAGAAAGTTCTGTCTTCCTTATTGATAAACTAACAATAATTGAGTTTTTTTAAACTTTCGATAAACTATGTGAGTGTCGTCTCGTCGATGTATTTTTGCCGGCGTCAATAAATAATGGCTACGGGTCAAAGTCTGAGAGCCAATGTGTGTTGATCTTGTGTTGCTGTCTGTACTCCGTAGAACAAGGACGAACCAACCATTGTTACAACTTTCGAGTATAGTTCGAGTTCGCTCATTCAATACTTCCAATATAGGTGATACAGTATTATGCCTTGTATAAGAGAAAATAAAACCTGCCCTGTTATTCGTTTAATTCATATTTTCACTTAAAAATACTTTGTTCGGTTATAAATTAAATTACTATATAAACTTATAGTGTTTTTTTTTTCATATCAATCATAATTTCAAAGATTTCGCCAATGTCACGATAAACGTATCTTCAGTTAGTATTAACTAGTTATACATACATTAACAAACAAATCTTGATTAAATTATGCCAATCATAATTTAACTTCCACTCCAGCTTCTTATAAAATCTAAATGAAAGCAAGTAATAAATTGATAGGCTTTTATTACACTTGCCTCCATTTTGTCCGGATTCTAGAACAACTTTGAATAAAATATGGCCAAGTTTTGACACTCGTGTCGTATTTTAAAATGTTTTTATGTTTATCATTGATATTAATTAGGTGGACCTATTTATTAATTTATTTAAATTATGTGTAATAGCAGTATAGGTATTTCCGAATTAATTTCCATAATATATTGATAGGAATCTCGAGTGTTTGTGTAGAAACGTGTGGAATGTATTTGACCCCGTTTCTGATATAATGAACATTAAGCAGTTTTTGTTATCGTCTGTTTTATTGTTTAGAATATTAATATTAATTATTTGACGAAAAAATAGGAGTGGTCAAAAGATTAAATCAATAGAGCTTAGTCTCAAATAAAAGGCTTTCTTTTTACGTTTGTTATTAAAGCCCCATGCCCCACTAGGGGACTCGGAAATTCACTTTTAAATCCTTAATTCACTTGTACTATACAGAAGATTAGTTCCTGAAAATATATACTGAAATATTAATCACAAGTCAAATTAAAGCTGTCCCATGTCTCACTTGATTCGAGTTACAATCGAGAGTTCCTAGTTGTGGTTGTATAGTGCAATGTTACTGAGTACATATTAAGATTGAAGCGAGATTACTGAAATAACTAGAGTGGACGCTCTGTCGATAGCTTCGGTGACATTAAAGTTGGAATAGTTTGGTTTAGCTTAGCTTAGTTTATCTATTATGCAGTTTTATAGAGACGACCGCGTTTTACTACTAGACTTAATAATTATTAGTTAGTTTTATTGTGAAGTTAATTTTATTTGACTTTGAATCCATTTGACAGCAATCTCGGTACAGTGGAAAGGTCGTGCGTTCGATGTCCACTGCTTTACCAGCTTATAAAGATTTTATCAGTAATACAGACACCGAGAAGAGAGTTAATTCTGCAAGTAGAAACGGAAATATCCTTTTCCATAAAAATATATTTCAATATAAAATTCAAACGAAAGTTTTAAACTTGCCGCCATAGTTTAAGCTTATTTTAAAGTTTTCTTATAACTATTAAATTACTTTACGGCCCATTAACATTTTGTAATATGATATATTTTGTAACCATTGATCAAAATGTGTGATATGGCTATAAACCAAATAACACCGACGCAATGTCAAAATAACGACGGTTAATTTATACCAACTGAATGTACTAATTAACATTTTATCTTCAACTTTTAAAGATACATTTGTAATAATATCCATAAAATCAATAGATGTCGAAGGTCGTAACTCAACAATGCATATTTTTTATTAATTTTTTCTTTTTTTTTAAAGTGCAAGCAATATCCTTTGACTGCGTTTCAACTGATGGTTAGTGAGAACGCATTCTGAGTATGGAGCGTGGACTTAGAATTGACTACTAGGTACTTAGTAGTTACCTCAAGTAAGGTAATATAACCTGAAAAAGATAGTTTCACACTCAGTATCATAATTGCGTAAGTCAACCTCTTGCCCAGTTAATTATGTCTTTAATAAAATATATATATCTACTATATAAAAATAAGTCCGGTTTTCCTTCCTGACGCTATAACTCCAGAACGCACGAACCGATTTCCACGGTTTTGCATTCGTTGGAAAGGTCTCGGGCTCCGTGAGGTTTATAGCAAAGAAAATTCAGGAAAAATTTCAACAGAAAAGCGGGAAAATCTTTTTTCTTTAAGAATAATTATATAATTTCGAAGCCAAAATTGTGGCAGAACAACGTCTGCGGGGTCCACTAGTATACGTATAGAAATAGCTCGGAGTCTAAGTGAAAACCAAAGACAAATCTTAAAATTATATCATTCATTGTCATTCATGGCACAATTAACAGCTAATTATGATCATGAAAGGTTTTCTAAATCCATCAACAGTTCATTAATGTGATCGTTAAAATTCTAAAAATCTTTGCTATAAAATTTGAAGTAGGTATAAACGTAGCTTTAACGCCTCGTAAAAGCGAATAGGATGGTTTTTAAATTTTATAGTATTCTAATAGCTTTAAATATCGACCAATCACTTCCAATGTGTTAATATCGGATTAAATAATCATTCTTTCGGCCCCCTTAATGAATATTTGCCAATGTTTTAATGTATTGATCTATTCAAGATAGTAAATGTCATCATAATCTATATATGGATCGGTTTTATGTCTACATTTGGGGACTTATCTGAATAAATATTATAATATTTTTTACTGTTTCATAATTTTGCTGTTTTTCGTTTATGTTATGTATATAGAGATATTGAGGAAAACATATTAAATTTATACACATACATGTGAACTTTTCTATAGTAAATTATTTTATTATTTTATATAAAAAATATGTTATACTAGCTGCCTGACCTGGCTTCTATACTATTGATAAAAAATAAATCAAATCAATTTTTTGTCAAATAATAGAATTTTTTTTCAGGATAGGGACACTCTAATCACTTAGCGGTATGAAATATTATTTATGACCAAATCTCATCACCTACCATATATACAGAAAAAAATCATAAATGTCGGTTGAGCCGTTTCGGAGGAGTGCGAACACAAACACGGTGGCACGAGAATTATATATATTTTTTAGATTACAAATCACATTGTTATAAAATTTTAAGTGTTTTCGAAATTTTGAAGACTTAATATTAATTAGGTACAGCGAGGAATCAGCCTCCCTCTGTTAGTGACACTAAATTTCACAGACTGTGAATACCACTCACTTCTAGGCATTTCTTGTTTCACTATTCTAAATAAGCCTCAAGAATAAATTCACTTACAAATAGGTATATATTTTAAGATTTCATGTGCTTTTCATCCAACATACCTAAATATAATTTAATTAATAAAATGAAGTATTTTTTTGTAATCATCTACAATTTGTTAGTAAGATTTAAAAAAAATACCTACTTATATGAATTAAGATTATTCTAATAAGAAAATATCTACAGTCTACACACATATCTATACTAATTACTAATACTTATATACTAATAATAATATTATAAAGAGGAAAGAATTGTATGTTACGAATAAACTCAAAGCCCCTTATTACAAAACGCAGTTTAACTAAAAACCCAGGTTTAAAAATCTAAAAACTACAGTTTAAGCAAAATTGATATTACAAAACGAGTTTTTGCGCTAAACCTTAGTTCAAAGCATGGTCTAACGCTAAACTTCAGCGACCCCTAGTTTAACGATGGTCTAAATCGTATCTGTCAAAGTTTCTCTTTGTCCTTGTGATTTGTGTTGTGTTGTTTTTACCCGAAAATGGATATTAATAATTAATATGGTCGATTTAATTGACATTGAGGATGGGAAGACATTGAGTTGTTTAAAACGCCCCGCAAACACAACAGAAACCGTGTTTGAGTCAATCCCTTCATGAAATCATTCGATGAAGATTTCATGCAAAAGTATAGAAATACGTTATACAATGAAAATAGTGGACTTATTAAGAGAAGATTTAACTAAAGACATGCTACATATAGTAATCTGTGACTAAAGATGCCTGTAACTAGAGAGGATGTCCTGTGTCCCCCGAATTACTCGACATGATGAAGTAGTAAGTAGATTCAAAGTTTATATTTCATTTACCAAAATATTGTTAGCAATTTATACTAAATGTTATCCTTCTAAAGTAATGTTTTGTTTTGTTTTAATAGATCCAGGATGACACCGCCGATTTCAACGGAGTATCACAACCTTTTATAAGCCAGATATGCAAAAAAATTGCAGAAGCCATAGCCCGAAAATCACATAGATTTGTAAAAATGCCTGCCACATTAATAGAGCAAGAGTAAGCAATGCAAAAATTTCGCAGAATAGCAAATTTCCCTCCAGTAATTGCTGCAATTGACTGTACTCACATAAAAATAAAAAAGTTAAGTCAAGATGGTGGTTAACTGTAAAGGATTCCCATCAATTAATGTCCAGGTATTATTGATTGATTCTACTCATATTTTTCTTGCAAAATAAAGGAACAATGACTTGTCTATTGCCACATCCCTGATGAGGTGTTGGTTGTTGAAAAGTAGTTTAACCTACAACAGGGTTAAGGTGTCCATGTGGAATGTGATTAATATACAACAAATAATAACATCCCTGCATGGCTTTGTATGGAATATGATGGATTCAGTGGAAAAGTATAATTAGGATATTTTGTGCATACAAAACTTTCTTAAAAAGTATTAAAATAACTATGAAAACTAAAACTTTGTTCTATAATATGTAGTGATAGTGAATAGTCATGCTTATTTATGAGTAAGAAATACTAACCTATTTAACTATTGTTTCAGGTAGTTTGTGATGCTGATTTAAAAATCATGGAAATTGTTACTAGGTAGCGTGGGACAATTCATTGAAAGACACTTATAATTGAAATAATGTATTTTAAACCTTAAATAATTGTAATTCTTTAACATTTTACAATAAATTTTCTTTCAACCATAAGTTTTTCTTGTTAGGAAATAACATTTTTATTTCACCCATTATTATTTATATAAAATAAAATATTTATATAACATAAAAGTTTTGCTTTATCACATTTGTATTTTATATTTTTGTGAAGTAAAATCTCCCCTAATACATACCTGTTTGTGCATATAATATTTTGGTTAAGATTTTTATGATAATAGTAATTATAAATAAAAATAAGATAATAAAATACTTCAATGTAAATAAAGTTTATTTCTTTCTGATTTTAATTTTTGTATTTCATTAGAGTAGAAAATATATAGATTTAAATTTATGAAGAAAATAATATGTAATGAAGAAAATATGTATGTTAATTGTTAAAACATCACTCATTATTTAATATTTGCTAAGTACTAGAGTTCTTCCTGTTTTCTTATATTTCTATTTCTAGTTCCAGTTTTCTTTTATTTTTAATCTTTTATTTTTAATTTAATTCTTGCATTGTATCTTTTCTGTAAAATAATTAAAATTAATTATAATAATTGAAACAGCACCTTCTCACTCAATTAAAACCAAAATTATGTTAATCACTATTATAATGTATTGTATTATAATATGGATATGTATTTATGTAAGTAGTAGCATGTATGTATTATATGTTTATTTATGTAATTTTCACCACCCCCGTCTGCATCTGATGTTGCCTATGAGTGGATAAGTTAACTTTAGCGGCAAGTTTCATTCTCTTCCATACCAATTTACCTTCACCATCAGACCTTTTCTTCCCCGTGAGTTCATTAATTCTGAAAATATTTCAAAAATATTATTAATTTGCGTATTTTTTTATCTGAATAATAAAAAAAACTAAACACTTCTTTGCCATATTGTTCCACTCTTGAGCCTTTTTAATATTGAAGGAAGCTTTAGTACTTTTGTGCTCTATTATGTGGCGTGATTGTGAAGTCATCTCACGTAGTATATCCTATAACATTTCAATTTGGGTTAACAATAAATTAAAGAAGGATTTCAAATTCATCGAAGTAATTTAGCCTTTAGGTACTTACTTTTTCCTCGGTACTCCAATTCTCAGACCGATTTTTCTTTTGTTGGTCCATCACAATATAATATTAAAATTACTAAAGAAGGACACTTCGATAATTTAAAAATTCCAAAACTAAATGAACTTTGTTTAACTCGCGATAGTTTTGTTTAATATTGTAGTCTCAAATTACGCGCGAGAATGTTACGCTTCGTTACACGTACTTAGATGTATTAGTATTTAGTACTTAATACGATGTTAATAATGTACCTAAACCTAAACAAATCTACAATCGACGAAATGTAATGTTTATATTCATGCAAAATAACAAATTCCCAATATTTTAAACACTTCTAAACATTATTTAATCATTAGCGTATTATCAAAATGATTTCTTTTCTGGGCATACGGAACGTTGCAATAGAAAGTCATTATTAATCTGTGGTTGATATATAAACAATGGCTCAAATGTCAGTACTAAGAAGACCACTGTTTTTTAAATTTTTGTAATACGAAAAAATTTAGAACTTGGTTTTGCAGATAAGCCTGGACTTGATAGGCCAGGTTTAAACCAATGTTTATTTAGTTTTTTGTAATAAGACTGAAAAACTACAAGACCGATTTTAAAAAATCTTTCACCAATAGAAAGCTACATTTTCAGCGAGTAACATAGGCTATAGTTTGTGTGTAGTAGGTACATCTACATTACGCCCGTGTGAAGTATTAATTTTCCAAAAAATCAACTTCTTTTACCTAAGTTTTACTGGTTTATTAGGGTACAATCAAGGCATTGCTATTGAGATAAATTACGAAACTTACTTATATATTTTATTCATAGTAACTTAAAGGATTGCCTATTAAAATTGGATTAGAAGAGCATTTTAACCAGTGTGTTGCCAGCCTTAGTGCAGTTGTCACAGCTATTTAATGCGCTTGCCTCCTTCAGGCCCAATTTGTCGCGTTTCTGGGCGGCTGGGCGGCTGGGCGGGCGGCTGCGGTGGTTAATGAGTTTTTTGGTTAAATTTTGTTTGTAACTCTTGTTGACTGTGGAATAAACGACTTTTAAAGACGACACCCACGCTAATTTATTTATTTATTTATCCAGTAGGTCGGCAAAACCAATTACACTACTAAAATTACAATTTAAAACATAAAAATAAAAATATATATATTTAACAACATTCATTCAGAATTTTCTAAAAACATACTGATAAAAAATTAATCGTATTCATTCAAGAGGGCATTGAGTGCCGTGAGAGTTCGAAGGAAAAGCGAGTTATCTCGTGCAACAGTGCGGGAACTGGGTACACGAAAAGCCTATGCTTTCTAGATCGTCAGTCATTGTCAGGGACAAATATTTGGAAAATTTCATTATAAGGATATGCCACATAGTTATCATAAGACTGACGATACGAATGCTTTTACCCAAACTGTTCGTTCTAGGCCCTCAGATAATCTTATTGTTCCAAATAGTTTATTATGAATTCTAATATCTTAATTCTTTATTTTTTCAGGTAAGGCTCGATTTCTTTCAAGCTTTGTAGAGGTAAGATTTGATTTATATTTTACTAGCAATTGCCCCTGCAACCCCCCTTGTGGGTTGAATTTCGTAAAATCCGTTCTTAGCTGACCTCTACTCGGCGAAAGGAATATTCCTACCATATTTCAAGTCGCTACGCCTTATGGTTCCAGAGATATCGTGATGAGTGACTATATAGGTGGAAATCTCTTTTATATATATAGATTATATAAAAAATGGCTCATGTGGAAATCGGTACCTACAGTTTATGGTGGAGTTTGGTACACACACTCTACCTCCACATCAATTGTCTGTAGAACAGATCATTAAGTTTCACATATTGCACCTTTTTTATACATACATAAGATTTTATACTAAATGTTTTTATCCTCTTTGTTAAAAATTTCATATGAAATATATAAAACAATATTATTTGCTGCAAAAATATAGGGCTTATTTGATGCAAAGAGCAATGACTTCAGTTGTAGGCGGAATAATACGACGTAGAATGGCTCTTTTGTAAAATAACACTAAGTACAGTTATGCCCTTGTTCTACCGAAGGTGTGATATTATAATATGTATTAATCAGCGTTTATAAACCACATATTGTTCACGCGGCTTGAAATTTCTATAAATTTCTATAATTTATTATATTTCTACAAAAGAATACAACTATCATATGTATTTTGTAACGCATTCTGTTCTATTGGGACTCCGTTAATGTTTTGACCACCCTGTATAGCTAGATAATTTATAACCACGTAAAGCATTAACGCAAAGCGAGACTGAAGGCAGATCAAAGGCGCCGACAGTTAAGTGTCATTAAGCGTTATAGATAAGGCTGTAGTATTTTAACCGCAGTTAATATCGCCGTAAAATAGTTACTGCCCGTCTAAATATTTCTGATCCGATAACAATAACTTTTTAATAGTTCGGCTTGAAGAACTGTTGGATTAACATGTGGCTTAATTTTTTTAATGTTATATAACGATAGACGAGCATGAGGTTCACTTGATGGTAGGTGATACCCCAGCCACAGAACATCAGTCAGTGATGCGCTGTCGACCTACTTTTTACTTCGAGCTTTCGGAAATCCATAGATTGAGATCGAAATGCGCAATGCTTCACGGTTTTTCCCTTTATGAACGGTGGTTCGTTATCCGGTCGGAATTTCGATATTCCTCCCAACTGTTTGATACCTAAAATGACCAGACGTGGGGAAGACAAGCTTACAGAAAATTATAAACCGGCGGGATTTGAACGCGGGATCCATCGGTGCGGAAAGTTACACCAAACACGTCAATGAACCTTTCAAAATAATAATGAAATAACTTTTTTTATAATTATTTAGGGCTTGTCTGCGGATTTAGGTTAATCGCGAGAAAGTACATTTACAGATCTTTACTGTATGTAAATAAAAATAAGCCGGGAAAATAGAGCGGCTTTCCTTACTTTTATAAAGAAATTAATCTCTGGACATACTTACTCGTAGTTGCACGATTAGCTATAGCTAATCACAGCTATGTAATATGTATTCTAATATATTATAGCTGTGACCATATAAGTGAATTTTGAAAATACTAAAACAATTTGGAAAACTAATTTAAAAAGATAGGTACTGTCGCTGATAATACATACGAAATGGGTAAGGTAACGAGAAAACGATTAGATGCGTTTAATATTCGATGATATTCGTGTATTTTTTTAAATTTAAATGTACTATTGTTAAAAATATAACTGCGTCTGCACGTGATGTCATAATATCCAGGTTTTTTAGCTTAAATTGTAAAATCTACAACTGGATATTAAAACCTGTATTCTTTTTTGGTAAATGTATGTACCTACTAAGTAACACACGCCCAAGCTTGAAGTATTGCGTACGATTACGTCTTGTACTGGAAACATCCACACAGACACGCGATCGTAAATCGATAGCACACACACAAATCATTCAAAACACTCGTAAATAAGTCTACGAAACACATTAATCATTGAAAGGTCCAGAAGGCCGCGGCCGCTATTGGTCGGTTAAAAGAACAATTATTTAAATCCCGCTCTCTGATTGGCCAGTTGACGTTGATGGATTCCCACTCTGGCGCAGGTTACGCATGTACTTCGTGTTTTTGTAGACTTTTTTGCCGCGTTTAGCCGCGCAATTTAACAATCGTGTTGTTAGTTTTTGTTCGTTACATCATTCTGTTGCAATTTGTTATTGTTGCACTTATGTATACCGGTAAGGAAGAATGAATAGGCAGGAATGTTAGTTCAAATTATTATAAAAAAGGGTTGGTTTGTAAAATATATAACAATTAACACTAGTTGTAGAGTTTTTGTCCATCACGTTGTAAAATAGTTCATAGAGAATGTACCTATTACATATTCTGGATGAATGTTTTGTCTAATTTAATTCTTAACCTCCAATCTGCATCTCATCCATTTATAAAGTTTGGGATATTTAGCCAAAAAATAGCCTGTCCACAGAATTCAACTATTTCTGTACAAAATCAAACAGTGTTCATTATGCCTGTTTTGCCAAAGTTTTAGTTCACCTTAACAGTAATATTAGGGGCTGGTTTTTTATTCAATGTTTTAAATTAACTCTATACGTATAGATTTAGTAAATAGACTAATTTATCAAGCATTTTTTTTGTTTTGACCACATTAGATTAACTCATTTACAACTGAAAGAAAATTGTTATTAATTTACCAATATAACATGAGATTTTGATAACATTCTTATCAAATATAAATTCAATAATAATAATATAATGTTTTGATTTGTTTGAAAATTACTGCCTTTATTGAAAAAAACAGTCAAGAGAATAGGAGTATCCTCTATTTAGTCCAAGAGGTAGAATGTAACGCGAGCGTTAATTATTATCTAATCCGCCACGCAATCGAGTGGTTTAATGAGGACGGTAGGGTTACCATCATTTAAAATATTATTGGTTAGTTCAAAAAGTATATTTAAACCTACGTATTTATTTAAATAAAATACTTTTTACCGGATTAAAACGCGATTTATTATTTATATTGTTTAAATTATTTATCCCGACGTTTCGGATGCTTTTCAGCAACCGTGGTCGCGGGAGACTACGTATTTATTCTAGAAAAGAATATTAATATTTGCTATTTATTTTTTTGTTTATGCCATTTATTTTTGTAACATTGTACATTAAAGACAATTGTAGGAGTTAGTGTAGTTTCTTGTTAGTCTTATCGGATTTATTATATGTTAAAAAAAACTTATATTTGATCATATACTAAGATCTTTTTTATTTCAATATTCACATACCTAAGAGAACAGATATTCAAAAACAATATCTTTATTATATAATGATATTTTTAATATTCTTCAAAAGTTTGTCGGTAAAAATAATATTTTAATTGCAGTCTTAAGGATTCCACACAATACGATCACCCTAGGCGGGAGGCGCTGGCCGATCGGCGTCCCACATAAATCTGTCAAGCTGCGCGAGCGCAGTAAAGCACACATCTTGATCTAGAACAGGGGTCCGCAACATTTTATCCTATCTTTTATTTTTGATTTCTTTTGCAATTTAATAAGACTATTTGCGTTATTTTCTGTATAATGCTATTGCTGTTAACTTAAATGTTATATATATGAAAATTTTAAGGTCCAGCAAAAATAAAAATATATATTTTTTTACGAATCATATGATTACACATTTATTTTTAATGAATGAATAAAATATACAATTTTGTAGAATAAAACGAAAGATTGGTCTCTAAAGTTCGATAAAGATCTATCTATCAATAAATTATCTATTAAACATTTTGAATATCAGTATAAGAACATTTCTAAAACTTGTTTAGCCATGAATGTGGCTATCAGCTACTCATGTAAGTCTATCTGTGCGTAACTTGGGAACGGTCCGGCATATCGTCGATCTCGTTCTTAACTGCGTTCAGATTTGAGATATATGAGATATTTACCGTCATTCTCTCAAATGTAACAAGTTAAGAATGAATCAGGTTTATTTAATTTAAAAACATTTAAATAATGAATTGATAAAATGTATTATTTTTATACAGGAAATCTTGTGCTTTGAACATCATTTTTAGGTATTCAATATAAAATACATATATTATGTATAACCTCGAGAATTTTCTGATAGATCTACCTAAATGTTTTCATCGTTTTATCTCATTTGAAATTTAGAAAAACTACGGGGGTGTGGATTACCTTTATACGAAAAAAATAAACATGGGCCTATGAAAAGTTTAGTAAAAGCTATATTGCGTGGTAATTGCACTTTAAAAGAACGCTAACTAATTTCTATAAGAAAGTTTTTAAACACGAATAATAATTTCAACGCATATAAGGTAATCACAAAAAATCTAATCAGAAGATCATTTCTCATACATCCAGCTGATCCCATCCACCCACTGTACCATTAAATGCTTGATTTACAGCCGAATATGAAATTAACTATCATGTTTTAAATTACAAAATATCATTCTTGTAATATATTAGGGACTGTCCGTCGAAGATTTATACGGAGCCTGACCCCTTGTGAGTTGACGTGGATTGAAATCGAGTTCTATACGATTATGAGAGCTTGACATGCGATAATTATGACATATACCTACCTATATACATGTCTAGGCGCCTGGGGTATATGGAATATTTATGTTTGTTTGCAATAAATTCATTTTAAAGGCATTCAGTAAGGATGGCATCAAGGAATGCCATCTTTTTTTAACGCAGCCATCAAATGAAATGAAAAAAAAATGAATGATGAAAGAGGTGTACTTTAATTAAAGTATTACTTTCAAATCGTAACTTTAGGACAAGTCTCTGCCTCTAGTTAGGACAAGTCTATTGAGAAAAGCTGAAAAGAAACTCATTAGTTCCTCTTATCGAAGTGCTATAAAAATTATTCCAAAGAATAAAGACAAGCATGTTTGCTAGTGCTGTGGGGCGTGAGTTACAAACATCGAAAAGAGAAAAATTCGTACTCGTGATACCACCGCGATAAAACAAAAAATCTTTATTATCTGAAATTTAAAATAAATATGTAAGAACCCGGGAATCCCTACTACTACGGGGGTTGCTGAGGCAGAACCCGGGAGATACAAGATACTACTTATGTATGTCAGATCGACATGAATGTTGAATGTTTATTGTTTAATTTATCAAAATATTATACCTAAACGCGTTATCTTTTATTCATTAATAAAGCGAAAATATTCACACGGTAGTATTGCTGTAAATATTACCCTTTATTTATGTTAATTGTACTAACAACAACTACGGTGGCCACACTTCATGTAAATTTGACTGTTAATACGCGACAATAAATGTTCGCAACGACCTAATCCAACGCGTTGTGATTCTATTTCGTATCTAATGCTATTTAGTTAATGGGAATGTCCAAGCGGTATGTTTATTATATTCACCCTATTGTATTGTTATTTTATTAAATACATAATTTAAATGTCATAATCCTGGTAAGTTTTGGTTATTATAATAACATTTTATGACCTAACAATGGAACATCTATTTTACAAATAAAAAATTCAAATTCTTACACCTACTATTAATTTGATTAATTTAATAAAGGAAATAAAATTAAACGCAATGTTTTCGTTTCCTACTTTCTCAGAGGCGCTCTACAATATTTAAATCGTAGGTAAATCACAAATGTATTTATTTCAAACAATACTAATAAATTATAATATAACATTACAGTGTGTACAAATGGTTACCTTCTTGCTTTATGGCATTTTTTGGCAATTTTTTTTAATCCAATGCTCCGTTTTAGAGTGAATCGACTAACTGGTATTTAATATGAGTAAGGATACAAAGACTGCATATTATGATACTATACTATCTACTAGACGTAGATGCTTGGGAACAAATTGCTTCAAAACATCATAATTAGAATAATTGATGTATAAACCTTTGCTGTACATTTTTATATTAATTTATATATTACTTAATTGTAAAAACTTTGATTTTTAAAAAGTAACTACTTAGTTCCAAAGCCCATCTCTTCTCAGAAGATGTAACTAACATACCGAACCTATGGTAGATTAAAAGGAATATGTGGATTCAAAACGGCTTAATAGACGCTAATATTTTAAAAATATATTTTTGAGTTTTGATACTTCAAACATATACGTATTATCTGCATCGATCGAACCATAAATATCATTTATAGAAATTAATTTTAAACGATCGGCTGTGCTCTTTCGAGTAGCCGGGTATTTATTGAACCCACCTGCAACACATAATACTATTATTAGTTACCAAACACGGTCAAATCCAATGACATAATATTGATTTGTACCCACAGATGAGGTCATCTTAATTAATTCCCGCCATTATTTATCATATGTCATTTTTATTACAGACTATAAATTTGCCACAGATGATGCATTGTCGATGCTTTAATTGCATCTATTGGTTGTCTATGTAAATGTTTTGGCTGGTGTTGCTAGTTCAATATAATATGATGGATTTTTAAATTAATATTATTTATGGCTAGGTTTGAATTCAGTTTAATGCACGATTTTATATTGAATTGGTTATAATTTAATTCTAGTGGTTATTTATTAACATAACAATGTACAAATGTAGGTTATTATTGAATTTTATTGACATCCAGTGAAATTAACGGCATCGAATGATATACTGTATATTTTGGAAAAACGTTCATTGTATTTCTTATAATATGATAGGTGTTACGCTTTTTAGATACTTATTAATGGAATTAAATAGACGTCGAAATAAAAGTAAAAATTTATTGGCAAATACCTAAAGGGGGTAAGGGAGGTGGGGATTACATTTTCATTGCATAATTGTCTCAAATTAATTATAAACTGTTAAGTATCCAATTCATGCAAGATTTTTATTAATTTAAGTAAGGTCAATTTTTGAATGCATATGTAAATAGGATGACAATATAATTTTTCACTGACTCTACATCCTGGCCAGTACGACCAATTAAACTTGTGGGAGGAAAGTCGAAATTCAATCCAGGGTAAGAAGTCAACGATCGTAAGCTTCTAGTCATCTTTGGAGGCGACGCGACGAAGCCGTCAGTCTAATCAGTAATACAGCCGCTTGGCGCCCATAGAAATCGTGATACCGGAGAGCTTGCATTTACCTACGTCACATGAAACATAGCTATGTATCATCAAATTGGATCTCCTTAGTACTATGTACTGGCACATAGGCACTATGGTACTGGAGTACTTACTGGAGATCCCAGATTCGAATACTGGGGAAAAGTAATTTAAACTTTATTGCTTGGGTCGGGAAGGGCACAGAAAACTGATCACCAACCTTACCTTATTAAATAATTATTGAAGATACAGAAATGTGTTTGCCCCATTTTTTACTTGGGGAGTCTAGAATTGTTATAAGTCACGGACTCATGGACAAGCTAACATTCCCTCATACATGTATATTTTGATGTGTTTTCGATAGTGCTACAGTAGAGCTGGTGCGGCTATTCCGATGCTAATTTTACGAGGCAGCCAGCGAGTGATGGATATCTTAATAGCACATTAGTAGTCTAACGGTTACTTTCGGCGATCCTATCGCCTTCTGTTTGAGACTTGGGTTTCAGTTAGTTGTCAGAAATTTATAGACATAACTAGTTACTGCCCGCGACGTTGCCTGTGGCAGTATTGAACCACATGTAAATTTACCGTCAATAAAGAGGATTTTCAGTACAAATTGACATTTTATTTATGTTTAGGCTGAGAATTGAAAAATCAGTCAGTTATTTTTAAATTTTCGTACGAAAAGAGTGAGGTGTTTCCTTGTATGAAATGTAGGTAGTAGGATTTCCTAGGGTTCCAAACTTTATGTGTACCTACTAATACTCTCGATATGTGTAGTAGTTATAATAAAGTGATATGTGTACCTAGTTAATTTAGTTAAATATTATCTTTTTATTCACCTTATTAACTTTAATATTTATTGTCGAATACTTTTATGAATGATATTTGAAATTACAACAGCATAAAGTATTATCCATACATACGTATTTTTACTTTGAAAGCTTTCGTAGTTACATAAATTCTCAATCGATAACTTACACTTCACGGTCAAAATATTGGGCGAGTCGAAACCCTCCCGCTTGAAGCAACTCCACATAAAATCGACACAATGGGGCAATGCTAGAAAACGATCAAAGAATAAAGAACAATAAGAAACAGTGGCGGCACTGTACCTATTTTACCTACGAGCACGAGTTAAATTCCCCAGCTCCGTAATTCCGTTTCGCTCGGTAACTCTGTAGTCCCTATTAAACGCTTCCTTTATAGCGGTTCTCACTCAGCCCGATTGGTCGCGCTCCAGCGCAGGAAATCGTCTATAATAAGTTACAACTAATGGCGGAATTGTGCAGTTTTCTTATCCTCAATCCCTCTGGAGAGACTTTAAATTTTGATGTCTGTCCCAGTTTGTTTCAGATTGTAAATTGGTTTGGATGTTACTAGGATATAAGAAGGTATTATAAGCATATGAAATAAAGGTTAAAATTGTTGATTTTGTTATTATGCACAAAATATCTTAAGAAAATAGAACCTTCTGTTTTAGGACACAAATTAGTTCGTATTAAAAATAATTCAATGTATTGTTTTTACTAAGAGATAAGAAGGTATTAAAAGCATGTAAAATTATACGTTCAATTTAAATTACGCTGCTGTTTTTGTTATATATTCAAAATGAGAAAATAGAACCTTTTATTTCAAAGCCAACGTAAGCACCAAAAAAGGAAACCTCTCCGATGCAATTGCATTAGGCATTAAGGTAATCGTCTCGTATCTGCGTAGTTATTCTATGGCGTATCGTTTATGGCAGTTTTCACTCAGGCGATTGTGCTGCCGCTGCGTTGACCCGCGTGTGTAGTGCAATACCTTGTACGGACATTACGCGAATCTATAACAATATCCTACGATTTGGTAAAGTGCTTGCGCGTATTCTATTAACCTCGTAACTCCTTGCATACTACTTTATAAAATACCAATTAATACTAGTATTTCAGACCTTATAATAGAGTTATATATACATTGACTACATGTGTATATATATATTTGTTTTCATGCGATCAGGGTTATGGCTACGTGGGTTACAGTTTTCGACAGTTATTTTAAATGGCAACATTAAAATCTTAACGTTATATTAGTACACAATATGTTTGAGCTTTTTCCGTATTATTGTGTAGAGAATATAAAAAGTATACCGTATAATCCTGGTGTTATATCTAAATTCGGTAATACAATAACTTTTATTTCTTGGTCTGTTTGTCATAGACATTTTGTCAAATGCACAAGATTTTTAGAAAACTACACCTGTTAGAAACACGGAACCGACAAGTTTAAATTCTTTTTTATTGTTTCCATCTTAGCTCATCATTGTCTTATATATCAAACTGTATTAATTTGTTACAGCCTTAATAAAACCTAGATATGATTATTTACGTCGATTTAAGTATGTTATTGTATAATATAAAATGTACTATTATATAACAATTTCTAAACAAGGACACAGGTTCTAATAGAAGTTGCAAAGTTACTTTAGTATGAATTGTAGGTATTTACGTTTTGCCTATTTTTCTTTTTTCTTTAATGTCTCTTAATTGAAATTTAAAATACGAATATCCGTTGCTGAAGCTATATCCGAATGAAATAATGTTCAAAATAGCTCGATTCCTTCGCAAAATATCATTGAAATGACAATACGAAAATGGTGCAAACGTTTTTCTCTTATTCTTATTAACATAGAGTTTAAAATCGCTCACAGGAGACTCTCCCAGGTTTATACAAGGGCCTGTGTAATGCGACAGTTTGTAAGCATGAGCTTTTGAGGGACGAGGGGGGCTTACAAGTTGTTTGTACCTGAAGGTCGTTGACTTTAATAATATATTTATCTATCCGGCCTTATCTTGTGCCTTTTTGTAAAATTGCCGCTTCTGTTTGTAGCGGAACCTTATGACATCACCTTTAATTCGACTGTTAAAGTTTAATCTTACTGCGGTAGGTTTGTTGACAAGGTTGTCGGTATGTAGCAGGTTTACACATTTCCAAGGTTTCCAAATGAAAAAAAAAATAGAAGATTAAGAAGATTGTTTACATAAAATACCAGAGAAGTCGACAGATATGTAACATTTTTTATTTAGCTAAAATAGTAAAACATTTTTAAATTTATTAAACTAAAACCTTATTATATAGTAAATTATATAATAAAATATATATTATAAAATATACTAGCTGAAATAACAGTGATAAGAACGTGACAGCTGCTTAGCATTGACCACGTAATTGCTTAATATTGTGGCGCTGATTTTCAGCGAGTGATCAATTTTGATTAAAGTGATATTTTGTTTTTTGAGCACCACTTAATGACAATCTTATGATATTATATATCATAAGATTGTCATTATACGTTGATTTATTTTCATTATACGTTACGGTCTTTGTTTGCGATTGGTTTTCATTTGCATTTACCAAATACGACGTCTGTCGACATCTGACTATAAAACTTTGCTATTTCTATATTTTTTGATCAGTCAAAGAGTGTTTATTTAATACGATAAATGACATAATTACATTCCAAGTACATCCACGGCACCTACAACAAACTTAAAAGTTTATCAATCGAGATAATTATCAGCCTTACATGAAGGTCCAAATCCAATCACGATAAATAAACAGAAAGAACCGTCTCATTAGGCGCAGACGCTGATTGGACACTCAAGTCCAAAAATCTAACTAAGTTTTCGTCCAAAGTACGATGAGAGATCACTAGATTCCGATCACGTCCTCGCTTCGGACTCCTAATTAAAAATCGACCGATTTTTGTTAGCGACTGTACACCCCCCACCGATAATCGTGTAGACTTCAGTGTTCAGCCCCCACCCGGTTTAAAAATGTCCGCTAATTAGACGGAATAATAAAGTTTCCTTGCTTCTAAATGGATAATTTAAGGTTTTCAATTCGGGATTTATGTTAAGATGAACTGTCATCTTAATTGTGCCTTCTGGGATTTATTTTAAGAATATTCCAGAAAGAACTAATTAATCTCTCAAAGAGACTTGCCGGACTCTTTTATGCAATTTGTACTGCGCCTGTCTTGAGATACCTGCATGCGGTGCGATAGCGAGTTCGAATCCTAAAGCATTTGACATGATTATTGAGAGAAATATCGATTGCTTAAAATAATAATAAAATGGATCAAAATAGCATACCTTCCTTTGCATTTTGCGGTTAGCATATACCTAAATGATTAAAACAATTATTTGGTTATAATCACTTAATCTTCAATTTGTATTACAACTAAAATACGTATATAAGTTATAAAACATTATACACAATGCACCACAAATTTGACCACAAGAGAAGCATTGGCTAACATAATTGTTTTTGACCGGAGCTGATAGCTTTCCGCATCAAAAACACTTTTTGTATTGGGAAAAGTTTGCTTAGAAAAAGAGACTCCAATAAGAAGGTACCTCTAGCTTTTTTATTTAAGAAGAAATCGCGCCAAAGCCAAAGTCCCGCAGTCTAGATCCGACTAACTCAGCCCAGACCTGTGTCAAAGCCTGTCTGTCACTCAGAACCGGCTAAAAATAAACAATGCTTCTTTGCGAGCACTTGCTTTGAGGCGATTTTAATTCGCTTATTTCGTTGCTGGTAAATTGCTAGTGTGTTTTCGAATTAAGGCTTGGATTTTGTTCAGAAGTGGAGGCGATTTGATATCAGTTTTTTTAATTATTGACACAGAAATATGTGAGCGAAAATTGTCATGTTTGAATACATAATAATAATTAAAATAAAGTACTGTATAGGTACCATTAATTAAAACTCGATTTATTATTTATGTTGTTCAAATTACTTATCCCGTTTTAATCCCGGTATACAGTATTTTATTTAAATGTGTGATACTCGCGTTAATTAAAGATAATATTACATAATAATAATTCATCAACGCGTGCTGAGTATTTTACATAGATACTCTTACTTGCCAGACATAAATATGAACATGTTTTTTTAAATTGATTTAATAATTATTAGAATAAAGTTACGTATTTTTTTGTTAAATAAAAATACATTTCAGTTTATAACTTTATATCATAATTAATCTATTCACGGATGTTTTGATCTTATAGCGCATAGAATTACGACGTCGGTAAAAGTACCTATTGATACTTTAAGAAATTATTAATGTATGTGAAGTCGCTTCCGCTCATGAGCGTGTCCCGACCACAGCGAGGTCTGCCCGCGTCAGCTCAGCGATTGTAAAGGCGATGTGATCCCGCTGTACTCTCAGTTAAAAAGCTTATAATTTTTCTGTATAACTTACATTCAGAGCATCAAAGCGTTTTCTACATTATTTATATGTTTTTTTAGCAAAAGTTTATAATCGATTTATGGATACAAAGATGTAAGATTTTTACTTATGTAACGTACCTTATACCTGTAGATATAGAGTCATATTTTTAACTTAAAGTATTTGGTAAGTCTCGGGCAGTGCACAGAAGACTGATACTTACCCGTAAAGGAAAATTACTAGTGAAACAGACAGAAATGTGTCTGCCCCATATATTCGTGGCTTTATTAAAAATTAATTATTTAATGATATACAAGATTCCCATTTTTTTTACAAATCAATATTATTTTAAATTTAAGTGTTAGTTTTATTAACTTAAGCGTGGACTAACACTTGAGTCATGTCTTAAGTTATTAAAACCGCGAGACAGTGAAGAATGTCCGTCAAGTTGGCTGACACGTAATTAATGAGTGTTCGCTGACAGTGTCTAATTTGTCACTCTCCTTATTAGCCCGGGAATTATTCTCAACAGGACATTTATAGGTAATTTTTAGTACAGGTTGGAATAAATCTCGCTTCGTTGTTTTGAGATAAAGTCACTATAATGGACATTGAAATCTTCAATTGGTTAAATATGAGTATAAAGAAATACATTTTCTTTGCAAACCAAAATATATTTTTACCAAACAGAACGAACGAACGAGCGAATGTTTTCGAAATCTATACCAATATTATAAAGAGGAAAAATTTGTTTGTTACGATTTAATTCATAAAGTACTCGACCGATTTAAAAAAATATTTTACGAATGGAAAGCTACATTTTTAACAAGTAACATACATATATTTTTTGTATAGTACACCTAAATTGCAACCGTGCGAAGCCGGGGTGGATGGCTAGTATATAATATAATTTGGCCTATTTTTCCTAAAAAAAAGGGAGGGTTTCATCGATCAGTATTACCATACACACATCACATTTAAACATTACTAGTTTCTTCTTTTGAACAAAAATAAGCTTGTCAGTCGTAAGAAATAATGACGTAACCGATAACATTATTCCCCTTGATAGCACAAACATGCCACTAATCACTCCTCACTGACTGCTATTCGTCACCGTCCTACCGCCATCATTTACCTACCAGCCACACTAAACAACACACATATACCCGCCCAACCTTATTGCAAAGCGCTAAGAACGATTTTGCCATAACAGAAGTATCTAAACACAGTTGTCATGTCCATTGTCCAGTTAACTTGGATCCGCTTCACCTCTCCTAACTCTAAATGATAGTGATGTCGGCGGGTGTTGTGTTGGACGTACGAGGGGTCAATTTAAAATGGACGTTTCGATCATACGTCAAGAAATGTTATCGGCCGGTCTTAATTGAAGATAATAAGGGGGGACATGTGTCTCTGTCGCGTTTTATAGGGTATAAGGGGTGTTACTTTTTGTATTTAAGATACGCTATTAATTTACGTCAATCGTAGCGCGCGAGTGTAGTTGTAGTCGTTTTATTCTTGCGAAGTTAATTTATATTTTTATTAGTATTGGATGTGATATTTTTTGCGGAATCAGGTGCAGTACTGAATATTAATTTCTGACGTCAGTGGTTGTCGCAAGAGAATTAGCAGCAACGCTTCGCTGTATTAATTGTAAGAACTGTTATTTTTTTTTAAAAGACTTGCAAGAAAATATAGAGAGTTAATTCTTCACTGTATTTTACTCTATATTTATACCGATTATAGTTGGAAGGATTTATTTTCCTAACTTCAGTAGTATCATTATAAATAATTCTATGTTTAACACATCATTTCGTTTTACTTTTATAATAATTATAGTTTTCAAGACTTACCCTATATTTGAGATTAATTTGTCGTTCCCATTTTTGGCACAACTTTTGATGCAACCATAATAGAATCAGATATTTAAGTACACCCAAAAATACTATCAGATCTGAACTACTATATATTTAAATATAGTTTGGTTTACCGGCGTCAAATGATTGCCGTATTATCTATATATCTTCTATACATATAATAAAAGAGTAGGATCGAAATTACGCTTCACTAAATATTTTTACCAGAAATTAAGAGGGGTGATAAAAGAAGGGTAGCAGAATGCATAAATGCAATTTTTAAGATTCTTGTCTGTCTGTCTGTCTGTCTGTCTGTCTGTCTGTCTGTCTGTCTGTTTGTTCACGCTAATCTCCGAAGATACTGAACCGATTTTCGCGTAATTTATACAAATATATTAAGCAAAGTCCAGGGCAACATATAGGCTTTGTTTCATCGAAATCGGTTGTCGGAAAAAAAAGTTATCATCATTTAAATATTATTTTAAAGGCATCATTTCAACAAATTGCAATGAAAACTGACTCGCGTTGAATTATTTCGAATTGTCAGATGTCAATCACAGTTTGATATGTAAATGAAATAGTTTGATAATTTCGCCGTTTTTCGATATGTGTTCGTGGCATAGTGGATATACGGTCGTACTACGTAATTTCAGATGCGAGTTCGAATCATCACTCAGGGAAATATTTTTTTGTATTTATTTTTTTATATTTTTAAAAGAACTAATATTGAAAATAGAAAATGTATTATTGAACTATTCTATTATATAAAAATGTATTTCTTATGAGATCGTTTATTTCGCATTTTCATCAATCCTTTCCTTTCCAAGGGAATTAAACAAAAATATCTGAAATTAAAAGTGATCAATTAATGAAATAAATATAGAGGTGGATATAGTATCTTCCACACTAATTAAATTTATTAAAAATTAAGTATTTGGCCAACATGGCCATACTATTTTTTTTCATTCATTTTAAGTTGCATTTTTACGCTCCATACCTTCATTTTATTCGTATTTAGACATTTTCTTGGCGTTTTTTCCATGTGTCGCATGTATTTTCAAACCCCTGTACAATTTTCGTGCATATATTTGAAACGAAAAAGATTTATGAAACTGGTGTGAGTGGGAGAGTCGGGAGTGGTCGACCTAGGCGAACGTACCTCTGTCAGATCGGGGACGTTCTGCAAAAGGGCCAGATCAAAAGTACTCGTAACCGTCGAGTGTGTATGAAAGCATTGATGAAAGTAGAAGAAGCGAAAGTGGTATGTAAGGATCGGAGCATATGGAATTCCGTGATCTCTGCCTACCCCAATGGGAAAGAGGCGTGATGTATATGTATGTATGTATGTATATTTAAGACGGAAAATGCATTGAATCCAATCTTCGACTGAACTCTGATTAGTGGAAAAAAGACACATATCTGCATTTTGGTGACGTAAAATTTGATTGATATGCATCTCCCTAAAGTTTCTTTAGTCAGGTTAATTTTTTCAATTACTATGGTATTTCTTTTGAATTTCAAATCATCATTTGAACCCCAACCTCAACCACCATTAAACATGTCGATAATATGATGCAAAAGCAACCGTCAATGACTACTCTGATAGCTCTTTCCGAAAAGAAATCACCAAGTACAGAGGATGGAGGATATATAATATGAAGAAAGCTTGCTCAAAAGTTCAGCATAAAGTGATCCCCACGCGAACGAAGTCGCGGGCATCAGCTAGTTAAAAATAAAAAGGTTGACAGCGCATCACTTGTGTCTTGTGGCTAACCTGATTAGTATTTTTGTATGTTTGTAACGAATAAACTCAAAATCCACAGGACCGATTTTAAAAATTATTTCACCAATAGAAAGCTACATTATCAGCGAGTAACATAGGCTGTGTTATATATTTTAGTTGCTGATAATCGCTATTGTGTAGTACATCAACATTGCACGCGTGTGAAGCCGGGTCGTGTTGCTAGTAATAAATAAGCCTATACCATAAGGATATGAGATCCTCACCTGTCTGTATGAGACACAGTGCTATCCTTTATAACAATCCTGTGACACTACTCAGCTGTAATTACTAATTAAACTAGCAACATCAGTGTATCCGGTTAAATCGACAATGTAACGATCCTTCACTCGCCTTCTGAGGCAATATCCATCCATCTGCGAGCTGGGTGGGGTTGAACAGGGTGCAGTCCACCTGTACGCTGTCTTAAAGGCACTTGTACAAAGAATTTTATAACTAAAATGTGTAGGCGGCATATCTGTCCAAAGTTACTCACTTTTAATATTTAAAATTTTTGGAGCAAGATTTATCTCCCTTTGAACAAATGATTGTTGCTTATAATTTTTTTATATATATTTTTCCAATTTAAATAAATTAAGCTTGACTATTTCCGACACTTCCAGCAATTATCGTTATATGTTACAATCAATTTACACAAAACCTTGACAAATTATATAGTTAAACCTTCCTCATGAACCACTCTATATATTAGTGAAAACCCAATGAAAATCCGTTCAGTAGTTTTGGTGTTTATCGCGAACAGACAGACGCGGCGGAGGCCTTTGTTTTATATTATGTAAAGTTACTTGATTTTTTCCAATATTACTTTGAATATAGGAACATTCGATATGACTTAAGGACCTTCAAAAAAGAGCCTACTCATTACTTAAAGGCCGGTAACGCACCTGCAAGTCCTCGGGTGTTGCAGCATTTCTATGGGCGGCGTCCGGTGAGTTGTCGAGCTGGTGAGCATCACTTACCATCCGATCAGCCGGCAACCCATTTACTCCTTATTCCATAAAGATGAATAAAACATCGAGTATTATTTAAGGATAAAGCATAAACTCTACATTACACCTAATCTTTTGAGAAATAAACTCTATGTTCCATTATTGGATTAATTTCTACTTTTTTAATTCATTCATTCATTTCTAAATACGTATTGCGTTGACCATCATACCCTACGGTCGTAGTCGTAGACTAATATAATATAACATTATAAAATACAATAGATTGCGACTCCATCGAGCTAAGTTTCATGTACAATAATTTCTTTGGCACGGTTCATTTTACCTGCATCTGTGGGGGAAGTGGGAGTAAAAGGGAGAAGGTAGGGGGGGGAGTGGCGGTCACGATGGACAGACGGACGCTTCTTTGAGGCTATTTAATTTTGTGCAAATGACGTGCCGCGTCACAGTCAGGCGCTCAAACATTCTTTGTTATTAGATTTTTGTTTGTGATTGCATGAAATTGGCGTGTGTGATACATTCGTGGATACTTGTTCAATTTGTGTTATTAATTTTAAGTTAGTATAATAATTCGTTTATTATTTGTAAAATAATCACTCTTCAGCGCATCAAACCTCCCTGATTAGTTCCCATCCGGCGCCAACGTATACTGAACGTTGTTTTTCAATTAATAGTTAACACAATTGGTTCGTCTATTTCATCTCTTATCCCACCAGATTTTACTACTGAAAACCGTATCAAAATCCTTTGCGTAGTTTAGAAGAATTAATCGGAGAAACAAACCGACGCGACGTATAGGAATCGACTTAATTTATACTAGCAATGTGCCCCGGCTTCACACGGGTGCAATGTAGATGTAACTATACACAGAAAATAGCCTATGTTACTTGCTAATAATGTAGATTTTTATTGGTGAAAGAATTTTTAAAATCGGTCCAGTAATTTTTGAGTTTATTCAAAACATACAAAAATATAAATCATTCCTCTTTATAATATTAGTATAGAAGTATACATTATTTATAAAAATAGCTGCAGCTCACAACAATTAAAATAGTGTTCATAGGGCAAACAAAGCCGTGGCCCAAACTAAATAAAAAATAAATAGATGAGTGTGGAATAAGTTAAATTAAATATGTAGATAATGATAACATATTATAGTTTGATACCTGAATGTGTTTTTGTAAAATAAATTACAATGGAATTAATTTGTATTTTTCTAAAATTATATCCAAATCATATATACGACAGTTTCAATATGAAATATGTAATTGATTTTTAACGATTACAAAGAGACTAGAAAGCTTTACACAGTGTTTAATCGATACAGTTGCTCATGAACCAAAAATATATATTTAGTTCATCGTTTTTCTATATGTTGTATTTATTTTTAAAACATCAATATATTCGGTAAAAACGAAATTAGTAATAAAAATCAAAAATAACATTAACAATTAAATCGATACTGAGATAATCTTATTAAATACATTATTAAATACTGGTTCGCAGTGAATAGTGATACCTACCACTGAAAGCAGACATGGGCGAGATTTGCGTCAGCCGTCAAAAGTCATACTGATCTCCTACTGGTTGAATATGTACTGTGCGTCTTGGACTGCGGAGGTCCGAGGGTTGGGGGTTGGGTGGCGGGGGTTCGTCACTGTCCCAGCTCGCCGTCACGTCACGGAGACTCGCACGAATTTCATTTGTCCGAATTATAGAATGCAAATTTGTAATTTTTCCGACTTGTCTTTCAACATTCTACTTTCCTTTGTTTGAAATTCTAACACGGTTTATAGATATTTCTGCTGAAGCGTCAATTTTAAGTCTTTACAGTATTTAAAAAATATTTCTTGAGTAATTTAACCCATTAACTGCGAATTTTTTTAGGTAAATGCACAAATGTTATGTAGAATTCAAATTATGTTTTGTCTTGAAAATATTTGATATTTTTGAAAAAATGAGGATCATGGCAGCCAAATGGTTAATGTAAGCAGTGGAAAATATAAGACTATTTAATATAATATTTTGCTTAGATTATAACTGTATGAAACTGATTGTTCAGGTTGAATTTTGTGACTAATTAATATCAGGCAATAATATTATCAACACATAAATACATATATACATATGTATGTCGGTAATTTAAATAATATTGATCGTTTTGCGTCGATCTTCCCAAGAAGTGTGCACAAGTGTGTGTGTGTGTGTTCGCTTATCTTAAGCTGAGCTGCTCAAAAAACAAGCTTTCTTCATATGATAATATATCCTCCATCCTCTGTACTTTATGATCTCTTTAGGGAAAGAGCTATTAGATACTGTATCCACCTCGATATTCATTTCTGTATCAATTTAATTGATCTTTTTTATTTTAAGGCTATATTGTTATATAGCCCTATTTTTTATTCACTTTTCCCGGGATTCCTACCCGGGTTTCCGGTGCTAAATTCGTCTAAGGTAAGGGGTCGAAAAATCGTAATTGTATTTAAGCGAAACGATTTATGAAGGGTGAAATGCAATAGATAAAAAAAAATATTTGCCTCATCGATGATTCGATTTTCGGTTTGTTCGGTTGCATAACTACTATTCCACGAATACCTATCGAAAGCGGCGAAATAATCAAACAATTTCATTTACATATCAAACTGTGATTGACATCTGACAATTCGAAAAAGTTGGACGCGAGTCAGTTTGCATTGCAATTTTTTGATATGATGCCTTTAAAATAATATTTAAAACGGCGACCGAATGTTTTTTGTTGTCGCAGATTTAAACGATGATAACTTTTCTTTTTTTTATGTCAGATATCGACAGACGAGCATGAGGTTCACTTGATGGTAGGTGATACCTTAGCCACAGAACATTAGTCAATGATGCGCTGTCGACCTAATTTTTACTTCGAGCATTCGGAAATCAGAAACCGAATCGAGCAATGTGCACTTCACGGTTTTTCCATCTATCCGTCAGCCCGTCAAAAACTTTCTATCCGACAACCGATTTCGACGATACAAGTTCAGTAAAAAATATCTCTTAATATAGACCGAAGTAACACTAACCGAGTCCAAGAAAGTAAAAAAGGCATCCCAAATGCACTGGATCAATCTATCAAGCAACATTCAAGTGCAATACGTTCCGCGACGCCGTGTTTTTCCATCGCATGCGATCGCTCCGTCTTACCGGGTGCAATATCAATCCATCTGGTCACCCCCGACCGCCCCAGCACCCCCCCCCCTCCCCGTCACAACCCCCCCTGTCACTTTGAAATGACTGTCCTGGCGCAGTGCCCTCAAGACGACTGACGGCCGCCCGCTTTGATATTGCCTCGTTATTTCTTATTGTATTGCACTTTACGTTTATACGTGTTATGGCCGGGTTCAGATCCACGGAGTTACAATTCAAATGGTTCAATGTTTTGTAGGGATATAGATGTTTTTTTTGATTGCATTACCATAATTTATGTTAGAATGTCGTAGTATAGCCTGGGGTAATTGCAACTCCGTCGAAGAAGTGGAAAAAACTATGTCTAGGTGGAATAATTTTCTATAACGATTAGCAACATGACCCTATGTTACTCGCTGATAATGTAGCTTTCTATTGGTGAAACAATTTTTAAAATCGGTCCAGTAGTTTTTGAGTTTATTCGTAACAAACATACAAAAATACAAATATTTCCTCTTTATAGTTATTATTATAAATAGTGAAACAGGGAAACAGACATGGATCCCATACCCCACTAGGGAATTCAAGAACCTCTGTTCTGGCTCTCCATCTACTACTACTATTGTACTAAAACTTTCCTAGTTGTCTCGCTAATAGTCATAAAATGCCCCTGGTAAGGATGGCGCAGATATACAATTTATGTGGCTCTTCATTGATATTTTTACTGGTAAGTCTTCTGTTCCAATCGAAGCAAAATTTATTTTTCTTCCCTCAGATTCGGACCTGCGACCTCCAATATTCAATGCTATGCCTTTACCACTGAACCAGTGGCGGTATCTGTTAGGACATCTTATTAATGAGCAGAGATGTGCAAAATAGGTTATAAAATGTATTTAAATGCAAAATGCAAATACTTTTTGTATTTTGTTATTTCAAATACAAAATACAAAATAGTTTTTCATTTTATATTTAAAATACTAAATGCAAAATACGTATTTACAAAATGCTTTATTAAAATAAAATACTTTTAGTTTTAAATTATCTTTATTTTGTTGAAAAGTTTATTTATTTTAACCAGCTAACAGGCTGGTAAATTTACTTTGATAACTTACTTAAATTAAATTTATTTAACAGATTTTAATAAAATAATTTGCCACCATAAGAAAAAAGCCTCTCTACTGACGCAGAATAATCCCGAATTCATGCGAAAAGAGTCGATAATAAACGAAGCCTGATCAGACCAAGTTACATCACAGAACAGGGATATTTCTTCTGTTCTGTGAGTTACATAGTGTTTTATTTTCAGTGCTCTTTTATTGTAACAAGATTTTAATTGAAGATTGTAACACATTAATTATTAATTCTTCGATGTTTACAAAACTTAGCAAAAAGTATTTTGCATTTTGCAAATACAAAATATGTCCTAAAAGGTATTTCAAATAAAATATAAAATGCTTTTCTAAAAAAAGTATTTAAATACAAAATGGAAATAGGTATTTTGTATTTTGCATTTCAAATACTGTTATTTTTAAAATGTCACATCTCTGTTAATGAGCTTAAATATTTCACCTACAGCTTCTATTACCAAACACTGTTATAGCGCGTTTTCCTTAAGTTTCCTAAATAATAATTGTTAAGTGTAGGGCGAAATCAATAATGCAATGAACATACTTCCGTTTCAAATAATAATATAATTGGTATCAGCAAAAAAATTAATTCATATATAAAAAAATGAGTAAAACTTTCACGATTCATATGATCTTACTCTGTTTTGATGTGGTTCTCAATATTACTTAAGAATACAACATAAAGCATCGACATTATCAGTGCAACACAGCTTTAACTTGTCAAAAACTTGTCCCAGAAATAAAATAGACAGCAAGTGTTTGTCAGGTTATGCGGGTTTGGCTTTGATAATCGAGTGACCTCAAACAACGTGCAAGTTCGTGACGATGTCAACATTGTCAGTCCCTTGCGCAGTGCGCAATACAATTGTTTCACAAGTTTTTGTATAATTGCAGCTATTTTATTGTATATGCTTATTCTGGAACAGGTTTTAACTGTTATTTTTGTTTTTTTTTTTTTTTGTAAAAGTTACTTTATTCAAATTTCTTATGACTTTTTACTCTGGTCCTATTTTGTATTTTGGGTCGGCACAATATGTGCATCTCTATTATTCATCATCTCGTCAGGAGTACCCTACAAACACGTATAATTCTTCACGCAATCGGCATAGTTAAATAGGTGCAAATAGGGTAAAATTAAAAAAAAAACACAAGAGGTATAAATCTGCTTGAAATCTTAATAATAAAAATTTGAATTACTAAAATCTATAATAGACTCTAGACAGCTTCTCGATGCTGTTATACAACTAACACATACTGGACTTACGTTACTGCAAGTAATAAAAGAAGACATTCCGTACAAAGTCTACTCGCATTGCTACGTGTGACTGTCAATCGAATCGAACTCGAAGGAAATGCAATCAGTAATAACAGCAACCGAAATAAACTAAGACGGCGCGGCGTCAGAACTGGCACGGAACAATTCAGTCGCGGGCTGTCATCGCCGGCGAGACGGGCACGCTGACGTGACAGGAGTGACTTGGGAGCTGGTGGTACGTGCCACGAGACCACGCGGACAGGTACAGGCCCATAGGCACTTCAAGACTTACGGTCTTATTCATAAACGTAGTAAATATAAGCTTGATATAGTTAAAATATGTTTTGTCTCGCTCTCTTCTTCTTCTTCCTGCCTTGTTCCCTTTTTTGTTTTGTCTCGCTCTATTGAATAAAAAAAGACTACAGAATGAAAAAAACAAAACATAGGTACTTTAACTATATCAATCGCAAACTATGTGATACTCGCGTTGATAGAAGATAATATTTGTCAGACAATTTTTCTCAGTAGAACTTTGAAATTTTAACAGTTCTTCAGTTATGTGTTGAGTAATAAGAGGATACCTTTCGGTAGCAGACCTTGTGAAACGTAAGCCGTGGAAACGTCTAAATCACGCTAATTACATATTTAATCGCTTCAGCTGATTACTCGTCCAGTCCCAAGTAAGTCTGGAGTGAAATTTCGAGCGAAGCAGAGTAAACTTGGGGACGTGGGAGCGACAGGGACGCTGGCGTCATCTCGATGCGAGTTGATAATGCACTGAGTGTCCCAGTGCGGGTCGCTTGACGACTCGACACCTGTTATCAGCACAAACTAATTAGCAACGGTTCTTGGTACTTTTGAATCTTTATCAAGATGTCTTTGAATGTTCTACCTATTTATCGCCGGGTGCAAATCAAAAGTCAATTGTAATTTTTTAAAAATAATTACTTTTTTTTGTCTCTTCATTTTTTCTCGGATATATGCATAAAAATATTTTTAGGTGTAACTGCTCTATTGAAAACTAGATTTTGTAGATAAACTATATTTTCTACTGCCTTTAAATTTCACATAAGAATAATATTAGTGACTATATGACTGTACAATACGAAACTGGCAAGCTTGACACTAGTTATTTGGATACAAGACGAGAGCCGAAGAACTGAAATTGGCATACAGAATGCAATTCCCTGTAGTTAACGAAACGCGACTGCGTTAATCATGCCCCTGCTCAAGCACTCATCCAAGGAATGACGTAAACTATGACTGTATGTTATTATATGTGTATGCGGTGATTATCTTAACACCGGGTCACCTAGTTCAGGCTCATTTGCCTTTCTATAGGTTTTAGTAAAAAAAATATACTGATTGCATCAAACGCGTGTTTTGTTTTACGTCATCCTAATATTGTCTTTTATTAACGCGAGTATCACACATTTAAATAAAATACTGTATACCGGATTAAAACGCGATTTATTATTTATATTGCGCGGTTCGTGGTCCGTGCTTGCTTTACAGCAACCGTGGTGCTGTAAAGCATCCGAAACGTCGGGATAAATAATTTAAACAATATAAATAATAAATCGCGTTTTAATCCGGTATACAGTATTTTATTTAAATTACGTCATCCTGTTCAATTAGCAGATCCAAGGTATATGTGTCTATTAGTTGACAGTAGGACGCAATCAACTTCTACGGTCCTAATAAAGAGCGTGTCAAGCAAAAGGTGATTTGATCCAACTTTCGACAACGTCCCTATTTAAAACCTTTATACTGGTTACAATATATTATATGTACATAGATCTTATACTTAAGAGCAATAATGTTGTTTAGCGCCCACCGTTAAAGCTGAAAAACAATTGAATGTCTGTCAAATTCGTTTAAATACTTTAATAATTTGTAGGTATATACTAAAGAGATATTCTATAGACAGTGTACATATATATAAGATAATTTATCAAATTGTAACTATTTTATAAAAATAAAAGAAATTTTCCTTACTAGCAACATTATTTGTCAAAAAGATTTCTTTTGTCAAATAACAACGCGACGTTACTATTGTAATCTGCCTACGGACGTCGGTAAGTTGAATATGGGAACCCGCGGATAGACGTCGAATAACAGCCGTAATGGCATCTCAATGTGACCGCTACGATAAGATGCGCTATGCCATTCAGTTCTGTTGGCTATGGTCGTGGTCTATTAGGTGATCGCGACGTCTACAGATAAATACCTGTTAAGGTTTTTGTATCTGTTATCGGTAGATAGACATAAATCAGATCACCTACTTGCCTGTAAAGATAAGTGATCAGTGAAAAAGACACATAAATGTGTCTGCCCCATGCCCCACTAGGGGATGCAGGAATCCACTTATCGATAGATGAGACATACAGGACTCTGATGACCTGTTTTAAGATCTGAAACTCGGAAATTCATAGATACGTGGCGTGATGCACTTTTTAATATAATATTAATGCTGTATTATTTTTAATCTTTACTTAAATGTGCTAGTCTATTATATTTTACAAAAATATGCCGTTTTTCTGTTTTTAAATTGAAAATGATAATGCGACACATGGACCACAACATACATCTTTTTAAACCACCTTAGGTTGTTTTTTGTAAAATTGTACAAACAATGTAAATCAAGGTGTTGCTTATAATAATTAATCAATTATAAATTACATACTTATTTATTTAGGTACCTCACATCAATACAAAATTTTATCATCCAATGTTATGACATAATTTATTAACTTCGGGTGTTTGACGTAATTTGGCATATTTTTCGAACATTGCCGATCTTCCAGCCTAGTTAATAATTCTAAGCCTTACAATAAACCAGTCAGGCGTATCTCAAAACCGATAACAAAGTGGTTCTAATAATTAGGATAAGTGAATAAAATTAACAGAAATGCTAATTGTTTTATACTCGCCGTCATAAACTCGTTCGCTCAAATTACCTTGTTAACTTCAATCTTGAATACTGGTTACTTCTGTCAATTGTTATAGTTTAATAACTAGCTATAAATATGTTACATGCGAGTAATTGGTGTTCTTCTATGTGACCCCGTTTTGTATGTTTGTATGTTATGTGACCCCATCATGAGCATAAAGTGTAACGAAACGGATATTGATTTAAGTAGTAAATTTTTGTAGAAACTAGAAACAAGTGAATTATAGTAATTAAACTTATGGAAATAACACAGATTATATAAAATTGTTACTTATTACTACATAATATATAAAAATTATTGTTTTTATTACAACTGAATAAACCCGACAGACGATATCCTACATGGACGTTGGCCTCAATAAAAAAAATCCTGGAGCGCTCGCAGCGCCACCTACCGATTCCAACTGTGAATCTTAGCCATCTACTTAGATACCACATATCCCACTCCAATATTTATTGGTGTTCAAAAAAAAAATCATCAAAATCGGACCGGCGCGGGCGGCCGCGGCTAATTAAGGGTTCGGTGACAAACACTCGTACAGAAGAATTAACCACTGAAGAATTGTTTTCTTCTATTCATTAATATGAGAGGTTGGCCGATGACCGTGAACCACAGGACTTCAATAAATTAAAAATATGTTTTCATATATATGTATAAATCAAGAGATATATTTATCATTGCACCAACTCCGTCGAACGTCCTGTCAATCGCGCTTAAAAAAGTAAAATAAATTGAGGCTTTTAGCGTTTCGTTTCCGGTATTAATTCGTTAAAATAGTCTTTTGTCCAATTATTCAAGTTGAATTCGGAAAGTTAGTCAGTTGACATACAAGTCGGACGTCTATCTTTGTTCCTAATTATCCGCATTTCCGATTTGAATTTACTCAGACGTTTTTGTGCTTTTATTATTTTAGTTTGGTGCATAGTTTGTGTTTGATTTAAGGACTGAATATCGAAAAAAATTAAAAATAAAACTTTCTATATGCGTTTATATAATTTTAAACTAATACTAATTAACATTATAAATTGATATTATTATACTACTTACTAAACAAATTCACTAACTCTAGAGAAAAAAATCATAGCAAATATTTTTATGACTATAATCATTGATGTAGTATGTCAATAATAATAGTTAGAGTGGTTTCAAATAATATTTATTTGAAAATATAACTACTTATATAACTCCTAATTTAACTGCCCGTACCTCCCAACTATCGCCACACAAATCCCAAGGTCGAACTCGTTGATTCATTTTGCTTTGAATGATGGACAAACAAACTAATACCAATATGTATTATGTATTAGATCAAAATTAGTGAGAAATATGAGTGAGTATGGTGGGCATGTAAAAATATGTTTATTCATTCATTCATTCGAGAATAAAACGGGTCGTTACAAGCGTACGTGTTATGTACATCGGATGACAAGAGCAGGTGCGATGAAGGCACCAATGAGCACTAATCAATACGCTGGAAGGTGGCGAAAAATAACGAATGTTGTATTACCGATGCTCGTGTGTTTCCGTGCGCACTCAGATGCAATGTACCGTCAGCATAAACATTTATATTTCTTTTTAGTTTAGTGACAAAACACAACTCATTCATATTGTATGGTAATAATTGAATTTCAGTACGGATTTTACTGTAAGTTTTCGTAATCAACATAAAACACAGAATTTTAAATATTATATAAAAAATTGTTTTTGATTTTATGGTTAGTAGTAAATTGAAATTTTAACCGCCAAAACTTAATTCAAGGCAAATTTATATATTTTGTGGCATATTTAAAAGAATAACCAATAATAATTTACCCTTCACAATTTAGCTGATTTAATAGAAATTTGATTGAAAAAAAGGGAACAGGGCAGGAAGAAGAAGAATAATAGAAATTTCATAACATTGTATGAGAAATATAAATAGAAGAGGGTATTTTTTAATACGTATAGTTGATTTCTTTATTTATGTCACGAATAGGTTTTAATTTTCTTATGCAAAAATTTGTAACCGAATAATTTTTTAATTGTGAAATTGAATGCATTATTTGGTATTTTCAAATGTTATTTTTATATTACTATTTATTAAACAACTCCTTCTTTATTTGCTATCGGTACATATGCAACGGCGCTCGTAATCGACGGCCGGCCGGGGACGTATTGGGCCGTCGTTGAGACGTTGGCTCTCTGTTTTTAAAGCTTTCTTTCCTCCGCACCCCCACACACCCCCACACACCCCACACACCTCCACACACCCCCACAATCGATGGACGTCACGTTAGCGAGCGATCAAGTGCATACGTGAGGACTCCTTATGATGTTCAGGCGTGGTCGGTTAATTACTATGTACCTACAGATATTGAAAATTAATTGTACTGATTTATGATTATTTTCTTCCGTGTTCCCTTATCGTTGGCTTGCTTATTTTTTTTTATATTATTGCTTCTGTTGTACTTTTTGTTCTCAGTAGGAATTTTTAAATAGTATAATATAAAAAAATAGCAATTTCAAAAAGTAATTAGTAACTAATGCATTATTAACTTTAAATCACGTTAAAGCGCAAATGACTGTATTTGTCAAAAAAATTGTTCTAAACTGAAAACAACACGATAATTTTCAAAACACGCGCGTACCACACAGTAAAGGTCGGCAACAGACTCGTGACTATACAGCGTTGATGGTAATGAGTATCACATGTTCTGCAGAACCGTTTCTCTCCCTTAAATATACCTACTAAAATGTATGTTTCCCTAAGATACGTGTGTAGGTCGTTTTCGAGGAAATAGTGATAAAAGTCCGAGATTGTCTTTAAATTGTCGGAAATCGCCGAAAGTCATGTGTTTTCGTGCTTGTAAACAAGAAGTGGGTCAATCTTTCAATGATTACCGCGCACCGTAAACAGATTGCAAATTTTAATTTTGTAAGATCCAAATATCATCTTCACACACCCGACATATAGTCACGTGTGAATTCTCTAGAATTTACTTAGATTTTTTGATAATTTGTATCAAAAATCACACCAAACAATCGCATTATCACGGGTGTATTCGCCGGTGACGAAGAAATCAAATGGAGTGCCCATAAACGTCTACAGCAGCAGAACTTAAGATAGCAAATGTACTCGTTTAATTTCCCAACATTATGAGTGGGGAATTTCATATAGTGCCGTGTGCAGGGGACGGACATGACAGAGCTGTCAGATGCATGTCTCCGCGCTGCTAGACTGACTGCACACAGTGCTAATGCATTTCTTATGAACGCAGACGTGCAGTAAATATTATCAGCCTTCTTGGAATAAGGTTAGGTGGTCATTATGGTAGCAAGGTTGTTTTATGTTAGATGTCGATCAAGGCTCGATAGTAAGTGATACCCAAAGATACAACACATCAGTCGCTGTTGATTTTAAACAATTTGCACCCATGGAGAATAATGCCATAAATGAATGATTTGGATAAAATTTCATTTCAAACTGCCCGTGGCCACGCTTGCTGAAAAGCGTTCGAAACGTTGGAATAAATAATATAATGAAAACATCGCGTTAGTAAAATACAATTTTATGATACATGTTAACCCTAAAAATAAATATTCTCACACACGTATTTAAATTTTGCGGCGAACGTACCTCGTTCAGATTGTGGACGTTCTTCAAAAAGGTCAGGTCAAAAGTATTCGAAACCGACGAGTGTGTATGAAAGCATTGATGAATGTGGAAGAAGCGAAAGTCTTATGTAAGGATTGGAGCATATGGAATCTCTGCCTACCCCAAAGGGAAAGAGGCATGATGTATATGTATGTAGGTTTGTAAGTATTTAAAAGGATGCCCTAAACTATTATTAGTGATGATTAAAGAATAAAAAATATCTAATTCGATAATACTTTGTGAATTGATGGGAATAGCTAGTCATGAATGAACAAGTCTGAATTTTGGATCGCATTCACCTGTCATAACTGGTAATTATTATGAATAGAGCAAGTAAATCCTAGTGCTTACTAATAGTTCAAATATTCGAAACTATTTCTTTCAGTTCGACAGCTCGGTGCGGTCCGAATTGGGTGTGGATACAAAATGACGCATAAGCGATTTTTTAATCGACTTTACGGTGGGGACTTGTTTCTTCTGACTTTTCGACTCTACTTCAAACACGTCTGGCAATAACAGAAAGTAATATTTATAGACACTAACGTCCACCGTAATTATGCACTTGACTGACGTTCCTTGAAACGTTTTGATTTTGGAAAAACCGTCGAAAGAAGTTATATTATTACACCTAACTTTTTAATAATCAGACACATAATAGAAAACTATTTACACCTTTAGAATCTACAGTCCATTGAAATTCTAGGTAGCACATACATATTAAACACGGCGACCTATTATACGAGGGTGAATCAAAAAATTCTTGGAATCAATATTAAAAAATGTAAAGATTTAAATAATAAAATTTTATTTTTCTACATAATCTCCCTCCAATGCAATGCATTTAGAATAACGCGTTTCTAACTTCCTTATTCCTTGTGAAAAAAAATTATTTTCTTGACTCTCGAAAAAGTCCTCTACGGCAGCTATAACCGCGTCATTATCGTGAAATTTTGTTCCACGAATTTCCTCTTTTAATTTTGGAAATAAGTGAAAATCACTTGGGGCTAAGTCCGGAGAATATGGTGGGTGGTCAAGGAGATTGAAGCCAGCACAGCGGATTGCGTTGAGCGCAACTTCCGATCGATGAGCAGGAGCGTTATCTTGAAGGAACAACACGCCCAACGACAGTTTTCCACGACGTTTTTCTTTAATCGCTTCATGCACTTTCGGGATTAAATTTGCATAATAGGGTCCAGTAATCGTCTGGCCTTTTGGCATGTAATCAATAAAAAGGATTCCTTCACTATCCCAGAACACAGAGGCCATAACTTTGCCAGCGGTAGGAGCAACTCGAAATTTCTTGATGGATGGAGAGGATGGTCGTTTCCAAGACATGCTTTGTCTTTTAGTTTCAGGATCAAAATGGTGGACCCACGTTTCATCCATGGTGACAAGACGACGGCAAAAATTATCCGAATCACGCTGGAACATTTCGAGATTACGCTTGGAAATTTCCAATCGTCGATTTTTGTTTTCGTCGGTTAACATTCGTGGCACCCATCTTGCAGACACTTTTTTGAACCCCAGTGAATCAATTAAAATGGATTGAACGCTACCAAAAGATATCTTTAGGATCTCAGCTATATGTTTTATAGTCATTCTTCTGTCTTCCAAAACCAGATTCTCAACCTTTTTGACATTTTCTTCTGTAACGGAGGTTGAAGGCCGCCCAGAACGCGGGTCATCTTTACAGCTTGATCTACCTCTTTTAAATTCAGCCACCCAGTACGCAACCGTAGAATAGGGTACAGCATCACCCCCTAATGTCTGCTGAATGTCCAAAAAAATTTCCTTCGTAGACATTTTTTTCAAACTGAGATATTTTATCACCGCACGTAACTCACTTTTATCCATAATTTTGACTTTTTAGCAACTCGTTGCACAAAAAAATTTATTACATGCGAACGAACTGACAAAAACAAGTGACAGTCTGCATAAATATAGTGTGATAGACACTCTTTAATTTGAATATCGAACTTGATCCAAAAAGGTTTCATATATATGCAATTCTAAGAACTTTTTGATTCACCCTGGTATAAGACATTTAGCTAATATCATGTTTTTTTGACTTTATAATCAACTCTCGGTGAAGTATTTCCTTTACGCGACCTCCTATGAATGCGTCCGCCCTTATCGCTTTTAAATCTCGAACTTTTCGCTGTTTTAATTAACTTGACGTTGCATTTACAACTGTGTTGATTTGTTCGCGAAACACTTGCGAACTCAGGAATCGTTTCTTTGCGTAAATAGCTGAAAGTTGCGCGGTTCACTTCTATAGTTGACATCGGTCCAAAGTTCGATTAAATTTTCGCCAACTTCTAATAACTGGAGTCAATGAGGTTTAATTTTAATTTTTCAATTTGATGTTTGATGTTTGGATATATTTATGTATTTTAGTTCTTTAGTTATATCATAGCAAATTATTTACCTACTCATGTATTTGGTAAACCTTAAAGTGTGTATTATGCCTTTCGGTTCAGTCTATGGATGTCCTGCATCATTGGCTGATGTTCTGGGGGTGAGAACCACCTACCACCTAGTGAGCCTCATACTTGTCTGCCGATCCTTCAACCAAAAAAAAATTGAGAATAACTATTTGTTCTTTACAGGAACATAATATTTTCTATCATATCGACTTCAGTTCACAGTAAAAAAAAAAAAAAAATCTCTTTCTTCGGAAGGGGAATCCCGCATTGTGATATTTTTACACTCTTCATTAAAACTGTGATAAGTTCGGGTGCGATTGGCCATATAATGTTGCCAACTGTGAATTAGATAGTTGGCAAGTGGTAACATAAAGTTTCATACTGCTAATCTTCTGAATGGTGTAACAGAAAACGCATAGCATACATTTTTTATTTTATTTATTATATTATAGAACAAATTATATTTTTAAGTTATCATTAACCTATTATTTTAATTAAATTATTTATATAAAATGTTTGTTCATGTATACCTATTTTTGATGCTAACTGTACTTATAATACTCTATAATAATATTTGTTCAGATAGAGTCACTAGTTTTAGTACCTTCAAAAATATTAAATATTGTTCGACGTAGCAATATAATATTCTGTACCTACTTAAAAAAATTAACTTAGGATCAACTTTTCAACCGTCAGATGTGATAACTGAAGAATGAGATATATGACCTCAGTTTTGTTATTTGGTGTCTTTACACCTTACTTTAGACTTTCCGATTAATCATCATTTAGATAGGAAAATATATAATTATACGTAAATAACTTCTGAAGGATGAATCCATACCGGTAAGTACATTACAGTTGCCACTCAAAACACATCCTGGAAAAGCCTAAAAAGTTAAAATCGTCTTCACAATATGTCAAACTTTCTCGCCAGATCCAGTAGCGAAGTGAAACGGCAAAAATCACTTCGTAACAGAAGTCCTGTTTGGAAGTTAATTGGAAGCTAATAGATGGGCTTGCACTTAGTGCAGATAAGTTCATGTGTCAAGTGTTTTTTGGTTACGAGTTGTAGTTCGGACTGCGGAACTTCAAGTTTAGACATTTCGTTAACCAGTACACGTCTCTAACTCCAACTTACATTTTTGATGTTCAGTTTCTCAATATCTCCCGAAAAAGTTAAACAGCAGTTCATTCTATAAATATTTTGAGTTGTTGTCACTTGTCTCAAGATAAATTCGTCGCCATTCGTACTAAATTTCATCAGTATCAATTCAGTGGTTTGGCATTTTTCACCTTTTCGACACAAATGTCGGTTTTAATAAATACCTCTTCGTGTCCCTTAATTGAATTAATATTTTGTATATTATAGAAGAGATGTACAAATATTAGTTTGTTTTTAATTTATAATATTATACCTACATATATAAAAAGCTACGTGCCCCGGCTTCACACGGGTGGAATGTAGATGTACTTTACACAAAAAATAGCCAATGTTACTCGCTGATAATGTAGCTAACATTTTTGCTTATTATAAACCCTGTTGTTTTTTATATAACGAAAAAAATCACACGTTTCACAACATTTAATTAAACATAAAAAGGTGACCCAAAAATCCTTCTAAACAACTGAGCCCGAACATAAACTGAAATTGGATTACAGAACAAATTCTCTCCTACACCATTCATAAATATTTTAAAGCGAGCCCTCGAACTATCCTATCAGATAACCCCTAAACTGCTGCAGTGGGTATTTGCGATCCCGATATTAGGCAGGTAAGGTTTCCCATCATGGTATTGCAAAAGAAATCAAATTAGATATACAATAAGCTTGGTCGTGCTCCCATTTACATAAGTATCTCAGCTATTCGGCCGGTTGATACGAGATTGCGGCTCAGCAACAATATTGCTTTACACACACTGTCTTGGGTCTGTTAACGCTTGACGTCTATCCTTTTTCAATGGCATGCCTGCTCTTGCTTTTTATTTGCAACACTCGACATGTGTTATTCAAATACATATACACAACATTCATATGTGTATAATATAGTTTTCGTAATTTATTTCCAAAACGTTTATTTGAAGAAATAGCATCTATAATATCCTGATAGAAGACCTTTTTCAAATCATCAAACAATTGAACGAACTAATACTAAACCATATAATATTGAATAAAGTTCGCATTTATGCTGAACTATATAATAAGTTTAACAAACGAATAGATTAAGACTTCTTCGACATTTTGATCGCTCATAACTTCATTATTTATGCCAAACAAATGCAGTAAATATAGTATTTATCAAACAAATATAAAAACATCAAAGACATAAATGTATTAACATAAACAAATCCTCGAGTGGACGTTATAAAAATAATTTCAAGTCAACCTCAAGAAATCCAGTTACCTACAGATATGTCCCTGCAATAAAATGAAATCTTTATGGGTTAATAAAGTCCCCTCTATCCACTATCTATCGCCCGGGTATCAACTCGATGCAAATCCACCGTTAACTAAAGTAGAGGTTTATGTAGTTCTTATATATGAATCGTGTAAAAACCCGTCCAAGTGTCGGGGGTATAGTAAAACCTGAGAGGTCGCGGAAGGGTTAATATTTTTTATACCTTCAGATTGGCATTACTATAAGGGACCTATTTGACATACTAATTTCTCTTTCATGGTCTGAAGGTTCCTTATATGTTTCCATCTAGACGTGCTGACTTTGAAACAGCATCTCATATTGTGACACGGATGCTGAGTCAGCAACCTCTTTGTTATAGTTAACATAGGTTGTGCTTTTATAAGAAATTTTAAACTTTTATATGTGAAATCGCTACCTGTAGATTTAAAGAAAACTTTTTATTGTCAGATGTTAACAGACAAGACTCACTTAGTGCTTACCTCAGCCTTAGGACAATAATTAACGATGTGCTATCGACCTATTTTAGTTTTATTTCGAGCATATTTAGTAGGTTGATCAACGTATATCTGGACAGTATTATACTTAATGTAAATTCAGTAATTTTTGTCTTCAGTACATCTACAAAAAAAATCTTATATTGAATCCACTATACCTTTGAAATACCAATAATAGCAATTCTTAAGGCCGTCGACGCATCTGAGACTCTTAAGTCGCGGATGTCCATTTGCGTTTGTGATTACTTACAATCAGGCAAACCACCTGCTTGGTTGGTCAGTACAACAGTAAAAAAATATTTTTAAATATTTTAAGACACATTGCTCTCAAACTTCTCTCGTTTGCTGCAACCTTTATTTTCAAAATAAGGAATATGTATCTTCAGTATAGTCAATCAGTGTTCAATCCACAGTTTAAAAGACAAGATAACACTTGCCCTTGTGAGTGTACCTCTGACAGTAAATGCAAAAACATTAGAGAGTTCTGTTTTGGGGCGAGGAATTCCTAGTGAAGTGGGATTTAATATCGGTCGGAATGCCAATGTCCGAGCCTCCTTTGGGAATTTTTCAGTTCGAAACCATTTTTGATTGGCTTTTTGATTTTATCGATAAAATATCGATTTTAAATGATAACATACCTGTACTTGTGATATTTTAATGAGAGCTTAGTCAGTGTGACCATATCGCTAATAAAAATGTAGCAAATATTTTAAATACTATTGATTACCTATTTGTATCAGCTAGGGAACGACTCCCATCGGGTTGCTTATATATTTCAATTTGTCATAAACAATACCTTTATTATCTTGAGGAAATACAAAGTTCCTTCTAAGTAACGAATAGTGTCATATATGAAAATTAGTTGTAAAGTGTACATAGCGTGTTTCGGTTACAACCTATAAAGACTGAATGCTTTAAAAATAGGCTCACTTGGTCATCAATCAGTAATGCAATGTCCATCTATTTTTTACTTCGAGTATTCGGAAATCCATAGACTGGAACCGAAACGCACAATGTACTTTTTACGGGTTTTGACGTTTCTGAGGTGTGGATCTATAAATGTGTTCTTTTATTCCAGGTAAGCAATAAGCATACAGTCATGGCCCGCTACTGTTTCAAGGTAAAATATACAAATGTCATTAAGTATTACTGTTCAAATATTCGGGACTCATTATCGATATTGGTATGGGTCGCGAGGTGTAAGCTGAGCTTTGCGTTGGTGTGAGTGATTACCAAAAGTAGATTCAAGCAAAAAACATTTAAAAATATATTATTTTAAGTTTTAGGTAGGCATATAACATAAGGGGGAGAGGTATTCTAATAAAATAATAATAATATTGTCTTTTATTAACGTGAGTATCACACAATCAGAAAATGGTACCTACTCGCCCCGATTTTATTCATTTTGAAATATGTTATTGTTCACCTAAGTTTCATCATAACCGAATGGTTTAGGAGTGTTTGGAGGACAACATACATACTTACATTGATTTTAAATATTTATATATAGAAGATATATAAATAAAAATCATAATGCATAAAATACTATAGCTCAATATTAAATCCAGCTTTTTTCCAACATGATTCAATATCAATTGAACATTGTGATATAAATGACAGGGGATTTAATTAGCCCGGGGCTCGATACGTCAGAGTTAAAATGAAAAGTTGATTGAATCGATCCGCCGCCTAACCGCGCTCCGACTATCTGTTAATACCCAATTATGCATTTCCCCCCAACCTCCCCCTGTATATTCGCTTATACAGTGACCTGGCGAGTCCTTAGGAAGTGGGTGGCCTTATGAGCATATCGGAATGTTTTAGGAGAGAAAGCCTTTGTCCTTTCCGGATATCAACATTTCTCCATTTTATCAAAATCGGTTAAGTAGGGTTTGGGGTATCAAATGATTATAAGCGATATGTAAGTACTATTTACGTCTATGAAGGGTGGCGTGAATTCCCGCAGTAATTTATTTGTTTAATATAACATCCCTATAAATTCATATTAAATATGACTCTAATAATAAAATCATGATCTATATCTCAATATACATATACTCTTTTCATAGTGTACCTAATTATAAGACAATCTAACTGTGTGACAATAAATTTTAATAAAAAGATATAACTTCAAAAACGCTCGGTTGTATTGATACAAAAAGTCGTCTCGTGTAACAGCTCTAAACAGCCAAATAAAAATCAAATCAGAGCAACTGAACCAAATGGTATCCACCCTTAAATTTAGAAAACGTTCGTCCAGACAAAATTTCATACAATTTCCAAGTCCTTTCGTGTTCCATAATACTATGGTTCCATATAACATTCACGTAGTATTGACACACTTCGGGGTGGGTGAGGGGTGAGGGGGGTGCACACACGCGACTGTCCCCACGGAAGCGGCATTAAAACTTTTGAGTGATTTTGCTCAGTCAAACGCTGCAAGACGGACGAGGTCCGGTCTACGTCCACTGTGAGTGCATATGGTTTTTGGGAAAACTGGAGACGACATTTTTATATTTTTTTTGTTTTATCTACACTAATTTTATAAAGAGTAAAGGTTTGTAACGAATAAACTGAAAAACTACTTGACCGATATCAAAAATTATTTCACCAATAGAGAGCTAAATTATCAGTGTGTATTGTATAGTACATCTAAATTACACTCGTGCGAAGCCAAGGCGTGTAGCAAGTTTTTTTAAAGAATAATGCTTTTAAGAATATTATAACTCTTATCATTGCTTTTGGAGAAAGAAATTGACGTAACTGTTTTTTAATATCAAAAATGTCACTTAATAACATTAAATAATTTAATATTATTAATATTATATTGCCTTTTTGTCAAATGAAGTTTTTCCCGCGTTTCGCTTGCCCGGAAAAATTAGAACATTCCCCCAGGATAAGACTAGTATTTCTTGTATCCTTGAGTTCAAACCATAAATATCTACCAACAAATTATTTCATTATTTTGTCCGTAAAAAGTAAAATTTTCTTATCGTATTGAAATAATTAATACTATTAACATCGTCGCGACTTTTAGCTAAAATAGTCCTTGCTATCTTATTTCTCTAGCTATTATTGCTAACTCATAGCTTTTAAAATCCCAGGAGTCTTAACACAATATTTCCTATATCTAGATTTTTTAGGAAATTTATTCAATACACATAATGATAAATACAACAAATGGAATAATAATTTTTCTCAGATATCAAATCCACTGTGACTTTATCCTTCTCTTTACCCAAACGCGTGGTCACCACATTCAGAACGGATGCGGAGTTGGACGAGTGCTTCACTAATTTGTGACTAGACGCTAGATTTCAAAATGATAGTACTTTGCGTTACCGCCTCGCTTCGTCTATTACGAAATGTTATTTTCTACGAATTATTCTTAAACTGTATAGTAATTTAATGAATAATCTATTTTTGTATTATACATATGTCCTTAAGATTCATCTTCATACCAAGTTTAATCAAAATCGGTTTAGCATTTTGTCCCTAAAAAAACAGAGAGAAACTTTTATTTTTTTCTTTTTAAAATTGATTTAGTGTTTACACAGACACAATTTTTATGATCACACACAAACTTGCACCTGAAGTCTCGGATTCGGAAAAAGATTTAAAAAAATCACTAGGAGGAAAATTCATTGTCTCATGCTTCAATAGAGACTTGGGAATTAATTTTTATTACAAATCTGTTAATTTATAGTACAAAATAAAAAACAGTAACATCAACGACTTGAATATTTTTGTCAGATACTTAGAAAGGGCGAGTAACAGAATACTTAAAAATCATCAACTAACATTTTTTCTGTTCTCATGTACTTATATCCGAAACTGAATTTCATGCAGTTAACAAAAAAATATACTTCTAATTTGGAGCAACATGCTTCTTCGAAATCGGATTTCAGGAGAAAAATCGTAATTTTGTAATTGCTTGCTAACGAAGTCTCTACTAATTGTTTATTCGTGAACGATATAGTTTATAATCGCCCCTATTCTTGAAAATAATATCTATCAACAGAATGTCACTGTCCACTTGGGGAATGGGGTGTGGGGCGGAGGAGGAGGGGGCCAGGTGGTAACGTCCGGCCGCAGATCAATCGAATCCACCTGCACTTTTCATTCTTCAAATGAAACGGTCTGTCTTGTGTTACGTTTTGTTCTCCGTCGTTTCAGAATTTGGGCTGAGTTTTAATTGTATTTTTGTTTCTAAAGTGAATTATCACATCAAAATATATGGAAGTGTCTTTAGCCGTCATCTATACTAATATTATAAAGAGGAAAGATTTGTTTGTTGGTTGCGATTTAACTGAAAAACTACTCGACCTAACAGAAAGCTACATTATCAGCGAATAACCTAGGCTATATTTTTTTGAACATATATATTGCACCCGTCAGCCGGGGTGTATCGCTAGTATATAATAAAATTTAACAGCAAATTCTCATGTTTTTAAAATAGAGGGAGAAGAACATCTGATGTGAGACATTTAATCGAGGATTTCCCAAAAGTACATAATAGCTTGAAAAAAAAAAACATAATATATTGTTGATAGTGAATTTACAACAGGGGGCAAACACGTTATGTCTGTTTCACTGATCATTTTTTAAAGTCAAGTAGGTGATCAGCGTTACGTGCCCTGCCCGACTGATACATAAATTAAATCATCGCGCTTTCCACTGAGCTCCGGAGGCAGTCATGACCATATCGTTGATGCTACCTTTACAGTGGTTGAAATATAGTTTAAGTACTGAAAAAATATAACATTAAATTGTACCATTACTCTAAACACAAACTAATATTAAAAAAGAAGTTCTCGCTCAAAAGTATGATTGCTCCTCTTTAATAAAAATTCATATCGATAATTCCTTCCATGTAAATTGTAAATTAACATATTTACATATATACACGTATGAAGTTGTAACATAATAAAAAGATAAAATAAATAGTATCTTAAAAAATCTAACATACGTTGGTTACCACACGTGGGTGGTATTGATAAGAGTCTTTTACAGCTTAAATATGAAGTCAGAAAACGATAATTAGATATCTAATCATAGTATTAGAAATATTCATTGATTTGAAATTGGATAACATTAAGTTTTATCATCTCAACAGTATATCACGGGCAAATAGAGAAAAGCAATAAAAACGCCAACACATACGATTTATTGAGTCCGGTGACAGAGATTACTAAGTGGTATTTCAAGTAACCTTTGTTTTCCCAACTGAATATCGAAAGAGGACATCATGCCTGTGTTCTCGCAACTCTGTTGAAGGGTTTAAACGAACTCCATAGAACTCCACTTAAATAGTTAGAACTCTGACTTTTATTGGAAAGGATTTGATGAGGGAAAATAAAACGAAAACATAATTTGAGAATTTGTTTTTGGCAATACATTTCAATTGAAATGATACTTTTCTTGTTATCACGGGCCTTAGATATTTTTTCTAAACTCAACCCTTTTGACGTTATCTCAGAGATGCCTCGGGACGTCTTGTTCCGTTACTGACGTCCTGAATATTTTACCCTTGCTTTTGTTAGTACTTAACTATGACAATTCTGACTTTTTATAGTTTATTTTTTAATATTTTGACAGGCTTATTGCAAAATAGTTATGCCATTTGGTTTCTTTGTGTGAACTTATTTATATATTATCATAAATGTAGTTTTTCCTACGAATAAACTTATGATACCATTCAGATTTTTCTGATTTCATAACCGTGAAGTGCCGACTGGTAGTTTAAGAATAAGAAATATTTATTCGATACCACATACATAAACTACATTCTAAATCATTTCATCCTTAATCCTTAATCGTTGTATGGCGAAAGAAAAGGCAGATGCTCAGCTTGTGCTGTAAACCAGTACTGGCTACAGTGCTGATTTTCAACATCTTTAACTTTTAGAGTGCCAAACAGGACGAGAGAATTTAAAAAAAAACTCTGGACTCTGTTTTCTCCCGATATTTAGAGATTATTCTTAACTCTTCCAACTCTACGCTCCCAATAGCATTAAAAAGATTTAAACACTCAAACTCCAACACAATAGAGCGAGTGTGTCGTAAAAGTAAATATCTCTAGACCGCCCCCCCACGCCCCCCTCCCCCCGGTTCGTTATCACGTCCCGGACATAATTTAAGACAAGTCAAAGGGAGCTGGTCCGTCTAGCCCGATCCTCCTCGTCACTTACATCTGCAACTTGATTTGTTTCCGATTCTTATTTGTTGCATGTGTTGCGTTATTGTTTTTGAATTGAAATTTTTGTTACCATATTATATAAAGGTGACCGTTTCCTCGGTATGCGTTTTTGGCAACGGAACGGCAAAAGTGACGATTCAAAAATACTTTTAAAAGTTTAATTGAATTGAGTTTTATTATTACGTCAGCAACCCTTAGAATTTAGAAACACTTTATTCTCAACAGATATGATACTCATTACTGGTTATAAACACTGTCAGGCGATGGATTCAATAATTTCTTAAATTGATGACTTTCATGGGATTCATCGGCGCAGGCGCAAGTGTTATCTCAAATCATTAAGAACCCAGCGTATGTTGAGTGGCTTCGCTTTTTATGACAGATTTGCATAATGGAACTCGTACGGGATTACTTTGAAATAAGGTACATACAAGGTTTAGATCAAGTTGGACTATTCGAGTAGTAATTAGTATAATTTAGTTGGAATTTGTTGATTTCCTTTGTTAGGTTGGTTTTGTCTGTCTTGATTCCATGAGTTGCGTGTTCGCTTCCTATTGGATATGACATATTCTTACGTCTAGCAACTTCAGTATTAAAACGGATGAAAGAAATTTTAAAATTACGTCCAGCCAACCAGGGTTATTTGTCGATCGATATATCTTGTCTATCAAAGTTGTCGATGTCGAGATATAATATATCGAGATATCTTATATCTTAGTTTCTCTTCAATCGTCCGCGAGATATCTCTCGATGATCATGCTATGCGGGCAGGTAACAAATCACCGTTCATAGTTAAAAAGTGCAAAATGCGCGCCAAAAACGTCATTTTTATAATATATAAAAATGATTTTAATACTTAAGTAAGCGATTACTTTTCATTAATATTTTTGTTTTTCTAAGCGGCCGTGGTCATCGCCACTTACCTACCGTCAGCTGGGATTATGGTATGGAAAATATTTGTTAAAAGTATAAAAAAGGCAACTCTTAAGTAGGTCTAAATTATATTTTTTCTTGCATACATGTGGGACGACTATTCAAAAACTAATTAGACATGATATTATATAATCATGAACAAACTGGATAATATAAATATCGAAAAATATTAATGTACATTAGAAATTGCTTACAAAGCAAACAGTGGCGAGAGTGTTGTTGACCTTTTTTGAGTACGCTTTTTTTAATGCAACCGGAAAGAAGATAGCAGTCATAGCTATACATAGCTGACTTGTCTGAGGTCTCCGCTCTTCTTACATTAACTTTTAAAGAACCAATACTATTTGATATTCAAGATACATTCCATCAATATTTTTATGGGGTCCATATATCAGCCCGCGTCACGTAACTCAGCCCAAGGATATGTAGATTGTCCTTCAGTGTATTTATAAAATAACTTGGGCATTTAAACGGAAGACACTCCTTATTTAACTCTAGATATAAAAAATAATTAAATATAGAGATAAAAATATATTGCTTAGTAAATATATATATATATACTAGTAATTTAATTTGTTCCTATATTTTTTTTAACTGTCAGATGTCAAGCATGAGGCTTACTTGATGATAAACAGGATATTAATCAAGGATGTGTCATCGAATAAGTCCTTTCAGCATTAAAAAATCAAAGAAATGCTTATGCTTATGAGTAGCAGTTACCAGCGTGAAATAGTAATCGTTACTACGTCGTGTTTTATATATTAATACGAATGACCTTCCTAACTCTACTCATTGAAAAAGCAATTAAATATATTAATTGTTTTATTTATTTTTATAGGCTCTCTAGTCAGATTTTTTCGTCTTAGAACACAAACATATAAACATTGCGTGTAACTTGTAATCCCAAGGTTGCCATCGCAGACATCTTCTATATATTTGACCAACTCCCAAATTCTAAAAGCATCCTGTCTGCGAGAACCTTTATGCTCTCATAATCACTAAGATAAGTCCAAGCATTATTATACCGACGTGACCAATTTATGAATCGAACGCTGGCGAGCTTCAATTATTATAAATACAGCGTATGTGGGTCAGGTGTGGGGTTGCCGGGGGTCGGTGGGGGTCGCTGTCGACCCCCCACTGCAAGGGGTGGACACCCGTCAATCGATTGTCAAGAAGTGCAGGCGAGCGAGGTAGACTTCTCCATGTATTTAACTTTGTTGAAAACTAGAATGTTTTGATATTTTATTCTGTTAATACAATTTTGGGATACTAGCGGTCTTTCCTGGCTTCGTACATATGTACAAAAAGTCGCTTAAACGCATTGACATAGTATTAGTTGATCGAAGCTTAAACGGTTGTAATAAAAGCCATTTTTTAGATTCATGTCAGATGACCAACGAATATGACCTTCATGTTTTTATTTGGCTTGATGATACGTGATACTCACCTCAGCCACAAAACATCAGTTGTATCATAGCTGATAATTTTCGTCACATTTCGTGAAAACATTCAGAAAGCTTTACACTGAATCTAAAAGGCGCAATCTACACCACCATAGATGAAGACATCTATCAATGAATCCATCAAAATATATAGCTTATTCAAATAAAATAAGCGCTTTAGGTTCGAAATTTTTTCAATTTTCGGAATGTGCTTCTACTGAGAAGAGGGGACTATAAACTCGAGAGTTATTTTTAAAGACCAAAACTATATACAATTGAATTTTAGTTATGTTTCAAATCGCCGAACGTAAGAAACATGATTTTTCTTACGAAACGATACGATTTAAAAATAAATAAAAACATGGGACTTCAAAATCTGTATGTGGTGATCGTGAACCGCACGTGCTAATATAGCCTTTGTTACTCGCTGATAATGTAGCTTTCTATTGGTGAAAGAATTTTTAAAATCGGTTCAGTAGATACACCCTACAACCTTACAAACTCACAAACTAACTCTTTATAATATTAATATGACTTATACATACATATAATTACGTTGAGATACCTTGCTCTTAAGGGCATTATTATTTTTCTTTTTATGCCAGTATGGTACGGCTTGTACGGTGGATCCGCCACTGTAAACAATACCCAAGCTTTCCACCTCACTTTGACTCTCTTCCACGTGCGTCACCTAACCCGTGAACGTCTACAGGCGACATGACCTCTCCTATAAAAAGTTCAGGAAGAGTAAATGTGTTGTCGTGCGCAGCTGGATCAATCATCGTCGCCAACGGACGCAGCAGCTGTTCTGTCCGCGATTGATAGAGCTATAAACTATATTTATAGCCGCACTCCGAGATACTTGCGTGTCCACGAAGATGTCGGAATTTTGAAAACATGGATGCAAGAAAGTTATTACGGTCCTTTAGTTATTTGTATGCTCCGCTGCGGCCGGCTTGAAATTTGCTGATTTGTTTGAGATTGGCGGCTTATATATGCTTTTAATAGACTTACATTATTTGTATACTGTTATATTGATAGGAATCGTACCAATTAGATTTAAAGGTTATACAAAATTTATTTAGACTGTAGAGTTTCTTACATTAGAATTAATATTATACTTAAATACGCTATTTTTTCTGTCTGTTTGAAAGCTTAGACCTTGTAAACTATACATGATAGGATTTCTTGAGAATGCTTATAATTCTTATTGTCTCTGAGAATCATTAGGTATTAATGACCTGAAATTATCTCTTCAAATAATTAAAGTTATCTTCCCCAACAGTTGAACTGTTTGTTAACAATTAAGTATAAGAACTGAGCGCGACATCATGTCTCTTATTTATCACGCGTGTCATGTATCAGTCTCAACAATTCATAATATGTCAATGATACATAAGCTGTTAAGTAATGATGGCCATAGATGTAGCGCATCCATTGTTTAGTCGGTGTGTGTACGCGCGATAATGTCGTAAACAGAGGCTTCCTACGCGTGACGGCTCTCGAACTAATAAAACACGCGTTATTGTCATCAAAAATATCTACAAACATTTTATAAATATAGCCTTAGTTGAATCAATCACAAGATATTCCGACACAAAATCCACATATTGTTTTTATGTTATCGACAGACGAGTGTGAAGTCTACTTGAAGGTACGAGTTTCCTCAGCCACAGGCACAGTCTTATAGTCACAGGTTACGATTTAACTCAAAAACCTCTACCGATTTTAATTTTTTTCGATTCTTTCACCAATAGAAAGCTACATTATCAGCGAGTAACATAGGCAATATTTTTATTATTTTTTTTCGTACATCTACATTACTCCCATGTGAAGCCGGGGCGAATCGCTAGCATACAAATATACAGAAATAAATAGATTAAAAATCGTATCGCAGAGTCAACTCGTGGCTGCGGTACTGACAGACAGAAGTCAGATTTATGTGTTTACCGCATAAATCACGAGGCGTCACTGATGCGACGGACTTTTTCTGCACCCGCCATCTATAACTCATGCGTGCTTTGCGGCGTCTGAAGTTTCGACTTCTTCAGCCGTAAATAGATCACAAAATAAATAAAAGTTATTATATTTAACATGACATTTCTTACTACTAAATAATATTAGATATTTTCGCGTGCTAGTATCATATCATGGCTATTCAGAGTTAAAGAAACCAACTTTGAATTTCGAACCACCGATTTTTGCGCATTTTAATCCGATTTTGACGGGCTTTTCGTTTGTGCCTTCGGTAGAACAACTGCCATGTACATCGATGGGTCGTGGGTGGAATCCCACCGGGACGACATGTTTATAATTTTCTGTAAGCATGTCTTCCTCACGTCTGGTAACTTCGAGCATTGAACGGGTGGGAGGAATAACGAAATTCCGACCGGGTTCACCGTTCATAGATGGAAAAAAGGTTCCGTCTATGGATTTCCGAATGCTCGAAGTAAAAAGTAAAGTAAAGAGTTGTTCTGTGGTTGAGGATCATCTACCATCAAATGAACCCCATGCTCATCTGTCGATATCTGACATAAAAAAAAACCTATTAAGTTGTATTTTATAAAAAGATCTTCTAATTCAACCAAATAAAATCCCCAGCAAAATTCTTGCAAACCTCGAAACGGTTGAATCGATACGGAGCGGCAGACGAAGGCGCACATTACCGTATTTTTGAGCACTCCAGTACTCATAAACATCGCGTGAAATGAGCACTAATTTCCCTCCTCACAAAGAGGGCGGGCGCTTTACATAAATTTGTCATATTCGCCCCCCGGGATGGCGCTGGCTTGCCAACTCTGAGAGGGTTGACGACTGACTGACGGCCTCTTCAGGTAGCCAAGGAATATTTTAGTTGTAAATGTTTACATACTGGATATTTCTTCAAGAAGTAATGGAAAAAGACAAAGAAGGAAGGCAAGTGAAAAGATGAGATCTACGAAAAATATAAATGAGGAATCGCTGGATCGCTACCAATGGAAATGAAGGAGGCCTGTGTCCATTTAAGTAATGTATAGGAAATGTATTCCAATATTGTGATATCAGAGATTAAATTATGTTTTTATTTTATTATCTATATATTTAAAAATCGCGTGTCCGAAACGGCTCGACCGATTTTTATGAAATTATCTATCATATTTGATTAGTATGAAAACTCTATGGTCTATGGTCGCTAGGTTACTTATATCAAATTCCTGACCTACATATTGTCTTAACCTTCAGCTGAGCGGCTGTTTCTCGTGCAAGAGAACTTTTCTCCCCTTAGCGTGTCGTCCGCGGGACCGCTTAGACTGGAGACTGATAAATTAGGCTCTATTATGTCGTCGGTCGGTCAGAGATTTGTTCCACTCATTCACTCGCTTTGAGCAAATAGCCTTAGTGCGGAAATGCGTTTAATCTGTAGTGTTTTGGCGGGTTCGTTGGTAAGTTTTTCTCAGGAACGCGTGGAGGTATCTAGTTGAAATTAATATCAAATACTCAGGTCTGCAATCCGTTGCAGCAGTGAAAATTTTAAAGTTGACGCAATCAAAAGATACGACCTTTCATGCTCCGTTTATGCCGCATATTTTAAAACAAAATCTATAGATTAATTCCCGTTGACATATGGCCATGAAGCAATATCATGTAGCACAAGTAAAAAAAATCCGAAAACCGTAAATATGTAGATTTTTTTTATTGTGAAACTCTTTACTTAAAGTTTGTACGGAACCCATCATGATCACCTTTCTAAATAATAGCAACCCTTCAAATGGAGCCAGTTTGAAATGACGTTTGCATAGACATATTAAAAGATCTGAACAGTGTTTATAACATACATGTATTGAAGCCGAAGCCGCAAATACTATCGAAGGCAAGACTGTTTTACGAGTGTGATGTGATGTTATATAAAAGCGAGTTAGAACGGAAGTGATGGGGCAAGGGGCGGGCCGCGTGATTTATCGGCCCATAAAGTATTATAATTAAAAGCTAGGGGGTGGGGTGAAACTATACGGAAGTGAGCCGTTTGCCCACTATGCACTATGCAGGTATGAGACTAAGAGAATGAAAGACCTTTCGAACAATAGTGCTAATCCTAAGATTTGAATTATAACAATTATACGAGCTTTTGATACACAATTTGTTGTTAAATTTTTGTTTTGACTTAAAAGTAAATTACCACGTGGGGCATAAAAAGTAAAATCCCATAGATAGTGGGGCATGGGGCAGACCCATTCCTGTGTCACTGATCATCAGGCAACAGCCTTCTGTGCCCTGCCCGCTCGCATCTATATTTTTTTTTAATTTTGATTCCCTGGGATTCGAACCCAGGACTTTCGCATCGCGCTTACCACTGAGGCACGGAGACGGTCAAACGCAATATTTGAATTATGTGTGTGTTGCAAGTGAACTCCTGAGTCTTCTCTAGTAGAGGCTTGAGTCAAACATATATGTAGGTATATTATGTGTTCAATTAATAATTTTTCTATATTATGTAGGTCAAGCTTTGTGTTTTCTCCCGTCTAATTTTTTTAATTTTTTTTTAAATTTTGTCCCTGTTTCTTCAGGATTGGAACAAAGGATTTCGGGTCTGGTAAATGATCTGGTAAATGCAAGGTATATGCATTGACTAAAAAGATGGCTGTAGACTGTAGTTAGCTTAATTAAAAAATAATCAATTTCTATGACATATTACGATATTTTATTTTCTATTCATACGCACGCGCGCACGATTGAATAATTCAAACCTAAAATAATTATAGGTCAAATTAGCGCTTTTTCTGTTTGAAACATTACCCAAGTGCCAGTTATGTATAACCAATACGACTTTATAAACGACAAGTGTATATCTAGCTTAAGTAACCATTCAGAATTATTCGCGGTCGCGAGAATGGTGGCGCACCGTCTAGCGTGACAAACGTTCTGTTTATTAAAGTCAAAACATAATACAATAGTGGTGTAAATCATAGCGTGGGGAACCCCCCGCCGCCCACGGCCACTAATTTTCAGAAATGGCTACTGCTAAGACCGGAGGAAAACTGACGCTAGGTCTTATTTCAATGTGTATTCGCTTCACTTGTGTGGTGAGGACAATAATATGAAAAAATTTGAATGTTTGAATTATTAAAAATCATGTCCAATAACAGTATAACAAAAAAGTCATTTCTATTATAATGCCAATATCCTGGGAATCTTGTCGCGTGGCAGTATTCTTGAGTGTAAATATGCTATAATAAGTCTAAGACTGTTTTTGTCTCAGATTAAAATTTAATCTGAGGTTTTTGTATAGTTAGTTATTATTATCATAATAGAATAAAGAAAAATATACATTTTGTTTTTTGATTAGAGTTTCTACTGAAACATATGAATGATTTGTTATTTTTAGTTAAAAAATATGTAGGTGACAGGTGACATATTTTTAAGACAAAGGCGCATGACATTTAGTTTCAATATTCTGTAGTCTGCATCCTACATTATGAATTTAAGGGTTATGAAATCGAAAGTTTATCTTTCGGGATCTCTTACACAAGCGTAACTCCAAGCTAGGACGGACAGCAACCCTCGTTTGTCCTCATAACCTGTATAAAAAGCAACTAAAGCACAATACCATCTTCCCAATCCAACGGTGACTCATTAAAATTATTTAGAGATTTAGCTCGGCGAAAATTAAATTCTGTCAAGTGCGCGACAACAAATCATATTTATACACCTATAATACGCTCGGCGGCCATTAGGCAGCGGCGACGGGGACAGTCCCAACCGTTCGGAGATTAGGCAAGGAGGGACATTACAGTAAAATTATTTATTTAGGCCCCAGCTAGATTACATTACTCCATACACATAAATAACGAAAACAATAAGAGCTATTCTAATAAATTATCTTTTTATTGCTGGATTGTGAAAATTTTAGACACTTATCCGGGGGTGTGGGGTGCCGTGGGGGTATTGTCCCAATTATTTATGGCGGTTGAGACGCGAGGGATTCTGAATTCGTCGGCGTCTGTGTCTCCTTTCTTGTGGATTCTATTTTTTAATTAAAACTTTTAAGGTTAATTAATGGGCCGTTAGCAGTTGATGGGATATCTTTATTTGTGCGTCTCTTGATGTGAGAACAATCATTAAAACATCTGCCTTTTTAGTTTTTTTTTTATAATTTATTGTATATTGCATTCAGGTGCAAGCTAAATAGGTTTTTTATTTATTATTTAATACACTCGTATTATGTATTGAAATTTCGAATTAATAATTAGTGAGTGATTTTATTGATAGTTTTTTAAGTACTATTTATGTGTTAATAGAAATAAAGTAATATTAATAGATAATAAACGTATTTTATAAATAAAAATGCCTCTAATAAGAAGATTGTATTGTATTTATATTGAAAAGGTAAATGATGGCTTTTGAACACTATAAAACGTAATTCAAAACCGCTGTTAGTAAACATACGCAACAAATCAAACGGCTCGGCTCGCCTATTGTTAGCCGCCATCACAAATCAATCACCGAAAAAAAACCAAAAAACCGAACCGAAGCAAATGTCCTTCAAACCAATACGGCACAAGAATACCTCGCCATGAATAATCTAATAAATAATCTTTTGAATCGTAATTTATTAGCTATAGCATTACCGGACGGAAGCCTTGCCCGAGCGAGATAGCTGTATTCGTGTATCGAGCGAAGTGAGACGGAATGAATGTCGTCTGTCATAAATAACATCGGGCAAAAACAATGGACAATGGATTGTGGTGCCGAGATACGTCTTCTTTATCCACCCCGCGCGTCCCTCTTCTCATCCCTCCAGTGTTAGCCCGGAGAAGGCATATCTGAACCGGTTTGACATACACCGGTTTTTTTTTCTAAGTTTAACTAATTAGTATTTTATCGCATTTAAGATTTTTAAATATCTTTAAATAAAAAAATAGAATTTGACGTAATTTAGCAAAAAAGTATCAAACAAACAATGACATTTTTGAAGGTCGGATCCTTTTTTGCTAAACTAGGTTTTTAAGCGTTTGTTGGTTTTTATGTACCGGAAAAAGAAAAAAACGTTTTAATATTGTCAGTCGTATTTAAAAACCGCTTAAAAACCGGATTCTGAGCTCCGGTAAACGTTGGAACGTTTGAATTGGGATGGAACATTTCTAAACGCGCGCGCAACGTAAAGCTGCAATAAAATTATTTGATACTTTCGCCAAACTTTCTGTTGCTATTTTTGAGGCGAAAATATTTTGATGTTTATTTTATGGCTATCTATAAAACTTACACGGTTTGACATAAATATATTATTTTATTACTAATATTATCCATTAATAATAATAAAGTCTGTCTAAACAAAAGAAATATGTATGTTTCTGCATTGACAAACAAATTGATATTTTTAAATTACAAATTTGTATTCCTATAATTTAAATAATTATTACGTCTAAATGTTCACGTTACCGTTTTTAATTTGACACTAAATATATTCAGTAACACATAATACTATCTTTTCAGCTCTATGCATATAAATAAATGATACTATTGAGACTTCATTTGTTATCGATACCCATTAAAGTGAAATATATATCCTCTAGTAACATAACACATCGGGTCTAATAATTGTAAGTAATAGAACACCCACGAAGTAATCCAGTTCAAAATTATTTGTATTCGCACGATTGTCGCACGCAATTATATATATTCCAGGCTGTACACATACGGGGCGGCCCAAACGCCTTTCTAAAGGCTTTTATAAAATGGTAGTTTTACCTCTCATTATACTATGTTAATTATTATGAAAGGTCTCAAGAGTGAAAAACCCATTGATTGTTTTTTTTCGTTAAGATAACACATAATATCAAACTTATGAGGTCGTGTAGTTTTTGTTTTAATTTATAAATTTAAAGATTTTATTAAAACGAAATGTATTGCACAATGTCCCTGAAGAGATTCATAACATCATAATTGCAAGTGAGATGATAGTTTTGAATGTCTTTTTACATTTTCCTCATTTATATCACATATGGACAGGTGAGCAATAGACTCAAAGGATGATATCTGATTATTTTATAGAAAACCCGATAACATTGAATTCGCAATTTAAAATACAAGGTACGTGAAATATTTATTGCACTACCAACCGCGTTAATATCCTTATTACTTGATTATAATATTTAAAAAAAATAATCCTTTAAGTCGAAATTCAATTAATAAAAACTAATTAAAAAGGAAAAGATAAACTAATTGCAAACTTAAGTTAACAAGTATTGGAAGCATAAAACCGCTTCGTCTGTAAACTGCCTAACTAGCGCTAATGTATTTTCAATGTACCGTCTGCGTGTGGGCACAGGTAGCTTGTCCACTTAACGATCCAGATGTTTTTATTGCTTTCACCACTCCCTGTAAAATTAAATTGTTACTGTCATATTTAATCGGTACATAGATCCTTAGAAATGGACCTTGATTGTTTAATTTTTTAACGTTTTGACGTTTATCCGCGATCTTACATGATTTGAAATGAAATGAATAATAGTGTAGGTATTTTATATCTGTATTTATAAAAAACAATGTTAGAATATTTCGAGGTATCCGTAGAACAAAGTCGGATATGATTATGAGACCAAGTTGCTTTTTTGTATAATATTTGAAAGACTAAACTGACCTATATAATTTACTAATAAAATCCAAAATTTAAAAAACGCATCATTTTTTCAAAGATAGCAGTCGAATAATGGTTAATGATGTTAATTTCTCCTAAGAATAAGGTCAAGTTTAAAGAAGAACGTCATGCAGATGTGACTTTGTACTACGGACAAGTCGATTTGTCCTCCATGCACTCCTAAACTATTAATTCGATTGTGATGAAACTTTAGTGAGTTGTTCTGCGTGCGCTCGCGAAGGTTCTTGACCTACAATGCCATGATAAAAACACTACTGACATTGAAGCTTCTCTTCAGTATTTTATTTATTACTAACCAAAATTGGTGGGATTACAAAATTTCTTAATATTTATTGTATAGAGTTGTATTCTGACAAAAAAATATCTATTGTATAATTTAAATAGGTTACCGGTATGTAGCACATAAAATACGACTTTAAACTACGATTGGGTATATTCGAATTAATCTGATTGATGATTATAGAGAAAAAAGTTTACGAGCGACGTCCCAATGGGCGCGATAAACAAGCGGCGGTATGTCAGATCCATCCCACATTTAGAGTTTTATCGAGATTTTACGACTCATAAGAATCCTGTTCAAAACATGTATTTGAAAACATCTTTTGGGGCCCTGAGGTTTCAGGGGCCCCAACTTTGGGCGAAGAAATATAATTTTGTTATGACTATATAAATAAATTATTGCATAACATTGGTCACGATAATGTGAAGTCTCAGGTCCATTATTGCTATTTGTATTAGATTTTTTCTGATAGTTTATGCGTATGAACATACGGTTGTGCGCAAGACCTACTGAAAGTTAGGCTTACATTCTCGCATCTGAAATCCAATCTATATCATTTGAAAAAAAGGTTGCATCTGTCCTACATCGAAGAGACAGCAGTACAACATTATATAAATAAACATATAATTTATCAAATTTGGGTAATCAAATAAACTGATGATAGATAGATAGCTCTTAATTGCATACCAGGGCCTTAAATGTGTCAAATCCTCGTCTGTTCGTCAGCTATTTACTGACGGAGCACACATCGTAAAACTAAATTTGAATTGGGCTAGCGCTGGCATTCTGAGACGCTCTTTATAAAGTTGTTTATCTATGTGACAATATAGGTGAAACAATAAATAATGTCACAGAATTAAATAAAAACGGAATTTTCCTCGTTCGTGTATAGTTTGTTTATGTAATTTGGACTTAAAATTATGTTAGTAGTTAGAATAACAGATAATGTAAGAATACTTCGTATTGTATACCCAAACCATAGTCGCAGGCATATTTTGTAATATTTAAATATAATTATATTATAGTGTTATAATATAACATTTATTTTTGATTACAATTATTTTTGAAAAATTTAGTTTTAATGTATTATGTCCTAACCAAGCAAGATGTATAACGTTTTAATATAAGTTGACACTTATAAATAATCCTATATAAATTATAAATCCAACAACAAAACAAAATTACAAAGGAAAATCAAAGTAAGAGCTGTTTATTTATTTCGATAAGACCACGCTTTCCAGATTTCACACATTCGCATATTTATTGACAGCGCTGCATTTCGTCAGATGCACACAAACAAACGCACGTGGCTATTGTCATCTCTGTCTGATGTGTTAAGATTGAGGGGGACGTGATATGTTGTGTATGTACACAGTTTACTTAATATTATTGGTCGTTATGAAAAACCTTAATCGCTGCCTGTATTCAGTTTAATAATACCCGTAGGTAGGTTACCATAGCAACGTTTTTTTCGAATAAAATAATTTATAATTTTGTTTGATAAATAAATAATATTTAAGGTAATATATTTATATATTTTATGCGTATATAATTCATTAAATAATGTTTAATAAACATTATACAGTAAAAAAAAATACTAATAATTATTATATTATATAATCGTATTATTTAAACCTACCCCGTAAGTCATATGTCCATATAATGCTTGTGTAAAACTGCAATAACAGACATAGCAATTAACTTTTTTTTAATTATACTTTCCTTAAATTAAAAAAAAAATTGTTTATAACGCCAAGATTTTACTTAATATATTGGACTCGACTGACCTCGATCCCGGATTTAAATAAAATAATATACAATTTATTCCAGGTACATTACCAAAACTCGTGCCGCAAAGCTGCATGCAAATAGTGTTGACTGACTGTGAGTTCTATGCACTGTGGTCAAACTGCATACATCAGAGATGAGATAAATCGCGACAGCTGTTTCGTTTCACACTAAGTACGTGTTGATGAACAGTTACCACTGATCGGATAGCTATGTACAGATTAATTCGTTCAATTGATAATTGACGATGAATCACTGTAATATTGCAATAATATGACCATAATATTGTCTTTAAGCACCTCCTAGAACTTCATCTATCCGGCATGGCAACAAGAGATAGTGTTGGCACCGCTAAGTTTCTACGGAGATCCCGGAGTATTGGTTAAGCTCACGTTACTACGGATTTTTCCCCAGAAATTGAAGAATCATGTTCAAAGATCTCTCGGTACTAAAAAAAATTACTTCTAGTCTAATGAAGACATGAGTACAATTTTCATAGCCGCTGATAAAGTGCGTTGCGTGCAATTTTCACGCCGCGGTTCTAAGATGTGCTGAGCGGCCTCCTTTTTTAAACGAAGTATTTATTCTGAATTTATTGTACTTATATTATTGTATGTCTTCTGAAGTATCGTCTACTTCTGTTGATGTTGTTTTGTCATTCATTAATTCAAAATACCTTTCAAGTACCCGATGATATCGGGTATTTAAACATCAAATATGAGGAGCATTAACGTTCGAATTAATTCGAATACCGAGGTTCGAGTTATTCGTTGATAAATGGCTTAAAGATTACACGGGGTCACTGACCGCGTTATTGATATATCAAGCAGATATTTTAATGTTCCCTCGTCAACTGTCGCCATTAATTACTTTTATATATTCATAAAAATTTGCCAATTAAGAATTGATAGTTGGGTGTTCGGGAAATGCCAAATGTTATATAATATTTTCTTCTATATTTGTTAGAAGAATTAACTTATAACATTTTTAATAAAGAGGTTGAGATGTGCAGTAGAAAGGTTGGAATCCCGGGGAAATAATAAGAATATTGTTTCGTTCGGACTGGAGACTGTCTGACTACTTACTTTCCTGTAAAAAAACTCAATGAAATAGACACAGAAAAGTAGTCCAGTGGCGTAGCTATCATAGGGCAAAGGCCTGCACTGCACCAGGGCCCCGTGCTGAGAGGAGCCCTTGGGCTTTGAAAGAGAAACAGATGCTCCAAGATTCGTTGTTTAGTAGTAATTTGCAACTTAATATATTTGTGCGGCTGCAGAAGAAATTTAGCCGGGGGATTACGATTTTTTCTCTATGCACCAGGGCCCTTGTCCCCCTAGCAACGCCACTGAAAAGTACCTACCCCATGCCTCACGAATTCACAAAACATAACTAGTATAGCTAATGACTGTGGTAGTTCCTTCCTCACCCTCCACTTCCTTTCAAAACAGTTACGCAACATTTCCTCAATTTAACAGATTTAATATTATCTTTTATTGTCGATTTTCCACAACAAGTCTCCGCTAAATGTAGCCGCGACGCTTTCGTTACTCAACTTTTATAGGCCATTAATCTTAGATTAAAACCCGCATAAATTGTCGCGATGTAAAAATAAAGATCGTTATATCTATCTGATGCGCACGAGTCGATCTCTACGAGGTTTTAGCTAGATGTGCGCCGCGGTTTCGCCGGGTTAAGCCCTTATTATAATATGGGGGAATTGATAACTATAATCATAATCTGTAATTATGTACAAGTATTTTTATTAATAATGTTTGTCACAAATGTTGCTGGTGTATCTAAAAAAAATCTTTACTTGTTATAACATTACATACAAGAGAGGCTTAACACTTTACAAATATGCACGGTGCACCCTATTTTGACTTATATTTGATAACTCTAACGTCATACCGGGCTCGCTGCCGTGCGCATCGAGGGGTCGTGAGTTCGAATCCCACCGGGACGACATGTTTATAATTTTCTTTAAGCATGTTTTTCCCACGTCTGGTAACTTCGGGCATTGATCAGGTGGGAGGAATATCGAAATTCGGACCGGGTTACGAAACACCGTTCATAGATGGAAAAACCGTGAAGTGTATATTGCGCGTTTCGGTTTCAATCTATGGATTTCCGAATGCTCGGAATAAAAAAAGTAAGTCGACAGCGTATCATTGAATGATGTTCTGTCGCTGAGGCATCACCTACCATACCATCAAGTGAACCTCATGCTCGTCTGTCGATATCAATACCATAAAAAAATGCCACAGAACTTGCACTGGAAATTATGTTTACGTGATCTTGCTATTCAGATAGGTTTTTATAGTTTTCTCTGACATACATATATCAAAGTGATTTTAAAATAGAGTCTCAGCAGTGGGCGTTGCTGAAGCGTTCGTCATCTTACGACATTTAAGAAACATAATTATTAGATTATCGCTTTTTGAGGTTTTTATTGCGTTAATGGCCCGTAGAGAATCACACAAATCAATCCTCACCTACAGTTTGAATCATGTTTCTATGAATTGATGACGAATGAGTGATTTCACGTGTTGTGAAACAGTATTTTCCAATTTTGGATGTTAGAAACTACTGAGATTGGATTTATACATTCGCAGGTGTTTTTCCTGTTAACAGATTTTTTTCTTTTTTATGTTATCGACAGACGAGAATGAGATTCATGATGGTAGGTGATACCTCAGCCACAGAACATAAGTCAATAATGTTATGTCAACCTAATTTTTACTTCGAGCATAATCCATAGGCTGAAATCGAAACGCGCAATATGCACTTCATGGGTTTTCCATCTATGAACGGTGGTTCGTTACTCGGTCGGAATTTCGGTCCTCCACCCCATTCAATGCCAAAAGTTACCAGACGTTGGGAAGACATGCTTACGAAAATTATAATTATGTCGTCCCGATAGGATTGGAACCCACGACCCATCGATGCACACGGCAGGTGATCTACCGACCGCGCGCAAAGCCCGTTATTATTTTGATAGAGACCCAGAATTTTAAATAACCTGTTAGAAAGATATATTTATGTGTAACATAATATAGAACAAGGTTGTCTAAAAATAAGTATCTACATAGAATACAGCTATCAAAATCAAAACATACATCCTTTCACTTAAAAGGAAAATAAACTCATTAGTAAAGTTTGTGTCTGTGAGGTTGTAGGGGGTAATTTACTGAACCGATTTTAAAAATTATTTCACCAATTATGTGTACCGTATAAAATTGCACCCGTGTGAAGCCGGGCTTGTTGTTAATTCTTAATATAAGCCACATTTATAAATGGAAGTGTTTCAAAGCCTTACCGTAAAATTTCCATATTGTCTATGCTAACCAACCGTAGTAAAGTGTCGAGTACCTATAATTTTATGAATAGAGTTTAATTTTGTGTAGCGGAACTCTTGCCATTTCCGCCCGAGAGGGACATCTTATCTCGGAATTATGTTATGTACGTAGTTGAGAAGTTTTTGCGTAACTACATGCCTCGCTGAGGACCGCTTCCATTTTATTTACCTCTGTAACTATTAAATACAATGACTATTTACGATACGAATAAGAGCCACCACCGCAAGAAACCACACAAGTGGTCTATAGTACTGGCGTCGTAAGGACCTTAACGTATGTACACGATTTTTTTTGTTAATAAGATATTGAGAATTTAAATAAAATACTGTATACCGGATTAAAACGCGATTTATTATTTATATTGTTTAAATTATTTATCCTCATCATCTTTCTGTCTCCCCGCGACCACGGTTGCTGTAAAGCATCCGAAACGTCGGGATAAATAATTTAAACAATATAAATAATAAATCGCGTTTTAATCCGGTATACAGTATTTTATTTAAATGTGTGATACTCGCGTTAATAAAAGACAATATTAAGATATTGAGAATTAAAAAGAAGATGCTGTGTTCATCTTAGTGGGACACTCTTAACAGAGTATTTGTGGTTAAGGTGACACACTGGGGAACCATTCCATCATTATTCTTCCTTCCAAGGGATGTCGCTTGACGAAATTGTAAGTCTCCTATTCATGCGATCAAAAAAAAAAAAAAATTTTTTAATTTTAAAAAATGCATGAAACGGAGACACAATACGTTATTTTTACTTATGACAGCAGTGTGAATTTTGAAGCTTTAAGATTTTTCGAATCAGAACCGACAACTCAGGTCACTGTGCTGGTCATGAAGTGTCAAATAAAAAAAACAATAACATGCCCATTTCTCACCACTCTCCTATATTTTGGCGTCCTCTTGAGAGTATTGTATAAATTATATTTGTCCCGAAATATTAAGATTGGATAATGAATATTTTGCGTTTGATAAAAGCGCGTCACTCGTAAATATAATAAGACGTCAGAGCGAGTTAGTCGAAGTGACAGCCACGGTGTCTGAATGTTTGATGAATGCGGCGCCGGAACCCTCATCTCACACCCGTATTTTAACTCACTCCCTCCACTCGATTTTCACTCATTTTTTTTAAAACTCAGTGGAGTGCACTTCTGAAGTTTATACAGAGTTTCCTGATATTTCCATAATGTTTTAAAGTCTCATCTTCTAATTTTTATTTTATATTTAGGTATATATAGATAACTATGAGATGTGTTGCTCAATTTGAAATCTCGGAGATTTGATGATTTTCGGCAGTGGAGTTTCATTTCTTTGAATACTACGCTACAAGTTCTAATAATGTGTCGAAAGCTGTCCAGAAAAGTACTATTCTACTAACGCTATTTAAGCCTGAATATCTTCAAGAGACGACTTCTCAATTGAAAATGCGAAATAGCTAAAAAATATATATTTTTTTAAATAACTTTGTTATAAAATCTAAAATGGTTTATTGTACTGTTACCTTTTATTTTATTCTAAATTAATAATATCTTACGAATATTAGTTGCTCCGCGATCACACAACACCGGCGACGTTGGTTTCCGTGTTCGCAGCACTACACAGTACACATGTAATATACAATAACACCTATTATTACGTATATTATTATCTGGGGGGTCCAGGTATCCCAGTAAGCGTAGATCTCTCATTATATGGAAATGCATACATAATAGAAGTCAAACTAGAACTCACGACCTAGATAGTAGACATCGAATGACTTTTTTTGTCACTATAATATGATATTTGGACCAGCTTTGAAACCAGTAGTATAACGAGCGCAATCTTCAGTCATTAAGTTCGGTCATTGTTCAAAATAAAATGCAACAATTTATTTATACTATGAGTCTAAAAACTCAAAATTAACCAAATACTAATATCCAAATGTATTAATACGTAATTATGTATTTTCAAAGCAGAAAGATAACAATTAGAACCAAAATGAAATCCGAGTACAGTTAGCATAAAAAGCCCCTTGCGAGTTATGTCCACTTACTCCGTTATTGCTACAGCAATAGCCTATCTTCTTTCCCCTTCACACTCTGTACTAATGTGCACCTATCGCACTCACACTTACGAAAACGGCCGAACAAAGCAAGTGCTAAAATTTTATTCGAAGCGCACGTGGTACTGCCCGCATAATGCAGAAAAAGAAAGATAAGTGCATATTTATACTATCCGTACTCGATATTTCGCAATGTATACGATCACGATTTAATGTCGTGGTGTGAATTTTTAGTTCGATTTTAGTTTCAAATTGAACTCTATTCGCCTGTGATAGGATTGAAATTAGCCTAGCTATTTCTTGATATATATCGCTTGGCAGTCGCTCTGAAGTCGTATAGTGTAAGTAGTCGCTAGAATGTGACATTTACTTTTATGTTTTTTTTAAGCAGTATTTACTTATATTGGACTTTTTTTCTGTCGGTACTCTTTATAGTAATTTTTAATAGAATACATGTCTGTGTTACTTAATGTATATGATTAATAAATTATAATATAATTGCATTATTACATGTAATTAAACTACCTTCCCGCCCCGGATAGGCCCAGGCAGGTACATTTCATGTAATTCATTTTCTATAACACCTATTTTGTTTACTAAAAAATCGGTAGCGGTAACGGTCGGTAGCGGACAGACATTTGTGTATATTTTTCTTATCATTTCTTTTTATATAAAACGGCTTCACACGGGTGCAATGTAGATGTACTATACACAAAACATAGCCTATGTTTCGCTGATAATGTAGCTTTCTATTGGTGAAGGAATTTTTGTCCAGTAGTTTTTGAGTTTATTCATAACATACAAACATACAAAAATACAAATCTTTCCTCTTTATAATATTAGTATAGATTAGTCTTCTACGCCTCTCCGTTCATTTTTTTTTGATCTGATTTGACCTAGATTCTAACAAGGAACCTCCGCTGCTTAACACCACTGTACCCCGAAAATGCAATAACTTCACTTAAATTTTGGGTCTTAAAGCCAATAATAATTTAAAATGTATTTGTTTCAGGTACGTAGTTCGAGAATGCATCACAACGCAAGGTGCAGTGCTACACAGAATATTATCTCAAAGCGACTGTCAATCAAGAGTTAATCTGTTCAATAATTATTTATTTAAAATGAGCGGTGATTGACATACTTTAATGGTGATTGACATCTGGCATACTTTAATTTCTTCGACGTCTTTTTGTTATTGGAATGGATTTGTGACTCCGTGGATTAATGGTTGCGTTTAGCTTTATTAGCAGCGTTGTTTCACGCTCGAAAGAACGAAAATACGAAAGATATTTACATTATTTATTTTACTTCGTCATTTTCTTTAAAACGAATCAATAGGCTGGCCTAAAGAAAGGTTGTCAAATATCTTAATTTAAAATTTAGTAAAACTCTAAAATAGTTCCTCAATTTAGGTTAGATTCTTTATTTAGGTCTTTTTCATATTAAAACTAAATTTATCAGTCTATTGATGTACTGTCTGACCTCTCAATATTATAGATCTATTAAAGGCCGTGTTGTTCCCGATAAATTTAGAGTTGTCCTATTCTAAAATAAAATTATTTTATCAGTTTTCCCTAAAAAATAAAATTGCTGGATTTTTAGGGAAAACCGATAATAATGCCGTATTGCAAAAAAAGTTTATTTAGAGGGCTTAAATTTAAAAAAAAAGTAGTGAACTAGCTTCCACTCATAGATCGTACATACAGCAATTGCCGTATTAAAAACAACGCTACCTTGTTCACAGATGCCAAAGTCAGCTTCCACGTCTCTGTTTGTTATCTAACTACAGAAAGGGACATGACGATTGCTTATTCCGAATGAATAGCGTTAACATTAAGGCAAATTATTAAAATAAACTAAAATATGCTCCTATGATGGTCCTTCAAATAGCCTATAAAGTTATTTGAAGCCAATCAAATAATTTAGATTCAAGTGGTTTTGTAATTTTAATTCGGTATCTACCCCAATTTTAGTTGAAAATCATTTATTTTAAACGTATTTTTAAATTTTAAAACATAAATATATTTAAAATGTACCAGGGCAGCACGAGGGTGCAGGAGTAAGTAACAAATCAATCAAACGTCAGACGCGAAGCGAGCATTAGTCACGAAGTACCAGGCTACCATGAGTCTGTAGCGACGTATCAATCGAACGTCAACACGAATACAGAGTAAACAGCGACAGGTCAAGGGTCGACGCCCCTCTGGCCCGGCGAGCAGGAGGGGGGAAGGTGGCATCCGACTTGATTGATTTCGTATTAAGGCACATAATGTTGACGAAGACGTGTTAAAATGTCTTACCTGTCATTCGGGAGTGGTCAACTTGTAGTAGTTATACATAGCTTTAGCGGTTAGATATCGACAGACGAGCATGCTGTTCACTTGATGGTAGGTGATATCCCAGCCACAGAATATCAGTCAAAGATACGTTTTCGACCTACTTTTTACTTTGAGCATTCGGAAATCGATAGACTGAAACAGAAACGGGCAATATGCACTTCATGTTTTTTCCATAATATATGAACGGTAGTAGCCGGTCGGAATTTCGATATTGCTCCCACCCGTTCAATGCCCGAATTTACCAGACGTGGGGAAGACATACTTATAGAAAATTATAAACATGCCGTCCCGATGGGAACCTACTATCCATCGAAGTGCACGGCAGGTGTTCTACCGAATGCGCCAACGAGCCCATCAAATTGATTACTCTCTATTCTACTTAACTCTAGTCTACTCAAATTAACGTACAATTTGAGTAGACAACTTACTAACTGTTGTGTTTTCATGGTAAAACCGCTAATCTATCGACTGGATAAGGTACTTGCATTGTTTTAATCCTTAACTCTTTTCTTCGAGCGTTGGCGCAAAAAAAGGTTAATTGTAAAAAGTACTCGTACTTACATTCTAAATCAGAAATTTTCTAATCATTCATTGGTGTTCGAAATTTAATTTTGTGCATAAAAATATCATCACGCAATACCAATTCTATTTACGCTATCGGGCTCTCGACGCTAATAATAATTCCCATCATATCTCGAGTGATTGACGGGTGTCTGTGTAGAATATATCCGTCAACCCCTCCTCCAGCTAGGGGGAGAGGGGCTCCTTAACCCCCTCGAGTGAAATATCTCAATCTTCAGAGCGATTTATTGATTGATATATCGATTCTGCTCTGAATTTATAGCTATCGGTCAGATTTGATTCGGATCTTATGATGTATGTGTTGGGCGATGTTCGATGACATTTTGTGATTGAGTTGTTTTGTTGTGTTTAAGTTTTGAAGCTTTATATTTTCGTAGATTTTAAGGTCGATTTCAAAGTGAATACTTTTTATTTATGATTAGATTGGTTTGTACGTAAGCACATTCCTGAAATGCGATTGGCTATGGACTTACCTACCAAAGCAACTAGCCATTGCCATTTTTGTATTCTAAGAAATGTCTCAATTTTTCCGCTGATATAACTTACTAGTAAATTCCTGAGACCCCTTGTGGCTTAGAGCAGACATAGATCTGTGTCTGTTTCAGCTATCTTTTTCTTTCCAGTCAAGTAGATAACGAGACTTCTGTTCTCAGCCAGGCCTTTTTTATAACTTGGTTTCCAGGGATTCGAAAGCGGTATGGCCGATGCAAAAGACAACAGCCGTAACTGAGCCTGGGAGGCAGTTAATAATAGGCTTTTATATATCGTGTTAGAGATGTATATCTATGCAGATCATTTCAGTTGAATCGGTAACAATGTCAAACTAAACATCTCATGACGAATTCATCCGAAAATATGTAAAAAAAACTAAACGAGGTGTGAACATTCCCCCTCGCGACATCTGTACGCTATTTGTCAAACATAGTTTATTTTCGGCACTACTTTAGTGCGAGCGATCGCGATTCCGTTAAAACTTTTGTTATGTATGAGATAAAAAGCCTGTATATCTGTTTATATAATAAGCCAAATTCTCATATTGTTAGTTCAAATTAAAATAGTGTCTCCTGTTGAACCATTCAATATGAAACAATAACCATAACCAGACTTTACCCAGCGCCGCGTACACAAAGAGCAAATGAATTACTTTGAATCTGCTCTCAATTTGACAGATTATGCGAAGAACACCTCGAACTGGACGTCCGGGAGTTTCCCACGTTTTCGTAATCTCTCCCGCGATATATACTACGCTAATTTCATCAATCCAATCAATATTATAGTAATTAGTGTTATTAAAACACCTTAAAAATTTTCGGCCTGGCAATCTCCTTTAATGGTTGTCTTACTGATAGTAATAAGGCCGCCTTTTGTACAAACTTTTAGTGATTCTTCTAGCTGTATTTTTTTTAATTTCTGGTGTACAATAAAGTATTTTTCATTCATTTAATTCATTAATCGCCTTAAGTTTTATAAATAATAACAAGGAAGCATATCTCAAAGTTAAAGTTTTTCTTTTAAATTATTAATACCCTGTCAACACTATTTTAGCCCTAACGAGATATAAAACTTATTGTAAGTAATTTTTTAAGTTTTGCAATACTAACTGCTGAATAAAACAATATAAAACCAGTGTCAGCTATTCAAGACAGTCTAGGAGTTTCATGTTATACAGAATGCATCGTTTTCGTGCAAGATTACAAAACGATTTTCTCCGCGATCGACTCTCGTTTCCAGACAGAAAGGCGTCTTCACAGGCTCTTGTGACATGACGTTCACGTTGACAGCTACGCATCTGAGCTACTCCTTCGGGAACACCGCCATATTCAACCTTATTTCATCGACATAAAAGTCATTTTCCCTACGTGCATCACTATTTATAAATTTGCTAAAGCTTACTGCAATGTTTTGTTCTTCAGTTGACGCGTGTCATAATAGTTCGTGGTAAAGTTCAAAATGGTTTTGATCGATTTTAGTTTAAAGTTTAGCCTCAAGGTTGTTTTGATAGAGTGGGCCGTCAATTAAATGGGCGAGTGCTCGGTTTATGATTGAGTGCAGTGATGCAGATTCGCTTTGAAGATATTCTCTTGTGGGAATGTTTTTGCGTTCTCGGTGACCTTTTGTTTATCTCGTGTGCGTTTATCTGACTGTCGTAACTGATCAGATGCTGGGCAACAACGGGGGTTCACGTTTCACTTACGCAAGTGCGTTGGCTGGTTTTCATATTTTGTTTGTTTGGGGTGTTTAGGTAAGTGCGGAAGCAGAGGTGATAAGCTTAATATAAAACTCTATGAACATCTCTCTGCTCTTATTTATCATAAATATCTATTACGGCGATATTCTTTGTATATCTTAGGTTATTTATTCTCTAAACTTTTGCCAACCCTCGATATTCATTTTCTTCAGCTTTTTCTTAAGTATGTCTGTACTTCAAATGTGAAACTTGGTACTGTTATCAGTACATTTACTACTCAATTTATGTTATGCAAATCTCTCAACTGACATGTATTTATTTTACTTATTTGCCCTTTAAAACTATACTATATACAGTACAGTACTCAATACCCTTATTACGTAAAATAAGGATATTATGTTTTTATTTTAATCAAAGAATGTACTTCGAGCTATAATATCCTATCCAGAAGCAACAACCTTTCAAAAAAGTTGGCAGAAAAAATCTTAATGAAAGATGAGCCGTGATGCATAAATTAAGAACAATCAAAACAAATTACATGAAATTCGTCGATAAACTAGACAAGTTTCGTATTATAAACACAAATACGGGAGAAAAATCGATGTTGGTCAGATTGTCCGACCCAGAGCGACTTTGAGCTGTCAACTTTGATTGAATCGGACAGATGAAGAGCTAATAGTTTTATAGAATAGACGGTTTATTATTTTAAGACTTTAAAAGACAAATGATTTACTAAGAAAATATCAAAACTTGTTATTTCTATTATTAAAGGTGATTAATTTCATTATTATTAAAAATATTGAGTTAAACTTGATTACTACGTGATTCATCTGACATTTGGTACTTTTAATATGTGGGCAAATTAAGAAAATCTCTTCACACTAAGAATTAAATATTAAACTTCGGCTCTATAGGCTCTATCGACATTTTACATAATAGTTTTAAATACTTTATTTAACACTCAGACTTTTCGAATAGAGCTCCTAAATAATTCTGATACGTTAGTAAAGCACAAAGCCAAAGCGAGTGACCAAATAGCCAACAAAATATCAACCGTCTAGAAACATCGCCGCTTCTATCCTTTACAAAGGCACCGGGTAAATAAAGCGGCGGACAAAGACGTCCGTCTGTGCGCGACATCTGAGCGACGTGTGTCCCCCACGACCTCCAACACCCCCAGCACCCCCAACACCCCCAACACCCCCCGGCTACCCCACCCCACCGATAATGATGTTAACTCGCCGCCAGCACCGGCCGGATCGTCGCGTTTTTGACTCCGCACCACCAAGACGCCTTCATTAATATTGTTTTTATTTTAGATAAAACGTTCAGATCGATTAGGGTTGTTTGCTGATCACGCTAATTGATTGTGATTGTGAGCAGAATTTGAACACGACTTCATTTGCTGCTGACGAACTATTCTTTAGGTAGATTTTACGCCGTGTTTGAGATAGAGCTTAATCACAAACTCACAACAAAGCAACATTACAACAACTTTAACAAATATAACAATAAAAATAATAGCCTTTGCTAAATAAAACGCTTTGTTAAGGAAAAAGGAAAGGGTGAGAAAAAGAAAAAAAATATTTAGCGTTATTTTTTTTTTTCATATTGATAACCTTAGATTTTTAAATAAAATTTATACTATGTAATATTTACACAATAAATCCTGTATCTTTACACATTTTAATATAGTCTTCTGTAACTAACGGAGAAGAGTTGTTTACTGTATTATTTTCTTAAACTATTGCATGTTTATGTATGTATGTTTTTTGAAGGCTCAATTAAATAAATAACAAAATTTATAACTTAAATATTTTCTTGATATAATTTTGTTAAATGCCTTTGAGAGTTTCGACTATAGTATTCTAGTTCGGTAAATAACATGAGTAGTTATGAACTATCAATATTATTAAATTCAAGAAAGTAGAACATTGGCAGAGAGATGTCTCATTTAGAGTTCATCATGAAGTTCTTCAACAGAAGATCTAGTCATATATGTAGTTATTTTCCACTCAAAGACTATAACATATACATAAAAAGTTTAATTAGTTTGTCTGCTTATAAGGAGTAATATCTGTAATAACTGAACAACTATTGGAAACTGTTATTAAGACCGGAAATATTTTAATGAGTTGACGTTTTTTTAATATTGCTTCGTGAAGTATGAAGACAGTTCGCTGTTTAGCTTCTTACGGTTAATTACACAAATACCATATTCATAAGTAGATCTATAAAAAAGTGCGACGGTATATCATTGATTTTTAAGAATTGATTACGATATTACAGTATATTTAGCTAACCTTTTGTGCTTCATACTAGTGCACAAACTGAATCCCGAAAACTAAAATATGTCTTACAATAATATCATAAAGAACAACGTAATTATAAGAAAAATACAACTCTATAAAGTTTTACAGCAGTCTGGAATGATCCAACAACTAACATAACTAAATAAAATTATTTTACAAAACAAAATTTCATCGCAACATTCTAGTACACTCAGGTCTCAGATACGGAGCGAGTCGAGTATAAATTGTCTTCAAGAGCTGACCGGCCCCCTCACCTCGGGAGGTGGGTCGACCCCCCAACCCCCAACCCCCGTTCGTCTTGCTTATGACTGACAGGCGGACAGCTTGAGTGATTGAGAGTGACTGGAGATATAATGCGCTCAGGCTGAATGCGATACGTTCCACAAGATAGCATCGCACTGGAAGCACTGTTCCAATATAACCTTTAAGCTCTGAGTTATATATAGGTCAAATTTGTGTGCATAGTTTTTAAGTTTATATCACATGTGTGGATTGTACAGTGTTGTGAATTAAAATATTATGGTGCATTTTCAATGATGTTCGTGCAATTAGATGTCAGTCGACATGGAATTTATATCAAGACTTGAAAAACTCGAGTGCGACGTTAGCAAAATAAAATAAGAAAATAATTTTTATGATAAATCTTATAAATTTTGAAGCCTCCTTTATAATATTTAACATTTTCAAATCTCTTAGATGATCACTTGATTATATCATTTAATGATACGGTTTACGTATAAGATTGGTCAAATCAGTTAAATTAAGATATATAGATATGACAAAACGGGGACTATAACTGTTACGAAGTTAAGAAAACCTTCAAGTAATCACATAAAGGTAACTGTAAAATCCTTAAAAAATATAAATAAAAGATCTAGTATGCCTAAACATACTTTATTTTTGACCATATAAAGTTCGTCTTTAAATGTCTAGTTCCTGCTAGTTTTCCGGGTAGAAAATTGAATTATTTTTCCGGGGTGAAAGTAACATATGCCCCTCTCAGCTATCTACGTAAAAAAATTAAGCGGTTGTTTTGTTTTGTGTGAAACAAGGGCAAACTAACAAACCCACTATCGCATTTACTTGCAATTTATCATAATACATCAGTCGTTCTATTACAAGGCATTACGCGTGGTCAGACGGACATGTAATTACGGATTAATTTCATATAATTTGTTTATTTGACGAACGTTTTCGCTTCTACTGAGACATTTTTAAATAATATGTGAAAGCCACTATCGAACACTTCCGTAGTCCGTATCTATTGACGAAATGGGAACGAGATTCACACATATTTTTTTTTTTATTGTGTGAGGGGTAAATTAGTGCAGTTGAACATGGCAATATAACCGTCTCCCAAACAAAGCTACACTGAAATAAAACTTCCTTCTTAGGCTAGCGGGAATGTTATTCATTGGAATCACATTTGATAGCGTGTTTTGTTTGGTCTAAAAGTACACTTTCTTAGAAAACTTATTAAGACATTTTACTAAAAGTGTAGTCGAGTTCGCCATCATACTCGATAGAACAAACAAACAATACATAGAAATGTTAGTTTACCTTGTAGACACAAAAAATAACTATAAAATTAAAAATGAACTTGCAATCGTATATTATAACTTTGGCTTGGATTATTTATGTAACTAAAATTTATTATTTGATAATTCTTATATTAAATTACTTTTATTAGACCTAAATTCCATCGATACGCGACACGAAAAACATGTCCAACACTGACTCACACTTTACGACTGAGTTGTGAAGTACCAGGCACACATAGCACATTAAAAGGTCGCAAATTATTGGCCAGTACCAACCTCATTACAATAACCTTCACCTTATTCCACCGTAATAAGGTTTCAATTCCAATAACAGGCTGTAAAATAAATTTGTATCACGTAGGAGTGTAACAAGATGATGGTTCGACTATTTGATTCGGAATATATCGCTAAGTTCAGTTGTAAATAAGTGTCAACTGTCGTAGGTGGGTTCGATTCCCGTGTCGGTTTGTGTGTGGTAAAGTATGTTTTCGATATGTCTTGTCCAATTGAATTCTATTTAAGATAGTAAGGTCTTATAATAGAATTATTTAGAGATTTAAACTTTAAAGCAATACAAAGGTTTTCCATTGTAAATGTGTTAATTATATTAGGTCCATATGGACATATAGGACCTATGAAATTGGCATTTTATCGAACTTTGATCTCAAAAATCCGGCGTTTGGTTAGGAATTAAAAAATTCAAATTTACATCAATTTATAGCTGTTATTATGCTAGTAGTACTTATGGCTGAATTTTTAATTTCATTCATACTTGATGGTATGACATCAGTCACTGATGTCCGTTACCCGCTCGGAATATCGATATTGCTTTATCGTTTTCGGGACGGGATTCGAACATGCCACCCATCGGAATGCAGATATTCAGTTCTTCATCTATGATATCGACGAATGATCCTGCTATGGGACATCTATCAGTGATGCGCTGTTTGCCTAGTTTCACTTCAAGCATTTGGAAATTCATTAACTACCTACTATAGGTGAAACGCGACTTTACTTCTTTTATTAGAAACATATTTTTTACAATTGTATAACGCCGTACACAATAAATCAATTATAAAACAGTGAGGCACGTTGAAGTATGACTGTCAATCAGCCGGTGATTGAATCAAGGGGCGAAGTCAAAGGTCAATGCCACGACCGCTGCCACAGTATAATGTAGTATTACAGTAATTCAATTACACTGTATATTATGTCAGATTACGACATACGAGCGTGTTGGCTTGCTAAGGCCGTTAAAATATAACATACACTGTTTTTGCAGATTAAGTTCAAAGAGGCACAGGTAATTATATTTTTAATAGACTTCCTTTTGACCTCAACAAAGCCCGCCTCCGATATGTTTAAAATGTTGCTAGATGTTACAAAGCATGCTATAAATATTCGATTTTGTCATATAAAATAATAATTTATCTGCCTAATATAGCTCTTAAACACATTAATTATTATACAAAAGTAAGACTTGTAAAAGTTAACTAGAATAACATTTGAATTTGAATTCAGTATGTGATACTCGCGTCAATAAAACAAAATATGTATGTAGTATTTAATCGAACTTCATCAAATTTGTTCTATAGCTTTTCGGAAGCAAATTCCAATTTGAAATTATTATATCACTACATTTTTTATGTTAGATATCGTCAGACGAGTATGAGGTTCAGTTGATGGTAGGTGATACCTTCGCCACAGAACATTAGTCAATAATGCGCTGTCCACCTAATATTTACTACGAGCATTCGTAAATCCATAGACTGAAACCGAAACGCGCAATGCACTTTACGGGTTTTCCATCTTTGAACGGTGGTTCGTTACCCGGTCGTAATTTCTATATTCCTCCCACCCGAATGCACGAAGTTATCAGATCTCAATGATAATATGTTTCATATATTATGCCCAACCAAGCAAGGTGGTAAACTGATTTTGTTGACATTACGTAAATTATATTTTTGTTTATCGTTGAAATAATACTTCAGACAATTTGTTGAACAGTGACCCCGTCACCCTCTTGATTCAATCAGAGTTTGAGTGACAGGACATACTAGTGACCTACCGAATTGAGTCGACCTTTATTTTTTAATCGGAGACTAGAGTATTGGCTTCCATTCCCAGCAATCTAATTTTTTGAACAATAGCTACTACAGAGTATAAAATGTCTTTTAGGTAGTGTTAGAAATATTTATCTATATCTATACTCTATACTAATATTATAAAGAGGAGAGATTTGTATTTTTGTATGTAACGAATAAACTTAAAAACAACTGGACCAATTTTAAAAATTATTTAACGAACAGTAGTAACAGCGAGTAATATATGCTTATTTTTTTGTATATAGTACTTCGATATTGCCGCGTAAAGCCGGGGTGCATTGCTAGTTTTAAAATAAATACATGAAATCAAATAATAATGTTTAATATGAAATAAAAAATGTTTCTAATATCTATTATTGACTAAAAATAGATTCTCGGTTTAAAATAAGTATATAAATATACAACCACCTCCATGGCTGCGCGTTCAGTTTAGGAGAGGCGCGGAGGTCCCGGGTTCGAGTCTCGAGGATACATATTATATAAAAAAATAATATTTAGCGGAGGCCAACGGACAGACGGCTCACCTGATGGTAAGGAACTACCGAGGTCTTAAGGATGTGTTGCCGGCCCTTAAAAATCGGCCGATCGGTCGGGCAGCGCATAGAAGACTTCAACTCTTGTAAGGAAAAATTATCAGTGAAACAAACACAGAAGTGTCATAATAGAGGTCTCTGGAATTTACACACATATATAAAAATACGCTACATAGGTATAATACTGTTATATTTATTTCAAGAATATAAGTTATTACTAAGTTCATAGCAAAGGTAATACTGTCTGTCCGTCTGTCCGTGTTAGGTTGACGGCAGAAGACTTCCTGACGGCGAGCGCAGGTGGGACGTAGGGTTGCGTCTACGCAAGAGCGGGGCGAGAGCGGAAGCGAGAATATCCGCGTAAAGCTTGCGAAACAATACATTCATAGTTATGGGACCGTTGAAGAAAGTCTCCCAAAAATTAAATATATTTTTTTATTATTAACTTCGCTCGGGAAATACAGTTATGCTTAAACTGTCTACAAGTAGATTTAATTTAATTTAGATTTAGTAATTCAAATTAAAATACATTTATTTGTAAGAAACATTGTGTACACTGTACTACCTCATAGTGATTCATATCCCCGAAGCTAAGGAACGTAGATATTTTATAATGATTGGCTACTTTTGAATTAGAAAATATTATACAAAAAAAAAACATACGACCTATAATTTACACTGTAATATGAATTTCTGTTTAAATAACGTAATGATTTTTATGTTTTTGATTTACTTAACTACAAGCTAACTATGAATCCTGGCAATAATTTATTATTACAGTTAAATTACAATCATTAATTCTGCTCCTACCAATGAAAAAAAATATATATATTCCAAAAAAACCAAATTTATGTTGAATTTATTAAAACTGTTACAATTTTAAGACTAACACTCAGGTATATGGTTGTTTTAACATTAAGATACGTATCATAGAGCCAGTCACGTGACTACATACTCATACTAGTCACTTTAATTGACAATTTAATTCCGCAAGCGTTAATGCCCTCCGCTCACTATGGCCTGACCCGAATGCGCTGACGCATCTTACGTTGGAGTTGATTAAGGGCGTGTGCACGCGCAGACTGACGTGCAAAATGTACACTTCATATTGTTAGATAAATTGACACAGACTAATTATACATAGCTTGGCTGTATGATAATTTGAATAAAATCTATTTATAGTCAAATGTATTATTTTTATTTAAAAAATCTTAATATTTCTATATAATATTTTATCGTACATTTTCTAAATATACCTACCACCGTTCTGAAATATTTCATCTACTGGGAAGATACCGGCAAGTAAATCAATATTTGTTCTTTTAAATGTATTTACTATTTATTTAAACTTATAATTAACTTCTTAAGTGAAGGAGATGTTTATTCATAATTAATGTATGACCATTTTAAATATATTGTCAATATTTTTAATTGGTGAATTATGTTCATATCATGAGAGGAATACCAAAAAAGATGGTTTGATTGGTGAAGAATGATATGTGTTTGAGTGGTGTTACTGAGTATATGTACAACAAGTAAAAGAAGATAATCTAAAAAGCAAACTGAGCAGCCACTGAAAATCAGCGCCACACCATCAAAAATGATGTGGCAAATGCTGAGTGGCTGTCTTTTTTAGCCACATCTTTAATTCATATTTCTATTTTGTTCTGTTTTTATTGCTATTTTTTATATTTTGTAATTATTATAATTTTTTGTGCTCTTAGAGCGTTATTTTAGCTAAGTTAAATTTTAAATGTGTGAGTTTTAAGGACAAGTGTATTTTTATGTATTTTTTGTTGTGGCTAAATAAAGCAATTTTGATTTCATTTAATTTTCATTTCATTTCATTTCATTCAAACATACTGAGCCGCTCTCAAATAAAAAAGGGAACAGGGCACAAAGAAGAAGAATATATGATGTATATTATAATCAAAAATCAAAATGTATAATATTGTCTTTTATTAACGCGAGTATCACACATTTAAATAAAATACTGTATACCGGATTAAAACTTGATTTTTTTATTTTTTATTGACGTTCATAGATGTACATTGTGTTACCTAAATTAATAGATTATTTTTTAATTTAATTGAATTAAATATGGCAACTTTGTGACATTTCAAATATAATACAACTGTCATCTTTCAGTCTCCCGCGACCACGGTTGCTGAAAAGCATCCGAAACGTCGGGATAAATAATTTAAACAATATAAATAATAAATCGCGTTTTAATCCGGTATACAGTATTTTATTTAAATCAAAATGTAAGGAATGCGGCTATAGCTAATACCAGATGTTTATATCTATAATAAAATTGTTTTATTTCTTGCCATAAAAGGCAGCGACGATACTTCGACCATTAATCGCATCATACACGCGTTATCTGTGATCGGCTCGGGGCCCGAACCCGCGCCCTCCGGCCTGTCTCTGATTGATGCGATTCGAATCTTGATGACGTCTTGATGCTAAGGTGCATCTTGCTAGGGTTGCTTCTTGCTGACTATATGAAAAGTGTATTTCAACTCTAGGACCTAGAGTCTAGATTAAAGGACGTATAAACGTTGTTATTATGTTGAAAATGTATGTAACTAAATTGTGTTTTCAGTATTAAAATAATTAATATTTCTCTAGAATAAGACAATCCTTATATTTGTAAATAATTAAAATTGTATTTTTTTTATGTTCGTAAATTTTTTTAATTCAAAATAATGATCTAATTGTTAATAATAATTTTACCAAGGACTTTTGCAAACAAATCCAAACAAAAAACATCTATCTAAACGATCATAGGGAATCCATATAATAATTATTCTTATTTTTAAGACTATGTAATAAAAATAATAATAATTAATTATTAAAATTGGCAACCCTATACAAGACATTTGAATAGATATTCGCAAGATACAGACCGAATGAAACAAAGAGCAACAAATAACAGCATGATGCGAACTCTCAAACCTTCTTGCACTTTATTATATACAAGTTATATATTAACTATTATAAATTATTTGGATATTGTATGCTAGTTTCATTGCAAAGATATAGTATGAATTTGATGTACTTAGAGATTCATATTAAAAAGCATAATAGAATTTAGAATCGCTAAAATATAGTTTAGATCGAGCCTATTTGTTTGAGCATTTTTTCTTACATTCTCTTATTCATATTCTTATATATTTTTAAGATTCCGTACCCAAAGGGTAAAACGGGACCCTATTACTAAGACTCCCTTGTCCGTCCGTCTGTGTGTCTGTCTGTCACCAGGCTGTACCTCATGAACCGTGATAGACAATTGAAATTTTCACAGATGATGTATTTCTGTTGCCACTATAACAACAAATACTAAAAAACAGAATAAAATAAATATTTAAGAGGCTCCCATACAACAAACGTTTTTTTGCTCTGTATTGATAACGGATAACAGATAGACCTTGTTGTATATTGCCGTTTTTATAGACAGTACGGAACCCTTAGTGCGCAAGTCCGACCCGCACTTGGCCGGTTTTTTATACGAGAAGTCGACTTACTTCATTCACTTCATTTCAGAAATCTAAGGCTTTTTAACAGACAGATATCTTTTTTTAATTTTAGTTCAGGTTTAAGTAACAAAAGTTTGTTTTGTTTTCAAATGATTTTGGCAGTTAATAAACAACTTCCCTTTTCTCTTTATCAATATGCATTGAAGTAAATGTTTTTTTTTCCATCTTTGATCGGTGATACGGAATTTCGATATTCTTTACACCCGTATAATAAACAGACATAGGGCAACATCTTTTAGAATATTCTAAATATATCCTAGTGACGGGATTTGAACCGGTTACTGTGAACCTTAAGGTTTTTCAGTACACCCGGATCCAATGGTAATTTGTCAACTGCTTACTCACATATCTTTTAGTTATCCAAATCATCTGATGATATTCCAATACCTATTTCCGTAATATCCAAGGTTATTGACCTCCACAAAACTCAAAAGACCGGAAGTCGAAACATTACTTGAAAACGTAACTCAGTCTGAAGCCGCGTGTCCCCGGAGCGCAGTACTTGCTACGCTACTTGAAGGACTGCGCTTATTTGCATTTCTATGCACTGCGCTTGCATTTTATGCCACTTGCTTAGGTTAGCTTCCTTTTTAAGATCCCTTACAAAAAATATCTATAAGGTTTTTTTATGTTAGATATCGACAGACGAGCATGAGGTTCACTTGATGGTAGGTGATACCTTAACCACAGAACATCAGTCAATGATGCGTTTTCGACCTACTTTTTACTTCGAGCATTCGGAAATTCAGAGACTGAAATCGGAACCTGCAATATGCACTTCACGGGTTTTCCGTCTATGGACGGAGGTTCGTTACCCGGTCGGAATTACGCCGAATGTATTTCCAATGTTTAAAGAGCTGTTACCTTTTCAAGAAAGTTATCAAAGAAACAGACACAGAACTGAATTACTGTATGCCGGATCTCACAAAATGTTAAGGTATTAATACATAGGAATTATCAATATATTGAAGTCGCGATTTCTGTCGGATTAGTAATCCATTGAAAATAATAACAATCTTATCCCTCGTTTGATTGACGCAGAGATAAATATCTTAATTATTGTGGGTTTACGTCTTAATATCAATAATGTAGGTAAAACCCTAATAAATTGAAATAACATCTATCAATCATTGTGTTGATATGTGTTTTGAAGGGAAAGTAATAAGATGGATACGACAAAAAATATAAACTAATATTTTCTTTGACTAACGCGAGTATCACACATTTATACAAAATACTTTATACCGGCTTAAAATGCGATTATTTTTTATATTATTTATCCCGTCACCGTAGTTATGGGCAGACTGAAAGGTGACAGCTGTTTGATTTGAAATATCACAAAGTTGCCATATTTACGCCATCGATTCCTACGGAGTTGATATTTAAAAATATACCACTTACAAGTAAACGGTGGAAAGCAGTTTCAGTAAGCAGTTAGGGAGAGAGAGGGAGGTCTCACCGTTTTGAGTGTTTAGAGCAAGCGCGGTCACAAACAGACTGAAAGGTCAGCTGTCAACATTGGAGACTAACAAAGTTATCGTTGTTGTTTGCTGCTAAACTCTGGACAAATAATATGAATTAATCGCGTTTCAATTATTTATTTTATTTTCATTTAAGTTAGTATAATTTATATTAAAAAACTTAATATAAATTAATGAATTGCATCACTTAGATATTAGTCACTCTTATCTTGCTATTAGCAAATAAACTAAACTTTAAGATTTGTCGCATTATCACATCTCACACCTCACACCATATTCGTATTACAACAACCAAAACACCAAAAAATGGATTACGCCACTTCAATAGTGCTTTATTGTATATTGGAGTTGTTAACTGAAATTCAAAATTAAAACAATTAAAAGGATTTAAATCGAGGCGTGACTAAGCGACAATTACCAGGTTAAGTCAGGTTGAGTTGAGTAAGGTCAGTCCTGTTCTCGGGTTCGTGTGCGACAATGATCTGTCGAAATGCTAGAGTTTTATCTGATCCGTTGTTTATTACACCGACCGTACACTATTCGATATACACTGAACAAAGTCGCACTGTTACGAGGCAATTATATAAATGTATAAAACGCGGTTTATTATTTATACCGACGCTTCGGATGCTTTTCAGCAACCGTGGTCGCGGCAGACTGAAAGATGACAGTTGTCTGATTTGAAATGTCACAAAGTTGCCATACTAACGCCATCTATTCCTACGGAGTTGATATTTACTGTAATTTTCTATATTATGACAATATTGACTATCGGTGCCCTCTTGTTTTTTAGTATGTTTGATTTTGGGTTTTAGATTTTTAATCACTGGGTCCCAGGTGTTGGAAAATCTCAAACCATCTTCTCTATTGAAGTTTATTATGTATTCATTATAAATGAACTATGAATAAGTCCTTATCCGCGTTTAACCTTAAAATCAAAGGCAGGTCTACACTATTCTCCATGGGCCAGACAATGATCGTTGAAAAGTAAGGTCGCTATCAGAGGTGCTGTTTATTTTTGTAAAGTGGGTGTAAACTTGCAGACGTCATCTGTGATGAATGGAATATTTATAGTGTACTCTGTGCCCTAACGTTTGCTGCTCACTACTCTGTGACATCAATATATCATATATTATTATTACTAGTAGAATATCCTTATTTTTGTAATCTTTCATAAAATGTTTTTATTAAACAATAAAAATATTCTAGGAATATAGAGCTACTTAAGAAATATCCAAACTAATGAAAAAACGAACATTCTGTATAATGTAGATTTTCTCACGATAAAAATAAATATTTTGGAAAAAGAGCATAATGTTTGCTCACTGAGAACTAATCGTTCAATTCCGTATTAAATGTCATCTTTATTTTAAATTTCATTATTTCTGAGCTAATCATTTAATTTATCATTCTCAAACTTTAATCCATACATCAATAAAAATGACTTTTAAACTGGCTACTTAAAGAGCGTTTGCAAAATTATAATAACAGTCTCACGTACCGTAAAATAATAGGCACAAAATGAGTTTTCGTTTGGCTACCGAGTCGTAGGGCTCTGTCAATAAAGATTAAGTGTATTCTGAGTGTCAAGTTACGTTGGCCGTCAGTCGTTGACAAGTGATTGACAGCGGTCTCAGAGACCGTAAAGAAATACGACAGTGACGGGTTTAGTGCGGGCTTTATTTGTTCCCTTTGAATTATCTGCTTGTTAATTTTATTGGACGGCTGATCGATACGTTTTTTACTCGTGTTTATAGATTTTTAATGATGTTGTTATCGTTTTTTGTCTGGGATTGAGACTTGTGAAGTTAAAAGCAACAACTACTCGATAAATTCCCTCAAAATTACAGAGGATTGATTTTACTGTGCATGTAATTGCTAAACGTGTATTAAGTTATGATTGGGGCAATATATTATGACACTTGTAATTATATATAAGACCGTAATAAAAAGTTATGTTTTCATTATGAGTTGCAAAATCAACCAGCACCGTATGAAGATATGTAATTTAACCCATTAGCGCTCAGAGGACACAATTTTGACATCTGCGCTTGAGCTGCTGAGAACAAAAATGTCTTGAAATTTGTCAAAGAATACTTTCATTTTGTTTTTTTTTATTTTTGTAAAAATACGAAAGTGCAATTTCGACAAAGAACGTCAAAAAGTCATAATATTGTCTTTTATTAACGCGAGTATCACACATTTAAATAAAATACTGTATACCGGATTAAAACGCGATTTATTATTTATATTGGATAAATATATTAGGATAAATAATTTCAACAATATAAATAATAAATCGCGTTTTAATCCGGTATACAGTATTTTATTTAAACGTCAAAAAGTCTTTAAAATGTTTTTTGAAGAGAAGTTAAATTGTCAATACTCTCATTGACAATTTAAAACTGCCAAGTATTATTGTTACATTATTTACTATTAAATAATTTAAAAGATAGCAATATTTTAAGGACACTACTATTTTTATTAATCTTTTCAGTATATTGCTGACGCACTGTCAGTTTATTTGTTCAGTACACAGTATACGGGTTCAGATCTCGACAGAGGAGTATTTGGCACGCGTTAGAGACCACCGTCGAAGCTGTCACTCGATGGGCAACGCTCGGCGATTGATAGGTGGATGACAGAACGGTGATTAATACAAATTTGTTAATGACATCTCAGCTATTTTAGGTTAAGTTTTAGGGAGAAATGTTACATACCACAATATTGATAATTTGGTTAGTTGAGACACAGTTATTTGGTTACAAAAGCCTTAAATTCTAAAATCAAGGGGATAGTACTATATGATAACAAACAAATTGCATAATCATATAACAACTGGTTGAGTCTTATGTATATGGGAGGTTATCTTCAGTTACACGTTATCAAAATAATTTATTCAACCTGCCTTTTATTTGCTTTGTCATAATTTAAAAATCGTTTTTTTGTAAATTTTGTCATAACAAAAGACAAGACAATCTGTCATGACTGTATTACCGTATTTAGCTTCAATGCTATGATAAATACTTGTAAGTAAATATTATGGAAAGCCATGATTTCTTTAAAGTTTAAAAGACCAAGCCAATCGAGCACGAGCTGCCATCAATGACAGATGTAAAAATAGTTTTCGTTATTAACAAGTCATCATGAAGACATCAAAAGTCGATATATTCGAGATATTTTTCGTCACTGTCAGTCGCGTCTCTGTCGACATCGTATATCAACGGCACTCAGCGTGTTGTGTGGTCGATTTTTCTGAGAATTGACGACTATTTAGAGGTTAAATGGATAAAATAAGATGAGAAATCCTATATTAAGTTGGTTATTAGGCTTCGCCCTCGTGAATTTTTTTACAAACTTAGAAAAAAAAGATGGTGGCAAAAAATATTGAATATTCTTGTATAAGTACAATGCGTATGTATAATATGTACAATAGTAACTTCTTTACAAATAAATTCTGACTTTCGATGACTTGTCATTTTAAAGAGAGTATGGTAGTATTTATTAAATGTCAGTCTGGTAAATTAATGTTGTTAACGCTGTTTCGGTACAACAAAGAGAATTCGTTTAGAAAAAAACCGTTATCTAAAACGGTATATTATACAGCAAATCCTCAAACAAAAGACCCAATGAATGTTGATGACAGTCGATCACCGAAACAGAATGCAATCGCGCAATAAACTCGATATCGACAATAATGGAAGAAATGCGAGATATCCGTATTAACGGCCAGCCGAGCGTGGCCGAGCTCTCGTCATTTCTCCGACTTTCGCGGCACGTCCGAGACGTAATAAGCGGCCGTCCCCGGTCCGTCACCGGGAGGATACCGGGGTGAACGGGGGTGGGGCGTCGTTGGAGTTAATGAAGTTTTCTCCGCCGCGATTCCCACAGGTCGTCACATGCGGACGGAGTTTGCGGCACATATTGTGCACGTCGCACTATGGCCAGATATTGCCCGGGTGAAATGTTTTAATAAGCGCATCCCGGATAGCGGGGCCTAGCGTTATTCGCTCTTATTAATGTCTATTGTTTGGAGTTTTGCGTTATTGCGTCTGTATTGACGGGTTTTATTTGACGCCATCTGTACGTTATTAAGATATCTGATCGGGTTGGCCCCGAATTGTTCGGAGCATGAATATTACCTACCTAAAAATCTTTTTCTTTGCATTTACGAAATGTTTGGAATATTTTCTCCGAAATAAATGTTAATTATGCTAGCTATTTGATGGCTGATAATTATTTACAATTTCTTTAGTTTTAATATTAATCTTAAATACATATTCATATTCATACACTGATTTTAAATACTAATTCTTCTTTTATTTAAAAGTACAATAAAGTACTTCTAATAAATCGTTTTCGATTTTTAGGATTTTATAGCATCCTATGACAGAATTTGATATTTGACCCTGCGACGACAAACACGAGTTCTACGGCCTTCAAAACAAAATTCACTAGCACAAAGTCAAAGATTTACGAAAACAATAAATTAATCCTTTTATGAACAATCATAATAAGTGCAAACTTAGTCTTCAAGTTAAGAGACGTTATCAAATAAAAACGTTCAATTGAAAGACGTCTACAGACTACAAGGCTAAGCATTTATTCTAAACTGTATGCTATTCAAAGTTATTCGCGTTTCGACGTCCACGCGTCCGGATTGAATCGCTCGTCCAAATTAACAAACTTCGCCATTCCACTCCTCCCCCACCCCCCTTACTTTACAATTTTGTTTGTTTTTCAATTGGATTTTTATCTACTTACTACATCTGTTAAATTTTACGACTTTTAACGTTTCACGATTACCTACTATGTGTTTATTGAAACTCTACTACAAAATTGACAATTTATTTAAATTTCAATAAAATCTGTATTAGAGAAGTAATGTTTTTGCTTATTGTAATATAGTAGTTTTCATTGAAATCCACTTAAAACTATAGATAAAACTGTAAATAAACAGAACTATTATACAGTTCTATGAACCCCTTACGTATTGACCCCTTGTACTCCAGAGGGAGTGCATTAATGACATTTTTCACATGTTTCTTACTCAGATCACAGGTCAAGGAGGGGTTGTCTAGGTGGTCGGAGGGTGGTGGGTGGTGGGGGGTTGTTGGGGGTAAGGCGCGGACGTCTCGCGTCAATCAGTCGATGCAGACGTGAGGCGCATGCTAGGTCGGTTTTTTCGATAAAGTCTGATTATTTGCGAATGCGGTTATATTCTCTGTAACACGGGTTTATTTTCGCATTATGTTTTGAATGAGGATATTTTATATCAGTAATCTTGGTGTATCACTTTGTATATTATGTACTTGGAAGATTTGGGTTTGTGCTGTAGAAGAAAAGTGCTAATGCTTTGATTATTTATATGTCTAGATAAACAGTCGAAGCTGAAAACGCGTCAAAAAATATTGTGTCCAGCTGTTAGACTCTTTATACCTTCCCCGCGCTCAGTAGCACTTGTGCTGTCAATGGATACGCTCGAGTTTGTTTGTAAAATTATCTTGTTTACAATGGCGGTTTGTGTGATTAAAGTGTGCAGAAATTACAAAGGACGATCTAAAACAACAAAAAAAGTTACCTATCATCGGTAAGTAACATTATTTCGTATCAATTCCAGCCAATTAAGCCATTGAAATATTTCGAAATTAAATAATTATTTATTTCTGCCATTTTGTGTTTGACGCGTGTGTTGCCAGTTTATGAACCCAAAAATACCTTAAAAATATGACCTAGTATGTTATTCATAAAGATATTAGAAATAGATTTAGCGTCGACACGGGTGCCGTTTTTAACCGACTTTAAATAAAAAAGTAGTTTAATATTAATTGCTTTTTTTTATTTAATTTAATTATTTATGCTAAATAAAAGTAAATTAATATGAATATCTATTAAGTAAATATGTCCAGGTATGAACTCTAATTATAGTTAAAATTAAAATATCTCTCTATAGTAAATGAAAACCCCCGTTCAATTATTTTTTTACTTTTTAGTACCTGGAAGTCGTTCTTACAATATATTTTTTGAAGTTGTTTTAAATTTTGAGGATATTGGTATGATTGTTTTAAATATGAAATCCAAGTTTATTTTGTTATTTCATTTTAGAAAAAGCCAATATATATAATAATAATAAATAAAAAAAATAACTGTGATGTTGTATTTCATTATAGTTTAATGACGATAATTTTTGCCCATCGTTCGTTTAAAAAAAAAAACGTGACGTGGCCTCAAAAGGCCTTTTTTAATTATTGTCAGATCTTCAATCGAAGAAAGATGTATCTTAAAAAAATAATTATTTTTAATAGAGTTAAAACAAATGTTATGAGTTTAAATATACATAATAATATTATATATTCCAACTTAAAAAACATTTTTCAAACGCATTTGCATAATATTTTATTTTTATCTATCCACATAAATCATAGTTTTATATATTCCAATTTTCTTCAAAAATGACCCAGAAGTTTTTAAAAATAATAATTGGTACGTTTATATGCAAAGAATGAAAATGACTTGAGTTCCGACCTTCGAAATATTGTTAGTATTGTTGTTTTATTCCAATTAATTTATTTTTTCATACTACATATTTTTGTGAATTGAAAAAATATATTCTCGACTTTGATTAATTTCTCCCTAGTTTGAGATGAATTTTTCCACAACTGGTAACATTATTCACGCCAACTAGGAACGCATAATGACTTATGGCGAGTGTAAGACGTAGCTGTCACGCACACTATTATAACAGACATGGATTGTTCATTTTAGGTCGTTTGCAGCGCGACACTCTATCTAGACATATAAATAATCTAAGTGCTAATGCTTACAATTCAATAATTAGGTTCAAATTTCTATAGCGTATTTTGAATGTCTTTGTTCAAACAGCAATGTCAAATGTTGACGTATGTCACTTGGATATACGACAAACTTGTTTTAGACTTAAAATAGTTTTATAAGAGACTAGCGATCGGCCCCGGCTTCGCATAGGTGCAATGTAGCTTTAAATTGGTGTTTTTTTTTTTTAAAATCGGTCGATTAGTTTTCGAGTTAAATCTTAACAAACAAACAAACAACCAATCAAATCTTTCCTCATCGTCCCTTCCCCTTTATCATATTAGTATAGACAAACATTACTGACTCCATAAGTGTGTTTTTCCTTTGTAAGCAAAATAATGAATACTTCAGTACTTCAGTGTGCTATTTAGATTATAAATAAATGTATATTTTTAATATGTGATATAAATGAAATAAAATTAAGACAATTATATATACATTTTAATTGTGGCTACAAAATTATTTAAAAGGATTTAGGTCTAAAGGTTAAACGACGTCTTATCTATGCTTTTCATTTACATAATTTTCTTTATCAGAGTAAAATCTAAAAAGCATTTCAAAAGTATCTAATCCCCTGTCGCAAATATTGAAATAAAAACTTCCAAAAAAATCACTACACAGGTAGGTCCACGCCATCCGTACTCTCAAAAATCATTCCAAGGACGTGTAAAAAGGGGCGAACGAAACTGATCCATGATCACTCGAAGTCGTCGTGAATGAGTGACTGAATGAATGAATGAGTGAGTGGTTCGGCTTGGGACACCAGTTGATCGGGCATGATGCGCCCGTGTTCGTCAAAGTCAACGGATTGATAAGGGTGGAGTGGAGTCGTTTATTTTTTTTTAAATTGAGTCTAGATAGAATAAGTACCTAATGAAAGTTGACGTCAATAAAACAATGATTTTATTATGGTCATTACAAATTATTTTAATATTTACTGAAAAATTTCATACGTTTAAATATCATAATTTAATATGTATTTATAACAATAAATTATAGGAACCGAAAGAAAAATAAATAATTTATATTGTACATCAATATTGACACCAAATACCTACATACTGTAAACAGTTTAAACAGTATATTGAAATTTTACTCTTACCATATATGGTATAAGTTTTTGCTAACCTAGTTTCATACGTTGAACCAGCGGGCGTACGCGCGTAAATTTGTCATTGACGCCGTTTATTTACGGGACACGTCACAAATCGAACGCGCTGTTTCATTGAGCTCCTTTTTTCGCGGCAACACGGGTTATCGAATGCATTAAAATACGCGACAATAGTGGCTGTGTAAATCAAAAGGCCATAAAACGCCACAATTCGACCGGGGCGACTCCATAGCAGCGCTGTGCTTGATTTATACGATCGTCGGTGCGAACGTACCTCGGCTTTTTTTCTCCGCTTTATTGATGGTGCTCGGTTAAAAAGTGGCCAGGGCGGGCCGGCTAAGCGAGCGACGTCAGAATTTGTAAATGATTTTTCATCCGACTCATCCCGCGTTTTCGGGCCATTTGTCAGCGAGTGAAAAAGATGCATGTACGCGGTGTGATTTTTTTTATTTTTTAGGCTTTTACGCGACTCCATTGACATGTGAAACTGTGTTAGCGTCGATCCAGTTTATAAATCTGCCGGCTTTTACGCTTTCAATCTTTTAATTCGACGGTTTTTGTTACATTCGAATAGATTGTTTCCTATCATTGCTTTGTGAATTATGAACATCAGACATATCTCTATATCTGGCTGTTATGGTGGTTTGCTACTTACATAATTTAGGAATATTTTTTACGTTATTACTATTTAAGAAAATCTCTCTTGATATATAATACATATCTTGTTATAGCACAAAACTATTTTATTAGTATTTTAATGTAGTTTATTTTTAGTTAAGTTTTGTAGTCAAATTTTAACTACATTAATATTTACAGAAATGAATTCCTGAATTTGTAGAACATATTAGGATCTCATCAACAGTCTTGGTCGATTACCCAAATATAAAAAAAAAATGTAAAAGAATCGTGGTGCAGTGATTGAAGAACCTCGCAAAAATGTTGGCCAACGATTGGACGCCAAACCGCGAAGCCATTTATTTAGCACTATTTACGTGAAACCCGAATATTTATGACTCCAACACCACGCGAACACGCGGTACTCGCTTTTATTTAAAATCCTTGCTAATAAAATACAAAACTACAAAGAATGTAAATTAAGTAAATCTAAATCAATAAACACGTTTGTATTAGAGAGTGTTATTGAAAAAAAAAATAACATTTTTTTTCAAATTAGTTTAGTAACTATGTAGTTTTATGTACGAGTATAGTATCTACAGAAGAATGTGATGCTTAATATCTCAGCTACAGGGTCAATGATGCGATGTCAGCCTATTTCTTTTACTTCGGGTTGTCGGAAATTCATTGAATTAAGCCGACCGAATCTGCACTTCACAACTTTTCCACTTGGAAATGGAGTTTTGTTACCCATTAATAAAAGAATACTTTTAACAGATAATTATCTTTCATATTTCTAATTATAATTATAAAATTGTTAAGGTGGAATTTGAACACACGACCCATCGGAACGCAAGTCCGATGTATGACCCAACACACCAACGAATCCGTCAAAATAATTGTCTTTATTAGTAAATATAAGTTTTTAATTGCATTAAAGAAATAATAAAGTATTTAAAATAAAAAAAAATACAGTTGTTCAACTTCTATCTTCAATTAATGTACTTATATAGCATTACAAATTAAAATATGTATTAATACAGTTATGACTGTTAAATAAGTAAATTAAATAAAACAGTATACGCAAAAGGATGTAATTAAAAATACACTTGCAGTACAAAGATGCACGAACTCTTTTCAAATGCTAAACATACATCGGAACTTCGTAATAGCCTTTACTTGTACACAAAATGAAAACAATAAAAAATAATTTCTCTTCGTAAATAACGATTATGGGGCGCATTCGGGCAATTACATACTCAGGGTTGGTTATCATATTTTGGGGCCCCTGTCGTTGTAGACGAGCGACTCACACAAGTAGTCGGAGATCTACGAAAGAGATCCAAGTTACTTACAGTCTGCTCCTGTTGAAAAAATCTGGATTTTAGTAAAGGGTATAAAATAAAAGTCACTTGTTATGTATTGTTAATTATAACAAGTTTTATAATTTTTTTTATTTCTTTCAATTTGCCTGTTAAGCAGACTTCTTATTACATTGTACCATATCATAGCCGTACTAGGAACGTGTCAGACAAAAAAAAATATTTGTGTTGAAAAGTTTATGACTAAATTAAGACTATGTCCATTAGGCTGTTAAGTCATCGATCAATTCATGTACGTCAACAATTGTCGAGAATATTTTGCCGATGTTATTTGATTCAAGTGGCATAATAGTTCGTGCCCAATACGTACATAGCACGGTCATACTACGATACGGGATAGTGGTCAAACTCCTAAAAACTTTAATTGTGCCTCAAATATTCACAATTTTTTTAAAATAGTCCTTAAAACTTTTAGTGTTATAACTTATTTTTGCACAGTATTGACATACTTACTATATGCATGTATCCTAAATACCAGTTTTAATTCATACTCTGATCAAAATCAATTTCATTATGAGAAAACCTAAGGTTTGCAAATCAATAATCTGACATTTTTTTCAAATATCTATACATAAAATAGTCGCAAGTTTATTCAGCGCGACCAAAAAGTCGCAAATACAACACCCAGCGGGCCCGTTAACACGGTTAATAATAGGCTCCTTACCCCCGCCTTATCTGCAGTATTAAACCATAAAACATTATAATTTACTACCCCACGTCGCGGCGCTATGACGCTGCGCACTCGGCACAGTGTTGTTCAAACTGTTTCAACTATTACATCGCAACACCTTTCTGTTGCCTTATGTATGAATTAAAATTGAGTTTTTAACATAGATTTACTATATTTTGAGCCAAATAGTAATAGTAAATTCATGTGAAAGTTTGAGAAACTTTAACGATTCACAAAAGAGGAATCTGTTGTCAATATAAGAAATATTATTATATATTTCAATTAATTTACAAAATAGATTATAAGATGTATGTTTAAATAAAATACTGTATACCGGATTAAAACGCGATTTATTGTTTAAATTATTTATCCCGACGTTTCGGATGCTTTTCAGCAACCGTGGTCGCGGGAGACTGAAAGACGTCATCTTTCAGTCTCCCGCGACCACGGTTGCTGAAAAGCATCCGAAACGTCGGGATAAATAATTTAAACAATAAATCGCGTTTTAATCCGGTATACAGTATTTTATTTAAATGTGTGATACTCGCGTTAATAAAAGACAATATTAAGATGTATGTTACATTTATATGTGAACAGACAAAGAAGCTAACCCTTTTTAATTAAACAAATTTCAACAAATTAATAAATCATTAATAACACTGGTTTGCGGTTTTTCTCATTTGGAAATATTAATATAAAAAGTAGCCTATGCCCCTAACTTTTCATTTTATTAAAAATGTAAGTAACAAGTTAAAAAAAATCGACATAAAAAATGGTGTATACAAATCCTCAATGTCACCTGGTTGCAAAAAAATGTCCTTTTAATTTACAAGTCATTTACATTATAATGATTACATAATTATTTGTGACACTAAGAATATTAAGTACGTATTTTAATATAATGAACATATGAAAGCAATATTGTCAAAATTCAATTAAACTCACTTGTTTATATTCTATTAGACCCAATATGAGTATAACATATCATCAGACTTCATTAACCCTTCATAACAGCAACGCGGTAATCCCCCCAACGCCGTAATTTGAGAACCGCTGGCGTGATACTTAAAAATAACGAGAATCTAGCAAATATTGTAATAGCCTTTCTCACTCTGTATTTAGTGGTGGCCGCTTACTGAGTCAACGTTTTTGTCGATGTCGATGAAGCCCCCCGTTTGCCTCCCATCGATAAGGCACGCCACATCCCTATATGTTATGTTTTGTGTTAATAGACCTTGTTAATGGTTATTGTTGGGTTAGAATTAGTGATGTCTGTTCGTTATATTTTAGGATTACGTCGTGTGTTTGTTTGTTAATGCTAATTTTGTTGGGTCTACAATATAAGTCGTTTAAGTAATTCTCGCTCTAAGCATCGTAATAATCCTATTTAACTGGAATTATATTCATGCAAAATTTAGATATGCATAATTTTTTTTAAATAATTGAATATATATAAGTCTTTAATTATTTTCTTGACAATATTTGAAGTAAGGAGCCGTGGCAAGGATTAAATGGCATATGGCATAAAAAGTCTATGTCCGTCATCGGGGTTAAAGCTCCTTAAATTTTATCAAAATCGGTTAAGCATCCTTGAATACGTTACTGACAGGGTGACCTTCGCATTTTAATAATATTAATTAGTATGGCTTATGTTGACTGTCGTATGCTTTTTTGCAAACCCTATTATTCACTGTGTACTTTTGCAAAAAATATTACAAAAAATATTATCACAATTTACAAACTTATGTTAATAAAGATTTACTAGAATAGAATCGAAGACTTCTTGATGCTTCTTAGTCAGTCAGTCACGATAAAATATAGATTGATCACTTGGCTACAAAGTTAATAAATAATCAATTCATTTACTTATCTTTTCTATTAGCGTATGCCACACGTCTAAACCCTGTGCTAATATCGAATAATACAATGTATATAATATATATGATAAATAAATATATCGTTTCCCCGAAACAATAGTCAGAAAGGCCAATAAAAACATACAAAGTATTACCACATGAGTGTTAGGTACGGCTGCACCGAATATTAACAGTATATCACGAATAGTAGACGCGTGGGACGCGAGTCTACTGCTATAAGTTACAAGCGAAAGCATTACTAATACGTTTTATATACAGTACAATCTATTTTAATATTATAAAGAGGAAAAATTGGTATGTTTGTTTCTTTGTTACGATTTAACTCAAAAACTATTCGACCGATTTTAACAGTTAGAAATCTACATCTTCACCCAGTAACATAGGCTGTATTTATTTCACGAAATAGTTAGGGATCCCTACTAAAACTTGAATAATGTAACCCAAGGTGTAAAAAAAGGTCGTAGTGAGTAATCTCTGGATCTACTGAACTGTATTTTTTTTGTGTACAGTACATCAACTTTGCACCCGTGCGAAGCCGGAAGGTGTTATTAGTAAGTAATAAGGGAATGAGTAGGTATATATATAATTATATTGACTTGATAGTCGCTTGACGCTGCAGAAGCATAATTTTTTATAATTCCTATATGAAAAATCATAAGCGCTAAGCAAAATCAGCAAGTTTCGTCAATCATCTTGCTTGAATTAAAAGTCAAGGATAGAATATCTAGCCCAACGTTGAGCACAGCCGATATTTTTGTTTCAAAGTGAGGGAATCTTTAATCAGGTGCTTTTTTACTTAAAGATGTCTGTATTTTTAAATATATTTTTTTTGTTGGTACATAGAAAGACGTCAATTGATATCGACGGTCACTCCCCTTCGATCACCCACTTGACTTCTTTCACAAATTAATGTTCATCTAATTTAGTATTGGAAGTTTTCAAAAGCTTATCACTTACACCATACGCCTTCCTTTATCAAGTACGTTGGTCGAGATTATAGTAAATCTAGTGACTGTTACTGTATTGATACAACTATCTGTTTGTAATCCATTGTTAATGTTTATTCTGTTTTTGTAAATTTACTTATCAACGTTCTGTTGTAATACTCGGTCAATATTAGACGTGTCTTTTGCGTGTACAATCCGTGGATTACTGTTTTACGGTACAAGGATTTTGGTTTATTATTTGGTGATCTATTTCAACTTTCAAATATTTGTTATTGCAAATGTTTAGGTAGAGAAAAAAATCACTGAGAATTTTAATTATTCAATAATAGAGTAGAGAGTTTTGTAGGGAGGATGGGTAAACAAGCGATTGATGAATCTGGTTGAGTTGGGACTGGTCGATTCCTGATTCAAATTCAAAAATCATTCATTCATTCAACATACACATAATATACATTGATGCAACCATTACACCATGTTCCACCTGATTAAACAATCGTAACTCGATCGGGGATTTTAGTAGATACATTATTTTTTTAGGTTCTTGAGAGTAGAGTACATACCTACATTCCCGAGTGGAGTTTATATCAGATACTTTTTTGTGCATGTTTCAGTTATCATTTTTTTGTACAGGCAAGTAGGTGATGAGTCTTCTCTGCCCTACACGAAACAACTAACCCGGGACTTAAGTTGTTAAACGCGCCTTGAAACTTACCTAGTGCATGGAGACAAACAAAATAATTTTCAGTTAAATTTATATTGTAAACTAGCAACGAGCCACGGCTTGACACGGGTGCAATATAGATGTACTATACACAAAGAATAGTCTATGTTATGTCTCATTATGTAACTTTATATTGGTGAAAGAATATTTAAAATCAATCCAGTAATTTTTTAGTGTATTCATAACATACAAAAATACAAATCTTTCCTCTTTATAATATTAGTATAGATAAAAGACACATGATCAAAAGTTATTACAACGCGTACAAGATGTATTCACTGATCAAATCTCTTGCACTGCGAATGTGCAAGGTGGTGTGAAAATGGAATTAAGGAGGGGGAGGAATGCAAAGGAATCGACCCGCCGGGGACTAAAACGTCCCCAACCGGACACTTTGAACGAATTATGACGGTCATTATTAGAGCGTGGACAGAATTAAATTGCCCCCCTCGGCCCCCACCCACCCCGAGCATGCCCGCATAATGATACCTGTCTGATACTCGTGTACTTATCTTAACCCTGTGAGGGTTTGTTTTTATTTATGGGTTAATACTTTTTAATGGTAATAGGGTAACTGGACCGTATTTCTTTGGCTTTCATGATGTATGACTGAATCTTAATGTTTATTTGGTGAGGTACAACTCATAGGAAAATCTTCACGGCTTTTCTAGCTATGATGAGTAGTTCGTAACCCCGAGGAAATTTCGAAACACATAATATTTAACGCTGGAAGTAGTAAATTATGTATATATAGGAATACACCAATAGATATAAATAATCTGGAACCGTTGAGAATAGAACTCGCAACCCTTACATTGCATTGCCATTAATCAGTTTTCCTAAAATATTGCTATAGTAAAGTAATTTTAATTCAAAATCATGCTGAAAAACTAAAAAATATTTCAGGCAAATTGAGTTTTGTATATGTGAAAATATTATTTTAGGAAAACAACCTCTTAAATATGACGAGATATTGAGACAATAGATTAAGCAAATGAATAACCAAACAAACATACGAAATATATGAATACCGTTCCTCCATACAAATAATTGTAATCCAAGTCATATGCAATAATTCAAAGAAAATGGCAATTTATCCCGTCTATGTGTGAGTATCTGTCTCTGTGTGCACGTTATCAGCACGTGTAGGTAGAATTAAGTTTGATTTATTCGTCTTTATATCGTAAATGGATTAGGGAAGGGCTCTAATGCCCCTTTTATGGCCATAATTGTTGGAGACATCTGACTTATATTTGTTAATCAAAATATGCCTTGACGTTCGCAAAACGGTATGAGAATATTATGTAACCGTACTAAACCTGACCGCTTCTGTGGTTCAGTGGTTAGCGTAATGAGGTCCTGGATTCGAATCCCGGGGAAACAAGAAATAAAAAAAAAAATCGGCCAGGCAGGGCACAGAAGGCTGACCATCTACTTGCCTGTAAATAAAAATGATCACTGAAACGGACACAGAAATGAATAGAAAAATAGAATAGAAGTCAAATAATGTAATGATAAGAGTATTTATAAAGCAACACTTAAACATTATATTATATTATACTTTATAGTAATCATTTCCTTTTTTAAGTCAGAGAAATGTTGTTGATAAGGTATTTTTTAAAGTATCTCCATCTACATTTTAAGTGATCTATGTTTTTATGAGAAATAAATTATATAACCCTGATAATTTGACTTTCAATGGCTTTTCAGGCATATGTGACTGTAAAATTTAAATTTTTTTCACCACGAAAACGTGATTGCTAGGAAAAAATCGCCGGCTATAAACCATACCTATGAATATACTTAGTGAGAACTAGAAAAAACCTATCGTTTGTGTTTAGAAAAAATATTTACTTTCATTCACACAATTTCTTTCTACCAATTTATAGTTGAATTCTGTGAACTCAGGCGCATTAGCCGGACATTGAGACTGTGTGCCTGTTTCTCCACTATGTCACACTCGATGATATAATACTTGTATTTTTTTTATCCATTTTAATTTTCATTCCTCGTTTCAGGTACGTTATGACTGCTGGTTCGATAATGTTTGTAAGAATTAATACTGTAAGTTCTAAATTAATTATATTTTCTGTACTATTAAATATTCCAATATGATTTATACTGCAACACCAAACAACTATTCATCCATAAAGAAGTTCCAATACTATTTTCCCTTTAAGAGTATTTACTTTTAAAGGGACATAGTATAGTCGATTTACCAGAGAATTTCATGTATTGTCCGTAATCCGATTTCGATTATCACCGCATAGCACATCCCAATAAGTTTACGATATAAAATCCCAAATATTTACTGGTCATAATACAGTTGGTGCTCTAATACCTGCTTAGATTATGGGTGAAAATCAGCGTGGTAAGTTTTTGCTGTGAGGCTGAAGTTTTACGTACGCTGAGAGCGCGGCGTTTGGACTGCCAAATATTAATTTTTGTTTTATTTGTTTAGTTTTTAAGTAATCTCTGTTAAATGTTATTGTGCAGTTAATAGCCTTCTCTCTCTTTCTGCTTTTTAAATACATTCTTTAAATCATTTAAAACTAAGTGCGGTCTCAACCGTTTTAAATATATCTCGAGTTGAGCATCAGAACGCACGACAATCACCTGGTCGGATCTCATCGCGTCGTGCAGTAGCCGAGTCGGCCGCGACCCTAACGATGCTAAATCTTACCTTATTACCCTGCCATCGCCTTCAGTCCTAAGTAAAATAATGCATTGTTCTTGGAATTTTAATCTATATTATTATAAGAAGATTTGTATGTTTGTAACGAATATAATCAACTACTGGACCGATTTTAAAAAATCTTTCACCAATAGAAAGCTTCATTATCAGTGAGTTACATAGGCTATTGTTGTGTATAGGTGCCCCGTGCGAAGCCGCGGCGTATAACTAGTTGTTTATATGTTAAAATATCACAGAAAGTTGCGTTGCTAATACACGGACATACGTTTGTTTTATTTAGTAAAATATATAGTTTGATAAAATTAAAACAGAATAGCTTGAAGCTTTGACCTCGAAATTTTATGCCAGATATCGACGCGAGCGCAGGATATTTTTTTTCGTATGAGCCTACGGAAATTCATTGACAGAATCTCCATCATAGTCTAGTTTGATAGTCTGATAGTTTGATAGTCTTTGACGGGCACGTTGGCGCATTCGGTAGAACACCTGCCGTGCGCATCGCTGGGTCGTGGGTTCGAATCCCACCGGAGAGCACATGTTTATAAATTTCTGTATGTAAGCATGTTTCCCCACGTCTGGTAACTTCGGGCATTGATCGGATGGGAGGAATATCTAAATTCCGACCGGGTAACGAACCACCGTTCATAGATGGAAAAACCGTGAAGTGCATATTGCGCGTTTCGGTTTCAGTCTATGGATTTCCGAATGCTCGAAGTAAAAATTAGGTTGACAGAGCATCATTGACTGGTGTTCTGTGGCTGAGGTGTCACCTACAATCAAGTGAACCTCATGCTCGTCTGTCGATATCTGTCATAAAAAAAAAGGTTACAAAAAGTTATGAACACGTCTAACACGATGGTAATCGACTTCGGAAATCCTCGATAAGGCTTTTTCTTTCGAATAAAATAATCCTTAAAGAATTTTACACATATTGTAGGCTTGTACTAAATTAAATAAAAACAATTAAGTCAACTGTAGTACATCGTAATTATCCCTTGCAGGGCTGCCCACAACAAAGGCCTAATGAGTATTTCGACGGCCCTAATGAATCAGGATTGAGCAGCCGTGTGTTTATTCAAATGAGGCGCTCTTGTTCACCTGATTAAGGAGCCAACGGCACTTGCTACTGTCTTTTGTCCAGACCTATTCTTAGAGACAACATAGACGTCTCACATATCAATAAAAAATCAACCGAATGTAAAGAATTTTTAGGACATACGGGACATCGTAGGTATTTAGGTAAAAATAATAATAATCACACCTCAACGGATTTTTTTAAGTTAGATATCGACAGACGAGCATGAAGTTCACTTGATGGTAGATGATACAGCCACAGAACATCAGTCAATGATGCGACCTACTATTTACTTCGAGCATTCGGAAATTCATAAACGGAATTTTCGATATTCCTCCCACCCGTTCAATGCCCGAAGTTAGCAGACGTGGGGAAGACATGTTAACAGAAAGTAATAATCATGTCATCCCGGTGGGATTCGAACCGACGACCCATCGTTGCGCACGGCAGGTGTTCTATCGAATGTGCCAACGAGCCCGTCAAAATCTTATACTCTTCAAATGTACTATGTAGTTAGAATATGTAGTAGAAATTACTTAGTTGAATTTTAAAGCGAAATAATAAAAAATATAATATATTTAACTTATTTTTGATTCAAAGATTGAAAAGTGAAGAAATGCAAGTGGTAAAATGATTTCACTTAATTCAGGAAATAAAATGAAAGTACTAGGTCAGCGATAGTGTCCTGCCTCGTCTTGTGATTTTCAATAAATAATAAAAGGCTTAAAATAAAAAAATAATGGGTGTTTATCTATACTAATATTATATAGAGGTTAAGTTTGTGAGGTTGTAGGGGGTAATTTCTGGATCTACTAAACCGATTTTAAAAATTCTTTCACCAATAGAAAGAAAGTTATCACCGAGGGACATAGGCTTTTTTGTACATCAACATTGCAACCGTGCGAAGCGGGGGCGTGTTGATAGTTTTTTTATATATATAATATTATAATATACATGTATAGTTAAATGAAGAGATAAAACAACTTTATTTTAATGTTAAATGTCAAAAGTCGAGCAAAAAGCTCATACGACGAAAGGTCAACCATCAATCATTCAGTGAACCCGTTCTATTTTCATATTGGTGAAAATCTATAAACTGGAGTCGAAACGAGAAATGCATTTCACCACTACCTTTCCATCTACGAACGGGAACAGAAATACACTGTCTATACGTACATCCGTTTATAATTAATTCATCGATAAATAAGTAACTGTGCCATCTCAGAATAAGAAATTATTTTTCTAAAGCCTCCTGTAGTAAATATAGGGTTTGAGAAGTTTGTATGGTCGGAGTCGTAATTTCTAAATAGAATTAAGTTTGCGCCTGTACCTACATATTCCAATTAGTAATAATTCCTATTCACGTCACAGATTTGACCTCCCCTCACTTCCTTCATTTGCAGAGTCTAAGTTAAAATCAATTATGCCCGCGATTGTTTCGTTAGTGGAAGCAAATGTTTTTTGTCCTTCTCCCCCCCACCGCCACCCCGTTGTCGCATCCTCCTCCCTCCTCTTTGTATTCAGTGGACGAACTGTCTCGCTGCGGATTTCTTTTGATGAAGTCAGTCTTGTGATTGTGTGCATTTTGTTCATTTGGTGCAATGTTTCTTGTCGTTCGTATTGATAGGATGTTAATTTCAACAAATAAGGCTTGATTTTGATTGGAGTTGGATGTGTACAAAACGCAAAATGGACGCTTTAAACTTAAATAGTGTACCAGGAGCTCATAATATTCACGGAGCTTTCTCGATTCTTTTAAATCTTAACTTTATTAAATGTTTGAGCTTATTTCACTTTGATTTAAATATAGTTAATATCATCATACATTACGGATAATTTTAAATAATATTATCAGTAATATATGAAGATACTCGTATGAGTAATTAAACTGAGTTCATATATAGGTATAACTAACAGATGTTCGTAGGTAGATTACCTTAGCAAAAAAAAAATATTTACCATTATTCTTTTCTTTTGTTAAAAACGCCAGGTTACCAAATCTATCTTATGTTATTTGTTTAGAGAAACCAGGCATAAATGAAACAATAACCCTAAGTAGATTTTTTTACATATTGACACATAATACGTGAAACTTCTAATAGTAATTGCTATAAAAATACATACAGCTAAATTGAAAAATAATTTATACTTTTCAAATGTGTAGTAAAGACGAATAAAATTATACATACATTTGTATGTATTAAGTGGACATATATAATACGTAATAGACAGTAATAAGACATGAAGTACCAGGAGCGCATAACTCTCACGTAGCATTCCCTTGCCGTCTTAGTATTGAGGCGTCTTGATGCAGTCCGGTGCGACACAGGCGGAATACTAATTCATCAATTATCGGACGGACGTTGATTTTAAGTAGGTAGTTAGGCACTAATTTGATTTTTGTATGTGCCTAATGGAATATCGATGCGTTTCAAGACAATTTAATTTCGTAAAACAATTATACTCGTAATATTTATCTGACTCAACTGTTATGTAGGTATTACGCAAAAATGGAAACAATTATTACTTTTCTATTATTCAACTTGCGCGCGCATAATATCCTTTTTTTTAATTTAAAAGATTTTTGTTATATTTTGATATTACATATACTTAAGAGTAAAATTTTTGTAGTACAATGCTTTCTTGTTAACTCAACCAAAGCTCACAATCATAAAACCAAAAAACAAGACATTTTCTTGCCACAAAAAATGGCCGGTGTTGGGAATGATCATGGTCGGCGGTGTTCACTTTCCATCATTCGCCCAATTACGTATACATATTTCAATCTCGAACTGAAAACTTGTAGTCCAATCAGGTAAAGTTGAGCTATTTTGTAGTAAAATATTATTAAATCAGATTTGCCTCTACAAAATCATCTATACCTCTTATTAGTATATATACGTAATTAATTTTACTTGCTTTTCCTTAGATATCTATATTGATAGGCACCTATCTAATACCCTAAGTATTGGAAAAGTTCATTATCTATTCCGTTACTGATATAAAATTGTGTCGAATAATCTAAATAAATAAGAATAATAATACGTCAATTGACACACATAAAAAACAAAAATATCGCTGTTATCAAAAAAAAGACATATAGGAGATTGCTCGAAATGAAACAAAGTATCTTCATTACACAAATAGAATTAGCTTTTCTTCGACTTGAATTTCTAATTAAAATATATTTAAATCAAATATAACATTAATATATATGAGGTAAATTCATAATTAACGTATGCTAGTGACCGCCCGCGGTCGGCCCGCTGTTTTCAAATGTTGATTTAACTGTGAAAAGTCATTAGGTGTTGGGTATTTTGCATATATTCTCAGTGAAAGTGTTCAAAGGCTAGAGGTTAAAGAGTATTTATATATGTTAAACAAAAGGCTATAATGAGATAGATAAAAAAATACAGGAATGTATGAATATTTATATATAAAAATCGTTTTCATGACATTTATTAAAATGTGTGTTTTGTGTAAGAATATATAGTCAAAAACACGTGACCAAATAATATACTTTTTTTTAAATATGTAGGTAAATTGGCGATAGAATTCGACACTAAATTAGATTAATTGATAGTCACTGTGATTGAGTACATGATTGTCCGTTGTATTTGTGATAGAAAGTTCTTGGTTTGATTTCCGGGGAAACAGAAATAAATTTAAGTCAGACCTGTAACGAAGGATCAGTTAATCAGACACATAAATGTATCTGCCTCACGCCTACATTTTGCTTTACATATTAAGGTATTCAACATATTTATTTTTATGTTTTTTTAAAGGTTATCCTGTATTAATTGTACCAATATGTTACAACATGAACAGATATGACACTTATAAATACGTTAGCACTCTTTGGCAGACATCAAAAAGGTGCATTCATTAAAAATATTGTAATGTCCAACGACAGACAGACGGCCGGAAACCATAATACATTGGTCTTCAAAAATAATATTTGACTTCAAAAAAAGCCAACCAATAAATTTGTCAGCCGAGATTGACTGATGAACTCGATGTAATGGCGTAGAAAGATTTAGACGCGCCCATTGCTGTCTTTGATCTCGAAATAATGGAGGGACATTGATTTTGTCTAATTAGACACTATTTTATGGTAAGATACGTTAAAAAATAACTATATGTTTGAATATACAGTAGCTCGTTGATGAATCCAATAGATACCCTCATGTGTTTAAATTAAATTATACTTTTACCGAATTTAAACGCAATTTATTACATTACACACTAGCCAATATTGCGATAATATCGAAAATTATTTTAGCAAATATCTTATAGGACTAGAATTCGTGTATACGGTGATATTAGTTATTTCGACTATGTGTTTGCGTGTTGTTCCCACGTTAATGTAAGTATGTGCTTCTATTTCACCATGCCTACTGCTGATAGAGGACCAACCTTCATTTGTTTTCTTCGTTTATTTTTTTATTATTGTAATAAGTTACTTCAATATGTCATGTGGAGCATAGTGTAATGGTTGCAGCTCCTTACAAACATTTTGTAAAACCAAAAACTTGACGATTAAAAAGAGTGGTGGAGAGTTTAATGCCAGTTCTTCTCGTTCGTTCTACACCCTTGATTTGAGAAGTGGCAGTAAATGTAAAATTAGAAGGATTTAATTTTTATTTTTTATTGACGTTCATAAGTGTACAGTGTGTTACCTAAATTAATAAATGATTTTTGAATTTGAATTTATCAACTCCGTAGAATATAAAATGGCGTTAGTATGACAACTTTGTGAAAATTCAAATCAGACAGCTGTCACTTAACACGTTTACACTTTGCCCGTGACCACGCTTGCTGAAAAGCATTCGAAAAGTCCGCGTAAATAATATAATTAATTAATCGAGTTTAAATCCGGTAAACGTAATTTTATTTAAATGTTACTCGCGTTAATAAAAGACAATATTATCTTCATGCATCACACCCCTACTTTTTTAAATGATTTAGATGAAATTAAAAGTAGCTTCTATCCTTTCTAACTCTATGGATGATGATTCGATCATCGACTGATTGATTTAAGCTCCTTGTCCTCTTTCCGGCCCTTTCAACGGCTTTTACAAACTTTATCATTTTTTTTCTCGGCGCCATGATGATGACAGTTCCCTAATGATTGAGTGAGTGTCGAATTAATTGAATGTGTATGTTTTTTTAGAATCCTTGTGTTTTTTGTATGAAAAATCAAGTAGAAGGTTTTTGAGAATACTTTTTGTTCACTTACGTATAAGTGATGTTTGACAAATATTGAATGGTGGTTTTGACATTGACTTTTTTGTAGTGGAATGCAGCTTTGAATGCATTGACAATATTGTTGATGGAAGTTTGAATGTCTTAAGTTTTTAAAATACGTATATAATATTAAATGCACGTTAGTGAAATGTTTGTATTGAAATTAAGTCAATTCTGACATAAATGCGACCACGTTTTTGTGTTTCGTAGCTGCGAAATATATTATAGCCCTAATGATCAGTGTTCAGATTCTAACTCTTTTTTTAAATAATGAAATACATGGGATATTTATTTTGGAAAATATATTTCATTTCCTATACAAATTTTTACCTAAAATTGAAATAAAAGAAAGGGGGGCCTTCGTGGATTTCCAAATTTCTCAGCACACACCTTCTTATCTTCTCTTCTTATCTTCTCACGGCAATCCTATCCTTACAATCTATGTACATTCGCCTGTTAAAACTGCGTTGGACAGTCATACATACATTTTTATGCAGATAAAGTCAATAAAACTATTTTACTATCCGTTTATAACATAAAGCCGTGTTTATAGTATTTGATTTCCATTCATATTATTTCGGAAGAGTTAAGCGCTTTGTTTCACTTAAATATTTTATTGACAGTAGAAAAGTATAATGCCACAGACTAACTTATAATAGAGAATCCGATTAAAATATTTAGAATTACACATCCCCTTTTAATTACCATTACCATTTACGTTATTGTTTTATCAATAAAAATAAAATAAAACTTATACAGCACATCCTTCATATGTTATTACGTAAATTTTTGACGGCCTAGTTGGCGCGTTCCGTGGAACACCTGCCGTGCGCATCGATGGGTCGAGGGTTCGAATCCCACCGGGACGACATGTCTATAATTTTCTGTAAGCATGTTTTCCCGATATCTGGTAACTTCGGGCATTGATCGGGTTGGAGGAATATCGAAATTCCGACCGGGTAACGAACCACCGTTCATAGATGGAAAAACCGTGAAGTGCAAATAGCGCGTTGCGGTATCAGTCTATGGATTTCCGAATACTCGAAGTAAAAATCAGGTCGACCGCGCATCACTGACTGATGTTCAGTGGCTGAGATATCACCTACCATCAAGTGAACCTCATGCTCATCTGTCGATATCTGACATAAAAAAATATAATAATTTGCGGTGTATATATTAATGATAAGTACTTTATTAAAATTTTGATAAAAATGACACATGACAGTGATTAATGTTACTCGTCTATCATTGATAATTTACGACAAATAAATTATTATAAATAACTTCGGCTATCGGTTTTTATCTTCTTGTTTTTATCGCGTTTAATCATCGGTATCTACTATAATTATGTGGAATATTAATATCATTGTCGCATTCTAGGAAAAATTTGAGTGACGCTTTTGAAACACACATACAAATAAAATTGACTCGCGGCATATCTTAAGCAATATATCAGCTCAAATACTGATAGTCCAAATTGAAGTATTAAATAATTAATCATGTAATTTGATGTAAAAAGGATTATTTGATTATTTTATTAGACAACAATAAATACATATAGAATTAAATACTATTTCAATGTCAAAAAACTTTTTTTCTTTATATTAATTATTGATTACCGATGTTCCGAGTACTTCTGACTGAATTCGGAAAGGAGACATGTAATTTAAGAATAAGAAATTCTTATAGTACACTGATCTATAGGCTACAGTAGGTATACTTATTGTGTAAAAAATTAGAGCAAAATCGCTCTAATCCCTTATGCTAGGATTATAATTTGTCTTTGCATTATTTTTACCAAAACTGAGTAGGGTAAAACGCATCTAGATATGTTGTGTCTAGATGCGTTTTACGTATACAACCTTGGCGCAGCGGTCATGTGCGTTGCGTTTGGAAGCAACGGTCCCGGGTTCAACCCCCGGGATATAAATTAAAAGAAAAAAGTTTTTGTCGAACATAGCGCAGAAAACGATAATTTACTTACCTGCAAAGATAAAGGAACAGTGAAGCAGACACAGAAATATGTCTGCGCCACGCGGACTCGGGGATTTAATCTGTATCCGATCTACTCTGAGCGATAGTTGTAACAGTCTTCAGTAAGTCATTAAATATCCGTCAAAAGATTTAAGTGTGTTTTTACGATCGCAATCCGATATAGTTTGTCTTTTTTACGATAGCATTAATTTTTACATACGATTTTATTGTTCTCAAATTTTATGCCTCTTTTGTATAACTGTTTATCATCATTGATTCATTGACCACGATGTTACTTTCTGGTAGAGCGTAGAAGTTTGAGAAAAATATTTACTGGCAGCTTATTTGATTAAATATATGTACGGATTTTAATATATTTTTTATCAGTTTGTGGTAAGATATACCTTAATCACCGGACATCAGTTATAAATCGTAGATGTGGAAGCGATATATTTTTATTTCGAACATTATAACTTATGGATTACACTACAATAATACATTTTCCGGTGAAGCCTCGACATTTTAATCAAATTTAAAAAAAAAGTACCTAAGTCAACAATGAGTTCAGAAAGCACTGTTCATCTGTTATATTTTCTTTAAGCATTTTAATTTTTAACAACAGGCAATTTTAAACTCGAGCTGACGAAACATTTTTACTCATAGAAAATAAATTATAAACATCAAATCCACTGAATCCATCCAAAAACAAAATTGAAAATATACATCTCAAAACAAAACACCAACAATAATATCGTGATTCCCGATACTGTCTTAACTCAGTATTTTTATTAACACCATCAACCTATAAAAATACCGATGTAAAGCCTTCTCCATAAGTGAATTCGCAATTACTAATATACTTAGGGCTGCTGGCCAATGGGGTAAAATTATGAACGTGGCATAAAATGTAGTAGGTATTGGATTACAAAGAAATATGTAAGATTTCGTAAATTGTTTAGATGCATAGTATTTTTGTGTAAGAACCAGTGTTCGTAGATATTCTGATGTTTTCTTCGATTATATCTCTTCCTTAGAGCTATTGAAATTCAACTAACTAAGCTAAAAAACAACATATAGATTTAAGCATTTATTAAGATGTTGACAACCCTGAACGCACGGTCGCGCGGTCTCACAGACCGTCAATAACAATACTTCAACGCTATCTAAATGGTGTTAGAATTGTTTTCATCAATAACGCACGGAGTGTGGATTCTTGTAGTTTGACGTGGGGTTTTTTTTAAGTAAATTTATAGCCCCCTGTGACGTGATGAGAGGTTAGTGCACGGACATATAATAAATCGTGAGTCGTGAGTGTAAACGGGCGTTAATTTGACGATGCCTTGAACGAGAAACGACATAGTTTCAGATACTTACTTACTTACTTGAGTTCTCATACCGTCCGGTTTCATACCACCAATCTACATATAAGGTATGAGCTATGCCGATTTATAACAATTGTAGTGCTACCTATATATTTGAACGTTCAGTTGTTGGTTCCATTTCTAGCAACAGCGTCATACAAATATTATGAATTCGTTTTTGAGATGAATTTTATGATTGCATTCATAACTCTAAAAGCGTAACTCTGAAAAGCTTTAATTCGTTTTAGCTTTATAAAGTTTCATTACTTCATTCTTTGAAATTTTAAAGTAGTTAGTCCTAGTCAAATACTTATATACCAGACCCGACGGGATTAGAATCCGCGACCTATTGACCAATGAACCAATACGCTAACGAGTTTGACAAAATTGGTATATAAAGGGAATCAAACCGCTATATTCTCCGTCAATCGTTCCTGTGAATGCTTAAAGGTACTATGATGGGACTGATAAATGTACTGCGTGCATAGCCAATAGGGTGACAAAGCGTTGCATGTCCCCGGCCAATGTTCCCGGGACACGGGACAGCGTGTTCACACGATCAGATTGCGTTTGCTTTATGGTACCGAACGGACCCCATTAGTACCGGCTGCTGTCTGAATTGCCTAATTAGAATTACACGGTGCGCGAACTGGTTTTTAGTTTTCGCTATTTACAGACGATCATGATTAGGAATAAAGTGAGAGGACACCTTTGTTAGGTTTCATTGGACGCGGAGTATTTATTTGTTTGAGACACATGACGATTCATTTTGTTTTATGTCAGTTGGTGAGCAAGAACAACTATAGTGAACGACTGTTTTGCTGTTGTAAAAACAATGCTTTCGAAATAACACAGTTAAGATGTTTTTTGTGAGATCGAAGATTTCAACTATTTATTTATAAGATTAATAAACTTTTAATAAATAGTTATGGTACAAGTCAATATTTAAGGCCTTTTTAAATTTAGTTAATATTAAATAATAGCTAATAACAGGATATATCTAGCATCAGAATCTCAGAAATTGAATTTATATTGCGCATAATATCATGTCAATAATGAGTGCAACGCCCCGGTAATCCAGAGACGATATTTTTCCCTCAATGTTATTTAATGTTGCAGTGATTAAAATACAATCTTGTTTTACATTTAACGTATTTATGAAGAGTGCTGTACCTGATAAATGATCTAAATATTTTGAGCTCATCGCGTCTTGATCCATAAAACGTACAATTTATATTTATTTTATTTTATCGCATCAAAGAAATAAACAGGCGCTCCGCGGCATAACACTTTATGCAACGGCATTACCTGAATGGTATGAACACCCGTGGAATGTATACATAAAGATATCAGTTCCGTAACACGAAAGCATTATCGTTGAAATATCGATACAATTTCCTTGATCTGTTAAATAAAATCTCGTCGGTTGACGTTTTGTTTAAATTTATGCACGCGCGTACATCGAGAGGTTGTCGTAAAGTTGAGGGCGTTATGGTCACTGATAAGTGCGGCGTGGAGACTGTCCGCGGGCGACAGGTTTATTGTGGACACCCTACCGGGACGAACTTTGCGTTTTTATTGCGATAAGCTTAGAGTGACTAAATCCGTTTGTGTTTACATCTTGTCATTGTTAGCTTCTAAGTATGCGTATGAGAATTGAATATAGGTACGCCTCAGAGGGGTGAGCACGAAAAAGTATCGAAAGAGTATTCGTATCGTCGAACTGTCATTTGTATGAGATTTTTCATACAACTGACAGTTTGACGATTCGAATACTTTGTCGATAGTTCTAAACGCAAAATATCATCGAAACGGATCAGTCCAATACTATAATCTAGAAATATATTTATTTAATATTTGTTCATAACTTGTTATAACTTCCTGTTAATTATTATTAAGAAAATGAGCTTGCATCTCAGTTGATGAAACGCGAATTCTAAAAATAACTTACGGACTTTAAAAGCGAGAAAACTAAGTAGTTCATTCTATTATAATAGGAAGAGGTACGATTACTTAGTTAAATGCTATCACAAATATATCGCAGCTCCTTTTAAAAGGTGACAATTAAGGGGAACTCCATATTTACTCAGTAGAATGTCATCATCGATCATGAAGCGTCGCAAGCGCAGATACAGCGATAAGATAATATCGAATTGAATGTTTTGAAGTAGCCATTAAAAAGTAAAAAATATAAATATTTTTTACTGTTTTGATGACCTGCGTCGTAGCTAGGCGAATGGGTACCGAGGAGAATTGAGATAAAAAAAGAATTATGTTCTGTTCTGTTCTAATAAGACAAGGTACAGCTGACTGTCAAGTGTCAACTGAATGTTAAGTGCAAAAGTTAACCTTGCCTCAATCGATTCGGCTCATTTAATACTTCTAGCTACTTGGAGTATTAAAAGCTGCACTGAAAATCGGTGCTACGTCGACAAAAAATATTTGGTGGAGCATGTTCTGGGCGTGTTCCCCTTCATCATAGCTAGTGTATTTTTTCTTTTATTAAATAATAAAAAAAAAAACACCATAATTCCGTCCTGATAACATTTTTTTACCTTCCATAATCGTTCAAGACTTCAGTCTGTGGATTTTCAAATGCTCGACAGACTATACCTAATAATTCATCATTGGTATGATGTTCCTAAGGTACATTGAGGAGGTAATTGACGTTTCAAAAGACGACTTAAAGTTTATCTGAATAATGATGAGTTTTGTCACCTACTATCAAGTGATCGCGCTCGTATGTGTAATGAATTAGTTAATTAGTATGAAACGGATAGATTAAAATAAAGAAATAAATAAGCCCTTGAGCTAATTAAGGATAGATTAGTAAAATATTTTTATATTACACATCATATAAAAGCTTTCAAATCGCAAAAATTAAAGACGCTGTCGTGCAACGTCCCACGATGATTGATATATCGTTGCCCGACGGCAATCCGTCACGACGTCGCCGATGTGTCGCCACCCTCTTCATCCATCACACCCTTTTATCAACACTTTGTTTTTTATCACTCTGTGTAGGTGTGACTTATTTTGGAGATTAGTTTTATCTGAGTGGGTAGCTTGATCCAAAAATGACCGTAAGAAATATTGTTATAGCCATACTGTAGCCCATACCAGTACTTGTCCACATTTGTACTTGGTATATATATATGTAGGTATATTTTGACGAGCTCGTTGGCGCGTTCGGTAGAACACCTGCGCATCGATGGGTCGTGGGTTCAAATCCCACCGGGACCACATGTTTATAATTTTCTGTAAGCATGTTTTCCAACACGTCTGGTAATTTCGAGCATTCTTTGAGATTTCGGAATGCTCGAAGTAAAAATAGGTCGATAGCGGCGCATCATTGATTGATGATGTTCTGTGGCTGAGGTATCACCTACCATCAAGTGAACCTCATGCTCGTCTGTCGATATCTAATATAAAAAATTATATATATATAGAAATTGTAATATTTCGTTTTTAGAAAGTATAATCAAATTAAAATCTCGTTAAATTCCCAATCTAAGAAAGAGATATTCCATTCTTATAAATTACTCTTTGAAGTATCAAAACATAACGCGATAAAACAAAATAAAAACAAATATTTGATGTTTATTTTTTACACCACTGAAAGACTTGTGATTGATATCCGTCTGCTATAGAAAACCAATCAAATTTATATTCTTACATATTAATTATTATCCATATTTATCACGTTGGTTTCAGCAAATTTTAAAAATTCCCCTCACCACCACCGTCACACCCAACATTTGCTAAACATTTGATCAGTCATTAGTTTAGATGCATGCCACGCCAGGACTACTTTAATTGGTATTGCATGCTAGGAAACCATAAACGCGCCTCAGCTAATAAGCCCTTTCCTCGGGAACACGGAGGCACCTCAGTTTTAGTACAAATTTTACAACTTGTCCTATAACAATTATAGTCAGATTTCATGCAATGGTTTTAAAAGTTTGAGATACGATAGACCAAAGAAGTCCCGTGCATATGAAAGTCAGTGAGGTACTATAAAAAAAGTTTCGACTGAAAATTCATGTTAAGGAATGAAAAATATAGATAAATGACAACGTGACCGTATGAAAACTAAAGGCTCACACGTTGCTATTTTCTTGTACATTCAAGAGCAATAATTGAAGCGCAATAATTGATATCCAAAAATTGTAAGCAACTCTTTACATGCGAATATTATGTGCAGTTTAAAACAAGAAATGTTTTGCTATTTTCTTGTACATTCAAGAGCAATAATTGAAGCGCAATAATTGATATCCAAAAATTGTAAGCAACTCTTTACATGCGAATATTATGTGCAGTTTAAAACAAGAAATGTTGAAATAAAACTTGTATGTCAGATCAAGAATGTTACGTGTTGTTTAGATTTTAGACCAATCAAGTCATGTATTGCTTCAATTTAATTGTATACAACAAACAAGAAACTTGCATTGCCTTAAACCTCTTAAAATAATGACGTATCTTTCACATCTCATGTCATATAATCAGGATAGCATACCTTCTGTCGATTGTTAGTAGTCTTATATTTTGGCTAACAAAATGTTATTTTAATAGTATCATTGCTATGACTTGGTTCTTGAACTATTTTGACCGTGAATTGTCATATTATCAGTGCATTGTCTCTTCTATGATCAGCCGAAGACCCTGGATTTGTGCCAATATTGAGTCCAAGCTCTAACTATAACGAGCTGATTTGTCAATCGGCATATCGCATCGACGGCCATCTTGCTCGCGTGTAAATGTCACCTGCGGACCAATTACAAGGCTGCGCGGGCGCACTTGACGTCTACAGCGCACCTCTCGATACCATAAACCTTCTCGCCATTTATAGGAGGTGAAATCTCGGATCGGCCGTTCCAATTAATGCTAATCCGATGTTGAAGGCTGGAAATAAATCGACAGAGATTCATGGTCCGACAGCTCTGGACGGACATTTGAAATCAATAAAGTCCAGTTTCGCCGAAATGTCGTCCGTCCTTCCATAAGTTTCTTCAATAATATTTGTAGACTGGATTAAGATATGGATATTACGTTTCAAAACGTAATGAATTCGAACATTTTCATTACGTTTACGTTTCATTCTTAAAAGAGTTAAGTGTACCTAGAATGTAAAGACATATGTACTACTTTAGATAACACAACAGAACAAACTTTGTGCTGTTAAATCAATACACGGAAGACAATATAAAGCAAGAGAATTATGCATTAGATAATAATAGTGAGCCACCCGCGTTTTAATGTAACACCGAACGCTCGCGGGCATTAATAATTTTGCTCCAGTCTCGCCCATTGTGCCACACCAGTGGAGGGACACTCACGATCGCGGACGTCATCGGTGCCTATCTCGTAATTCCTCGCGGTATCCGATCCCATCCCATGTAGAGCCTAACTTAATATGTGCATCACGAAGACTCGTATATGGCCAGCACCGCCCAATACCACCGGCCAATCCTATCGTGCATTTAAATCCTACCCAGCATTGTATGTATATCGGAGATGCCTCGAATAAATTGAGTTTTCCACGCATTGACGCTTCGAGACGCTGAAATCCAAGCCTGCCGGATTTAAAAGCACTTATCCTTTTTAAAGATCCCTCCTAAACCTACAAATCAATCGTCCACCCGCACTCCATAAATTAAGAGGCGAAACAATGACCCTAAATTATTGGACCCGTCTCCTTTATCGGTATTGTTCTTTTTTCGAGACTCCTTACACAAATGAGACCGGGCGACTTATTAGGTTTCGGAATTTCACCTGCAGATCGACAGGGTCGATAGCGCGAACTGGAATGCGTCGGGATCGCGATGAGTCCACATTAATTATACTTCCTCGTACAATGTGGTACAATGGCGTCAGTAATTGAAGTAGCGTTCGGACCGACTTGTATCTGGTATTTCATCACTGCGTGGCGCGCCGACGACGGCCGCGATATTTTTCGCTAGCCGTTTATACCTGCATTAACATAAAACAAGATGGCATGGCCGAGCGTCCATATTTCTGCTACCGTCGTCGTGACGCGGACGGTATTGTGCCCGCGATACGGATCTACGGACGCATGTGCACGCCGCAATATTTAGAAGCTGTCTCTTAAATTCGCGTCCGAAGCGACTTAACGAGTCGCATTCTGCGTACGGCGACATGCGATCGGCTATTGTCCTTTTCCTTTATTTAGAACCGTTCCATAACTGGACACTCATTCTGTTCGAGATAAACGACTCACGTTGTGTCAAATGGCTTCATACTAATTTAGCAGAGAAACTCGGAAACTAGAAGAACTATTTAAGTGGATTAAAGCGTTTCATTACAACTAATAGCAACTTTGTTTCTTCAAGAGGATTCATGCAATATGTACCAGATTTACTAATTACCTTATTTAGCGCTAACAAATATAGTTTTGTAATTAATGGGTAGCTACTTTCAAAAACCTGATTGAAAATCAATTACAATCCAAAACACCAAAAAACAGATCTGTTTTATTCAAAACGTAAAATATTTGATAACATTTTCACCGAACATCTAAAATTCACCGAGTCTGACAATTATATTACGTTGGCATAACATAGTCGTGGCTTCAGACTGAGCGTACATTATCTTGGCTGCGAATGCTTTCTCTAATTTCCCCGGACGTTAATAGGAGGCGACTTTTCCACCGCAATGTTGACACGTTCCATTACAGAAGGACGCTGGCATAAATGCCTTATTGGTGTTGGTCGGGTCCCACCTTCCTCATTACGTTGGAGATCATTAAGCGTTGATAAAATGTGGTCGCTGCCGTCGCTACCAATCGGTGCATCTATAACATATTACGACTGCTATTTTGAATTTCCTTTTATAATTGTTGTAGTATTTTGTACCGTATCGAAATGCTTGTACCTCTTTAGCGTTATGCTGTGTAGGTGTACTACCTATGTTATTTTGACGGTTGGTGCGTTGTGTTATGTTATTGGCTTTGCGTTCTGATGGGTCGGGGGTTCGAATCCCGACGAGTTGTTTAGAATTCTACTACTAACTAAACTATAATTTAGTTGTTTTATTATTTTCAAATTAATACTATGGCTTAATAATGAATAATATGAATATACCTAAGTTTGCAAATAATATGTATTGTGTTTTGTATTATGAGTATTTACTACAATATTATATTATAAATGTACTGTTACGATTCTGTTAATTTATTGGAAAAAAATATAAGAAATTCAGCGAAAATTACAATTATTCTAGCAGTCAGTTAAATATACTCCTTTCAACTTTTATCAGTATTCTTAATACATCGGAGTCATCAGTGCAATAATATGCAAAGTGCCCTATCTATTCCAAGAGCTAGAGTCCAATCTAGCCGCATCATAGCTCGTAGCTATACACTGGGCGTCTGTAGTCAAGTGTCGGAGATATGGTAATGAAATCGACATTCCCGAGTTAAAGATGACCCTTAGTGCATCTAAATACGTTAGAAAATAGTGCGAGACACACGGATCTTGAGATACGAAAGCCTAAAGTTTCAAATTAATCTACTGTTTCATCAGTAGAGGTCAACTTAATTTATGATTTTGATATCCCTTAATCAACCTAAATTCCAATATAGAGCATTTAAAGTTCAAAAATTATTTGTATAAATTGTATTGGAGAATATCTTCTTAGAAAATAATTATTGTCAAAATGGGATGGGTTCTTGTTTTTTTTTCTCGGACTTGTGTTTTTACCATTACTGTATTTTTTGTAAAGAATAGCTAGGTACACTGCCATTTTAATAAATATTTTAAAGAATAAATCACACCCGACATTGTTCACCAATCGCCTTCTCACTGTGTTGCCTGTGGTCATTGCAACGAATGCTTGCGATGCACTTGCGTTATGGTAATGAGATCGTATCCGAAATTGGGTGCAGTGTCCAAGAACCACCATATTTCGATTTATTTATGCCTTCATGCCAATTGAAGAATGCCTTAGATCAAATATTTTATCATCTATAATATATTCGTTGAAAGTGTGAGGTTTATAGATGCTTATATCCAACATAGTCCTGCTCGCTGCTTTTCCTAAATTATCACACTCCAAAATAGGCCAGTTTGGAGCCGTTTGAAAATTAGACACATTATTTGTTGTCACATCTTTATAAACGATATTATATAAATATTGAATGTATAACTAGCATTAAACATGGTTTAGTTAAGATATTATTCACAAAAAATGTAGTGGTGTACAAAAATATAGTCAAAAATCAACTAATGCACTTTGTCTCGCCACTACGTCAATTATGCCGAAATGAATGTCAGTTTTATATTCAATAAAATAAGGACTATATTGGATCGCATGGTTTACGACATACTTACTTCTAGACTCTAACTAGAAATTCAAAAATTTTGAGTTAATCGATTATTCCTGCAAATCAGTGAAGAACATACTATGTTGTATGATCACCTAATATAAAATTGAACTGTTTTATTCTAAACTAGCGACCCGCCCCGGCTTCGCACCGGTGCAATGCTGATACTAAACACTACAGAAAAACTGTTATTATTATACATATAAACCTTCCTCTTGAATCACTCTATCTATTAAAAAAAACCGCATCAAAATCCGTTGCGTAGTTTCAAAGATTTAAGCATACAAAGGGACAGAGAAAGCGACTTTGTTTTATACTATGTAGTGATAAAATTTACTGTCGAATATTTAATGAATTACTACACCAAAAAACCTTAGTCTAGTTATTGTCAATATATTTTATGAAACTCAGACTCATAAACTCTATTTTTTAGATTTCAGCAAATTTCGAATTAATTCATAGATACATATTGAGTGTAGAGTTAGGTCTCGACAGCGAAATAAAGCGTTCTTATCTAAAGTAATGTAAATATTGGCGTTATCTGTCTGTTTGCTGGTCGCTAGTCACGCCCTCTATTGTTTGTGTTTCAATGTTTTTGCTCAGTGTTTAAACGGCTAAGATATGTAGATTGTTTGGCTACTTTATTGAGAACTCCTAATTCTATATGAGCGTCTAAAGCCTAAGCTTTTTACTGCTTGAGTTTCTACGATTTAGATAATAATCGCTATAATTTTATCATAATTAGTCTCATTGTAATACTACGTTCATACTGAACGTTGCAAATTTTAACTAAAATTACTATATACTTTGAAAGAAAATCTTGATATTTTTAACTAATTCAATGTAATTAACAGTTCAAATGACTTTCTTGCTAATCTATATATATAAAAGAGATTCCCACCTATATAGATACTCATCACGATATCTCTGGAACCATAAGGCGTAGCAACTTGAAATATGGTAGGAATATTCCTTTCGCCGAGTAGAGGTCAGCTAAGAACGGATTTTACGAAATTCAACCCACAAGGGGGGTTGCGGGGGCAATTGCTAGTCTATATATATAAAAGAGATTTCCACCTATATAGTCACTCATCACGATATCTCTGGAACCATAAGGCGTAGCGACTTGAAATATGGTAGGAATATTCCTTTCGCCGAGTAGAGGTCAGCTAAGAACGGATTTTACGAAATTCAACCCACAAGGGGGGTTGCGGGGGCAATTGCTAGTAAATTAATATGTGAAATTAAATAACGTGTTGGTTTATTTTAAAATGATTAGCGTGATATTAGGTATTTTACCTATTGTATATTTAAAATAAAATTTCGTATGCTGCTTAGATAGAATTACATTCATCAATATACTTGAATTTGAATAATTTATATTGTATGGAACTCTTAAGTATAATGCCACTATTTAATCCTTCATACAATAAACATAACTGGAACTTGACACAAATCAAATTATTTCATGATAAACGAAAAAGCAAGACCATAAATACAGTCCCTAGATGGCGCTGTCAGCCGCCATTGTATATCAATATTGCGCAAATGTATTCCACGTATCGGTTCTGTCGAGGCTGCGCAAACGCATTCACCTGTCTCGCGAGTGGGCGGGGTTTCAACCTTTTTCATCTTTTTCGTCCTTTTTCGCGCTTTCTGTCAGCGGAATTCGGGTGCGATATTTTCTTTCGGAATGCAAAGAAGTTGAGTTATACGAGACTCGGCTGCGATTTATGGAAGTGTTTTTTTGTTGGTTTTGCATTTTGAAAGAGAGTCAATATTTGTCACATGTGACAGTGATTATTTCTGTTTTTGACACAGATCTAATTGATAAAAGTAAAGATCTTCTGAGAGACTATAGATTCCATGATTCTGTGTCAAAATTAGAAATATTGCTATTGGATAAACAATCATTTGTTTTGGGAACTGGGAAAGCCATTTGCAAATTATAATTAATATCCTATTAAAAACTATAACTAAAAGCTCCAGAATTGGAGAAAGGGTTGATAGGCGATGCATCATGACGCATATGCATATGCACGAGAAAGACATATAACAATGAACAATGGGAGCATAAATCAGAATAATTAGTTTTGCTTGAACGGAGAGAAGTCATTGGTCAAAACGCGAAAGTCCCGCCCCCTGCAGTGAGCGGCGTTAGAGCAGGTACTTGGGATTGGATCAAATGTAGCGTCAGCAACGAAAGTGACAAGACAAATATGGTATTTCACTGGATTGGGGCCAACATAATATATAAGAGGCATTAGAAAATTCAACTAATAAGAGCTCATTAAAATCGATGCAGCCATTCTTTATTTTTTTATTTAGGTATTTTCCTCTGTCATTTGATTAAATATTATCGATGACATGATAAAATCAATTAAGTATTCAATTGATAGATATTGATAGCTATGCTTATTTAGGATTATAATTTAATGTATAATAATTTAGTATTGTCATCAATGGAAAATTCACAGATAATAATATGATTATCTTTGAAGCTATTTTACATTGTATATATTGTAGTATATACAAATCAATTTCCAATTAGACTAGTTACTGTGCTTTAATTCATTTTGTTCATGGCAAACAAGTAGCGGGTAAATTTTTGTAGAGATTTTGAATACCCCAAAGTGGTCTGATACCACAAAATTGTCTTTTATTTTTTATTTTTTTTATGTCAGATATCGACAGATGAGCATGAGGTTCACTTGATGGTAGGTGATACCTCAGCCACAGAACATCAGTCAATGATACGCTGTCGCCCTAATTTCTACTTCGAGCATTCGGAAATCCATAGACTGAAACCGAAACGCGCAATATGCACTTCACGGGTTTTCCATCTTACCCCATGAGTTTACAACGCTATATGACAGTTTAAAATGACATCCTAAGTGAGAAGCATTATTCCAGCTGTCTAATATATATGTATAGTTGATGTTGATGAATTTCCTAAAAATAATATAAGGTGGAGTCCAGTGGAGTGGAGTGGATAAGAGATAAGTTTGGGGACATTCGGTCTAGATAGATAGATAAATTATTTATTGTATACAAGAAATAATATAAACAAAGTGCTTAAAACTAGGTTACACAAATAAAAATTCAATCTCTGCACAATATGCGGTCGGCCTTATCGCATAATGCGATCTCTACCAGGCAAACCTCGGGGTAGGAATTTAAGTAAAACAATTATAATAGTAATGGATATGTCACAACAACAACAACATAGGGTTTTTATTTCGGAAGAATATTACGAAGCTATGAAAAAATAAAAATAATTGAGCAAAAATATAATAAACAACGGAGAGCAGTAATTTTTTTTTTAAATTGAAAAATAATATTAGGTACAAACAAACTTAATTGAATAACACAAATGAAAATAATAATAAAAATATATCGTTCGAAAAACAGCCTTGTCACCAGATAAATTAAAAACAACATAAAATCATTATCATAATTTGTAACTCAAGCTAACCGCTTAAGTGAAAACATTCATATACCTTTTACCATAGTCGGAATAAAAATCAATTGATCTTTTTTGCTGTCGGTACTGAAGTGTCCGTTGGATCGCGTGCGCAGCACCATGTCGCTATTGTGAATCGGATGTTTTTCTCCTAGTATACAAGCCTATAATCTGTAGCGCCTTATCGACGTTTCAACCCTACGACTGTCTTGACAGCAAGAATCCAATGGTCCCAGCGCGGGACTTGAAAACGTGAAATTCAATATAAATGCCATCTATCGGCTAATAACACAAATAGCCACCTAAGCATCTATATAAATATAAAATAAAATAATAGAATCCACGAACAATAGAAATCGAGTAGGGACAGAAGAAGGATAATAGAATACATAAAATACATAGAATGTAACATACATAGAATACATAAAAAATAGGCTAGTCTGAAACAATAAAAGTTTTCGTTATATTATATACTAATTTTATAATGGGGAAAAATTTGTTTATTTGTTTGTTACAGTTTAACTCAAAAACTACTCGACCGATTTTAAAAATTCTTTAACCAATAGAAAGCAACATTATTTATTTGTGTACAGTACATCTACATTGCACCCGTGCGAAGCCGGGGCAGATCGCTAGTTTAAAATTAAAATTGTGTTCGAACTACTAATATTAGCTAGTATTTCAATAAAAGCAATATTTATTTTTTATTTTTTTATTAATCATTTTAATTAAAATTCGACCACCTACTTAATAATTACAACACAGAGGTCAAAGGTTCGATTACGCGTAACGGTTTCTAACGGTAGAGAGACTGGAAACAGTTAGACTGTTTTGAAAAGCTTTAAATATCTAAGGGCATTCGTCTTTCACCGGATGTAAGATTTATTTCCCACTTATTAAGTGCCAAGAGAGTCATCGTGTCACTCAATCGCATCGGGATTGGACAAGTTATATCGGATCTATAGAATTGAAGTGGCCTTATACAAAATTTTTAAATATTTTTAAATAAAGTAATTTTAACCGGACTAAAACGCGATTCTTTGTTTATATTATTTATCGCGGCGACGTTTGGAATGTTGTGAATGTAACGGGGATACTGAAAGGACAGCTGTCAGCTGTTATTTACATTCATAAGTGTATGTACATTATGTTACCTAAATAATTTGATGTCTGATTTGAATTTTCACAAAGTTGCCATACTAACGCCATCTATTCCTACGGAGTTGATATTTACTGTAATTTTCTATATTATGACAATATTGACTAACAGTGCCCTCTTGTTTATAAGTATGTTTGACTTGGAGTTTTAGATTTATAATTCTATATTTTAATTATTATTAATCATTTTAAATATGCTCTGTTTGGACAATCGTAAGTATTTCGTCATTATTTCGGATGTCATGATTTAATGTAAGGCACATATTATTTTCATGATCAGAAAGTGGTTTAGGCCACTCTATGAAGAATTTGGAATTGAGCCAGAATTTTTAAAGGTGTGATATATTAACACATCAACATTTATTGCTATTTACGTTAATTGTATTTTTCTAAACAAGGCTAACGACTTTGAATGGCTTTATTTTATGAGATAGAGTATTGTTTGTCATAAATCGCCCCCCGCGGCCATAGTAGGCGTTATGTATTCATAGTTTTAATATTCCAATATTCTTAATTCGTATACTTTACGACTGTGTCAGCTTAAACTTCTAAATGGCCATTGACAGTGCGTTGATGGGTGTAACACTTGACCTTTGGGTCAATCAGGTTTAATTGAAGTCGTGTTTAATTTTTAATGATAAATTCTTCAGTTACCTGCGCTAAGCAACTAGAAGACATGGAAAGTTACAATAATTGATCTTTGATTAGAATTGCCTTATCGTTGGTAGCAACAAGAATCAGAATCGCGATTAAGTAATATATTCTGTTCTTTCATTAAATTTTTCTGTATTATTTATGTTTCGCCCTTGATTTGTGAACTGGCAGTAAATGTAATATTAGAAGCATTTAATATGTATTTTTATTGACGTTCATAAGTGTACATTGTGTTACCTAAATGAATAAATGATTTTTGAATTTTGAATTTTGTATAAATTTTTTTTGTTAGATATCGACAGACGAAAATGAGGTGATACCTCAGCCACAGAACATTAGTCAATAATGCGCTGTCGACCTACTTTTTACTTCGAGCATTCGGATGATGGTTTTATAAGGGTAACTATGTCTTGTACGAAAAGTGCCCTTTCAGGAGATTCAACATTCCGAAACGTGCTTGTAAAAGTTTGTTTTAATTACATATCAATTTTTTGTATTAGTTACATGAATAGGATTATTAAAATATTTGTATTTTTTTTTGTCAGCAACTACCTTAGGTACATATTATCTATACTAATATTAGAGGTAGTTTGTGAGGTTGTATGGGGGGTAATCTCTGGATCTACTGAACAGATTTTGATTTTTTTTTCACTAGTGTTAAAAAGTGTTAAAAATATAATAAGCTAACACTATTTGCATATATGTATTTAGTAGATTAATTAATCTAAAAAAAATATTACACGTACTAAAATCATACCAAAATTAAACATGTATTAATGTATTTGTTTTATAATTTTGAAACACAGAGGCAACAACTTTACTTTGACTTCTATTCTATTGACGTAAATGATGACGTTTGACTTTTTTTCCTTAAATCAGAAAAATAATTTAAGATTTTAATAATGATTGTTAAAAATTAAATTAATAATACCTAATAAGTAATAACTGTTACTATATTAAACTTATTTAATTAAAATAGTAATTGTTAGTACATTCAAGTAACTTAAGCATTGTAGTCTTGACAGTAAATTGCGTTTTAACCACCTTTAAAATCCAGTCTTACAATAAATTACTAAATAATTATTTTTACTTACTTCATATCAGTTACTCGTGTATAGCTCTGATTACAAAACGAAATGGAAAAATATAGACGGATCAACACAGCCCATTTTATCGCACCTTGCACATTGGTATAAATGGACTTCAGTCAACCCCCTAATGAGAATGATGTCCACACTTCTCTTTAACGACAAATATGGATTGGAAGGATGGACTTGATATTCTGGGAGATTTTTCAAGGTTTGTGTGAGTGGTTCTTTAAGGGTTAGATTTGTAGACAATGCTTACAAACTAATTAATTCCCCTGTTGATGGTTAAGTATTTTCCTGTTTCTGGAGCACTTATCGATTACAGTTGGAGAAATTGGTAGATGTTGGAAGCCTTTGAAGGTAGCTTAAAGCACTGAGGCCACGACTGCGTGCTAAGCGATACCGTGAGCCCGAAAAGGTGGATCATTTTAAATATTATTACTACTACTGTTTTTTGTGTTGCGTTTGCACCGGATGTCTTGAGTTTGATTCCCGGAGAAACAATATTTATCGTTTTTAAAAAATCGTTTCGGTCAGGCAGAGCACAGATAGAAGGTGATATACCTCAGCCTGACTTTGACTTTAATCATGCGCTGTTGATTTATTTTATTTTAAGTTTCGGAAAGCCACAGACAACTGTAGGTCTATTACCAAAATCGAACGAAACGAACGGAACGAAACGAAAGAACAAAGAACTTCGTATTTTAACTTATTAATAAAATATTTTGAATTCTACTTACGATAACAATTTTGAAAATAGTAATTTCAAACGAAAGACATAATATCTAGTTACTTAGAGTGTTATATGTAGGATTTTGTGAGAAATTAATTTTGTTATATGTATTTTTTTTTTATTTTAGTTTGATCGTTAATGGAACGTCGAATGCGCCTATCATTGGGGTAACACTCGGCGTATATTTTATATTGGTGTTATGTGTATGTATTAGTCTTTACTTTGAAGGTGCAATAAATAAATAAATATCTAATTGCGAACGACGGTTCGATCGTAGGATCTGAAATAGGAAAATTTACGATCCGTCAGCCGAAACTTCGTATTTTGTTTTCGTAATAGGCCTCCTGAAACGTTCACTACGTCACTCGGACGCAATTGCGATATTCCTCGAACTCTAATAGTAGGAGAGCCCGTGGGAGATCGTCCTTCACCGATCTGATAACCAGATGAGACGTATTTTTTATTAAATATTTTTTATAAACAAATATGCCTATAATTGCTTGCCTATCGAAAAGTGGTCATGGCTATTTTTAATTAAATTAACTTTTATCGATTTTTTTTTCATCACCTTCATACTTTTGATAACCAAATGAAAGGTAAGGTAACAGGTAAGTCAAAATAATAAAAAAAAAATTAAATAAATAAATAAATAAAATTAAAAATAAAAAAAATTAAAATTAAAAATAAAAAATTAAATTAAATTAATAAAAAAATTAATTAATAATTTTTTGTTTTTTATAAAAAATAGCCATGACCACTTTTCGATAGGCAAGCAATTATAGGCATATTTGTTTATAAAAAATATTTAATAAAAAATACGTCTCATCTGGTTATCAGATCGGTGAAGGACGATCTCCCACGGGCTCTTAGACCATAAGCACAAAAGTTCGTATACGTTCGCAACAAGCACACGGTAACCTTGAACGCGGATATCTGATGGGAGCGTCACCCATCCATCACGCGTCGCGATCCAACACTCGATTCATAAAGGTATTAATTTAACTTCGCGATGACGTTGATTGATATCATCGATATTAATGCGATATACCTACCTACTCGAATAATTATTGCTGCAACGATTATTCATACTCTGCGGTTATTGGATACGGGTATTTTGTGTACGTTGTAATGAAATTGATAAAATTGTACGCCGTAAGTGTATCATTACAGCCGGTATATTATCAGTAGGTACATAGCATGACAACCGCGAAAAAATTTTGTCGACCGTTCCTCCAATTCTCCAATTACACTTAAAACTCGACTTTTAATACCAAAAATAGATATATTTGTTGATCGAGATATCTTTTCTATCAAAATTGTCGATGTCGAGATATCTTAGTCTTAGTTTGTCTTTTCTCGTCCGCGACATATCTCGTGGCGGTCAGGTTAGTGAATGTTTTTCTTGACTGACGTGCTTGTATGTACCCATTAATAAAAAATATGTTCATACTTAGAACGAATTACCGAATTTGATTGGAAAAATTGGTATTCGTTTAGGGGACGATTGGAGGTCTAATGGCTCCTCTTCACATTGGGCCAATGCAGGCGAATAAAGGCTAGACATGGGTAACACTGCGCTGCGCCGCGCAATTGCGCCGGCACGCTTCAGTGCGCAGGGTGAGTCAGCTCACACATTCATAATGTGTTGGCGCACGGCGCAGTACCCGCTCACTGAGTGAACTATGAGCGTGGGGTTGCGTGCGTTTCGGAGGTTTCACAGCTCGCTTTGCGCGCCCCATTTTTACTGCGTCGTGGCGCATTTTTGAGTTGACTCAAGGAGCCGACACACTACACTGCGCCTGAGTTGCTGAGTTGGCGCAGGGAAATTCGCTGAGTTACCCATGTCTAATAAAGGCAATGACGCAAGTGTAGAGGGCTTAAATGTCTGTAATCGGCGTTGTTTGTACGTATTCGGCGCTGTGTCGGTACATCAAAGGAATGCTTGCCCATTATGGGGTGCGCGTCCACACTATCGCCGATTACTCAGTACGTAGTTGTCTCGGATACAGTATAGACATATTTTTGGCGATATAGAAATAATGGTTGCGAAGAGACTTTTAGGTTCATAGAACTATACCAAAAATAGATATGCATTTGGAATCCCAAATAAATGATATTATTATTATTATACTCTTTATTGATGAACATTCTCACAATAGGGTATTACACTCATTTTTTAAAAGCTTCTCAATTTGATCCTAACGTGCTAATAAACCACTAAAAAAAACATGAAATTTTTATTCAATCGATAAGTGCCATAAAAATTCATTAAAATTTTACATTTTTAAAATTCGCGCGTTATTTTTCGAAAACGCTAGACGCCATGTGTCGCTGTGGTCATGACGTCACTTGGTCATCAAAATTGTAAACAAATAAGCTAATTTTGGTTTCTATAGGAGATATAAATTTGTATAATTTAAAAATGAGTAATTATCATTGGTGTGCTGTTCCTGAATAATAATTTGTTTATTTCACCACTTTTATATGTACAATTCAAGAATGATGATGAACAGATGATTCTGAATGCAAAAATACTAGTGTAAAAACACGACAAGTTGTGCATTCAAGTGCCAACTGAAATAAATATAAGAAAACATTGGTTTAAACTTGCAAGTATAGATCCAGAACAATTGTCTAAAAATCTCGTTTGTATTTTTGTGAAGATCACTTTGACTAAGTATTATATCCATGACCCATTTAAAGTGTCATACTTTTGAGATTGATTCATATTGGAATTTTGGAATGGAATAGAAAACACAAGTCAGCTTCAAATGAATCTTATCCTGCTATAGCTAAAAGGCTAAGAATAAAGTTCCTGCTGGAATGAAACTATTTAAAGCAGAAGAGAAATAGCTAGTCTTAGACTATATGTGGAGAGAGTGATTCGAAGGCTAAAAGAATTTGGCATGCTAAAACTGCATTCAGTTATAAATTTGAATTTAATTGGAATGTGTATTAATTAATTTACAAAATGTTCTAATAAATAGTAATATATGGTTTATTACTTTACTCAGAATCTATTGAAAATAGTGTCTTATTGTTATCTCACACAGAGAATATACATTTAATGTAGTTGTTTTTTTTTATTTAAAGCTTTCTTGTACTGAAATTTGAAAATGAACCATCCAAACATTAAATCTCCATGTGGCATGCCACCTCGGAATAACATTAAACAGCTATTGGAATAAAAAAACCTTAATATGGATATTATTATTTTAATATGTAATTTTCAAACTTTTGCAAAAAATTGGAAAGATAATATCTTTTTATAAAAAATGCTGTTACACTCATAACATAATGGTGATCATAATCAACTTTAATAAGAGTCACATTATTACTTTTCTCAAAGTCACTACTAGCAACACAAAAATAACTTCAACATGCATGAGCACAATACATCTGCATTTGTATTTGAGCATAATATCATCCCGTTACTGCACCTTCTTTATTAATATAACTTTTTTTAAGTTTTATCACTAGTCAGACTTCATTTTCATTCACTATAAGTAAGTGTAGCTGCATATGGTTTACTTCACACTTTGTGCTCTGGAGAAACAGTACATTTTACAATGCAAACATTTTGTTGATTATTCTCTTCAGCTGTACATAACCTATTGCGTCCTGTAAGCAGGACTGTCCCGTAAGACTGCACATCTGAAAACAATGGATGAATTTTTAAACACCTTTAATCGCAATCAAAAAGTTTTATTTAAATATAAATGAGTTAGAGGACAATACTTACATCGATATTTTAACATTTTGTAATTCAGCAGAACAAATATCGGGATTTGATCATTAAGCCGTTTATTATTGGTAAATTTGTGCTGTCTTCCTTTACAAACCCGTCGTCCATGGTATTATTTCATAAAAAAACTACGTAAGTAACCTACAACGTTGATCTACAGTTGACACTTCTTGTTTACATGAATGTATGACGTAATAACATGGCGGCTAGTGGCTACTGTTTCGCTTATTAAAAATATAGATTAAAAATATGAAAACTTTGAAATTAATTTTAAAATTAATTTGGTTATTTTATGAACTATAAGTAATATTTTCCGACTGCTTATTGCCTAAACTATCTCGGTTATCATTTTTAGATTTTTTCTTTTATACAGTGAAATACCCTATTACACTTTTTTATATAAAACTAGCGACCCGCCCTGGCTTCGCACGTGTCTAGATTTTTTGACACAAAAAAGCAGGGGTTGGTAATAGAAGAGTTTAAATATAGGGTTGTATGTATTTTTTAATACCACATTATAAAAAAATAAAAACAAAAAAATTCGTCCATAAATTAAAAAAAAAAAAAATTAAGGGTGAACAACCCTTATCACTTAGGGGTATGAAAAATAGATAGTAGCCGATTCTCAGACCTACTGAATATGCATATAAAATTTGGTAAAAAAAGCCGTCTCGGAAGAGTACCTACGGTAACTAACATTGTGACATGGAAATTTTATATATAAGATAATAATATTTTTAAAAAAAGTATAAACTTGGGCATACCACCGGCAATAAGGCCATAATCAGCCCAGGCTACCGGTGGGGGGGGAGGCAGAGAAAGGAACCTTCTCAGTGAGAAGTTCTCACAATACGAGCCATGTCCAGTAGTACTGCCTTCTGCATCTTATTATTATTATTATTATTATTACATAAGCACCTCAAAAATAAATATAAGTAAACTATTAAGTAATAACGTAGGTACTGTACTAAATATTAAATAAGTGTAGGTAGATAATGTTAATGTATCATTTATTTAAAACCCTAAATGATTATATACGCAGAGTAAAAATATTGCCGCAGCCGAGATCACCTCGGTATTAATTTTCGATAGACGTCATATCACAACAGTAGACAGACAGTTAATGAACGTTCACGATAGTGTGGAGGGTTGCCCGATCATGGCGGCGATCTTGGACGATAATTTGATAGGCCATCATGGCTCATTGTGAAGAGGAGCCTTAAGGATAGCTTACTCGGATTGTTGGCTATATTCTAAAGGCTCCTCTTCACAATGAGCCATGATGGCCTATCAAATTATCGTCCAAGATCGCCGCCATGATCGGGCAACCCTCCACACTATCGTGAACGTTCATTAACTGTCTGTCTACTGTTGTGATATGACGTCTATCGAAAATTAATACCGAGGTGATCTCGGCTGCGGCAATATTTTTACTCTGCGTATATAATCATTTAGGGTTTTAAATAAATGATACATTAACATTATCTACCTACACTTATTTAATATTTAGTACAGTACCTACGTTATTACTTAATAGTTTACTTATATTTATTTTTGAGGTGCTTATGTAATAATAATAATAATAATAATAAGATGCAGAAGGCAGTACTACTGGACATGGCTCGTATTGTGAGAACTTCTCACTGAGAAGGTTCCTTTCTCTGCCTCCCCCCCCACCGGTAGCCTGGGCTGATTATGGCCTTATTGCCGGTGGTATGCCCAAGTTTATACTTTTTTTAAAAATATTATTATCTTATATATAAAATTTCCATGTCACAATGTTAGTTACCGTAGGTACTCTTCCGAGACGGCTTTTTTTACCAAATTTTATATGCATATTCAGTAGGTCTGAGAATCGGCTACTATCTATTTTTCATACCCCTAAGTGATAAGGGTTGTTCACCCTTAATTTTTTTTTTTTTTAATTTATGGACGAATTTTTTTGTTTTTATTTTTTTATAATGTGGTATTAAAAAATACATACAACCCTATATTTAAACTCTTCTATTACCAACCCCTGCTTTTTTGTGTCAAAAAATCTAGACACGTGCGAAGCCAGGGCGGGTCGCTAGTTTTATATAAAAAAGTGTAATTGTGAGAATGTTCATCAATAAAGAGTATAATAATAATAATATCATTTATTTGGGATTCCAAATGCATATCTATTTTTGGTATAGTTCTATGAACCTAAAAGTCTCTTCGCAACCATTATTTCTATATCGCCAAAAATATGTCTATACTGTATCCGAGACAACTACGTACTGAGTAATCGGCGATAGTGTGGACGCGCACCCCATAATGGGCAAGCATTCCTTTGATGTACCGACACAGCGCCGAATACGTACAAACAACGCCGATTACAGACATTTAAGCCCTCTACACTTGCGTCATTGCCTTTATTAGACATGGGTAACTCAGCGAATTTCCCTGCGCCAACTCAGCAACTCAGGCGCAGTGTAGTGTGTCGGCTCCTTGAGTCAACTCAAAAATGCGCCACGACGCAGTAAAAATGGGGCGCGCAAAGCGAGCTGTGAAACCTCCGAAACGCACGCAACCCCACGCTCATAGTTCACTCAGTGAGCGGGTACTGCGCCGTGCGCCAACACATTATGAATGTGTGAGCTGACTCACCCTGCGCACTGAAGCGTGCCGGCGCAATTGCGCGGCGCAGCGCAGTGTTACCCATGTCTAGCCTTTATTCGCCTGCATTGGCCCAATGTGAAGAGGAGCCATAAGGTATCGATAAGTTTTGAGTTTAATGGCCTGTATAAAGTAAATAAAACTTGAGCTTACATATTTTTAAATATACATATATACAAACATCAATTGTTATATAAACACATTAAAACATAATATTTATTTTTATTTAGTAAAAATTTTATATAAAAAAATCTTCTAAGCATAACTTAATTTCAATAAGACAACTACTAATATTGTCTTTTATTAACGCGAGTATCACACATTTAAATAAAATACTGTACCTATACCGGATTAAAACGCGATTTATTATTTAAATTATTTATCCCGACGTTTCGGATGCTTTTCAGCAACCGTGGTCGCGGGAGACTGGATTTAAAAGACAACTACTAATGTAGTGGTAAATCTTGCAAATAACACGAAACCTATCATACTCTTAAAATAAAATATTTTATACCGAATAAAAACTCGATTTATTATTTATCCCGACGTTTCGGATGCTTTTCAGCAAGGTCTAGGTTATCGTTTTATTTTTATAGTATTTGTATAGTTAGTTTTAATATAGCCATAGTTAGTTCTATTGTTAGTGATTATTAATGAAAATTTATATAAAATAAACATATTGTATAATTAAAATGAAGCAACATAAACTCAGTATTCGTATATTAATCACCTACATCGACGTGTTATTGTTTTTCAATCATTCATATCAACCCACAGTTGTAACAATAAATCAGTGGCATTTTCAAAAGCGAATACATCACTATATCATTACGCACGATGACTGCTAACTTCTAATTCGCCATGACACTTCCGGCTGACAGATACAAATGACACTTGTTGCTTCACGAGATAACTGCCAGCCTTGAAATGGAGATGGGATGCGAATCAACGTCACATTGCCCGGGCTAGCACTAGGGACTTTAAGTTCAGCCGGCCTAGCATGACAACCACGACAAAATTTGATGACAGTTTTCTCGTGTTTTAATATTGTTTAATTTAAGGTACACTAGCCGGCCTGCCATGACAACCACGAGAAAATTTTGTCGACCGTTTTCTCGTGTTTTAATCGATTATCTCTTTATGTCTTCCGGGTCTAACATGACACACTTAACACTCGACTTCTAATGTCAAAAGTATTTGTCGATAGAGATATCTTGTCCATAAAAGTTGTCGATGTCGAGATATAGTATATCGAAATATCTTATACATATATTAGTTTGTCTTCTCTCGTCCGCGAGATATATCTTTATGGTCATGCTAGGCTAAGTTGAAGGATTTTCTAGCGTTGACAAAAAAATTCTTGAATAAGTTTTGACGGGATTTACATACCTACCTGTGACACAGCTAACCCGGACATATTATAATTCCATAGCTTCCTTTTTCAATTAGAGATAAACCTATAACTGTACTCAGTCTTTAATTAAATCAGTCATTTATTAGCACTTGGATGGAGCAGTAGCTTCGAAGTTTCATTTTTAAAAACCCTTCTGCCATCGCTCTCAATAAAACTCAGGCTTGTCTATCTAAAATTTAGATTCTAAATGCTATTTGATAAGTCGCGGGTTTATGTTTCTTTGTAATTATTTTCGAGTGTTAAACGGGTGGGAGGAATATCAAATTTCATCTAAGTTCTGAACCACCACCCATAGATGGAAAAGCCGAGAAGAACAATTCGTCAATTTGAATCAGTCTAAATATTTCTTAATTTTCAGAAAGGTTGACATGTTAATTGATTAATGTCATGTAGCTGTCCTGTCCTATTGAAACAATTTTTTTAAATCTTGTTTCCCGAGCATCAAACCCAAATATATCGTTCAAAGGTGATGGTTAACTTGTCCCTGTCAGTCGTTCCATTCACTAAAACCCAGTAGTTTAGGTTAGGACAGTTGACTGTCGGTGCTCACTGGGTTACTGACAGCTACAAATGATACCTGTTGCTTCAGCTAGCGAGAAATGTTTGCGGACCTTTATCTAAACTGTTTCATAGCTTTACTGCAACAATAATAATTATCCGATGAAAGTGATTAGTGTTTGAAGTTATTAAGAAGTTTTAAAAATATTTGCATTTATATGCAACTTAAAAATATTTGTTGAATTTAAAAGAAAAACTGTAATACAGTGCGGAATGTCACTAAAAAGGTTATATGTATTTTTATCGTTATGTTAAATCGTAATTTGCTTTTAAATATATAAAATATGTACATATCTATAATGATAAAACTGTATGTTATATACCAGGTGCCTTGAACTACCTGTGTTTCTGGAAAAAATTTACAAAGCCTTGAAGAATGTACTAGATTGGAATATATATCTCGAAACCTTGTATTGAGAAAATGCATCTTATTGATACTACAGTATTTATTTTTTTATATTGACCCGTCCAAGGAAAATCATTATTAAAAAAAGTAAGCGTTGATTAAGGATTTTCACTGATATATTTTTAAATGAAAATCTTTTACCGGATTATAAAGCTATTTATTCATTTTATTAATATACCATAACGTTTCGATTGTTTTACAGCCTGCGTTGTACTCGCAGGTTTACTATTTCATTGAGATTAATGATATATTTTCTAGATCTTATAACTTAATTGTACTTTATTTTTTCGAAAATTTAAATATATGTCTTGATTACCAAAAATATCATATCTAGTATAAAGTTGTTATAAAACAAACAGCATAATACACAACGTCTCACCTATAAATATTCAACCGTCGAAGAATCTATTAAAAATAATATCCACCTTTTTCTTAGGAACACGCGAGCTATCTCGACTCCTGTCTGCGCGCGGGCGCCGACAGCCTATCTGACAGTTTACGATCCCACCTGGTCAATTACCACGTGATAGCAGATAGCCGGCCGCTCGATAAAAACCCAGGTCTAAGCTACTGCCTAGGATTCGTTACCGGTCCGGATTTACGGCCTGTTATCGGGAAGACGCGAAACACTAGCTGAGCATTACCTGAATTTATTGGACATTACAAAATTAATTACATTGTGAGAGTAATGGATTGGATACTGCTTAGTTAATTGTTTTTATAAAGTAATTCGACTGCAGTAATCGAGTTCAGATGGTTTTATTGAGTACAAGTGATCCATCCCGGCTTCGCATAGGTGCAATGTAGTATGTAGCTTTCTATAGGTGAAAGATTTTTTAAAGTCGGTCGAGTAGTTTTTGAGTTAAATCGTAACAAAAAAAACAAATCATTCCTCTTTATAATATTAGTATAGAAATCTTGTCATTATCCTACTCACTCAAGTTACCCTGAATGGGACTCTAGAATCATAGAATATAATATATTATCTGCTATTATATTTGGGTCTGTTTACAACCACACCACACATTTATTCACATATATATGTATGTGTTGTGGTTGTAAACACTCGTGGATATTATATTGTTAACTATCGTTATTATTTATCTTTTAAAGTATTGTTTTGTAAGATATTCCAGTATGCAATGCATTTATGTTTGTTTCTTCTGTAAATAGAGGATATACTTTTCTCTAAATATAACTAAACATTACAATTTTCCAAATAGCGTCATATTCCTACCGTGTCGACTCCTAGATGTTATAAGACTCCCTAAAGGGGTAGCGTATCTGACAAAAGCTGTTTAGTCAACTCTTGGAGTGCTTATGATATATAATTAAATGAAGTGAACGGTAAGTTTCAATCAGCGCGCGACGCGTAATTTCCTCGTCTGGTCGTTATCGAGCTCTGCAGTAGACGGCACAAAGAGTATGCCTTTGTTCGCATTCGATTCCACAAAGACTAGTTTTTGAATTAAAGAACTGATGGATCGCAAGGGTTTGTAAGTCAATTTTTGAATTAGTTGAGCCAGCAGTGAATTGTTTCAGAAAGGAAACAATTATAAAAAGAACAAACCTTAATTGTTTGACTTTCTTCCTCTTTGTTATATATATACTTATATTATAAAGAGCAAAGATTTGGTACGATTTAACCCAAAAACTACTCGATCGATTTTAAACATTCTTTCACCAATAGAAAGCTACGTTATCAGAGTAACATAGGCTACGCATAGACGTTTTTGTGTAATCTATATTGCACCCGTGCGAAGCCATGGCGGAACGCTAGTTTAAAATATAGTGATAAGCTCACTTTAAAATTAAATGTTTTGAGCTATGAAATCAGAAACACAAAATATAAGCATATAAATTTATGGTTGGAAAATCTAATCAGATTGTTCATAACCTAGGTAGGATTTGTAATAATACTTATTTTGATCCAAATGTGTCTAGATCTAATAAATATCAAGTGATATCGAGTGATAAGGGACGATGCAAAATAAATAAACACGCAAGCGAGCTTACAAAGAATTTGAAGTTTATCGGGCTAAAGTTTGCATTGCGAAACGGTAACACTTATCAGTCGATATGCTTGTATGAGCGCTACCACCACCATTTGATTGATCATTAGATAAACATGACATACTATCTGCTTGAGTGATTATACCATCCGCTGATAACAAACCCCGATTAAAGCTCTACTAAAAATCATAATTCATAACAAATATATATTATCAACCAATTCATCAATACTAAAACCTAATATCAAATGGGTAAGGTTCAATTTTAAGGAACCACTTCCGACTTTATCGAAACCTATTTATGATACTTCGATACAATCAAGATTTATAACTTTTATTGCGACCCAGTGTGTTTCTTTAGCGTTGACAACCGTATCGCTAATCAATAATTTACTACGGATAATCGTACATTATATCAGTTTTGTGAAGAATCCAATTGAGTATTGTTTGTACCGTTTTCCGGAATTCTCGATTGTCCAATTGGCTTTAGAAATCCGTCAGATAAGACTCGACTATTGCTAAAGGGGAATCGGACAGATGTAGCAACTAGCAGTGTTGGTCGGTGCAGGCAATAATTCAAAAGCATCACGATAACGCCACGCGTCATTTAAGCATGAATTTGGAAGAGCGCTCAGAGGCAGGCATAGGCAAATACTTGTTTCCTTTGATCTGAACAGAGGGAAATCACTTGTGAAAGCTTCGGTTGCCCTGGGCGTGCTACTCTGTGCATCTCTGTCAATTGCGGATTGACACGGTGCGTTTTAATCAATTAGCGGGCAAAACGCAGTTTACAAGTCAGTGAACAGTGAAATAAGCGGTCCACGCAGGCCACCGTGTCGCTACGTTTTTGAATGATCTCCGATTACAAAGCGCTTTTTTCGAAATGATTTTCGTGTGATAACTTCATAAGGGAGACGAAAGTTGATCGCGGTAATTTTGAATGTGCCCGGACGATTATCGTCGTGCTATTGGCGAATTTGATACTACGAATCCTGGTTCGTATCTGGTGTCTAAATGTCAGTTAGATTAACATATTCAGGTTCAGAAGCATGTATCGAAAATAAAAGAAACACTTTTGCTTTCGTGCGTGTCTGTTATCTGCCTAAATTAGAATTATTGTCAGTCGGCAGACGAATTTTAATCACGATATTATGGACAGCGAAACACGCAAACGATTACTTTCGATTATCGTCGACAAATTAATTGTGGTGTTCTTAATTGGGCAGACGCTTCGAGTGGATAAGCGAACGAGTGAATCGATAATATCGACTTATCGAAATTATGTCAGCTGATAGCCAGTTTGAATAATTGATCAGGGTCTATGACTAACACAACAATCAATCAATCATTAATCACATGTTGTTTGCGCAACACGTCCAATGGCCTCGTTTTTGGTAATTTTCATTTTTTTATCGACGATATCATTTTATTACTGTAGTTACACAGTTGCTATAATATCTTTTTGGCTCAACCTAAATAGGTTTAGTAGTTTTTAATCAAGATCTATAAATGTACATTTTTGTAGGTACTGTCTGCTTCAGCAATCGATTATACTTTTCCATTTTAATTTGTTCTAGTGACCTGCAATATGGATAGTTTCTTATCCTAGATCTTAATTAAACCTGTTACATGAAGATGAAAGATATAAAACTTCGGTGATTGTATAAAACTAATTGGTAATTGTAGGTAATTCTGTTAGCAGTTATACATTAAATATACATTGACTTATTAACTAGTGATTCTACATACATATATTAAAATTATCGATATGAATATTTGGTCAATTCATAAGGCACTTTGGTTTAACATCAGTTTTGATGTACTCTCGACGTCATAGCCTTGTGTAAAAGCTAGTACTCATATCAATCTTCTCTTTGTCCTCAGAAGAAGCCACAAGTCCAGAAAGCGGAGTGAAGGATCACCGCGAGCGGGAGAGGGGGGCGACGGCGGAAAGGGGGGAGGATGAGGCTTCCCGGTCTGCGTCCCCCGCGTCCCGGACCTCCCCGGCACCAGACGAACGAGACATTGAGCACAGCATACCGGCCACGCTCATACAGGACCCTAATGCAGAAAGGTATTTTTTTATTTATTTTTTATACAAAATAGATGTTTGACCGCGATCCCACCTGTTGGTAAGTGGTGATGTGATCTAAAAAGGGGCACGTCTGTATAGAAGAAGCCTATTCACCCTGGCCCGATACCTAGGTTATAGTGGTCCGGAAAAGTAGAAGCCGGTAGGGAGTTCTCTTATAATCCACTTGTCACAGATTATACCATATCAGTGGTCAAATGATAAGGACAATCCAATATAAAGGCCCCCGTTGATAAACCAAAAATGTTCATTAGATTTGATGAATTGAGTAGTAGACGAGGAGTCATTGAAACAGCGCTTACCTATATATACAAATATTACAGCCTTATGAAGTGACAAGAAAAAATGTCCTAGGGGAAAGTACAGTATGGGTCCTAAGTCATGAATTAGTCCGCTTTGTTCCTGATTAGTAAAAAAAATGTCTTTGATATTCCTGAGAATATGCTCGGCATTTTTGCTACGTTAATTTTTGTGAGGCCTAATTGAATAAGTTAATAATACCTTATGCTTATTATAAACATAATAAGACTTTATTGTAGGATTTATAACAAAATCATAATTATTATATATTAATCTAGCGTGCAATATAGATTAAAGCGTTATTCGCATTAACACCTAATAGGCCTCAAGTTCCATCAAACAATCCCTCATATCCAAACCGGTAAGAGCATTGTCTGCGTGACGGTGGTCTTGGCTTCAATCCTAGTCCACTTTAACGACGCCATTGTTTTAGATGATCACTTGTCAACTACTGTCCACGACGCTTTGGGAACCACCAATCATAAATATCTCTAACATGATCCCTAAGTGAACACGCTAGAGTTTATAATAGACTTAGATATGGCTCAGTGATTTATAGCTGGTAGTTATGAATGGATACGCTACTGACAGCTAGTAGGTAGTCACACTAAAAATGATCAAGAACTTTACGTTTGACACTCCATCAATAAAGTATGTTTAACTGGAGAAGCTTCGTCTTCACGAAAATCTGGATAAGATTGATCGAATATTCTAGATAATGGTTATTGTAGATAACTCTATACTAAGGTTATAAGCGGATGCTAAATTTTAAGTATTTGTATTACCTTTGCAGTTTCATAAAGCTAGACAAAGTATACGTAACAGTGGCATATTATTGTACGTATATATAACAGTAGAATTGACCATTGACCTTTATTCTACGAATATATTTCCATAAAGTTGAGAGAAAATCATTTTTATGTAAATCTCCGAAACTATTGAACTAATTAGGCGTAATCTGAAGCAATAATAAAACTTTATTTCATCGAAATCAGATCTCAGCAAGATAAGTTACCAATAGTTAGTAATTAATATCACTATAGTATCTAAAACTTAGTGTTTCCGGTATCACAGGTCACAAGCTACCTCGATATATTATAATTAATAATTATCATTATTAAATCTTGGTAGTAATTTAATGATAAAAACAAATAAAGTGTATTAAATTATGATAAAACCGTACCATAAATAATAGTCATCAATGTAATATTAAATTAATAATTCAAAAACCAGAATACAAAATACACGAGTTATTGATGAAACGTAACAACTTAATTGGGAATATAAAATTTTATGAGAAGTAAAATCTTTAAGACCAAGGGCAGTTGATTTGGACCAGTCTATACGTAATGGTGTGCTATTGGAAAAACGACTCTTTGTTAAATAGAAATAAGTGCTAATTATGTATTGTAAAGTTTTCTAAACAGCAAGTATTGGCAGGTTATCCACGTTGCCTGTTCCATCACTGTCAATTAGCTGCAGTGAGGAGACGCCATCAATCATAAATATTCTACTCAGGAATATCCATCTCAGACTATTGTTTAGATTTTTAATGCAAGCTTTTTCTTTAAAACTTCTTCGTGCTAAGTGCTAAGTGGTTTAGCACTTAGGTCCTAGGTTCGATACCCGGGAAAACAAGATTTAGAAAAAATGTTTCGATCGAGCACTCGGACTTTCCTGTAAAGAAAAATGATCACTGTAGGTACATATACTGTACTTTTTTTAGAGAATTCTAAGGTTCGAATCCTGCAGAATCTAAGATAGATAAAAAAGCGGTTGGTCGTTGCAAAGATGATTAATCATATACTGAAATATAATCAGTGAAACAAACACAAAACGGGAGTTCACTATCTTTTGATTTTAATATTTTACAATGAACAGTGATTCTTCTGTTTTATTATATTTAATCTATCTATACCTACATAGATTATACTAACTTACTTAACATATAGTTTTTATTATTTATCAATTAATATTATTTATATTGTGTGTGTGTATTTCTGTGAACTAACCTACAGATACTTATTATAAACCATAAGTTTTGCAATGAGTAAATTCAAGTAAAAGCTTCGCCTTTTTATAGATTCAGACGTCAGCTGTTAATTTTAAACCCACGTTGTAACTGCGAAATTATACATAAAGTGACAGGAGTCCACAAGAGAACCCTGTATGATGTTCTGTGACGTCACCACGATATGAAACCAAAATAAAAATAAAACTAACACTAGTTTTAATAAAGATAATCAACGAGTTCATTTTAGAGTTATTTCTAAATAGAAATAATGTCAAAACTTTTACATTGGACTAATCCAATATTATTTGACGTAAAGGCGGGAAGTACCTTTATTTCATAGAGTAAATTATATTCACCTAATTCTACATAGTATTTCGCTAGATTAGCAGTTCAATTTTTTTTTAATAAATCATTTGTAAATGATAGACAAATCTACTAGAACTACTAGACATAATTTAATCGTGATATATTATTGAATTATATTAAAACAAAAAACAAAAGAAATGTACCTTCGACCAGTTTTTATGTATACTTTACAACATAAGGCATTTAAAATGTTCGCTGTTTCCGAAAGTGTGCGTGCCGAATGCAGGGAAAGAGTATAATACCTGTCACATAAATAAAAGTGATTGATTGACCCGCACCCAACTAATGCTTATAGGAAGCAATAAACAGCTGGCGATCCGTTTGAAATTTCATACGTTTGTTTCAAAACTTGGCTCCGGTTATGGTTACCATCAGATTAAAATGTATCTGTCGCAGACTTAGATTTTATTTGTTCCGCTTTATGAAGTTAATAAAATTTAATTTTGTCTTTTATACGATTCTAAATATGTATTCCAATAAGGTTTTGTTCGTGTCTATAACTCTCTATTTGATTTGGACCTATTCGATTCGAATAAGAATTATTCCAGACGAGTTTATTTTTCATAACGGTAGAGTAAACAAGACATTTTCCTTTGTCAAAGCCGGAAATCTGTTCATGATACACGTAAATCCATCCCCTGTCCCCTGTCTGTCCTGACGTTGAAAGGTCTCGTCCCCACGTTTTGTTACGCGCTTTCCTTGTCAGCGCCTTTTAATCCCATAAGTCGACAATCTCACATCTAACATTTAATAGTAGTTGGAACAAAAAACGCTCGTCTAAGAGTTATCGCATCGATAGCTCATCAAACTTTTGATTGGCGTCACGACGGTGAGTCAGCTATGAGCTTGCTATACTGTCAGGCTGTCAACGAAACGATCGCCCGTCATTGCAATTCCACCTCGCGCATAGCACGCACGCTTGCATTACGCAGCGCACCACCCCTCGAAGTTGAACACGTATACCCGTCCCTGTTCTCCGCTCCGATTCGTCCGTTGGCTTGGCAACTGTCTCTTTCTGTCGTGAGGCGTGCGGGGGGAGGGTGTTGCAGGCGGGTCGTAAATCACGAGGCATCTCATTCCACGCGGGACCACCGCTGCCGTCGCAGGCACCGCGCACTTCCTTCTCGACCGTCGGCCGCGTCTTTCGTGTCGTGTTTACATTTTCAATAGTTCTTGGGAAGTCTACTTGATTCCTTTTAAATAAGTGTTCCATATATGAATTGTGTTTCTTGATGGATTCAAGACGGTTTTACCATTCGTCGTTTTGAAAATTACGAAATAATATCATCGAAGATGATTGTTGAGCCCGACCACATGAGGTACGATTTTTTATTTATACAAGTGCGCCGTTAAATTTTATTTGGTTAGAGTTATATTCATTGAAAGTATTATATTTAAACATTTAATTCGTTCGATTAGCTACGGTTTATTTTCTGTTTTAGTTAGAAAGTTTCCAACTTTGCTTTCCGTCTAAATGTATTATCAACACTTAATTTTTCTCCATGTACACTTAGTTTTTAACCAAATCAAAGATTTAAAAATTACTTCTAAACCATATTATTATCCTTCTCTTGTTTTAGCGTATAAATATTTAACTAACTATGTTTCACGAGCGTGTGCTCCCAAAAATATCGGATGTTTGACAATGATGTCCTGACATATCAAAAGAAATGAATATTGATCAGTAGCACCTGCTTTCGTGTGTAAAAGTGGCGTTTTGTTGGCATCACCGGTCGTTGGCGAACTTTAACGTCCTAATCTCTCTATTTTCGCAGACAAGATTTATTTTTATTGTGTCATATTCTATTGTTTTATATTATCTAGTTATTTCTATTTGTTATTTACAATTAATAACAATACACTCTCTATAGTCATAAAGTACGGTTTCTTCGTGTGTTTCCTTTATCTCAACAATATTATTTGACTCGGGGAAGCTATAAAATGATAAAGATAGATATTATATTCCGGTTTGTGGTATGCCATATAATTATCACCATATACTAATAAGTTATCTAAGGCCTTTTATTGTTATGATGGCTTATTTTAGAGTAGGAAATGTTTGAGTTATTATTTCAGACGCCTATAATCTAGTAACTACAAATTTTACAAGAGCTTTAATTAATTAAAGAACACGTAATATCAGGTGGTATACCAGATAAATCCAAGCCTAGTTTGCTTATAATCAAAAAAGATAATAGGTATATCATCATTGATTTATTATAGTTAAAAAGTGTCCCTTTGTTTCGAGGACTTTAAATTGTTATTATTCTGTTGAGCATTTGAAAGATTCATTAATTTATAAAGACTTTATCGCTTCTCATAAATATTAAAATAAGCAAAATATTGAAGCGTGTTTATTTCTCGTATGCAGATAATGACAAACCGGTTTTATTATAAATGAAATGAAAAGCGAGTTGGTAATTTAATTGAAGATTTATGACGTGTTATTTATTGTTCTCATTTTATTGTCAACAGAGAGAGTCCGAGATGTCTGTCGCGGGAGTCTTCGGGTGCGCCGAGATGTCCCTCCAACGATTCAGTGTACTCGGGCCGGAGTGCGCCCAGCCTTCCCCTTCCGGCAGCCCTCTCTGCCGCACTCCCTGCAGCATTGCCTGCCGCACTACTGCCTCCACACTCAGCGGCAGTAGCAGCATACCTCGGTGCAGCCGCCGCTGCTGCGCAACAACGTCTCCTCATGTCCTGCCAGGAGGACTTAATAGACGCGGAACGCTCTGACGCCGTATTGGACTTCAGTACAAAACGCAGTGAGTCACCACATGATGATGAAGATATGGACGCTGATGATGCCGTCAATCTTAGTAAAAATGAAAATAGTCCTTTAGATTTATCAGTTGGCACTAGGAAAAGAGGGCCAGGAGATTCGCCGTCTCCAGTTCCGAGTAGAAAAAGTTCTAGGTCTTCAGACTTTAAGCCGATTACTACACCTTGGGCAACGCCAGTTGCTCCACACTTGCCATACTTTGCAGCCGCTGTGGCAGCTGCCAGTTTATCGCCGAAAGGTGGTTTACAAAGTGATTGGAACGGGAAATTAAAACATGGGGCGCCAACCCCCAATGATGCTACTAAAGCTCTTGAAAAGATGAGCGAACTGAGTAGGCTAGGCGGTGAAGAACTGTTTAGATCCGTTCAAAGTGCAGCTTTAGGTGCTGGATTAACACCAAACGCAGCTGCTCGGCACTCAGCCTGGCAATCTCACTGGTTGAACAAAGGTGCAGATCAAACCAAGGACGTATTAAAGTGTGTCTGGTGCAAGAAAAGCTTTAATTCATTAGCTGATCTGACGGTTCACATGAAAGAAGCTAAGCATTGTGGTGTGAATGTGCCGGTACCTCCAACATCAGGAGCGCCGATTCCATCATCTTTACAACCGCCTTCGAGTTCACCTTCAACACCATCACACAACTCATCTTCGAGTAGTTCGTCTAAACCTAATCATAATGATCTTAATATGCTTATTAAGGAAAATATGCCCATACCTAGAAAACTAGTTCGCGGGCAAGATGTATGGTTAGGTAAGGGGGCTGAACAAACTAGGCAAATATTGAAATGTATGTGGTGCGCTGAAAGTTTCCGCTCGTTAGCTGAAATGACAAGCCACATGCAACGTACCCAACATTATACAAATATTATATCACAAGAGCAAATTATTTCTTGGAAGTCTTCTGATGAAGCTAAAGGTTCAAATTCAAGTACGCCTGGTACTAATAGTACCGCTCCTCCCACCACGGGAACTAGTAGTCATGTTAGTGCAGTTTTAACTTGTAAGGTTTGTGATCAAGCGTTTAGTTCTTTAAAAGAATTGAGTAATCATATGGTCAAAAATTCGCATTACAAAGAACATATTATGAGATCTATTACTGAAAGCGGTGGTAGGAGACGTCAAACACGAGAAAAGCGAAAAAAATCTTTACCAGTTAGGAAATTGCTTGAACTTGAAAGAGCGCAACACGAATTTAAAAATGGGGATGGTAATGGGGTTCCCATGGGAAAACCTATTCGAGATTTTGGCGCTGGTAGCCGAATTACTTGCGAAAAATGCGGTGATAAAATAGAGACTGCACTATTTGTAGAGCACATTAGACAATGTATAGGCGCGCCTATGTCCAATAACCAAAGGAATTTTCTGAAAAGCGCGCTTCTTTCCAATAACATAATTCCTCCTGATGTTCCCGGTCATATAACACCAACTAGTCGCGATGGTAGGAAAAGCATTAACGATGAAATCCCATCACCAGGTTCTGGACACCACCGATCCCCTTCATCTATGAACGATTCTTCTCCAAGTTCTAAAGACCTTAATACTAGCAATGATAAAAGCTCATCCCCTTCAGTTTTGAATGCAATTGAACAGTTGATAGAAAAAAGTTTTGATACTCGTTCACGACACTCAGTACCTGGCATGCCTAGTGGTGCTTCCCATGCCCCAATCGGCTCAAGTATCTTAAAAAGATTAGGCATAGATGAAAGTGTAGACTATACTAAGCCACTTGTAGATCCCCAAACAATGAATATGCTTCGAAATTATCACCACCAGCAAGGTTATGGTCGCCGAGAACGAAGTGGCAGTGAATCTAGTTCAATGTCTGAAAGAGGAGGTAGTAGAGTAGAATCTCTAACCCCAGATAGGAAGTTAGATTCATATCACATGACTCCTCGTACTACTCCCGATACACGCGGCTCTCAGACACCTGCATCTGAGGACAGACAACCTGAAGTAAGGATTAAAAAAGAGGTCACTGATGAAGATGAATGCGAAAACGGAGTCGATTTGAGCAACCAACCTGTGAGAGTTAAAACTGAAGTAGATGATGATGATGAGCAACCTCGGCCGAATAGTTCAGTTGAGGAGGATGTCAAACCTCCTGTAACTAAGCGTGAAAGTGAGGGCCCAAGTCCAGTTCCCAGTCCTCATAGTCCTTCTAGCGACCGTTCCGCTCCAACTCCTGGCTCTGACAGAAAGCCAGCTTCAAGCTTAGGTGCTCTGTCGTCGATGTTCGACAACTTAGCTGGGGGTGGCTCATCTAACGAGCCCAGTTCTTCCCGCCGAAGTGGCAGTCATCCATTGGCAGCTTTGCAAAAACTCTGCGATAAAACTGAAAATAATTCCAGCTCTCGAGCGCCTCCACCAGCTCCTTCCCCCGCTGGGCCTCCGAGTATCTTAACATTTAGTTGGGCTTGCAACGATGCTGTCGTCACTGACTCTATTATGAAGTGCGCTTTATGCGATACACCATTCATTTCCAAAGGCGCTTACCGTCACCATCTCTCAAAGATGCATTTTGTTAAGGACGGTGCGTTGCCTGAACCTGTTCCAATGAAAGCTCCTCCTCCGGCCGCCTCGCCTAGTACTCATAAGAGTGGAGGATCCAACGCAGCCTCCCCCCAGGACCCGCGCAGTCCCTCTCAATCCTTCGACGAGAGTCCACACTCCAAGTTTCTAAAGTATACAGAATTAGCGAAACAATTGTCTAGCAAGTATGTTTAAGGTGTGACGTGTACCGGAACATCAGACGTGATGATATCATATCCTGCATTGAACCTTCATAGGTTTAGGTCGCGACGCGACGCTAAGTATTTCGAAACTCTTTGCCAATTTAATTATTTAGGTAATCGTTAGAGATCACCGCGTAGTACGGTTAGTGTAATTAATCTAGCAACATAAGTATACGCCAAACGTCTTACGTTCATTTAGATGTAAGAGAATATTTTTAAAATATCGCCTTTAGGTGAAAAGGTTGCTGCGGCCGGTCGGTCGGCTTATCTTCCACGATATATTGTAATTCCATTTCGATAATTGTAAATATAAGTCACACTTAGTCTTGAAATTTAGATTCGATCTCTTGTAAATGTATATTTTTTGCTAATAATAATCTAAAGGGAATTTAAGATCGATGAGACCTCACGGCGGTCGTTGACGTTACTGTCAGTATTTTAAACAAATTCGTTGCAATATCTTTCGTGTTACTTAATTTTTTATGTAAATCAGAGTTAGAGTTAACATGTTCTAAGTTTATTCTATGTATATTTTGAAGTTTTTTTTTTAATTTTATATTATTTTGATATCCGGTCGATGCCTGTAATCTCGGAGATTCAATCTCATGGTTCGGTTCATGTAAATACGACGAAGCCCGTCACAGTATGCAATATAACAATCTCCTTAGTGTAATGTCGCTGTAGGTCCCTCTCCTCGCGAGATCGCTATTTATTATTTAGATTAAGTAAGTAAAATAAGGTAACCTTACTGTGAACACTTGTATACCATTGTAACAGCGCATTATACGGTTGTCCGAATAAAAGTATATTTAAAATTATTAAAAGTGATATGTTACGATTTTCTTGAGGACAATTACATTCGTATACGTTTAGATCATTCGGTATTGAGAGTATCTTCCAGTTGTAACAGTTATACGATGATGTATATACGGTCTTATGAGTGAAAACTCTTTTATATTTAATAAAGAATATTGTAAACTTGTATTGTGTAAGTTTCAGACGAATATGTAATTCAAAAACAGAATTTCTGAACATATTTGAAGAAGGTAGCCCACATCGATCATTGAGTTATTCTATTTTTGAATAAGACCTTCGGATGTGTTCATTGATTCTCCTTTAATGAGTAAATAATTCATAAAATATCATTTTAATAATGTAACTCAAAACGAACTAATGTATACGCTAGCTCTGGTGAGAATTGCTCATTCTTAAAAATGGTGTTGAAATATTGATTTTACCAAATTGAATAATCTTATTTAATATTTTATGTTGTATTTCAAAATGCAATTAAAAGCTCAAAGAAATATATATGTTAAATACTTTAAAAGTTAATTTTATTTATCCTCACACTACCTTATAAATTAAATATAAATATTCTAATATACTATATTTTAATGCTACTATTTCGTAGCAGATTCAATAGAATATAAAAAGTAGACCATAGGCTACCTTACTGCGCTTAATTTATATTAATTGAAATAAACGCTATTGGAAAACAGTTCATCAAGCAAAACAAAAATATTTTATTTTTCTACACTCAAAAAAAAAATTAAATACACAGTAGGATTTCTAATTCATTTGAGTGATATTTGAAAAGCTGTAACTTGTTGAAAAAAGGTCGACTCGTAAAAAAACTAAGAAGCGTTTTGAAGCTTGAACCTCTAGTTTGAATTTTATTTCTCAAACAACACGCTAAGCATGACCTTAGAAATAGCGCGAGGGAAAGTTTCACAAAGTCGTTTTCAAAAGCGTGCACGGGTTCCTATTTTTCAGATAGCCTCTTAGTCTCGTAACCTTTGAAAATAACTTCCAACAACTATTTCACCTTATTAGGACTAGTTATACCAAAAATTCATACACATTAAGATTTTCAAGGAAGTGTTGTTCATACTGGCGAGGATTTTCAACTACATACATATAAGTATATGAATTTGAACTTCTGACTACTACGGAAACTACTAAATGATCCACACTCTTACCCTGAGGGAATCAGTCAGACATCTCAGGCGGGCAGACGTCGATTTAATCACGGTAACGACCCCACATTTCATGTTCGACATTAAGAATTGTTTACTGTCTATCGCCGGTCAAGTTTGCGCTAGTATAAATTGTTTTAATCAAATCCAGCAATGGTGAACGTGATATAATTTTCATTTAATGTAGGTCAGTAAGAAGCTTAATAGATAGTTCTAGCCACAGTTCAGAATAAAATATGTTTGTCAACCTCCAGTACCGTAACTTTTAGAGGCAAAACCAGAACCAAGTTTTGGGTCATGCATGGTAGTTATCAAATAAGGGCGCAGTTTTAAAATGTCGTCTAGGGCGAACAAAAGGCTAGATATCAACATACACCTACTGAGTGACTTGTCTTCTTCACAACAATGATAAATAGTGATGATATTCCAAGGTTGATTTTATCTTTCTGTCAAATATTTTTATGAAGTTATCTTTTTCAAAATGACAAAAAATATCTTGAATCACTTCAGACAACAGTTCCTACCTAAAAAAATCTTTCCACAAAATAATTCTCTGAAAATTCGCCTGGCAGTCTTTTTTGAAATTGTTGTTTGCCATTAAAGCATTAACTTTGTTGGTTATAGTTTACGTAGGAACCATCGAGCAATTAACAATAGCAATAATTAGCCATGCAAAGGATTTCCTTGTATACCAAGGCGTCCATTTTCTTCCTCGGGGTTCACTCAGTATACATATCTCCATACCGATCAAAATCTATTCAGTATTTGACCGTGATAGACGGAGTCCCCATAAGCTCATTGTTTTGAACGATACGTGCGAAAAAAAAATGTAATTAATCATTCAACACGTCGATGAAGACGGAAGACGTCCACAAATTACACCGTCACCACAAAGATTTAAAAAAATCGGGTGAACTTTCGAAAAGCCAAAACCTTCTTTTTTGAATTTTGACTTCAAATTTTGTACACACGTTCCATTTGGGTCCAAAGAAGTCAGAATTCGGTTTTTGCTATTCGGAAGTTTATCCTGGAACGTGTTAAGCGGCGTGCTAAAAAAAATCGATATTTTGAAAAAAATTGTGAGTCTCCAAAAATCCTTTCACGAGGACCTTTGGGGACCCAAATGGAACGTGTGTACAAAATTTGAAATTTAAAATCGATTTTGGCTTTTCGGAAGTTCACCCAAAAAATCTATACTTCTAACTTCTAACTTCTTCACAACAAAAGGACCGTTAACCCTCTGACAAATGCGAGGCTATCGTTAACATCAGGCCGCTTATTACCCCAACTAAATCATTTATTGTGCTAAATCTGGCTATTTACTCAACGAGAGGTCGAAGAGACCGATCACTCAAGCGTCACGGCGCCGCTTAGCGGTGAGTGACGGGTTAACTTGAGATATCGAGCTGTTTTCTTTTATATTTTGAAGTTTTTATAAATACGATAATTTAATTAGGTGACTTATTTTCCTACACCGTTCATCTATCTACGATACTTTTTAGTTTTGCAGAGTCCAGAGATCGCCAGTTCGATTCCTGCCTTATTTATAAGAATAATAATAATTTATTTGACACACACAGACACATACGATTAAAAGAAAAGGAGAGCAAAATTATCGTCATTATATAAAAATATATAAGAATATATTATTTCAGAAATATTATCGAATATCTTGCCTTAGAAATAAAACACTGCTTCTTGTATATAGGTACTGATGAAGTCCTTATAATATATCATCAATAATAAAGGATTACTTTGTAAAAAGGTCAGGCTTTACTTTACGTAAAATAATAATATGTACCTATGTTTAAATATCTCACTTGGTTGTTTTGTGTGTTGTACACTGCTGGGCGTGGGTGTGGGTGTAATATACTTATGGTCATTAATTTTATCTACTCTAATAGAACTAGAAATCTTTATATATTTTATTATTCGATTCGTAAATTGAACTAAAAATAGTTCCAAAAGATCGAATAAAATGATCCAACAGCACATCATTGGTTATCATGAATTTCTTGCAATAATATACAATTATAGCTCACGCTAATCTCTGGATACCAAAAAAGTAATGAACTAAAGATAAACTTTTGACGGGCATATCGGCGTGTTGGGTGCTAGTCAACGCCACCAGTCAAGTCTGATAGCCGCAGCGCCTCTGTCGCGTATCAAAACGTTGTTAGTAAGAAGTATAGCTTTTCCTTACATCCCATCAACTCAATATTTCTCAACTTTTCAATAATATTTTACGCATAATAAACTCGTATCGCGCATTTCTTATTAACAACAAGATTACGGAGCTTTCGTGGCGTCAACTCTACACCTACTCTGCGTTTCGATGGTCGCGTTGATGATGTGTGATTTTTGTTGCTGAATAAAATGAAATATCTAACACAACCTAATATCCCTTATTATGATTTTTTAGTTTTTATGTTTTAAAAAAGAGTATTTTGCCGACTCTTGAACAGTAGTTAGAAGTAACATTCCGAACCAATAGTAGCTTTAAATATTCACAAATACTATTCCTACTCAATAGTAAGTTTATATGAATAAACCATATATTTGAATGTAAATAAACAATATCGAGAGTATAGTCCTAAAACCGAATACCTAAGTAAGAAATTTAAAGTTGTAAGTTAAATTCAATTAAAAGGGACAAAATTACCTAAGAGATACATAGAATATCATCATAATTAATATTTGTGTTTTAACATGTTATCTGTACATTAAGGTAATTTTGTCCCTCAATTTTAAAAATGAATTTAACTTATACGTAACTTTCCAAATCGCGGCGTAAGAGTCAGATGGACGTATCTAAATTTTCTCAATTTTACAGTCTTAGAAATACTGTGATAATCCTCCATTTAAAATTTTACAGCTTTTCAATAAATCAAGTACTTATTCAATTGGCGAATAATAAAAATATATCGGTACATTGGCATAATATTAGACGTTTAAAAAAGTTAAGAATTATTTAGTTACGTATGAAGAAAAACTATTTTTGATACATGTTTTACATACTTTTTTGTTTTACAGTCAAACATTTCTCTACATACTAATTACAAATAATCGAATGTACTATCTCTAAACAATGATTTATTCTAATATAACTGTAGACGCCCGTCAACCTTACGGCTGCAGTACTGCGGGGGACGCGCTCGCCACGCCATCTGTCCACTGTGATGGATGAAACATGTGTAAGTGCCCGCAGATTTGCAGGACAAAGCGCAAAAAATTGAAAGTGACACGGTCATTAATCAAATTATATGCGATTTCGTGCAGACGACGATAATGTAGATCTGTGCTATTGTGGCGTTAGAATTTATTGGTTTTATGATTCTTTATTTGGAAAAATATATTTCATGCTTAGGTTTTACCTGCCTGTCTGGCTGGTTTGGCATTTTTATTGATTCATGAGTTGCTTTAATTAGTTAACATCGTATATATGTTTTGTTAAGAATTTTTTTAATTATTGGATCAGAACAGGTGAATTAATATAAAACTAGCTATTAGCTAGTATAAAAAAAGTGAATAGACTTTAAAATAATGTTTAATCAATGACTAAAACGAGAAAGAGTGAGAGAGAAATATTTAAATAAAATACTGTATACCGGATTAAAACGCGATTTATTGTTTAAATTATTTATCCCGACGTTTCGGATGCTTTTCAGCAACCGTGGTCGCGGGAGACTGAAAGATGACAGTTGTCTTACATTTGAAATGTCACAAAGTTGCCATATTTAATTCAATTAAATTAAAAATAATCTATTAATTTAGGTAACACAATGTACATCTATGAACGTCAATAAAAATAATACATATTAAATTACTAATATTACTAATATTAAATGCTTCTAATTTTACATTTACTACCAGTTCACAAATCAAGGGCGTAGAGCGGACGAGAAGAACTGGCAAGAAACTCGCCGCCACTCTTTATTTATAATTTAAACAATAAATCGCGTTTTAATCCGGTATACAGTATTTTATTTAAATATGTGATACTCGCGTTAATAAAAGACAATATTATGAGATAGAAATATTTTATCATCTTAACAAGACCAAACATAAATAATATTTATATTATTATTACTAGCGATCCACCCCGGCTCACACAGGTGCAATGAAAATGTACTATACATAAAAGTATGCTATGTTATGTACGAAAAATCTCAAAAACTTTTGGACCAATTTAAAAAAAAAATTCGCCATTAGTTTTTTTAAATGTACTATTTACATTACACCCGCGTAAATCCGGGGCGTGTTGCTAGTAAACAATAAAGTTATCAATAGACTCAACGGTTACGACGAAACGCTCTGGACTCGGCATAAAGTGAATAAGCTTTGATTAATTAGCTAAATCCTACGCTGGTTTTCAGCCATACTCCAGTCATATTACGAATATCTTACCGCTAACAATAACGAAAAATAACAATACTGTTATTGCCCTGTAGCAGCAAATGGTTGATCAATTGGGTATCGTGATTTGTCGAACCAAGGAGTCAGCTGATGGAATTACTAATATAATTATTATTTGCATTTGCCAATGTTCCGTAAATTAATTATTAAACGAGAACTATCTGTCTGTAATAACAATATTATTCCATACAGACGTTATGAGAACGCAAAGCCTAATAAAGTAAGGTGCCAAAAAATAATCGTAAAGCAGTTCAGCCCCAGAACTCTTGAACCTCTAAAAACCCCTAAGTACACGATGATTCATTCGCTAAAATAACTCATATAAATCGTAATACAAAACTTCGCTTTGTCCAGACCCATTTGACGATGACGGATGAAGGATGGACGTGCTTCCGCGGGGCCAAGACCCGCTCCAGATGTATTCACGTCGATCAATCCGCGCGACGTTGACAGGTTGTTACGGATATTTTGAGACCAGGCCCTAGCACAAACAACTTGCGAGATAATGTTCGTAATGCCTATCTGTCATTTGTATGTAATTTCAATTTATTTGTCTTACCACCGACAGATTGACCATATATAAACTTTCGCAAGTTGTTCGCGCTTGGCGCTCTAGTGAAATTCATTGACGTCATTTCGTGATCTCAATTTTGTTTGAATCATCATTTGATACGTGTCATGAGGTAAAAGCTTGCTTGACGAATTTGATTTTATGTAGGTTTTAATTTTTATAGTAAAGCCGAAATGAAACCGAAACGCGTTATTTTCCATTTAAAACACGTTACCCGGTCGGAATTTCGATGTTTAATGCCCAAAGTGACCAGACGTGGGGAAGCTTATAGAAAATTAAAAACATGTCTTCCCGGCGGGATTCGAACCCGCGATCCATTGATGCGCATGGTAGCTGTTCTACCAAACACAAGAACGAGCTCGTCAAATTCACGTCTTCTACCAAAAAGCATTCATAGAGCTATTTAAAACCACAACCTACAAATCTGCAATGTACCTACTTGGGGTGGTGATTACCATGAAATGAGCTGCCAGACCGTTTCTCGCCTTTTTTATAAAAAGAAAATAATATATTATTATAATCGTTAACCAAAGTTACTGTAATTTCACACTTTAGATATATAACTCATTACAATAAAAGGATGAACTCTATTTAGATTTTTATAAACTTCTTAACCCGTCAATGCTGACATTCCGCCGACAGCTGATTGAGAACTGAGTAGGGTCACCATTTGTATTATTGTGACAGAATCAGGTGCGCGCACTGAATGGGCCTCTCTGACATTTCATATTTTGAGCTCTTAATTTGATCGGCTGTCAGATGAAATGACAGTTTAATTTTTGAAATGTTACTATTTCATAATAATTCAACTTTTACTCAGACTTGTTGAACTAAATTTTATAATTAATTCCAGTCTGGGTGACACAGTGCAGTCTTAATGCCTGAAGAGATTATATGAAGACTACTAAAAATTGTCAGAAACTTTGACGTTTTAACACCTGAACTACCATTGAAAGCCTTATTTTATCTCACTGATAAAATATAAAATATAACTATAGGGTTTTAAATGTTTTAAGCGTGATTTATCAGCCATCATCCATCAACACTTTCCATAAGATAACGGGTCAATCCTGGCCTATTCCAAAAAAAATGTATTATTTACAATAATTAGATGATTTTTAACAAGAAGGATGGAGAGTGAGTTTTTAGGGGTTTTAGGAAAGGAAGGAAACTTTTTAGGAACTACATCTACGTCTACCAATTGGTTTGTCAATTGGTAACATATCGTTTTTATTTCAATGCTATGAAACATCATTCAAATAAAATAATATCTGCCGCGACATTAAATTTAAAACTGATTAAAGACATAATCCACACAATGACCTCGCCCCGCTTAAAACAATATTCATAACCAACTAATTTACGTAGCACTTAATCGATTGAAAAATACCCTCAACCGAAACAATTGGTTAATTGCTCGCGTAATTTGAGTCTTAACATCAACGTGGTACGGTCGCGAAATTACCTCCGATGAAATATGAGTGGTACAGTCGCCGTCAACAGTGATTGATGTGCGCTGACTGACGTGTGCACGAAAGTAGGGTGTGGAAGTGTATGGAGCAAGTTGTGAGCGATTGTACTTGTGTCTGTGTCTTAATATAATTGTCATTAGATATATTTAACTGCATATAAAAGAGATCAGTGCAGATCGAAGAAAAAAATATACTTGTAACCTTACATGTTAATTAATTACTAATGTTTTAATATAAATTAGATATTACCACTGACAGCTTTTTTGTTTTTTCTATATTTTAATAAATTGTTAGGATATATTTTAACGACTGAAAAACCAACTCTACATACATAATATATGTATAATACATACGTATTCTCTTGGTTTTTGATGGGTATTTATTTTGTCATTTCGTCTTATAACTTGTACTACGTTAAATAGTTAGTACTATAGGTTGATACGTAAACACGGGTGTTTGCGAGTACAAGGTGACCAGGTCGTTTAGACCCCATCCCCCCGGGGAAGGGTTATGTGTTTGTCATTTAAAGTATTGGATTTTTATAGACATACTTAATGGATAATCAACAAAGGATGGGTTTTTAGGGAATATTAATTTCATAACTCGTTTTTTCAACTGCAATCAAGCCTCAAGAAAGAGTTATCTATTAGATACGTCTTATAGAAAAGAAAAAATCATCTATTACTATTAGTATGTGAATTGATTCAAAGGACGCCAGATTTCTATAATTATAAAAACTAAGTACAATGTCTTCCATATAATTTCAACGTTTGCAAAACACAAACAGTTTTATTTTTAAATTCTAGCGGATCTGAAACTGTAGCAGTGCAGTCCAGAATTTTCTATGAAAAACATAAAATTTATCCTGACCTTCAAGAAAATTACTTTTTGGTATAGTTTATTTCTTAAAAATGATCACCATCATTCATAAACGATCTTGACCCAAATTGTGTCTTAAATGTGTTGCTGGACTTTGGTCTTTGAAGAGGTAAAAAAGCATTTTTGTAGTTTGTGTAGCCAGATCAAAACAACTATACAAAATCCAGGATCGGAAAATTTTGAAGTTTTGAAATATTTTTTTTTTTATAAATAAATATTATTTCAAAACAGTTAGCTAATAAGGAGTAATGTAAATAGCAAACCATTTTCAGTCAGTCGTACCTTCATAGAAAACGCAGAACCACCTGTCTTTTAAAACAGCCGACAAGATTAAAAAAGTAGAACTACTTTACGTTCGGCTTATATTGGGTCCACATGACATCACTTGAAGTATTAATTGCACGACTTAATCGATTGGCTCCCACGACCATTGTACAATACGCCACGAATATCACTAAACTGTTAACAAACTTTACACGATATTTTGATCTTTATTGCTATGGATTAGAGCCGATAGTCGTATGATAGTTTAAGTAGTGAAGTGCAAATTTGTCTGTGGCACGGTACAGTTTAACGACAGTTTTTGTAACGTCAGAACAGCACTTGGTCTTATTAAACGAGCATCCCGAATGACAACGCCCTTCGATCGTATGCGCTTAGTATGGACATGCCACATGTTTTAAATAAATATAAGTTAATAATAGTTCAAGTATCCCTACGTAAAAAAGTATAATTTTCGTTGTCTTGTATTAATTTTTTATTTTAGTATGAAAAGGAACGTAGGATGGAAGTAAAGTAATTTTGAAATAAATCGGAATATTGAAATAAAATATAAAGCGCTTCTGATACTAGGTATATTATCTTATACCTAGTATTACCATCAGATGATATATGTCTATTTTTAATTCGTAGAATTACTATCAAATAGAAAAAATCTAGACGTTTTCTTGATTGGAAGGCATTAAAAGCTCATAGCTATGTCAATTAGCTTGTTTGTTCCCCACTTCTTAAGGATATATCTACAGTTTTTCCTTAACTTAAATAACCTGCCCTAGTGCAATAACTTTATAAATTGATGAACTGCACCGTTAATATCGTTCTGCTCAAATAACCAAAAACTGTAAGCTTCAATAATTACGTGAGCGATCAATCACAATTTCCAATTCAAATGAACTGTTCCCGTGGACATAATTATTCAATTATGACATTAGTTCATTGTTTTGGTCCTCGACTATATAGAGCGCACGTAACGCACATGACTGACGCCTGTAATTACTGGTGTGCTTGAAAACTTGATAGACTTTGATGAAAACGTGACAAACAATAGATTCTAGAAGGTGTGTGATTATCTGTTGTTTTTTTTAAATATTTGATGACGCTCAATTATTAAAAATGACGAGAACTGTCTTTAAAGTAAAGGAAATACTAATAATAATGTCGGTCAAACATAAAAATTCCAATATTTGACATACATCTATATCTATACCATCTATACTAATACCTACTAATAAATAATCTTACTAATAATATTATAAAGAGGAAAGATTTGTATTTTTGTATGTTATAAATAAACTCAAAAACTACTGGACCAATTTTGAAAATTCTTTCACCAATAGAAAGCTACATTATCAGTGAGTGACATAGGCTATGTTTTCAAAATCAAAAGTTTTTTTATTTCAAATAGGCCTTTGCAGGCTCTTATGAAACGTCTAGTTACACGATTCCAAAAAGTGGGTCTCATGGAGAAGAACCGGCAAGAAACTCCATGGACACTCTTTTCAACAATGGTTTAGCTTACAAAGACTCGGTTACAATAGTAATAATCGGCTGAGAAGTTTATATAATGCAAGGTATACAGAGATATATAGATTTGTGTATAGGTAGTATATCTACATTGCACCCACGTGTAATACATATAATATGTTATAGTAATACATATAATATGTTACGTTGATTAACCAATCCATACAAATAACACTAATTTTAATGTTCATGCTCGTTAGATCGCGTTCTATATATTAGCTGTCGTCTAAAATTGTGAATATTCGGAGCGTATCCGTATGTCGATCGTCGCGCGCTATTAGTCTCTCAAGATTAGTGCGCTGGCGGTTTTGACAATTGATTTATGTCTGTCAAGTCTCGTCACGGCGGCGACTGCGCGCGCGCACGACCCCTCTGCGCCCGCGCCGCACTCTTAACAAATAGTGATCAAAGAATATTGTTCGCAGATATAGCTTTTAGATGATTTGTGTCATGACTAAATATTATATTATGAACTATGTTATGTATATGTAAACTTTTAGTCTAATGTCATGTCATGGTTTAAATAAGAATCATTGACTGATGTTCTGGCATTAAATGGGTGAGAGGAATATCGAAATAAGAAAGAGTAATAACGGATCACTGTTTATAGACTGAAAAGCTGCCCAGGTTGTGCATTTCGGATGTTTGTCTTACGCTTTATATTTTAGGGTTAATATTTTACCAAGGTATTAATATTTTACCAATAAGCCTTACATTACATACAAAGTGTATCCGAATTAATAGTAGGTATAATTTACCGATCACTAGACACAATAACCCGTTGATTACGAATTTTTAGGAGTTATTATAAATAATAATTATTATTAATATTATGTACCTATACTACCGTATACCTTTACATTTCATTTCACACACTAAAACGTTTATCTATATATATTATATATATACGTATAATAAAAGAATAGGATCGAAATTACGCTTCACTAAATATTTTTACCAGAAATTAAGAGGGGTGATAAAAGAAGGGTAGCAGAATGCATAAATGCAATTTTTAAGATTCTTGTCTGTCTGTCTGTCTATCTGTTTGATCACGCTAATCTCCGAAGATACTGAACGGATTTTCATGCAATTTACACAAATATATTAAGTAAAGCCCGGAGCAACATATAGGCTTTGTTTCATCGAAATCGGTTCTCAGAAAGAAAAGTTATCATCATTTAAAAATAATTTTAAAGGCACCATATCACCAAATTGCAATGCAAACTGACTCGCGTTGACCTTTTTCGAATTGTCAGATGTCAATCACAGTTTGATATGTAAATGAAATACTTTGATTATTTCGCCATTTCCGATATGTAATCGTAGAATAGTGGATATGCAGGCCCATTGCGTAACTTCAGATGCGAGTTCGAATCTGAAGTTGAACTGATTTTTTTTTTGTATTTATTTATTTATTTTTTTAAAGAACTATATTATAACAATAGAAAATGTATTATTGAAATATTATATGAAAAAGTATTTCTTATGAGATCGTTTATTTCACCTTTTCATCCATCCTTTCTCTACGATTATTCGACATTGCTTTTATTGATTCTTAAGGACTGTCTTCGTATCTTAGAGGTTTCCGCATTGAGCACCGGAAACCCGAGTAGGAATCCTGGGAAAAGGGAATTTAACTGACTCAAAATGAAAATTATCAATTAAATGAAATAAATATCGAGGTGGATACAGTATCTTCACCACTAATTAAATTTATAAAAAAAATAAGTAATTTTCTTTAAAGTCAGGTTAATTTTTTCAACAATGGTATTTTTATTGAATTTCAAATCATACTTCGAACCCCAATCTCAACCACCATTAAACGTGTCGATAATATGATGGAAAAGCAACCGTCAATGACTAATTTGATAGCTCTTTCCCAAAAGAAATCACCAAGTACAGAGGATGGAGGATATGTCATTTGAAGAAAGCTTGCTCAAAAGCTAAGCTAAAGTGAACCCCACGCGAACGAAGTCGCGGGCATCCGCTAGTGTATAATATAATAATTAGTCACTGACACGTGAATCGGGGCCTATAAATTGAAAACAAACCAAAAAGTGTCATATCTGTTTTTTGACTTCAACCAAATCAATATATCATTCGAACTAAAATAGTTGAGCCCTGTTCGCGGGAGAAGTTTTAGCAAGAAAAGAAACAATTTATTTTGATCTATTTTAACATTTTAATCTCTTACATCTGGATCTAATGTTGACATGTTTATTCTGTACTATTTAAACATTAAACGACAATATTTTGATGACGCAACACATTAATGTTCCCCGTTACATCCCGTCTCTCGATTGGCAAGGCAAGAGGAATATTGTCATATAGTACCTACATCTAGAACTCACAAAATTTGTTTGTCCCACGAACGTTTGTGCCCTAGGTTTGTTATTTAACTAATGAAAACAGCATGGGCGAAGGTTGAGGATTTTCAAAAGTTAGGCTGTTCTAAAAAATAAACACATCACTGTTCGAAATTTTGAACTTTCATACAGTGCGGTATCACTGTTTTCGATATGTAGACACCCAGTTTGCTTATTAAATTACAACACACCCCGGCTTCTACGGGTGTAATGTAGATGTACTTACTATACACAAAAAATAGCCTATGTTACTCGCTGATAATGTAGCTTTCTATTGTTGAAAGAAAAATCGGTCCAGTAGTTTTTGAGTTATAAATCGTAACAAACAAACAAATCTTCCCTCTTCATAATATTATTAGTATAGATATAGATAAGTCAAATATATCTACGAGTATAAATTGACAGATTTGTATAAATATAACTATGTATTCCAACTTGGATGAACCAACGTGAAGTGTTTCAGTACTTCACGCATTCATATGCTGAAGTATCATCCTATAGATTTTAATTCTCAAAAAAGAAAATGTAAATCAACAACATATCGATGTTATATGACTGACACAGAAGAATACTCTGAATTTTACATGATGATAACTTACCCTCACGAAAAGAATTGACGTGAAACCATGAACTATCAATAAAATCACCACTATCGTGCTAAGTTCAAACTAAAGGATAAGAAAATAATTTAATGTTGTGAACACTTATTTTTATTTATTTTATGAGTCATCTTTACGCTTCATACACACGCAATTCGTAATGTTACACTCTAATTAACAATATGTCATCCTGCGAGTTGACAGGTGAGTGACTTTGACGTGACAGTTGACAGGTGACGAGGACGCGATACGACGTCGCCGTAATGAAATTTACTTTGTGTCTGAATTATGCAGTAATTGTAAATGGCTCATGTTTTTTTTATAATCTTTTGATGACTTAAAATATTACAAAAAGTACTTTTAAAATTTTATACTAATATACTATAAAACCTAACTTTATTGCTTTTTATAATAATCAGCAATTTTATTTGAATGACGAATTTTTTAAACGATTTATTTTGATCACCAAAGAAATCGAGTTGAGTGCTCATTTTATTATTCATCAAACACCAAATTTATATAACTTTCCTTGTCTAGATTGATTGGCAAGAAGCTATTAAAATCTATTATCGATCTATCTATATATCTAAATATATATACATATATATATATTATATATATTGTTAGCTGAAAACATTCTCATAGACATTTCCCATAGACACTCCCATAGACACTTCCGTAAACACTGGTAGACTGAAGTCCATAGACGAGATAGCGTCCCGGGATTGCGTCATCAGCCTAAATAAAAGATGGACGCGCGCATTCGGAGGACACATTCGGTAGAAATCAGTAACCAGAAGAAGTACTTCGTTCCCCTGCCCGTTTAATAAGTCATAATTGCCCAATTCTGCAGTGTATTAGTTATTTTAATTTAATTACCTTAATTAGTTTATAGTTTATTAAGTCCTGTTTCTGTTAGTTTGTTGAATAATTTAAATTGTTTTGTTCTTTCTCATATACCTAAATTTTCCGTTGTAATGTGTAAGTAATAAATGTTATGTGTTAATTGTTATACTCTTTTTCTTTATATATCCTAAAATCAGAAATTGGGATTCTTATTCTCGCGCCTACAAGATTATTTTTTATACAGAAATGTGGCAATTTGACTTTTTAAACAATATTCGAATATAAATACGTTGTTGTTGAGTTATTTAATTTTATTCTTCGTGGTGATTCATTACTGTGGTTAAGTATATATCAGCTGGTGAGTACGTTCCAATTATTTGCAATCAAAAGAACAATCTTTTTATTATCAAGACATTTGTTACATTAAGGCATTCTGTACACTTCATTAATTGTTTTAGTAAAATAGGAAGTGTGAATAGCTATCTTGCCTTTTTATTGTTAGTGTTTGTTACCTTATTCGTATTAGTCTCTAACTACGTATAAGTACATAAAATGCCTTATCATGATCGCAAAAATAAAAATCGCGATTCTCATTCCGGCCATATTGAAACACGTGCTAGATGTATTCGAAAAAATGATACCCCTTCTAACGAAGCACTTATCCAACAAATTTTGAACAGAATAAGCTCCCTGGAGGAACGTCCCGTGTCTCCATCGCGACCAGGAAGACCGCTCGGAGACTGCGCCAGTATTCCTACGGTGGCGTCACCGGGCCTGCGGGTGGCTGAGCCTGCAGTCACGCCTCGGGAGCGTGCGGGACGCTCTGGGTCGGTGATTCTGTCCTCGCCGAGGCAATCTACGAGCGTGACTACGGACCGTGACTTCAACGCAACCGATCGTATTGTAGACGCAATACGATCCATCAACACGGCGGTGAGATCTAACCAAACTTATTATATTTCTAATTTCGATCCTAGTGTAAATGATATAGAAACCTGGTGTGAAGAGGTGGACCGTGCTAAAACCACAAATCACTGGAATGATTATGAATGTCTATCTCGCATAGGGAACTGCCTAAAAGGTGATGCTAGGGCCTGGCTTGATGAATGGGTAACAACCGACCGTTGTTGGAGCAATTTTAAGAAAGAATTTATACCTCTGTGTCCTAAGAACCCAGACGTTGCAAACATTTTATATGACGTAATGAGCACTTGTTCCAATAAATACCCGACGTATGCAGATTTTGCTCGTCGATCTCTTCTCAGGTTGCGCGTTGTCAAAGGTTTAAGCGATGAATTAATATCAGCAATAATTATCCGCGGAGTTATGGACCCGCAAATCCGTGCGGCGGCCACTAATGCAAAATTATTGCCAAACGAACTAGTTGGATTTTTTTCAAACTATACTAAGCCAAAATTGTCATCAAATAAATATTTCAATATCGAATCACATCACGATCGTTCCTTGAAATCTAATCATTTGACAAATAACCGTAAACGAAGATTTGACGACGGTAAATGTTTTTTGTGTGGACAATGGGGCCATAAGCAATCAAACTGTTTGAAGAAACTTAAATCGATACCTTCCAACGTTGATAGCGGCAATAATAATCAAAATAATTCATCAATTCATAGTCAAATGAAATTAGAATCGTGCAGCTTTTGCAAAAAACCTGGCCATAGAATTGAAACTTGTTTTGCAAAATTAAAATCTGAATCACGTAATACAAATAATGTTAACTTTTGCCAAGGAAATGCTAATAGAATAAGTAAAGATATCGTTGTAGCGGTCATACAGGGAGTGCCCGTCGATATTCTTATTGATAGTGGCTCAAGTATATCTTTAATTTCTACATCGTTAATAAAACATTTTAAATGTGCACGTAAACCAGCTTTTAGGATTCTAAGAGGTATTGGTGGTCAAGAAATCGAATCAACTTATTTTGTCACTTTGCCTATTGAATTTAGCGAAATTACTCTAGAAACAGATTTACATGCTGTCGATCCAAAATGTATGAATACCCCAATCATTATTGGTACCGATGTACTAAATCGTCAAGGCATTATGTACATTCGAACGCCTAATAAACAATATCTTACATGCGTACCGTCTCCTAAGCATAACGTGATGATTGCGACCCAAGCTCCAGTTAGAACTGATTTGGTCGGTGAAGACTTACGAAAGTTACTTGCTTTGATTAATAAATTTTCGACTTTCTTTATTGACGGAACTGCTACTTCCACGGTAAATACGGGGAAAATGACTATCAAATTAAGTAATAGCACGCCTATCCACTATAGACCATACCGTTTATCGTATTCTGAAATTTTAAAAGTTCGCGAAATCATTCGAGAGCTTCTTGAAAAAAATATCATCCGGGAATCTCAGTCAGAATACGCGAGTCCGATCCTGTTGGTAAAAAAAAAGGACGGATCCGATCGCATGTGTATTGACTACCGCAAATTAAATGAGATCACTATAAAGGACCGCTTTCCGTTACCACTAATTGACGATCACATTGATCGATTAGGAAAACACAAATTCTTTACTTGTCTCGACATGGCCACAGGGTTCCACCAGATCCAGATGGATGATAATTCAATACCATTCACAGGATTCGTTACACCAGAAGGACACTATGAATATTTAAAGATGCCCTATGGTTTGGCGAATGCACCTGTTGTCTATCAACGAATAATATCTAAGACTCTCCGCCAACATCTCGATTCTGGTGAGGCCCTTGTATACGTTGATGACGTTCTCATATTGAGTGGTACGATCAATGAGGGTTTGATAATTTTACGTAAAGTCCTTAAAACGTTAACAGATTCAGGTTTCTCTATAAATTTAAAGAAGTGCTCCTTTCTTTCCACTAAAATAGAGTACTTGGGCCGTACTATTAGCCAAGGTCAGGTACAGCCGAGCGAGCAAAAAGTTAAAGCTTTGGTCGAAGCACCTGTCCCAAAAAACGTTAAACAAATTCGCCAATTCTTAGGCTTAGCAAGTTACTTCCGGCGCTATATTGCTGGATTCGCTATTAAGACTGCCTCCATTACAAAATTGACAAAAAAAGGAGCACCATTCAATTGGGGTAGTGAACAAGAAAAAGCACGGCAAAATATAATTGCAGAGCTTACGAGTGAACCTGTGTTAGCTATTTATGATCCCGACTTACCTATTGAAGTTCACACTGATGCAAGTTCAATTGGATATGGTGCTGTGCTCTTTCAAGTTCATGATAAGGTGTATAAGCGAGTAATAGGTTACTTTAGCAAACGAACGCAAGGCGCGGAACCAAACTATCATTCGTATGAACTTGAAACCTTAGCTGTTGTTAAGGCCTTGCAGCATTATAGACATTATCTGGTTGGCGTTCATTTTACGGTTGTAACCGACTGTAATGCCCTTAAATCAACACAACAAAAGAAAGATTTATTACCGCGTGTGGCCAGATGGTGGATATACTTGCAGGATTTTAACTTCACTCTGCAATATCGTAAGGGTATTTCTATGTCTCATGCGGACTATCTGAGTAGAAACCCTGTTAATATTTGCGAAGCTCGCAAGCACCAAAACTGGGCACAAATAGCCCAAGCCGCTGATGAAGAAACACAACAGCTTATTCAGAAACTGACTGACGGACAATTGGACCCATGCCGTTACATTAAAAGAAATAATCTTTTGTATTACAAATATTCTCCAATAGGAGAAGAACCTAAACTTCTTTGCTTTGTGCCTAAAGGGCATAGACTCAGTCTACTTAGGATATTTCACGACGAACATGATCATCTGGGAGCAGATAAAACACTAGATCTCATTAGAAAGCATTTTTGGTTCCCTTCTATAAATTCTTTTGTTAAAAAATATATCAACCATTGCCTGATATGTATAACGCACAAGAAAGTTCCGAGAGCTCCTCATCAATTAATACATTCATGGGAAAAACCAAGTACACCATTTGAAGTTGTTCATGCGGACACGTTAGGCCCATTGCCTCAGTCTAACGGCTATAGATATGTATTAATAGTCATTGACGCCTTCTCAAAGTACTGCTTATTGTACCCTATGTATAATCAAGACACAAATGAGTTAAAACGATGTTTTCATAATGTAATTTCGCTATTTGGAACTCCTAAATTAATTATTGCAGATCGTGGTCGTATGTTTCAAAGTTCAGAATTTACAAAGCTTGTAACAGGATTGGGCATTGACATGCATCTCGTAACACCAGAAATGCACCATTCAAACGGGCAAGTTGAACGTTACTGTCGCACGCTGCTGAACATGGTTCGTATAGAATGCAATTATCGACAAGGCGATTGGTCGGAGGTCCTATGGCGCTTGCAGTTGATTCTGAATATGACTAAACAGAAAACAACCAGTCTATCACCCTTAAATCTACTAGTGGGTATTGAAACAGCTACGCCTGTTATCCGTAACCTTATGCGAGACATTGCTTTGGAAAATTCTCATCCGAACCGTGAGACATTGAGAGAACTACACAGACAACGTGCTTTTGAGCGCCTGAAAGAGAATCAACGTCGTCAAGATGAAACGGTAAATGTTAACAGGAGGGCGCCTCGTTTATTTGAAGTTAATTCATATGTTTTTGTTACAAAGCAGAAACAAGCAACTGGAAAACTCGACTCGGGCATGCGCGGGCCATATCGTGTGGTCAAGGCGCTTCCCTACGGTCGATACGAGCTACAATTGTTAGCGGGCTCCTATGGCAAAACAACACAGGCTGCGGCTGAATTCATGGTGCCGTGGCGAGGAGAGTGGACTCCCGAGTCTTGTGCTGCCTTCTTTGAGGGTGAGCTGATACTGAGTTTTTTTGTGTGATAAGCAAACGTCGTGCCTATGTCACCTGGTCATTCTGTTTGTCTCACATGTATGTTATGCGATATACATGTATGAGGACTCATGATAAGCTAATGTAGTACCTGTCATGTAGTCGCTGATGTCAGAGATAGCGAACGTTGTGCTTCCTCTCTGAATTCTATTCAACCGAACTACGCTAACGTCGTGCCTATGGTTCATAGTGTAAATTGGAGACTCGTGATAAGCTAACGTCGTGCCTATGTCATGAAGTAATTTGTGCCAGAGATAGCTAACGATGCGCTTCCTCTCTGTGACTGTAATTTTATAAAAACTTAACCATGTTAATGTCGCATCTATTAAATTAGTAATTTATACCAGAGATAGCTGAGTCGGGCATCCTCTCTGAATCTTGAAATTGTATTCCAGTAATCTATTAAATACTCAAACGTTGTTTTTCAGACGCAGACCAGAATGATGGAGATGTGGAGTCCACACCTGAGGGAGACGTTAATGGTGATGACGTTTCCCTGATGCCAGAGCCTATTCCAAGCACTTCAACAGACGCCCTGTAGCCTGCAAGAACGAGGACGTTCTCCAGTCAGGAGAGGCCGTGTTAGCTGAAAACATTCTCATAGACATTTCCCATAGACACTCCCATAGACACTTCCGTAAACACTGGTAGACTGAAGTCCATAGACGAGATAGCGTCCCGGGATTGCGTCATCAGCCTAAATAAAAGATGGACGCGCGCATTCGGAGGACACATTCGGTAGAAATCAGTAACCAGAAGAAGTACTTCGTTCCCCTGCCCGTTTAATAAGTCATAATTGCCCAATTCTGCAGTGTATTAGTTATTTTAATTTAATTACCTTAATTAGTTTATAGTTTATTAAGTCCTGTTTCTGTTAGTTTGTTGAATAATTTAAATTGTTTTGTTCTTTCTCATATACCTAAATTTTCCGTTGTAATGTGTAAGTAATAAATGTTATGTGTTAATTGTTATACTCTTTTTCTTTATATATCCTAAAAATATATATATACATATAATAAAAGAGTAGGATCGAAATTACGCTTCACTAAATATTTTTACCAGAAATTAAAAGGGGTGATAAAAGAAGGGTAGCAGAATGCATAAATGCAATTTTTAAGATTCTTATCTGTCCGTCTGTCTGTCTGTCCGTCTGTCTGTCTGTCTGTTTGTTCACGCTAATCTCCGAAGATACTGAACGGATTTTCATGCAATTTACACAAATATATTAATAAAAGCCCGGGGCAACATATAGGCTTTGTTTCATCGAAATCGGTTCTCAGAAAGAAAAGTTATCATTATTTAAAAATAATTTTAAAGGCACCATATCACTAAATTGCAATGCAAACTGACTCGCGTTGAACTTTTTCGAATTGTCAGATGTCAATCACAGTTTGATATGTAAATGAAATACTTTGATTATTTCGCCATTTCCGATATGTAATCGTAGAATAGTGGATATTATGCAGGCCCATTGCGTAACTTCAGATGCGAGTTCGAATCTGAAGTTGAACGGAAATATTTTTTTTTTGTGTTTTTTTTTTTAAAGAACTATATTATAACAATAGAAAATGTATTATTGAAATATTATATGAAAAAATATTTGTTATGAGATCGTTAATTTCACCTTTTCATCCATCCTTTCTCTACAGAATTACGATTATTCGACATTACTTTTATTGCTTCTTAAGGACTGTCTTCGTATCTTAGAGGTTGCCGCATTTAGCACCGGAAACCCGAATAGGAATCCCGGGCTTTTCCCGGAATATAAAAAAAATGTCTGAAAATGAAAATGATCAATTAAATGAAATAAATATCGCGGAGGTGGATACAGTATCTTCACCACTAATTAAATTTATAAAAAAAATTAGTAATTTTCTTTAAAGTTAGGTTAATTTTTTCAACAATCCCCAATCTCAACCATCATAAAACGTGTCGATAATATGATGCAAAAGCAACCGTCAATGACTAATTTGTAAGCTCCGTCCCAAAATAAATCACCAAGTACAGAGGATGGAGGATATGTCATTTGAAGAAAGCTTGCTCAAAAGCTAAGCTTAAAGTGAACCCCACGCGAACGAACTCGCGGGCATCAGCTAGTATCTAATAAAACAGTAGAATCAAAATATCTGATTGAAAAATATTACCATAAATGGAGAGGGGACCATTAAAGGAGAAGGGTATATGTACATAAGCATCATTTTGAACGTTTTTGTCTGTGTGTATGTTTCTCCACTGTAAGTTATCTTCGAAGTATCTTAATTTAAATTGCTTGCGCCTAAGCGAACGTGGTCGCTTGCACTAGCTAAAAATAATACAGATATTATTTCGAAAAGCTTTTCTATCGAATGTATGTTTTGTAATTTCATATTTTCTGAAAGAAAAGTAACAAAATTCAAATTTTTTATTTGAACTTACGATAGTCCTCTATACTATGGTATACGTGTATACCCACAGAACAGAAGAACCCTGTTCTGTGTGTATAGTATACACACAGACTGTATACCTATAAGATAGAATGCAATACGTGTCTCACTTATGACATTCAAACCATAGCATCATCAATAAACGTCATGCGAATAAATATATGGCCAATTTACTTCGCGATTTCACAAAGATGTACAGATTTAGTAAACGTTCCGTTACACCCACAGCGCGTCCGAAACTATAATAATAAATCAATTTTATAGAAATCTACAAAAACACAATACGTGACGTGCTTCGGTCGTGAGGATTTGCATTAGTGATTGCATTAATCATTTTCCCGTACAATTGAAGTAATAAAACCCATAAAACTTTCTATAGGCCGCCATTAATTGTCATTGACAGCTGACAGGAGGGAGATTGACAAATGTCAGACGCGCGCGATTTTTTGAAAGCGAGTTTTTTTCTTTTTAATGGTGTTAGTGTGACTTGCTGTTTCTATTCAGTGTTTATCTATGTTTTGTGAGATGTGCACTCAGTTGATTCCTAAGGATGACTCTTTAAAAATTGTCTAGTTTTTATTACTGATGATAGAGTAGATGAATAATTAGAAACCTATTGTTGACATCTGGTAGAGAGGTTGATATTATAAGCATTTTATTTTTAATCAAATTTATAAAAAAATATTGAAATCAATTTATATGAATGGCTGAATTGTATACTTATATAAGAAATAATAATATTATTGGTCGGATCTTTCCTACCAGGGCACGAAGGACTCGTGATCGCGAGAAAGTATCCGTAGATCCGACACTTGTATCAGAAATAATTTGCGTACCAATTCGGACAGATTTACGATACAATTAATACTCTCTTACTGATAGGCCCTCAGAAGGCCATTTAGGCATACTCTTGTACTACAGAAAAGTAAACGTATGGGTGTGACATAAGCCTTCTAGCTTCTACACGTATTTTGTTCTAACTAAACGTACAACGTGCAACGGTACAATAACTTTGAAGCCAAGTGTTAAATGAATTGTTAACGTCACGAAGCAATTATTGCTTATATGTTGAGGTATTGATGAAGCTCACCTGATGGTTCGACCTTCTATGTATTTTCTTATTATTTAATGCACAGGTGTTACTAAGTAGCGACAGGATATCAGCGCTAAGGTGAACTCTAGACAGCATAAAATAAGTCGAATCGCCTGATGTTTAAGCTGATATACAGTTAGTTAATAAGTTTTAATATGAAAAATATGTTTTAAGTGTATAGTTTAAATAAATATTTCTTCTCCTTCTATTTATTTTAATTTCATACCTGGCGTTTGCCAATGCTCGTGCCGTTAATGCTAGTGAAATCATAACATATCCGCGTTTCAAACCCGTGAAACTTTAGAATTGTCTGTATTTAGATTTTTTTAATCAACGTTTAATTAAATATTCTTAACGTTTCAGCTCATTGGGGATTCAATTTTTTAGAAAATTATAACCATTCCTTATGTTTATTTATATCGAGTATTAAACCCGGGCGGTCATGAATCACCAATCACCCATAGATGGAAAAGTTGTGAATTGCAGCTTTCGATTTAAGGCTATGGATTTCCGAATTGAAAGTAAAAAATAAGTCGACAGCACACCATGGATCGATGTTCTATGACTGAGGTAATTACCAGGCCTTACGCTCTTCTATCGAAGTTTGATAAAAAAATTAACAAACTTAATATATTAACCTTTCTCTACAGACTGAAAACGATAAACTCCGAATTGATAATTATTAATATAAAATTGTCTTTAGCCTGTCAGTACAACTCGCAATCGTTGGATAAAAGGCAGTCGTATCTCATCAGTTGCCCGAGTTATCTGGCACTCACGACGTCTGTCAGTCAAGCAGTCAGTCAATCTGACATATTGAATGAAATGTCAATGTTCACGTGATGGTAATGGCCTTTTATTTTCAATCGTGAACATCGATAGCTGAGGAATGAAATATGAAGAGAGATAAGATGTTTTGTTTAACTGACTATTGAATAAAGCGTCTAAAGGAAACTGGAAATGGAAAAAAAGAGTCTCTAAGACTTACTTTTTGTCCCTTTGGTTTTGATGAGGTAACTAAGAGTCTCTAAGACTTACTTTTTTTCGAATGTGGGTAGGTGTGGCGTCAACATCGAAAAATTGTGCTCTTGCTTTAAATTAAAGTTTTAATTAATTACAGTGTTACAAGTACATATTTTAATGTAAATTTAGTATCCATTACCTACCAGTTATCCTTTTGTGAAGTTTCCTGCATTTTTTAAGCAAGATGAGTGATGAAACACTAAAGATGAGTTCACTACAAAAATCTTTGGCAGACATGACAAGTATGTTCATGAACAGGATGAGTTTCAAAAAACATTGCCCGGCACTGAAACCACTACCACTTCAACCTCAAACACAAATATTGCAGCTGAGTTCTCACTTTTTCGCTCGTTTGTAATGTCTTCATTGTCAACTTTACACATGCAAGTTGAACTTCTTTTTAAAATGCATGACAATATGGAAATGAACAGCAGGCGAGGAATGTTATTAGTGCATGGTGTGCCGGAACAGAATAAAGAGAATACATCTAATGTTGTCATCAAGTGCCTGAAGCAGCATCTTAAAACACCTGGTCTCGATATTGATTCTTTAAGTAGGTCCCAACGGATTGGCAAATCAAAGCCGGATAAGCCTAGGCCTATTCTTATTAAATTTAGGGATCTATTAATTAGAAACAGTGTTTGGTTTGACAAGACTGCGTTGAAAAGTACAGGCATCACTCTATCTGAGTTTCTAACAAAACCTCGACATGAAATATTCATGGCTGCTCGCAAACAGTTTGGTGTCAACAAATGCTGGTCCAATAATGGCAACATCTATATCCTTGGCTCTGACGGTGTAAAGTATAGTGCTACTTCTGTTGCCGATTTCAAAAACATTCCTGGAGTTTCTTCTGATGGACAAGTGCAACAATCCACTTTAGGAAAGGCCTTGGATACTAATTATGCAGTCAGCTTAAGGCCTAAAAGAACAAACAAGAACAAATAATGTTCCACTCTTCTCAGTATAATATATTCATGGTAGTATAATTTAGATTTACAATACTAATATTCTGTTGTTGATATTATTTGGTATGATGGTAGTTTCTACATTTTTAACTTGGTTTTTGTCTATTACTCTATTATATGCGATAAAGTTTTAGTAGTTTCTCTTGTAATTTCTAAAAATCACTTATGTTTGGTTCATAATTATACCTCAAATATTTATATTAACTACCTTCATCTACCTAAAAGTTAATTATTTTTAATATAGTGACTTTGATTTTTACTATCTTGAACACTATGTTTTTCTTTGTTCACCTTCGTTTAAATAAGTTTTTAAATTTTTGTTAAAATTTTAGCGTCACTGACAGTTGACTTATGAGTTATGACATGTTTGTTGTTAACTTGTCAAGTGTCTATCTGACAGCTGTATTGCCATGTAAAGATTTTTTGATTTAATTTTGAGTTTAAGACATACATACCTATTCATGCGATTATAATCAGTTCATAATCTTGCTTTCGCATCATAAAACCTTTTTTTTATAAAATTCGTTCCGATGTATTTCTTTTTTTTATGTAATTAAGTAAAGGAAACTGTTCGGTATTTGGATAAGTAATAAGTTTACTTTTTTTATTATTTATTATTATTATTTCTTTGTTAGTTATTTGTGTTATATTCAATTTTTTTAACATTGTATTTTAGAATAAGTATTATTAATATGTCAGACAACAACGATGACAGTTTACTTGCAGGCTTCCCTTCTGATGATTCCAATATTACTAATGGTGGAGTTAGCTCTTTGAGTGCTTCTTTGGTTTCTTTGAATTCCTCTCTTACTGACATCTTTTCTAATGTTTCCAAAAATTTTAACGTTGTTCATATTAATGCTCAAAGCATACCGGCGCACTACTCCGATTTGTTAGCATCCTTTCAAACTAGCAACGTTCACGCAATCCTGATTTCTGAATCCTGGCTTAAACCTAGTCTTCCCTCCACGACATTCCCAATCCCTGGTTTTCATCTCATACGAAATGACCGCATTGGCAGAGGGGGAGGAGGTGTTGCTATTTACTTAAGAGCTCATATTTCTTTTTCAGTGATTAGTATGTCGACGCAACCTCCACCGGCCGATGCGGCCGAACATCTTCTACTAGAATTATCTATCTCACATACTAAAATGCTTTTAGGGGTATTTTACAGTCCTTCCATGTATGTAGATTACTTTTCTTCTTTTGACCAGCTTTTGGATAAATTCACTCCATCTTATAAACATGTTATATTGATGGGGGACTTTAATACATGCTTGCTCAAGAAAGATGCTCGCTCAAATAAATTATTAGCTACGGTTGAGTCCTATAATCTACATATACTCCCTTCAAATCCTACTCATTTTTATCCTGATTGTGTTCCATCCCTCCTTGATCTGTCGCTAGTTTCTAATCCTTCTCTTGTCAGCAAGCATGGACAAATTCCTGCTGAGGCTTTTTCATATCATGATCTTCTTTTCCTCTCCTACAAACTTCGTCCTCCTAAGATTAAACCTCAAATCATCATGCTGAGAAATTTTAATGGAATAGATAGCGACCGGTTAAATGATGATGCTCGTAAGATAGATTGGGGGCCAGTGTACGATGCAACTGATATTACTGACAAAGTAGCTCTCTTCAATTGTATGTTGACGCAGTTGTACGATATCCATGCACCGAATAAACCTGTCAAATTGAAGCATTTACCTTCACCGTGGTTGACAGATGAAATTAAAAAACTTATAGACACTAAAAACCAGGCTAAAGCAAAACTTAGGGCTTGCATTTCTCCATTAAACCGGGAAAAGTATAAAATGATCAGGAATCGGTGTAATACACAATGTCGAGATGCTCAACGGCGGCATATCTTTAAGTCAGTTGAGAATGGTGATCCCGCCAAAGTTTGGAAATTCTTGAAATCTCTCGGTGTAGGGAAGCAACAGCACCAACCTTTCCCTCCCAATTTAAATCTTGATACTATGAATGCTCATTTTACATTTCACTCTACTATTGATTATAATATGAAATCTCAAACTCTTATAACTCTGTCTTCTTCTCCTATCCCTGACTTTTCACCTTTTACTTTCCAGTCAGTTAATGATAGTGATGTTAGAAAAAGCGTATTATCCATCTCGTCCAAGGCTGTGGGTAGTGACAGCATTAGCCGTGGTATGATTCTTCCTATTATCGACATCGTTATTCCTGTAATAACACACATTATAAATGTTTCACTATCATCTAGCTCTTTTCCTGATCAATGGAAAAATGCCTTTGTTATTCCCTTACCTAAAAAATCAAACCCCTCCTTTAATAATGATTATCGTCCTATATCCATCCTTCCTTTTCTATCCAAGGTCCTTGAGCGTATTGTTTATCAACAGTTGACTTATTTCCTAAATAAAAATGCTCTTCTAAATCCCTTTCAATCCGGTTTCCGTCCTGGACATAGCACGGCTACTGCTCTCACTAAAATCACAGATGATATCAGACTGGGTATGGATAATAAACAGCTAACTGTTCTTGTCTTACTCGACTTTAGTAACGCTTTTAACTCAGTAGATTTAGAAATTCTTCTCGCACTGTTCCGATCTGTTAATATATCGCCGTCGGCAACTGACTGGTTTAAAAGTTACTTGTTAGGACGCAAGCAGAGAATCAAAATAGATGACGCTTATTCTTCCTGGTCAACTATCACTGCTGGTGTCCCTCAAGGTGGTGTCCTCTCTCCTCTTCTTTTCTCTTTTTTCATTAATTCTATTACCTCTCAAATCTCCTCGCGTTCACACCTTTATGCTGATGACCTCCAAATCTACACTCAATCGACACTTAATGAATTGCCAGCTACCATCGAGACTGTGAACAACGATTTGACTAAAATCGTTAACTGGAGTAGATCTTTTGGCCTAGTAATTAACCCATTGAAGAGCCAAGCCATCGTAATTGGAAGCTCTTCATATCTTTCTAAATTAAACCTGAAAAGTCTACCCCCAGTTGCAATCGAAGGTACAGTTGTTCCATATAGCTCTACTGTCAGGAATCTTGGTATTATCTTTGACTCTGTGCTATCATGGCAACCTCAAATTAACGAAGTCAGTAGAAAAATATTTGCGGCATATCATTCACTCAGCAGACTGCGTAATTTCCTACCTATTCCCACTAAAATTTGTCTTGCCCAATCACTCCTACTTCCTATCCTTGACTATGCTGACGTTTGCTACCCCGACCTCACTGAACTTCAATTGGATAAGCTTGAGCGCTTACAAAACCTTTGTATCAGGTTTATATATGGATTACGTAAATTTGACCATGTGTCTGAATTCAGAGCTAAACTAATGTGGTTACCAATTCGACAGCGTCGTAATATTCATATTTTACAACTTCTCTATTCTATACTTTTTGATCCTAAAACACCTAGTTACTTAAAACAAAATTATGTATTTTTATCTGGTGGTGATTTTGACCTCCGCTCTCGTGAAAATTTAGTATTAGAAACTCCTGCACATAAAACAGACTTTTACCATTCCTCTTTCACGGTACAAAGTATTATGCTTTGGAACTCCTTGCCTCTTGACATTCGACGAGCTCAATCTCTTAATACTTTCAAAAAACTCTTATTTCAACATTTCACTTCTTTATAATCTTTTGTATTTTACCTATTTTCACTTGCATTGCCTGCCTTTACAATTCTCAACGTTTTTGTTTCCGTTTGTCATGTTATGTCATGTTATGTTGTATATGATGTAATGTTTTTTATGATAGTATAATTTTAATTTATAATGATTTATGTTAATTGGGATAGATGTACTTTTTGTAACTGTATACTATTTTAATTTACTTTTATTTTTATATTCATTCTTGCTGCACCTTCTACTCTTTTTTTGTTATTCTTTCTCCCTTCCAGAGGTTTGCCTGGAAGAGATCGCATATTGCGATAAGGCCATCCTCTTGTACAATGTTTAGCTTTAGTTTTCATTGCTTATATAATTGGTTTTTGTGTACAATAAAGTATATTCTATTCTATTCTATTCTATTCTAAGGTTCGATTCCCATTGAAAATTAGGAATATGGGTCATAATCATTTCTGTTATCTGTTTTGCTCATAATTATTTTCGAGACATATCGGTGATCAGCTTTCTATGCTCTGCCTGAAACAATTATTTTGTACATATTTTTCCTCGGGGTCGTGACCTTTGTGGTAAATATTGAAAGGTAGAAGCGGTTTGATCCCCGTGATACATAAAAAATAAAACATCTTTGCCGGAATACTTACTATCTTGTTAGCATGATATAGCTGCTGACTCGTACGAGTTTCATCAGAAGTTTCATTAAAATACAGTAGAATCTCACTTATCGGGCACTTTAATAGACCCACACGTCCAATAATCCGGAACTTCCAGCCTGTGCCTTCGTCACCCCTCCCAAGGTATTTTTAAACAAGGACTACAAGTTGCACAAAAACAGACCCAATTGTGGATTATTTTAAAACTATGTATGTATTTAGTACTGTACGCTTTATGTATATCTCTGTTATGATTTTATTTTCATATATTTTACCATGTCACTCTGGTAATGGTTAGATCTGTGGCGTTAAGCACGCTTCATTCAATATCTTCTTAAATTTTCTCATGTCAGAGAAACTAGTTAAGGAAACATCATATTATCTTAACATATTACAGATTTTAAACTAGTCTTTATGTACTGTATTATATTTGTTAATATTCCATGTCTTTTGTATGTTATAACTTCTGATGCTTCTGTTTTGAATAAATATAATAAATAATTAATTGAATAAAATTGCATTATTTAATGTCAAAAGTATGCAGTTTTATTTGCCATTTTTTTTTACTTAATTTATGTTACTTTTTATACTTAAATAATACTACAGAAGGGAAATTTGTAACATAATATGGTAATTGATTTTTCTATAGAATCATTAAGTAATATGTCAGAAGAACACCTTTCATTAATTGGAAAACAATTAAATCTATTTTAAGCAATTACATAAAAGGTGATATTTTAAATTAAAAAAATAAGAAGGATCTTACGAATTACTTTGCAGCAAAATGATTTCGTGAAGGTAATGTTCTGAAGGCTAAAGCAGTATGACGCAATTATAAATTTAAAATGCACGCGTTCCAGTAATTTAAGTTAGTTCAAATACCATAATAATTAATTATGAATTAATAACACATTCATGTTTGACGGGCTCGTTGGCGGGTTCGGTAGTTCGCTTCACGTTGCACCTGCCGTGCGCATCGATCGATGATTCGTGGGTTCGAATCCCACCGGGACGACATGTTTATAATTTTCTGTAAGCATGTCTTCCCCACGTCTGGTTACATCGGGCATTGAACCACCGTGACTGTTCATAGATGGAAAAACCGTGAAATGCAATTTGATTTTGCCAAAACTTATTTTAAAACAATGCAGCCAAAGTCCGTTTTCCATAATACAGACTCTCTTAGTGTAATTTAATTAAATTATTATGTTTAATTTAGGAACCTTGGATAATAATGATTAATTTTAGGCCAAACGTCTTTACTTTGTGCGCAACGTAACACCGCATACGATTACATACATACATACATCACGCCTCTTTCCAATTGAAGTAGGCAGAGATCACGGAATTCCATATGCTCCGATCCTTACATACTTACACTTCTTCCATATTTTTTTTGCGATTACTAGTAGGTAGGTATTCAATATATTTCCAAGTAAGTACAAAAACTTTAGAACACATTAACCGTAACGATAACTCTGAGCCCTCCAACCTTCATATTTCCATCACACGTAGCCAGCAAAAATACAACTGGATTCATTATCTGGGCTATACATCAAGCGTAATGGTGGGGGGTTGATTCATAACCTATAAATCAATGGAGCTGGGGTGTAATAGGCCAAATATTGTGCTTTGGGGTGGTACGGGCGAGGAATATGAAATTTATTTAGTTTGCGATGTTCTTGAGCTTTTGTATATACAATTAATACTGGGGTTTGCCTTGAAATAGGAAAAGCTATAGTAAACGAAGGGTACCTAGGAATAAGGAAAAGCTATAGCAAACGAAGGGTAAAAACTTTAGGTACCTCTTTGCTTATGAAAGTCGTTGATGAAAGTGTAATGCAAGGATATATGGAAATTCGTGATCTCTGCTTACCGCAATGGGAAAGAGGCGTGAAGTATTCTATGTATGTTGTTATAATATATAATAATATAATATAATAATTCTTTAATTCAGACATACATCCATAAATTGTTTTACACTATACAACTATACAATAAAAATAAAATAAAATAGGTAAATAGGCAATAGGCAATAATTGCGTAAGAAATTTAAAAAAAAATGTAAAAGCTATGTGTAGCCTAAATACTATTTGCGGTTCCCGCTGCGGTGAACACTTGTCCAGTGTTTGAAAAATGGACAGTCCAAGCATTCGGAAAGGGTGCTAAGAATCTCATTCTTAGATGAGCGAATTCGCGACCAGAATGCGGCAGTTCTCATTCTGATAATCGCAAAGAAATCGCGCACACCAGCAGATGCAAACATGCTCGAGGCGCTACAGTATCGAGGAAACTTCATTAGGATGCGGTATGCATCATTATACTGCACCCTAATGGTGCTATAAACTTTTCTGGTGAAATTTGACCATAGGTGACACGTATAAAAAATTTGACAGTATGCCTTAAACAATGTCTTTTTCACATCATTGTCACATTTGGAGAATCTGCGAGCGAGCATGTTGCATCTGACGGCGAGCGCTCGGCGCTCACGCTCAATATCAGCATCATCGATAAGATTCTGTGTAAGAATATGCCCCAAATACTTGAACCGTTCAACTTTCCTAATTGGTATACTATTTAAGTATACAGGCGGAACACTTTCTGGACCACGACCCGACTGAAAAACCATCATCTCCGATTTGTTCACATTATACTTAAGACCGTGCTCTCGCGCATATCGTTCACATATTGATAACAAACGTCTGAGACCATTAACAGATGGACTGAGAAGGACCATATCGTCTGCGTAACTCAAATTGTTAACGCATGTAGTACCGATATGACAACCTACTCTGGTCTTTTTCAGCTCCACAATCAAATCGTTCATGTATAAATTGAACAAATCGGGTGATGTTAACCCACCTTGACGAACTCCACAGTTTAACCTATATTCGTTAGACATGTAGTCGCCCCATCTCACGCAGTTAGTTTGATTCTCGTACCAGTATTTCAACAGACTTATAACTTTTGGTGGAACTGAACACTTAGAGAGTTTTTCCCATAGTAAACTATAGTTTACCAGGTCAAAAGCCCGACTAAGGTCCAAAAAACATGAATAAACTGATGTGTTGCGGCATTTGTAGTAATTTACTACCTGTTTTAGGCTAAAAATTGCTGAGTCTGTTGAAAGACCAGGACGAAAACCAAACTGAGCGTCATCAATTACAACATTCTGACTCAATTCGGGATAAATTAATCTCTCAAGTATTTTACCCATAATTGAGCCTAGAGAAATTGGCCTGTAGTTGTTTAAACTAGAAAGGTCACCCGTTTTATTTTTGGGAACTGGAACCACCACTGTTTTCATTAAGTCATGGGGAAGATGGGAAAATTTCAAGAATACGTTATACATATTTGCTAGCACACGGTATATTTCAGGTCCAGCGTATATAATGTGCTCAATACTAAGACCATCTAAACCGGGGGACCTACCCCGAGACATACTTTTTACAACCTTTACTAGATCTTCAGGAGAAAATTCGATAACTTCGGAAGTTACTTCTTTAAATAAATGTATACAGCCACTATATGGATTGTTATTATTAACAGGGTCTATTTTGAAGTGATTGGCAAATAAATTAGGAATATCCTGAGGCTTCTCTGCCTTTCCTACATTAATAGGAGCACTCGGTTTTCCCTGTAGTTTTTTCGTCGCTTCCCAAAATTTTATAAAATTCTTATTCTTTCTATGAAGGGCTAAGACGTTCATTTTAATTTTATCTTGATTCTCTTGGCACCATTTTAATTTATTTTTAAAAAATTTTTTACTACTGACCATATTTGAGAATATGTCTCCAATCGTAGGCTTCCCAGCCTCAACCCAAAGTTTAAAATACAACCTTGCATTTTGATGACTTTCCCTAACATGGTAGTTCCATCCAATTATTTTTTTCTTTTTAGACACGCAGCGGGAATCCGCACTGATAGATGCAGCATCTTGCAAGATTCGTACAACATTATAATAAAACTTATCAACTAAATGTAAATTTTTACTATTAAATACATCACAATTTGAAAATTGACTAGACAATATCTTTAAGTTATCACAGCAGGTTTATAGGGATATAAGGACTTTATGACAGATATTTTTTATGTTAGATATCAATATCAATAGATTGTAGATCTCTCGATGGTAGGTGATAATGGCTGATTCACAGAAATCAGTTACTGATGAGATGTCAACATGTTCTACTGCGAGCATAGCCCGTTGTCCCAGCGGGATTAGAACTCGCTATCCAACATGAAAAATGCGCCCACGCGCCAATGATCCATCAAGGTTATGGATTTTTTAAATGAGTTATATTAAGCTGAAGAAACTGGGAACGCAAGACTGGCTAAGAAAGTGATGTGAAACAAAAGTAAACAAAATATTGAAAATTACGATACTACTGGTAATTACGATAAAAACCTTTTGCATTTTCAAAAGTCAGCTTGACTGGCACACAGCATAATAAAATGAAATGAAACAATCCCATGATTTATTTTATAACCATGGATGGTTTTATGCCAAAGTATAAATTGTTTTAACTGCTAAAACATCCAACGTTATCAAACGAACGATAAATTATTCAGGTATATTAAATAGCTAATTATAATATTTAAACCTTTTTTCGAATTAATTTCTGAGTGGTTATTAGTGGTTTGGCTCTTTTGGCCTGGTATAAAGTTAATTATGGCCAAAAGTCCTCGAAAAAGACAAGCATTTATGAAAGCGGAGGAAGTAAAAGAATCGGATCATGGAAATCTCCCAACCCCGATGGAAAAAAGATGTGATGTATGTATGAAGTGGAAAACTAGTCTAAATTCGTTTTTTTTATTATTTTGCACATCTTAAAATGAGGAAGATCCCAATTCTACGTACATTAATTCAAAAAGCTTGGTTCAAACATGCCGTTGAGTTTCGAATCGAAACAATTTAAAAGAAAGATTTTTTCAGTCGGGAAAGGCACCGAAGACTGATTATATACCCATGCTGCTCTAGGGGCCCCATACCGCTCTAAGGGCCCCATGCCGCTCTAGGGGCTCTATGCCGCTCTAAAATCCCATGCCCCACTAGGATCATAAATTCATTTTTAATCATTTAAAGGTCTCTTCCAAACTACATCGTCTGCAGTTACTTAGTACTAAAAGCCAGCTGATGGTTGGATGTCGTCCGGACAATCGATGGGTATTATTTATATCGGACACACGACACACGTGTCACGGCAACTGATCTACGACACGGCTGACACTCGCGCCTACATCAATTTTTGTTGCCGCGTCAAATGTGGACATCACGATTGATTGCTAAATAAAAACTTATTGGGGTGAGAGAAAGTTTGATGATACATTCGCGTTGTATAGATTTTATGTGGATTCGATTTTCAACGGTGATACAGTGTGTTTTATGAGTTAAGACTTCCAAGAGCCAGCACAGGATGTGAGAAAAACACTTTTAGATCAGCTCTTAAAATTATCGTGTCCTGTAAATATAAGCATTAGATTTTAATATATATATAAGGAATTGTCTTGAAGTAAAAATAACATTACACCCTGCAATCTGTATAAAAAACGTTGAAATAGTACTGAAAATTTTGAACGAAAATTACAGTCAAATCAAAGTTTGGCATCTCGCGAGTTTTTTCTCTATTAAACACAAATTTTATAAAGAAAACATCTATTCGTATGACATTTTTATTTCGTTATGAGGGGTGGAAACTAGGAATGATATCGATCATCTATTAAAATCTAAGGAAGTGTATCGATAGTTCCTAAGATTTTAAAAACACATCATGTTTTCAAAAACAGCAGTCGAAGATACGTTCGTGTAGTTAATTTCTGCAAAGAATGAGGTGGAGTGTAAAGTAGATATTATGCAGAAGTAGCTTTGTACTACAGAGGTTGATATATACCATTATTTTTTCACAGATAAACAATGACCTCATTCGCATAACATAACACGGGAATATACGACGGACATAAATTAAATTAATTACCGACGTTACCATGATTAATGGCCACTACCCGCTGTAGATTTAACAAAATCACGTTATTAAATAACACGTCCGCGTCGGTCAAGCGAAATTCAACGGATTGATTATGCTTTTTTTTAATGCAACGGAATCATTCCGATTTATTTGTATTAATAGTAAATGAATATTGGCGGCATGATTGGCGCAGTCTTTTTTCTATACTAGGATTTTAGCAATACCAGGGCTTTCAAGTCCGTCTTTGAAAATTTAGAGATTTTGAAATTTAGTTCCTACTTGCCTTTGTTCGCTTTGTTTCATCTACTTAACTGAAGATAACTTTTCTTCCAGATAGCCGATGTCGATGAAACAAACACAGTTTTGATTTTGCTCAAACGAATTTCGCTAATTGTAAGTATCTTCGGAGATTCGCGTGAACAAATAGACCGACAGCCAATAAACATCAAAAAACATCATTTTCTCCTTTACTTAAAAAGGTTAAAATCAATAATCAAGTATTAGGTAGGTATTGTGTGTGAAATAAAGGGAAGAATAAAGGTAATTGAGAATATGCGCACACGCAGTCGGCGTTTGCCTTATCATCTGTCATATGGGACCAAAGACAAAATTGACAGTTTCGAATAATTATTTTCGCCCAACTATATTTTACTTTACTATACACTAGCAACGCGCCCCGGCTTCACACGGGTGCAATGTAGATGTACTATATACAAAAAATATACCCTATTTGCCTATGGCTGATAATCAAACATTCTATTGGTGAAAGAATTTTTAAAATTGGTCCAGTAGTTTTTGAGTTTATTCATAACATACAAAAATACAAATATTTCCTCTTTATAATATTAGTATAGATATAGATAAGCGAGATGAGAAGATTGGACTATAATTATTACATATTAGACAACTGGCATTTTCTGCTAAGTTCCTGACATGTTAAAAATGATTTTACTTTTATCTGGTCATTTGGTGTATTCCACGGGTGAGAGGAGGAGAATTATTGATTGATGTCCTTTGGTTGAGTGAGCCTCAGGCACAACTGTCGGTAACTGACATAAAAAGTCTCTATTTCATTTAAAAACGGATAGAGAAACCTGTAGTTGCGTTATTTCCATAGCTTGGACGAATCGTGATTGTGTTTTTGCGACAAATAATGAAAATAGAATAAGTTTGGGAGTGTTTTCAAAGTTTTCATTCGCATGTAATATGATTTTCTATCTAATAAATATACAGATGTATTATTATTTATGCATGAAAAGCGATCGACCAAATTCTTATCAGCAAAACAAAACGCCATTCAATACGGGATCATAAACAAGTCGAAAATTACGAAGGGCCTGAATCTAAAACAATAGCACGATCGGCTGCACAGTGGAAAATGAATTCTATAATTCAAAGGTCAAAGTTGATATTATAATAAATACCGGACACATGCAACTTTGTGAATAACTTTTTACAATTATAAACGACTTAATCCATCCGATCCCTGTCACAGTAAACTGAATCATTTAATTATAACACTGAGGTCGTTTTTAGATCGCCAAGTAATAATTTTAAGACCTTGCACCCCCGAAAAGGTTATCCACGAAAATGTTAATATAATAGTTACTCCAGTGCCACGGGTTTTGTTGGCGTGAAGGCATAAATCAATTTTATAGCCCCATCTAAATCAAACGCGTTTTAATGGGAGCCCCCGTCATATCATAGCAGAGTATGATAATTTACGGCTACTATGTGACGAATGTAGGAATAAAGGATCCCTTACCTCCCTTCCCCCCTTTAGGGATTAGTTTTACGTCCTAAACCGCAGTCGTAAATATATCAAGCGGTATCTTGCAAGTGAGGAGATAATTTTTGGATTTACGAAGTGTGCCTGATACGGGTTTTTTCTTGTATAATGTTGTTGATAGCGTCTTCGCTGAGTGATTTAAGCGCGTCGGTGTCAACGTTACCCTAATCCTCTTGAAGGTTGGTCAACAATTTAATGGAAGAAAGTTCTATTATAGACAAAGCTATTATTTGTTTAACTTTAATGTAGATAAAAAACCGAATTTAGTTCGAAAGACGAAGGTGACAGTGAATATTTTATTGAATTTTAATACTGTCGCATAATACATATTATGTATTCGTATGGTTTGTAACCTGTAGGCAATACTTTTGTAATAAGTAAGCAACAAGCTTTAGTTTAGTTTAATGCATCGTGTATGACAAAGGACGAATCGGTGGGCGTCCATACACACTTTCTATAACAATAATTAGGTACAATATACCTAAGTACATACCTCAAATGTTCGGCGAATATATGCGTCCTTGTGGTATGACAGTCAGAATTATTATAATAAAAAGAGGGCGCCCTTAAGAGGATAATTTTAATTATTACAACTTAAAGATAAATATAAAAGGGAAATAGAAATAAGTACGTCACCACAGCAGCAACCAGAACATTCTTCTCCATATAGGAATATAAGTCCATTACACGCACTATCACACGATTATTAAATAACAATATTAAACATTTATATCGCGGCATGAATACTAATTATTAAGCGACCGAAACTTCCATTAGAAGCGCTTTTCACAATTATTAAAACACACGAGCACGCCTCAATCCAACCCGGTTAGGAAAATTACCACGATGTCAAACTCGGCTCGACTGTCAAGAGTATATCGCGGTTATATTATACTACCCTCAACATTTAATTTTATCAATAATGTTCTATTCCGAACACATCGAATGTACCTTATATAACTAAATCTTAAGTTTGTTTTAGTTTTCTTTCTAAGATTTTATATCTCATGTATAGATTATTTTATTTTATTAAATCCTTTTTACATGTTTTTTTGTTGGTTCAAATAATAATTAACAAAGAATATATTTGGATTACATTTACAAAATATGATTTTAAAGCTTTCTTGATTAAATTCCAGTACATCAAACACTGTGGTAGCATCTAAAGATCTAGAAGGTACATATTTTCTAAGAAGCTTTTGGCGGGGTCGCATGTTCAAAACCCGCCGTGTCCTAACATGTTTCATAATTTTATGTAATCGAGTTTACTACGTCTCTCTTTGAGTTCGGTGGGTGTATTATCGAATCTCATCAGTGTCATCAAACATCCATAGTTGGTAAGCTATATATTGCAAATCGAAAACTTAACACCATATCCCTTCCAATATTCACAAATTACAGTCGGTCCAGAACCGGTTCATTCGAATCGCTACTGGAGCACCGTATTATGTGCGAAATGTCTCCACCACGATCTGGAGCTACCCACTATAGCCCAATGGATGAAGTTAGCGTCGAAACGTTACTTCGACAAGGCTATAAACCACCCCAACCCGTTGGTTCGCAATGCAATCAACTATTACCCCTATCCCGATAAGGCTCTCTGGAGAAGACCCAGACACGTTTTAGAGGATCCTGACGATCCTATCACAGTAGCCAATGCTAGATTAGACTCCGCCCGGGCGGACATTTCACCTCAGACCCGCGTACAGCGCCTTCGACGGCGAAGGCGAGGACCCTTGTTCCGCGCATCCCTCACACGGGTGAGCTACCGTCCAGCCCTTCAGGCTCCCTCCCCTCCTACGGCAGCCCAAGCCGAGGTACGTGTCTCGCAGGAGACGCCCTTAGGCGTGTCGTAGCAAAACCCCAAATTTCAAGGCTGAGCCACAGTGCTCGCCAATCTTGTGTGCGTTGAGCTGCCGAGGCCACTAGGGCCAGCAGCGAGATACCATACAAAAAAAAAAACACCATATATGTATACAATAAAATAATATTATTCATAAATCTATACTAATATTATAAAGAGGAAAGATTTGTTTGTAACGATTTAACTCAACATTTTCTTTCTTTCACCAATAGAAAACTACATTATCAGCGAGTAACATAGACTATTTTGTATTTTTGTGTATAGTTCATCTACATTGCGCCCGTGAGAAGCCGGGTGTGTTGCAAGTATGAAATAAAAAGTAAGTTTGTATGGAGACCTAAATGGTAAGTGTGCTACGCAATCCACAGTGCTAGTTTTCAGAACCTTACAAACTGGATGGCGCTTTTCGGTATCAGTCTATGAATGTACCGCCAGTGCATCATTGATAGAAGCCCTGTGGTGTGGCAGAAAAAAAGAGAGATCTGTTATTGCATTCGTAGACAAAGACAACTATATCACATTTAAATGTGTGATACTCGCGTTAATAAAAGACAATAACTATATCACACCTAAAAAATTTCCTTAATCCTTAATCCAAATTTTTGTTATTTGGTAAACGCTCAAAATATATTCTAAACTAGTGGACCCCGCAGACGTTGTTCTGGACGTAGAAAAGTTTGGGTGGAACGTTTGTATGGGAAATAGAAAAGGGCTGTTTTTAGGATTTTCCCGGAAATTATTCGTTTTTTTCTCGCCTTTTAAACCTTCCCTAGACCTCCACGAACATTTCAAGACTAAGATAAGATAAATCCGTTCAGCCGTTCTCGAGTTTTAGTGAGACTAACGAACAGCAATTCATTTTTATATATATAGATTTCTTAATATTTCAATTATATATATAATTTTAAATTAAGTTGTTGATCACAATTTTAATAATTTAAGGCAGATATTATATTAATGCTATAAAAACTGTTCTATAAAAAAAATATTTGCCACAATTGCAATGTTGAGTTAGGTCATTCTTATTCGAAAGGCGATATATCCTCCCTTCCACACTTCGTAGCTTCGTAGTCTAAAAACGTCATTAACACATCTCACAAACTATTTCAAGTAACCGTATCGAATAAAAAACGTCTATGGGAACATTATTTATCTACTTTACGACCGACAGACAGACACCATTGGTTCACATGGGATATGACCATAAACTAAGTGTCATTTCATTGGGCCCAGCGCTCTAAATCTGATTTAGTGTTTATAGCCTCGTCTATAAAACTTGAGGTGTCAATTGTTTGGGGAATATAATATCTGGTATCTATCTATCTATCAGTGTAACTGGAGATTGAGAGAGAGTGGCTGGCTATTTTTTATTAATTCAAAACTGTTAGGATGTGAAGAATTGAAATACAGGCTTGTATATGAGGAACAATGTTGGTTTTGTTCTTTCTCTTGCTATAGTACAATTCCAACAACTGTTGACATATTGTACGGTTCTTTTGCCTTCTCAAATTTATTTAATTTTTTTATATTTATTATTTCACATTTAATTTTATTTTTGTAGTGAAATTTTTGAAATGATTTTAAACCGAAACCTTAATCACGCGGTACTTCAATATACTTTCCATTATTTTAATAAACGCATACGGAGCAAAACAGCAAACAGTAGGTCGACGGCGCATCATTGACTGTCACCAACCATCAAGTGAACCTCATGCTCGTCTGTCGATATCTAACATAATAAAATGTCTGGGTGGAATTCGAAGCCGTAATCCATCGAAATACATAGAAGGGTCTATCCAACGAGCCACCAAGTCCTACGTTTTTTACGTAATAAATAATTACGCTCACCTTGAAGCGTATGTCGCGTGACGCGTGAACAAGCAGCCAAACTCGAACTCGCCCGGCTCCACTACATAAATCAATTTGTCAGTGTGTCACACAACCGCACCGTTCTTTTTAGTTCACTCCTAGCCGTGTTTACTTCGCTGAGTTAGGAGTTACGACGTTTTTATGTGTTTTATGATTTACTTAGGTTACGTAATGTTGTGTTAAATATAAGGGTTTTGAATTCGTAGGGAAAATGTTTTTGAGTTTGATCATAGATAAGACAAGTCGATATTGGTTATCCAACAAAAATGTATGGCTTCGTTTAACAGTTGACAACATCTGTCATTTTAATTAATTAGGCGGGCTCGTTGGTCGTGGATTCGATTCCCTTTGGGTCTGAAATATTTTCTCGAGTATTACAATATTAAGTGGTTATAATATTGAAATTTTAACCGGGTAATAAACGATGCGTATATAACGCGTTTAATTTCAGTCTCCATATTTCTGAAACATTGAAATAAAAAAGAACATATTTGATGGTGTCGTTTTCCAGCAAGTATGTCGTTATCACAAAGAAATAGGAAATCGACAATAAAGATTTAAGGTTAAATATGGATAATAATGACAGGATTTTTAAAAATAAATATCTGTTTGAGTCCATTTTGAACTGTGCTTAGTGACTAAAATAATTTTAAATATAAAGTACAATATTTTTCATTATTAGATCTTTTTCCACAAATCTATGTATAAGTCAATTCTTATAATATGACGATATGATTGTGGAGGCAAAATTAAGATCCATTCTGTAGAATAAAAGATGTAAACGTAAAAGACAGACATAAATCAATTAAAATCTTCAAAAAAGGTAATAATGTATATATTTTGTTATTCTTGAGGTTAACACTTTACATACATAATAAAACAAACACCTATGTAAGATGTGAAAATTGATTGATTGTTGAAAAGAGTGTCCATGGAGTTTCTTGCCGGTTCTTCTCCATGAGAGCCACTTTTTAGAACCGTGCAACTAGACGTTTCATAAGATTCTGCAAAGGCCTATTTGAAATAAAAAAACTTTTGATTTTGATTTTGATGCGCAGTATTATACCCTGATATCAGTGGGCATGACTATATATTAAATTTTATTGATATATTTATCTTTATAACTTTTAATCTAAGAATATCAGTTTATGATAATAAGAAATTATCGTCACCAGACACCAGTGAATATTTCCAAAACAGACCGTTTCAAATATACTTACAATAATAATTCAAAGCTAACAACTGAGTTTCTATCCAGGTGCTATTTCAAATTTAATAAATTGCGAATCGTTAAAACACGCCTATATATCGGCTTGACTAACAAGCTTAGGAAGTGCAATTTTTTACAAAATATTGTTACAAATCGGCACTTTGTATTGGATATATTCCGGGCAATATATCTTGGGGGCCTGCAGTCGCAGTTCCAATGAAACGATCTTGCATTACGATATGTGTTTACTCAATAATTCGATACAAGTCGGCTGGCACAAGTTAGAAGCGATTGGTTTCAGCTTAAGAAATAAAATAAAAAAAATTATTTTATTAAATTGGAGTTTAGGCCAGACTTTATAGTTTTCTTATATATCATTAAAACATACTAATAAAATGTATCACTACGGGTAACTAACTCTAATTTGAATAAGGTATAAAAATATACCATCAAACTCTTGCTTAGTTACTTATTTAATTTATAGATAGTGTCTTTTTTGTTAATGACACGGATATTCTTCTTCTTGACCTTATTTATTTGGGGTCTTCGCAGTATGTTCTCCATTCCATTCAAAAATCCATTCTCCTCTTAATTTACCTAAATCTAGACTCATTATTATAAATCTAAACTAGTTTATCTAAATTACTACTCAACTCTGACAAAAACTAAACACAATACAAATGTTAGGTGCTGACAAAAATCTCTAACTGTTCACAACTTAGGCCACAGCAAGTATCGCAAAGCGATCCGGTCGCGACTCGTCATTTCTCGCATTGTCGTAATCCGCTGATTTACTAGCGACATTAATCAGCTTGACGGCCGATAGGGACTAAATCACTACACAACAAATGTATACTAATAACGACCTTATTACAACATCTAATGCACTAGAGTCGCTTATCATAATCCACGTTCTAACTATCACTACTGCATGTTATTGCTTGTAATTCTTTTTGCGAATGTTTTGTATAGAGTTTCGTCTAAGCGTGTTGATTTATTGGTCGTTTCGCGGTATGCCCTTCATGAATGATTGTCTAAAGTTGAATGCACATCATTCAAGTTTTAGACAATCATAGAATTTTTAAAGTCGCTCATAGATTTCACTCAGAACGCTGAGATGTAGATTTAAAGTCAGAAAGAAACATTTTATATCATAGCAACACCATACACAACATTTGAATTAATGAATAACTTTTATTTATCCACTATATATAACAAAAACACAATATAAATGAACTCATGAAAACTATAATAATTTGAATTTAACTTAACTAAAATTACCTAAGAATAAAAAAAAACAAAAGAAAAATGCGAAGTATAAAGAAAAACAAAAAGAGTAATATTAACAAATGAATTGGTTAAAAAAGACAGTCACTCAGCATTTGTCAAATTATAATTTTTTGGTGTGGCGCTGATTTTCAGTGACTGTTCTGATTTTCGCTTGAAGTGACATAACAATTGTACAACACAAACAAATATGCATTAAAAAAACAACAAATGAACGGCCAATTATTAAATTCAATCTGTAAAAAAAACGGGGTAATATGCTCGAAGTAAAAATTAGGTTAACAGGGCATCATTGACTGATGTTCTGTGGCTGAGCTGTCATCTACTATCAACTAAACCTCATGCTCGTTTGTCGATATCTGAGATAAAAAATCTACTCAAGTACTATACTGATGTACACATGCCTTGTCGATCTAAGTGACTTCCTATCCCGTATCTAGGGGTCATCATTTCTTTCTTTCTCTATACTCATACAACACGACAATTAAAAAATAATCAAATAAACACACCCCAAAATGAAAACACGATAATAAGGTCGTTTTGAAAAAGTAGTACGTAAAACGAGAAACAGAGTCCAATAATTATTCATTGTGTTTTTAACAGTTGCGCCAGAAGCTCGAAAAGTGTAAGAGGGTAGCGCGGTGTTTGCCTCAGTGATGTCGTAAAAATTTGTTCTAACAATCCATGGAGTCGCTATTCGTTTAATATTTGCATTGTCTTATTGTATGTGAAATAAAATAATGATTTCATCGATGTTTAGTACTCAAGTATACCTCAATAGTCAAATAGAGTGTAAAATTATTTTCACGTAAAGTTACCAGTTAGTCAGCGCACGCCAAATAAGACTTCACTTATAAATATCAAAAGCTTTAAAACTAAATATTATCAAACTAGCAACGCGCTCCGGCTTCACACAGGTGCAATGTAGATATACTATACACAAAAAATACTTTTACTATGTCCTACTTACCCCTTAAGTAAAATGATCGGTGAAAAAGACAGAAATATGTCTACCCCATGCCCCAATAGGGACTCGAGAATTCACTTTTATATGTTAAGAAAAAAAAACGCTTTTGAATATTGAAACAATCATTTAAATATGTCCACTAGTTCTAGAGTTTACCCTCTACGAAAACTAAGAGCAAAAGCTTTTACAGAAGACATGTTACTCCATAGTTTTCTTCGTCTCCCGCCCAAGCATCTTCTGACTTGTTAATGCCTCCAGCCTACTATCTTAGCATATTGCAAGACGCTAAATAACGCCATTATTCGCATCCCGGCCAAATATAGAAACGTTAGGGAAAATATTTGAGCGGCAAATTGAATTTATTATTTAGCAATAATCAGGTGAATATTTATGAAGCGATACTTGACGGGGGGGGGGTAGTTTTGGAAAATGTTGATAGATATCTCAGTTTTTCTCTCTTCTTTCATGAGGTTTTAATCGTTCGTTGGCGCGTTTGTCGATATCTTACATAATCATAATATCTCACTCTAGAAGAAAGAACAACAAAAAGAAAATCTTTAAAAAAAATGTGAGTGTGCAGAAAAGTATTTTTTTAAATGCTTATGGTATTTTTTATTCATTATTTTCATTCACCATTTAATTATTTTCATTATGTTGAAATAAAACTATCAAAATACGAAATTGTTTTCGTTTTGTACAAATCGTACATTGTTACCACAAACATTGACGTATCCAGATGAATAAAGGAAATAGCAACTTTGTTCGCCTCGGCCGATCACACTTTTCGTAACGCTCCCGTCACGATTTCACCAGTTTACTCTCCAAGCCCAGCATGCTAGAAGATTTACTTAAAAAAAAATAGTATACTCAATAACCGTACAAAACTTCGCTGCGATATTTTTGTCCGATCGGTTTAGTAATTTGTTGCGAGTGATTTTTCATAAGTCAATACTAAAAAAACCTCATAACTCATTCCAAAAGATTTATTTTATAAGAACTAAAAGAACGTTAATTAGAAGCTAAAGGGTAAATGATAGAGGGTGTAAGTCACAAGAATTAATTCCTTTATAGAATTACTTCGATCTCAAAATTAAAGGGTTGCCAGTTGCCACCCCTTAAAGAGAATTTCCCCGACTCTCCCCAACAATGATTCGAGAGTTTTTTTGTGCTATTGTCTTGTTCTTGAAGGCTATAAATCTAGCGCCTAGTATGAGTATATACTGTTATTTAATGCCCCCCTCTAAATCTACTCCAGTGACTTCCGAGAGAAGTATGTTCATCCGATTCATTTAATTTATTGTTTTTCGCGTTGCTTAAGTGTCGTGGGGATTTGTTGCGACGATTTCCAGTTTAGAAAAATAAACTTGGAGTGAATACCTACTGTATACAATTCTTAGGGATGCAAATTCTTCTTCATCTTGCTTTTATTTCTCCCTTTTGTGCGAAATAACTGGAGCCGGTTGGCTGATATATTATATAAAGTAATATATCGCTACACATTTTCGAGATCATCTTGTTGTCTTCACTTGTTAAACATACGATTAGTACTTTATTCAATGTGCCACAGCTGTTTTTAGCACGCAACGGTTAAAGGTTATTTTTTAAGTTTGATATTGACGGACGAGCACGAGGTTCACTTGAGGTAGGTGATACCTCAGCCTCAGAACATCAGTCAATGATGCGCTGTCAACCTTTTTATTTCGAGCATTCGGAAATCTATAGACTGAGACCGAAACGCGCAATGTGCACTTTACGTTATTTCCATCTATGGATGTTACCCGGATGTTAATTTCGATATACCTCCCACGAGTGACCAGACGTGGGGTAGACATGCTTACGGACAATTATGTGTTCTACCAAATAAGACAACAAGCCCTTGAATCAAAAAAAAGTATGTCAAGTATAAAACGGAGCTAAACGTGATTCACTAACAATCCGCACTTCATTTATTTGTTTGAAATTCAAATTTAGGTAACACAATGTACACTTATGAACGTCAATAAAAAATACATATTAAATGCTTCTAGTTTTACATTTACTGCCAGTTCTCAAATCAAGGGCGTAGAACGGACGAGAAGAACTGGCAAGAAACTCGCCGCCACTCTTTTTTAATCGCCAAGTTTTTGTTTTACAAATGTTTTGTAAGGAGCTGCAACCATTACACCATGTTCCACATGACATCTTTAAATAATTAACTATAATAATCGAAAAATATATATATAAACGAAAAAATAAAAATAAATAAAAACAAAGATTTGTCCTCTATCAGCAGAATGTATGGTGAAATAGGAGCACTCACTTACATTCTCGTGGGAACAACACGCAAATACATAGACGAAATAACTAATATCACCGCATACACGAATTCAAGTTCGACCAGTCACCACAAGTAGCACCCGTTCACGAGTATATGGTCTAGTGATGAGCAGCAATAAACGTTTTTTCGCTGTTTCTTTCTATTTTTCTATAAAAATGTATTATTAATATTGGAAAACATAAAATTAATATATTATAAAACTCTTTTTTAAAAGAAACCCTTAAATTAAAAAAAAAAACCAAATCTAGTGTCCTAAAAATAAGATTGCAATAGCGAGAATCAAATACTGTATACGGTATAATTCTACCTAAACACGTGTATTAACTTCTTATTGAAGTAAACCGAAATTTCAAAACAATCATCACCTACTTTACAAACTCTATCTTATTTACTGAGGAGAAACAAATGTTTGAGTGCGCTTTCAAGATGTCGCTTGAGTAAATTAAAAGCGGGGTTTTTTTGAACATTTTGTAACGTTTAAGTCTTGAGATACTCAAGATTAGCTTTAAAAGGTACCGCTTAAAGCGCTCCTTTGAACAGTAGTAAAATAAACTTTGCTATCATCCTATGACGTGTGAAGTAAAGTTTCACTGTAGTTTCCGACTGTTGTCCACGTTGCCACTAAGAGGTTCTGGGTTCGAGACCTATATAGACTTTTCAAAACTACCAGACCGATTTTAAATATTCTTTCACCAATAGAAAGCAACATTATCAGCTATTTTTGTGTATTGCACCCGTACGAATCTGGGGCGGATCACTGGTATTATTATACTATACCAGCTACCCGAACCGGCTTCGCACGGCTATACTTATGAAGAAAATAAGACCAAATCGTCATGATCGCAGAACAACGGTGGATCTGCAAAACGGCTACTTTACAGGAGAGCGTTTTAAAGATTGATAAGACGTTTTTTATGCATAATTAAAACACGGCTAATCTTTTCGTGTTCAAACTCGGCAATATTATGTTTGGTGTCTTTTTAATATTAATTTTATACTGATTACCGTTGGGGGAAGCCGAGGGGATTACGTAGTACAATTAAGGTATAATATGCGTTTTTGTACTGCGTTGAAATAACAGAACCGCTGGTATCCTAGGCAATAGCTTGATTGTTTTTATCAAACTCCAATTTTTTGTTTGTTCTGTTGAAAATTGACTTTTTTTTAAAGACTTTTATGCAATAAAACTAAAATCGTAAAAAATCAGAACCGTCATTGTTCTACGATCATGACGAAATACTAAGTAGGTATTCACAGTAGGTAGGAAAATAAATCTGTCAATGTTTAAAGAGCCATTTTTTCTAATAAGTTTTCTGAAATTATCTAATTTTCTGAGCAATTTTCTTAACTGTTGTTTCCACAAGAATCTTCTTCAACGTATTACAAAATATATTTACTGAAAACGAGTGTTATCGATAGGCAGCACAACAATTGGCTCCTTTTTCAATGTACTATTTAATATTGTCTTTATTAACGCGAGTATCACACATTTAAATAAAATACTGTATACCGGATTAAAACGCGATTTATTATTTATATTGTTTAAATTATTTACCCGACGTTTCGGATGCTTTTCAGCAACCGTGGTCGCGGGGAGACAGAAAGATGGATAAATAATTTAAACAATATAAATAATAAATGGCGTTTTAATCCGGTATACAGTATTTTATTTAAATGTACTATTTGTTTATTTTTTATACTCAGTTCAATTTTTTCTTTAATCATAAGTTTTTTAATTATATGTGTTTATTCTTTTTAATAAAATTCCATTCATTCAACAATTTACAAACACAAATTTCTAATAGGTACTAATTACTAAGATCTTCTTATTCTATTGATGAAATAATTTTTAAAATCGGTCCAGTAGTTTTTGAGTTCATTCATAACATACAAAAATACAAATCTTTCGTCTTATAGTATAGTTATATTATGTAGATTAAAACATGTTGTATCAACAATGTTATCACCATCATTTAAGCCTCTAGCGCCATCTAGTGTTGCAGTATAACACACTCGTACTAACATAAGCTAATAAGCGCGTCGTTGCCGGTTCGGTTCCCGCCGGAAGCCATGCGTCTTGTTGATTTGTGACAAACACAGATGGATTGGAGGACACGGACGTTTGATTTGTTGTCGTTTTAATATTCTGAGTGCTTTTAGCTTCGAAGGTTATTTTTTAGTCGGTTCCGAAAAGGAGGAGGTAATTAATTTTATGTTTCTTTTTTTTGTTCGTATGTTATATATTAGGGTTTGCTTGGAAAATTAAGAATATTTTTTTCTTTCTTTATGGAAATTAGTTCCTTCAATAAGTATTTATTAAATATGCTAAGTTTCAAATGTATAGCTTTACTTAATAATTAAATATATTTTGTATACATATTATTGACATCTAAAATACCCAGATTTCCACACTCACTGACTTCTGATCATCAAAACTGTAAGGGCCTGAAGCCACTTAAAGGTGAAACTTGGTGTGAAATTAATAAATTGTATGTACATTCTGCCTTCTCACCCCTTAAAATAGGGGGATGATAGTTTGTATCGAATTTTGGCCAATTTTCAAGCTAGTATCACAAAAAAGATGTTTAGAAACTATAAAAAGGAAAAAAAATAAACACAACAAGTAATAAACTTCCAAAAAGAAATGAAACAAAAATATTTTCATGTAAAGTAACGCCAAGACGTTAGGTAATAGGTATACGTACATACATATTGCTTGCACTGTAAAAAAGTTAGGCCTAGGACGAACGACTATCGAAAAAATATTCGAATCGTCCATCTGTCAGGGGGCCTATACGAACGACTATCGACAAAGTATTCCAATCGTCAAACTGTCAGTTGTATGAAAAATTTCATACAAATGACAGTCAGTCGATACGAATACTCTTTCGATACTTGTTCGTGCTCACCCCCCAGTTGTATGAGAAATCATTTAAAATTTCATACAAATGACAGCTCGACGATACGAATACTTTTTCGCAATTTGTTCGTGCTAGGCCCTTAGATCTTATGGAGAACTAAGCTCCTAGCTCTACACGCCCTAACCTAACACTCTCTCTCATCATAGCGTATAGTGTTCTGCGTGAGTCTTAAGTTCTCTACAAAATCTACACCTTAGTCAAAATGTGTGGCTTGGCCGTTTCGAAAGAGTGACGTAGACACTCCTATGGGCTCATGAACAGAAAGTAATTCACTAATTTTGTGCCAATAGGTCCTTGACTAACGAAATGGCCAAAACGCATTTTGACTAAGGTGTAGGATTTGTATTTACCACCTCGTATGGACATGCGCGACTCAAATTTCATAGATGCGTACTCGGTCTTTTAAAAAAAAAATAGGTTCGTTTCTTGAAACCAACGAGGCCGCCTTTTGTTTTTTCAACGTTGAAAGCACAAAAGGCGGCAATTCATTTCATAGTTTTAAATACCTATATATTTTTTTTCCAACTTTTTTTAAATTATTTATGTGTACAGTGTACTTGACACTTGACATGTTATAAAAAAATACATGATTAAAATTTCGAAGACCCAATTACGCGTCGTATGTGACATCCATAAGCCGCATATACACTGGCTTCTTCGCGCGTTTTTTCCACTTAATGATGTGATTTATTGTTTCCTTCACGCGGGATTAGCGTTGCATATTATTGGAGACGTGCCTTTATAGTTGACGATGTGCTAACGGCTTATTATTATTTAGCTTTTATATGTTTATTAAGTATTTGTGTAAAAATATGAGAAGAGAAGAATTATTTGAAATGTTTCTTTTTTGATTTAGTATTTTCTTAATATAAAAAGTATTGTAATTGTAAGTACCTTATCGGTTTTATTTGGGCGGAAATTACAAGTTCATCCACCTTAGAATATTTTACAGAGGCTTTTATTGCCAAAGTAATCCTAGTAAAACATACATTTTTAAATTTTTTATTTTATATAAATTTCACTGTCGTAAAATATATCGTGTCGTATCCATGTCGGGCGATATAAACAACTTAAGGCCTACCACACATGTCTGTCACCTTGCGTGCAGAATCCGCGCGCATGCTCGCTTCCATAATTGGACTGTGAAATTTCGTCTTGTTTTAGACACGTTTAAAATGTAAATGAAGCATATGTCCGTTGATAAAAACCTTCGATTTCATTTTAAATCTGTCAATATATTGTTTTCTTTTATCGCGTGGGTGTTTGTGAGGGCCTTATTAATAAACGTGTAAGCTATGAGTGAAATCTGTTTTTGTTTCATTCGTTCGATGTCAATTAGTATTTGGGGGGAATGAGACAAAACAGTTAACTAACTTAATATGTCATATGTAATTTACATAATATCGTCAGTGGAAAGGCAAAATTGCTGAAGCGCCAATTTGTAAATAGAAAAGTACTTAATATAGGTAGTGACAAAAAAATATATATAAGAGATATGATTTTATCAGTAACTTACAATAAAATTTATGCCGCGGCAGCGGCCGACTAGTGCCAGAAGCGAATCCTACTCATTTCACTTGAATAACATTTTTCTAAAAGATTTTTTTTTTTTGATAAAAAAATTAGGACGCTTTTTGGGAAAAGCTGCGATTGTAAATAATTACCAAACATGCAAATCTTTCCTCTTTATAATATTAGTATAGATTGTTAAACAACCGACGAACATCTTATGAACCCTTTGGCTTCACATTACATTTGGTCTCGAAACTTAACTGGCGGGACAAGTAGCGCCATCTGTTGACATATTGCAACATAAAAATATGAGAAAGTTCGAAAAGTTTTGTCATTAGTTAGTAAAGTGCTTTCATCTGGATGTATTAAACAGTTCGCTAAATGATTGGCCATAATAAAATAGCAGAAAATTTTCTGCATTGCTTGCTTTTCTCTTGAAAGAAAAACAACAATTGTTTATGAAACATTAGTGCCTCTCAATAATGATCCTCTAATTGTTATAGATATACCATTACGTCAATGAAAAATTATTACCGCATCAAAATTCAATTATAGAAAATCTAAATACACAAACCGATAAAAATGACTTCAATAAAAGTAATTCAATACCACCATGAGATTACAACTAACGTATTCTACACAAGAGTAAGACGCATCTATTTCTTTTCGCTGCTAAAATCGTAACAAATTATGCCTGATTTATGTCTAAGCATTGAAGAAATGCAAAATAAAATGCGACATTCATCACAATGCAACAATATACGAAATTCAAGCACGTTTTGATGTGATAGATTTACGAGTTCAAGTCAGACCGTGTCATATTGTTCCCTTGATTTATTTCTGCCACTTGGGCTCTTGAAGACGAAATAAAATATTAATTATGGGACTGTCGAGAGAAGGGAAAGCATGCTACAGCATTTTTATGTGATAAAAGCTGGGATGTGTGAACTAACCACTATTGATAGAAAGTGAACGCTTTTTGACAGCTTTACATAAGTTTGATTGAAATTTGGTCACATCTTCCATCAAGCAAAGCTCATACTTCGATACAGGAGACAGTTTTTTTTAATATCTATACTAATATTATAAAGAGGAAAGATTTGTCTGTTTGTATGTTTGTTTGTTTCTAAACTACTCGCCCGATTTTAATTTTTTTTTCACCGATAGCGCGATCAGCTGGGGCTGATCGCTAGTATTATAATAACATTGATGTTTGTGTAGGTATATAAATAATATTGATGTCTCTTATATTATGTATGTGAATGAAAGTGACAGCAATACTTTTAGTAAAACTTAACCATATCGCCAAAAACACAGTTTTGTTTGACAGGTAGCATTGCAATGGTTAAAACCGATTAAAAATACCTATTTAATTTGCTTTATTTTGTAATTTGTGGCTTTAATACGAGATATGGATCTATTACCGTCATGGGAGATGTAAATTACTATTAATGTGCATTTATTTCGGGTCTAATGCTTAGTTATGAGTTAACTTCTGCCAGGTGGTTTCAATTTTACGATTGATGTATTTGTAACATGTTTTATTTTACTTAACATTATTAAAAAGTCCTTTGTAAGTAAGATTTTTGAACTAATTACTGGGTGAATTTAAATGGAGACCTTGAATCGAGTGAAGAAACGTAGGAGGCCACAAAATCACAAAATGGACAGAGAGTTAACGAACCGTTCATAGTCGGATATCAGTAAGTTTAGCATTTATAACTCAAGAACGGCTGTACAGATTTAAATGATATCTTATTTTTTGGTCTGTCTCAAATAATAGAATAACTAATAAAATATCAGAAAATTTCAGGAAAAAAATATTTATGTAGAAAATTATTTAAAAAAAAATAGGTTTCTTACCGCCATTTTCCACAATTGATAACAGATGTCCACTATATAATAGAAGTGGGAAAATAGCATTATATTCAATTAATATAGATTTATTTTTTATTTTTGAAGCCAACATTCTGGCTAGACAACGTCTGTTGGGTCCGCTCAGTAAATATAAAGAAAAAATTATTTAACCTGAGTCATAAACTAAAAAAAAGTACCGCCAAAAACGATCTGTCAAGACCACAGATTAAAAGTGCGTTCGTTTGAACAAGCGATTCGATTGAGTTCATTGTTTTAGCGGCTTAGAACAATGGCGTCTGAGGAAACGCTAATGTCGCCCGATTTGAGCGTTCGATTAAATTCGGAAGAAAAGAGCTTTCATTTCAATATAAATCAAATGGGCCTGAAAATAATTACCTTGTGTATTATGCAGGAAATAGCATTTAAAAAAGGGAGCAAGATGTTGTCGTTTCTTCTAAGTAGAAGAAGAGCTGAAACAACGCGCTTGTATAAGATTACTTGAAAAACTACATTATATATGTTTGACTCAACAAGTTCCTCTTTATCAACTTTTTTTCTTTTGTATACATGTGAACATATGTGCCAACACTGTATACATATAACCCTGTAGGATAGCACTATATCTAATACCTATATTATTAACCCTTAAGTGCATAGTTTATCAAAAATGATAACAAATTTTTTGACGCGAATAACTTCCGAACGAAAGATATTTAAATAACCATACGTTTCTGAATGTTTAATTATGCATCATTCTTATAATTTGGGAACATTACGAAACATTCTCTGGACTATAACTGGTTGAATTTCACATTACAAACTGAAAGGTCGTAATACTTGCATAGGTACGAATTTGTTTATTTATATCGGTTCATATTTCTTATAAAATAAGTGTCATTATTCTCAAAAAAATACTTTCTGAAAGCTAAAGATCTATATTTTGTTATGATAGTTTTAATTTACAAAAAATATTTGTTTCATGGTACTAATTTTGCTTGTGATTGTTGTTATCAAAAATGATAAACTATGCATTACCGGTATATTTTTTTCTTACTATGGATTATGAAATTTTTTCAATGCTATGTTGTTGAAGCAAGTTATATGTGTTTTGGTATTGGGTTGCATAATTTGGTTGTTTTTTATATTTTGGTTACACAGTCATACATTTGCTTCGACGAGTCCATAGGTATTCAAATTCAAACTGATGGTGAAACTATTACTACATTTGATGGTGTTCAATTTTCTGCCATCAGCTGGAAGGACAATAAATAGGTGTTATTGCTCTCTACGTATGTGGGCTCAGAATTTGTGAGATGCGACAAAAAGCTAAAGAAGAGCGTTGCCATGTCCTGCCCAAAAGCTATACGCGACTATGTGCGGTATTAGTACAATGGATATATACATATGGGTAGATAAAAAATTAGAATGAAATCCAAAAAATGGACTAATAGACTCTTTTATTACATATTGGATATGGCAGTCAAATCAATAGTTGGGTTTTGTACAAAAAAGTTTTGCTGAAGAAGAACATGAATCCTAAGAATATTGAAATGGCAACTGGCCGATTACAAAACTGAACTTGCGGAATCTTTATGTAAATATGGCAGCACAACATCGGAAAATAATAGAGGCCGCCCAAGTTCTAATAAAACTGAAGTCCTTGCAATCAAGCAGAAGAGGCCAAAGATGGGTGCTCAAACCCCCTGATTATGTACGTTTCCTTGGAGTTGAGCATGAAAATCTTATGGTTCCAAAAGGAACCAGTGTTAATATAACCAATGTAAAAAAAACTTTCGTCAATCATGTGTGAGAAATGCCATCTATCACTCTGTGACAACCGAAATGACAATTATGTTTTTATGACCTAACTGCATAATTTATCAAAAATGATAACAATCTTATTTCAATGAAAAATTTACTTTAAAAATGTCAATGATTGTTTTTATTATTTTTCCCGTACTTTAGAGACTATATTTCATAATATATATTTTTTTTACAAAAATATAAAAAATCATGCACCTAAGGGTTAACTCCGCGCATAGAACTCCCGGAAAGTAAATAGTTGCACAAATATTTAGTATCGAAACTCTAAACTGACTTCATTAATAATCATGACTTTTTGTATGGAAAACGAACCACCTTAAATATAAACAGGGAACCCTATAGCAATGGGCTTGTTGTTGTTAGGACTCCTCACCATATTTAATCTTTTATTATCTATTATATATTTAATAAAATTCCTTATTTTAAAAAAAATAAATTAAATTCTATTCACAAATTTATTAGGTATATTTTTAATATTTTGTATACACATACACAGAGTATAAATAAATAAAGTTCTGACAATTTTCCACAGACTACTTCAGAGTGAAAATGATGGAACTGTCGTATTGGCGGCCCGCATGTTAAATGAATTAAAGCATTTAGTTTGTAATGATCCCCGCCCGGGGTGGACGCGGGGGGGGCGGGGGGTCCCGGGGGGCGGCGGGGAGGCACCCCTGGCCATTCCGTAATTTTATCGGGTTATAAATTTGAATTTGTATAATGCGCCGGCATTAACGCATGATTTATACAACTTGACTCTGCTAAGATTTCAAAGATGAAAAACAATAAATTTTGTACCCGTAACTATTACGTTTAATGGGAGACGCTATTGGTTTAGTGTGGACATGACTTTGATGAGAGAAATTATCGTGGACGCGTCTTTCTGTTGTTAGGGATTTTTCGTATCGGATTGGATAAAGCTTCAACGAAGCCTATATAATGGCCTTATAGGTAAATATAAAAACTTGAAAATTGTTAGGTCATAATAGTGAAACATTGTTTCTCAAGACAAGGGTAATAATTTTAATTTATTTAATTACTTTTTTTATATGTTTCTTCCTAATTACGTTTAGAGGTATCTACCTCTATCATTCTTCCTAAAAAAGGCCGTTTAAAGTACCTACGTAATAAACTTCTAAGCTATAATACTGTAGGAAATATTTACTAACGATATTTAAAACTTAACTACTAATAATTGAGATTTAATAAAACATGTCACGAAGTATTTAGGAGCGTATATTAGCAAGTGGTTACAATATGAAACAGTAATGAACAATGACAACTTATTTGACAACTGTGTTCTAGTGAAGTTTGCGTTCCATTTTATCAAAACACGTAAAGAACACTGCAACTGAAGGAGAAAAAAGATAAAGGGAGATAATCCACATACAAATAATAATCTTTGAGATTTCATATACTTATATAATATAGTTCATAGATTTTTCTATTTCTTCTTTTTTTTCAAACTTTAGAAAAAAAAATCAAAGTCATGTCCACACAAATCTTACAACACAAAGTTGACGAGTTTTTACTTGGTCGATTTATGCGATACATTTAGGAGGTGCTCGTCGTATACAAGTCAGTTAAATATTTAGCTTTACTTCTAATTTGTCCGGTTTATACCGGCTCATTTGGTTCCGCGCCATAAATACGCTAGATTGATATACTTTATTGTTGTTTTTTACAGGTTTGTGATTCGTTTCACTGTTGTACTATTGATATTTTTATTACTAAAACGGCGATAATTGCCTGTGTAATTTTTGTTGTAGTGAGGCATGACTATGTTTTTTATTACCTCGTCATCTCGATTCAGGATCGTTTTTGTTATTATATGCATAAATAATAAAAGTGTTAGATGTCTAACCTAATTTTCTAATTAGAATCAGCTTAGCTATTAAACAGAGATTTTCATTTAATAAGTGTAATTACTAATTGTACGATATTTTTTTGATATTAATATTAATTCATGAAACATTTTTTTTTTAGAAAATATGCACTGAATGGGTTTTTAACTCCGTATGGTCGTCGCTTAAAAAGTTTAAAAATATGTTATACGTTTTTTTTAATACCTGACCTATTGATATGTCTAGATGATATACCTAAACCTTCCTTACTTAAAATTATAAAATTGTTGATAAAAAATCTACAAAAAGTAGCGTGAAATATTATTTGGCTACTAAAATAGTAATATTGTCTTTTATTAACGCGAGTATCACACATTTAAATAAAATACTGTATATCGGATTAAAACGCGATTTATTGTTTAAATTATTTATCCCGACGTTTCGGATGCTTTTCAGCAACCGTGGTCGCGGGAGACTGAAAGATGACAGTTGTCTTATATTTGAAATGTCACAAAGTTGCCATATTTAATTCAATTAAATTAAAAAAATAATCTATTAATTTAGGTAACACAATGTACATCTATGAACGTCAATAAAAAATAATACATATTAAATTACTAATATTAAATGCTTCTAATTTTACATTTACTACCAGTTCACAAATCAAGGGCGTAGAGCGGACGAGAAGAACTGGCAAGAAACTCGCCGCCACTCTTTTTAATCGCCAAGTTATTGTTTTACAATCATTACATATTAACGCCATCTATTCCTACGGAGTTATATTTACTGTAATTTTCTATATTATGACAATATTGACTAACGGTGTCCTCTTGTTTTTTAGTATGTTGGATTTGGGGCTTTAGATTTTTAATTACTGGATCCCAGGTGTTGGAAAGTCTCAAACCATCTTCTCTATTGAAGTTAGGATGTTTTTTAATTTCAATAGCCTCACGTACTAGTCTGGGAAAGAATCTACTTTCTTTTGCAAGGATTTTTGGTTGGTCGAAACGTATGTAGTGGTTTGGTTTATCCAGAGTGTGTTCACATACTGCTGATTTAGAGTGACGTCTGTTTTTGATATCCGCAATGTGTTCCTTAAGTCGGTTTGAAATGCTACGTTTAGTTTGCCCAATGTAGGATAAACCACAGTCACAATCCAGTTTATATACACCTGAATCTTGCAAAGGAATATTACTTTTTATTGGTCTCAAGAACTGTTGAATCTTCTTGTGTGGCTTGAAAATTGTATTAATAGAAGCTCGTTTTAAGATTCTTCCAATCCTGTCGGTAACACCCTTCACATAAGGCAGGTAAACTTATATGATAAGTACCTCAATGGTGATTCCCACCACCACCCTTGCCAACTTTCTTCTGTCGGTGTATGTTTGTTTCAGAGAGCCCACCGCCTCTGTGATGCTGCCCACCTCAACGGGGAACTGCAGCATGTTAAGCAAGTACTCCGTGACAACAAGCTGCGGGTGCCTCCACAGCATCACAGAAACAGGAATAAACCACAAACAGTACAACGTCAACCAGCCTACCTGCCTTATGTGAAGGGTGTTACAGACAGGATTGGAAGAATCTTAAAACGAGCTTCTATTAATACAATTTTCAAGCCACACAAGAAGATTCAACAGTTCTTGAGACCAATAAAAAGTAATATTCCTTTGCAAGATTCAGGTGTATATAAACTGGATTGTGACTGTGGTTTATCCTACATTGGGCAAACTAAACGTAGCATTTCAAACCGACTTAAGGAACACATTGCGGATATCAAAAACAGACGTCACTCTAAATCAGCAGTATGTGAACACACTCTGGATAAACCAAACCACTACATACGTTTCGACCAACCAAAAATCCTTGCAAAAGAAAGTAGATTCTTTCCCAGACTAGTACGTGAGGCTATTGAAATTAAAAAACATCCTAACTTCAATAGAGAAGATGGTTTGAGACTTTCCAACACCTGGGATCCAGTAATTAAAAATCTAAAGCCCCAAATCCAACATACTAAAAAACAAGAGGACACCGTTAGTCAATATTGTCATAATATAGAAAATTACAGTAAATATCAACTCCGTAGGAATAGATGGCGTTAATATGTAATGATTGTAAAACAATAACTTGGCGATTAAAAAGAGTGGCGGCGAGTTTCTTGCCAGTTCTTCTCGTCCGCTCTACGCCCTTGATTTGTGAACTGGTAGTAAATGTAAAATTAGAAGCATTTAATATTAGTAATTTAATATGTATTATTTTTTATTGACGTTCATAGATGTACATTGTGTTACCTAAATTAATAGATTATTTTTTTAATTTAATTGAATTAAATATGGCAACTTTGTGACATTTCAAATATAAGACAACTGTCATCTTTCAGTCTCCCGCGACCACGGTTGCTGAAAAGCATCCGAAACGTCGGGATAAATAATTTAAACAATAAATCGCGTTTTAATCCGATATACAGTATTTTATTTAAATACTAAAATAGTAGTTAAAATGTGATAAGCATAATAACTTATTAAGACGTGTTTTTGGAAATTCTAATACATTTAAATAATGACATGAATGCATATATGAAAAAAACCGTGAAGTGCACATTGCGCGTTTCGATTTCAGTCTATGGATTTCCGAATGCTCGAAGTAAAAAGTAGGTCGACAGCGCATCATTGACTGATGTTCTGTGGCTGAGGTATCACCTACCATCAAGTGAACCTCATGCTCGTCGATATCTAACATACAAAAAATATATTATATAGATTTGCGATTGAGTTGATTTGAGTACTTTACTACTACTTTTTTTTTGGTACTTTGTTTTTATATATCTACATATATATCTTACTGGGAAATACTTTTCTACGCACTCAGTTAACATCCCACTATGCGTCTAGTGTTGCTACACGTTAAAAACGTGTCTATAAATAGCTAATATGATTAAAACGCTATAATTAAGAGTTAATTGTGTATTATAAAGTACAGGATAAAATCGATTAACTGCCGATTGCTATCGATTCTCATTACTTCGCGAGATCCTATGATGTTCTATTAAATTAGATACAGCCCTTATGAAATTAATTTTAGTGGTAAGTCAGTTCTAAGTAAAGACGGACTGTAAAACTTGAAATTTGTTTTTTTTTTAATATTATCTTTTTATTAATTAGATATCGACATACGAGCATGAGGTTCACTTGATGGTAGGTGATACCTCAGCCACAGAACATCAGTCAATGATACGCTGTCGACCTAATTTTTACTTCGAGCATTCGGAAATCTGACTGAAACCGAAACGCGTAATGTGCACTTCACGGTTTTTCCATCTATGGTGATTCATACCCGGTCGGAATTTAGATATTCCTCCCACCCAAGATGTTCTATCGAACGAACCAACGAGCCCGTCAAAAAATCATGAAGCTTTGTTCACTGAGAAAAGTAGGTATTCATCTCATGAATCAATTGGGTGATCGCGTGGCATGGCATATTTCCAAGGTATAGGCTAATACCCCCCACGTCTACAATTATCTATTCTTAAATGAATATACATAGAGTCCGGTTACTGGTTCGGGGTGGGGAACTTTGGGTTTTTTATAGGATATAGAAGTTTGATAGATTGTTTAAAGCAGGTACTGAATACCGGTTAATTTACTATAAGAGTTATAACGGTATAATAAAGGTTTTTGTTAATATTCTTTCGTTTTTATTCATATTTACTGAAAAAAATTACTGTGGTAAGTTTAGTTACTCTTTAAAACTAATATCATGGTATTTCAGTCAGACACGTATTTTGGAAAATAAAAATTAACCGGTTTCAGTCCCTGGTTTAAAGGGAAGAGAAAAAGTCCGGCTGTAAGAAATCATAAAAACGTTTCACAGAATTCTTTTTGATTTCTATAAGACTTGTAAAAACAATTTGCCTTCAAATTTTTCATTAGTTATTTAGTGTTATTTATTGTTATATATTTTGATTTTTGGTATTGTGTTGTATTCTATATAAAAATAAAAATCCAGGTCTTTCAATTCGAATTAGTTTATATGTATAGCTTTTTATTTTTTAATTTTTTTTTTAACTATCTTCCACTACTGTCTTCTGCCACACAGGGGACTACTGAAAATCAGCGTCAGAGCTTATGCTCTGACATATGCTGAGTACTTTTCCTTACCCTTTTCGTGGCGGCACTTCTTTCTATATTTATACTATGTCAATGATATTTATTAATTGTAAGTTTATATTTTAAGTTGTATTATCTATGATGTACTTTTACTTACTTCTGTGCCGTCCCGAATAAATGTATTTCATTTCAAATTTGCCGCCCTTAAAATCTGCCGCCCTAGCCTCAAACATACTCAGCCTGCTGGTAATTTCGCTGCTGGTGATGATGATGTAATTTTGTTTTACGCTTTGGATACGGATTAGTTTAATCACTGGGTCGAATTATATTTTTCGTACAACACCAAAAATTCATATGTAATGTGTGAAAATGTCTTCATATATCATCTTTTACCGGATCACTTAGCGCGACACTGTTTCCACAGTCTAAGGCAAGTATGGGCGTGATATACGTATATGTTATACTAGGTATGGCTGATAAGTTAGTTTTTTTTTATGTTAGATATCGACAGACAAGCATGAGTATCACTTGATGGTAGATGATATCAACAGAAGTCAGTCAATGATGCGCTCTCGAACTGTTTCCACAGTCTAAGGCAAGTATGGGCGTGATATACGTATATGTTATACTAGGTATGGCTGATAAGTTAGTTTTTTTTAATGTTAGATATCGACAGACAAGCATGAGTATCACTTGATGGTAGATGATATCAACAGAAGTCAGTCAATGATGCGCTCTCGACCTACTTTTTATTTCGAGCATTCGGAAATCCATAGAATGAGACTGAAACGCACACTTCACGAATTTTGGTCGGAATTTCGATATTCATCCCAACTAATTAATGCCCGAAGTTTTCAGACGTAGGGAAGACATTGCTACAGAAAATTATGATCATATTGTCGCGGTGGGATTCGAACCCGCGACCTATCTCAGCGTTTAGGTTTAGCAAACGCGCCAATGAGGCCGTTAACTTGCATTTAGGTTCATTATTTTCATTTCTATACATAAATACATTTATTCCAAAACAGAAGATTGCAATTGCATGTTTCAACTTCAGTCTATAGACTACCAAACGCTCAAAGAACCTAAAAATAAAATAGGTCAACAGCCTATCATTAAAATGTTCTTCTTCTTATTATTTTAATTAATGGCAACTTCCATCAAAGACGGATTCTGCCGATGTCCAGTATTTTTGGGGGATTCAATTAAAATGTTCTTGAGGCTAAGGTGAACCTCAATCTGTGAATATTCACAGATTGAGGTTCACCTTAGAAAAATATAAAAAAGTATATTCGGTACGGTTTCAATTACTGATTTCACAACAAGATTATGATTTCATTAATAATAATCGATTATAAAAAACCCCAATCTTGATGAAAATTTACATTGGCCAAAGGGACATCGGTATTTTCAACGTCACGGCAAGAATATCGTGAACAAATGGAAACAATGGCGCGTGACCATGTCCAAGCCTGCAGTGGCCAGATAGTGGCCGATGATTTAATGCCAACTTTTGACACAACTAAGCTTTTTGGACACAGGGTGTATAAATAACGTCTTACATCAACTTGCCCGATGGGGAAAAAATTGCCTTATTTTTTTTGAATGTATGTTAGCTATGATTTTGTTGTCTTTTATTAACGCGAGTATCACACATTTATTATTTTATTATTTATATTGTTAAAATTATTTATCCCAACGTTTCGGATGCTTTTCAGCAACCGTGGTCACGGACAGACTGAAATAATAACAATATAAATGATAAATCGCATTTTAATTCGGTATACAGTATTTTATTTAAATATGATTTTGTTTTTACAACTCCATCAATAGGTTTTGTTCTTGTCTCGTGAGCCCGAATAATATATGAAATTTTTTTTTTAATTTTCTTCACTAAAAAAATAAATATAGTCGAATCCGAATCTTTCTTGAGTGATTTTCCTATTTTTCTTATTATCTAGTCTTATTTTTTGTTTAGTTCACATTCTATATAAATAAAATGGATGAGGTATTAAACTAGGTTTAAATAATATATAATGTTATCTAAACAAACATAAATCTACAAAAAAGACAATAAGAAGGAATATGTGTTTTAGAGGGAGCCAAACCCAATAAGTATTAAATTTGAAGTTTTGTTATTCAATTTTAAAAGATTAGGGACAAAATTAGCTAAGATATACATACACACATCAAATAATACATACATACACACATCACATCATACATACACACAAATCACATCACACATACATACACATATCACATCAAAAAATATATACTTAATGTGTTTCAGCACTGTAATGTTTGGGGTTTGAAAAGTAGCTATCGAGTCTTGCCGGACTATTCTTTATACATGTTACCTTCCGAACCAGTGGTAAAAAATGACGATTAAAAAAATATATTTTTGAGTTTCTTTATGAAAATCTGAAGTTTAATGTGATACGAACAGATTAAGATAAATATTAAAACTCTTCATCCAACTTTCGAACATCCTCGCCACCATTTTATTGTTCAACTTTTTCTTCCCTTCCTTTCCCTTCAATTTTATTTACAATAAATTCGACATAATTTCGGCCATTGGCCACTGCTACGAAACGTTACTTTTATTTGGCGATAAAAATTCATGGTCCTGGGATGTTGACAAGTGATCTTAACGAATTCGGAATTGAATACGGGATTTTTTATCAGACGATGAGATTTTTATTGAAGGAGAGATATTGGGAGATTTGATGAACCAGAGAAATAATGAGAACGGTTGAAAAACTTCTGATCCTCTGTACTCTTTGATCTTTTAAACTACTCAACGGATTTTAATGGAGTTTTTGTCTGTAGATACTCGTAGAGTGAAGTTTATATGTATAGTTTAATATTGTTTTGTGTTAAATGTCGGAATTAATCAAGCCGATTGATAGCTTTAATCGAAAATGCCGTCTTATTAAAATAAATTAAAACTGAATGAAGATCGAAGGGTTTCACCACGTATGTGTTTGCTCTAACACTGAATCTCTTTCATCTTCTTACTTTCGTACTTTTATTTATTTTCATATAAATCCTTTAGATTTGTGTATCTTTTTGGTGCAATAAAGTTGCAAATAAAAATACAATAAATATGTAATCAAGCGGAAATCAAACCCACAATCCATGTTTGTAAGATATTATTTTCCGATAGGTTCCAAAGTGTAGAGTTACATCCAACCATAATGAGTCATTAACTGCCTCAAAGTTTAGGACTTGGATATTGCACTCAAATAATTATTTACGACAGCCAAGTTTACCTTGGATCGGTAGCGATAAAGAAACGATCAGAATAAATATGCCAAAATCAAAAGTCGTAAATGCATAACGGTAACTTTATGTGCATCAAGCCTAAGTGACATTGATAATGCACAATCTTTATTATTATTATTGAAAGTATTTATAATAAAGTATGGTTTGTATTTATCCTCTCTTTATAAAAAAATATTTTTAAACAAGACACAAAAACCGACTTCAAACCTACAACTACATATGGTATGTACAAACTAAAAGTAAAAAATAATATTTTAATTACTTCAAAGTAAGAGCCGACATCATAATTGTTTCTTATGAATTATATTATTTATATTATATTTAATATTTATTAACAGTTTTTTGAAGTTGAAGATTTTTTAATCATCCAAATCCATCCATAACTTGCGGAGTTATCGCGTAACAAACAGAAAACCTTTTTTGAAGTCGCTTCATAAAGTATTTTGTATTTTAGCAACCCTATAAAAACCCGGACAAAATAAGTAATTCACTACATACTATCGGATTTTCTTAACTTGTCCTCTGAGACTATAGTGAACTCCCGAGTGGGGCCATGGGGCAGACCCATTTCTGTGTCTGTTTCACAGAACAGTGGATCAGCCTTCTGTGCCGTGCGCGTTCGGTAGCGTGTTTTTTTAATTCACCTAGGTTCGAACCCAGGACCCCCGCCACTAAAGGCATTGCTCTTACCACTGAACTCGAAGGCGACTGTGAGACCATACGTCTTACTAAATTTCCGAGAGTGGAGCGGGGCAGGATCATTGTTCTGATACAATTTATGTTCAACATAGACCAGTTCGATGGTTACAAATAATTATAAAAATGTCTGATCCAACGGGAATAGAACCCAAAATCATTGTACGAAATTTGATTGATCAAACAAAAATATTGAAGGCCGTACTGTAATTGATTGATGAGCTTCATAGAAAATTTCCCGTTCAAATGAATTCAAAATTATAAAATCGTTCTCAATACTTAACCTCACCAATTTTTACGTAATTACAGCGAAATATAATTTGCAAGTATAATTAAAGAGTGCCAATATGCCCATAATTAGATCTTTATTTCATATAATTTAAGTCGATAAATGATGTTTCGAAACAATATCAATATCGCAATTTCAGATTAAAACAGCTAAATAAACGGAGATGTGCTTATCGAAATTTAAATATTAACTGTAGCAAATTTCGCTTTAGGTGAGGACGGTTGCACATAAAATGGAACGAACAAAGAGCAACTTGGAGGTCTATTACAGAAAATCTAACGCCGAAATTTCGGAGCAAAATGAAATAACTTCGTATTTTAACTTAATAAGAAAACATTTTTAATTCTATTTACGGTTATACTAAAATCAAACGAAAGACATAATGTCTAATTGCGAACGACGGATCGATCATCGGATTCGAAAGATTTTTGTAATAGGAAAATGTACGATTTGTTAGCCGAAACTTCGTATTTTGGTTTTAGTAATAGGCCGCCTGTTCCCTGTTGCAGCAAAACATCAATTGTTATGATCAGTGTCAGATTATTAATAGAAGAAGAAATGTCCTATGCTCTTGTGCTTCTTTTGTAACGATCTTTCAAATTCTTGAGTCATGTAATGAGGCCATGCGTTACATTATGCGGCAGACAACTTCCGTATCCATAGCACTGAAATTTATTTGCAGGCAAGCAGGTGGGCAGTATTATGTGTCCCTGCTCGAGTGAAACCATTACCTTGCATTCGAACCCGAGACATTCGGTCCTAAAAGAAATGCGTGTAGCTAAGTCACGTTGGCGGTCATTTCAACCAATGATTAATATATTAATTTATTCATTAATACGTTTTATTTTACGCAGTGCATATGACCAATGGCGTGCCAAATGTGGTTTTCAATATAGAACAAGCCTAGAAAATAGACTCCTAATAAATTGCACTAAATGTTATTTTTTATTTAAATTGTTTATCTATTCCAACTCCCAAGCCTTTTTGTATTAATAAACTTGCAGATTTTCACAAAACACACAGAGGGCGACTTTTAAACAGATTGAGAATTGAGACTGTGAAATACACAAGTTTATAAGGATATAATATACATGTTTTTTTTAATACATGGAACATAAGCGAAATCGTTGAAGCTATAGAATTTATGACATCAGTGGACTCCATCATATGTGAAGCGTCCCTTACGCATAACGGATTCACAGTGACCTCAGGCGCCTATTAAAAAATTATGCGACGACACCTTTCACATCGATACAGATAATCGAAGCGCTGATGTGTCGCAATCACATGACCACTGCTCGACAGAGCGCGGCTCCATTATACGAGAGATTTATGTATGTATGTGATAGCAAATAACGGATTCGAAGTAATTATACCTTTCCTATTGTTAACTCTTGGGTTCAATGCCCGGATTGATATTTGGATATTATCCAAATATTTTATAAATCAATGAATATATTCTAGTATATGTTTATGCAATTGGATTTATAAATAGTGGGCATAATGATTTTTATTTACAAAAAACTTATCGATTTAAGGAAAAATTGATATCAGTTTAAAAAAAATATTATATGAAAATATTATTCCTTACGTCTGGTCACTTCACATAAGACTGGCGATGAACATTATCTAAACCTTGATCTTGATTCACTTGATAGTAGATGATACCTTAGCCACAGAACATCATCCAGTGATGCGCTATCGATCTACTTTTTACTTTAAGTATTCGGAAATCCATAGACTGAACTGTTTCGTTTCGCGCAATATGCACTTCACGATTTTTCCATCAATCCCCGGTCGGAATTTCGATATTCCTCCCACCCGTTCCGCCCGAAGTTAACAGACGTGGGGAAGACTTGCTTACAGAAAATTATAATCATGTCGTCCCGGTGGGATTCGCACCCACGACCACGACCCATCAATGCGCATGCGCCAACGCGCCCGTCAACAATATTTATTTTAATTTTTTAATTTTTCTCTTATGTTTTGTAAAATATCTAATGGTCCAGAGGTCACTTCAGGGGTACACTGAAAACGAGCGCTCCGTCAACAAAAACAAATATTGGCGCAGCATAATATGTTGTATTTCCTTTTGAGCATGGCATGGCATGGCATTATTTTTTTATGAGGCCTTATAATTGAGTGTAGTTTATTTTGGAATCAATATTTGTTTGATAATGATACAAAGTATCGTTGTACAATGGAAACCGACATCAATAGTCGATCTTAAAGGTGTCAATATCTGATGATTGTCAATTTAAAACTCGTAAAAGCTTAAATTTGCGGAGAAAATATCTGAAATTAACACACATGAATTATCAATAACTTGGGTTTACCCGCGTCTTTGTATGCGTGGAAATATTGTAAATTAGTGGATGTCGATCTCCATAATCTAAATCTAAATCTCTGTTAATGACTTAAATCAAATTTTAGAGTGAAAAAGTACAAAACATTTACATACAAAGTACAATATATTTAGAATTTTGCAACGCTTAAACGGTTGAATAGAAATTAATAAAATTTCGCACATACAAATCATATGTTACTTTTTAATCGATTAATTATCTTTTTATACCTTCCTGCCGGCCTAGCATGACAACCGCGAAAAAAATTTGTCGACCGTTTCTCGTGTTTTAATTGATTATCTCTTTATTTTTTCCGGGTCTAACATGACAATTACACTTAAAACTCGACTTTTAATATTAAAAATAGATATATTTGTCGATCAAGATATCTTTTCTATTAAAATTATGGATGTCGAGATATAATATATCTCCATATCTTACATCTTAGTTTGTCTTCTCTCGACCGCGAGATATCTCGTGGCGGTCATGCTGGCCGGCTGTCTAACATGACACTCACACTTAAAACTTGACTTTTAATGCGTTGTCGGCCTTTAAAAAAATTATAGACTCGTTTTTTAAACAAACTAGGTCGTAATTAGATTATTTTTTTTTATCTCAACCTTACTTAACTGTCAAAATCGCAGTTTCACACCATTTTCGTTATTGGCCAAGTAAGTATGTACATTATGTAAATGTATGTGTGGATTTAATATTGATTCAATTAGTTTTAAGTGTTATTTTTACTGATTCTCGATAAACAAATAATAATTAATTTATAAAAGAGAAAGTCGAATCATAAAAACGTTGAATGGAAGCTTAATATCAGCATAATCTCAGTAAGACTTGCATTAAACACACCAATAGTCCCTAAGTGTATCCCGAGATCCCAAGTGGGGCATGGGACAGATACATTTCCTTTCTTTTTTTTTTAACGTATAAAGAACAATCATTTGACTGTGTTTCACCTGGTGGTAAGTGAGAACGCAGTCTAGGATGGAGCATGATCGTTCCCTAATAAATGCCTATTCACATTTGCATTGAAAAGACTCCGATTATATGTTGGTGGGAATACTGACGCCGGCAGTGAATTCCAGTCCGTACACGTTCTCATGATGAAGGAGGTCGAGAAACGTTTCGTTCGAGTACGCGAAATATCGACAACGTAAGGATGGAGACCCAACCGGCGCCTGGTGGAACGGTGGTGGAAGGGCGATGCTGGTATTAGGTTGTGCAGTTCTTCAGCGCACTCACCAAAATATTCCCTATAAAATACCGACAATCCAGCAACTGCTCTGCGATGATCGAGGCTCTGAAATTTTGCTGAAATAAGATTTTCGTCAGCAATGAGCCTTTTAGCTCGTTTTTCCATAGAATCTAAGGCATTCAGTTGGTATTGTGCAGCTCCAGCCCACAGTACAGATGAGAACAGTACTCCACACACGATCGAACTTGAGCTTGATACAAATTTAGAAGCTGTTCCGGGGTGAAGTACTGTCTCACTTTTGCCAGTATTCCAAGCTTTTTTGCTGCAACACCCGCCTTAGATTAAGGAAAGGTCTTAAAATTGAGGTCGGAGCTGAGCGTTAGGCCTAACAGATCGAGTCGGTCAGAAATCTTCAAGGGTAAGTTACGGAAAGTGGGAGTCCTTGCCTATTTTACAGAATTTCTTTGAAGTAAGTGATGATTTTTCTGAGTTATGTTCGATCAAAACTTTTTTTTTATATTTTTTCCCGGGATTCGAACCCGATACCTCTGAGTTACGGAGGCGATTAACATATTTACCGGGTTAATCGCTAAACCGATTTAGATAAAATTATGTATAACTCTGATGTAAAATGACTGTTAATCAAGAACTGAATGAATGAATGATATTTAATTATTACATTACACTTTCCTTGTTTTTATAATTTTTGTGTAAATAATAAATATGTTTTACGAATAAGAATGGCATAAAATAAATGATATACGTAAAATAAAAAATTAAGTACAGTCAGTAAAAGAAATCTTTAAATAAAAATATATAAATCTATCTTCTAATTAATTAAAACATTTAAGATATACGATGCTTTGTTTCAAATTTCATACCGTCAAATGTACCTCTGTTATCAAAAAAAAAGCGATAAATTTTTCCTAAAATAGCGTACACTGTAATTATTATGAGCCATTGTGCTACGTAACATCACATAGGAAATGTCTTGATGTATAACACGGTCGACTATTTAGAGTTCAGTAACAAAACTACATAAATCTCGCGTGTTCCGTCGAAATTCCTATGTTTATAGCAATTAACAGGAGATGCCGTGTCACTCCGGCGAAGCATGATTTCACGTAAAACTCAGTTCACAGTGCCCTGATGGAAGTTTTTTCTTTTCTAATTTTAATAGTCCAACTTCTAATTCAAATATCCTAGAAAACTTTTACAACTATTTTTGAACCGTCAATTTTTAAACTTGTTTTTTTGCTATTCATTTATTTATTTATTTGTCTTAATACTGTTTTTTTAACTCAGTTTTAAAGAGTTTTGAAGTGTGCACTAACAATAAAAAAACCTGCGCAATACGTCCAAAATTACGCTTAATTTTCCTATATTGTTTTTTTTTAGAATTGGGGTTCAAACTAGTCAGGAGTCCTTTCCTAGCTTTCAAGCTCTCTGCATTTTGAGTTTCATCAAAATATATTCAATTATTTAGCCGTAAAACAGACGCATTTGTATCTTCATCAAATCCAAAATAGAGAACTAAATTAACCCTTTTAAATCCTTAATAATATGCCAATATACCGATATACATTTTTTATTCGTCAATTGTGTACCTACTATATTAAAAAGCTAGTAAAATTTTAAGTGGTGGTATGTCAGAATATTTCTAGTCTCCTGTAAAATACGTCCATCTGACTCTTACACCGCGATATAGTACAATCGAATCACCAAATAAATTTCTATAAGACTATGAAAGTAACGTATTTGTACGTTACTTTTATATCGTGTATGTGAACTCGGTCTTATCCGTCCCGCCTTTTAGTAATTTATTGTCGTCTTAATTACTAAGTTTCGATCCTACGAGTACGTCTGTCTGACGGAAACTATGCTTCACTGTTTTTGAATATATTCCGTGATCCATCCGTTGCAGAAATATTTTTGATTCTTCTAGGAAAATTGCCGAAGTCTGCCATAAGGGATCATCCATAAAGTCCGTCACACTTTAAGTGGGGGAGGGGATCGACGAAGTGTGACATTGTGTGACAAGTCTGAATCGCGCTATCAAAGTGTTTCCGAGCGCTAGATTCATATACAACTCCAGGACATCATCCCCTTGGGCCTTAGGGCCGGCCAGTCAGTGGTTCGACTTGTCGAGGATCCTCTCTTTAGGTTGGACTTGGAGAAAGACCACACCTTCCTTTCTCTACACCATCAAGTATTGACAAGCAAAAAGGTTTTCTGCTTTAAAATTCCTTGCTTTGAACTGTATCTATAAAAAAAGATATCGGTAAAGTATCGAACCGACTGACCGTGCGTAGCTCATACATATCTGACTGCACTCTAAAGGCACGTCTACATTGCACTTGATGGAAGACGTGCGAGACTTCATAAACAGTTTTGATGCTTTTCCAAAAAAAATTGTATTTTATTTTAATATTTAATTTTAATTTTTATAACTGTGTATATACATCGACCTCGCATCATCGACTAATTGTTCATTCCAATTTAAAAAATACCTGCTTCGACAATAATAGTTATTTTGATAAAAAGAGAAAGAAAGTATTATTTAGAAATTCCGACCAGGTACGAGCCACCGTTCATTGATGGAAAATCCATGAGGCATATTGCGCGTATCGGTTTCAGTAGTTATCCGTATACTCAAAGTATAAAATAGGTTTATAACATATTATTTCATTGTGATCGTAGAACAAGGACGGTTCTGATTTTTTACGGTTTTAGTTTTATTGCATAAAACTATCTGACTAATATTATCAAACTCCATTTTGTTATTTGTTCTGATGATAAAGGGTTTTTAGACAGTTCTAAATTACACAATATAGGACTGTCAAGGAGTTTCATGTTTTGACTAATACAATAGAACTAAAATCGTTTTTAATCTTTAAAAGTATCAAGACATATCGATCGCCATTCGTCCCGCAGCCGGCACACTTACAAATCATTCAAGCAAGCTCAGAACGATTCCATTCGTATTGATTTATTTCGTATTATTATTAATTTGAAAAAACGAATCCCGACTCCAAGGAGTTATTTATTAAAATGTTAAACCCCCAATCTGATAAGTCCGTCTAATTTATGGCTAGTTTTTCTTTTCTACCGTCATATGTGCGACCTTCGACTGTTGTGCCTTCGATATTTTGAATAAATTACAATAATAATGTTGAATGAATAAAAGTTTCATAAAAGTTTATTTTAAATCCTAGAGATGAACGAAAAGCGGTGATGTTTGTCTATTGTGACTTCCCGAGTCCTCTTGGGCATTTTCCTTGCAGGTTTGAATTTTTCGTTTTCCGGGACCCAAACCTGAAACTCCGGTCTTAAACGCAAAATACATACCAATGTGCTATTACTGGTATGGTGCTGTTACATAATTTCGTCCAAGATACAAGCTTGCTTAGTTTGGGCCCCAAATCTATTGTATAAATAACTTGTAATTGTAAATATGATAAATAAATAAATAAATAAATAAATATAGTATTTTTATTTAGAAATAAAGCAAACTAAAAACAAAAAGAGGACTTCCCTGACTGATTGGCTATTCAGGTTATTATTTTGCAAGAACTTATTTGTATGTATGCTTGTGGCGGCGTCCATGCGTCGGGTTGTCTCTCTCCCTAAAATATGGCGAGGGGGTCGATGGCTGGCCATGCGTCATACTCGTGAACGGGTGCTACTTGTGGTGACTGGTCGAACTTGAATTCGTGTATGCGGTGATATTAGTTATTTCGTCTATGTATTTGCGTGTTGTTCCCACGAGAATGTAAGTGAGTGCTCCTACTTCACCATACATTCTGCTGATAGAGGACAAATCTTTGTTTTTATTTATTTTTATTTTGTTCGTTTATATATACTCGTATATTTTTTCGATTATTATAGTTAATTACTTAAAGATGTCATGTGGAACATGGTGTAATGGTTGCAGCTCCTTACAAAACATTTGTAAAACAAAAACTTGGCGATTAAAAAAGAGTGGCGGCGAGTTTCTTGCCAGTTCTTCTCGTCCGCTCTACGCCCTTGATTTGTGAACTGGCAGTAAATGTAAAACTAGAAGCATTTAATATGTATTTTTTATTGACGTTCATAAGTGTACATTGTGTTACCTAAATGAATAAATGATTTTTGATTTTGATTTTTTTTGATTTTTGTACCTATTTGTGTATGTAGTGCGATTTTGACAATTTTTAACACTAAAATAGATTTTCTTCTAATCACTAATCCGGCACTTCAATAGACCGACACGTCCAATAATCCGGCACCCTCTGCATATAATATCTTAGTAGTTTATATTCAGATTTTGACACGTGTTACTTGAAATCTACTTTCTCGGCTTTACAATTAATGAAGTGTTTCGTCATTCTGATACTTCTTCCACTTAATGTCGAAATAGTGTTTTGGTGAAAAAAATGTTTAGAGAATCATATATACATATACATCATGCCTCTTTCCCATTAGGGTAGGCAGAGATCACGGAATTCCATATGCTCCGATACTTCCATATGACTTTCGCTTCTTCCACATTCATCAACGCTTTCATACACACTCGTCGGTTTCGAGTACTTTTGACCTGGCCCTTTTTTAGAACATCCCCGATCTGATCGAGATACATTCGCCTTTTTTTATTTTTTTTTATAGAGGGGGAAGCTGCTACTAAGCCGGGGGCGAGACAATAAGAGAAATATTCGCCTAGGTCGACCACTCCCGACTCTACCAGTAAAAACCGTTTCATAATTTTTATTCGTTTCCCTACTTATTAGAGAAATATGCTAAGTTCGTACTCACAACCCATTGAAACGCAAAGCAAGGGTACTCAACCAATACGCTACTGCGTCCGTCGAAGTTGCCAGCCCAAGATAGTGGCGAAGGATAATATAGAGACCTATAAATTACTTGGGGATAACAGAATAGCGGGCCCATCGTATGTAAATACGCAGCTGCCGCGACACCTTGCATCAGAGGTATATTTACATTCATACATACAAAAACACGGTCGTTTTTGGCCAAAGTGTTGCAGGTTTATTCACTACGCCTGTTCCTTTAAAATATATTGGTTTAGATCGCGATAGTATTATTAAATTTATTATAAAAACTCAGTAGATAAAAGTACAGGAAATGCAAGGTATATACATTATACATATAAATTATGGCCTATTTCTATGGGAAAGTCATATTTATCATATGTATGGAATAATATTTAAGTAGATAATATTGTCTTTTATTAACGCTAGTAGGTATCACACATTTAAATAAAATACTGTATTATACCGGATTAAAACGCGATTTATTATTTCTATTGTTTAAATTATTTATCCCGACGTTTCGGATGCTTTTCAGCAACCGTGGTCGCGGGGAGACTGAACAGAAATAATTTAAAAAATATAAATAATAAATCGCGTTTTAATCCGGTATACAGTACTTTATTTAATATTTAAGTAGATTGGAAAATATATCTTAAATTTTTTGTAACACATAAAATTTTATTCAAATTTTTACTCGCGTTAATAAAAGACAATATTAAGTTAAATGACTATTTAGTTTTGTTTTATCAAAATCGAATGTTAGAAATTTCAATTATTTTGTTTTATTTAATAGAGCTTATCAGATATATATTTCGATTTTTCAAACGCAGTTCATTAGTAAATAAAATTTAAGTCAAACTAACAAGCCTAGTTATATTTTAACATTCGCATTAAGATGTTGCGAAAGAGCTTTTGCGCTTTAAAAAAAAATCTTTATCACGTGAGGAAAATTCTTTATATTATGTAGTATATAGGAACAAAATAAGTCTCCTTAATTACCGATAAACGGTAATAAACTTGAGCACTAAAGGCCTATTCCATAAAAATGCTAGCGGCGAAGTGCAGACTAAAACACAATTAAATCACCAATGATCTAAGATCGAGATAACATCACAGATGCGCCCGCGCACTAATGATAATACGGACCCGACAATTAAACTCCATTCGTACTGGGCCGAACCACGTCACTATTGATTTGTGATTGATCCTATATAACTTTACTTGCATGCAAGATTGAGCTCTATTTCAATGGTATAAGACTGAAATTAAATGTTAAATCTGAAAGCAATATAAGGGCCTTCAAGTCCTATAGCCTCAAAGAAAACTTAAAGCAACTTATTTTGTAAGTTACAACATTTTTTATACACATGTAACTGATTTTAAACCTTATTGTTTTGAAATAGAGTCGATTTATCTTTGATTAGTTTATAGTTTTAAGTTTAAACATTTTGAACTTTATTAACTTAACAGATAGTGGTATAAGGTTTCTGACGTTGACTGATTAGATTTTTTGTGCGTTACAGTTTTCCAAAGGTGTTATTATATATGGAAATGTATTAATATGATATACGAGCGATGGGGCGGTTCCTATATGGGCGGATATAAATAATGTAGCTGTTTAGAAGGCTCATGATTATATTGACTTCAATCAATTATTTCTATCTTTTTTTATAGGTTTTTTACGAAAGGAAACCTGGGGCATGTTTCTCTAACCGAATACATAAGTAACGAATTCGCGTTAGTTTCATGGAGTGTTCTGAGTGCCTAATATGAACAATTTGCGAGAATGTATTTGTATAGTCGACAAAATGAAAAAATAATACTTTATTGTACACCATAACATACAAAGAAGAAATATTTATTAACAAAAGTATGTTCAACCCGTCTAGCATGACCATGACGAGATATCTCGCGGACGAGTGAAGACAAACTAGGATGTGAGATATCTCGAAATATTATATCTCGACATCGACAATTTTGATAGAAAAGATATCTTGATCGAAAAATATATCTATTTTTGACATTAAAAGTCGAGTTTTAAGTTTAATTGTCTTGTTAGACTCCGAAGAAATAAAGGGATAATCGATTAAAACACGAGAAAACGGTCGACAACATTTTGTCGCGGTTGTCATGCTAGACTGGCAAGTGTCCATTACTATTAGTTATCTCTTCCAGGTTTCCAAAGTTCGTGTTTGGATCACTAATCTAAATAAATATAATTACAATAAAATTACGGGCTAGTTCCGCAATTGTTAAAACACCTACCTTGTGTCCCGTGGGGCTCAGGTTCAAACCCCGCCGGGACGACACTTTAACAATTTTCTGTCTTCCCCAAGTCTGGTCACTTATTATATATATGGTTATTTTTTTGCAAGTCAGTCATGCAATGTATTATGCGTCAAATACATATCATAAAGGCGATAAGGCTTTGGCTTACCCGAAGGTCTTGAGTAGATTTGAACAGCTAACGCCATCTACAGTCAGGTTAAGGAAGAAGCTCTACAAAGAATTACTTATACTTATAATTAATAATGACTTTTGTATATATTTCAAGTTTTTAAAAACTTCGCTATACACGTTATATTAATAGAGGTTATTTATAATACGAAGAAATCGTATATAATACCCAAAAAAGGATAATAATGTAAATTTTGATACCAATCGCTTCGATACGCAATCGGAATACATTTTTCAAAAGAGTTAATATCATTTAAATTGTTTTGATAGCAAAAATATTGAAAAAAATAATGGGCAGGAAATCCTAACATGCTTAGAATATTTAACAATGCCTTATTGTTTTAATTTATTACTTGTTATCTATCTAAATTATATTACTTTGATTTACACTTAGTGTAATAATAATAATTACATTTGTAACGCTATACCAAATTACATAGATGAAAGAAATGGATAGCTTAGGTAACATATAGTGAACTTCTTCTTTGAAACCAGTTTTTTACAACTGACATGACTTGGGAGCTTTCCAAGAGAGACTATGTTTATTTCATAGGCCGGTAACCCTACTAGCTTCGGGTATTGAATATGTCCTATGTCCGTAGGCGCTGGTGACCATCTGATGAGCCATGTCCCGGACTTAGAAATCACTAACTAGGTATGCCTATCATTACGCTGTTCGATTATATGTGAAAAATAGTACAAAAACTTAATTATGAACTGAAATAAACCGAAAACGGGAACAACACTGAACTTAAAAGCTACATTTCGATTAACCCGTTTATTTGAACCAAACTACAATAAACGCAAAATCAAACATTTCACACAATATTTCGACGGTAGTTTGACATGTACAAAACATTGTCGATACGAGCCAATTTCTAAACAGAGGTAACCGTACAATATGTAGTTGTCACCTCTTGATAGAACCTGTCTCTCAAACTATCTACCCTTTACGCACTTCAACATATACACTCAGTGAAGTAGTCAAGCAAAAAGCAACTCTATCATTTGCAGGAAACGTCCAAAAATCCATTGAAGCTGAAATAGGACCTACGTATTTTCGGAACGTGACGTTTATGTAAACACGTGGGTACACCTGAAGCGTTAACATCGATTTGTACATAAATACATTGCTTCTTATATTCATAACAGCTTCGTTTTAGTGCTGAGGAATACAGCAATGGACGTGATATAGGAAATGTTAAAATTAAAATGTTTTAGTATTAGCAACAGCCGTTGATGTCTTGGGAGAAGCGAGGTGTTGAAATGATCGCGGTTGGATAGATCAATGATATGTCAAAATCGTGTTATACTTGTGGGATTTGGGAAATCCAGACATTGATAGATTCAACCTGGAAATACGTCTGAGGGAAATACTATCAATGTTCCAATTCAAATAGTGTTTCGGCAATAAAATATAATCGCTGATATATCGTAGACACTTTCGAAAACAAAAGTATTGTATATTTTTCTAACTCTGAGGTTGAATTGTGATTAAATATTTAAAGAACGATATTTTAATTATTTATGAATACAACATTTTCGATTACGAAACTAGTATTGACTAAATAGTAAATAATAATAAATATTGATTTATTATTTTAAAATGAAAAATGCTACAAATTGTCAATTTTTTAATGGTATGATCTGATGGTATTGCAAATAATTCAATTATAATTGCAAGATCATACAATTGATAGATGAAAAGCATATATCTAAAAAAGTTTTGAATATTAAAGTGGATGAGTAAGAGGGAGGCCGAAAAAATATATGGATTGACAGTGTGAAGATGATGTGTTTGAGAGGTGTGACTTGTGATATAGCTTGTAAAAGAAGAGAATGGAAAAAGAGAACATACTGTGTCCCCAAATAACAAAAAGGAACAGGGCAGAAAGAAGAAGAAGACTTTTCGCAAGTCGTTCGTGCCTGCCTTCTGAACATATCTATATATATAAAAGAGATTCCCACCTATATATTGACTCATCACGATTCACGATGTCTCTGGAACCATAAGGCGTAGCGACTTGAAATATGGTAGGAATATTCCTTTCGCCGAGTAGAGGTCAGCTAAGAACGGATTTTACGAAATTCCACCCACAAGGGGGGTTGCGGGGTAATTGCTAGTATTATATATACCTATACCATATATGTATACCTATTATATTCTAAGCAATACTGAGCCTAATTCGCCGATTATTTTAAGACCGATTTCATGAAACCATTTTAAACGCAATCTCAATGAAACTGGTAGAAATCTCTAATTAACAATAAATCAAATCGATCAGCCGATCATAGACAAAGGCAGAGTGAATTAAAGTTGTCCAATAAATATATTCGTTATCAAGAAGTGTATTACAGGGGGTCTTATCGACCGACCGATCGGCAAGTTGCGAGATAGGTGGACGCACTATCGTACGGTTAATTACTTCAACCCTTGCATGTTGTGGTTTTGAAATGATCCTTTAGATTTTAGTATGAATAGAAGTTCCAAAAATCACCACAATTTTAAAACTGATTTATAAGAAGAATATTTTTTTATTTGACGAACACACAAACATACAATTAAAAAATATATTTATTTTGATTTTGAGCATTTGGGAATACAAACGCTGAAGCCTGAAACCGAAATGCGCTTCGAACTGCACTGCACCGTCCAAAAAATGTCTCAACATTATTTATATTTTATATACAAATTAATTTAAAAAAAAAATTATTTATCTGTTGTATTAATATAGACTTACACTAGAAAACATATTCCTCCGGCGTTTGAAGAAAAAATAAGAGTTATACAAGATTAAATTTTATCTTATCAGATAATTCAAAATCCTCAGGCTCTATCAAACACACAAAACAATCGCAATTTTCAAAAGACACAGCCAGAAAGGGGCAGTATGGAGATTATAAATTACATTTAAATAAAGGCGTTCCTTTGAAAATAAAATGTGACAAACGCAGAGGCAACAACGCATACATACACACATCCTACCGGAGTTGGTATTATCGTCTTTCCTAACAAAAGGTTGAAAAGTCGCGATCGCACGTATCATGTTATCGCGGCCCAAACCCTTACGGTGAGGGAAAATTACGCGACACTTTGGGCTATAGAGAGTAAGCTTTTAGCGATTTTTTGACATGTAATAGCTATATAATATAAATGCTTCTCTTCCTGGACAATTATTTGGTTCTTTTTCAGGCCAGAGCTGGTAGACTTCTACGTATATTCTATTCGTGCTACTTCTCAGACCAGTTTCAATAATATCAGTTTTTTTAACCCCTTGTACTTAATATATGACCTATTGTCCTATACCTAGTGTTGAACCCTGAAACCTTTTATTTTTTTAATATATCCTCTCAGAAAATTAACATAACTTATACTGCTAATCAAATAAATCTAATAGAAGCAAAAAAAATAAAAAAAAATAAATAAAAATAAAATAAATATCTGTAGGGAATCAAATTACAATTAATCTAAAGTATCCGCCTGTGCTTTACGTTAGTGCCATGTAGCGCCAATTAATAACTAAATAAACCTACTCATAATAATAATAATAACTAGATTTCACAATAAAAGAAAAATATTAATAACAAAGAAATACCTATAACTTGTACCAAACATTTACTTAAAAGGGAGAATTATCAGAAGTCGTTCAAATGATTTATGTACACAATTATTGGGTTATTCAGGTACGAGTGTCGCTATCCTGTTCCGATCGATATGAGACAATGCGACTTTAATTTAATGCCTTCTGACAGCTCTCCGGAGCGACTAAGTATTTGTCGCTCGCCTTCCAATTACTTTAACGTACACACACATAGTCAATTCATATATGGGAACTTAATTAAATGAATTGATGAAAATTATGTTTCAAAATAACTACGAAAGAAAACTTCTACTATTTAAGAATTTGTTAAAAATTACAATTGAAGATAGATCAGAAACAAATGAAAGGTAACATTTTTGCCCCACAAAAAAAATTTTCATACGATTTGATGATTGCTTTAGTAAAAAACAATACAATTAATATTACCTGTGGGAATGGGATGCCAAAATTTGGTCTGACCGTGATTTTCGTTCAAAATAATTACATTTTCAGTAACATTTAAACTTTTTTAAAATAGAGTGCAGGATGTAAGAAATGTAATTTTTAATAACATTGAAGCCAAGTCAAATGTTGTTGTGTTACCTATCAATAACACAACACTGGTTTCCAGTGACGCCATAGGATATATACATTTGGACCTTATAGAAAAAGAGATATTTTATTTAAATAAATATATTAATAAAATTATAATGGACTATTGTAAATGAAATAGATAACTTTTAAGACTCTAGAAATGCTTGCTCTTCATCAATAGTAAGGCTTCTCCCCTTTTCCTTCAGATTAAGGCTTTCAGTATTGTTTTTTCAGGTTAATTTTTATCCAATACTAGTAGTAGTCCAACACGCCAAAAACTCGCTGATAATGTAACTTTCTTTTAGTGTAAGAATTTGTGAAATCGGTCGAGTAGTTTTTGAGTAAAATCGTAACAAACAAATCTCTCCTCTTTAATATTAGTATAGATTGTAATTGGAGTGTGATTCTTACTTGTTAATATGTGATAATATAATAATGTGAATGATGCCTTAATAATTAATTTCATTTCCTGGTTTTCTGAAATTTATAAACCGTTACCGAAACGCGCTCTTTTTTATAGTATAGAGGCTCACCTGATGGAAAGTGAGCAGCGCCGCCCGTGAACACCAGAGATGCGGTGCCGGCCTTTTAGCTAGTAATATGCTCTCGAAGTCCTTAAGTCATATTCGGAAAAAAATCTATCTGTACTATATGGATTCGAGCCAAGTTTAATGTTTTAAATGGCCAGACGAAGATATGATTATAGAAATTGTTAAACATTTCAGAACCGGCCGAGATTAAATCCGCGACTAGTATGGTCGAAGTCACTATTCAGCAAGCTACTTACCATCTGGTGGTGGCTGGCTGGTGACTTACCATCGTCTATGTAGTACATAAGCAGAAGTCTTGCAAGAGAAATACCGTCCTTAAACGGTTAGGTATAGTACTCTGTTTATGTATTACATATAAAAGGATATTTAGAAGGTAATGGTTTTGTCTATATCAATGAACTTAACGTCAAATAATTTTGAAAACAAAAAGGAACGATAAGCGCAGTATCATAAATTTTGACAAACGACCATGTAAAATACGGCGAACGCTTCATTTTTACTGAGCGCCTAATAGATTTTCCTAAGTGCTCCGCGAACAATTTCATAAATAAAAAAAGTAACGTCCCATTCATTAGTCCCCGTACGATGTCACGTGATGATTTAAAGGTTCCCGCGGTAATGGCGCGATAAATAACCCGGCAGGCCACTCGGTAAGTACACGAAAATGGCTTCACTTATCCGACTAACGCCATCTAGCGGCGGAGGGGGGCATTTACATAAATCATTAGCTATCGTCCGCCGTATAGATCTTTTATATTGGTAAATTATTAATGAATGAATTAACAATTTTAAATATGTAATTATTATTTTTATGTAATACTGACTTTAATTTAATAATTATATGATTTGAAAAATGTCTCAAAGTAAATTCGGAAGTAGTATCGATATGGTCCATAAAGTTACACAATCTAATACAAGATGGCGGTGATTTTATGGTCGTTGACCATATATTATAAATGGTGGCCAATAAGATATTTTCTCAACTTTATTTACACTTTCAAAATACTATAAGTAAGGATTTAGTAATTAACAAAATATTGTAGTAATTTTAACCTTAATACAACAAATCATAAATGTTATATTATAATACACATATAATACATAATCAATATTATTTACACTAACATCCACTAGATGGTAGTATTATTATGGTCAGTGACCATATTAGCTATGGTACTAGGCCTATATCATAGATGGCGTTCCTATAAAAAATCAAATGTGTATTTCTAAAATAAACCTTTATTTAGATTTATAGCTGTATTAATTTCAATATCAGTTATTTTAAAATTAAAAAGTCAATTTCGTAGCATCAATCGTTTATTAAATACACTAAATAATATTGTTGTTATCAATAATTAAAATAACGATTACCCAAGAGATGAGAAATAACGATAAGGACGTACATCCGAAACGACGTTCCTTCGTAGATAACCGCAACGGAATCATTTCCGGTGTGAACGAGCATGAAGAATATACTCATCAATTATTATTTTAAAATGATTTTTCATTTTTGTACTATAATTACACCTTACTGTGTAATTGTATATACAGTTTAACAAAGAACAAATTAAAACGTTTCAAAACAATCTATACTTAAACAGAAAAATAAAACAAAATCATAAAGTAGTTAGAAAAGATATAAGTTCTACGGTGTCCTTACTCCTTCCTGATTATTTTAAAACCCTTTACAAATTACCACACTCATATAACTTAGAATATATCATTCGATATTTTCAAATACGCGAAACGTAAACATAATAAATAATAACGATATTTACTGAGCGTTCAACCCGCTGCGCTCGTCCGGGCCGATAGTACCGAGCGCCTCAAAGTTACCCAAATTTTAATAATAATATATCTTCGTAATTTATTCGATCCGCCGGCAAGGCGACAACGTTTGTTCGTATTTTAGCTCCGATCGACGTGAGTGTGAGTTACGATAGAACTTTACTGTAATAATTGAGTTTCACGTTTCAAGCCTTTTGGTTTAATACGACGCGGACGGTTTGATCTATTATTTTGTAAGTAATTTGTTCGATGTTTATAAAACCAATATATTAATTAAATAAATGTTACATTATTGTAAAATTTTATCATGAGCATAGTATGTAGTATTAATATTCATGGAGGAGGTTTCATTATCCGTTTTTTTGTACCTTATCACCAGTTAGCTAGTCTATACTAATATTAAATATAAAGAGGAAATATTTGTTTGTTTGTAACGATTTAACTCAAAATTTTAAAAATTATTCACTAATAGAAAGCTACATTACACCCGTGTGAAGCCGTGTAATTCTTTATATTATAAAAAATGTCAAACTACTTTGCTTAGTGAACATCATAACTATGACAATTTGTTTAGACTCATCAAACAAGCCCAAATCCAAAGAATAATTGTATTGCTCAATCATGGAGTTTATGTGACCTTCTTTACTACTTATGATAAATTTTACCTGACACAGAAAAGTGAAATGAAATAAATATTTTTAAAATTAGAACGAATATTTCGGAAGGACACTTTGGTCACATACAGGCGGATGATGAAGAATTCATTCAATAACAATTAACGCATAATATCGTATCGTAATTACCACTAATTTGGTATATAATAGCAATAATTGTAATATTGTCTTTTATTAACGCGAGTATCACACATTTAAATAAAATGCCCCCAAGTCAAACATACTAAAAAACAGGTACAAGTAGTTTTAATCCATATTGCCATTTTATATAAATTTACAGTAAATATCAACCCCGTAGATGGTGTTAATATGGCAACTTTGTGATATTTCAAATCAGACAGCTGTCACCTTTCAGTCTGCCCATGAACACGATTTCTGGAAAGCATCCGAAACATCGGGATACATAATATAAATATGTATCCCGATGTTTTAATCCGATATAAAGTATTTCATTTAAAATCAATAATTGTGCTAAAGGTTTTCCATTAAGACAAGAATACTGAGTCCGGATAGCGGCGGTATGGGAAGCCTTTACTAGGATAACGTATTGTACTTTTACTTATACTGTTTCGGAGAAACATTATAGTCAGTTTGTACCTTTAAGATCAATATAATTTAATAACAATAAGTTTTGACGGGCTCGCTGGTGCATTCGGTAGAACACCTGCCGTGTGCATTGATGGGTCGTGGGTTCGAATCCCATCGGGACGACATGTTATAATTTTCTATAAGCATGTTTTCCCCATGCCTGGTTACTTCGGGCATTGATCGAGAGGGAGGAATACCTAAATTCCGACCGGGTAACGAACCACCGTTCATAGAAGGAAAAGCCGTAAAGTGCATATTGCGCGTTTTGATTTCAGTGTATGGATATCCGAATGCTCAAAGTTAAAGGTAAGTCAACAGCGTATCATTGACCGATGTTCAATGGCTGAGGTATCACCTATCATCACTGTTAATAAAACGCTGATTAGCTTCTATGGATAAGCCTTGAATAGCATACTCTGGCATAATAATCCTACCCCTATTTCCTAAGAGGCCTTTGTCTATGTAAGTATCATTAATAAATATATCAAAACAGAATCCAAAACAAATAAAGTATCCTTTATAAATCATCTCATAATCCGATATAGAATTCCTATCCAAAGTATTCACGCAAATTTAACCGGGCAAATGACATTAGGGCATAAAAGTCCCAAATGTCGATCTAACCGGTCGCCTGCCAAAGATTTGACGCCAATGGTAGCGAATCGTAAATTACCATTATCTGCAGACGCACGGTGCTAGTATTTATTATTTATGGGTCGGATTGACTCGCCTCAGGGCCTGATACGAGGGTGTTTTTCCCCGAAGCGCGGTCAGGGTTGAATTTTCGAGGTGTATGATTTGCTAATGTACGAATTTGGAAGTTTTAATCTGATTTAATTGACGATTACTTTTCTTTATTTTTATTCATCAGATAACTGCAATTCAACTCGCTGCCTATCAATATAAGGTATTAAATAGGTACCAGATAATTGTTTCTTGTGTCTAGATACTAAGGCATATGTAGTAAATAGAATACTTAAATAAATATATAATCACTTTATTACCCTTTTCAATCGAACTCCGAACTAAAGGCCGGCAACGCACCCTCAAAACCTCTGGTGTGGTGAGTGATTTGGTGAGTCTCTTGTCCGTTTGTTTCCACAAATTATAATTTGTGTGTATGAGAAACTATTTGTAAAGAGATAATATATCCAATATAAAATGTGTTATGTACAATTATATGCTGAAAGTAGGTTTATGTATACTGAAATTTATATTATATAAACAATAGATTTGGAAAAGCAAATCAGTAAATAGAATAAATGTAGGTATACAAAAATTATAATTCTCAAATATTTCATCATAAAACTCACCGATATAACGACATTAGCAATATACGACATCGCCATCTTTCGAAAACTGCTAATTAATAAAACTTGAGTCATAAATAAAGTAGGGGTGGTAGTGGGTGGTGGGGGGTGGCCGTTAGCAAAAACTGTTAGGATCATAAAGCTGTCAACGGATGAGGCACTGCCTTTGTTGCTGTTTCGTCGTGGCGCGCCGATAAATCTAATGCGAGAACAATTTGGAGCGGTCGCGGGGCGGTTCTTTGCCCATCTTTTGACTTGGGATAGTCCCCATTCACGCTATCATACAGCCTCGATATGTTTGTTGATTTCTTGCTACGGTAATACTTGGCTCTGAGTATCAAATGTGTGTTATCAGCAGTGGCGGGATCACCATACAAACCCAAAGGTCAGATTTAACCTATTAATACAACTATTCAAAGAAAAATGATAATGCGAAGTCTTAAATACCTTACAATTACGTTAAAGTGGCTTGTATGGTGGTCCCACCACTGGTTACCAATAATATTACTTAACCTAAAGATTTATTATAGATTTAATATAACTGCAACATTTTTACTTTTAATAAAATGAAAAAAAAATTTTTTTGAATTGGGGGCTAACGGGCGGGTGGTTCACGTGATGGTAAGTGATCACCGCCGCCAAATTGACAACTTAAACACCAGACGGTTAGCAGATGTGTTGCCGACCTTAAACTCTTCTCAGTTATGTCAATAATAATAAATAATTCAAGTGTAAGTTTTAATGGAATACAGGGTAACGTCTTTAAACAAAATCAAGGTCGAAGGATCAAAAACAACGCAGATACATTTTTGATTTATGTGACTCAATTACATGCACTGAATATTTTTTGAATATGATAAAATATAACGATATTTTTAAAACAAATTTGTTAAAAAAATATAAAAATACTTTCGTATGTGGCCAAAGTAAAGAATCTCAATAACTTTAGGACGTGTATAAAAATATCGTCAGGTAATAAATCTCTTAGCGAGCGCTGCCATCTATCACGCGGTGGGTGAAACATCAGAGGTAATGTGCGTTGTTGACGGACAGATGGCGCTACGCAGCGCGCGCGCAGGAAACGTCCGAATGGGCATTATTTGCTTACATTATAGGTAGCTATAAATTTTATTATCTAAACACGTGTAATTGAAAGTGTGGGAAATGTAATTGATTGATTAATTTACTTTGTTTTTGTAATCGTTCTTCACTTTTACATATTTATATATTTGACTAACATATTTATATATTTGACTTATAATAGGTATAACTATTTGCTTTTGGTAAAGAGACAGGCGAATTGATTCAGATTGTTAAGAAATAACAGTGACCTCGATACCAAAATGTATGCATTAATTATTGAGTAAATTCAATTAATCTTGAGCTTAAACGTAAACATACAATTAATATTATAGAAAAATCTATTAGTAGCTACAGAAAATATCTCTAACAGTCACAGTACTGATAACAATAGGTATTTTATATTTAGAGTTATAAAATATTCAAAATATTGTTTATCTATACTAATAATACCTATAAAGAGGAAATAATTGTTTTTTTTTTGTTACGATTTAACTCAAAAACTGCTCGACCGATTTTAAAAACTGTTTCGCCTATAGAAAGCTACATACATCAGCGAGTAACATAGGATATTTTTTTGTGCATGTATAATAATGTATATACTACATTACACCCGTGCGAAGCCGGGGTGCGTTACTGGTAATATTATAAAGAGGAAAGATTTGTTTCTTACGATTTAACTCAAATACTACAGAACTGATTTTAAAAAATCTTTCATCAATAGAAAGCTACATTATCAGCGAGTAATATAGGTATATTATGTGTATAGTACATCTACATTGCACCCATGCGGGGTGGATCGCTAGTCAATTTATATAGTATTCAGTCCTTGTCTATTTAGTAGCGCTATATTTAAATTCAAAGTAAGAGAGCTGTCCATCAGAGTCTCAGAGGGCGTGGACGGAGCACTCGCCAGGGAGCCTTTCATCACTCTCGCCACTCACTGACTGAAATATATCCTAATCATCTACACTTTACCCTTTAACTTGTACTCATTATTAAAATAGATATATGTATGTGGTTTTTTGAATAATGAATAAGTAATTTTAGATAAAATAAAACCATATCGTAGTGATCGTAGAACAACGACGGTTTGATAAAGGGTTTTAAGTTAGACAATATAGAACTGCCAAGGAGTTTCATGTTATGACTAATACAATAGAACTAAAATCGTAAAAAATCAGAACCGTCGTTGTTCTACGATCACGACGATATGTTCGCGAAATATCTGTTCCTCTGATATTTCTTTACAAGTAGGTGAAAAGTCTTCTTTGCGTCGCCCGACCGAAATAATTTATTTTTATCTTATTTCTGGGATTTGAACCCAGGATCTCCGGTGTTTATTGGATCTCGCTTAGCACTAAGCCACGAAGGCGGTCAAGATTGTAAAAAAACTAAGGCTCATATTCCAAGAAGTTACTCAAAAACGTTACATGTTACCATGTTTTTTACTAGAATTTTTAAAATCTGTAGATCCAGATATTTCGCCCTACAACCTCACAAACTCACAGACTTTACCTCTTTATAATATTAGAATACACGAAGCTATAGAACTTTATTGTTCCCCAGGTGTTACAGCTAGTATCACAACTAGTAACTCGATTCAAAAATACTTCTAAAAGCTTACTTGAATATATGTACATATAATTTTAATTTGAAAATGTTTCTTACGCACGAATTTTCGTATCGATAATTTCCGCAACAAAGGGCGTATCTCCATTAAGCATACTTTTGGCAATGAGCAAAACACGATTAAAAAAAAATATTTTCTCCGGTATTCATTATATATTTTCCACCGTAGCGCAATTTTTAATATAAGGTTCGATAGAGCTTCGAAATCTGAACAATACTGAATTAAAAAGTCATTTGAGCCAAAATGGTTTTTCGCCCTTTGCTGCGGAAACCATCGGTATCAGAAAAAAAATCGAAATCGTATATCTCCGTAATTCCTTCTTAGTGGATATAAAACGGATCGTTGTCCTAAAACCCAAGACAAGTAGCCGCTCAGAGGTGGCTCCGACCGCTTCATCACTACCGACGCCGTGTTTTCATTAGCCACTGTAACGTATGACGCGGCTAGGGACTATATCTTCATTTTTGACGTCCCTTGGGCGAGTACGCTGATATATAGTACTGGATATGACAGTGTTATAATGAACAACTCTTACGTCACTCGAAATCAGACGTTAATTAGAATTCAGGTGTCCTTTTCATTAACATAGGTTCATTACATAACATACATTCATTAAAGGTAGATACATATTGAGAAGCTTTCATTTTATGTCCTGAGCCAATAGTATAATACTATTATTATACTATTGGCTTAGGATTCACACTATTGTTGCCATTAAATAAAATACACAGCACAGCTAAAAAGTATCTGAAACGTGCGTCGGGATAAATAATTTAAACAATATAAATAATAAATCGCGCTTTATTCCGGTATAAAGTATTTTATTTAAATGTGTGATAAAAGACAATATAATAGTGTTTCCTTTCAGTGATGTATTACGCGTAAAGCCTAATTAAACCAGCTAATGGAATAAGAAATACATGTATTTATAAAGAAACATGGTACAAGGTTGGTTAAATTAAAATAAAAGCAATCCCATGTTTTGCCAGCAATTAACATGCAAATTGACTTTATATTTTACAATTATTCTTAGTCCAGTATTTTTTTTTTAAATATATTTTTTTTTTAAAATGAGCAACTGTAGGTCTTTACCAAAATCGAACGGAACAAAACGATAAAACAAACCTCGTATTTTAAGTTATTAAGATTTTTTTTTTCAATTCTCTTTACGATCATAGTTATATCAAACGAAAAACATGTCTAATTGTGAATGACGAATCGATCATCGGATTCGTAATAGGAAAATGTACTATCTGTCAGGCGAAACTTCTTCGTATTTTGTTTTGGTAATAGGCCTCCTGAATCGTGGACGACATTCATCCATCGGGCGCATCCAGTGGGTTATATCCTGGGGGACGTCAGGGGACGAGGACAGGTCTAATGTTGATATATCGGACGGACAAGCCGAGTTTTGGGCGGACAAGAATATCTCAGACCCTTCGTCAGTGTTACCGTGTTTAAAATTAACAATAAAGTTTTAATTAAAAGGTGTATACTCGTTGATGGAAAAGGTAGTCATTTTGATGTAAGTCCGCTTCGATTCCCATCGGGTGTAATATTTATTATACCAAAAACATTTTCAAGTAAAGCAACGCCAAGAGGCGGAAGAATATGGAGAGCCAAGCTCTTAAGTTTTATACAAAACCTACACCATAGTCAAAATTTGTGTTTCTCAAGGACTTTTGGCAGAAAATTAAAACCCAGTTAGTGTATTACTTTTTGTTAATAAGCCCATAAGAGTGTCTATGTCACTCTTTCGAAACGGCCAAACCACATATTTTTACTAACTGAAGCTTATAAATGCGAAAGTATACGTCGACAAATAGGTGTAGGTTTAGCCATAGTACATTAATCAGTGATACGCTGTCTACCTATTATTTTTACTGTAACCATTTGTAAATCCATAGACTGAATTCTAATGCGCTATCTGCACTCGTGTTTTTTACATCTATGGACGGTGGTTCGTTTCCGATCAGAATTTCGATATGCATGTGTTTAATGCGCGAACAATCTAATACATGTAAGTATTTCCAATTATTAGAATAAAAAGATTATTATTATATTAAATATAAGTATATAGACGGATATATTGAAACAGTTGATTGTCTTTTATTGAAGTTATACTTCTTTTGGCGCGATGGAGAAAAATGATGAGAGTGAATTTTTACGATGCGCGCGCACACCGACACCTGAATTCTACATCGTGAAGTTAGTTCTAGGTGGCATGAAAATCGATACTTATGTTCAAGTTGTATATTCTAGTATTTTTATATTTAGAACACGTGTTTCGTATCAGTACAATTAAACAGTGTGAATAAATACATAAATATTATTTTGGTGTTTTTATTTCAATATTTATCGTTAATCACTACTGCATTTTAGCCATATTTTTTATAAGCCAAAGAAGTATAACTTCTAACGCGTGTACACAAGTACACACACTCTTTTTTATATATTTAATTTAACTTGTTATTGATTTACTTATTTAAAGCTAAATTATGTTAAATAATAATTCCCACCCGGAAGTAGCGGGGCGGGTGTATAAAGAGGGGTATTATGCTAGCTTTTAGTTATTATATAGTTTTAAAAACTATTATCTCTGAGGCTATAAAAACGGTGACATGTAAAACCAGTTTATGAACTGAATCCCAAGTAATCTAAACCATCCATCATAATTTCCATCAATCAAGTATAGTCTTCAGTTTTATAAATGTGTTAGAGAGTAAGCACAAGTTATACGTTCTAAATCAAGAATAAAAAAAACTATTTTATTTTTTATTTAAGCTGTCGGATCTATTAACTAATGTCGTCATGCAAAATCTGCATTTTACGACATTTCCGCTTATGATCGGTGATTAGTTTGCGGGCGACATTTAAGTTTAAATATTCATAATAGCCTCATGTAGGGAATATAGTTGGCGCGTTGAATAAAAGCTTGCGTTTCATTTGGTCGTGGGTTCCGATCCCACCGGAATGACATGTTTATAATTTGCTATTGACATGTTTCTATGTCTGGTCACTTACACGGGTGAGAATATTGAAATTCCGATTCCGGATTCCGGATTCCACCGTTCATAGATGGAAAAACCGTGAGGTGCTATTTTCATATGAAAAAAATAGGTCAACAGCGCATCATTTAATGATGTTCTGAATTATCCACCTACCATCAAGTCAATCTCACACTCGTCTGTCGATATCAAACAAAAAATAAAAATTGTTAAAATTTACTCTATTAGATTTTGTTTACTCGGGATTCGAACCCCAATTGCTAATCTCAATACCCATCTCACAGCATAATATTGTATAAACTCTACTCTATAAACTTAAGCTAAAACGCGCAACAGAAACTTTAAATTGAATCTGAAAAATCCGTCCACGTTAGCAGTTGAGCATTTTTACTTATCTTCCTTCATAAACAGGGCTCAGAGCCTTACCCTTTCGCTATAAATCTGGTGACCCCCCCTCAACCCCCGCGAACCCCCGCCAACCCCCGGCCGGGAGGTCCCGAGGTGGTTTTGAATGGAGATTGAGCCAATTAAAGTAATCGCCGTAACAGTCGGCGTTGCCTTGGATTAGTTTTGTGGGGAACAGAGTTATGGAGTAGGAATTCATGATTAATAAAGTAAATAAAATATTTAAAGGTCCGCAACACATCTGTAAGTCTTCTGGGGGGTTAGAACGCAAAACGCAAAACGATTCGACTGATCGTCTCGCTTCATTGTGATTGGTGTAGAGACTCTCTCGCTTCATTGTGATTGGTGTAGAGAGTCTCTACACCAATCACAATGAAGCGAGACGATCAGTCGAATCGTTTTGCGTTTTGCGTTCTAACCCCGCTGGTGTTGCGGATGTTCATTGGCGGCACTTTCCATCAGATGAGGCGCAGGTTCGTTGCCCCCTTCCCCATACTTTTTTGTGTTTAATTTATATTCATATTAGCTTCTGCCCGCGACTTCGTCTGCATAAAATTTGTCTCTGCTAAAATATTTTTTTTACCCTCCGTAAAAAATATTTTTTTTTTATAAAAAGTAATCTTTATCCTTTCTAATACCTCTAAGAATATGTGTACAAAGATTCATGATAATCGGTTGAGTAGTTTTGGCATGAAAGCGTAACAAACAAACTTACATTCACATTTATCTTTTAAGTTGAATCAAAATTCGTACTTTTTTATATTTATATTGAATTAATAATACTAACAATCGAAATACAGTTTAAGCCAAGATACTAAATAAAAATATAATATTCACATCCTTCTATAACTATTCAAACAACACAAGCCTTTAAAAAAATTACTGACTAAATTATACTGACTTTCTTTCGTAAGAATTACAGATTTTGAAGGATTCGAGACAAAATAGAGTTAGATCTTAACCTAGCGTTATCTGCTATTTCTGTTTATAAATAGAACCCGGAGCGACTCCACGCATTCTCTGTCCCAAGGATTAGTATCATACAATACAAGCAACGAGTGAATCCTTTTATTTATTGCTATTTATTGTTATTGCATTCGCTTTGCTCATTTCTCTCATCTAATAATATTGTCTTTTAAATTATACTTAGCTTTTAAAATATGAAACTTATTAGCATATATTTCAGTGACATACAGCTACTGGGTATTCCGGGGAAAATGTAGGAATTATCGATTAAATCAGATATAACAATTGTATGAGCTGAGACGAAACCCACATTGTGATGATAATGATTTTAGATATCGACAGACGAGCATGATATTAACTTGATGGTAGGTGATACTCCAGCCACAGAACATCAGTCAATGATACGCTGCCAACCTACTTTTTACTTCGAGAATTCGGAAATCCATAGACTAAGACTTTTATTTAGTGTATATCACGGTTTTTTTATTTATGAACGGTGGTTCGTTATCCGGTCGGAATTTCGAGTCGGGAATCGGAGTCGGCTTATAGAAAATTATAAACATGTCGTCCCAGCGGGTTTCAAACCCGCGACCCATCGGTGCCCGGTGCATCAACCCCCGTCAAAAGCCCGATTAGACATGATACTTTGTTAATTGTTATATTTGAAATTTATTTGATACTTATTTATATGGTGTAATGTAGATGTACTACATACAAAATAGCCTATGTTACTCGTTGATGATGTAGTTCTTTCGAGTAGTTTTTGAGGTAAATCGTTCAATTCTTTTATTTTCCAATGAGTGATGTGACAATTGATATGGTATTTAATTGAGGTCACAAGCTTCTTATACTTATTTATAATTAAAATAATATAGCTGTGCATGTCAATGGATCTTGCTTGAAAAAGTCTGAATCTTTGATAAGAAATTTATAAGAAAAAAAGCGATTAAAAAAAATATGACTTTTTTAAATTACTAAAAACTTATTTTTATTTGATTTTTATTATCCTTTTAAAATACCAGACTAAATATATTTCAGCCTTTAGTAAGTCAAATTAAGCTAAGCCCATATTATGACTGAATACATTACCCGTAGCGAGAAATGTGCCATATTATAATTTCAACATGGCCATATTTTACGAGGACATAAACAGTAGATCATCTGAACGCATTACCGTGCGTTAATTTATAATAACTGTTACGTTATTTATGAAAGAGTTAAGAAATTACACCATTTTTATTGTTGAAATGAAAGGTACTTATTGTTACTAAGCGTTTGCAAGGTTTGAATCTAGATTTGAGATTTGTTAGCCTTTTTTTTTAGAATTTTAATGTTTTGTCTTTTCTCATGAACATCTTTCGACTTGCGTAATGTCTGGTAACTCCTTATATAAAGTATGATATAAAATCGTTGACATCGGAAGAGATCGCGAATCGACAATATCGATATATTTTTGTTTTTTTCTTTATGTTATGTTAGATATCGACGGACGAGCATGAGGAACTTGATGGTAGGTGATACATCAGCCACAGAACATTCATATTATTATGTTGCGCTGCCAACCGATACTTTTTACTTCGAGAATTCAGAAATCCATAGATTGAAATCAAAATGCGCAATGAGCACTCCACGGTTTTTCCACCTATGAACGGTGGTAAATCTTGTGATGTGTATTCTTGTATATCTTAAGTATTTTTGTCCCTAAACTGTTAAAATAGAATTTAACTTAAAACTAAAATTTGAAATGAAATAAATATTGCTTTATTTAGCCACTACAAACAATAAAAGTACCCTTATCCTTAAACTAAAACATTTAAAATTTAACTTAGCTAAAATAATGCTCTAAGAGCACAAAAATTTAAAAAAAAAACCAAAATATAAATAATAGCAACAAAAACGCAATTGTATTGGAAGCACTATAAACTCAACATGTACCTTTTTCTTTTTAAGTACTCAGGTTCTCAAGTTCAATCCATAATTTACTCGTATTATATTATCCTTGACCGTGAACAATACGGAACTATCGCATCCATTAAAGAAGCCCATTATTTAATCATTACATCGGTCAGTTAAAATCAGAAAGGTCAGTCACAAATGTCAGAGCGATCTTGACCGACGACCCATAGCGGGTTCAATGTAACTTACATCATTACAGAAGTGATGAGTTTTTATTAAATGCTAAAAACCCGCCCTGACTGCATTCGAAAAAAGGTTAAGTTTAACTTTTTTTTATGTCAGATATCGACAGACGAGCATAAGGTTCACTTGATGGTAGGTGATACCTCAACGACAGAACATCAGTCAATGATGCGCTGTCGACCTACTTTTTACTTCGAGCATTCGGAAATCCATAGACTGAAACCGAAACGCGCAATAAACTCTTCACGGTTTTTCTACTATGTATTTATTTGCGTGTTGTTCCTACGATAATATAATTAAAGTGCGTGCCTATTTCACCATGCCTACTGCTGACAGTTGACAAACGTTCGTTTTTTATTCGTTTATTTTTAATTTTTATACCTTATTACTTCAAGATGTCATGTGATGTGGTGTAATGGTTACAGCTCCTTACAAACATTTTGTAAAACCAAAAACTTGGCGATTAAAAAGAGTGGCGGAGAGTTTATTGCCAGTTCTTCTCATCGGTCCTACGCCCTTGATTAGAAAACTGACAGTAAATGTAAAATTAGAAGCATTTAATATTTTTTTATTGATGTTCATAAGTGTATATTTTGTTACCTAAATGAATAAATGATTTGAATTTATGCTTATGTCCTTAGTAGTTCCAATGATTGTACTTTCAACGAATTAACAGACAAGATTTTGTACTAGATATATGTATGGAATAAAATGTTTGCTTTTACACGTAATATCTAATGTTGTCAGTAGAAGTAAACTCAAGGTTGCCCACATATGAAGTTCAAATAGTAACTAATTTAAAAAAAATTAATGATAAAGTGGAATACACATTACACATGTCTATATGAATAAAAAAGAAAAAATGTTGATAAAACCTTATTTTAAAAATATACCAAGAAAATTAAAAAAAACAGCCATTTCTTGTTGGTTCTCGGGAACATAATTTTTTTTTTTTCAAAAAATTTGTATATTAGTATTATTATTTTTATTTGCCGGACTATATCAAAAAAGGTGCCTCTGAATACAAATATACTTCTTATTTTGGGGACAATGTCGAACCGGGTCAATTCTGATTGTAATATAATCACGTAAACACAAGTCCAAAAAGGCAGTCAACGGTAATACAAATAGCAGTAATATTTTATCATAAACGTTTTTAAAAGTATCATGTTTGCACATATAGCCATATAAATTATTTCCAAATTCGCGATGAGTACCTGGCTTCCTTGTACGGGCAGATAAGACAAACACACATAATAATAAACACACATAAATAAGGCGATATACGCACGATGACCGTTCACTTTCGATGTTATGTAACCGTCCGGTCTTTGTTCGACATTTTGAACTTAAGGAAGGCTATTGTTTCGTTATTTTCACTTTCATTATCTCATTTTAATCGTAATATTCGCGGCCAACGTTTTTATGATGTATTCTATTGCTTACGAAAGTGAAATCCATACTTAACACGCTGACTGTCCTTGCATCATATATGATTCAATCGGGTTACGATTTTGATAAATTTTTTTGTCTGGCAAAAAAAAAAATTTGTAGAATATTGAAAGATTTTCTCGTTGGAGTGATTGAGGATCCTACCTTGCCCTCCGATGGGTCGCGGGTTCGAATCCCGCTGTGACATATTTATAATTTTCTGTAAGAATGTTTCCCGATGTCTGATCACTTTGGGCATTGAACGGGTGGGAAGACTATCGAAATTACCATCGGGTAATGTGAAGGAAAAACCGTGAAGTGCACATTATGCGTTTCGGTCTCAGTCTATGGATGCTCTGAGTAAAAACTAGGTCGACAGCGTACTATTGACTGATGTTCTGTAGCTGGTGATATCTAACATAAAAAAACTCCACTAATACATTTTACATTGCTAACTACATTGCAGCTTAACAGCTCTTTATTACACTTATTTCTACTGTTTAATGACTTAAGGTCAAGGATAATTTAAGCAAAAACATTCGCATAACTTGATAACTAGTGAAAACCCGAACACACAAGAAATTAACACCATTAGATGACCAGTGTAAAATCCGCAACAGTTTTACGTCATAATGTTGCAAGATTTCCCCATGACCACCACATGTAACAAATACTCTATTATGGGCTTGAATTACCGCTAAGTATTGGAACTCCCTCCCTGCGTCTGTCTCCTCGAAGAATATAACTTGGGCCACTTCAAAACGGGAGTAAACAGTAGTTCTTATATCAAAATCGAACGCAGCGAACAGAACGAAACTAAAGAACAACCAACTTTATCTTTTTAAGAAACCATTTTCAATTTTATTTACGATCATAGGAATTAAAATAAAATACTGTACCTATACTGAATTAAAACGCGATTTATTATTTATATTGTTTAAATTATTTATTCTGACGTTTAAATTTAAACAATATAAATAATAGATCGCGTTTTATTCCGGTATACAGTATTTAATTTAAATGTGTGATACTTGCGTTAATAAAAGACAAGATCATAATAATGTCAAACGAAAAATATGATGTCATTGCGAACGACGAATCGATCATCGCATTCTTGTAGCAAAATGTACGATCCGTCAGCCGAAACTTCGTATTTTGTTGTGGTAATAGGCCTCCAGGTATTTTTAGGCTCACACAACCTGTATGATACTGTCGATGGTCGATGGTATTCACTCCTTGGCAGTCAGCAACGAACTGCAAGCCTTGAAGATATTATGATGTCTTGAAAATGGTTATAGGCGGCTCACTAACATCAGCCCAGCCATTGGCCTGATGTAATTGAGCCGCCTATAATTTAAAAAAATATTGTTAAAAACATATTATATTACTGGCAACCCGCTCCGGTTTCGCACGGATACAATGTATGTAGATACTGAATACTACAATCGCGATTAAGAAACAGGGGCTTGTGTTACAATGGTGAAAATTCTACTCAACAGGGTTCCATTCCAAATCATAAAAAAAAATAAAAAAAATTTTTTGTTCGAATATTTTTTTTTTGGGTGGACCACCCTTATCATTTAGGTCTACATCCTATTCTCAGACCTACTGAATATACACACAAAATTTCATAAGAATCTATCAAGCCGTTTCGGAGGAGTTTTGTTACAAACACTTTGACACGATAATTGTATACATTAGATTACACAGACGATTCGATAAGTAATCTTCTGCACATACGTCCACTAATTTGGTCATGTTGCATTTTTAAATGGCCAGGATGACCGAGTCAACACTCGGAGACTCCTTCCTTATTGCAATTCTTACATAATTCTAAATGGTGCATTGATATGCGAGACAGGCTCTTATGCGCACGTAATTCGGCACACATTTGTGTATCAAATTATGTAAATGCCACTTGTATGGCAATAGTCCTGTGACCTCGGTCGTAATGCTTAATATATAATTTGAATACTAATCAATAAACGCGCAGACTGCACTTCACGCCTCTCCCATCTTTGAAAAGTTGTTCGTACGGGTTTAAGATTCCGACCACACATATGTATATATATTTGTAAATTATTATAATTTGTTAAAAGTAAATACATAGGAAACTAAGGTTTGTTCACAGATACGCGATCACCTTTTCTATGCTGTTCTCTTAAATTTAAGTTTTAATGCAAATTGTAACAACTTGCAACTTGTTCTGATGGGTTCGTTGGTGGGTTGGGTAAAACACCTGCCGTGCGCATCGATGGGTCGTGGGTTCGAATCTCACCGGGACAACATGTTTATAATTTTAGTAAGCATATTTTCTCCACGTCTCGTCTGGTAACTTCGGGCATTGATCGGGTGGGAGGAATTTCCGAACGGGTAATAAACTAACTACCGTTCATAGATGGAAAAACCGTCAAGTGTGCGTTTCGGTTTCAGTCTATGGATTTCGGAATGCTCGAAGTAAAAAGTAGGTCGACAGCGCATCATTGACTGATGTTCTGTGGCTGGGGTATCAACTACCATCAAGTGAACCTCATGCTCGTCTGTCGATATCTAACATAAAACAATGGTTCCGTCATTATGTCGTGAAACCAAAACATACAAACCATTGCATCTATAGTATTTGATTGTCTTCGAATCTCGGGAAAACAAGAAAAATAATATTTCAATCCTTCAAAGCACAGAAGGTGACCTGCAGATAAAATTATATTTAAAAACGTGTCTGGCTTCGTTCGAAGCTGGAATTGAGCCTGCGACCCCTATATACATGAACCATCGCATCCGCCAAAGCACCTGCTCAATAATTTAAAATGCATCATTGTACGAAATCTCTGAAGTAAAATAAATTCACTTTCTAGTAGGAGTTACGACACTGCAATGGTCACTCACGCGCAGATGAATCGCGGATATAAGTCGACACGTAACAATGACTAATCGGATGTATCTCACTCGCTACTGCGATACGGTGTTTGAATGACAAGAGTATGAACCGCCTCCGTGATTCAGCGGTAATATGTCACATTATAAAAGAAGTTTTAAGCCCCTAACAAGTGTATTTCTAACGTGTATATACTTAAAATAGTATATAATAAAAATAGTTATGTACAATTTTATAGATAACTAGCGACCCATGCGCAGCCGAGGCGGATGAAGATGTACTAAAAAAATCTACATAAAAAAATAAAAAGCTCAGTATCTTATATTACTCGCTGATAATGTAGCTTTCTATTGGAGAAAGAATTTTTAAAATCGGTCGAGTAGTTTCTGAGTTAAATCGTAACAAACAAACAAAACCTTTCCTCTTTGTAATATTTTTTTAATTTTTTTATAGCAGATATCGACAGACGAGCATGAGGTTCACTTGATGGTAGGTGATACCTCAGCCACACGACATCAATCAATGATGTGCTGTCGACCCAATTTTTCTTCGAGAGCATTCGGAAATCCATAGACTGAAACCGAAACGCGCAATATGCACTTCACGGTTTTTCCATCTATGAACGGTGGTTCGTTACCCGGTCGGAATTTAGATATTCCTCCCACCCGATCAATGCCCGAAGTTACCAGACGTGGGGAAAACATGCTTACAGAAAATTATAAGCATGTGCTCCCGGTGGGATTCGAACCCACGACCCATCGATGCGCACGGCAGGCGTTCTACCGAACGCGCCAACGAGCCCGTCAAAATAGTATATAATAGTATAGATATTGATGTGACATACACATATGCATATCTAAATTTATTCATATATCTATAAACGCTGACAAGATTTAAGGATGTATCTCTGTATAATGATTAAATTATATAATATCTCTTAGTAATATAATGTTACCAAAAATGGTAAGAAAGTCTTCACCAAATAAAGATATCATATCATTTCGGTGCTAATGTCTCTAACGGGTAATAATAACAGGAAATTGATGTGTTAACATAAAAAGAATATCTAATAATAACATATCATATCTTTATAAAAAGAGATTTAATATTATGTTCTCACAAAAACTTGAACATTTTGTATGATAATGAGTGGTCAGTCGCTATTCTGTGGTGTGAAGTAGCAGCGATTTCATTGCAGCATAAACGAGTATATGGGTATAACTCTTATGCCTATATTCCTAGACGTGATTTAGGTCTGAATCTAATTATAGTACTTGTCGAATATTTTTTCTCTATATAAATTTAATACTATGACAGTTCTCAGGAATATATTTCGAAATGAGTAACGTCTTGGAATACGGACAGTGAGTGTTTGCGTTTATTGTTTAAGTATTTTGTAAGACGTAATTGAAAGTATTTAATATATATTAACTTAACCCAAATATGCTACTAATAATAATAATAGAAACCTACGGACTTACCGGGAAGCGTATTAAATCTCGCTCGTAGGCCGGCCGCGGCGCTGGGCTTCAGAATAGTTGACGGGCTCGTTACCGCGTTCGGTAAAACCTGCCGTATTATGAGAATATTAAACAGTGAGGTTGCTGTTTTTTCAGAAAATAATCCAAAGAAATAAAGTAAACTTCTCTTCTATTTTATACTATTATTTCCTTTTCAGATATTTGCCTGGAAGAGCAAATTGCGATAAGACCTCCATCTTGTACAATGTTTAGCTTTAGTTTTTTATTTGTTATTATGATTGGGTTTTGTGTACATATTCTATTCTAAGCTCAGTGACTCATTTCGTGATTGGTGACATTACTAATTCGATGTAGAATAATGATATGCTGGATCTCTTTTTACCAATCGAAAATCTATAGATATAGGTACACTACACGATCTATCCATCTATCAATGGTAGTTTGTCATATCTACTCTTTCTTCATTCCTCTATAAGCTGTCACTTACGCACACCTTTAAAACCTTTAAATCTTCGTCTATCTCTATTACCATCCACCTCCATGATCAGAACTCTTTTTGTTACATAACTTTCATCCCTCTTCATTACATGCCCATACCCGCTACTCTATTACTCTTTCTCATCGCCGTCACTGGCGCTGCTTTCAAAATTCTTCTTATACTAATTTCTGGTCTTCTCTTATCTGTATGACATAGGACGAATCGGTGGGCGTCCATACACACTTTACTATAACAATAATTAGGTACAAAATACCTAAGTACATACCTCAAATGTTCGGCGAATATATGCGTCCTTGTGGTATGACAGTCAGTATTATTATATTAAAAGGAGGGCGCCCTTAAGAGGATAATGTTAATTATAACAACTTAAAAGTAAATATAAAAAGCAGCAACCAGAACATTCTTCTCCATATACGAATATAAGTCCATTACACGCACTATCACACGATTATTAAATAACAATATTAAACATTTATATCGCGGCGTGAATACAAATTATTAAGCGATCGAAACTTCCGTAAGAAGCCCTTTTCACAATTATAAGAACACACGAGCACGCCTCAATCCAACTAGGTTAGGAAAAATACCACGATGTCAAACTCGGCTCGACTGTCAAGAGTATATCGTGGTTATATTATACTACCCTCAACTTTTAATTTTATTAATAACGACGTCACGTTTTGTTTCGACCAATAGTGATGCGTTTTTCAAATTTGAATTTCTCTCCCTTATTTTACACATTTTAATTAATATTTTTTACAATTAAACACGAACTAAATAAGAAAATAATTGTTTAGGCATAATATCTGGACCATAAAGATTCAAGGGAAAAAATATCAAGTAAATTTAAGCAATATGCATATTCTCTATTCCATATGCTCCGATCCTTACATACCACTTTCGCTTCTTCGACTTTCATCAATGCTTTCATACACAGTCGGTTTCGAGTACTAATACTATAGATACTCGAATACCCTTTTATATATTTTTATGGTTTCTTTCTTTTATCCATATCCGTATTTATCAATTAAATAAAAAAGCAAATTTAAATCAAATAACGAATTACTTAAAACGTTAAATAATATATATATAACTAGCGACCCGCCCCGGCTTCGCACCGGTGCAATGCTGATACTAAATACACTACAGAAAAACTGTTATTATTAAACATATAAAGCTTCCTCTTCAATCACTCTATCTATTTAAAAAAACCGCATCAAAATCCGTTGCGTAGTTTCAAAGATTTAAGCATACAAAGGGACAGAGAAAGCGACTTTGTTTTATACTATGTAGTGATAAACCGTGTTTTAGTCCTTTATAAAGTATTTTATTTAAGTGTGATACTCGCGTTAATAAAAGACAATATTAAAAAAAGCAAATGATTGAAACATCATATGACATGATCGTATAAGATTCCACTTTAGCTACCTCAATATTTGCATTCACACATCGTCTGCTAAATCTCGTCTGAGTTAATAACAGTAATAAGGCATGCTAAGTGCGAAACACGGCTATTAGCGGAGATAACTAACGCTCACGTAACATTATATAATTAATTTCATTTGCTTCTGCATTCCGAAACGGAGATTGCGATTTTTAATGATGATTCTCGTATTGCGGTTTTTATAGGATTTTGTTGGGAGCAGTGATTGAGTTCGAATTTCAATTCGAGTCCCGAGTAACATTTCATTTTGATATGCTATATGAGGTGTCCTTGCCTGCTTAAAAAAGGTCGTGGTTTGACGGACACAGAAAAATGTATCCATTTAAAAAAAGTTAAAATTTAATTATTTATAATTCATACTTCATATATGATGTATGTCTATACGTATGTAAAGGAATCGGAATATATTTGTTTTTACGTGATGTATAATATTTCAATTTTAAGATTTTTGTGGGTAAATAAAATTTTCATTAATTAATTCAGGTTTCTATAAAAAATTCACTCCCCTAATTCGTTCTTTTCAGATACGGATTAAATAAAATATTAGCGTTAAAGTCATAAAAAATCTTCTGCTTAACATAAATAAAAATGACTAACTTTCGCAATTTTCCCTCGACGCTGATGAATCAGTCAGTCAGACAGGACAGGTTCATTTATATGTAAAGAATTTGCTAGATAAAGAGTTTCTATGATATTGATAATGAATGTATGAGTAGCTGGTCATGATAGTATCTTCATCAAAGCAAGTACCTACTTGAAATTTTTTTGCAAATTTTGAACCGGACTTAAGTAGTCAAGCAAACAGAAAATTCTATCATGATTACTACACTACGTATTCGAATAGTGTAAAATTAAATTTTCAACAATAACTCGGCACTAATGCATTAATTAGTATATTTTAAAGTTACTGTTGTCAGCTAACATAAGGAAAGTTGACTTTTGACCGAAAGAGTCCTTGTAATATTTTCTTACACCACAAGTGAATACTTGAGCTTCATTCTTTTCAATTAACAATTCAAATTCCTAATTTAAAACTACCAAACATGTGTTTGTTTAATTATTATTATCTTATGCAATAAGTTATATAAATCAATAACATAATGTGTAGCAAAGCTTGTTTATGCATCAACCAAGTGAACCCAAACTCAATGGGGATTCCTCTTAGAGACTGATATTCTTATGTCTTCCTTCCAGATCCATCATCAAACCAGGACAGATGTCATCATATTGCAGTATCATCCTACATATATTGCGTCAAACTGCAAGTCTTTTCCCATGGCACCTTGGTGAGGAATGGCGCAGACGATTTCTGACAATGATAGTTTTTTTTTACATACAAATAGTTGCCTTCTATGGTCTGCCCAATTTTGATAATTGTTTTATCAAAATTTTATAACAGTTATTAAACCTTGTAGCTTTAAAAACTCCTCAACACGGGAATACACTATGACTTCGGAACATTGTTTTAATTTTATCAGAATCGTTACGTTTAATGGCGTAAATACTCTCTGGTGTACTTTGAATAAAATAAGACAAACTTCTTGTTTTTCTATTTGTTCGCGTATTTTCAAACTATACAACGATATCTGCCGGCCTAGCATGACAACCGCGACAAAATTTTGTCGACCGTTTTCTCGTGTTTTAATAGATTATCTCTTCATTTTTTCCGCATCTAACGTGAGAATTACACTTTAATATCAAAAATAAATATATTTGTCGATCGAGATATTTTTTCTATGAAAATTGTCGATGTCGAGATAAAATATATCTAGATAACTTATATTTTAGTGTGTCTTCTCTCGTCCGCGAGATATCTCGTCATGCTAGGCCGGCTGATGCAGTTGTCCCCTATAGAATCCCTGTAGTTTGATGAACGCGTTTTTCCCATTGGGGTAAGCAGATATCACGGATTTCGATATGATCAGATCCTTGATCACTTTCGCTTTTTCCAGACAATTTTTGTGTGTTTGTTTATGTCCCATCAAACCGAAATATGCCTTCCAAAGAATCGAAAACTGGACCTCAGTTACACGCAATACATGTAACATTGAGTTATGGAAGTGATTGATGCTTGAAAGTGCATAATGTCTGAGGTCAAAGGTTAAATAACATTAGCTCCGTCAGAATATTGCCGTCAATTTGCTATGAAATTTTAGTAATATATCAGAGATAATATGTCGTGAATGCCTCCTAGGTTTAGTGGTAACGGTTTGAGTAACAACAAGGAGATCACAGATTTTTTTGTTCAAAAAAATGTTCTTAGTTTGACCTGTATATATGAATGTTTGTCCGCCATTATCTCACGTTTGGCTGAACCGATTTTAATGAGGTTTCTAGAAAAGTATTTAGGATAAGGATTTGGTATTTTAACCGACTTCAAAATAAAAGAGCGTATGTCCGCGATTATCTCACATTTGGCTGAACAGATTTTTATGCTATGTAAATGAAGTACTAAAAAGTATGAAATAAAATAATTAATAAAAAAAATCTTGAATTTTCACATTTACAAAATGACTCGACTATTCAGTCTCAGAACATCAATAAAATAAAATTTAACTGGAAATTTCAAGGTAAGTAGAGTCAAGGGTTGATTTTTTTTTAATTTGGAACTTTCATACAGTGTCACAAGTCACAATTTTGGTAGATTAGTTATTGGGTTAAATATATTGAAATCGGTCAATCTTCTAGCCACAATTGCTGATACAGAAACGGGTAATCATTAGTATTTTGGGTTCGTATTAGTAGTTAATAGTTTTAAGTTAAGTACATTTAGTGAGTGTAAATGTTATTTAAGTGTCAAGAATTCCAAAATATACCAAATTCTTGTTTAAACCGCTGGATCAGCTAGTATCTAAAAAGTGTTTAAATCAGTCGATATTTATAAACAAATATATTTCTAATATACTGTGTGACGATATCTTCGTTTAAAGTTGTGCTATAAACCCAGTAAAAGTGTTAAAAAAGTGTTCAAAAATCAAAGAAATCGAACAAAGGAAATATTCAAACAAAACCGTTGGTTTCGATAAATTTTACAAACCAGTTCTGTGCAAGTGAGACAAAGACAAGAAGTCATTCTTACTTCATTGATCAACAGAATAACTTGGTCCAAATACAAACAAAAATTTCAAGCCACCTAATTACATCTACATAGCCGAGTGGTATTTAGTCACAATAAACATCCACCAAGACCGAGATCAAACCTCGGTAAAATCGAGTATTTCTTAAAATTTTTGTATATTCTAAGAAATTTAAAAATACACAAATTATGTATGATAACTATAACTACGTTACCAAGAGAAGCACCTTAAGAACATCTATATACCGCTCACTCAACTCGTCAGTATTATCAACACAGTCAAGTAAAAGTTTACCGGATTTATCAACAACACTTTGTGATATAAATGATTTAAAAGAGCAAATAACAACGTTACAGTATCAGCTGGAAGCCGCCTATGAAAAAATAGATAATCTTGTCACTGAAAACAACCAACTAAAAGGAAACAAGTGCACTCTATGTTCTACACCACAGACGTTGCCGAATTCCGTACAATACATATCAAATAATACTGTTGTAAATAATTATAAAGAACAAAATATCCCGGCTACTCAAAGCAACAGTACAAACGCAATAACCTCTAGCGCACTAGATGGCGCTTCTCACCAGATATTGCAAGATAATTCAGAAACGGCTATGCCTGTTATTACAGCAATAGATACTGGTGCTCTGAACTTGGATCCGGAAATACTAATCATCGGTGGACATCGGGTTATTAACCTAGCATCTAAACTTATTTACAGTCGAGAAAACACCATGTATCAAAAATATAAAATTCATTCATTTACGAAACCCAATGCTCTTGCTTCTGATATACTTTCATCTAGTTCCATGTTAAATGACCTTAAAGACAATTACTTAATTATTTCTGTCGGTGAAAATGACACAAATCCTTTTAAATTGATGACAAATTTGGTAAGCACATTAAAGTCTTTTAGAGAAACTAAGATTATAATTTTAAATATAGAGCAAAATAGATACTTAAATGAAAATAAATTAAATCAAATGTTAGCGTATGTATGTAATAATTTTGATAACTGTACTTTCTTGAATTTGAGTGATTTTGATATGAGATTCTCTGTTAACAATTTGTGTAAGCGTTTAAATTTCCTAATTGACATGCAATATTACACAAATAATTATTTATCTTTAAAAAAGGTAAAATCATGTCAACGCGCGGTTTTGCACCAGGGCATTGAAAAATCCTATAACTTTCCTCTCAAAAAGGGAACTATACCATACTTATTTTCATTAATCGAAAAAAAGAATCGTCAAAAATGTCATAAAAATGTAGAAAAAATAACATCAAACCAGTCGCACTCATCATTTTTTCGGTTAAGTCAATAGTGTCTTTAAAAACGGATAATTTGACCATACTACACCAGAATATTGCAGGTTTTCTTAAAAAGAGGGATCTTTTAGAACTTACACTGAATGAATTTCTAACAAATAAAAACCCCATTGATATTATCTGTCTCTCAGAAACATTTGTGAAGTCAGGAAATGAAGTTAATATCCGTTTAAAAGAATTTAAACTGGGCAGTTATTTTTCTAGAACAAATCAAAAACGTGGGGGAGTTTGTATACTAGTTAAGAACTCTCTAGATGTCTCTCCCATCCCCTATTGTAGTGACATTAATATGCTAAACGTTTTTGAATGTTGTGGTATTGAAATACGCTCCCTCTATTATATTGTAATATGTTTATACAGAACTCCTAATTCAAATCCACATGAATTCTTAGATAAATTAGAAACTTTACTTTACAAACTATCAAAGAATAATAAAAAAAAAATTATAATAGCTGGCGATATGAACATCAATGTCCTTAAAGACAGTCCCTCATCTAGTCGTTTAAAAGACATTCTTCTTAATTATAACCTCTTCTTACATATAAATGAGCCCACGAGACAACAATCATGTCTAGATTTAATTATAAGTAATGTTATAGATGCTAAGGGTGAAGTACATCTTTTGGGTCTATCAGACCATGAGACAGGCCAAACACTGCACTGCCCGATTCAAAAGAAAATAACACCTACATATTCTTATATAAAAAAACGAGATTTTAACAAAGATAACATAATAAAATTTTGTAATTGTATCAGTAATTTATCTTGGAGTGAAGTTTACTTGGAAGATACATGCAATGGCGCATTTAACAAGTTTCATGATGATTTAACACTCTTCTACAACTTGTGTTTTCCAATTAACAAAATAAAAATAAACTATAAATATTCGAGACCTAAATGGATTACTAAGGGATTAAAAATTGCCTCAGTAAAAAAAAAGAAAATTGCGATTCCTTTACTATAAAACTCGATCCACAATTAATAAGGAAGCTTACAATGCATATGATAAACTACTAAAAAGATGTATTATGCTTTCTCAAAAGAATGTCAACAGTTCATACATAAACAAAGCAAAAAGTAAATCTAAAGCTACTTGGGATATAATAAATGAAAAAGCAGGTATCAATAAAGTTATACATAACATAGACTTCATTAATTATAACTCTAATATTGTCACAAAACATAAAGATATCGCAAATACTTTCAACGAGTATTACACCAACCATGTGAGTACAAATTCTCAGAGTCGAGCGTTATCAAACTATAAAATTAAGTCTTTAGAATCGTCCATGGCTCTTTTACCCTGCTCTGAAAACGAAATCACCCAAGTAATCAACTGCTTAAATAACACAAAAGCAGTAGGTTTTGATGACGTGTGCGTTTTTATTATGAAAAAATGTAGTAAACTGATTGCAGCAGTGTTGACTTATTTAATTAATTTATCTTTTGAAGAAGGCACTTTTCCAGAAAGGCTCAAAATTTCAATCGTAAAGCCTATTTATAAAAAAGGCAATAAACATGATGTAACAAATCCTTCTCCATAAATGTCACCTCTATGGACTAAGAGGACCATCATTTAAATGGTTAACATCATACTTAGAAAACCGTTTGCAGTGTGTGGAGATCTCGTACTGTGATGGTGATTCAGAATTGAAAACCATTAAGTCCAACTACACTAATAATAAATTTGGTGTACCGCAGGGAAGTGTGCTCGGACCTCTCCTGTTTTTATTGTATATAAATGACCTACCAAATGTGACAAATTATAAATGCACACTCTATGCTGACGATATATCCGTAACAATTACTGACGATAGTACTAATATGACATGTAATAAATATAATCTTAATATGACATTTAATAATATAATAACTTGGTTAGAATGTAATAATTTGACTGCTAATCTTTCAAAAACAAAAGTAATGCAATTTTATAATTATGGACATAAAAGAAACAACATTAATCTTATATATAAAAATATTTTAATAAATGAAGTAAGCTCCATCTGTTTCTTAGGAATATACTTAGATAGTAATTGCAATTTTAAGGCACACATTGATAATTTATGTGCAAAAATAAATAAATTCGTTTTTGCATTATATCGACTAAGAAACATAAGTAACGAACGAACTGCTCTTACAGCGTACCACGGTTATGTAGGTTCATTACTGAGGTATGGATTAATATTGTGGGGTACTTCTACTGACATAAACAGAGCTTTCATATGTCAAAAAAAATGCATCAGAGCCATATGTGGAGCTGAACCATTAGAAAGCTGTCGACCTTTATTTAAACGTCTAAATGTATTGACTCTTACTTCAATGTTTATTTTCGAGTGCTGTGTCTTTATAAAAAAATACCCTTACTTTTTTACAAAAACCGGAGATATCTGTTGTATTCCATTAAGAGATCCTAACCTACTTACTATACCTCGTTGCAAAACTGCGTTATATTATAAAAGCGGATTGATGACAATGATTAGGATTTTTAACCACTTGCCTAAGACTTTAAGGGATAAGCCACTCAATGTTTTTAGAGGCCAACTGAAAAAATGGCTAATTCTGTTTAGCTTCTATGACTTCAAAGAGTTTTTCAGACATACTACAATACGGCGACCGGTGTGATGTAATTGATTATTATATTGTGTGTAAATCAATATTTGTATGCCTAATTACTGGCAAAACATGTGATCGCTAGAAGATATTACCAACTATTGTACCATGTTTTTGACAAATAAATAATTCTTCTTCTTCTTCTTCTTCTTCTTCGATTTTAGAGCTTGACAAATTAATTATCACTTGACGTTTGTACTAAGATAATATGGATTTATCAAATTATCTCGATATTGTCCTTAGTATTCAGTATTAGTTACGTAGGTGTCTACTACTAAAATATTACGATCTCATTTATACTAGAATTTGGAAAAATATATTCTAGTGAAGATTTCATAAAACGAACGGCTTGAAATAAAAGATACCTTGCAAGTTGCAATATCCATTCACCTCTATGGACACTGATTGATGGAAACTATGATAAGAACGGATGGACGATACATCAGTTCCTTGATATACGGAACTATGCACTACTTTCTCGTGCAATCATATATAACAAGTTATTACCATCTATATTATTAATAACTAGCTGATGCCAGAGACTTGCATGGGCTGAAGCCCAGATAAAGACAAGATGAATCTTAAGCTGAGCTTTTGAGCAAGGTTTCTTCATATGATATATTCATATCCACTATTCCACGAATAAATATTGAAAGTGGCGAAATAATCAAACTATTTCATTTCCATATCAAACTGTTATTGACATCTGATAATTCGAAAAATTCGACGCGAGTCAGTTTGCATTGCAATTTGTTGATATGGTGCCTTTAAAACTAATCTTTAAATTATGATAAATTTTCTTTTCGACAACCGATTTCGATGAAACAAAGCCTATATGTTGCCCCGGGCTTTGCTTAATATATTTGTGTAAATTGCATGAAAATCAGTTCAGTATCTTCGGAGATTAGCCCGTACAAACAGACAGAGAAACAAAAAAAAAAAATTACATCCCCCTGACTCGGTTTTTAGCATTTTTTTCTATGTAGAGACATTTGACCTCTTTATTATATGTATAGATTTCCGACAAATATATTTTAAATACCTTATTAAATATAAGGAAATTAATCTCTAACCTAATTTTATGTTCAAACAGCTGAATCGATTTTGGTGAAATTTAACATGGACAGAGATTGATCCTCGAAAAGGCGACTGTAAGTTCGAATGAAAGTCTGACTATATTTTATGTTTTCATACTTAAAGTGCTAATTCCATTTTGATGAACATTTATATAGACAAATTGAATTTTGATGAAGGTGAGTCTTCATGTCCATATCTTACTAGGTCATTTTCATCTATCATTCAGCCTTGTATTGTTTTTACTGTAATATTATTAAAAAAACTGACCAAGTGCGATTCGGACCCGCGCACCGAGGGTTCCGTACAAACTTTTACTTAATTAAAGATTTTCCTAAAAAAACTACTGAATATTTAATAATAATAATTTAAACGGGCCTTGACAAACGGACATCGAATTGATCCCATAAGGGTTCCGTTTTTGGTACGGAACCCTAAAGACAAAAAAAAACATAATATGCAAAAAAAAAACGGAATACATCAAAACAGCCACTAATATATAATAACTTTCGCAGTGTCGCGTCAGACACATTGAATGCAAATTCTTGAGAATTTCACAGAGATTTCCATTTCTGTCTTACATATTACTAATGACCCCTTGTCTTTTATTACCACCTTTTTATAGTGTTTGCGTTATATAGCTTTATTGTAATGGTAACATTAATACTGTAAGTTATTTAATATGAAACACCTATGGCGCGACGCGCGTGAGAATAAATAATACAATATTTTTGTTTTCCGTATTTCAATATCGTCATCTTCATAGTATTATTGCCTTCTATTAACCAAACTTAAAAAACTTTATGAATATGTGTTTTGAAAAACTATATAAATAATTAATTAATGTATACTATCCAAACTATAGTGTTCTATACAATATTATTCTAAACTAATATTATAAAGAGAATTTTTTTTTCCCCGGAATACAAACCCGGAACCTCCAGTGCTAAACATGCCTACCTCTGAGCCTAGGAAACAAATAATCAAATAACAAATAAAGGAAAAAAATTGGTATTATTCTTCAAGTAACTGAGTAGGTTAATCGTCATTACTAAGGCTACGATTGTAACTACTTATAATCACCATAAGAAAACAAAATTTGCAATCAACGTCAATTAACATCAAAGGTGTAACAATATTTAGTATGTACCGAAACCTGTCTGACTACAATCTATAGAAACGAGTCGCTCGTGATGGATTGACCTGACATAGGTTCACTCACTTACCATTTGAATGAAATTCGCATTCACTCACTAGCGAGTGACCTGCACTCTCCCTCAGAGAAGCAAGGGATCTGCTTCTCAACTCCAACCTTTTACATAAGCTTGCCTAACATGATAATCACGACAAAAAATTTTCGACCCGTTTTCTCGTGTTTTTTTTGTCTTTCACGTCTAACATCGTCACGTCACGGCTATTACACTTAAAAGTCGACAACTAATGCCAAAAGTAGATATTTATTTGTCGATCGAGATATTTTGTCGATGTCGAGATATATTATAATCCATATATTATATCTCGACATAAACAACTTTATCTTCGCTTGTCCGAGAGATATCTCTTGATGTTCATGCTAGGCGGCGACCGAAACGCGTAATGTGCATTTCACGGTTTTTCACGGTTTCATCTAAGTATGAAAGACTGTAAGCAACAGAAAATTATGATCATGTCGAGGCGGCGGGATTCAAACCTGAGACCCATCGGAGCGCAAGCTAGGTGTTCTACCAAACACGCCAACGAGCTCATAATTGTTATAAATATATAAGTATAAATAAATGTGATAGCGTAATATTGTCTTTTATTAACGGGAAAATTACATATATAATTTAAATATTAAGTATTAATAGCGTTAACGTTTATTGCAATAGTAATCATATAAGGTATTGCTTTTCATACAAATTGCTTTGCAAATACTACGACCTAGTTATACCAACGTAATACATAGCTCCTGTAACAGTGACAAGATAATCTTAGTAATATTTCTTCACCTATGACAATGCAAAAACTTGTCAAAGTATACGTAAGGTTAGCATATTAAGTAATAAGTAAAGTTAATTTCTGCATCACAAATATTTTCACACGATTTTATTTTTAATATTTATTTTCAGACCTCACTTGATCAGCGACTATGTCAGTTTACAAGTGTTTGTACGTACCTAAACTCGGGAAAATAATTTCAACTTTAGAAGGAGCCCAGCTTTTCAATAAAATACCAACAATTATTAAAAAATGCTAAATATTTTGGTATGATTAAGACTGAGCTAGCCAGTTATGTATTAAATGATTCTTAATTCTTTAAACAGTATCTTATAAAGTTGGTTTCTAATTTTGATATTTCGAACAAATTTGAACCTGTTTTGTGTTAATGTTTTTGTTTATATTCTTACATGCATAGTTTTATGAGCTACTAGTGACTGCCCCAGTTTCGCACGGGTGCAATTTAGATGTAGGTACTATACACAAAAAATAGCTTTCTATTCGTGAAATAATTTTTAAAATCGGTCAAGTAGTTTTTGAGTTCAATCGTAACAAACAAACAAAAAATCTTTCCTCTTTATAATATTAGTATAGATGTACATTGTACATATTCATTATTCAGGTCGCCGTAGTTCATTACCTTTTTCGAAATTAGTTTTCATGTTCACATACATGAAAACTAATTTCGAAATAAGTAATGGACTACTGTTAATGAAAAATTAAGATTATTTAAACCTAAACTCAAAGCCTTCGTCTACAAATTTAAAATATATATGTCCTCGTTCACAGAAAAGACAATTTTAAAAATCCTTTAGTTCAAGTCTTCTAAAACCAAATATTAATTTTACTTCTACAGAAATCAGTGACGTAAATAGCTAACTCGTATACTGAAGTTGCTATCTAAATTAATTCGAGTGACCCCGCGGGGCTTTATTAGTTATTTTACTATATTTTTCGATATACGTCAATCATAATGCATGATATCATGGCTTCATTTGTAAGTCAGTATCCATAGAACTTTTGCCTGCAGGCCTAATGGGCCGTGAGAGGCGTTCGCGCTTTGTAATTACCAAATGGGAGTGTTGACTTTGTTGGTATTAATTTTTTGACAATGATGAGTGCGTGACATGCCTATGATTATCAATAAAGTGGTGTCAAAATTAGCCATCCATTCATTTTAGTTTATCGCAACATGGTAATCTATACATATTATAAAACTGTAGAGGTCGAATGTCTATACATAGAAAAAAATGCTTAAAACCGAGTCAGGGGGATGTAAGAAGAGAAATTGACTCTGTGTGTTTGTACGGGCTAATCTTCGAAACTGGGAGACCGATTTACATGAAATTCTGCATAGTGGTACCTTATATCCCCGGTCAACATCTTTTGGATTTTCATACTGGAATATTAAAGAGTTCCCAACATATAGGCTTTGTTACATCGAAATCGGATGTCGAAAAGTTATCATAATTAATGAAGCCCACGCGAACGAAGTCGCGGGCATCAGCTAGTAAGTAATTACTTCCGTTGCATCGCGAATTTGTTTTTATTATTTAATTTCAGGGGTTGGTAATGTTTTTTAAGCCTGATTAAAACTGATACAGGATATTATGGAAAATATTGAAACCCTTATTTGAGTAAAAAACGAGGTACCTTGTTACTCTATTTTGGGCTTAAAATATGTTTTTTTTTCTGTAAATATTGTAAACGGTTTATCGGTTCAAAACATTTAAAAATTATCATTTCCAGGTAGTTAAAAGCTCTCAGAAAAACAGCAATTTGAAAATGCTACCTGGTCACTCATATACTAAAGGTTAAATATTAAAATAATACTGTCCTTATAACTTTCGTAGGTATAATTGAATTTTGATATGCCATCTGTAAAAATCGCATTTACATGAAATTGAATTTATCTTCGTCTCCGATATGATATACCCATCGCCCAAGCACCATATACTTTGCATACACGCCCAAAATGCACCGTTCAAAAACTTGCTAACCATTCAATAATGTCCACACATTTTAAACAATTTTTGGCAATATTAACTTTCGAATAAAATACCATTTGGCGCTTGTCGTCGGTGGTAAAAGGTTAAATTTTTGGCATAAATTCTCAATTGTTCTGCCAATTACCCGCCATGTTTATTTTATTTGCTCGCAAATTACATATCATTTCGTTTAAAGATACCTCACGTGTTTTATGTTGAGTTATTTTACGACTTATTATGACTTAAGTGGACTTAAAATAAATATTAATGTTTGCCTGCAAGTTTTTGACGGGTATTGAAATTATAAATTAACATATTAAACATAATGTGACGTGTTTAATAACTAGAATTTTAATTTTAATTGTATTACTTGAAGTATTAAGTTTATCAATAACTAGCAACGCACCCCGGCTTCGCACGGTTGCAATGTAGATGTACTATATACAAAAAAAATACAGCCTATGTTACTCGCTGATAGCATTCTATTGGTGAAAAACCACGCCTACAAACTACTGTTGTATGATGATTACTATTTACATTTTTTTATTTATATTTCTTAGGAAAACTTTTTCAGCTGCTATTAAGCAACCTCCCTTGAAGGTTTTGCAGTGGAATACCTTGTACACACTCGTAAAAGTAATAATTCGGAATACGTTCAACAACACCCTGAATCTGGGTTTACTAGTCCATTTACGCAACCGTTGAAGCCTCGATACACTTTCGAAAGCTCAAAACAGAACTTATTTACACGGTCAACATAACCATGTGGTTATGTAACCCATTTCGGTTACCGGAGAAAGTGCAATGCAACCCACCTGCAAGTTTCAACCTAGGCAACCAATAAGTCTATAAAATTATGACGCAAATTCCTCACGGGTTTCTAATATATTCGATTATTCGATAATGCATAGCCGATGCGCTTTGAGGCTTTATTTCATCATAACAGTAGTTTTAAATAGCGATATCACACGTATCCGTGTGAAAACCTATATTTTGTGTGATATTCAGCGTAAAGTATTAGCGACACGAGCGGATTTTTTATAAAATTATTTAAAAGTAATATTTTTGTATTAAAATAATTTAACGTTATTGCAACTGTTTGATCTATGCATAACGATAGAGCAGCTAAGTTATTTTACTACCGAATTAATTTACTAATTAATGCTATTTTAGTCAAATATTGCCTTCGTAATTCGGAGATCGTGTAGCGTTCTATTAGTCAAATAATCTTTAGAATTAGTAAGCGGCGATACTCGATAGATTTAGATTATTGTATGATTCAAGGATGTAAATTGTCTGCTGAATCAACCAGTTATGTGAAAGTAAAAGTGGATTTAAAACAAAAGTGTATTACGTCATGCCTTTCATTTGACATCTTAATTTGATCATTATTGACTGAGGCCTTGCGATGCATTCTCGATACTCAATGGAGGTCCTACCTTTTATGGTCACATTGCATTTCGGAATTCAAAAACTGAATACAAAAAGATAGTATTTATTTACAGAAACTTAAATAGTACAATTCTATCGATCACATTTTATGACTAATCGTTTAGTGTGGCACGCCGTAGGATGATGAGGGAGATGGGATGCCGTAAGATCCTGAAGGAACATTGATGGTTGAGTATCCTAGACCGCTGGAGTATCCGCTACCACCGCTGGAGTAACCGTGACCACCGCTGGAGTAACCGTGACCACCGCTGGAGTAACCTGAGTAACCTCCGGAGTAGCCACCGGCGTAACCACCAGACTGATCCTCAACGGCTTGATGGTATTGAGCGACTTGGATTCCCTGCTGTAGAGACTCAAGTTCTACTCCAACGATTCTCTCATGGGGTACTCCGTACACGGGAGCTGGTGCGCCGTAATGAGATGAGATTCCATGGGAGGAAGCGGATGACTGGTAGGCCTGGTTGTGGATCTCATCCTTCAGGATGATGTGACGGATCTTCTCCAATAGATGAGGGTCGATGTGGTAGCCTTCTGAGGTCTGGTGGCCGACTGGGACGGACGAGTAGTGTCCGCCGCCGCTGAGGACGGACCCAGAACTGCCATGACCTCCGGAGATGAGGGCTGGGGCGGAGTAGCTGTAGCCAACTGGGGGTTCAGCAACGGCACAGCCGATTAATGCCAAGGCAACCTGTTGAAGAGGCATTTGTTAATATATGTAAGTATTAATTTTTTTTGGCATACATTTAATATTTACTTGAAAGTTAAAAAAAGATTGAGATATAACTACGTAGTATAAGGTTTTTTTTTTATAAGGTATCGATCGATTTAAATTCGAAGAATGCATTAAAAAATCAAAGTAACAATTTAACGTTACGCTTCACAAATTTTTAAATTAATCCTATCACGATCCTTTGGGGGCAATATTCACGTAAGCACAAGCACTATTCGATCACTGTATCACTATTTGGGGTCACAGCACTGCAGTCCAACACTTACGATTGTCCACTGAGCCATGATGTGACCGGTACTGTTGCTCGAAGGTGTATGATGTTCCAAGAATGGGCAGCCGCTTATATAGGTAGTATTCTGCCTCAACTTTTACTCGACATCCATGCAGATGGAAACGAACTATGTACGCGAATGAGCTATTAACTCAGATGTTTATTTTTAATTTGAAATAAAGACCACACATTTTTATCTTAATTAATTAATTATAATTTTAATAATGTCACTTTACATAATATCTTACGAGTTCTTTAAATTTTGAAGAAAATAATTTATTACACAATAATGTCAAAATTGTAATAAAAATAAAATAGAGGTTTCATTTTAATAAATGTTTTGAGCATAAGGCATGAGGCATTTGCACCTATAAAATGAATATACAGTTATTTCTTTATGCTATGTCTATTTTGAAATTCTATTTATTATATATCTAATATACATATTCTACATATATAAAAAACACAATGTATACGACCCCTGTAACTTGGTGGTATGCTTAAAATTGTTAGCATCGAGTATCGTGAGTCCATTAATTACCCGGTAAAATACTTATTAAAATATCACTAAACAGACACATAAATGTGTCATCCGAATGATGTCATGTGAATATATTTAAGAAAAGATAAAATCATATTAATTTATGAGCGTAAGTGTACCAAAAATTAGATTAAATTTAAAGTGTGTTCTCAGCGACTGTACTAGAAAGGAGTTTTGAGTAACAATTACGTAGCCTTTGATATAATTTAATATATACATATATATAATAAAACAAAACTGGTAGTTGCAGATCATACGATACAGATTGAGCAAGCGCTCGCTTCTTTCCACAGTATTTATGGTCTAATAACTTGCGTTACCAAGCGAGGTCCTAAATTCGATTCCCTGTGATATAATAATATTTTGACGTAATATTCAGATGAAATTTAATCAGGTACCAAATAATTTTCTTGAGTATAGTGTTTTCTTAAAGTATGGATTTTGCATTAACTTATCAAATTTTAACAAATTGTTTTCCCGTAAAACAATTGCCAAACAGTCAAGGATGCGCTTTCGACCTAATTTTGCAGACAGACAGGAATGATAATAAAAAAGGCTGTTATTATAAAATACATATATAAATATTATTTAAGTCAAGATAATAAGCTTCTTAGTCAATAATGATTCAATTTTTGAGTCCATTTTTAAAATGTTTGTCAACCTTTTGGATTTTCTATTCGTTGTTTAATGTAACAAAAAATATATAATGATAATAATTATTAGTTACATAGACATATAGACATAGACATAGACATTCTTTATTCGACATAAAACACAAATAAGATACAAAGTTAAGCTTAACTATGGTGAGTAAAAATTGTGTAATGCCGAAAAGGATACTTCATCAGCATTTGTTGCAGTTATAAACTGCAACACTGGTTTTCAGAAGTATCCCTAACCGTCAATCTCAGCCTAAATGACAACTGTGCTTACAAATTAAATAAAAACTCTAAATGTTATGTTAAACATTTTGACCCCTACCTTGCGTATAAATCAAGTTTTCTGGTATTGAACTACATAAACTTATTTTACTTTTACTAGCCTTGCTAACTAGTCCAACTTAACTAATTTAGTTGAAGTTATTTTTTTTATTTATCTAGAATAATATAAATGGAAATTTAATTATTCTACTCACAAGACTTTAAAGTTATATGTATATTTAGTAAAAATAATATATGTATAAGTTTTATGATTTTTAGATGTTACCGCATGACCTTCTATTGTATCGTTTAGCTCAACACATAGATGCGCAACATCTACCTTGCATGCGCATATATATAATAGATATAGGTCGCGGATTTGAATCCCGCTGGGAAGACATGTTTATCTTAAGCATGTCTTAATATTGTCTTTTATTAACGCGAGTATCACACATTTAAATAAAATACTGTATACCGGATTAAAACGCGATTTATTGTTTAAATTATTTATCCCGACGTTTCGGATGCTTTTCAGCAACCGTGGTCGCGGGAGACTTAAAAAGAGTGGCGGCGAGTTTCTTGCCAGTTCTTCTCGTCCGCTCTACGCCCTTGATTTGTGAACTGGTAGTAAATGTAAAATTAGAAGCATTTAATATTAGTAATATTAGTAATTTAATATGTATTATTTTTTATTGACGTTCATAGATGTACATTGTGTTACCTAAATTAATAGATTATTTTTTAATTTAATTGAATTAAATATGGCAACTTTGTGACATTTCAAATATAAGACAACTGTCATCTTTCAGTCTCCCGCGACCACGGTTGCTGAAAAGCATCCGAAACGTCGGGATAAATAATTTAAACAATAAATCGCGTTTTAATCCGGTATACAGTATTTTATTTAAATTAAGCATGTCTTCCCCACGCCTGATCACTTCGGGCACTAAACGGGTGGGAGGAATATCGAAATTCTGACCGGGGAACCACCGTTCGTAGATGGAAAAACGCGCAACGTGCTGGGAAGTGCACATTGCGCGTTCATGTTTTAGTCTATGGATTTCTGAATGCTCGAAGTGAGAAGTAGGTCGACAGTGCATCATTGACTGATGTTCTGTGGCTGGGGTATCACCTACCATCAAGTGAACCTCATGCTCGTCTGTCGATATCTATACTAATACTAATCTATATTTCTATAGTAATATTATAAAGAGGAAAGATTTGTTTATTAATTACGATTTAACTCAAAAATAACTCGACCGTTTTTAAAATATTTTCACCAATATAAAGCTATATTATCAGCAGATAACATAGGGTAATATTTGTGTATAGTACATCTACATTGCACCCATAAGAAGCCGGGGCGTGTTGCTAGTCTAACATAAAACAATACCCACCAAAACCCCTTGGGACCTTCCCATCTGCTCGCTGTGGACGGGGGACAAGGTACTGGACGCAAGCGCAGGCCAACAGAAGTGGTAGACCATAAGAAGGTACCTCGATCAAACCGGGGATGATCTTCAAAATGTCCAGATCAAATGTACTAGAAACCAACGAGCATGTATAAAAGTGTTGATGAAGTGGTATGCAAGAATCGGAGCATATAGAATTCCGTGATCTCTGCCTACCGCAGTTGAAAGAGGCGTGATGTATATGTAAATTAATACAAACTCATTTCACGTATAATAAAACAGTTACATATCGTCATAGTTCTATATTAGCGTGCAAAAATAAACAATAATTAAGTATTCTTCTTTATGTAATGTGATAATCTTTCGCATTAATTATTACTATCGGTGTTAAATTATTACATGTAGTGTAATATTCAACGCAAGATGCGGAATTTAATCATAACTAGGTGGTAGCTTTTCGCCATTTATCTATTTAATTGGGCAAGAATGTAATTAATATTTGGCAACACTAATCTTAAAGCAATTTTAATCTTAGAAAGCGCATGGGTGATAATGGAATTACCTATTTGAAATTGGCAACGTCTTATTTGGAATGTATTATTTGGTTATCGAAGTTAAGAATGCGACACTGATTTTAAATTAACAACTTCCTCTCAATAATCAACGGTATCAATAATTTTAAATAAGTTTTAAAAATCGAAGTTGCCAGTAGGGTAGTTTTAACTGACTAGGAGTATTTTGGCGGACTGGTTGGCACGTTGGGTATCTAGTATTTACTTTGCGTTTAGAGTCTCGGGTTCGAATTCTGCCGACCTATTGTTTATAATTTTAAGTAAACATGTTTTCCCTACTTCTGGTCACTTCGGGCATTAACCGATTGGGAGAAATATAAAAATTTCGATCATGTAACATTTGTAAATGGAAAACCGTAAAGTGTATATTGTGCGTTTCTATTTAATTTTATTGATTTCTGAAAGCTAGAAGTAAAAAATTGGTCGACTGCACATAATTAGCTGGTTAAGGTATCCTTCCATCAAGTAATCCTCACGCTCGTCTGTACATAACTAATATAAAAAAAAACAAAATAAATATATAAAAAATGCCAATTACTTAACCTATGTAAAAAGTATATAAAATATGAAATACTTAGGCTTGTTATTGAAAAAAAATCTAGTGAGGCCTTGATTTTATTTTATGGAGAAAATACTATTCTTAGTGTCAGTAATTATAGTAAACGGTTTAAGTAATCCAGTTACACATAAGTGCCTTGACACAGTTCGCCCATCCTATCGGATGCTGAGACGCCTTGCGCAATCGGATGTAATCTGTTACTAATTATTTTAAGTGCTTTTATATAATGAACTGCTCCCTGTGGTGTGACTCGCACTTGCAAAAAAAATATCTTATAACTTATACATTTTACTGATAAATTACGAGAGACATTTCGTGTTATTTTGCTGTTGACAGAGAAACGTGACAATGGTTATCTCAGATCATCAACTGATGAACCAGCAAGGCCGTTTTAACTGACTGGACTATATGTTTTTTTTTATGTTTGTTACGCGATATCTCCGCCAATTATGCATGGATTTTGATGATTCTTTTTTTGCTTGGTAGGTGTTCCCATATAAATATCGAAATTGATTCGGAGCTTTTTGAGAAAATCAACAAAAACAAAGGTATGTATACAGATAAAGTTTTGTTCCCTTCAGCAAAAGTTTTTGATGTGGACTTTCAACCTCTGTTCTTTTAACTGGTATCACAGAAACATTAACAGCATTAAGGCGGGTGAGGTATAATCTAATAAATACTGCATTCTATACATAAATCCTAGCAAATGCCTTATCCCAAGTTTAATAATAATATCTTGATGTATTCATAAACTTAAAATAATAGCATAAATAATTTGAAGATGCTTCTGTTAACGTCACTTCGTATCATGTCACTACACTCTACAGAGTAGAAGAAAACAGAAACATTTTAATAAAATATAGAAGTGGATGAAGATTTATTTATTATTTATTTACACATATCAACTGCCATTACAGGGACACATGCCTAATGCGATATTGAATTGAACATTAAGAATAATAATAATAAAGTATAATAAAAATAAAAAGAAATAGGAACAACACAACAAACTATTTACAATGCCCTTGCGATATTCCCATGACTTAATCTAAATTTTTAAATATAGTAGTAGTAATGTGGATACTACATTCAAACAATATTATTAAAGGTGATCGTAGATGACACGGAGTGACGATCGAATGGATATCAAGTATTATGTGGTATTGTCTTTTATTAACGCGTGTATCACACATTTAAATAAAATAATAATAATATCATTTATTTGACACACAAAAAACATAGCTAAGTACAAAAAAATATTAAAAATAAAAAAGAAAACTAACAATTATAATCAAAACTATCCATATTTCAAAAAATAAAAATAAAAAGGAAATTAAAACTAAAACTAACTTATACATATACACTTTCCAAAAAATATAGAGCAGCTGTGTGCCAGTGTGCGTCAAAAAGGATGCTACTCAGGTTATCTGTGATCATTGATCACAGCACTGATTTTCATAAGCTCCCATTTGACGATTGACGTTACGGTGCTCAGTAATAATAATGTATAAGATGGATAAACACCTAAAAAATACTTAAAAATACACCCTAACTTCAATCATTTTCATTCGTTCAGAAGATGGTTTGAGACTTTCCAACACCTGGGATCCAATAATTAAAAATCTAAAACCATCAAATGAGCATCACCAACAAAATCCGATATTCAAATCGTATATATAGGTATATATCAATGAATGCGTCTACAACTACCTACTCTATGGTACAGACAAATGACACTTCGCAGCTCCAAGCTCTATTGAACTGTCAAAGGTCAATAGCACGGTGTTTGATCTCAATCGTTCAGCGATGATTTTAATGATATGTCTAAGCTTTCTTTGTCATTGACATTAAAGCTGGAGTTAGGTTTGGAAGCGCTGGGTATACATACGTACAAATACATCAAGCCTCTTTCCCATTGGGGTAGGCAGAGATCACGGAATTCCATATGCTCCGATCCTCACATACCACTTTCGCTTCTTCTACTTTCATCAATGCTTTCATACACACTCGTCGGTTACGAGTACTTTTGACCTGGCCGCGCTCCCCTTTTTTTTATGTTAGACATCGACAGACGAGCATGAGGTTCACTTGATGATAGATGATACTTCAGCCACAGAACATCAGCCAATGATGCGCTGTCGACCTACTTTTTGGTTCGAGCATTCGGAAATCCATAGACTGATACGCGCAAATTGCACTTCACGGATTTTACATCTATGAACGGTGGTTCGTTAACCGGTCGGAATTTCGATATTCCTCCCACACGATCAATGCCCGAAGTTACCAGATGTGGGAAACATGCTTACAGAAAATTACAAACATGTTGTCCCGGTGGGATTCGAGTCCACGACCCATCGATGCGCACGGCAGATGTTCTACCGAACGCGCCAACGAGCCCGTCAAAACCTGCCTTACATTCAGCAATAAAAATTGTTTTCACTTAGTTTAAAATGATATACCTGAAGTAATCGAAATAAGAATAGGGAATATGCATGTGATTCCAATGAGGGCGAAACATTTTTTTTTTAAACTTTATTACTTCATAATTACCATTTCATCAATATGTTTATTACAATTTCAGTTTTGAGCAAGAAATTATTTTTTTAAAAGTGCAAATAAACTGTGGGAAATTCAAATATTTGAAAAGCCACGCCATTGGTCAGAGCGAATATGACGTATTTACGTCATAGACATTTGTCTATGCCAGCAACTGGGTGTTTCTGCTTGACGTCATAGTCTATTAACAAAGCCCGCGAATTTGGCGGACGTTTAAAATGCTCGTATTCGTTGCCAATTTTCAACTTTTTTTTTTAATATTTCAAATCATTTTTTTTTCTATTATATGACGATGTAAGCTACCGAATAAAACTATTAAAATTTCTTATTGTACAAAACATAGATTATATTTAAGCGTATACCAAGAAACAAGAATTTTGACTTACGCCACTTCCATTCTAATGGTGGCGATATATTGCCTACGAAAATATGTATAATCGAGTAGCGTGAGAAGAGCAGTGGCAGAATTAAAATTAGAGCCATTAATAACATGCTTAAAGTAATATATCATATTATCCAAAGGTATGATTTCAACATCGCAAAATATCAAATGAAGAGTAATAAATAAGTAAGATGACCTCTAGATCTATAAAAGTAGCAATTAATTTTTATTTTTATCTTCTCTATTAAAATTCCTGCGCACACGCAACACAATATAAAATCTGCGAAATTTAGTATAATAATTGCAAGACTACGTAACGTTTTTTTAATTCAATATCATAAAATTTCGTCTTCCAAATGTGTAATTTTATTTGGTTTGTTTTTGAATTAGCTGAGAATTGTAACAGATTTATATATATAGTGTATATATTTAACAGGTTATTATTTTTATCATAATGGATAATAATATTATTTTTTATGACAGATCGATAAATAAGCTTTTAGTTTACAGTGAAATAGACAAATAATTAGGTCTGCCCCATGCCCCATGCTAGCAGATTTGGAAATTTACTATTTTTCACTTGATGCTAGGTTTAAATAAAATACTTTATACCGGATTAAAACGCGATTTATTATTTATATTGTTTAAATTATTTATCACCGCGACCACGGTTGCTGAAAAGCATCCGAAACGTCGGGATAAATAATTTAAACAATATAAATAATAAATCGCGTTTTAATCCGGTATACAGTATTTTATTTACATGTGTGATACTCGCGTTAATAAAAGACAATATTGATGCTAGGTTTCTGTGTCTGTTTCATTGATCTTTTTCTTTACAATCCAGTAGTTAGTTGATCTTCTATGCCCTGCCCGACCGAAACAATTTTTCACATCTTGTTTCCCCGGGATTCGAATCCAGGGCCTCGGGAGCTAAACGCATCAAGCTCACTACTGAGCCACGGAGGCGGTATTACTATATTAGTACTAAATTCAATTAAATATATAAAAAATATAAATAAGCGTTTAACTGTTCGAATTTCTGAAATCCGATATTCCTCCCACCTGCTGACTGCTTAGTGACTTAAGTGACCAGTCATAAGGAAGAATACGGAAAATTGTGAACCACCAAACCGGCAGGAATAAAAACCGCAAAACTGTTAACCTAATTTGTAACCGCTCCTATGAGATACAGGAACTCATATCATGTCATTAGTAGAGAAATAAATTACTATAGTTACAATACGAAACAGCTGACTCGTGGTACATAGATCGTCAATTTATCGCAGTGAAAGTGAACACTTACCAATTGGTTAAGCTGCTCCGTTTCACCAACCAAATGTGAATGGCATATGTATGCTTTGTCAAATTAAAGAAAATTAGTAATAACTCATTCGATACCGGAAATACAGCAGCCAATCCCAGCACAATATGACATTATTATTTTAAATTAAAGAACCTACCTTCGCATGCGTGTGAGGAACAACTGACCAACGCTTTATCATGAATAGGATGAATTGTTTAGGATATTAAATAAATTACAATTATATAAAAATACTAGCAATTGCCCCCGCAACCCCCCTTGTGGGTTGAATTTCGTAAAATCCGTTCTTAGCTGACCTCTACTCGGCGAAAGGAATATTCCTACCATATTTCAAGTCGCTACGCCTTATGGTTCCAGAGATATCGTGATGAGTGACTATATAGGTGGGAATCTCTTTTATATATATAGAAGATGAGTAAATTTTCAATTAGTAAATAAATGTCAATAAAATAATAATATTAAAACCAGTTATAAATACAGTGTCAAAATTTTAATAGATATAAATATACAAAGACACAATTAATACGGAATGACCTAATAAAAATAATATTTTATTTTATTCATAACTCACACAAATAAATTACTATATCAAAAAAAAAAACTCAAAAATATAAGCATGTGTAATTGGGCTTATCGCTCTCAGCGATCTTTTCCAGGCAAACCTTAAAATTTAAAGTTTAAAGTTCATGCAGGTAGTTATTACATTTATGCACTAAAATATAATAATAAAACTTAATTGACATGAACAAGATATAAAAATAGTTTAGAAGTTAGATAGGAGATAGCACATAATATTATGTTATAGTAAACAAGTACACCTGAGTGACGTATGAACGTTTATAGTGTTGATATAATACCTTTCATTCGCACGCTGAGATCATCTCGTCCGGGAAAGGTTTAAGAACTGTTTCCATTATATCACGACTTTTATAAAAAGTCACGAGATTCTCTGTTTAATATATTTTTGAATATTGATTGATGTCTTTATATGTTATTGATTTATGTTTTTGAAGTTAGATAACATTATTTATTTACAACCAACCGATTCACAGCTTCGGTGACCACACAATATATGCATTGCAGTCAATGGACGTGGTATCTAAATCTATTGTCAAAATGGGTCGAAAGGCCACTGAGATTTATTTATGATCGAATCTAATAAAAGGTCGGCTGCATATAGTTTATTGTTATTATGACGTAGATGGAAATAACCTAACATCGAGTGAGACGCTCATCTGAGGAATCTGACAATTTTTTTTTTTATAATTCTAATGTTACCTATCTGATTAATAAAAACATAATAATAATAAAAAGGTTAATGCTAACACGAGATAATCTGTACTACTTAATACTATAAAGAGGAAAGATTTGTATTTTGATATTTTTGTATGTTGAATAAACTGAAAAATTACTGGACCGATTTCAAAAATTAGCCAATTTAACCAATAGAAAGCTACATTATCAGCGAATATCATAGGCTTTTTTGTATATAGTACATCTACACTGAACCCGTGTGAAGCCGGGGCACGTTGCTAGTGTATTATAATGGATACGCATCATCGCAGCGACTCATGCGCAGAGCACATTCACCGATCGTTATGTAAACATGAGATTTTTGTATATTCGCGTTTCAAGGTGTAGCCTAACATATATTCCGAAATAGTGATTGTTATAATTTAGTTAAAGTGAACGTTTTATCTAAATAAATTTCGCTAATGACACCCGTCAGACCTCAGTAGTGTTCTTCTCTAAGCAAGTAGACGACGCGGGCGCTGCGGCAGCGAAAATCTAAAATTGAACGCTGATAACCAATACAGACTTGTCAACCCACAAAATGATAAAATGTAAATTTTGATACCAATAGATTTCTTTTGAGTTCATTTTTCAAAAGAGTTTTGTATCATTTCAATCGTTTTGATAAATATTGAAAAAACTAGTGGGCACGAAACTCTAACATGTATAGAGTATTTAACAATAATACTTTGATTGCTACCAAGAAAAAGTTAAACATTTAGTGTAATAATAATAATTACAAAAAAAACTGTTATTTTTTAAAAGAAATTTAATAACACCTAATTAAAACTTCAAACTCAATTTTCTCAAAATGGTAATAATGTGGGTTGACACTGTATTGTTTAACAGCTTCCAATTATAGTATAATAGTTTTAAACTTATGAAAAATGGTATTGACTTATCAGGATCAAGCTGGTTGTCGGGCAAAGCCTTGAACTGCCCAAGGAGAACACACAAAGTATTATCATCATAGATGGAAAAACCGTGAAGACCACATTGCGTGTTTCGGTTTCAGTCTATGAATTTCCGAATGCTCAAAGGTAAAAGTACGTCGACAGCACATCATTGACTGAGGTATCACCTACCATCAAGTGAACTTCATGCTCGTCTGTCGATATCTAAAAAAATCACTTATAATCATTAACCAGCATCCATTTTTTTTTAAGGTGATATCATTAACAGTCTTTTAAAAACCATTTAAAAGGAAGTGCCACGTTTTAATAAGCGTTATTTATCACAGGAATGTCGTCACAATATTTTATTTTCAATAAGTTTCAAGCTTAGTCCCAAGTTAAATATCTGACATTACATTCCTATACAAAATGGTTCACTAAATGTATGTAGAGTCAACACAATATGTATGAGCCTTCCATATTCTATCCGCCGGTATATACCTTCTAGATATTATATAATTTGAAAGCGAAAACTATTTAGATCTTTCTCACTCTTCCACCCCTATATTTTTTATCATATTATATTCTTTTTTCTACAATATATGCTTTTATGTCTCTTCTTTTTCATCCTTCCTCAATTCATGCCCATACCTCTTTTTTATGTCACATATCGACAGACAAGCATGAGGTTCAATTGATGATAGGTGATACCTCAGCCTCAGAACATCAGTCAATGATTCGCTACTGACCTACTTTTTACTTCGAGCATTCGGAAATCCATAGACTGAAACCGAAACGCGCAATATGCACCTCACGTTTTTTTTCACCTCGGCAGGGTATTTAAAGGCCGGGAATGTCTGAGATCCGGGAACACCAGAGATGTCTATGAGCAGCGGTGGTTCCATAATATGAACGGCCTTCCAATTTCCCCCTTATTCTGTAAAATAAAATAGAAATTCCTTTCAGTCTATTGCTCTTCATCTTATCTATCACGTATTCTTGTTCTTCGGCCTAACTTATCCTAATAGTTTAAATACCTTTTATACATAGATGATATAATCTGAGGCGTTTTGTAATAGATGTTATCTCAATCAAGCGCTGCTGGTAATGACAGCCGTGACGGATTGATGCAATTGAAATTATGTTTACAACGTATGGTATTCAGACCTATCTTTTAGAGCAATCTCTTACAACGTTGCCACTTGCCATAATTAGTTTTTCGTAATTTCTAAATTCGTATTAATTGATAATGGGCTATTTTTTAAGGCTAACACTTCCGAAATATAAAGGACAAACTAACATATATACTAATAGATATTATGTTAGTTTGTCCTTACCACGCTTTTAATTTACCACGAATAAAGCAAAACATTAAGAAAAATCTAATTGCATGAATTTCATCGAATTTCCTAGCTTATATGGTACGTAAACTTCTTTGATTGCTTGAAAAAAATGGCAACTTTTACTGAGATAGAACCACTAAGCTACTCTACTGACAACAACAGATCGACACTGTGGCAGCGACAAGACCTGTTCATATGAACTCCAACTTTGCTCACACAACACCACCACGAGAGTTACCCAAAGTTGAATAGTTATTGTATGAAAAACGGTATTCGCTAAGCAAAATCAATCTGTGAACTGCCTCGTTGTAATTAGAGAATATGTATCATGCCTAATAAATTGGAGGGATCCTAAAGGGAAGATCTTCGACCAGTCGTCCTGGCCGACCGTAAAGCCCCAGTATACAACACTTCATATATCATTCACTCAGTGCTCGAAAACTCTTTGATAGCGCGATTCAGGATTTTTGACGTCTTTATAGGTTCGTCTTCGATTGTAGGCGCAAATTGTAGATTTTGCTACTATATTAAAAATTATCAGTTGGAAAAGAGTATCATAAGGTGAGAGAAAAATAAATCTTCTTTATATAAATCGGTTAACTAATAAATTATATTGGTAGGTGGATCCAATACGTACGTTTGTAAAATCGATTATTTCAATACGGATATTAATTCACTCATAAGGTTAGTTCGATAATAGCTTTAGCAGAGGAACATAACATTTTCTTTTAAGTTTATTACAATTCACGCAATAAATTTCTTAAATTTATTTTGACGTATAGGTATATACAATATTTATTTTGAGCATTCAGAAGCTGAAATAGCTTTTTCACCCCTCTGCAAAATACCAGTCCAAAAAAAATATATCCGTATTTATGTTTAAAGAATTTTTACAATTCACTTATTTTAAAATATGTCTTACATGTAACACAATTTATTATTGAATAGTACATTCACAATGATATGCTGGTTAGAGAAATTATTATTTATGTATAATATTTATTTATTGATGAATGGTGGGTGGATTGATGGGATGATGTTTGACCGCCAAATTGCCAATATTGCCATTTGCCATAATATAGAAAATTACAGCAAGTATGGCAGCTTTGTGAAAATTCAAATCATAGAGCTGTCACTTTTCAGTTGAGTCTGCTCGTCACACCGTTTACTGGAAAGCATTCGAAACGTCAGGATAAATAAAGCCAGTAAAAAAATATTTTATTTATAAGTTTATTATATTCGTAAGTTATACCAAAGGTTTCCAACATATGCTAAACAGTAGAACGTTAAAATACCTTTCTCCGAATGATTCTACAACGTTCTATTGAGTAATCTCGATATATTATAAATTCGCTTACATTGTACAAATTACGAAGTCTTGTAAATTAATAACGTTGCTTAAATTCAGTCTTATTAAACTGGGTGTAGGAAAGTGGCATGGGATTATCATTCACCATAAAATAAACGGGCTTTTGACGGGCTCGTTGGCGCGTTCGGTAGAATGCCGAGCGCATCAATGGGTCGTGGGTTCGAATCCCACCGGGACAAATGTTTATAGTTTTCTGTAAGCATGTTATCCCCACGTTTGGTAACTTCGGGCATTGATCGGGTGGGAGGAATATCGAAATCCCGACCGGGTAACGAACCACCGTTCATAGATAGAAGAACCGTGAAGTGCTCATTGCGCGTTTCAGTCTATGGATTTCCGAATGCTCGAAGTAAAAAGTAGGATTTTGGTATTGACTGATGTTCTGTGGCTGAGGTATCACCTACCATCAAGTGAACCTCATGCTCGTTTGTCGATATCTAACATAAAAAAAGCTTCATGCTCGTTAGTCGATATCTAACATTAAATTTATATATATATATATTATATCCTTGAGAAAATAGCTTTACTTTCTCAAATTCAAGCATTTCTATTTTGATGTTCTAATTATTGCCAATCTACAAGCGTATATTTCTTGATTACACAGATCATCGAAGTATTTATTGAATATAATGATAAACTATAAAATGTGTAACGACCATTCACCTTTCGCAACACATCGAGTGTAGCAATTTAAAATTTTATTCAGTGCGTATCCCGATAGTTATTACCGGTTTTAAGAGTTCGCTTCATTTTATAGCATCTTGAGAAAGCATCGCATGACGCGAATATACAAGAAGGTTGACTTTGATAGATTATAACATTTGTGTCTGAATAAGATAAGCCAACTCGGTGATTGTTTTTAATATTCTCTTTTATTAACGCGAGTATCACACATTTAAATAAAATACTGTATACCAGTCCGCCTAGCATGACCATCAAGAGATTACGGACGAGTGTAGACAAACTAAGATATAAGATATCTCGATGAATTATATCTCGACATCGACAATTTTGATAGACATGATATCTCGATCGACACATATCTCTACTTTTGACTTTAGAAGTCGAGTTTTAAGTGTGTGTCATATTAGACCCGGAAGACATAAAGAGATAATCGATTAAAACACGAGAAAACGGTCGGTAGCTGAAAAACATCCGAACCGCCCGCGTCGTGATAAATAATAATTTAAACACTATAAATAATAAATCACGTTTTACTCCGGTATACAGTATTATTATTTTTTTACAAGACCATATAAAAAGTATTTTGTTTAAATATTAATATATGCATATGCATATGTTATCAAATCAACTTGTAACTAGTTTGAATCCTTCTAAACTCGACTAACAACATATTCTACTTGTAATGCATAACGAACCATCATGTGATTCTAATACAAAGTAAAAAATGCTGTTATAATATTATGTGCCTCATTGACTTAGCTTTGAGACTACAACTTTGACTTTCACGCCTTAAGTATATACTTTAATAGAAATACAGGAATTTAGAACTTTACTAAATTTGCCAGTAGTTCAAGATATATCCAATATATTTCCTATTGACTGAGATATTTAAACTTCAAGTATCTTGAAGGACAGCATGAGTACCTAGATTAGCTTTCTATGATAGCATTAGACGAAAATATAAGTACAACAATGAAAAAGCCGGTAACGCACCTGCGAGTCCTCTGGTGGTGAAGATGTCTATGCCACCGGTGACCACTTAACATCAGGTAAGATGATTACCCCATATTCCATAAAAAAATTATTACAAAATGATGTCATTTCCCATACTTTCCTTCTTCGCTAATAAAAATGGATTCCCAATTTACTTGAAGTTACCTGTTATAGAAGTATTTTCTAAACCAAACTATGCAGTATAAGGCAAGGGCTTATTAACATAAATGTACCATAAAAACGCGCCAAAATGGACAGATCACACACCGAGAGCTATCGGTGTCAATGGCACACCATTGTTGGTGATTGTACGTTAAAATCCAAAGTGCGTATAACAAATAATAACAGAGTGGTCCAAGAATTGGGCGGGATGCACAAACTTTACTAAACTTTGATACTTTAGTTTAGTATCATGAATTGCTCTTTAAATAGCATTATCTTTAAAAGGCTGTAGCGACAGCGCGTAGAAAACGCTCGCTGCCTGTTTATTAAAATAATAATTTAAAAATTTCATATGACGCTATAAATATTTTCTGATAAAATAATTGAACTTATATTTTTTTAAATCTAGAACAAAGGTTTGTTGGTAAATTGTAAATAAATAATCATTAACAAGTCTTCCGTCGTTCTATCAACATCTCGGTAGCCATACACCTTCAGCTATCAAAAGGTTATAAATAATTGAATTGTATTGGAAATATTATATTTACATTACTCATTATTTTTAATATTTCCTTTACATCTCTTGTTTTACATATTTATAATAAGTTTTTAAGGGTAAACTAGGAACTAGGAACAAGGTTCCCAAAAAAATAAGGTCTCTTTACTTCTTAAATATTTAGAAAAAAAGAGAAATTTAATCATATTAATAATAATTAATTTCAGCAAGAGACAGTGAAACGCAAACGCGAACGAAAGAAGAATACCGTGAAAACCTTCGTCCTAAAGGTAAAATGGTCTCATTGAATAATCAAAATCATTCATTTTAATTATCCATATGAAATTGATACAGGAAATTCTATATTTAGGATGTAACATGTATGCCATATACATCTGACATCATCATACTAAAATTATTTACCGCTAATGTTGCCTGATAATGGAAAAACGCTGTCGCTCATGCCTTGGACCGTCTAAGCGACAATAAAATGTTTTAGCGTTACATAAGCGAGCTAGTTAGCCGGACACGTAGACGTGCGGGGTTGAGTAAGACAATAAAGAGAGTAATGTGTTCACTTTCGAAATTAAACCAAACATGTTTATTATTCCCGTGATTTACTATGTGTCTACAGAAGGTCCTTGGCTTAATGACGTGGTATTGTAATATTATAACTGGGTCATGGGTTCAAATCCCATACATACTGAAAGAGAACACTCATTTCTTTAGTAAGGCCAAGTCTACATATCTCTCTGTTTGACAGAGAATACTACTTCTCAGATTTTATACCATTTAAAAATACAACAAATAAGCAAATCCAGAGTCCCGATATAGTTATAGGGTTTCAGGAGCTTGTGCCGCCAGTGTGTACAAAAAAACCCCAAACCAATTTAGTAAAAAAATGAGGAAGTTCCGCATTAAGAGGAAGGAGAATCCTCATCAACCCTGATGAATATATTAAGTGTATTTTAGATTTATTTACCCTTCCAAATTAGTGACAATTTAGAAAGATCAGCAAATAATTTATTTTCAAAATACGAAAATAAATTTAAATTAAAGTCAAAAAGTGTATGTTTTCGAACCAGGAATCTTCGCGTGCATATACAGAACTCACCAAAGTTTCATCATGATCGGATCGGAATAGCTTAGGAGTCCACTAAAACATCTTACATTATTATTTTGATTAGAAGGAAAATATTAAAATCTAGAATATCTATATTCTTGTACCAAACATACTTGAGTTTATTAGTGCTTTTTATTTTTAAGTGTTTGTGAACGAAAGGTGTGTAGTTCTGTACATTCAGAAAGCAAGGATATATTTGAGTGCATTTCATTGTCCAAATAGTATTTGAATTAGCAAAGAGGTAATATTACGAAATCTATGTATTCACACAATATGCATTCACTATGTAACATTTTGTAATTACATACGTAGATTTCAGTTGTAATTGTTTTTTTATGTTAGATATCGACAGTCGATGTATGAGGTTCTATTGATGGTACGTGATAGCCACAGATCATCAGTGAATGATGCGCTGTCGACCTACTTTTTACTTCGAGCATTCGGAAATCCATAGACTGAGACCAAAACCAAAATGAAAGGTGAACTTCACGGTTTTTCCATCTATCAACGGTGTTTCGTTACCCGGACGGAATTTTGATATTCCTTCACCCTATTAATGCCAAGAGACATGTTTAAAGAAAATACTTTTCGTTCCGGCGGGATTCGAATCCGCGACCTATCGGAGCGCAAGGTTATACCAAACGTGCCAACGAGGTCATCGAAGTTATTTCTTCTCTTTATACCAAGGAATATCTGGGTCTATAGCCAATTATTGACCACCTCCGTGGCTCAGTGGTAAGCGCGATCTGTTTGTCCGGAGGTCCTGGGTTTGAAACCCGGGGAAACAAGATAAACAAAAAATGTTCTTTGGTCGGATAGGGCCGAGAAGGCTGATCACCTACTTGCCTGTAAACAAAAATGATCACTGAAACACAGAAATGGGTCTGCCCATTAGGGTACTCGGGAATTCACTATAGCCTATGATAATAATACCACCATCATAGTGACATACCACGATATCTTAGAGCTACAATTTTGAACAAATGATTGCTTTGTCTCATTTTTTCATCAAGGCCTTTAAAAGACAGTTCCGTACCGGTCCTTAATATGTAGCATTTGAAAAATTATGACACTAAAACAAAGTCAGACTTTCAGTACAAAAAAAATATATATATTTTGATAGTCACTACCTTAGACTTCGCTTATATGGAATGATATTATTTATAATCAATATATTAAAAGCTTAGTAGATGTATCTGCCCCATGCCCCAATATTCACAAACTCGAAAATATTGCTCTAAAACCAAAATGCAGTGTTTGTTAGAGACAGGATAAATAGGTATTTATCTCAGTACTGCAATGTAGATTACAAAATCTTTTAAAGCCTTAAAGGTCAAAAGTGAATAGGAATTATCGAAATGACAGGAGATTGTAAGTAGAGCTGCGGTTGCGTCGACATTCTTTCTTATGTATTTGTAAATACTTGCGGTATCTTTAAGAGCTGTTATTACGTCCATATACTATTAAAAAATGTATAAGTATAATAAGTAAAGTTAATTCCCGGTAGCCCCATTACTGTATCTGTTTCAGTGATGATCTCGATGCCCTGCCAGACAGAAACAATTTTATTTTAATCTTGTCTACCCGGGATTCGAACCCAAGATCTCCGATGTTTCCACTGAGAGCACCTTCCGGTCAATTAATATTGTATAATAATATGAATTATTTCTAATATCAATAGAAGAAACCTTTGATAGGAACTACGTTAAAAGTTATATGAGTATTAGTTTAGCAGTCATGAACGATCTATGTATTTGGAATATATTTTGATCTTTTGTTGGTGCAGTTAAATTTATTTCGTAAGATTAGACACTAACAACGAAAATTTACAGCCCGCCTCAGAAATAGGTTAAATTTCTAATAGGTTAATATACTGATGTAGTTATTATGATTATTTTCTTACAATAATAAAGATTTAAATAAAATATTTTATACCGGATTAAAGCGCGATTTATTATTTATATTTACGCCGTTTCGGATGATTTTCAGCAACCTTGGTCATGGGCAGACTGCCTTTTAATCCGTTATAAAATATTTTATTTAAATGTGTGATACTCGCGTTAATAAAACACAATAATATATGAGATATTATTTAAATTTCTCAGCATTGGATATAGCGATATAAGACACATTTTTATTAGAATATTTATATTGCCTAAAAATTCTAATATTTATTTTAATGATCGATCATAGGAAAATTAGTTAAGTTATTAACAACTTTTCTCCTATTAATACTGTGCCAATTAACATGTAACAAGTATTTTAAATAGTTAAAAATATTATTTTAAATGACAAGTTATACAAAAACATGCTGTAACAGCTCTATGTGTATATTGTATAACAAGTAAGCGGCACAGAATTGCAAGTGAAAGCATAAGATCACTTTTGCTATAATTCAGAATTATATTTATCTAAAGTGTCACAATTTAGCATTATTTATTATAATTCGAACTATAATATAAAATTTTATATAAGTTTTGGTCTTTATATTTGTCAATTAAATTTGACTCAAAATATCACTAGGGCATAGGTATTTTTGGTATTGGTATACATTCATTATGCAGTACCAAAGGGCATGGGGCTTAAGTCGTGAAAACATTAGATTTTTATAAAAAAAAACAAAATTTATTTGAAATTAGAATATTTATAAGAAAATATTGAGTCCGGCTATCGTTACTAACTATTGACACAACTTCGAAAATTTTATCAATTTTTTTCAAATATACTGTGATCTCTACATTAAACATACTCCCAGAATTTGATTAATTATTGTTTGTTTGTTTGTTTTAGTTTTAACATGAATAGTTATTATTGTATCTTTTGTACTTGAAATGTAATCTTTTCAGTATGTAAAAGGTTTCTTGCCTGAATAAATAAATTATTATTATTATTATATTAGTAATATTAAATATGTATTATAGTATGTATCTTTCAAACAAAGTCACAGGATATAATATATAGTTACATAAAATCGAAAAATTGATGAGCTCTTAATTACTTGTAATAAATTATTTAAAGGTCAGCCTTTCTAATTACGTGTCTTGTTATATTATAATGCTGTTCAGATATTAGCAACAAGGATTTTGCATGCTGATTTTACGAGCCATTTTATTATTTACTTGAGATACTGGCTACGGTCATAGCATAGCTTTTTATACAGTCCACTATCGAAAACAAAAATAATTTGATTTGATATTTATCAGCGACAGTTGTTTACAACAATACCTTTATTTCAAAATACTTTTTCTTATAAAAGTTTTAAAAAAAACCGCAATGAAAATATGCCATGTCCTAAATTCTAATATTAACATAGACTCTATATTATCATTGTGTTGTGTGTAACAACTAATTTAAAATTAAAAAACAATTACAATTTCAGTTTTAATTCACTTTCATTTCTTTGCATTGGGGCCCAAAAGGCTAGTTACGCCACTGCTGCTTATTTTTTTTTTTATAGTATAGGAGGCAAACGGGCAGACGGCTCACGTGATGGTAAGTGATCACCGCCGCCCATAGACATCCGCAACACCAGATGGCTTGCAGGTGCGTTGCCGGCCTTTAAGAAAGATGTAGGCTCGCTTCTTGAAGGTTTCCAAGTCGTATCGGTTCGGAAAAACCGCCGGCGAAAGCTTATTTTTTTATGTTAGATATCGACAGACGAGTATGAGGTTCACTTGATGGTAGGTGATACCCCAGACACAGAACATCAGTTCACTTGATGGTAGGTAATACCCCAGCCACAGAACATCAGTCAATGATGCGCCGTCGACCTACTTTTTACTTCGAGCATTCGGAAATCGATAGACTGAAACCGAGACGTGCAATATGCATTATGCACTTCACGGTTACCCGGTCAAAATTTCGATATTCCTCCCACCCGTTTAATACCCATAGTTACCAAACGTAGGGAAGACATGCTCATAGAAAATTATAAACATGTCCCGGTGGGATTCGAACCCACGATTGATCGATGCGCACGGCAGGTGTTCTACCGAACGCGCCATTGCGTCCGTCAAAAAATTCCTTTGCAGCCGGTAGTTCACTAATATATTCCTAATCGCTAAAATGTTGTTATGTTCAAAACACATTTCAAGATACTTGGGAAAAGTACTGAAAATACACAATTCTTTTGGAGTTGATCTCCAGCATAATAAGTCGAAATCAGCTCGAAAAAACTCTACTTACTCCTAAAATTATAACGATACTTAATATTGTCTTTTATTAACGCGAGTATCACACATTTAAATAAAATACTGTATACCGGATTAAAACGCGATTTATTATTTATATTGTCTAAATTATTAATCCCGACGTTTCGGATGCTTTTCAGCAACCGTGGTCGCGGGGAGACAGAAAGATGACAGTTGTCTGATATTTGAAATGTCACAAAGTTGCCATATTTAATTCAATTAAATTCAAAAATAATCTATTAATTTAGGTAAACAGGTATTATTGACGTTCATAGGTGTACAATGTACATTGTGTTATAAAGTATTTTATTTAAATATACCGATACTTGTAGGTACAAAGTAAACATACATGTCTACTATGTACACATACATACATACACTAGCTTTCATTACAGCTTATTTTGACACAGAATATTCTTAGTCCTTTTACAAGATGTAACTTAAAATTACACATCAATTCGCGTATTTTTATCTAAATATTAAACCTTAAGCAATCGCATTAAGGTTCGTATCAATAGCAGCATTACAGCAAATCCCTTCAGACCCAAGATCACGAGATATGACAGTAAACACTACCTGATCCCGAATTCACATACAAAGTTATGGAATTAGTCATAAAATGTATGCGTGACTCAAATACGTAACCTATGCAATGCGTCAGTTGTCGAAAACAACCCTAACCGCCACTACTATCATCGAAATTTCAACTGTAACCCAAAGCAGTAGTGTCTACTTTTGTTTGTATTAAATGAGATATACGCTATTTTGACATAAGGATTAATATGAGTTGACATTCGATAGGGCTGTGACGTCATTAAATCAGTAAAGTAACAAAATTTAGGACTTAAGCTGGGGTTGAGATTGCCTCGCTACGAATGTACGTGGTTTTGTGTGAATGATTTATTTGTTGACGATACTTAACGTAAAATATGTGTTTTTTAATTTTCTTCAGGGTAAAGGGGATAGTGGAGCTTAGTTCAAATCATTTTAGGTACATATCCTGACTGACTTATTTCTTTGTCCGTAGCCCATATAAATTGATAGCACCAGAGAGTTTGAATATAGGCCTTAATATGGGCCTAGAAAATATTTAGGCTTTTCATCCATAAATTATATGAAAGTTGGTTAGGGGGCGTCCATAAATTACGTGAGGTGTTTTTTTAAATTAGTGAATGATCTTAATCGTATTACGCGATTACGCTCAAGATTATATCTTAAGCATGTACAATCTGGATTAAATGGACCAAAATAGTATATATTTTTTTTTGTTTCGATCAGAAAAAAAATTGCGTGATATTTGCCGAGACCCCCCCTCTCTCCAACGTAAGATTAGATGAGACGCTCGCATGAAGATTATGGACGCCTCCTTAGTAGCTAGAAGAAGAACACAAAATGGCGGTTTTAGCTAGTAGGTACCTAAGCAAAAAGCTAAATCAAAACAAAACAATATTACAGGGCGCTGATAGACACATTTTTGCGCAAAAAGGAAGCATTGCTAATTTGATTATCAGTTCAAAAGGCCGTCATACACAACGATCCTTTGATCGGCAAAAATACAAATATGTGCTCCATTCAACTTAACGCGTGACACAAGTCATAAAAGACAGATGTTGTTAGGGCGATGATCGCGTTTTTAATTTAAAATCCCATCCTCTTCCTGAAATGTTAACTGAATCTATGGCGATACAAACAGGCTTTGGCCTTTTATCAAAACTAAATTTTTCCTATTTTTTTTAACGGGAATAGTATTTTTTTTAAAGAGTTCCCTGTTTAGAAACATGGCTACAATCTGACTTACTTTTTTGTCTTATTAACGTATTTATTTATATTCTATCTCACGAAATCCGTTTGACTATGAATGTTGTCAGGCGTACACATATACATACATTGTTTGTGTGTGCGTAATCTGGGGAACGATTAGTTATTGAGTTACAGAGACAGACAAAATTTATAGACAAACGAACTTCTTGACATATAATATCTTTACCTCATTAGAAAGCCCACAATGAGTTGTGATATCAAATTATAATGTAATAAATTCCATTCGTTGATTCGTAATAATAAAATCAAATATCTATATAGTTACTAGCGACCCACCCCGGCTTCGCACGGGTCAAGATTTTTTGACAAAAAAAGCAGGGGTTTTATGTATTTTTTAATGCCACATTATAAAAAAATAAAAACAAAAAATTTCGTCAAAAAAAAAAAAAAAAATTTAGGGGTGGACTACCCCTAACATTTAGGGGGATGAAAAATAGATGATGGCCGATTCTTAAACCTACTGAATACGCATATAAAATTTGGTAAAAATCGGTCAAGCCGTTTCGGAGGAGTATGGCAACGAAAACTGTGACACGAGAATTTTATATATTAGATATATTTTTACCTATCTGTGTACCACGCCCAAGCTCTCAACTTGTACCACACACAAATAGTGCCTCAGGCGTATCGTACTCCGCTAAGCTAATGAGATGTCAGTACAATCATTTGTGCTTAAACCTTGCACGACCAGGTTTTTGGTCTTTCGCTTGTCTTTATTCTAATATTAATTAAATAGTCATGTGTTAAGATATTTGGGAAAATCATTTTTATAACTATGTAGATTGGGTTCAAATTTCAATGAAAGTGTTGTAAATAGATTAGAGATTATTGATTAGGGTTGCCACTCAGCCAAATCATTTTAACCACAATAAGAGCATTATCCATTCTAGATTCTAGATATTTATATTGGAATAGGTGAAATTATCAGGGGGGTGAGCACGAACAAGTATCGAAAGAGTATTCGTATCGTCGAACTGTCATTTGTATGAAATTTCAAATGATTTTTCATACAACTGACAGTTCGACGATTCGAATACGTTGTCGATAGTCGTTCGTGCTAGGCCCCCTGGTATTGTTAAGCATAAAACTCGTCGGAAAGTATGTATGTATGTATGTCGTATGATACCTCAGCACATCAGCCAATCGACATTATTTTTACTTGAAGCGTTTGGAAATTCTTGACGAGCTCGTTGGCGCATTCGGTAGAACACCTGCCGTGTGCATCGAAGGGTCGTGGGTTAGAATCCCACCGGGACAACATGTTTATTGTTTTCTGTAAGCATGTTTCCCCACCTCTGGTAACTTCAGGCATTGATCGGGTGGGAGGTATATCAAAATTCCGACCGGGTAACGAACCGATGGGATAATGAATGTCGTTCATAGATGGAAAAACCGTGAAGTGCACATTTTCAGTCTATGGATTTCCGAATGCTCGAAGTAAAAAGTAGGTCAACAGCACATCATTGACTGATGTTCTGTGGTTGAGGTATCACGTACCATCAAGTGAACCTCATGCTCGTCTGTCGATATCTAACATAAAAAAAAAAATTATAGATGCAAAATACGTAAATACATACACTGATCGTATATTTAAAATTAACCTTAAAATGTTGCCTGGAGGAGATCACATAAGAGCGATAAACTTGAAGTAAAATTTTTATATTCAAGTTTGTTAAAGCTGTCGTTTTTTTTAATCACACAGCAGTCAAACGAGCCTGAACGGGGATTCCTGATGGTAAGTAATCACCACCACCCACGGACATCCGCTTAAAAGTCTCAGATGTGTTATCGGCCTTTTAAAAATGTATAGGCTCGATTTTTGAAACCAAAGAGGTATTTTTCGTTTTCATACATTTATTTATACAATATAATGCTAAATTAATAAAATGTAACATAACATATATCTGAAAATATATAGAAACCCGCACCCGTGTCTCAAACACACACAGGCAATGACGATTACAATTTAAGCTAAAAGAAAAGAACAAAGCGAAGTAATACAAAGTAAAATAATAATTATCCCTCGCCCGGGGCGCTACCCCAGATACCTGGCTCGGAAACATTCTTATCTATACGAACAATATGGGTTATGCAGTTTCCAGCTACTGCGATATTGTGACAGGTAATGTCTCAAGGAGACGAGCGTATGCAATGAGTTATGCAATAAGTGACCTACCTCAAAATTTTGGAAAAGTTACTTTTCTAAAAATCACATTTTCGTCGCATTTATAAAGTACATCTACTTACTCAACAAAAAACCCACGAAATCTAGTTCTAAATCCGCCCAAAAATATTTATTTATTTATTTCTTATAGTAGTTTTGACGGGCTCGTTGGCGCGTTCGGCAGAACACCTGCCGTGCACAGCGATGGGTCGTGGGTTCGAATCCCACCGGGAGCACATGCTTATAATTTTCTGTAAGCATGTTTTCCCCACGTCTGGTAACTTCGGGCATTGATCGGTGGGAGGAATATCTAAAATTCCGACCGGGTAACGAACCACCGTTCATAGATGGAAAAGCCGTGAAGTGCATATTGCGCGTTTCGGTTTCAGTCTATGGATTTCCGAATGCTCGAAGTAAAAATTAGGTCGACAGCGCATCATTGACTGATGTTCTGTGGCTGAGGTATCACCTACCATCAAGTGAACCTCATGCTCGTCTGTCGATATCTGACATAAAAAAAAAAAACAAAAAAAAGTTTAGTAGTTTTAGTAACAATTATTCTTATTTTTACACACAAATCTTCCAAGACTTCTATACCTACTTACACTGTTAATTTTTTACTATTTTTTTTTCTACTATTATTATTATTATTACATTTTTTTTGCGTTGTGGTCTCTGCCAAAATGACCAGAGCTGTGGTACATGTCTGCTCCACAGCATAATGCTGAGCCATGGCAAATTACAACCATAACACACACACACTTGAAATGTACCTTATTCCCTTTTTTTTCATAATTGTTTGTTAGTTTTCTTTTTTGAATATTATTATAATTATATTGTGTGTTTCTGTGTGTGTGTTTCGTTAGTAATAAATGTTATGTCTATGTCTTCATAGAACGGCATAAACACGTTTTAACTAAAAAACAATAAAGATTTTTTTAAGGTAGATTATATTCAATCTTACATTGTGACATCAACTACTAAATTTAAAATTACATTAAGCTAATATTACAATACTTAAATATTATAAATTTATTAAAAAAACGTAATGTAGGTGCATTCTTAAATATTATTTAAATTAAAAATACTAATACGAAATAAAGTTTTCCACATTTTAGAGAATATTCCACTTCAATTCTAAAAGTACGACAGGATTAGGAATATGATTATTGCAAGTAGGTAATTCCCGATAAACAGCGTCCACAAACTAGCTGATGTGTTGATGGCCTCTTCTCACTAGACTAACACAGATATTAGAACTTCTGGATTTTTTAACCATCACAGATTATAAAGTATGTATTTGTTTTTTAATGCATATTATATATACTTCACATATTTTTCTATACAAAGACAAAAAAAGTAATTTGAATGTCTTTGGAAAATACTATATAAAGCAAATAAGGAGAATACAACCATTCATATAGCAACAAACTGTGACAGGAAGTTGACGTGTTTAAACATAACTGACAATGCAGTTTTATTTGCCGGGACTAATCCTGGACCGCTCGTTTTTTTCCGGATTTAATAGTGACAATTCACGCAGTCCATAGTGAGAGCTTCTATTACACCGTTGCGTAACAATTTTATAGCAAACGATTAAAAGGTTATTTGTGTTTTTTTGTGAATTTGTTATTATTTCTAACATACATTTCATATTTCTAGAACATACTGCGCCGACCCCAAATAAAAAAAAGGGAACAGGGCAGGAAGAAGAAGAGTAATTAATTTGTATGAATATATAAACTAGTTTGGTAATATTTAACATTATTGTGATAAATTAGAAAACAATAAGGATAAAATAGGGGTTGTAGAATAATTGCAAACAACAAAGTATTTCTAGCTGATATAAAACCATTGCAGTACTTCATACATGAAATGCGTATATATTATTAGAAACGTTTTTAAGGCATAATATTAAGTAGAAAACTTAAAATTATTTTTTAGATATATACTTCAAGTTATAAATGTTAATACACACTTAATGTTAGTTATATTTCTACATTCTATTTAAATTTATATAATTATGTAGTTAAGTATAATTATTACAATCAAGCACAAAACAATTTTAATCGAAAACATTTAAAAAAGTCATTTTTTTTAAATTGGAATATTGATTTCATGTTCAGTGCGGTGTAAGACCACAATCTTTCAAAAACATTGTATTGACAGTGCCTTGTTCAGTGCTGTTTACATTGCTGCTCGCTTTCAAAGGTCATAACAAAACTTGACCAAAAATCCGCAATGAAAAACTGACAGATCGCAATCATCCATTCCCGCAATACAAATGGATGGGTATACCCTATTTTAAAAGGTTTATCAATACTGAGAGGGGTTTTATTTTTAAAAATAAATAAAAGCCAAAATCTGTTACATTGACGACTCACTATCGCCTGATGACAGCGCTGACTGAATACATTACTTTTTTATTCACGTTCATATTAAGATTGACGGTAGTATTTTAAAAGTTGAATGCAATTTGAAATTTTATTCAATCTTCTAATATATAAAATTCTCGTGTTTTCGTTGCCATACTCCTCCGAAACGGCTCGACCGATTCTTACCAAATTTTATATGCGTATTCAGTAGGTCTAAGAATCGGCTACTATCTATTTTTCATACCCCTAAGTGATAAGGGTTGTTCACCATTAAAATTTTTTTTTTTTTTTTTGGAAGATTTTTTATTTTTTTATTTTTTTATTTATGTGGCAAAAAAAAAAACCCCTGCTTTTTTGTCAAAAAAATCTAGATCCTTGCGAAGCCGGGGCGGGTCGCTAGTACAATATAAATACCTAGAAACGATAACTGGGGGCCTAGCACAAACGACTATCGACATCGAATTCGAATCGTCAAATGTCAATTGTATGAGAAATTTCATACAAATGACAGTCGACGATACGAATACTCTTTCGATACTTGTTCGTGCTCACCCCTCAGATCTTACAGAGCTATCGATAGATGAAACGGTCAAAAAATATTAAATACATACGTATTTCTATTGGCATTAAGGTTTTTTTATTATATATATCTATACTAATATTAGGAAAGATTTGTTTGTTGTGTATGTCTGTTTGTTGGGATTTTACTCAAAAACTACTGGACCGATTTTATAAATTATTAGCATACTCTAACTATCATCAGTAAAATCAGCGAGTAAAATAGGCAGGCCTTTTTTTATTTTTCTGGTACATATACATTGCACCCGCACGAAGCTGCGGCGAATCCGTAGTATTATATGTCAATTTACGGAAAGCATGAGACTTAATGGAAGATGATACCTCAGTCAGGACATTAAGCATAATGAGCATGAGAAGACCAATTTTTACCACCAAGATAACCTTATATTGAAGCCCAAATACATTTCTTGTCTATTTTCGTTTATCAATTCTTTTAGAGACAACCTTTAACGTACCTATCTCCTAAACTTTACCAAGATGTAAGTGAAATTATTCTAATAAACGATGGTCACACCCACATTCCACTCTATAATATCTTCAGTTGGGTTCAGAGAAAACGCACAATTTCATGAATAATATATAATTACTTTACATACAATATTGGCTACACCCGGAAGACATTGCAACGCCAGGTAAAACAAAAAAGGTTTTATTGTGTTATTTCAGTGAGAAAGGAATCTTCACGGGCGTATGCAGAACCACTCATCAAAGTTTCATCACAATCGAATAAGTAGTTTAGGAGAAGAAGAAGACAAACTTACTTACATCGATGTTTTTTTATATAGATAGATTAATTATTATCAATTTCTAAAATACCTCTTAGATATTTTTTAAACTTAAGTAACTTTGAAAGTTAATTTAAAATGACATATTCAGCAGTTACATAAAAATAATTTTAAAATATGCAATCATAAAATTAGATCTAATTACGCTGATTTGGAGAAACCATAAATTCTATCCATTTAATCTCGCCTCTAAAAAAATTATTCGACACCTTAAATTGAATCGTTGTTTGTCACTATTTTTCCAGTGGACGTTTTTTTCATATGTCCAACTGTGCTAAACAATCTGTGCCAATTCTTATTCCGTGCACATCAGTACGAAAACGCTGAGTCAGTACAACCGGCCAATTTACGGAGCCTTAATTAACCTTCCTTGACCCCTGGACATCTCCCAATATGCTGAGCTCACACTATCCTTAGTGCCGTGTTGGGCGTGGAGTTTGCAATTATTAACTCTGAAAATTTGGTTATGTCTAATTCTACCTAGGAGCTCTACATTTTAACCTGAGAAAAAAATTGAGACATTTAGGAGCATGTAGAAGTAAGATGTCTATTCGTTTATAGATATTTTTTTAATTATTATAGTTAATTACTAAAAGATGTCATGTGGAACATGGTGTAATGGTTGAAGCTCCTTACAAAACATTTGTAAAACAAAAACTTGGCAGTTCTTCTCGCCCTTGTTTGAATTGAGATCTGACAGTAAATGTAAAATTAGAAGCATTTAATATGTATTTTTATTGACGTTCATAAGTGTACATTGTGTTAGTACCTAAATGAATAAATGATTTGATTTGATATGCCATGTATGTTCATTAAATCAAACGTATTTCTGTTATAATTAATGTAAAATAAAATCATGTAATTGTAATTCTTTAGGAATACTTTAAAGGACGTTTTCGTTATTTGATTTTTTATAAGCCTTAACTGTGACCGCCTCCGTGGCTCAGTGGTAAACGCGATGCGTTTAGCACCGGAGGTTCTGGCTTCGAATCCCGGGGAAAAAAGTGTTTCGGCTGACCGAAACACTTCAACAGGGCACAGAAGGCTGATCACCTAATTGCATGTAAGGAAACAGAGACAAAAATGGGTCTGCCCCATGCCCCACTAGGGGACTCGGGAATTCACTTAACTTTTAAGATTTTTGACACATAATATATAACATGATATAGCTAAGTATAATAATTGTATGAATTGATGAAAAAGATGAATTAGTAAATTTATAATGAGCGACTTCCTTTTCCAAACAAATTATAATTTTTTTTTTCATAACTAAAATATTGTTTAGGTTATACAAATTAGTGTAAGATATTTAATTATTATTTTGTACTTCTACTTTCATTGGAGTAAAGTTAAAAAATAAAGAACTGAAATAAACCAGTACATAAGTACTTGCCGGTACTGTTCATGGCCAAACAACAGAATACAAGAGTCGGTCTTCACGTGAACCAACAAATAACTCACCCGCGAGATTTGTTGTCGCCATACATTGTCGCCGCGACACACCAGTAATGAAGGCCGCTTATCTCCGCGACTGTACCGCTTATCTACGTCACTGTACCTCAAGACGGCTAATCGAGCGTACATTAGAATAGAAATTAATGTTTGCGACTGTCCAGACGAGTTATAGTTGTGTGATGTAATATATTAGACAATTTTACCATGAAATGATGAGATATTGAAAGTTTTCTTCGTGCTATGTAATCCTGTTCATCCTAGTTATATTCCAGAGTCGAAAGTTTGGTGCCCGACGAGTTTTGAACATGTTTTCGTAGGATATTTTGTCCAATTTTCAAGTATCGATTCTTACCCTGAAACAGAAAAACAAGAATGTAAGAGTTACATTACTGCTACGTTTTGATTGCTAAGTGAAAAGCAAGGAAGACCAACTTTTTTTCTTTTAAGGGCTGTTGATGCTGATTATACATAAAACAAAAGAAAACCCTCTTGCACTCAGGGACTGAAACCGGTTAATTTTTATTTTCCAAAATACGTGTCTGACTGAGATACCAAGATATTAGTTTTAATAGTAATAACAGTATTTTTTTTTCAGTAAATATGAATTTACATATATTATACCGGTATAACTCCCATAGTAAATTAACCGCTATTCAGTCCTTGCTTGCACTTAACTATTTTTAGGTGTAAATAAAAAACTAACCTAATTCAGCTTCATTTAAATCCCATCGAACGCATGTTAAACACGCATATGACGTCACAGGACATGACAAGCTGTCACACTGACAGTTGACAAGTGACAGGTGAGCGCAAAATGCTGACGCGGACAGGAAATTGGCAAAACTGGCGCGTTTTGTATTTTTCCATACACGAAAGTACAAAGCGAACAATTGCTGGAATGGTGAATCCATCTGTGGGTGAATCGGAATGAGTGATGACTATAATGCCCCTTTAATTTCATCTACTTTGTAAAATCGAAAGCCAGGTTTGATGGAAGCAACCTTTTATCTAAAAGTTGGGCATTGAAATTCCATCCGAATAACGAAACCCTGTTAGATTGAAGTAAAAATAAAATAGATCGTCATCACATCCGCACTCCAAAAGCGTAGAATAATACAAGTATTTATCCATTAGTCAATAATTCATACGAAGTTTTCAAAGAGGGCAGAAAAGGCTTTACATAAAGCGGGAAAGATTTCAATGATGATAAAATCGAGTCCTAAGGAAGTAAAAGGAATTAATGCAAAACAAAAGTCTTCTATCTGTGGGCGTCGCTCGCAGTAAATTACGAGATGGGCGTCACCCCACCGCCATGTATCAATCAGCGGCAGATTTATGGGACAGGCTGCTTCGGAATCGTTAGCCTTCGCGACGAAAATGTAACACTCTTATCCGTCTTTGCTTTCCTATTTTTCTCTTGTTTTTTAATTCTTATTGAACGCCACAATATGATTTTACGGGCTCGTTGGCGCGTTCGGTACAACAACTTCCATGCGCATCGATGGTTCGTGGGTTCGAATACCACCGGGATGACATTTCATAATTTTCTATAAGCATGTTTTCCCTTGTCTGGTAACTTCGAGCATTGAACTGGTGGGAGGGTTATCGAAATTCCGACCGGGTAACGAAACATAGATGGAAACATCGTGAAGCGTATATTGCGCGTTTCGGTTCCAGTCTATGGATTGACGAATGCTCGAAGTAAAAAGTAAGTCGATAGCGTTTCGCCAGTTACAACTCTCCCTTCATCATACGTACTGCAAGAATTGGAACCCCCCATGAGTCTATGAGACCAGTTCCAAAAACTAATAATATAATAGATGCATATCGTTAGTTCAAAGATAAAACTCACTAAGTATAATTTTGAATAAAAATAAATTGCTACTATTCCTTATTTAAGCGTACATTTACTATAAGATCAAATAAATAAGTGTGTATTGCGCTTTATAGTTTAGTTATGGACTAGAATACATACGTAGCTAGTGAATTATTGTTCTTACCGTAGGTTTACGCTTAAAATAAGGAATAGTGACAAAATTAATTTTTATTAAATTTTATTCAAAATGACAATGTGAGTTTTAACTTTGAACCGACGATATAATCTGTCATGAAGTTATAATATAGAATCATTTGTTAGCCACATTATTTAAAATTTATTAGTCACATACAAACAAAAACGATTGTTTTATAAACTCAAATTTTAAGAACTGGTTTAAAACATATAAAATAAAATTAATCGTTGATTCATATAATAATAGAGTCTAGTTAGTTTTTATAGTCGTGGAATAACGAAAGAGCGTGAGAAACAACTTAGGCTATTTTGTGCCCGATTTCTATAGCGCTAAAATAGAAAAAGTAAAAGCAACTTCAATTTAAACCACACGAGTAATGATAACTTTTATGAAAGACTCTTAACATTTAGAACTTCTAAGGGGGAAATGAAAACTGTCAATAAACAGCACAACAAAACTTTTTAATCAAGAAACCTGACACAATCACATCACAATACAGACCATAGTTTCAATCTAGTCTTAAAAAAAAGTAATTCCGCTGTGCAAGCACACGACACAGGGTGCATTGCCTTTCTTAAAAGCTAATCTTAGACAAAAGCGTTATTACGAACAGCCTCCGGGTGTGGGACGAATGCTCGCTTTGTTTATTTTAATTTTTTGCGCATGGCGGACGTCTAGATGCTACTAAGGAGATTGACATAGGGTGTTGTGTTTATTTTCATTTTTTTTTAACGTTATTTTAAATAGAGAGTAGGGGGTCACATGAGGTTTTCTATATTAATTTTAGAAAAAGAAAAGATTTGTTTGTTTGTTACGATACGTTTCGTTAAAAATTATTTCACCAATAGAAAGATTTTAGTATAATATATCTACAGTGTCGCGGTGGATCGCTAATAGTCATAAATATAGAAAACATTTTAATTAAAGTTTTTCAATTGGTAATCGGGCGGAATTTTAATGTTATTCTACATGTATATCAAAGTTGTCAGTCGTAAGTGAAAATATATAAACATGTTAGATTCAGCAGGAATTCATGAGGAATGGTACCTAATTAAATATTTCGTGGAAATAGTTATATAACTATTTCCACGAAATACACATATGTGTATGTGTTTATATATAACATAAAATTTTCTACCATTTTCCGAGCTTTGTCTATAAAAGATTGCAAACTATGACAAGTAACCCTCATTTAAAAGTTTGGCTTTAATGTACTTAATGTATAATAAAAAACATTTTATCTACGGCCAGATTTTAGTTAAAATAGCCCACTTTTCATTTTCACCTCACAATTTTTTAACTTCATACAAAAAAAAAAGCTTTGAATGAATTGGAACAGCCTGTATAGAACTAGAAACAGTGATATGCAGCTCATTGTGGGCTCGGCAGTGGATTATCAGCGACGCGTGATGTCCGCCTTTACCAATGATTAAAATTATTTTTGTTTTCTTTATGTAAATATATCAAGAAAATGCAAACTGTTACGTTTTACGTACCCACTCATTTCACTGATGAATAATTTTCATTCCAATGTAAATTTTACAATAGTACATTCCGTGTGTTTTTATGCAGTATAATATTAGGGGTGTGTTGACGGCCTATATGCTACTTTCTAAGCTCGACCTCCACGCTGCGGCGATGTGTTAGTTTGACAGTTCTTACATGAAAATCTAGTAACACGCCGCGGCTTCGCATGAGCCGTGTGGAATGTACCCACTATACACAAAAAATATAGCCTATGTTACTTGCAAATAATGTAGTTTTCTATTGGTGAATGAGTTTTTAAAAGTTAAGTTGTTTTTGAGTTAAATCGTTACAAATAAACAAACAAATTTATCCTCTTTATAATATTAGTGCAGATTAAAAAAAAATGTTTGAAAAAAAGTATTGGTTTAGCAATAGCAAAAGGCCGGCCCAAAAGCCCAGGTTGCCGACTTTAACGTAATACGCATTTATATATAACTTACTTATATATTCATGTACGTCAAGAAATTATTATTTTTCTATAGTATGGTTGCGTTAATAGGACAAAACGGGCTTTTGGGCTTGTATGGTGGTCCCGCCACTATTTGAATATAATCTTGGATATAAAATAATTTTGAAGAAAAATAGAGTATTTAAATTAAATACTGTATCCGGTAAATCCGGTATACAGTATTTTACTTAAATGTGTGATACTCGCTTTAAGAAAAGACAATATTAAAAACAGAGTACTTATTAATGAAAAAAAAAAAAGAAATAATAGATTTCTCATTAAATATTTCTGATACTTTGCTCTTGTAGTGGGATTGAATTATACTTTCCCAGAATCGTTTTAAAGAAAGGTAGCACAATTTTTTGTAAAGTACATCTACTTTGCACCCGTGTGAAGCCGGGGCGCGTTTATAAAGTTTGTAATAGTGATATTATATAATATTATTTTTTGTACATGTAATTCAGCTAGATTCCTAAGTCATTACGTGCCAGAGCCAAGAGATATTGGTGTTTTCCCATCACTATGATTTGGTATCATGCAACTCTCTTGATGTACATACATGTAAACATTGTCCATGAAATACCAGAGGATATTTTGTCATGGACACAGTACATTGACATAGTATGTATTCAGGTGACTTATTCGCTTTTGTTTTTGAGCTAAACTGGGTTGATAATAATTACTCCTATATGGTGATGACAACAGAACTTATAAGCTAGCCTATTGAGGTAAATAACTATATGTATACTGTTTATTATTTTCATTATTAAAACAAACAAATTCACCCTTATTTCGGTTGACAGAATGACATTCTGACGTGAAAAACGTCGCCAGTGGCTTCACAGTGTGCAAGAACAATAGTGTTTTTCATTTTAGTAGTTTTTCATATGAGTTGTAATGTGACTGGGCGTTGGTTTTACAAAAAAATATGAAGCTTATTTTGCACAGCTCATTCTGAAGGCGTCTGGATGTTTGGATGCTCTTTTGATTTATAAAAGCTACTAGAATAGTGACGCAGTGATAGTGGGGTGTTTTAAGAATTCTGATTAGCGTTGCTTTGGGCTAAAGCTGGGATTTTTCTTATAAAACTGTAGTAGTTCTATGATTGGAATATACTAGCAAAATCCGCTTTTATCTCTTAACTCACGATGGTAAATATAAGTTGATTATTTTATTTTGATACCTGTCATGTAAGTTGACAAATAAATACTCATACGTACACATTGTAACAGTATTAAATACTATGTCAATGCTTATCAAGGATTGAGGCCTTCAATATTTTCCAAAATAACGTGAAAAACGTTCGATTTTTTTAAAAAGTATGACCTTGATAATGAAATATGCGGCCATTTTATTTGATATTTGTTATCAGTGCAAATTATACTGTGCAATATATAATATAGTGCAAAATATAGGATAAATTTCCTAATAACCCATGATACCTCCGATTGATCTGAATTTTTGTATACCTAAATTTTTGTATTTTTGTATTTTTTGTGTACAAAAATTCAGATCAATCGGAGGTATGGGTTATTAGGAAATTTATCCTATATTTTGCACTATGCGTTTCTTCTCTTTTGTTTCGCTTGTACCATATGGTTGAAGAAATTGCTCAGTTGAACTTTTCCTAGTGTATTTCTATCTATGCTATAATATTATAAAGAGGAAAGATTTGTATTTTTGAATTTTTGTATGTTATGAATAAACTCAAAAACTACGGGACCGATTTTGTAAATTCTAACTAACAGAAAGCTACAAGCGAGTAACATAGGCTATGTTTTGTTTATAGTACATCATATATTATACATACATTGCACCCGTGTGAAGCCGGGGCGCGTTGCTAGTGTTATATATTTATAGTGAAAATAAATAATTAATCATTAGTGGCTGTATAATATAGCCAACGACGATATTCTATCCACAATAATCTAGCTACACCGCGGGGTACTTGCTAGTGATGTGAATAAAGTGCTCTGAATTTACATATAGCAGGTGCATTCTGAAATATAATATATTGAAGGTACCAAACAATTACGGAACTCAAAGGAAACAACCACTCGTGACTAAACTATGCACGCGAAATCCACCTTTATGCATAAGGAATAAGTCAATATGTCGCTTGGCGGTATTTGTTTGATATATTATTTGGTACAAGTGTTAACACTTCGTATGTAGCAATGCATGTTTAATGGTGGTCACTTTGAGAGGACACGTCGTTCCCGGAGGAGGGCCTTTGAAATAGTGCGCGTTTCCATAGCAACACGATATTTGTAGATTTTGTTTTGGTTTTTTAGCTGATACCTGTTGTCTTTAGTTTTTGTGAAAAAAACGTAACTCAGTTACGTAATATTAAATGTGAAAGTAACTATCCGTTGTTAACGTTAAAAAATAATTTCTAACCGCTCATGCTCAAATTTTGCATAAAATAAGGGCAAAACAACAAATACACACTCATATAAAAGTGTGTATTTGTTAAGTAATTTGAAAAAAAAAACAATATTTAAAGTGTAATAAAATAAATAATAAATCTCGATTTAATCCGGTAAAAGATATTTTATTTAAAGTATTATAATTATTATCTACCTATACACAGGCTGTCGATCTATTACGTATATGTATTCATAGAAACAGAAGCACTTAACAACTTTTAGATGTTTAAATTAAATAACTTTTACCGTATTATAATGCAATTTATTAATTGTATTGTTTATTATCCGGACATTTAGTTTTATAGTCTTTTATTCGGACATAATCTTCCTCTCAGTCTTTTAAAACCTATTAAATTTATTAAAAATTGTGATTGAAATTTATTTGTTTAGTTTAAAATCAACATAAAATCACACTATAATTATAGTCGCACATTCACAGGACACGTTTTTAATTAAAATAGAAAATATCGTATATCATTAAAAATAGTAATATCCAACGTACAATGGAAACGCACCGTCAAGCACGAAACGTCTCCATACTGTCTTACCTAGCACTCCTTTGTAAGGGTCACACTCAATACCACCTCTGCATATTTCACCCACCGCGACCACAGCTCCCTCTAAACGCTATCTATATGTTGACCTCCCAACATAATTCTGCATCTCGCGAACGATATACCAAGCAAAATTCAACCTTAACACCTCAAAATAAGAGCTACATGATACATTTCGGTTGTAATGTTCCGTTGGTTGAGATAGGAAAGCCGAGTAGTGGTCGCGCTTGAAATATTAGCTCCTTCAGTCTTCCAGATGTATGCATTCAGGGGACCTTAGTACGTGAGATATAGATTTTGATAGCCTTTGAGTGGAATCGGTGCTTTGGCTCTTGTGCAGTTTTGGGTAATGATGCAAATTGATAAGGGAATTCGTACGTGATTTTAACTTGGCTTTTGAAAATATATTGTCTGTTACGAATACTTGTATAGAGGTTTTGTTTCACAATTTAAATATTTATTGTGACGTATAGACTGGTGATTTTGGAAATACAGACTGTTCGCGTAAAATAACAGCAGTGATTTGTATTAAATTTGATACACAACAATTGTTTACGGATTATTGGCAATTTTATATAGGTCTTGCCTGTAAAAATAATGATAAATGAAACGGACACATATTTTCGCTCCAAGCCCTGCTAAAGGTTCTACTGTGTAGGTAATAAACAGATTGGCAATGCATGTTGAGTTCCATATGTGTATGGGCGACGTTGTCCACTTACCATCAGACGAGTCACCTGCAAATTTTCCCTCTTCTTCTTCTTTTTTATTTGGGATCGGCGCAGAATGTTCTCTTTTTCCATTCTCTTCTTTCACTCGCCATATGATCAGTCACACTTCTCAAACACACATCATTCTTCACACAGTCAATTCATGTTTTTTTTGGCCTCCCTCTTCCCCCATCTACTTAAAACCATACCCATCAACTTTCAATTTCAAAACATTTTTAGATAATACATGTTTTTCATATCACCTCATAACATGCCCATACCAAGCCAAACGATTACCTTTCAATTTTTCATTCTCTGGCGCTACTACGCTTGCAAACCATGGCAATCAGATGGACCAATCACCCCCATGGTGTTTTTTTATGTTAGATATCGACAGACGAGCATGAGGTTCACTTGCACACACACCTTCATCAGTCAATGATGCGCTGTCGACCTAATTTTTCCTTCGAGTATTCGGAAATCCATAGACTGAATCCGAAACGCGCAAAATGCACTTCACGATTATTCCATCTATGACCCCCATGGTCTAGTCACTAGTGTAACCTTTGGGGCCGTCCATTAATCACGTGAGGTCGTTTTTCTCATTTTTTGACCCCCCCCTCCCCCCTGATGATATTTGGTGAGGTTTGGGACCACTCCCCCCCCCTCCCCCTGGATCACGTGTATTTTTTTGGAAGTCTATGTAAAGGCTATTTTTGACTGGAAAAAAATATTTAACAAATGGCGTTTTAATTCGAAAAACATTTATATGTATTTGCAATAAAATTAATGAATAATTAATTAATTAATTAATAAATTTTCGCGCCGTTCAAAATTTCGGTTCATAAATAGCGCTTTTTAAAAAAAAAATAAAATTAATACACGTGATGTCTAACGAGACCCCCCCCTCCCCCCTCGTGATGTTTCGTGATGTTTTCCGTACCCCCTCCCCCCCCCTTTTGAGCCTCACGTGATTAATGGACGGCCCCTTTATAAAATAAAATGAAATATATGATATTCTTCAAAGAGATATTCTTTTGCAACAATGACAGTATGAATACCTGACAAGAAGCTGCACGTCCGTGTCAGTTGCAGTGCGCGGGATAAGAGTTCTAGCGAGCGATCGATGACGTTTGACCCCCTTACCTGCCCAGCGGACGTCTTTGCAGTTAAGGGGAAGTTATTAATGAAAAAATCAAAATTAAAAATTATTGTCATGATTTTAAGTAAATACGAGTATCTACATTTACCAGATGCCCCGCTCTTCCGTAGAACATTTATTTAAAAAACAAACTTCCATTTAGAACATACCTCCGATCGATTTGAATTTTGGTATGTCCATGTATTTTGAAACGCTAATCAAGAATATGATATTTAAAATACCCGCAAATCTTTTTTTCAAGGTCAAACCTTGAACCTTGGTCGTTTTTCACGTTTATTTAAAAAAGTATGAATTTTTAAGAAAAATGTTTCCAACAAAAGTTGTAGCCCATAAAAAAAGATTGAGATTTTATGTGAGAAAAAATTAAAAAGGTTAGGTGAGGTTTTATTAATCGAAGTTAAATGAGTAGGATTCGGTTCTGTCACACAAGTCTCGCACAAAAAAAGAGTTTTTAATACTATTTTTTGGTTTAAATTTTTAAACTACCCCTTAACACCGATAGCCGAGTCTGCAATCTGCCATCTTTTATACAGACTTCCGAAATGAAGCCAGTTTCAATACACACCTCCGCTACTTGACTTTTCAATCGAGATCTGAATCTACATTTTATCTTCCATTTCAAGTATTTTTCTCGGCCATTGAAAGTATTAACGATTTATTAAAATACTGTAGTGCGTAGCTACGATATACCTAAATAGAAAACTAAGTAGAGCTTTCATGTTTATAATATACTTAATTTGTCGGTCTGTATATCTTTATAGTCATTAGGTACTACAATAATAGACCAGGCTTGATAATTTTTGGAACCAAAAAAAAAATAGTAGAAAGAAACCCATAGGAAAAGGAAGAAAATATAATAACAAAAAAATTCCCCGAAACTGAATGAAAACTTACCTTTTTATATACCAAATACATTGTAATTTATTTGATTTGAAATATTTATTTTTTCACCTTATTTTGACTTAATATCGAAATAGCACCCTAATTTTCAATCAAAAATTCTCGCGTCAAAATATCAGCTTTTTTAAAAAAGTCGGTGGGATTTTTATTTGTTGAAATCTTTACTTTCTGATGGTGTAAAAAAAATATACATTACTATGGTCCTGGAGCCCTGGTCTATAATGGCTACCGAGAATAATTATTGCAATGCGGGGAAGTGTGAAATTCGACTCACACTAGATTTTTTTGTATGTAGATATCGACAGATGAGCATGCGGTTTACTTGATGGTAGGTGATACCTCAGCAATAGAACATCAGTCAACCGTCTTGGGGCCCCCGGGGCCTTACTATAAGACCCGCCCAGCTTTGCGGGTTAACAATGGTTAAATGCACGATCTTTTATTTTTATTTAAAAAAATATGTAGGTAGGTTCAGTCATCAATATTATCTGCATCCTAAATTATGAATTTATTCAGGTTTACACAATTTTCTAAAATTTAAACTCAGTATATTGCGCTATGAATTTAATCTAATCTAGTATATTTACGACGCGCATCTTATAACAATAGAAAACAATATGTGTACATTTGCTTACTTTTATCCAAAATATGGAGCGGGGTATTGCGATGAAGCTTGCCAAATCGAATGCTTAGCTTAACGTTGAATGAGCGTTATGACGCGAATACACTGCGCGGGACGAACGAAGCTTCGCGAAGAGAGCACGCGAACGATATCATAATTTATTTATTTATCAAATACCTCCCTTGACGGGCTCGTTGGCGCGTATTGTAGAACAGGTGTTCTAGGTACGAAGGTAACTTGCACACCAATGGGTCGCGGAATCGATTCCCGCCGGGACGATAAGTTTATAATTTTCTATAAGCGTGTTTTCCCCACGTCTGATCACTTCCGGCATTAAATGGTTCATAAATTTAAAAATCGTGAAGTGCACATTGCTTGTTTCGGTCTCAGACCTCAGTCTATGGATTTCCGAATGCTCGAAATAAAGTTGGTCGACAGCCGCGCATCATTGACATATGTTCTGTGGTTGGAGTATCACCTACCATAAAGTGAACCTCGTCTGTCGATATCTAACATAACAAATACTTTAATAAATGGCCTTACTATAGAATATAATAGTACCCGATAATATTTGAAATACATTGTATTTTTAAGACTCCAAAAAAATGAAGTAAGTGGCTTAATGTAAACGTGGCATTATTTTGTTCAAATCGAGAGTATCTATGGTAAGGTAATTTGCATAAGGTTTTATGAATCTAATACATGTGTATTTATTTGTTTTTCCGATGCACCTTTTGTCCACAAAGGTTTTCGTATTGTAAGAGGTGAAATTGGTCCCGCAATTTTATTTAAGGTTTAAGACATTTACCGTTTTAAATACAAATTTATAGAGGCAATAATATAATTATTGATTCTTATTTTGAATACGTATCAATTCTAAATATATATCAATTGATATTATACATATCAATTTCAATTTTCATGATGATCGGATGAACGTCAATTTTAGCGCATATACATACCTATATACGTATAATATTAAAGTTTCCATTGTGATAGTACAATAAATAGAACAATGGATATAGATAACTCCTACACCATTAAATATTCGATTATATGTGATATTTCGGCTTTTAGAGGAAGCTTCAGGTTTAGTGCCTCTAAATGCTGGAATGACTTACCCCCACCTATTCGCAATCTCAATAGTATCCATAATTTTAAATATCAACTAAAAAACGTTTTGCTTAATTTACAGAAAACTCAATTTCCTTCTTAACGGTTCCCTTATTAATTAATATAATTTATAATATTATAATACTACTTTACATAACATGCCTTCAAGTTACCTCATTAATTCACCATAATCACTTCACCCACCATATTGTATCTATATCCCTCATATTTATTTATTTATTTTCTGTACTGATTGCTGATACTAACTTATTAAATTTACATTATTTATACACTTATACGAGTATAATTAATATAAATTTTAAATATAAATATTACTGTTTTTCTTTTCACATCTTGTAAAATAGACAGGACACACCGTTCAGCCAGGAAGCTACTGAAAATCAGTGTTAGAGGAATACTCCTTAACTTAAACTGAGTAGCCTTCCTTTTCATGGCAGCACACTGCCGCATAGATTGTTTGATTGTGGAAAATAGGATTTAGTTCTTAAACTTTATATGTTAATTTTATTTTTAAATTTCCCTTTCGTCCTTGATGTTTGTTCATAGTCGTTATCTTTGTATGTGCGTGTGTTTGCTGTGAATAAATGTCTATCTATCTATCTATATTTCCCTACCGATACAACTTGGGGACCTTCAAAAGGATTCCTTCCTTAAAAGCCAGCACACATCTGCAAAACCTATGGTGTTGCGAATGGTAATGGTTAAGTTCTATCAGCTGAGCCACAGGCTTTTCGAGTGGATGTAGCCATAGGCTTGTACAATACTTCGCTATTATTAAAATATTTAGTTATCTAAGATCAGTTTCACTGAACAATTAGATTTTCTACGATTCAATCTTGAGTTTATATTGCATGTACAGTGCTACAATGTAATATGAGCCACCTCATACTCTCATTCCTAGACTGACCCGCCCCCCTGGGAGGCAATGGGGGGACTGGACAGACGTCAATGCTTGTCACGTGAGAGCTTAAAGATGCCCAATGCACGTAGACGTTACATAGCGAAAAGTTACGGAAAATACTTAAAATGATTTTTACAAGTAGGAAGTTTTTATGGATTACTTTTTTGTTTTATACTAAAGTTTGAATTTGGAATTAGTTATATATATATAGATCAAAATTACATATGTATATTATATAATACATATTATGTTACGTGTTAAATTATGTAGCTTTAAGTTAATATTAAATTAAAGTACATATTAATCAGATAGTAGAATTAGTATGACGGGCTCGTTGGCGCGTTCGGTAAAACACCTGCCGTGCGCATCGATGGGTCGCGGATTCGAATCCCACCGGGACGACATGTTTATAATTTTCTGTAAACATGTCTTCCCCACGTCTGGTAACTTAGGGCATTGAACGGGTTCCGTTCGGGGTTAAATTCCGACCGGGTTACGTTCATAGGTGGAAAAAACATGAAGTGCATATTGCGCGTTTCGGTTTCAGTCTATTGATTTCCGAATGCTCAAAGTAAAATGTGTAAACAGCGCATCATTGACTGATGTTCTGTGGCTGAGGTATCACCTACCATCAAGTGAACCTCATGCTCGTCTGTCGATATCCAACATTAAAAAAATAGTAATTTTATTACTTTAATTTATTTTATTCTATCTCATAAGGGTAAGGATTGGAAGTTAAATATTTAAAAAAAGTTAATTTAATAAATATAGTAACCAGTAAAGATTTATTTATTTAGAAATCTCGATTGTAGTTTGCTACAAAAAGGTTTAAATAATGGAGCTATATACATAGATTCCTTCCACCTCAATTCAAAAGTTAAGTAATGGATTTTCCATCATCAGACCAAAGTAACTAAAAATAATTTACAAAAGCACCGAAAGAACGAACAAGACGAATTCAATAAAAAATTTAAGATCATAAGCAATATTAAACTCTACCTTATTTAAAAAACAAGAAATTCAAAACAGACAGTCAATAGAGGTGTAACGGGCATCAATAACACATTTGTACGGTGGATTAATTATTTCACGCCTAACGCGTGCAGATGGAAAGCGGGCGACAAAAACCTTCAGCGGTGGGCGGGCGGCGAGATTTATATAGACGCAACTTGCGAGTGCTGGCGATTATACAACTTTGAAAGTATTTCAGTTATTTCGTAACGAATAAATGTAGAAGAAATTTACATTTTGCAAATCTAAATCTAATATATAAAATTTCCATGTCACAATGTTAGTTACCGTACTCCTCCGAAACTGCTTTACCGATTTTCACCAAATTTTATATGCGTATTCAGTAGATCTGAGAAACGGCTACTATTTTTCATACCCCTAAGTGATAAGGGTTGTTCAACCTTAATTTTTTTTTTAATTTTTGGACGAAATTTTTTGTTTTTATTTTTTTATAACGTGGCATTAAAAAATACATACAACCCTAAATTTTCACTCTTTTATTACCAACCCCTGATTTTTTTTGTCAAAAAATCTAGACCCGTGCGTGCTTTTTTTGTTGTGTTTGTTATTGTCAGGAGAAGGTTCTTATGAAAGAAAAAATTAAGAAAATTGCGCGGAAAATTAGATTTTTTTTAGAATACTTAACCACCATATTATTTCTAATGTAACCATAGCGCTTTTACAATCCAAACTTTTGACATAACATTGACAGAATGCGTGCTGCGTATTCCTTATCGTCAATAAGGATTGAAATCAATATTCGTAGTTAAGACAGGACAACGTCTGTCGGGTCCGCTAGTAAATAATAAAATCCCTTTTAACTTTTAAAAAGAGCAGGTATTCATTATATTAGATGACCTAAGTGCTTTACATCAAATAATACATTGAATAAAACGAACCAACAATTTAATGTCATATGGAACATGGTGTAAAGTTGCAGCTCCTAAAAAACATTTTGTAAAACAAAAACTTGGCGATCCGTCCGTTCAACGCCCTTGATTTGAGAACTGGCTGTAAAAGCATTTAATATGTATTTTTTATTGATGTTCATAAGTGTACATTGTGTCACCTAAAATAATAAATGATTTTGAATTTTAATTAATATTATATTTTTTTTCCTCAGATTAATTGTTATTTAATCTAAGTTTTTTCAGACATATTAATGTGGTCTCAAATTAGGCACATTATATGGTCATACTTCTAAACACAAATAAATTCCAAGGGTTCTATTCTTGTGCCAAGCGACCCTTATGTATAGCTATGAACGAGCAACAAAATTATAAAGGGGTAAATAAAACAGAAAGCTTACACAAGTCATAAATTTGATTTATAGAGATTAAAAAAGGCGCTTTAGACGCGGCTCGAACGAAAATTTTCGGTACGACGGATCGACTTGATGTACGGTCTGAATGATTCTCACATTGTTTATTTTTTTTTTTAATAATAACGTATTTTAGAACAATTATATTATGTATCAAAGTTGGCGTTTTAAATACCAAGTTTATTTCTATCTAAACAATACGACATGAAAGTAAGACCGAAAAGACTAAAAATATTACATCACACTTCAGTGATATTTTTATTCCCAGAAAACTAACTACTAATAATATTTTTTTAAAATCCCCTGTTCCTATCTACTTTCAACTAGTGCGACACCGTGTATGGTTCTCGTCTGTATGGTACGAATATTATTATTTTACTTAAATTAGATTTACGTTAATTTTAGAGTTTTTGAACATAAATCTTAATTTTTAATTATTTTATACAATAAGAAATACCAAAGGAATAAAAATCGCCAAATAAAATTTAAAAATAATATAAACTTTTTTGCAACTCGTACACTTCATCGCTGTCGATGCCGCCGTCAGTGGGGGTAAGAAAATTTACCGCCACCGACATATTTCAGCCGCGCTAATCCACCCCTTAATGCGTCGCTTTGTTTACCTGCTGACCCTACAACATTTAATGAACGATTATTTTGCACGTACCGTTCGCAGATTCATGTTCTATTTCAATTGTTGATTGAAAAGAAAATTGGTGTGGCTTTAAAAAAGTATATAAATAAAATACTTTATAACGGATTAAAACGTGATTTATATTATTACAGTAAATATCAACTCCGTAAATATAAATCGTGTTTATTAAGTATTTTATTTAAATGTGTGATACTCGCGTTAATAAAGGCAATAGTATATACTATGTTATTTATTTGTATATTCAAATATGGTTAAATACTTTGTATTATTTTTGTATGTACGTACCTACATAGACGTCAGATTTGCATACAAGCTTTGGTGCTTGTATAGTACAAGTAGCTACTTATACAAGTTTATTGCCGTTAGAAGTGATTTCGGTCTGGGATAAGTGATAACATATCTTTTGATTCTAGTACTGTCTTTTAATAACGCGAGTATCACAATTTAATAGTATTGATCTATTTAGTTTCATAATTATTTATCTATTTAATTTGGCAACTTATTTAAAAACTTTAAGGTAAAAAGGGGTGAGTCAAAATAAGTTATTGATATGATTCGATAGTTAGTACACGTTAATATATATTAGGGTAGAAAGGAGGTGAGTCAATATTGCGTGTTACAATGTCTACAATTTAATAAAAAAATATAAATTAGGAACAGCAAATTACTAAAAGAATAAAAAGAGCTGAGTACAAAACAAAACACATATTGACTCATCCCCTTTTACCTCGACACCACAGATTTAATCACTACATAGTGACTAAATGGTGATGGTATGAGTTGTCTGATTTGAATTATCACAAAGTTGCCATATTAAAGCCCATCTATTCCTACGGATTATGAAAGCATTGATGAAAGTAGAAGAAGCGAAAGTGGTATGCAAGTTTCGGAGATATATGGAATTCCGTGATCTCTGCCTACCCCAATGGGAAAGAGGCGTGATGTATATGTATGTATGTATTCCTACGGAAGAATATGTAATAAATCAAGTTTAAACCGGTAAAAGTTACCTTATTTAGGTGTGTGATACTCGCGTTATTAAAAGACAACATTACCATTTAATCATGCCAAAGAATATACCACACCTTCATTTCGAAAACAATGTTGAAAATAAACAAAGTGTATTAGGTGAAGTATTCTGAGCGTGCATTCTAAAAAGCTCCGTTGAATTTAATATCTGTTTAGTTGTGCTAAAACCTATTATAATTCTCAGGGACCGCACAGTGCTCGTAAAGAGGGCTATACACTTGCAGTTTTTGTCTAGTGAGCTCGTGGTCACCGCATAGTTAAGGGGAAGGTGTTTTTCTTTGAAATTTTTGTTAGTACAAAAAACAAGGCGTAAAACTTAAATAATAAGATTTGCATTGCTAGTTTAGTCTACTTTCTTAATGAGATCTATTGGTTTTTTTTTGGCTTAAAAATTGGATTTGTTTTACTTGCTTAATAAAGCCTAATTTTGAAAATGAACCTTTTGGATTAAAAATTGGATATTATTTGCTAAGTAAAGTTTAATTTTGAAAATGAACCGTATTTATGTTCAAAATTTTACTTGTTATGTTAGTTTATTAGATCAGTAATTTGTTAAAACTGCTCTTAATTCTCATATATTATTTATAACCAGGGACTGAATACCGGTAAATTTACTACGGGAGTTAAATTGAAATAATAAACGTTTTTGTTAATATTCTTTCGTTTTAATAATATTTACTGAAAAAAATTGTGTGGTAAGTTTAGTGTGTATCTCAGTCATATACGTATTTTGGAAAATAAAAACTAGCCTGCTTCAATCCTTGTTTATAACCATTCAAACCACGAGATATAGAGGCAGTTAACATTATATAACCGAAGAGTTCTTAAAAAAATCATATTATCTCGTCCGGAGAACCTATTGTTCTATATAAAAACGACAATTTTTTTTAATTTATTTGTTTCACTCCTCGGAATATACACTAGTTTTTATTGTTAAAATTAGGTCAAACTTAATAACTACCACGCTCGGTGTAATTCCTAATATTAGTGAGCACTTTTTCATAAATTAAATCTGTAAAATAACCTCCCCTTAACAGGTGGCCAGGTATTTAGTTGAGTATTTATAGAGGCGTGTTTAAGAGTCTGAGCCAGCACCAGATCTCCCCCCGATATTACGTGAATATGTGACTCCTGTATTGTGCCGGCGAGCGATACTGATAATGTCCATCGACTTTAGCCTATTTTCACTTTAGACAATATCTGCTTTGTCTTAATAGTTTCGCGTTTTTCATGGCGGAGATATTCTTGTACTAAATAGTAAAGAATTTTACTAAGGAGTATGTCAAATAACCACCATACTGTCGCTTAAATATTTTTAGTGTTATTTATATGTATCTCTTTCTAAAATTAAGTGATGAACAAAGATGAAACATTAGACAGTGGTAAGTGATCTCCTGCACTCATAGATATTTTATTTTCTTTAATCTCCAGAGATTTTTATTTTTATTTTTTTTTTATTTATTTAATCTCCAGAGAACGATCATTTGACTGCGTTTCACCGGATGGTAAGTGACAACGCAGTCTACAATGGAGCATGATCATTCCCTGACAAGTGCCTATTCACATTTGTCTTGATTACAAGTTGACTGCCTCCGGACCGGAGGTCCTGGGTTCAAATCCCGGGGAAACTAAATTAAAAATAATTTTTACGGTCGGGGAGGGCACAGATCACCAAGAATGATCAGTGAAACAGACACAGAAATGGGTCTGCCCCGCCCACTAGGGGACTCGGGGTTTCACTTTTTTTTACAATAACAGTTCGATTCTGGCTATGATGGAAAATTACGCTTGCCTTTGCTTTATCTAATTATTCTTGACAGAGAACTATGTTTGTAGAAGGACATAGAGAATTCCAGATCGAACTTTATTTCGTTATTCATCCCATACCATTCCATTAAATAGCTCAGACCTTAAGAAATTGATCAATGTAGTAGTAGCGTGATTAGATCCCGCGACACATCGAAACGCAAGACAGGTGCAACACTCGCTGAGTTATTCCATGCTAAAACATTATTTAGCTTTGTTCAAGTCGATTACAAAACTCAAGGCGGGCGGGTATGCAAATATGAAATATGAAAATGAAGATGGCATGTAATAAAAATGATATAGAGGGCTCCATAGTGCCATTCCGGCGGGAGAAGTCTCGTCAGGTTTATACTCGGCCGTCTATCATACCCTGACATGCCCCCCAGAAGGGGGGAGCCGGGTGGAGTCCACTTCAGATTTATTATTGCAATGTTGACGCGAGAAGTTTTATATTCGAGGATAGCGGTATGTTTTTGTCTTGGAACGATCTTAAGACGAGTTATGAAATAAATTCTGTTGAGAATTATTTGAAAATGCAATCTTGACCTTTTTTTAACATAGTGCGGCAAATGAGTGATCTCCGCTGCCCATGAGCATTCGCAAGAGTGACGAGTGTGTTGCCGGTCTTTTAGGTAGGAGATAGGTAGTTTCTTTCTTACTCTAAAATGGCATCTCGGGAATTACTAAAAGTATTCCATATTTATCTATATGCAAGATGTATAGCAACAGAGGGCCTAGTACGAACAACTTGCGAAAAAGTATTCGTATCGTCGAGCTGTCAATGGTATGAAATTTCAAATGATTTCTCATACAACTGACAGATGGACGATTCGAATACCTTTTCGATAATTGTTCGTTGTCACCCCTCAGAAGTAAGTTACCACTATCAGGATTAGATTACTTGACTTGATTTTGACGGGCTCCTTGGCGCGTTCGGTAAAACACCTTCCATGTCTTCCCCACGTCTGATAACTTCGGGCATTGATCGGGTGGGAGGAATATCGAAATGCCGACCGGGTAACGAACCATCGTTCATAGATGGAAAAACCGTGAAGTGCATATTGCGTGTTTCGGTTTCAGTTTATGGATTTCCGAATGCTCGAAGTAAAAAGTAGGTCGACGGCGCATCATTGACGATGTTCTGTGACTGAGGTATCACCTACAATCAAGTGAACCTCATGCTCGTCTGTCGATATCTAACATAAAAAAAACTTGAAAATTATTATTATTCGTAATTTTCATAGTCAACGTAATAAATGTGTAACAAGCATTCACAATTTGATTGATAATTGAAATACATATTTCTTAAAAAAATAATTATTATAATAAAAAAATTGTTATAAAACTAACGCCATGAACTGTAGTGACATCTACATTCTTCGCCTTCAATCAGTACAATTACGTCAATAATCCTGAATCACACAAAGTTTCTGCACTGATATTTACACCTTACTTCCTCTATAGTCTACAGTACAAACCGTAATATCAAATAGCCCTTGAATATGCATGTATGGTATATAATTTCTTTCAGAAGGATATTTATTGAATAATTAATAACTTCAGCGCCATCTATCGACATTTTAGATAAATACTTTGAAAATCCTGACTTTCATTTACATACAAAACAGAATTTATAACTACACTATCAAAGTTTGAAGTATAAGATTCCATAGTATTCTTATTTTTTTCTGGAGGAGAATGTAGATTCATTAAAAAGTTATATTTATTATTTAATAAGCATTTAAGAGTGATTTTTGAGAAGAGTTAAAACTGAACAGGGGATGGGTTTTTTTTTTCTTAAGTCTGGTAATTTTGAAAACTATATTACGTTCGGGTAACCGATTGTACATGTGTTTTTTTGGGACATGAGGATTTCACTGATCAAAAATGATGCATTACCTTGCATTCTCTACCCAGTACCCACCCTGCCTGAACGAAACAACTTTGTTAAATCTTGTTGCCCGGGATTTGAACCTGGGACCTCTGATGTCCTCCTCCGCCAAGCTACGAAGACGGTGCGTAGGTATGTTAGTACTAGCTGATCCGTACCCACTTTGCTGTCGCTCTCAAAATCAGTATTTTTTCCCTCATCGTTATAATTTGGCTCAATTCACTCAATATCCATTTAAATTATATGTTATTCTGATATACAATATAAACAATAATACTGTAAAGTTTCATCAAATCCATTCAGTAATTTTTGCGTGAAAGACCACAGTAAATGCAATTACCAAAATAAAGGAAAAGGTCTTACCTTAAAGCAAGAGCGGCATAAACAGGGTGTTTCAACATTATCCATAATCTTAAAAGCAATATTGTACTTGTTAGAGTAAATATTTTGATGGCTAGTACCACCACAATGCCGTGAATCAGATTGTTAACGTATAAATCCATCCACACTGAGTAAAACAGTTCATACATATTTTGTTACGGGTTTTAAATCGAGGTACGTGCGTCCGTTAGTAGGGTGGCTATGAATGGCTGTCTGAGTCAAGATAATTATTATTTCGTGTTTATTGATGTAATATGCGATGCATTCTTTCGTATCTAAATTATATTTTTCTTGAAGCATGCGTCAACTCACCTAATAGTAAGTAATTGTCTATAGTCATCTGCAACACGTTGCCGGTGCGCTATCGGCCTTTACAATTGAATTCTACAGATCGAAGAAATTTGTCAATGTATACCAATTAACATGAGACTGGAAAGCCGTGAAGTGCAGATTAAATATTCTGATTTCAATAAATTTGCAAAAGCTCGAAGTTAAATATAGGTTAATAGCGAACTTATTGATGTTTTGTGGCTGAGGTAAAATTTAGTCAATTGTTGTTTTATCTGTATGTTAAGTCGTTTCAATCTTACAAATTACGCAATAGATTTTAAAATTATATTATTTAGAGGATTATTTTTTAATGTTTATATAAATGTCTTTTACTACTTAGGTTTCCTTTCAGGATGTTTGTCTGGAAGTGATAGTATATTCCAAGTTCGAGACTTATTTTAAAATTATGTTTTGTTTATGGAATAGGGAACACCTGATGGAAAGTGTTCAACGCTGCCCACATAAGTACATTCGTAATACCGAAATGCTTGCAGGAATGTTTGTAATAAAATTTTGTTTGAAATCCTATCAGATTTTTTAACATGGTCACCCTACAGTGGCATAGTTGCCACTGTTTACGTTACTGCGTGAGATCGCTCGAACAATTCGTCATCGGCCGAATGAATCTCTCAACACCTCACTAACTTCGCTGAGATGTAGAGTTATGCGCCTCGTAGAGTGAGCGATATAAACTAGACAGCAAGTGCTACATAGAGCGTAAAGAGGGGCGCAGTAGGACTATTGAATTTTATTTTATTTCCCATTTTTCATTTTTTAACATACATAACACTTTAAATTTTTTCTTGTATTTTATGTTAAATGCTGTAATTTGGTGTGAAAGCTAGGATTAGTTCACATACAACATAAAAATCTAAGAGACAGCATAATAAGCCAAGCTCATAGATCTACACGCCCTAACCTAACACTCTCTCTCATCAGAGCGTAGTGTTCTGCGTGAAACCTAGTCTTAAGTTCTCTATAAAACCTTAATCAAAATGTGTGGCTTGGCCGTTTCGAAAGAGTGACGTAGACTCTCCTATGGGCTCATGAACAGAAAATAATTCACTAACTAGGTGTTAATTTTGTGCCAATAGGTCCTTGAGTAACGAAATGGCCAAGACACTCATTTTGACTAAGATGTAGGACTTGTAGAGAACTTAAGACTAGGATTCACGCATACAATGAGATAGAGTGTTAAATTAGTGCATGTAGCTAGGAGCCTAGCTCTCCATAAGATCTGATAACTTTACATTACAAGCAATATGTACCTACTCGTCTTAGCTTTATTTTACATGAACATGTTTTTAGTGGTTCCTTCTCTCTCTAAATTGCGTTCAATTTATTAGTTAATGACTAATTCCGGGACCTGAATTTATATGTCACGTTAGTTCGAGCATCAGTTACCGCCGGTTACTGTCAATTATCGTGATATTTGACCGGCATCTCCAAGCCTGGCAATGCATCTGCAAGTCCAGCAATGCACCTGCAAGTCATCTGGAGTTGCGGATGTTCATGGGCGGCGGTGTTCACTTTCCAGAGTGGGGCGCAGGCTCGTATACTATGAAAAATAGACTCTTTTAAGGACTTTCTAGTATATCACATAGTATGCGTCTATATCGTTATAAAGTTTATAATGCAAGCTCTTAATCTTTCTGAGTCGTGTCGATCTACACCTGCGCACGCGCACGGCGACTGACATGCGATATGACTGGGCACTGTAGCATCATTCTCACTCAACTTATTTATTCACAATTATAACTCATTAGTTATGTGCATTAGTTAATGCTTTATTTATCGCATTAATTTCAAAATCTGACGGCACACAAAGTTAGAAATAAAATAACTTTAATTTGAACTATATACATTTCTAAAATTTGGCGTCACAGTGGTTGAGAATCTCTGTTCTACAGTTTCATCATCACTTAAATAATATTATAAAGTTAATACGCCCGAGATAATTACATAAGGCTTATATTACGGCGTTTAAATGTGTACATATTAGCGGGGATATTTAAAATAGCATCGGACAGTTCACTGGGCACATTTTCATTAATTAATACGTTTGCAACATCATTCCGTTTAATGGGGAATAATTTCAAATTAAAACGAATTCCACGTATTATCGGTCAGGTGAAATTTATTTGCAATTTTGAAATATCCAAAACAGAAGTGGGGATCTTTATAATTATTAAAATAATTACACGACGAACGAACAGTTAACGACCGCAATCACGGCCAGATGTGAATTAACGGCATTCATTATCAGCAAAAATGAGCTTATATTTATTTGTTTTGCCGCAAATGTCAAAACCGTGTCACACCGCAAAAACTAGACAAATCCGGATGTTACTGGACTTTTATAGTTTGAACGTGACGTTACAAAAATAGTCTTCCAATGCTTCACAAATGTGGTCGAAATTTATAATTATAAATCAACTTTTTACTTAAATGGTTAGTACTTAGTAGTAGTTCTCCCTACGAGAAGTTGCGGCGAGACGATAAAAAAAGGGATTGTCATATGAAACCAAAATACGTCTGAAAAAAATAAAGGTAATTTTAATGCGATCTAAGTATACAATAATTAAAAAAAAACTTTTAAAATAACTTTTTTGACACTATATGTATATGTATACGAATCACAATTAATTTATGACGGATAGTAGTAACGTCTTAAACAAACTTTTGCTATGAGATCAATCGATTAAAAATCATTATTTTGAATGGGGGGCAAGTGGGACATAGGGGATACATCTCACGTTTTCTGTGTTTGTTTAACTAATTATACAGGTAAATGATCGGTATTTTGTATACTACCAACATCTTTTTTAATTTTTTCTTCTCCTGAATTTCAACATGGGACCTCCGTTTCTTAGCTTTACGCGCAAAGTCGAACTGTAGAATTTCTTGAAAGCTTTCTTATGTAGAAGTAATCATTGAAACTTATGCGACTTGAAAATGATTAAAACAAATTACTAAGTTCTATTTAATAAAGTTATTAGTAATAGGAAATGCTTTATGCATTGTGGGAGGTGCAATGCGGTGATTCAGCTCACTCCAAGGTCAGAGAGCCGGTTCTGTCATACCCACTACATCTAGGAGTGAGGCGTATTTATCGTAACAGATATAAATCACAGGTATTCAAGGATAACAGATAACACTTTTTCCTGCGATTGTGATATAGCTGTTATTGAAAATATCATGCAATACTAAATAACAACTGTCCAAAAAATACTAGTAACAGCCAAGCCGTTACAAAACATCTGTGATTGTTACCTGTCTCACTTAATCATCTTTGATTGTCGCGTGCTAAAACGAGATGCACCTAGTATTTATTATCCAAAAAATACAATTGGAAGTTTTACAAGAAGGTAATAATGTTGAAAAGTCACTCCAAAATGTTATCGTATTATCTGTAATTCCTATAGTATTTGAATTTGAAACAGACTGTTATTTAACAACAGATATTTATATCTGTTATTATTGAGTAACTCATGACTAACTACATCCCTCTTGACCCCCAGGATTCGTCTTGAGGGCTGCGGGGTCGCTTCGGCGTTCTACTGCAGCCAGTGAATAAAACCTATATCTGCTGTACTTCACTAATAATATTTCAGCAAATCCATCATAAATAATAACTGTTTCCGTATCAAAAAAGCGGAATCGATGACAATATCCATTCGCGCGCCACTGATTATAAACAATGGGTTTTCAGCTAAAACTTTGTTGCAATTGTTCAATTATTCAGGAAATTGATTGCGACTCTCACGTCGTTTGTAGGTAACATTTACATACCGCAATGAAAAAAAATCGTTAATATTTAAATAGATTTTTTTTTTCTGCCAACTTTGTAAAAAAATCAAATCAGATAGATAAAAAAACCTTTCACTCTGCCATAAAAATAAATAGTATTTTATCTGGTAAAAGTTATTTAACCCACATGTGTGATACTCTCTAAAGAGAGTAGGACAAATCGGTTAGAATAGATGGCGTTAATATGTGATATTTCAAATCAGACAGCTGTCACCTTAGTCTTTCCGTGACCACGGTTGCTGAAAAGCACTTGAATCCGGTATAAAATATTTTATTTAGATGTTTACTTATTTTACAAGTCTCTTACTTCATTATCCCTACGCAAGAAATAATAATATTTACGTATATTCGATGCTTATTATTCAGGTATATAAACCCATAGACGTATACTAGATAATAAAAATATTTAAAAGTGCTATATAAATTGAAAAAGACAAAATTAAAACTTACTTGATGTCAATTATTTAGCGTTCAGAAACCGATACACCCCCATCCAGTGCTTATAAAAGACGTTGTCAGGAGAAATCTGAGCGACGATAATGATACCTTTATTTCAGTTAATATGTAATTCATATTTGTTGGGATACATAATTAATAGTAAAAACGTCATAGATAGAACAAATTTACAATACAATTACAATGTAAAATAATATGTAAAGTCCAGTGTCTCCAGATTGGACATACAAAAACTTCTGGTAACTCTTTCGTGATATGATAACACGGTGCATCATAGAAGTTACTTTTTTTCTCATAATGACGCAAATCTCCGTAGAAAATACCTGAGACATAAAAAACATAAATCAAAAACTATAGAGTAGTTCGAATCAAAAACAAATGATAGATAAAACACCGCATTAACGTCACGCGAATTAATGATAAACGCCGCTAATGTCAAACACAAAGCGAATATATTCAAAATGGCGCGACAAAGCGTTCATTATATTATCTCCCCAATAAAATCGGTGATGTTCTAAATTTCCCAAATTTATTTATTTATTGCTTTTATAATACGTCCGAGTATATATCACGGGCCTGTCATAGTGGCGGGCGATAATGCAAAATTTGTGGGTTCTTAGTGCTATGGAGTCGTCGTTATTCTAATATTTCTATTAATTAGCTTATCTTTGAAATAATTTTAAGAATTGGCTTATTGTAGAGCAACGAATTTAGTATTAGCATTCTTGAAAGTTGATTTAATAAAATGCAAATCCATCCTATACTGTTCTCAGTAAAACAGAGCAACATGTCAAAAAATTTACGGATAGGCTATGAAAAGAATTCCGAATAACATTTTAAGATTATATTGTACACAGTAAATTTAATAACATATGCACAAACATATCCAACATGTGTTTAATTTACCAACATCCGTTATCACTTAATCAAGAAATAGATGGTACAAATATAAAAATAATAGGAGGGATATCTTCTTAAAAACGAATCAGAAGTTTTTCCTTCTGATTACACCTGGAAAAACTTAAATAATGACGACTCCACAGCATCTAGCTGTGCCACGTTCGCCGGCAGCATCGAAGTGTGCTAGTAACGAGAGGCGTCACAATAATTCTCCTGCATGACAATGCTATACCAGTTTGATTCATCCCGCTTACAAATGAGGTTATCATTCGCAGCAATGTCGACTTGTTATAATGAATTTCGCTTTTGTCACGCGGCCGTTTTGTGGCTATTTCGCGTTTGGGAGATAAATTGCCGTGTTTTATTCATTGGTCGTGATAAACATTGTACTTATCGTAATCATAAAGGTATAAAATAGGAAACGGATATCATGTAGAATGTGCTTGGACATTTACATTACAGTGGCAAGTGGTTCGCCTGATGGTAAGTGATCACCGTCGCCCATAGACATCCGCAAGTAAGACTTACAGATGCGTTGCCGACCTTTAAGCTCATTTCTTGAAAGTTTCCAAGTATCGGTTCGGAAAAAAATGCCGACAGCTGGTTCAACATAGCACATAGCTCTCCTCAGGCTATGGTACTATCATAAAGTTAGCCTCACACTATCTAATTATAAATCGGATCGGATCGGATGTAACATTTACTTTACGTTTGGTATCAGGATGCGCGAGCGCAAGCGGCAGTGTCGGAAAACATTTACACTCCAACTAATAATCAAAACTAATTGAAAATAGGTATTTACCGCCTTGACATGACAAATGTTACTTACACTTCTTAGAAGCAGCATATCCTTCTATCAACTTTGTAGGTAATATTCAAATATTTTTATATCAAATTAGTTAGTATAGTTCTTTAAATTTAATTCCACTTATATTTCATACAACACGGCTTCACACGGGTGTAATGCAGATGTACTATACACACTATGTTACTTGTGGATAATGTAGCCTTCTTAAAATCGGTCCAGTATTTATTGAACTTATTTATAACATACAAAAATACAAATATTTCTTATAATATTAGTATAGACGATATAGATATAGATAAATAAACAACATACAGCAAAACGAACAATTAATTAATTTAACATAGTTCTCAAACCAATGATTTCTTAATCAAGGCACAACCCTGTCCCAAGAATTCCATTACCACATCAAATAAACTATGCCCTCACAATAAATTCATCCCTCCATAAATCGTCGCACATGCTAAAATAAGATAGACACATTGGTACATGGCGTCAAGTCAGCAGTGCCCTTATCACGCTGTTATTTACGGCCTGGCGTGAATTATGGCCAATTTACAGCCAGTCATTAAGGCCTTAATGGCCTCAAGGTGGCTGTGTGAAAAGTTGGATAACTTGGACGGCGTCAGCTCTTTCAATGATGTACTGTAGTTTCATCTTGCGACTGAAGACTAAGGAGTTTTGGAGCGGTGTGTGTTTAATTGCGGCTTAGTGTCAGATAGATGTTAAGGGTTATGGATAAGATGTTAAGTTCAGGACAGCCTGTGTTGTATGAATTTATTTGAAATATAGAAATAGTGCGAAATAACTAACAGAACTACATAAACACACTTAAATAAAATACTTTATAACGGATTAAAACGTGATTTATTATATATATTATTGCCTTGACTGTGCGAATTTGCTATTAAAAAGAACTACAACAGCTAGACGAATTTCTACTAACTGTATATTGATAGATAGAAAATTTATTAAGAAACAATACCACTTAAGTCTAATACAATATCCCCCTTATTCATAAACGTATTACAAGCGTGATATAGTTAAAATATTACTTATGTTTTGTTTCTTTCGTTCTGTAGACATTTTATACTCAATAGAGCGAGACAATATTTCAACTATATCACGCTCAAAATACGTTTATGAATAAGGCCGTATGTGGTTATGTCTAATTTAATAAAAAAAAAAACGAAACGATTTCATAAAATAAAATATAAAGAAAAAGCAAACAACAGTGGCGCCATCTGAAACGGAATACCACTCAGCATACGTTGGGGCTCAGCATAAGCCCCAACACTGATTTTTAGTGGTTCCGGTGGAGTGGCGCGCTAGCACAAGCAACAGAAATATAAAACAATATAGTGTGAAGTAATTAAAACATACATTTTACAATATAATTAAGCTAGATATAAATAAAATTAATATTACTAATCAACAATCATACGGAGTACCTACGAATTTTTTAGATATATTTTTTTCTAGCATTGACATATTTAATACTGTGTATTGACATTCCATAACCATTGGGTTTCTAGTGTTTTTTCTGCATCGTTGTGTTATAGAGAGAGGCGAATTCCGAGCAAATAGTGCAAAATTACAAAATAATTAATGCAGCTTCACCACTTCTTCCACTATTGTTTATATTATAATAGAATTTACTTCACGTTTAATATGATATTATTATAAGAATAAGGAGTTCACGCGATGCGCCTAAAAACAAACAATTATCAATTGGGGGGGCGCTAAATTAGCAATTACTTCACCGGATCCAACCGTGCTATTATCTCGGTTCGCCGTAACTCCTCACTAACTGTTATTGCCATCATTCCAGCTTGATTTAGACAGAACGTAACGGCACAGTCGCGTCACTTTTACCAGAATTTCTAAAATGTAGACTTAGCTATGACGTAGACTTGTCTTTGTCAATATATTCTCCTTATATATCCTTGAAAAACGATATCGTTTAATTCAACACTCATTACCACAATATTATGGCGCATGTTAAGACGAAATATAAAAAAAGTCAGCCTTACTTAATGTTCTTGTAACAAGTATATAGATTTTGAATTACTCCTCAAAACTAGAAAAGGAGTAAGAAAACTAACTCGACACCAAATTTCTGATATCGACGAGAACACTCTTACAATTTGCCTGGTCTTAGGATTAGATCTAGTCAGCTAGTAGGGCATGGGTCAGACGTATTTATGTGTCTGTTTCACTGATAATTTTCCTTTACAGGCAAGTAAATAAAAAACATTATTTATTAATTAAAGTTGAAAATGAATGAAAGTTGCCTTAAAAAAATAGAAATAAAAGATGCTGTCTATCCAGTATAAGTTCTATAGAGCGTCACAAAGATTTGCTATATCCAGGCAGATAAGTGAGTTCATTATTCCGGAATGACCAGACACCTTGATATTGTTATCTTTCACCCGAAACGAGACAATCTTACTTACTTAATGAACTGAAACTCCTCTAAATAATGTTTTTTTTTATATATTATTATGATTATATTTATAAACTAGTAACATGCCCCGGCTTTGCACGAATGCAATGAAAATGTACTGTACACAAAAAAAAATTGCACATTTCGAAACCATTTCTTTCCTTGTAACAAATCCTATGAGTGCATGTGAAGCTGAAGGACTGGAGCCAAACCAGGGAAGTGACTTTCAGATAAGACACTATTTTTAGCATACCCATTTACACGATGTAGTATGTTTTTAAGTGTATCGTGTTTAGGGTTACCATATATAGATTTCAGGATTTTTGGACTCTTCTCAGGATTGCGGCTGGATTTTGCAAATCTCAGGAAATGTCAGGAATAGAATTTTTAATAAACCACAGCTTACATTCCAATAAAAAGTTAAATAATATTCCTTTGGTAATAATTGCACAATTAAAATCAATACTTATTAAGAAGATCCGCAGTAAAGAAAATATTACTACGTTTTATAAATTGTTAAGTAGGTACGTCTGAGAGAAAATTCTGAAACTGTAAAAAAATCTCAGGATTTTTCAATGGAAATCAGGCCTTTCCTCCGGACTTTTAATTTTTTCATCTGGTAACCCTAATCATGTTAGACACGGAAGACATAAAGAGATAATCGTTCGACAAAATTTTGTCGTAGGAATGTAAATTCAAATAAATTAAATTGCATACAATTGACAGATCGATAGGAATACTTTCTCACAAGTTGTTCTTGTATGAATAAATAATTTCAAAATTATTTTATTGTACACCCACGATATACATGCTTAATAATTTATAAATAAATTAGTACAATAAGGCTAGGCATTTCATAGATGGAAAAACCGTGAAGTGCACATTGAGCGTTTCGGTTTCAGTCTATGGATTTCCGAATGCTCGAAGTAATAAGTAGATCGACAGCGCATTATTAACATCTGTGGCTGAGGTATCACCTACCATCAAGTGAACCTCATGCTCGTCTGTCGATATCTAACATAACAATGGCTAGACTAGCTAGATAATAAATTCGTGCTAGGCGCTCCGTACAAAAGGTGACGATAATTTATTTACCAAACCAGAAATCGCTCCCGCAATTCTTGCAAGTGTACCACTGTAACGGAATCGAAGAGGGAGGCACCTTCCCGGGATTACCGGAGCGGAGAGAGACATTTAGTCGTGACATTTGGAGTATTTATTCGCATAATAATAATACCTCAACGCGTCGTCGGGCCACCGCCGGCGTTAAGAGTTATAGCGAGGGAGACGTCTTGAAGGTGACGGCGTTATATTAGCGTGGACTTGCCTAATGTCAAGAATTAATTTAGACGGCTCCTTAACCTGTTATGTACAGCTGAATAGCGTTTTAATCCGGTATACAGTATTTTATTTAAATTTCTATAGACATATTTCTCGATACTGATCACTTCTGTTATTAAACTCGTGGGAGAAATATCGAAATTCTAACCGGTTAATGAACAATGGTAGCAGATTGCGCGTTTTCGCAATCTGCTACCATTCGCGTCCGGAATAAGACATAAGCTATTAAAATATTGGAAAAAAAACAGGAAAAAAGTAGAGGTCAGCTAAGAACGGATTTTACGAAATTCCACCCACAAGGGGGGGGTGGGGGGCAATTGCTAGTTAATTATAAAATAAATTAGATTCGGAACTCCGCCTTGACAGCTCACGTCATGCATTCTTCGCTTTTTTGGAATAACAGATGTCCACTGCAAATCAGTGACATATTAGACAATTATAGTGGGTAAATGGGCATATTCAAATTTAAGAATAATTATATAATTTCGAAGCCGAAATTGTGGCAGAACAACGTCTGCGGGGTCCACTAGTTTGATATAAAATAAATTAAGTGCATTTGCTTAGTGGCAAGAACTAAATTAATTAATTAATTGTTTTGTATGATATAAATTATAATATTTCAAACTATAATATTTCCCTTAGGAAAAAAATATATTACCTTAAGTCGTATCCATAGCAGCTGTCGCCAACCGTCCATCGCTTCAAGATTAAGGCATTAAGTGTTACAAGCGTTGCGACTCTAACCGTCCTCAATACTGTTATACCTCAGATTACCTTCGATCTAACCCCTCTCCACTCCCGATCTTATCATTACCATCATCAAAAGTCAAAAGTAAGATTAAAGTGCGGTAACATTGTTTACTAATAATAATAAAATATTAAATCACCGCCTTGTGTTTCCAACTTATTACGACTTCGTTGATTTCAAAAAAAATGTCTATAAATGTTTAAAAGGCTGACAACGCATTTGAGACATTTCAGTTGCGTATTTCAGGACGTATTTGGTTGATGATCATTATAAATAATAATCAAGCAACACGCCTACTTTGTTGTGTGTTTGTAATAAAAATAATAGTAAAAAACGATGTAGTGACGAGAATTGAGAAAGGTATGTTGAGGTGGTTTGGGCACGTAGAAAGGATGGATGAAAGTAGGGAAACGAAAAATATTTATGAATCTGGTGTGAGTGGTAGAGCTAGGCGATGGCAACTTGATCAGTTGGGGTCTGGGGACGTTCTTCAAAAAGGCCAGGTCAAAAGTACTCGTAACCGACGAGTGTGTATGAAAGCATTGATGAAAGTAGAAGAAGTGGTATGTAAGGATGCGGAGCATATGGAATTCCGTGATCTCTGCCTACCCCGATGGGAAAGAGGCGTGATGTATTTGTATGTATGTAATAAAAATAATACACTTATTTTGTTTCTTCTCGTACATAGAAAATATCTCGTAAGTTTTATTAAATGATAAGTATGTTTTTTTAATAGTTTGAGTATTTTTCGTTTTTACCCAATTACCCTAAAAAATTGTAATGATTCCCAATCCCAATTTCTCTATAGAAAAGAGTGAGAGTAGAGTTATAAAATAGCAAACTTATACTTAAATTATGTTAAGCCCACTTTTACAAACAAAGAAATGATCCCACGGCCGCGGCGTAGAGAACTCCCACATAAGCCGTATTATTTATTATTTTGCAAAAGCCAGCTCACTGGTGTGCGTCACATCGTGTATAATAGAGCCGAAGGATGTATGGGCCGCGATAAAAACGTATCCATCCCGATATGTCTGCACTAAATCACCACTTAATAGTCGAGGAGGCAGTAAATATGTCAGCGCGGGCCAATATCTTCGGATACACCGCCCTGCACTCCGTCAAGATTTGCTTTTTAGACAATTACAGTATCTACTGTTACACTAACCAAATACCAACTGTCATAAGTATCGCTAAACGTCAAGTCAACGTCATGTCAATGTCAAATCATTGATGTAAACATCGTGTTGGTCTTATAAAAGTCGGTGGCAGTGACTGGTGGGCATCTTTCGAGAACGAGCTCCCGTCGTGGTTAGACTAAGGTCAGTACTGTTGATAATTAGTGTTGAATCTATGTGAACTGTGTACTTACTGTGTGTACAAATGAATGTATTATGAGATATGTGAGTTGCGAGTGGTTTGGTTTAACTACTTTTGAGGGGTAGTTAACATCTCAGAAGCGGGATTTGGACCATGAAATTGGAAAATTTCGTATCATGCACCACGCCACGTGCTCGACTATCTTATGGCATACAGTGTAAAATACTCTTAAGACGTAAAATATAGGATTCCGTTTGTAAATCAACCTCTTATAAGTGCAGTTTATCCTTCATTTTTACTTATTGTTCCGACATTGTGCTGATGGAAGCAGATTAAAAAGGACAAAAATTATGTTGAAAATAAAGATGTTATTCCAATCAGGTGCATTGACAACAGAAATGAATAGCAATTAATGAGTAATTGTCCAGCTACTCTTTAAGATGCAAAACGATTAATTATCGAACGATTACATTGATGCTTTCGTTTTCTCTTTTTCTACTTTTATACAATACAAAGTGTAAGTTTCAGAGAATGAGTGACCGCAACCTTGCACAACTTCACGTGAAGTGATACCGAGACTGCACAAATGCGACGTATGTGGAGCCGCAGCCGGATGAGGAGTGTCACCCGCGGCAGCCATTGGAGCGAATGGCCCAGAAAATTGAGCACCACAGTTGAAACGTAGTCGACAGTGACGACGAGACTCCACGAAGACGATGAGCGCCGGAAAAAGTGATGTGATTCAGTGAGGGTGTCTTCAAGCCAGGCGGTTAGCATATGAATGCACCGCCCATGAGTGGCGCGAAGCATCGCGATTGAGTGATGTGGGAGTGAAGGAAGTAACTCTCATATCATGAAATCATATGTAAGAGTGAGTGTGTCTTCAAGTCGAGCTGATAGAAAGTGATAACTACGCCCATGAGTGGCGCGAAGCATCGCGATTGAGTGATGTGGGAGTGAAGGAAGTAACTCTCATATCATGAAATCATATGTAAGAGTGAGTGTGTCTTCAAGTCGAGCTAATAGAAAGTGATAACTACGCCCATGAGTGGCGCGAAGCATCGCGATTGAGTGATGTGGGAGTGAAGGAAGTAACTCTCATATCATGAAATCATATGTAAGAGTGAGTGTGTCTTCAAGTCGAGCTGATAGAAAGTGATAACTACACCCATGAGTGACGTGAAGCATCGCGACTGATTGACATAAGTGAAGGAAGTAACCTCTCGTATCATGAAATCATATGTAAGAGTGAGGGTGTCTTCAAGCCAGGCGGTTAGCATATGATTGCATTACCCAGGAGTGGCGCGAAGCATCGCGATTGAGAGACATGAGAGTGAAGGAAGTAGCTCTTATGTCACGCAAAGATATTATAAAAGTGAGTGGAGTGCCTATTTATGTTTTGTGAAATAGATGATGCACATATTATTTGATCATAACCAGTGAGTGACTGAAATCATCTCGAGTGACAGTAGTAGTCGAAGATACTCGTTCCTGAAGGATGGCCGACTGTTACTCAAATTTAATACCAACAGTCATGAAGAAGCAATATGGCAAAGGTGATTTAGTGTGAAAAGCAACGGCTATAGTCACGGCGCCAAGTCAATCCAAGAAATTAGAAGCGAAATGAGATGCAAAGATGAGATAGATTCCTAGTGGAATATACGCCTCTAACTAGAAAGGAAACGAAAAATAATAAGAATGAAGTGAACATATTTCATGCGATTGTAATTACGACATAATATACAATGTTATTAGTGAGGGTGCTTTAAAGCCGGGCGGTTAGCATATAAATGCACCGCCAATGAGTGGCGCAAAGAATTGCGATTGAATGACATGAGAGTGGCCTTCAAGCCGGACGGTTAGCATGTGATTACACCGACCATGTGTGGCGCGAAGCATCGCGATTGAGAGACATGAGATTGAAGGAAGTAGATCTTATGTCATGCCATCGATATTATAAAAGTGAGTGGAGTGTAGAATCTCCGCCATTGTGATATAGATGAAGCACATAATTATCTTATTATTGGATCATAACCAGTGTCTTAAATCATCTCGAGTGACAGTAATATACTATACATATGTGATTCTGTTAGTATAATGAGTATAAAAGATTAAAAGCTATTGTAAAGAAAGTCATAATGGAAAAAAGAGAGGAACAGAAGGATGTATTCGATAGGAGGTTATCTGATGATTTCCGGGCAAATGCAAAATTCTTTTGGAATTCCATAAGAGAAAAAAACAACAACTACGGAACTTAAAACCGTCAGAGACGAGGTTGGAAATATTGTGAAAGGAGAAGATTGTGTGTTGAAAAGATGGAAAGGGTACTTCGAGAGTTTATTTGAAAGAGATGAAAACCCTGACTCATCATCCGAGGAAATTAGTGTGACAGACGATATAAGCGTGACCGAGATTATGAAAGCTATGAGTAGGATGAAAGTAGGGAAACGAAAAAGATTTATGAAACTGGTGTGAGCGGTAGAGTCGGGAGTGGTCGACCTAGGCGAACGTACCTTGATCAAATCGGGGACGTTCTGCAAAAGGGCCAGGTCAAAAGTACTCGTAACCGACGAGTGTGTATGAAAGCATTGATGAAAGTAGAAGAAGCGAAAGTGGTATGTAAGGATCGGAGCATATGGAAGTCCGTGATCTCTGCCTACCCCAATGGGAAAGAGGCGTGATATATGTGTATGTATGTATGTATGTGATTCAGCTATAATATGTTAATAAGAACGAAGAGACTCGTTCCTGAAGGATGGCCGACTGTTACACTAACCAAATACCAACTGTCATAAGTATCGCTAAACGTCAAGTCAACGTCATGTCAATGTCAAATCATTGATGTAAACATCGTGTTGGTCTTATAAAAGTCGGTGGCAGTGACTGGTGGGCATCTTTCGAGAACGAGCTCCCGTCGTGGTTAGACTAAGGTCAGTACTGTTGATAATTAGTGTTGAATCTATGTGAACTGTGTACTTACTGTGTGTACAAATGAATGTATTATGAGATATGTGAGTTGCGAGTGGTTTGGTTTAACTACTTTTGAGGGGTAGTTAACACTACCATGCTTTTAAGGTTTTTTTATGGGAATATCAAACATATACAATGTTCTTGATAATAAGCTTAATATTAAGAATCTTAACAACGACGCGCCCTTATTTCATGGCTATCTAGCCTCAATTATGAGGGCGTCGAAAACTTAATCAAATCAATATAAATTTAAAATTCTCTCTTAAACCCACAAACACACCCACTAAAACACACACACACAAACCAACACACACACTGAACAAACACACACACACAAACAAACAAACACACGCCCAATACACATAATTACTCTCCTCTGGCTGGCAAAGACCTAAAATTAATAAATTACTTTCTTTTTTTCTTTTCTTTCTTAATTGCTTAAATATAAAAATATCTTATTAACTACATATTTATATTGTCATTGTATAAGGAAGGACTGACTTCTTTAATACAGGATCTCCTAGATAAGAAGTCAGAGCCACATTTAATACTGTACACGAAAAAAATGGTTAATAAAGAATTTTATTATTATTATTATTATACTCTATATTCATAAAAAATCTCATAATTACACTATTCTTTATATAAAATAATAATATTTAAAAAAAAGTATAAAAATGGGGATCACCACCGGCAACAAGGCCATAATCAGCCCAGGCTACCGGTGGGGGGGGAGGCAGAGAGAGGAACCTTCTCACAATGCGAGCCGTGTCCAGTAGTACTGCCTTCTGCATCTGACCCTTGACCCAGCAACCAAGCGAGAGCTTCTTAAGGTGTTGATCGAAGCTCTTCGCTATTAGTCCGTGAGCGGAAATTATTATTATTATATAGACAAACTGAACCTGTATATTTTTTAGTCGGATATCGGTATATGAGCTTGTGGATCTTCTGGACATTATCTACAGTCTTCACTAAACTAAACTCATATTATAAACACGAAAGATTTGTTTTTTTGTTACGATTTAACTCAAAATCTATCGATTTTAAAAAATCTTTCACTGTAGTACATCTACATTGCACCCGTGTGAAGCGTGAGCGTATTGCTAGTAATATTATAAAGAGGAATTATTTGTATTTTTGTATGTTTGTTAAGAATAAACTCAAAAACTACTTAACCAATTTTTAAAATTCTTTCACCAATAGAAAGCTACACTATCAGCGAGTAACATAGGCTTTTTATTGTTTATGTATAGAACATGTACAATGTCCAGCCTGGGCTTGTTGCTAGTCATAAATATTATTATTTTTATTTTTAAGTCGGCAACGCATCTGCAAGTCATCTGGTGTTGCGAAAGAGAACGATTCGTATGAAATAGTTTAATATTATTAAATAAGATAATCTTACAATAAATATCACTGGCAAGAGGCTTTGTTTTTATACATGCTGTTTCCCCGGAATTCGAATCTGGGACCTCAGATTACAACCAACGCAAACTGTCTTTGTAAGACAGATTTCAGGCAGACTTAAGTTTATAGTAAACACTCTGTGGTAAACACTAACGACGCAATGGTCAAAATAAGAATTCCAATTCTTCTTTGAATTTTTAATTTCTTTGAATAAATACAAAATTGTATTCATACTTGATTACTTACAGTTAAGTAAACCTACAGATGCACGAAACTAATTAAATTCAAATTAATCGTAAAAAACCGGCATCATGTCAAATTGAGCGCGAAATTTCAAGAAGAAAAACAATGGGGCAGCGACGATAACGGACCGCGACTTAAATTAAATCGGAGCCGTTTCGACGAACCCTTCCACGGAAACATACGGGATGAAATTCGGGACTCGACCGCCACAAGAGCCTGACGAGAAGTGTATAGAACTATAGAACATTATATACAAAATGCTGAGACCGTTTGACTGCCAAATATTTTTTTTTTTTATGATAAATATCGACGGACGAGCATGAAGTTCACTTGATGGTAGGTGATACCTCAACCACAGAACATTAGTCAATGATGCGCTGTCCACCTATTTTTTATTTCGAGCATTTGGAAATCCATAGACTGAAACCGAAACGAGCAATGAGCACTTCACTGTTTTTCCATTTATGAACGGTGAACGGTCGGAATTTCGATATTCCTCCCACCCGATCAATACTCAAAATTACCAGACGTGGGAGAAACATCCTTACAGAAAATTATAAACATGTGGTCCCGGTGGGATTCGAACCCACGACCCATCGATGCGCACGGCAGGTGATCTACCGAACTCGCCAACGATCACCCGTCAAATATTTAATATATTTTTGGTTTTAATTTTAATTTTTAAGTTTGTTTTTGAAGTAATATTTGTTAAATGTGCGTTTTTTACTGTGCCGTTAACAAACTTCTAAATTTAAATAAAATACTGTATACCGGATTAAAACGCGATTTATTATTTATATTGTTTAAATTAATTATTTATCCCGACGTTTCTTTTTTTTTTAATTTAATTGAATTAAATATGGCAACTTTGTGACATTTCAAATATAAGACAACTGTCATCTTTCAGTCTCCCGCGACCACGGTTGCTGAAAAGCATCCGAAACGTCGGGATAAATAATTTAAACAATATAAATAATAAATCGCGTTTTAATCCGGTATACAGTATTTTATTTAAATGTGTGATACTCGCGTTAATAAAAGACAATATTAAACTTTTAAATTTTAGTTTTTAAGTAATGTTTATAAAACGTGCGTATTTTATTGTGTAGTTAATAAAGTTCTTTCCATCTCTCTCTCTATTGATACTTTTGGTAAACTGTAGATTTAATTGTATCGTACGTGCCCCTTCTTAAATCGCATTATCACTTTGTACAGGTACTAAAGTACTAAATAAATAATTGTTGAATTTTCTTACAAATATTACGAACAATATAGAAGTATAATGTACTTACAGAATAAGTACGTAATATAACATATTTTTAAAATCGTATGTCAAAAGCGTTTGCAATTCTCGTTCGTATATTTACAGCGAGGTTAACTCTAAACTCCAGGCAAGGTATGAATATTTACGAAAGCATTAATTATTTTTTAACTTTCTACGGCTTTAAGAGGATTTTCTTAGCCCGGGAAGTACTGAATGACTGTGATTATTTTTAGTTAACAAACTTTTTCCTTCCGTCGATATATTTTTCAACAAGCCACGAATTATTGCCTTCTTTATTCACTCTATTATAAAATAAATTATAACTTTCAAATGACTACCTCCATGGCTCAGTGGTAAAAATGTCAGTTGTCACGTAGCGCCGTAGTATGAGGCAGATATTCATTAGCTCCATGGGATATCTTTAGATTTTGATTTTTGAAAACAATATGGTGTATTCGATCCATAGACTTTCATATCATCATAGCTTTGTAGCGTCGTAGCACGGAGCATATGTTCATAAACATGATATATATTTATTAATTATTTACAAGATAACTGCAGAAACTGTAATTTAATATAAGATATATTATATTTAATCAATATGAAACGTTTATGGCAACACTATTGTGATAGTTATTAGGGATTAGGTTAACCATTTTTCAGTTAATTTATTTATGATTTAAAAAGTGCCATTTTGTTCTTGTATTTATTTTATTGTCGGGAAGGAACTGGCCTCCTTAACACAGGTACTCACTAGTATTTAAAAGAAGTGAAATTTATAAATAAAATTAAAAACATATATAAAGAGAAACAATTTCCCGTATTTGATTCATACACTTTCCTAGAAGCGTAGCACCGTAGCGCTACGCGGACGGAACAGATATTCATAAAATGTAATTCGTGTTTATAAAGCGGTAACAGGACAAATTAGTAATAAACAGGGGCGAGTAATGCGCGGAGTTTGATAGTACATTCAAATCTAGTGTACACATTAAGTGTAATGGCGGAGGTCTGCGCCTCGAGATGACGCTGAAAGATTAGTGTGGATGTGACATAAAAAAAAATTTGATATCTGTACCGGCATGTGATATTACATTGAAAATTTACGAATACGTATGAAGATTAAAGTTTAAAATCTAGTACTTTAAAAAAGATACCGTATATAAAATGAGAAAGCATGGGTAGTGTCCACCGGTGTACATTTCTAATTAATAAGAAAATTTGATTTGCACTGTGAAAAACACACACATATACAATGGAAACTTTTCATAAGAATAGCCCTTGCAGGTTAATTTTAATTTTAACATATATTTTGTATATTATAAAATAATATAAACACGTAGGTACTATGCGTATTTTAGAATTTTACTATTATTTTATCGTACTATTACAGATATCTTCAAGTATTAATTATTCTAAATATCCCACATTCACATGTATTTTATGCCAAAAAACATAATTTGTATGTACACAGAAAGCGAACAAACAAGGTAATTGTAAAACTTTGTAATAAATTCAAATTATATAACATGTATATTTTAGATGTATTTTAAATATTGATTAAGTACGTATCCACACTAAGCAAGCCGCAGTCCCGTGCAGCGGTACACCAACAAATTCTCGGCTCATTTGTTTTTTATTCATCCAGCAGCGTAATCGAAAGTATAAATCGACCTTAACTACGCTCGCAGGCCTCAGATAGCCACCGTTAACTCGTAATAAGAGAATAAACTTTACTTATAACGGAGCTATATCAAACTTTCTGCTGCGCTTCTTGTGGAACAACGGTTTTATCGGAAATAGAATTGTTGTTAATTATTTTTTTTAAGTTGTTAGAAACTGACATTGACTGAATCATCCGAATCTAAGCTGGCGTTAAAATTCAACAGTACCTAGATAACGAAGCATATATGAACATCTCAAAAGGGAGAAAGTATACGGTGAAAGTTGATATGCAATGTTTTAAAGCTAGACTCATGACATGACATAAAAAATACCACGTTCGGATGTTCCGGTACTATAGGATTACACGTATACTTAAATGTCACTCAGCAAATAATTGTTACCATTTTCTATAATTCGTAAATATTAAGTGAATTTCCGATTTTCCAAGTTCGACATAGGGCAATCACAATTATGTGTCCTTTTCACAGTTTTCTTTACAAGCAAGTAGGGGTCAGCATTCTGTGCCTTAAATATTTTTTCTACTTATATCTTGTACTGACTGTGCGTCTGTGTACGTGACTGGTCGAACTTGAATTCGTGTATGCGGTGATATTAGTTATTTCGTCTATGTATTTGCGTGTTGTTCCCACGAGAATGTAAGTGAGTGCTCCTATTTCACCATACATTCTGCTGATAGAGGACAAATCTTTGTTTTTATTTATTTTTATTTTTTCGTTTATATATATATTTTTCGATTATTATAGTTAAATACTTAAAGATGTCATGTGGAACGTGGTGTAATGGTTGCAGCTCCTTACAAAAAATTTGTAAAACAAAAACTTGGCGATTAAAAAAGAGTGGCGGCGAGTTTCTTGCCAGTTCTTCTCGTCCGCTCTACGCCCTTGATTTGAGAACTGGCAGTAAATGTAAAATTAGAAGCATTTAATATGTATTTTTTAATGACGTTCATAAGTGTACATTGTGTTACCTAAATGAATAAATGATTTTTGAATTTTGAATTTTGAATTTTGTATTCCCCTTCTTGTAGGAGATAATGGGACAGAAATATTTTCAGACATCTCTGAGTTACAAAGTTGTATGAAAAATACATGAAAATTCATTGTTACTTGGTGTTTTTGTTTTTTTTTAATTTTGGCTAACACCAAGAACCTAGTCGAATTTGACAACCTAGTTTAATATTTTAATGGAGATAAAAAGTTTCTGTCTCCAAATGCGGAATGATACTGGCCACTTAACTTTGAATAAATAAATGCCATCAAAAACATAAATTGTAAAAAAAATTGCTCGACTTGGCGGGGACCCTGCGTGCCCCCAGATAAATAAGAAAAATGATTGCGTTCTTTTTTCATTCATTAGTTAATTGTACGTATATTTAAAAACTGTTATAATTTCAATATAAACTTGAATTAAAGAGATTTCTTTTTAGGTGTAGTATTAAGCACTATGTATTACTCGGAAGAAAGTGCGATTCCAAACTACAAGTACTACTAGTGATCACATGGCTTCTTAAATGTTATCACGCTTAGGTTTTTAGAGATATATTTCATATTATTTAATATAAAATACAATAATATATATTGTGACATAATCCTAATTTAATTCGGTTAAACACATAAATATCAATGTTTAAACGATTTGTCTGTCCATTCGGTGTAATTAGCTAAACCTAACGACTCGTAGCACGTTACGATACACCGTGTATATTTAATTTGCGTTTATGTTTATGATATTTTGATAATTACATAAAAAAGAGATGTTTTGAGTGTGAAAATGATCAAACTGAATGCCTTATACACAGTTTGGGCGAAAAACTCGAAAATTTAACAATAGATACGACAGTAATTTTGGAAATACCATAAGGGGTGACATAACGGGTGGAAGTTTGAATTATATTTTTTTATATAATAAATTGTTTATTCCTTATCAAAAAACATCAATTAAAATATATTTTTTGAGCACTCTTTTAAATCTTATCTTACTAATATTATAAATGCGAAAGTTTGTGAGGATGGATTGGATGGATGTTTGTTACTCTTTCACGCAAAAACTACCAAACGGATTTCGATGAAACCTTACAGTAATATAGCTTATATATCAGAATAACACAGGCTATAATTTATAAACAGTTTTTGTGTATTGGCCATAATATTACGATAACTATCAAGTAACTCGGAAAAATTCCTGCCTTCTGAGAGCTATCTTGGCGTGCACTGCCTTAACCGTTGGAGTTACAAGAATAAAATGTATGGTGGGATTGTTTGTTTTAAATAGTTCTAAATAAAAGTCCGCGATAGCATATATCTAAATACCTTTTATGTGGAAGCCAATATACCCTAAACTATGAGCCATAAATACATTTAAATTTGATTCATTTTTTCAGTTGCAATTTTTAGAGTATTTAGCTAATTCTTATCAAAATTGATACATTTATCGCTTTCAGTATTTAATATAGATGAACTTTGTCTTTTACACCAAGTAATTTGGACGAACGGTTTAAAAAATATCACGATATTATTGACTTGAGTACAGCGTCATTAAGCGGAGATTGATTAAAAAACAGCTCTGTTCAAAAATAAGCTACCAGTACTAATTCTACGCAGACGAAGTCGCGGGCAGACTCTAGTATATATTAAATATTTATGTCAGGATGCATTATTGAGTATAAGTTTTATGTATGGTCGCTGGGCGGATCAGCGTCATCACTAATGGAATGTTACTTTGTCTAAAGCATCAAATGGTCCGGGAGCCTGCAACGTTTGGAAAGTAAGAATTTTAGGTCAGCTGATTTTGTGATATGTCGTCCATCTTGCTTTTTCGGTTAGAGTCTGGGCTGTCTGGCAGGCGGTAGAGGTTGCGTTCGTTTGTGCGCATCCAACCTGTCAGGTGATAATCCTGGATTTTAAAAGCATTTTAAGACGCGTAATTTTTAAGTTTTTGTTTTTAAATAAGTCAACCTGACATACTTTTTTTATTGCCAGACATTTTTGACATTGCTAATTATGTGCCATACGCGATTTTTTATTTATTTTTTATAAAAATTTCAAAGTATTTTAGAATGTCTGTAATTTTAATATTATGTTATTTAAAGATAATAAAAGCTTGAAATTAATTTGCCAGACATTAATTCGGTTGTTAAACCTTGAAAATAAAATAAAAAAATCATGAAATTATTGCAGTAAGAATTTTAGGTCAGCTGATTTTGTGATATGTCGTCCATCTTGCTTTTTCGATTAGAGTCTGGGCTGTCTGGCAGGCGGTAGCGGTTGCGTTCGTTTGTGCGCATCCAACCTGTCAGGTGATAATCCTGGATTTTAAAAGCATTTTAAGACGCGTAATTTTTAAGTTTTTGTTTTTAAATAAGTCTACCTGACATACTTTTTTTATTGCCAGACATTTTTGACATTGCTAATTATGTGCCATACGCGATTTTTTATTTATTTTTTATAAAAAATTCAAAGTATTTTAGAATGTCTGTAATTTTAATATTATGTTATTTAAAGATAATAAAAGCTTGAAATTAATTTGCCAGACATTAATTCGGTTGTTAAACCTTGAAAATAAAATAAAAAAATCATGAAAAGTATTGCAGTACGAAGCTAGCAGTTCGAGAGAGACAGTTGGAGAATAAGACAGAGAACCATTGAAATTTTAAGATTAAATTATAGTAGGTATAATATATATTATATATATATATATAAAAGATAAAATTAAATATATAAATTTGTACTAAGTGATGGTAAGAAACACCTCCGTTACTAAGACTTTTCCTTCTGCTATCATTCTTACACTCTAAGATAGAACAGTACGGCATAGTTACGAAAAAAGTAATTTTATGACTCGACCGACTCAACGCAGTGTTATGACTTATTTTCTTTTCTTTTATTTAGCTTCGTACTGCAATACTTTTCATGATTTTTTTATTTTATTTTCAAGGTTTAACAACCGAATTAATGTCTGGCAAATTAATTTCAAGCTTTTATTATCTTTAAATAACATAATATTAAAATTACAGACATTCTAAAATACTTTGAAATTTTTATAAAAAATAAATAAAAAATCGCGTATGGCACATAATTAGCAATGTCAAAAATGTCTGGCAATAAAAAAAGTATGTCAGGTAGACTTGTTTAAAAACAAAAAATTAAAAATTACGCGTCTTAAAATGCTTTTAAAATCCAGGATTATCACCTGACAGGTTGGATGCGCACAAACGAACGCAACCGCTACCGCCTGCCAGACAGCCCAGACTCTAACCGAAAAAGCAAGATGAACGACATATCACAAAATCAGCTGACCTAAAATTCTTTCTCGAAAACGTTGGTACCTCTTATACTAAAACTTGCACATCTCTACGTTAAAAAATTGCAACATAAGTTCTTTAAAAAAAAGATATAATATATCTATTAACATTAAAAGGATGCAATATTATTGGGTCTTTTCTATTTACTACAGTACACTCCTATCTCAACATATATGTTTTTCGTTTCATTAACGGTTTATGCACCGCACGCCGAAATACTCGTTACTCTCAGATAGCTGGATATTTCCGACTTACTTGACACTATAATATCGTTATAAATTATAGCCTATATGTTATTCTAATGAATAAAATATCTAATATATAAAATTCTCGTGTCACAGTTTTCGTTGCCATACTCCTCCGAAACGGCTCGACCGATTCTTACCAAATTTTATATGCGTATTCAGTAGGTCTGAGAATCGGCTACTATCTATTTTTCATACCCCTAAGTGATAAGGGTTGTTCACCCTTAAATTTTTTTATTTTATTTTTGGACGATTTTTTTTGTTTTCATTTTTTATTATGTGGCAGTAAAAAATAAATACAACCCCTGCTTTTTTGTCAAAAAAATCTAGACCCGTGCGAAGCCGGGGCGGGTCGCTAGTAAACTATAAAGTTTCATCAAAATCTGAACGCAGGCGAAAAGTATAACAATCATCCACAATAATTTAAACATAATACAAAAGCTACAGAACGAAAGCCTTTGGAAGTATTTTTTTAATCCGTACTTTATTCTGTACAATTTTTCTTCATTTTATTCAACGGTAGCTATCAATTGACAATAAAAATCCTGGTTCGGTAGATTCATACTGACCCTGTTTTTATTTTATTTTATACATTTATTAAAATTTGTGATATGTCCATCAATAATTCGAAACTAGCAATAATTATCTAGAACGATAAATAAATAGCACATATTTTATCTTTAAACTATAGTAATTTAAATTTTACACAATTAAACGGAACGTATCCATATTTATGTAAAACATTATAAAGCAACAATGCTACGAGTGCATGTAATTATCGTAAAACGTCAGATGTTTATGTATTTTTAATTCCGTCGTATATCGCCGCTCGTGGCGGGAAAACGGTTGCCATACAATATGGCGTCGATTCGGAAATCGCTTGACAATAAAGTTTCGTTAATGTGATGGCTTCACTATTCGATATTGTTGTATTTTGACGCGGACAAATTTAAATAAAAATAATATATTTTTATACAGGCAATTTTTTTCACTGCTAATATGTTAAACCGAACAGAATTGTATTTGAACACATTGTAAGAACATAGCTTTTACAAAAAAGTATGTATTATAAACTCTAAATTAGATCTAAGTTATAGATGTTTTTTAATATCTATATTCTATATATATTAAAGAAAGTTGTGTTAGTTACACCACTTATAACTCAAGAACGCCTGCACCGATTTTAACGATATCTTATTTGTTGGATTCCTCTATGTCGGGAATAAGATATAGGCTATTAAAATATTGGAAAAAATCAGGAAAAAAATATATGCATAAAATTAATGATAAAATAAATTAGATTCGAAACTCCGCCATCTTGACAGCTCACGTCATTCATTCTTAGCTTTTTTGAAATAACAGATGTCTACTGCAAATCAGTGCCATATTAGACAATTATAGTGGGTAAATGGGCATATTCAAATTTAAGAATAATTATATAATTTCGAAGCCAAAATTGTGGCAGAACAACGTCTGCGGGGTCCACTAGTTAAAGATAATTCTATTTACACAATCTCCCAATCCACGTGTTTCTTATTACTCATAATATGTGTTTCAGTAACTAACTAACATTATTATGATCATAGATAAGAGATTATAGAAGAATAGATTACCATAGATACATAGTTCTGTTTTTAATAAATGTTACTCGCATTGATAAAAGACGGTTATTTTTATTGTTCAGTTCTGTTCAAAGAAGACTTTTAACATACCATCAGATAAATCATTGGTCGCTCATAATAGTTTCTTAATGATCATTTCATCCTTATTTAGCGAGTCTAAGATACATAAATACATATATTTCACGCCTCTCCCATGTTACGATTTTTGTAAACCACTTTTGCTTAATATAGAAAACAAAGTCATGTTAGTTACACCATTTATAATTCAAAATCAGCTGCACTGATTATAATGATCTCTTATTTTATAGATTCGTCTATGTTCCGAATAAAAAAATAACTATTTAAAACTATCGGAAAATTCAGGTTAAACATATAAGCAAAAAATTAATTTTAAATTAAATTAGGTCCGCCATCTTCCGCAATTGACAGCTCACAGCTTTAGACGTCCAAATGCAAGAATTAAATGCCCATTTAGTTACCTTCGGCCATACTCGTATGCCGAAATCCGACAAAATTTAAATACTAAGTCGGAATACCTCAGTAGCAAAGTAATAGATGATAAAATTAGATTAAAACACCATGAAATCTCATCAACTTTATGACAGAAATGGTAAAAACGGAGGAGTTAATTAAACAATCTCCATCCACGTTCATTCTAATTACCGATAATTACCGTTACTGCGATTGGATGCAATTTTAATTCGGCAATTGCGCAGTATGGACAGTAAACGCAGTGGGTAACGAGCGTAACCGATCGCTTTTTGATCATTAAATTAATATGCCAATGTTAGTCGACTGTTTTATCTATATTCTAATACTGTTCTTTCTTTTAACGACGATATGAAGGAAAGTTACAAATATGGTGCAGAAATAATATTGTCTTTTATTAACGCGAGTATCACACATTTAAATAAAATACTGTATACCGGATTAAAACGCGATTTATTATTTATATTGTTTAAATTATTTATCCCGACGTTTCGGATGCTTTTCAGCAACCGTGGTCGCGGGAGACTGAAAGATGACAGTTGTCTTATATTTGAAATGTCACAAAGTTGCCATATTTAATTCAATTAAATTAAAAAATAATCTATTAATTTAGGTAACACAATGTACATCTATGAACGTCAATAAAAAATAATACATATTAAATGCTTCTAATTTTACATTTACTACCAGTTCACAAATCAAGGGCGTAGAGCGGACGAGAAGAACTGGCAAGAAACTCGCTTAAAAAGAGTGGCGTCGGGTCATCTTTCAGTCTCCCGCGACCACGGTTGCTGAAAAGCATCCGAAACGTCGCGACAAATAATTTAAACAATATAAATAATAAATCGCGTTTTAATCCGGTATACAGTATTTTATTTAAATTCTAATACTGTTCTTTCTTAAACGATGTTACAAAGGAAATTTACAAATATGGTGCATACATAAAACTTATTATTTTGGTAATTTGATTACGGAGTCGCGGACAAACGCTAGTTTAATTATTAATAAATTATACAACAATTACCCAGACAGATGATGAAAATCAGCGCTGTAGCCAGTACCTACTGGTTTACAGCACAAGCTGAGCATCGGTCTTCTTTTGCCACACAGTATATTTAGTTTAAGTTAGGATTAAGAATATACAAATTATTTAATTTGTTATTGGCTTGAAATATATTTTTAATTCTTATATTTTATTAATAAACTGAGGGCGAACCTCAATAGAAAATGGGTTTTCAAATAGTCTTAGAGAATGGAAATTATATTATAATATTTATTTGAATACAACAGCTTTAAAAATTATAATAAAAATGTAGATTCAATTCTTCTTCCTGCCCTGTTCCCTTTTCTATTTGGTGTGGCCGCAGAATGTTGTCTTTTTTAATCATCTTCTTTCACTCGTCATCATTCTTCAAAACTGAAAACATCAATCCATCGTTTTTTGGCCTCCCTCCTCCCTTATACCCATCCACTTACATATCCATAACTTTTTTGACACATTATTTTTCATCTCTCTTCAAAAAATGCTCATACCAAGCCCAACGATTATCATTTAACTCTATTGATATAAAATTATATCTAAGTGATTAGCTACAGGTTGTCGAACACACAAAACTCCGGATCGCAAACATCGGTTGGTCGTCCGATTGCGGAGGGATATCGGCGCAATAAACTGCGCTGCAATACGGACGCTTGTCCACACGCGCCCGCGTCCGTAACTCCGAACGTGCGGTTACTGTGTACTCAGAACTATATAGAGCTGTTAATTTGCGGCGTTTTTCAAGTAATATTTTTTGTTAAAAAGATATGATGGTTCATACCAAAAGTTCCAATTATCATCAAATGCAGCTGACGATGTGAATAACTCATAAATTATTCTTAATGAGGTAAGCACGGATTTTGATGTGCTCTGATCCTAGCATACTTTTGGGAAAGAGACGTGAAATATATGTAAAAGTGTAAATACTTCCTAAAAGCTTAGCTAGTAATGTCAAAAATAAATAATAGAATTTAATTGTATAAGAATAAGAATTTATTTAATGTCAATGCCAATTATATCAAAATAATTATATTCTTAACTAAATACGATGTGAAAAAGAAAAGGCAGATGTTTGTGCTGCTGGCTAGCATTGCCTACATTTTCAGCATTTTTCTGAGTAACCGTTGAAGTACCAAAAAACACTAAAAGAGAAAAAAAAGTAACATTTTTTTTTTAAATTTAAAACATAATAGTTATACCGTTTTAGCAGCTCTATATAATTCCTCCACAAACTAGCCAATTAAAACAAGGCAAGTCGACGTCGGCCATCTTAAATCTGTGAGCGTGTATTGGCAATATCTGGGCGCACCTATTACAGTGCGTGCACACGTTGTACATCGTGGATTTAACACCCAAAGCGAGCTTAAACACGCCTAATATTCACTGAAACAATGCTATCTGTGATTCATTTTTAGCTGAATGTTCCCTCTAGATTTTGGTTTCATTTCAAGCTAATAATATCCTACCTTTATAAACATTTTGATATAAAGTAACGCAAGACGAGTAGGTACATATTTCTTGCACTGTAAAAAAATATCAGATCTTATGGAGAGCCAAGCTGCTAGCTCTACACGCACTAAATCTCTCTCATCAATTCATCATAGCATTTAGTGTTCTGCGTGAATCCTAATCTTAAGTTTTCTACAAGCCTTAGTAAAATTGTGTGTTTTGGCCATTTCGTTACCTATTGGCACAAAATTAACGCCTAGTTACTGAATTACTTTCTGTTTATAAACCCATAGATCTAAATCAATGCTAAATGGATTTCAATATTCAGCTAACTGTAGGATTACTCCATGCTAAGGGATACCTCCGAATGATCAGTATTGCTTTCGCCTTGTTATATTTTAATGTGCTATGTTGTATTCGGTAGATAGTATTCAGCTCTTTGACAAGGGAAGCCCGAAAAAGAACACTTTGGAAAATACTTGGGGAGACCTATGCTGAAAAGCAAGACGATCTTAAAAATCCGGTGACAAATGCATGATATTAATAATATTATTTGGCTATTATTATAATATATTATTATGATCCAACTCAGAGGGCCTAGCGCTAGCATGCACTTTCGAGTCAATTATATGAGAAATTATTTGAAATTATAAACATATAGCAACACACCTCGCAATGTCCCGGCTTCGCATGGATGCAATGTAGATGTACTATAGACAAAAAAATGTAGCTTTCTGTTGGTGAAAGAATTTTTAAAATCTGGTCAGTCGATCCTTAACTCTACAACTTTACCTCTTTATAACATTAATAATAATTATATTAACGTTCCCTCTGAATCAAGTTTCAAGGAAAACATAATAAAATCGATTTCCACATGTAAACATTGTCTAATTGACTTTTCCAGAAATTCTGGAGAAGTCGAGAATAAAATGAGATATTTCATTCCATGGTGTCATCTATCTTTTTACAAAATTGCATCTGAATCGATTTAGTCGTTCAAGCGTGACTGAGTAATAAACTTGCATTTATATATATAATATTTTAGTGTGATAATTGTAATAATCAAAGCACATCACTATTTGAAATTACAATTTAAATACAATCGCAAAACAATAACGCAATATCATTATGAGGCTTACAAAATAGGCACATTAAATTAGAATTTGCACATACGATGATTATTTATCATCGCAGTCAATAATGTCGGATGGTAATGACTGCACTAAATATGATTTAGTGATAGTGATGTATAGACGGGCCATAATAACCTGATTCATGACTAGTTCCGATGAATTTTAACGCCAACTGCTTAAATATTAAGTCAATAATTTATTCTACGGATTTCTGACTACTCGAAGGTAAAATTAAAAGTAAAAATCTATCCAAATGCGAGTCGGACTCGTGCACCGAGGATTCCGTACAAACTTAAAGTTAGTTAAGTAAAGATTCTCCCAATAAAAAAAACTACCAATTTATGGTTTTCGGTTTTTTCCTTTATAGGCTTTTTATTCCATTTCGAGTGTCAAATATGCAGCATAAACGGAGCACATAAGGCCGTATCTTTTGATTGCGTCGAATTACCTCAACGCGTTCCTAAGAATAATATATACCCTAATGACAGACGGACAACGAAGTGATCCTATAAGGGTTCCGTTTTTGGTACTGAGTAAGGAACCCTAAAAACTAAATTATGTAATTTTTCACTTTTGCTGTAGCTGAGGTGTTCGCTACCGACTACTACGAAGACTAGACACAGTTAACAACAGAAAATGATATCTTAATTCTTGAAATATGAATCAAATAATATTATCTACTATCTCAAACAACAGTTGATATCCATACTTCATTCCAATACAAATAAATAATTTAAAGTGAGGGTAGTATTATAATAAAAGCCCAATATATCAGCAGCGCACTTGCGCGATCAGATAAATAGCGAAATAATTCCACATTGTTCAATATTATCGCGAATCTAACACATAAAACTAGAGTCTGATCAAAAACTGGCGTTCAGAGAGGCATAAATCACATCTTAACAACGCATCGCTGATTATAACCAGTTATAACCACGTGCACAGGATAATAAAAACAATAGGTATAATCAAACAAACGCAACAGTTACAGAGTCCTGGCTACTGTAGGAACTGTTAATACTTACAGGGAACATTTGTCCAAAATTGCAGTTATTTGGTGTTCACAGACGCGTGAAAAAGTGTGATCGAAAAGTACTATCCTTTTTAAAAGGCTTTACGCATTCTATAAATTTCTAATTTGACCTTTGTGAAGTCTAAATGAAATGAAGTGAATGAATGAATGAAAATGAAGCGATTGTAAAGTTTTTTATGTTTTGAACATACATTATCAAATTGATTATTATAATATGTAAATAAAATACCTACTTTATAACGATTGAAACGTGATTTATTATTTATACTGACGTTTCTAGTATTTTATTTAAATGTGTGATACTCGCGTTAATAAAACACAATATTATTATAATATCTTTAAAATGCGCCAAAACGTGAAGATCAATTTGTACGTTTATTCGGATGATACCTACTTTTTTATATATTATATGAGGCAAACGGACAGGTAGCTTACCTTATAATAAGTGATTAATGATTATCGCCATCCATCTATTTATTTATTTATTTATTTATTTATTTATTCAGTAGAACGGCAAAACCAATTACACTACTAAAATTACAATGTAGAAATAAAATTTGAAAAAAACAGAAAAAAAAATAAACAAAAAAACATTTTAATAACATTTTAATTAACAACATTCATTCCGATCTTTCACAAAACATCAAACATACTGACAATAGTTCTTTCCATCCATCCGCAAACAAATCGCATTCCGGGTATTCATTCAAGAGGGCATTGAGCGCCGTGAGAGTCCGAGGGATAGGAGAGTTAGCTCGTGCAACAGTGCGGGAACTGGGTACCGCGAAAAGCCTATGCTTTCTAGATCGACAGTAATTGTCAGGGATAAATATTTGGAAAATTTCATTATGAAGCTCCGGAGCAACAATGAAATTCCTAAAAATCTTGCACAGTGTCCTGACCTGATCGTTTTTCCTCCTAACTTCCAATGAGTTGTAGCCCAAGCATCCATAACATCCATCCATCCATAACACCAAAGGAACGTTATATTATAAATATTGCCGGCCATTGGGATCCGAAACGACTCTTTTCTTCGGTTTCCAAATCATATCGGTTCGTAAAAACCGCCGGCGTGATTTGACCTACTGTTCTCAGTTACCTGTGCCATGGATGTATTACAGCAGAGGGTAATGAGAGCCGCGAATGCGCTGTTTTGATTTAATGTCGGGGAATAATGGCAATCAATATGTGATTCGGTATCAGAGGCTGGAATGAGCCGTAAAATTGTTGTGAAACTGGCCATTAAATTACCCTTTAACAGTGTCTATGTCAGACTTTCACAGACGCTCACTAAAGCTTACTTGATGATCAAATGATACTCAATAGCGAATCAATCAATGATGTACAGTCAAGTATTTTATTTTTATTTATTTTTCTTATATAGTCTAGTTAGTTAATACTTACTTAGTTTTTACAGATATTGTATGAAACGATAGACACGTCCAATAATCCGGCACCCTCCGCCCGCGTCTTCCCCATATAAATTATACAAAAATAGACCTCAATTAAGAGTTATTTTAAAACTATGTAATTAGTTAATTGTAAGACATGTTACAGTTTAAAAAAAATACGTTGTGTTCCCTTTATGAAATACTTTATTTTATTTATTATGATATTTTCTACACAATCCAGTAATCCAGCACCCTCAGGTTTTTAATAGTTAATAGCCTACACCTTGGAAATGTATAAATCCGCCACTGCTTCTATCTAAAACAATATAAAAACGTTTAACGAAGTTCCGAACAGCCATAGATCTTAGCCACATTTCATCTGAATCTAGCTCTTAAAACGGGGCCAACAATCCGTAACACAATAAACCAATAAAAGTACAATATAAATAAAAATAACTGCGCTGTTGTAAATAAGGAGTTCCAGAGGCGAGTATATCAGGCTCAGGGTGACACGTCAACGTTGAGTTATGGCGTCACACAACATAAAATAAACAACAAAAACTGTTGTTCTTCCAACAGTTTTGCCCCATATTAAGAATGAGCGTAAACAGAACGCGGATTCGGAACAAGATCGATTTAGGGGATGGAGTCGCATTGTGATTATTTTAAAAGTAAGTAGGTACCTATATACAATTTTATAAACCCAAAATTCTATTAAATGTAAATATAACTACAATCTATATACAATATAAAAATAAAAAGCTGACTGAGTAATCGATCAACGCACAACTTAAACTTCAAAGTATAAAATTTAAATAAAAAATAATCACTTCATTTTCCTTTTCTTCTTAATGTTATAGAAAATAAAACGAATATATGACAAAAAATACTGAAATAATACATTAAAGCTATTTGATATAGCAAACTAAATTTTAATAATATGTGTATGGTGTAATATAATATATCGTTAGCTAAAACGATTATATTTCTCGTGAGCATTTATTTCTTCAATGTACCTACTTATTTCCGAGAAGAAAATATGTTGAGGCTCAGATTAAATAACAAACCTTTTTGAAGTTATACTTCTTTTGGCGCGTTTGGATGAGAGTGAATTCATGACCTGCGCGCGCACGATGTCCCAAAAAAACGACATGATGAAGTTGGCTACAGAATAGAATTTGATTGATTTTAACATTTTTCTTCGATATTTACTGCAGTTTTGTTTTTTAAAATTTTCTTCAGACGCCAAAGAAGTATAACTTCTAACGCGTGTACATAAGTACACACATACCTTTTTTTTATTTAATCTGAGTGATGTTATTTGAATTTAATTAAGAAATCAAATTTCTAAATCATAAGAGAAAACGGTCACACTGAGATAATAATATAAGGGAAAACGGTCTATGCCGTATGTTCTGATAAAGATGCAAAACGGTTTCCCTTTATTTTACACAGTAGCACAGCAATTAAAGTTGTAGGAAGAGCGGGACATCCTGGCACAGGTATAAATTTACTTAAAAGGATGTCCCAACAATGGTCAACCTTTTTGTAAAAACTTATTGGTTAATAATAAATAATTTTTCATTTTTTCAGTTACAGAAAGTTTAGAAGCAACACTTACTCCATGTATTCCTCTATCCATCGTCGTCCTCCAATTCAAGCGGGTCCGTGCAGTTATTCGTTATTTTTATTGTTTTTTGTTATTATCATGCCGTCCCCGGATTACGGCAGTACTGTACATGATACATGATGGTACTGGATGCGTTTAATTGCCACGTTTTACATAAATAATAAGATTAAGGTGAATAGTGGATTATGAAGACTATTATTCTCTTTATATTACTTATTTTATTTGTTATTTGATTTAGGAACGTTTTTCTCTATGGTTTTCTTTGTTTTTCGGATAGTTCGGTAAAATTCAAATTATTTGATTCATACACAGCTGATAAAATTATTAGGAATAGAGAATTATTTTAAATATCTAAAATAAATGTTAATAAGGTTATACTAAGATATATGTGTAATTATAGAGTAGTTATACATACAAACATATTCTCAAATTACATTGTAATAACTGGAAGCTCAATACAAAGCGAACGTACGAAGTGGAATTCACAAAAAGTTCATGTTTGTGTAAATTGGCTAATTTGCGCTGACGTGTAAGCGCCCTTTGTAAATCTGCTAATTAATGCGATATCACTGGGTTTGATAGAATTTATTTTCACTTTAGCTTTGGCTGTGACTTTGATTATGATATAGGGATTTTAAATGTTTTTTTTTATTTGTAGAAAAATCCTATATTTAGTTTTTTTACATGTAGACTTACGAACCAACTCTTTACAATGAAGGGGAATATTGAAATTCTGACCGGGTAACGAACCACCGTTCATTTTTGAAAAAAACTTGAAGTCGATACACATTGCGGGTTCGGTTACAGTCTATGGGTTTCTGACTGCCTGAAGTAAAAAAAAGGTCGAATTCATGTGGAAATTATCGTCAAGATGTCGATCTCTCGATAAAATACAGGTTTTACAAAAACATTGCTGTAGTCCGCGCCTGTAACCGCTGCGCCATAATGAATACTTAGTTTTAATTATTCCTGCTATGATAAGCAAAATAAACAACGCCATTTAAAAGCGGAGGTTGGCTGCTAATTAAATCAGTATTTCACAAGCGAATGTTACAATAAATTCATACAAACTAGACACGCGTGTGGATAACTGTATGTTCGTTTATGTCATAAATGTACATCTAAGCTGTTATATTCTTCCAACGTCTTTTATTGAGATTTAAATAAATATTTTTTATCTATTGATATTGATTGAGCTGAAATTTATCTATGGTGACAGTAGCATTTTTTAAAAATATAGTATTATTAATGTAAAGCGATTACCGCGATGGATATCTACAACACCAGAGGTTTTGATGATGCGTTGCCGAAAATCGGTATATTTGGTGTTAATAAGTACGTATGGAAAAGTGTCCTTAATTATCCACTAATTACATTTTATGGCTAGCAAATATAACATTTGAATACAAAAACAGTATTTTACAAGAAATAAGTCTGGCATTGTATAACATCAAAATAAATTAATTCATACAATAGGAATTCGAAATAGCTTTTATACCCTCAGAATACTGTGTATTTAGCGACCTATTGCACAACACTACAATAATATATCGTATTTTAAGGACAAAAAGTATATATTTTTATATAAAGTACATGTCATATGCGGCAGGAATCGAAGCACTGACCTATCGCAGCGCAATTCATGAACGCACCATCGGTCCAGCGAGCACCGTTAATCTAAATTGTTTGTTAGACTTACTACTTACCCCTATTAAATGATGAATCATTTCCGTTAATCTAAATTATTTGGTAGACTTATTGTTTCTCCTCTTAAATGATGAATTTTAAATGATAAATTCATTAATTCATAATTAAATGAAGTTTATTATTTATTTTAGACATCACGTCAGTCTTTTATAGATATGATTTCTACCGTCTAGCATGATCGTTAAGAGATATCTTGCGGGCGAGTAGACAAACTAAAATAAGATATCTCGACATCGACAACATTGATAGAAAAGATATCTCAATGGTCAAATATCTCTACTTTTGACATTAGAAGTCGAGTTTTAAAGTGTATGTTTCATATTAGACCCGAAAAACATAAAGAGATAATCGATTAAAACACGAGAAAACGATCGACAAAATTTTGTCGTGGTTAGTTAGCAAGCTAATCATAAGTTGAGTTATTTAACAATATCATCATTATTCAAAATAAAAAACATTTCGAAAATAAATGATATAAACTACTATCCGCTTAATCTTATTCTACAAAGAATACTTTTAATTACTTTGTTAATTCGTTACAATATTCGAAGTAAACAAATTAAATAATGTCATTTCATTTAAAACTAAACAAAAGAAAGAGACAACAGATCCTTAATATGTTTATTACAATTTATAAATACGAACAATTCTCTAACTACCTCAGTCGCATTCGAACCGCTGATACATTCACGTGACAAATAAAATGAATTCAATTGTGGATATCGACCAAATTCTTTCCGAAAACGAACAATGGAAGAAGCTTGAGAAAGAATGGGGTATACCCATCGACCTCGAAGTGGACGCGGAAGATGAACAACCCAGGCTAACACCAGTATTCAGCTGCATTGACCTCAGAACTACCTTCGACTCCTCCTTCCTTTTCAAAAAAGTACGTCGCAACCTCGGACGACAACTATCAAAAAGATCCACCACGTCTTCCCTGGAGTACAGAGAATTCATCAACAACATACAACATGATCCAGCAATGGAATCTTCGCAACAGTTCTTCTGCGTCAACCAACAGATCATCTCAGCATCATCTCTTGATGAAATTTGCAAGAAAATCGATGATATATTCAAGTCTATTGATAAATTGTCGACGTGTAGTGTTAGGAAGAAATCGAACCTTCCAGAGATTGTTAATTGCAGTATATCAGCAACGGATTTATCGTTCGACGATACGGTGCAAGAGAGTGAATACAACAGTGAAATAGACAGGCATATGGAAGAGGCTTTTCAGGAGTTGAGTACGACAATTAAAAGTGCCGAACAAATCGACCAGTCTACCTTGGACTCGGTGACGACGCTGGTGAGGAAGTTCAGCAGTATCCTGGAACATCCCAATATGAAATATAATGCTAGGAGACAGAGACAGTGCAGTGAAAAGTTTAAGGACTTAGCCGAGTTTTGGAGAAGCCGTGCGTTTAATAACAAATAAGAAAATATAATATGTAAGTTATATCTAAGCACTTTGATTTGTATAAGAAGTTCGGATTTTGAATTCTAAGTTTTGAGTTTTTAATTTAAATAGTGATGGAAATATATGCATTGTCATATTATTTTTTTATACAAATTAAATAAGAATATGTTTTTTATTTACAAGGAAAAAGGGTCACTATGAGTATGCATAATATGAGTTATGAGAGAATACTATGAGTTATAAAGTTGGTGTATTTTTTGTAAAATCTTAAGTCTTTAAAAAAAAATAACAATAATATATTATATAAATATAAATCATATAAAATACTCTATAAATTATGTTTTGGACGAAACAAGTAATTAATAACTTGTAGATATTAAAGGATTAATGAAATGTTTGTAATATATTAAATTATTATGACACTATACTTTTTATTTCTTCTCGACGCACTTAAACCTATAATAAAAATATAAATATATGTCCTTCCCCCATATTAATTGTTAACACTCATTTCAATCTTAGTTTGACTGTTTAATATATTTGATAATTCTCAAAAGAATTAAACTACTTACATAGGTACAATTCTTTCTTAGAACAGGTGATGAGATAAGATTTTAATTTAAGTAACTTAAATAAAAAATATTCGCTTCACCTTTTTCATGATGTGCAAATAAAACTTTGTAACAACTTTGTTTATATGTAACAATATGAATTATATAAATCCTTATTTATGTAATTCATATTATTACATAAATTAGGATTTAATTGAACAAGATTAAAGTAAGCAACTTAAGGCTATTTATAACTTAAAATATACTTACAATAAAATAATTTACAAAAATGAATAATATATCTTAGGTCTTAACTAATTATAGAATATGCATAATATCTCAATTGTCATTATTTTGAAGACATTTATTTACATATTTGTTGTGTTATTATAATTAAAATAGATAAAGCAAATAAGCTGCCTATTACTTAATTACCTGAACAACAACAAATAGAAATTCATGGTTCATTAGCGACACAAGCATGGCTCGGTTCCGTAGCTCGTCCATGGTCCAAGTTGGACGCTAAATCACTGCTGGTGCCTGTGGACCTCTCGGTGGAATACACGGAGTTCCAGCGTGACGGAAACCGCCGCTGTGTGGCTGTCTGAAGACACTAACTACTGATAGTTCCTTAGAAAGCTGCTATCCAGTGCCGGTGTTAGGGCCACTGACGCCCCGGACAAGAATATTGTGACGCCCACTTTAGGAAATCAATATCGAATGTTAATTTTCTGCTTATTTTTTTATACACGGATTAATTTAGAAAATACTAATTTTTCAGCAGTTTCGTTTTCAATCGACGGATTACGATATGCGTAGAGCACAGGGCGTATTGAGCGTGAGCACGGGAGGTAGGAGACTCCACCTCGGCGCCCCCCAATATTTGGCGCCCTGGGCCATCGCCCCATCGCGCGCCCCCCTAACACCGGCACTGCTGCTATCATACTTTTTTACAGTAGAGATGACAAACATACTTGCTTTTTCAAATGCGACCAGAATATACGGTTTTAAGAATATCAAAAGAATTACAGAAATTCACTTACTGAGAATCAATTACACCTAGTTTGCATCTGAAAAGTTACCATCAAAACTGAGCATTTATTCTGTTTCTGCCAATTAGGTCAGTAGATAGTAGAATAAAAAAGTTGTAAGGTGCTAAGAATACTTCATAAATCTATTTACTTAGCCTATTTGTTTGTTGTTTGAAAAATATTCAACTCACAGTATTTTAGTTGATTGTTAAATATAATATATTTAAAACTGCTTTTTTATATTTCTATTCATTTTAAAAACGACAATGATATGTTGCGGTATATTGTGCAGAAGGTAAAACACAACTTTAGGTATATTAGTTATTATTAACCCTTGAAATAATATGGTATGAAACCAATTTACCAGAATCTAACATGACCTTCCAAAAGCGTGTTTCAAACGGCCACTTCCACAATATCGTGCCGTGTGTTTTCAATATCCCGCGCACTGACCGTAAGCATAAACTTATTCGTGTTCATGAGAGTTGGACACTTTGTCAATTTATGAGGTTGGCACAATAGCTGTAGCGATACGTGAAGGCAGATCTGCTTAATTGAGTTACTGGATTATGAGCTGAGGATGCATTATCTAAGAATTATATCCAAGACTTAAATATTTTTTTTAAAGATTTATATGATCTAAAATGATTATGTACTAGGTTTTCGTATTGTTCCTTTGCATTGGGTTACAACACATATTTACTGGTAAGTTGCTACGAATTGTCGACATTATTATAACTATTAATTGCTTTCATTAAAACATATATTGCCTATTTTCACAGATTTTTCAGTTATATTACAACTTATTAATTATGAAGAAAAACTATTGAAAGTTATCGTTTACTATTCTTTTAGATTTTTATGTGGAATATATTCAGTAATACATAGTAGGGTGAATTTTCATTTTATGATTTGAGTATTTTGAGGTAGTAATAGCATTTAAGTAAATTTACTGTTAAAATAACTGAAAGATAAAGGACAATATAAGCACATTTTTTATGATATCAATCAAAATATAACTTTCATTACATATTTGACTTGATTTTATTTATGTGGGTATGTTAGATAGACAGGCTCGTTGGCATTATGAAAACCCACTCATATTAATTATTTATACTAAAAATTGAAATGCTTACTTTAATTTTAAATACTTTAAAAATATAACAATCAAAATTCTTATCTAAGATACTTTAAGTATTTAACAATTTCCTCAATAACGGTCAAAAAACTTAAAAAATTATGAACGTAAAAAAGTGGCAACATTGTCACTCCATTAGTGACGTCAGCGAACACCGCTCTCAATCAATTTGCACGAAATCGCCAGAGAGAAGTGATTTTTAATTAATTTTATGAGTGAACATCACCGGGTTAGAGAAAGTGTTAGAGTAGCTATTGCGACTCGTTTTCTAAAGATTTTACAATGATCGTGTAGGTGCCCACTACAAATAATTTCACGATTTAGATAAGAAAATCTTAAGTTACAGTCACGTGCAGTATGAGAGTAGTTTCCTATTTACTTTTTATATTAACTACGGATTTAATATGGAATAAGATCTTTTTATTTTACCTATGTATATTACCACTCTTCTGTTCTGTGTATATTACTAAGTGTATAACAAAAGAAATCACTTTTTTTTTTAAATTCGACACAACATTAGTTATAGAATCTAATAGACAAATAGTAAGAAGTAATATTTTTTTTATTATGTAATTTCTCTTTTCTTCGTCATTATTTTTAACAAACAATTATACATAAAGCTAGCGTAGACATACCTGCGAATGTTTTTAGTTTATCATGAAATAATTCAACTACCGTATTATTTTGCTTTTATCTTAAATAATCATAGAAAAATAAATAAACAAAAATTCGACCTCTCCAGTCATTTCTCTGTGCGCGGTCAGCGGCTTCGTCCACGCACTAATTCAATATGGTGGCGTAAGCCATTTGCGATCGCGCTTGACGCATGGCCCGTGAAAAAATCAATTATCATTTTTGATAGCCACAGACTTACAGGGTAGGGAGATTATGAGTACAGAGGGTAGTTATGAAAAATTACATTTTTTATTATTTATTTATATACTCATATCCCCATCGATTTAAGTAATATTTGTTGTAAATAACAAATATATTGAACATCATTCATGCAATAAATTGATACAATATAATATAATACTTTTAAAAATTACACAACTTTATTATAATATAATATTATATATAAGTAATTATATAATTATATATAATATATGGGTATCATCAAATCTGTACAGCCATTTCAACGGGATCCATACAAAGTATAAAACAAAGTCGCTTCCCGCCATCTTTCCCTCTGTACGCTTAGATTTTTTAAACTATGCAACGGATTTTAATGCGGTTTTCACCAATAGATATAGTTATTCAAGAGGAAGGTTTATACTTTAATATTGTTTTATATTAAATTGTTGAAGTACGGCGATAATTGTTCAAGATTTCCGAAGAAACTTTACTCTGATACCACATTTGTTCGAAGCCGGGGCGGGTGTCTAGTCCATAATATTCACAGAACAGAAGAAGTGTGTAAGTAAAAACGCAAGTAGAAGTGCATTGTGTCATAAATAGTACCGGATCGACTGTCGCCAAATTCACACAAATGAACGAAGAAACGATGAATGAAGGAGTATTTAACACTGCACACAGTTACAATTTTTTTTCGATTCGTTGCTTTTATTTAACTCAAAACTAGCTAAATCAAACTGGTCTTGATAATATATCTTAGTGCTTGGCGGTTAATTTGGCTTAGCGCACAAAGTAAATACGACGTTTTGTAATATTAAAACATACTAATATATAATTACTAAACTAAACTTTATGTGAAAGATATAACCATGATTTTGGTTGACTGTCGATTAAGCACCACCGTGCTAAATTGTGACACGCGTGCCACGCCTACTTCGCACTTCTACTTATTTTTCCCTGTTCTGTGATAATATTAGTAAGATTCGTTAATTTTTCACGGTGACAGCACAAAATAACTCGATCATAATAACTACTTATACATAAAACATACATACTTAACATAAAATATACATAAAATTTATTTGTAACGAAACACACGCACAAAAACACACAAAATAATTATAATAATAATCAAAAAAGAAAAATAACAAAAAAAATATGGAAAAAAGGGAATAAGGTACATTTTAAGTGTGTAATGTGTGTGTGTTGTGGTTGTAATTGGCCCTGGGTCAGCATTATGCTGTAGAGCAGACGTGTTCCACAGCGCTGTCATTCTGCCAGAGACCACTACTACTACACTTTTACATCAATAAAACTGTTTCTTAAATCTCTTATTATAAAACCCGCTCAAGATCGCTAACACCAGCTAGCAGCTATTCAACATTAAATTGATTTAAATTGCACCAATAAACATCCTAAACTGCACTAACTATGCAATTAATTGTCAGTATTATTAGCATACATCGAAGCAACATTGCACTAAATATCAGAATGTTTTAATATATGAACGAACTTGTGCAGTTACGGATTGCAGGAGTAAGTTTCGATACAGAGGGACCATAAATTGATAACAGCTTGATATATTAGTGTTAGATACTAATAGCCTGGCTATATGAATGGGGAAATTAAAATTACTATGGGGAAAGATTTCACAACATCGGAAGACAACGGTTGGCAAGGAAAATTACATGGTAGTGTGGATAAAACTTACTTGTTAGGTTGTTAGGTATGTAATACGTGTTCATAAAGAACCATCAAAAACATAAATTGTAAAAAAAACAAGTCTCGCAACTCAGTCCTTCTATCGTTAAAAGTTTTGAGATCCATATAATACCGAATGAATAAGTGTCTGTATGTCCTTACAAGGATATACAAAAAATGGGAAAAAGCAACTCTCAAGAAATGCCATACTCTCATCTCATCATCATCTCATCTTGGCTGTATCCGGCATACAGGGCATGTGGCAGATCCATTTCTGTATCATTTTCACTGATAATAATTTATCTTTAGGTGATCAGCCTTCTGTGTCCTGCCAGACCGATATTTTTTAAACATTTTCCGGGGTTTCAAACCTGGAACCTCCAGTGCTAAGCGCAATGCTCTTAGGACTGAGCCATGGATGGTCATATATATAATACATATGTATATTATTGACTACTAATGTTGTAGTATGAAAGCATTGATAAAAGTGGAAAAAACGATACCACTTTGTAAGGATCGGAGCATATGGAATTCCGTGATCTCTGCCTACTCCAATGGGAAAGAGGCGTGATGTATATGTATGTGTGTAATCGTAATCATTTAACGACATATGAAGCAATAAAAAAAGAATTTCATTTGCCTTATGCCCCAGTATCCAAGACTCACGAATTTGAATACTGGTAAATAAAAAAGAAACGTGTATATGCAAGTCCGAAAGTTATCAAATTCGCTAAGCCATGTTTCATGAAGACGTATGATGCACCTGGGAGGCTGGAGTGTATTACCGACATGTTTATGTCTCCATTGCGCTCTAATTATACACTTTCGGACCTAATGAGGGCTTTTATGATCATGCAGTGTGGCCATCTTAATCATAGCTCGGTTCTATTTCTGTAAATGTTACGAAGTAAAGGTGTTTTACCGCGGAATACTGAAACGATAATCAAGAGGGCTTCTTAAAATGTTTCTGTCTTTCATTTTACCTTCGTAATGAAAGAGTTAGATATACTTTTAAGTACACCTCAATGTTGATTAGCGTTCGAGAATTCGGCCATTAGAGATCTGAATTCCGATTATTCCAATTATTTACCCAAATTATGCTAGATTGATCCCGGAACTCTTTATCTGCTTTGTGTCTACCGTTTTTTTTTTATATTAGATATCGACAGATGCGTATCAGGTTCACTTGATGGTAGGTGATACCTCAGCCACAGAACATCAGTCAATGATGCGCTGTTACCCACTTTTTGTTTCGAGCATTCGGAAACCCATAGACTGAAACCGAAAAGCGCAATATGCACATTTTCCGTCTATGAACGGTGGTTGATTACCCGGTCGGAGGTTCGATATTCCTCCCACTGTTCAATGCCCGAAGTTACCAGACGTCGGGAAGATTTGCTTACAGAAAATTATAAACATGTCGTCCCGGTGCGATTCGAACCCACGACCCATCGATGCGCACGGAAGGTTTTCTACCGAACGCGCCAACGAGCCCGTCAATACAGTACCCGCTAGGGTTTTCATAACAAAAGAAGCCTGTACATAAAATTATCTATGACTAGCGATTTCGCCCCGGTTTCGTACGGGTGCAATATATATTTATATGTACTAAAAAATATAAATAAATATGAATAAAAATAGCCTGATAATGTAGCTTTCTATTGGTGAAAGTATTTTTGAAATCGCTCCAATAGTTTATAAGTTTATTCGTTACATACAAAAATACAAATCTTTCCTCTTTATAATATTAGTATAAAAGTAAGAATTATCTATGATATAGAATTATGTCTGCCCCATGATCCACGAGCAGGATTTTACTTCTCGAACCTTAAATACATTATACTCATTTTTGTCAGAGCAGACAAGTAAAAAACAACACCTTAAAATCTTATCAGAAATAATATGTGTTAAAATACTTAATCAAATTGGGGCAACCGGAGTTAAGGGAACCCTTAGAAGTGGCCGAGATTCAATTTTAATAATGGAAAGTTGAAGTAGCCAGTCACTGCTCCTTACAGCCTAACAAACAAATTTGATTCTTCTAATGCTATGGTCACATTTGCGTGTAATTTTGTCCGAGACTACAGAAGATTTTAATCGAGCTAGTAATTTCAAATGATCCCTAATAAATTTAAAGAATAAAATTGGAAAATATTCGATGCCACACACATAAACAATACATTCGTAATCGTTTCTATAATTTCACCATCAGACGGCCAGACACAGAGTAGAATTTCATCCTTATATGGTTGATGTACCTTATATTCGTACGAAACGGTACGCCTTCTCCGAACCGCCAAGGAATGGAATTCTCTACCTGGGTCTGTCTTTCCCGATTCCTACAATCTTGACGTCTTTACAGCCAGAGTGGATAGGCTTCTTCTAAGTAAGCATGCTCCCTTTTAGATCGCATCCGCGCTTACCATCAGGCATCAAATGCTTACTTATTCTTCATAAAAAAATCGTAACTTAAACTAAATATACATACATATTATGTGCGGCGAAAGTAAAGGGCGATGCTCAGCTTGAGCTGTAAACCAGTACTGGCTACAGCGCTGAATTTCAGCATTTGCTTGGGTAACTTTTGGAGAATATTTGGCTATAATTACAATTGATTTTTATATTTTTTTATTCTGTCTCTATTCTATCTAATCATTTAAAATCAACTATTAATAGTATTATCGTTTATTTGCTTTGGATAAATATTTTTTTTATTCATAAAATAATAAATATTGTACGGTTTGTATTTCATTCTGTTTACCAACAATTGGATGGATAGTCGTTAATCTGGACACACATTTAGAGTGGCCTCAAATTAATCTAACGCCTAACACACTAGCACAACAGTTAGGATGACCATTCTTCATTAGTACAAAGGAACTCGCCTTTTGTCTTGCGACCATTCATTTGTGATTGTTTGCGGCGACCGAGAATGTGCTGGACTATTCTGAGACACCTTAAGAACGACACTAGAAGAAATTTAATTAAAAATAACAATTATCATATAAATTCATATATTATCACTTAATACGCTTCTATTTATTTTCATTTAGTTACTTTTATTATAAATATGAAAGTTACTTTATCTGTTTCTTTCGTTTGTAAAGTCAAACTATTAGACTGATTTGGATAAAATGTTATATTGAGAAACTTCAATGAAAATATCGAATAATGTTAAAATCTAATAAGATTTATCAGATTAGTTATCCAAATAAACTAAGGATAAGTGCATAGAAGTTACATTATACTAAGGTTATTATTATATTAACAAAATATATCAAAAATTCGCCATTGATGAAATATATTCATAACAGACCCACCTACATTCCAGAAGAAAGTATATATATAATATACATTTAAAAAAAAATTTCACTGTCAATCCAAAAGCATTTTCGATACAAAAACGAAAATTTAATTTTAATCCAGAATAACTCCGCGCCGGGTCGGCTTGATCCCTGTCAACAAATCCACAATACTGTAAGTCGTCGTCACCCGAGTCCAACAATGAAATGATTAATGGACACCCTTCATACACTCAACTATTTGACTCGATTCGATTTGCTGAGGTTGCATTATTAATTAAGACTTAATGGATTGTTCTCGACACGAGTTAGCACAAATATTGTCTTTTGTAACGCGAGAATCACATTTCGTTTACAAAAACTTATATTAAAAGGCGATTTATCTATACTAATATTATAAAGAGGAAAGATTTGTGTATTTGTTTCGACCTAACTCAAAAATTACTCGACCTACTCGCACCTATTTTAAATTTTAATTTTTTCACCGTTGGAAAGCTTCATTTTCACCGTGTAAAATAGATGGTAAAACCGTGAAGTGTATACGCATTCGGTTTCAGTCTTTAGATTGCCAAATGCCCGAAATAAAAAATAGGTCAACAACGCATCATTGATTGTGGCTGAGGTATCACAAACTGTCAAGTAATCTGTTGATCTAACAAAATATCAAATATTTATTCCAAAATATTTCGAGTAAGCAAGACAAGGCTTTTCAAGCAAGGTAGCTACGGCTACGGGTTATAAAAAAAAACAAAGGATGGTCACGTGCAGACATGAGACATGCTTTGACATCTATATATAACATAGCTTCTTTGTGTAGTAGTGTAGTAGTATGGAAGGTCGAACGAAATATTTTAACTTTGTTTTAGCCCCGATTTGAACTCAGGATCTCTGGTGCGAAACACAACGTAAATAATATATACCACGCAAGTCAAAACGGCCAATCCGGTACATAGATTTATTTGTATTTTGCATTATAATTTGTTTTAATTTAATTGAAATATAGAGAACTGTGTCAAAATCCTTTGTATATTAAGTTAAAGTAAAGACAAACGGGAGAGTGAATTTAGTACTAAAAGCAGTTAATGCCAACTTCATGGCTAGATAAATGAGAAACCATTAAGTCTTTTGAAAGACATTTACTTACAAATAATAAAAAGTAGAAAATAATTCTTAGCGGATGGTTTTTTCGTAATCCTCAACTAAAAGACAGACCGCGACAGCCTGCGTCACGCGGGGATTACACCGGAAGATAAGCGGTGACACGCTAAAATATGAGCCTAAAACAAATATGTAGTACGAAGTTATTTTTGAAAATATAATTATGTCCTTACCTTTAGAAATCAGACGAGCCCAGTCTTTAAACTCCTTTAAAAATCTCCTATTTGAGCATTTCTCTTCAACCGTATAATAAGCTACTAGTATTTGCATTTTTCTTTCTTTTTGTTTTATGGTAAATTTTTTATATTGTATCCCTCAACATTTTGTATTTCTTTTTATTTTTCTCTTCATATTACAATTTAAGCTTTCTTCATCTGACATGTCAAAATTGTTTATTTGCTAAATATTAGATACACCTTTTTTATACACTTTTAATGTTAGTGTGCTTGTTATATACACACATACCCACTACAATTAAAATTGTTTATTAGTTAAATTTCTACCTAGAGGTTTGCCTGGTAGAGATCGCATTATGCGATAAGGCCGACCGTATATTGTACATGGATTTAATTTTTATTTGTGTAACCTTGTTTTAAGCACTTAATGTATTCTGGTGTACAATAAAGAAGTTATCTATCTTATCTATCTATGTTCGAATCGAGCCTCCCGGTTCGAATCCTGGCATTTTTTATATGTTTGGTAAGTAAAATGTTTTCCCTACGTATACCTTCTTCATTCAACAGATGAGAGAACATGATTCAATAACTATAGATTTATAAATGCTTAGAATAAAAATAAAATTGGTCGATAGCGCTTGTATGTAAAGTTATGTCCGTTAGTTTTAGTTTTTTTAGTTGGCATCATATACCATCATTTGAATCTGTATTTTAACTATGTCACAAATATTGCAAAATAGGAGAGATAACGGAACCGTCGTAAAGTTCTGGTTAAGTTCTGATAGTAGTTTAGCCTAAATTTTAATCTCTATTTCGAAATATGCACACGTTAAACCTTAGAATACGAAACAGATCTCTTCAATTAGAGCCGCTAAACGCCCACTTAACTTACTATTAACCGACACAAGTAAGTGACAAAACAAACTTGCACCGCCGCGCCGTGCGGCTCTAACCGCCTTAAACCGGTTTACGCTGGTGTGAACCGGTTCATGCTGGCTTAAGCTCGATTTACATAAAGTCACTGGTGTTAGATGTTTAGTATTTCAGTGGAGCGCTTCGGTGTAAAATGTGGAAATATTTAACGTGAATATTAAAGCAAATTTTATTTATTGATAATTTTACCTATACACCTGGAATTAACTTTTACCGGAATAAAACGCGATTGATTTATTATGGGTAAGCGTTGCAATTAAAACATCGATTAAATACAAATGGTCTATGCAAATGATGGACGGCCGGAACTGCGTAGGAGTTTAGGCGATGAATTAAAACAATTCCGGCGTAAGGAAGGTGGCACATACCTTTATATGATGCTGGAGAGCCTTCGATCCTCACACACCACTTGCACAAGACCACAATGAGAGCACGGGTTTTCTATATAGTCAGTTTAATGTAGGAGATGCACGATAGCGAACACCACGGCGCCATATTTTTTCTACTCCAAAAGTCAATGCGATAGGTGGCGCTGGCAGATTGCAGCGCATTCGACGTCATAGCTGTAAGGTATGTGCGGGAGAAGGATGGGTGATAGGATTTTACATAGACCATTAACCTAAAACCTAATCGGCGTAACCACATTATATTATTTTTCCCGATCTACTTAGTCCGGTAAAAGTTATTTCATGGTACTTACATTAACAGACAATATAGCCTATATATTCAAATTATAAAAGCTAGTGTGAAGCTGGACAAAGAAGTCAATAACTAAGAATACAAATAGAAAATTAACATAAATAAAACACTGTATCAAATAGGCTGGCACTCCGCACCTTTCAGGTAGGAAAGGTGTCATGCTGTTATAACAAATCGTAATCATACGCGATAACGCGTGTAAATCATTATAACAAATCGGAATCATACGCGATAACGCGTGTAAATCATTATAACAAATCGGAATCATACGCGATAACGCGTGTAAATCATTATAACAAATCGGAATCATACGCGATAACGCTATAAATATTAAACAAACAATTTTTTCGGTAGAACACGCAGATGGGTTCGAATGGTTTCGAATCCCACCGGGACGACATGTTGATTATTTTCTGTAAACATCTCTTCCTCACAGTCTGGTATCATTGGTCATTGAAGGGGGGAAGTATATCGACATTCCGACCGGATAACGATACACCGTTCATCGATGGAAAAACCGTGAAGTGAATATTGCGCGTTTCGGTTTCAGTCTATGGATTTCAGAATGCTCGCAGTAAAAGAGTAGGTCGACAGCGCATCATTGACTGATGTTCTGTGTCTGACGTATCACGGCTACCATAAAGTAAACCTCAAACTCGTCTATCGATATCTAACATAAAATTTATACAATGTACTTTAACGTTTCTTGATTACTTGAGTACTTTATTCGTAATACCATAGTAAATCTAGAAATGCAGTGATCTAAAGAAATATCCTCACGCGGCATTAAGCAACTCGTCTTCAACCACATTTGCGACATTTGTGATTCTATGGACACTCTGACATTTAGCTAAAAGGGTACGCGGTAATTACTCTCAGGTACGTTTATTTTTATAGAAACTAAATCAAGTCAAAACTAAATCTACAACATAATACAATCATTTAATCTGGTGAGGAATATTTCTTTCCAAACTGGCTTTTATTTTCCCCCTGTTTTTCCATATTAACTTATTTATGACATTTTATAATATGACTAGTTACGCTATATATGATAGGCTGTGAAAATTACGTGAAACGGACACACTGCCCAGGAGGCCTATTACCAAAACAAAATACGAAGTTTCGGCTGACGGATCGTAAATTTTACTATTATGAATCCGATGATCGACACGTCTTTCACAATAAGACATTATGTCTTTCGTTTGACATTACTTTGATAGTAAGAATAATCGTAAATAGAATTAAAAATGTTTTCTTAATAAGTTAAAATACGGAGTTGTTTGTTCTTTCGTTTCGATCCGTTCGTTGCGTTCGTTTTTCGTAATAGGCCTACAGAGTCGGATATTCACTTTGTGTTATCTATACTTAAATAACTAAAGCTATTTCTTAATTTATAATTCCATAATTATTTACGTTTATTTTATCTAATATGTTTATCTGACTTCCAGTTACAAGAATACAAGAATTAAAAAAAGAAAAGTATCACCTGCCCACGTCAGTTGTCGATTCACGCTGAAATCGAATCACACTAAAGAGCAAACAGCAAAATACAATGATATACCTGCCACCATGGAAAAGCTCTTGAGTTTTAATAAATATGTAGTATTTTTACTAGAAGGCTTTTCCGTTTATACAGCATATTAATCTATAAAAGCCACAATCATTCGGAACGTAGAAAACAAAAAATAAACCAAACGCATCCATAAATCAAGCGAATAACAAGGTGAGTGGCAAAATGCGTGAACCGCAAAGCAAACAGGAGAACAAAGTTAGCACAGTTTGGTTTGGCTTGCAGCGGATTACGGCGCTCAAAACTGACGCGTGGCGGCTCGAGCCGGTTAGAACCAGTTAGCGGCGCGGCGGTTAGATGCAGTTAGTCAGGTGAGATTCGCGGGCTTTACTATCGGTATTATCGTTGCGCGATTGCAGTTGAATGTTAGTTACTAGTTTGATGGTAATCCACTTATTTTTGGTTATGGCTCTTTGCTACTTAACTGTTTAGTGAGTTCTGAAATGAGTAAGTCTATAGTTCTCAGAATAAGATAAACCGAATTGATCACAAATGGATTATAAAAACCGGCCAAGTGCGAGTCGGATTCGCGCGCGAAGGGTTCCGTACCATCTCTATCTATAGTTATATACCTATAAAAATGAATCCCTATTTCCCTTGGTCACGGCATCACGTGTGACGGATGGACCGATTTTGCAAAATTTTTTTTGTTGTATTTGTTATTGTCAGGAGAAGGTTCGTATGAAAGAAAAAAATTAAGAAAATTGCGCGGAAAATTAGAAAATTTAAGAATACTTAACCACTTTATTGAGCATTTCATACATATTATTATAGTATTTTACAGCATATTAATTAAATTAATATCTTCGCGCGAATTTAATTCTTAATTCGCGCGAAAATATCTAAATTCAAGCGCATTTCTCACACATCATTACATCGGTAACGGTAAAACAATCATGTCTGTTGTATGAGAGCCCCCTTAAATATTTTATTTTGTTTTTTTTTTTTTGTTATAGCGGCAACAAAAATACATCAACTGTGAAAATTTCAACTATCTAACTAATTATCAAGGTTCATGGGATCCAGCCTGATGACAGAGGGACGAACACCGGAATCTTAGAAATAGGGTCCCGTTTTATCCTTTGGAAACCCTAAAAATCAAACACATATGATATCCTCCCCGATATGATAATCACTCGTTAACCAACCGCTGCAATAACACCATCCATCTCATCCATAATACACTAAGCATTGCCCTTAAATCAATAGGTCTTTGTGCAGGTACCCTAAGTGCTCTCGAAGCTTGTTTGATTTAATATAATGGCCATATGTGCCCATTAGACGATCAATTGGGCATCAATTGCTAGGTTAATTTGCAGTAAATACGCGGTAATCCGATGCGTCGAGGGTAGATTTGAATGTCTCAGTGTGACTGTGATAGGTTTATATAGTGTTGTGTCTTGAAGAGACGACGTTACTTGTGACTAAATATCCATAACTCCAAAAATATGTGATATAAACGGTCGTGAAAGTATTAAAACTTAACGTCGACCAATAGGTACTTCAAGTATTCGGATATCCATATATTATTATCTATACTTATATTATAAAAAGGTAGTTTGTCAATTTGTGAGTTTATTTGGAGGAAGTAATCTTTGGAACTACTGAACCGATTTTGAAAATGATTACCTACACCAGCTACATTATTACTTGATTGTGATATTTCTTTTATTGAAATAAAAATTTCTAGAGGTAGGTAGGTCGTTACCTGGTCGGAATTTCGATATTCCTCTCACCCCAACAATGAAAAAAACCTATTTATATACAATTCTACAAGAATTGTCCTATCATTGTATTTCTAAAATACAATGATAGGACAATTCTTTTAGTCGAAAATTCTTTCTACAAATAGATAGCATTCTATTCTGTCAAGTGTATCCAACAGACCTTCAGAGTAAATCTATCACCGATGTTGAAAGCAAAACGCCGGTAGCCATTTTTCTTGTAAACGACTTTCAACTAATTGATTATCTGTAATTCAGTCGACACTACAAATTGCTAGACAATATCTCAAGACGACAACGGCCTATCAATAAGAGCAAACCCTGTAGTACTTGCGAATAGTCTATTGGCGTTAGGGTCTCTGTCATTTCGAAAAACCTTGGACTTAATATAGTATATACTTTAAAAACAAATGTAATGTTAAAAAAAATAAAACACGATATACTTATATATTATTTAGGGACGATGATTCCCTAAATAATATATAAGGAGTATTTTTTTCATTTCGATGGATACAACCCCGTTTAGTATAATTCTAGTAACAGTTGATATAATATCGTGATATGATTGGCTTACTTTTGACATTTATCTCCTATTTAAAGATTATCAGTATTAATTTTTTTTAGTATTTACGTGTTGTCGTTCTAACCTTCTGTCAAATCCAAAGTTTCGATTTTTTTTTTCTGTTTTGTGATATGATATTAAAATTATTTCGGTATGAATGTTGACTTTATTATTATTTTTCTAAAAAATGGTAAATTTAACTTGTTTATCGTTGTAAGAATATTAATATTTTTGATTTTATCCATTTTCTTGAGCGAAGTGTTGTTACCTCAAACGGTGTAAATTAAGACGACCAATTTACGAGCATCGGTCGGCAGTCGTTGCCGAATGCTTGTCGCTGTCAATGTTAGATTGAGTGCGTCGTAATTATTGCCACTAAGTGTTGTCTCCTTCTGAAATAGGTAGTACTTAGTTGGCAATTCGATACAGTAGGTCTATTACGAAAATCGAACGCAACGAACGTAACGAAACGAAAGAACAAACAACTTCGCATTTTAACTTATAGTAATGTCAAACGAAAGACAATGTCTAATTGCGAACGACCGCGATGGATCGATCATCGGATTCGTAATATGAAAATATACGAACCGACCGCGACAGCCAAAACTTCGTATTTTGTTTTGGTAATAGGACTACAGAGTACAGGCTAGTTTACGTAAAAATACATCAAACCGCTTCAAAATTAAGTAATACGTTTTGCACTTAATTTAATAATAAAAACGCTTACTTACATTTAAAAGTAAGAATAAATCATTTATTTAAAACACACATACAAATAACAAAAATAAAAATAAAAAAGTAAATATAAAATACATGTGGTGACGCCTTCTCATCTGCCTTGCGTCCGAGTCGTACCACCATCTTTTGGAACAATATAATTGCAGGAACCCTTGACGTTGGAAATAGACAACGCTATACAGAGTGTATCGTGCTGTCACGTCTTTACGTTAAGCAGAAAATAATAATAGGTTAATTAATAATTATAATTCTATTCAATTCAACAGTATTTTCATCGAACGTATTGTATCTTTATCAGTTGACTATTATATTATGTATCTTCTGGCGAATAAATTATAATACTGGCGGACCCTACAAGTTGTTCTGCCATAATATTGTCTTCAAAAACAATAAAAAAAATCTAGATTTGACTGCTATTTATCTATCTTTATTTTTTATATATCAATTATATACAAATAAGCTATAAGCGTGCGTGACGTGAGCTGTCAATTGCAGAAGATGTCGAATTTCCAAATCAAATGTAAGTATTTTAAAATTAATTTTCCGCATATAATATTTTTTCCTGAAATTTTCTGATATTTTAATAGTTATTCTTTTATTCAGAACATAGACGAATCCAACACATACGATATCATTAAAATCGGTGCAGCCATTCTTGAGTTATAAATGGTGGAACTAACACGACTTTGTTTTATATCGAAAAGAGTGTTTCCCCCAGCATTGATCCAAAACGCATTCCTTAAGAACATCATGAAAAATAGAGGAACTCTTAAGATTTCCCAGAACAGATTTACGATGGAATTCCAAACTCATATGACGTTAAAAGACCTGTGTTATTTCCACAAAGCATCCTAAATTCAGTGACCTTTTAACGCGGGTGTGTATATCAGGCGGTCTCGGCCTGTCCTCTTTCGATTCCGGCGCCCATAACATAAACATGACGGTACACTATTAAAACTTGGACTCGTTTTGTAAGCCGAAATATTCCGACTACCTTCTATCTCGTCTGTATCGGAACCAGGGTTGCCAACTGTATAACATTTGCATTTTTATTTTATTTTATTACGCTCGCTATTCGAATTCGAAATTCCATTTTTAAAGTTTTCGAATTCTGTTTACAATTTTGTTATCCCCGTTCGCTGTTCACGCTTATTCGAGATTTAAACTGGAATATTTTGTACGCGCTAATAAATTTTTGTGGTTGTGTATTTGGGATTTTGTAAGTTTGGTTTGAAAGTAGATATCCATTTCGTCTTTATTAGATTGTATATGAATTTATATGATGTATTATCTATTATATTTTACATAATCCGGAATCTGTTTTGGTCCATACATAAGATAAATGTAATATCATAAAATTGCTGTTCGATTAGAATACTTATCTTCAATTATATGATACCTCACCGTTTGTTGCTTACATTACTTTTTATTTAAGATGTGTTAAATTAGCACCACCTTTCAGCTCAAGACTTAAAGATACTTTAATAATAATAATTAAGTTCCTCTTAATTTTCCAAACGTACATACATATTCAATTAATTGAACTTATTTATTTTAATATATATTTTTTAAAGTTGTTATAAGTGTTATTAAAATGTGTCATCCATTTTTTGAAAGAAACTTTAAATTTAAATACATGTGACAAACATTGAATTAACGTGTTCTTTAAGCATTGTATTGTCTCTGTCATATTTTTATCATTTTGTCACTTTTCAATATTGTATGACTATGGGTTTATACCTGAATAAATAAATATTATTATTATTATATTATTAAAATCACTCACTCGAAGACATTGACATCACTTATGAATAATGCCTCAAAAGTACAATGGGGCAGCCCTACGGCGCAGTCCGGCGTAGTCCAGCGGCTGTCTCATAAACATGGCCCTGTATCAGCGCGTAATCTGGCGGATTTGTCGATCAGGCCGGCTATCCACTGGCTAGATTTGTACGGGGCTTTGCCGCATACGTTTTGCTTTTCTTGTCTAACTATTTATTGGTTCGCCAGGTGGAGCTAATGGTTAGCTGTTGTGATGATGGAGAATCGCTTTATCTATTCGCTTTCAATTCAATGATTTTGTCAGAAGTGAAATTAGGTATGGGCTATTTCATAGACTAGCCGTTTTGCAAAACACTTCAGTCAATGAGTTTAAAATAGGTAATGGATCGATTTTTTTAATATATTTTATTACATATCAAATCATCGACATACCATTTATTTCTGAATTAAAAAATACTACCTGTAATAGCTGAAAAACTGACGTTTCGTATTGAGCGTTTCGGTTTCGTTCTATGAATTTCCGAATTCTAGTAATACACAGGTCAACGACCCATGATGGAAATGTCCTATATACGAGTATAATATCTTACTATAAAGTGAGCTGGTTCGTTTTCCATATAAAAAGTCATGCTTATTAACGAAGTCAGTTTAGAGTTTCGATACAACTATTTACTTTCCGGGAGTTATTTGCGCGGAGTTAATAAAATAATGTTATTTAGAAATAGAATCATGAAAGGTTTATTAAGAAATCTAAAAAAGAACTCCCGGAAAGTAAATAGTTGCACAAATATTTACTTAGTATCGAAACTCTAAACTGACTTCGTTAATAATCATGACTTTTTGTATGGAAAACGAACCACCTTAAAGCTGGTCTGTAGATAAAATATCAAACGTTTTTAAGCAAACAAAACTTATAAAATTGTCTTTCATTCTTCACATTTATTTAAATAGGGCTGCCAGAACATAAAATTGTATCTTAATTATTTAGTTGACCACCATTAACATTACAAACTACGGTGTAATGGGTGTTCCTGGCCGATGTACGTGGGTTTGTGTCCCGGGTCGGATATATTTATCGTATTTTATTTATTTTGATACTAAGCCTTATCGGTGTTATGCGGTTACATAATATGGGTACTTTTACCTTATGTACGATTGATATATTTTTATTTAATGAACAAAATATTTAGTTCTGATGAACAGTGATCGACAGAGTTTGTACTCTCAACAAACAATAAATAATTCGTGATAAAAACTCGGAATTGATAGGTTTTCTGAGAAACTTGTACTATATATGTATTAAAATTAAAACCTCTAAATTATTTGTATGATAACGGACCGCCAAAACTACATAATTATTTTTTTTAAATTATGAATGGCCAAGTTTTATAAAAACCATTCGAACAACTTTCTTTAAACAAAAGAGAATATTTTTTGACGTACCTTATTTTAAATATGAACATATTTCTTAATAAAGTAATAGAAAGTGTTCTAGTATGAACGGTATCCGACACGGTCCATATATACAAAACTGCAGCGCAGGGTTATGGGACTGGGTGGGGCACTTGTTTTATATGAAGGCTGTTAGTGACTCACATTTTGACCCTCGTATCATATTCGTAACTAAATAACTATACAAAAGTTAATTTTTATATATAATAACAAATTCTAGTCCTTTCACTATCTCCCCCTATGTTCTTGTATTTTATTTTGCTCATTAATTAGTGTTATTTAGATTTTTGCACATTTGTTTTTTTCTGAAATAATAATACATATCTAAGGATCTAGAAGTTTATATTCGTTATTTTTTATTTGTATTAATTTTATTGTTTTCTGCCACATATAGAAACTACTGAATATCAGGTCAGAACTAATGCTTATGAACATAGTATACTGAGTACCAACGGTTGTCATGGAGGCACTTGTTTCTATATTTCTTAACTATTTATGTGTATTTTTCTAATTTATTTTTATTGTTATTCTTGTGCTGTTGTATATTTAAGGGCTTGAATAAATGTACTAATTTCAATTCATTTCAAAATTACTGACTGGTAGAGTCTGTATTTTGGTGCAGTATTTTTATTCTGTATCCTTTAAAACATTATTGAAAAAAATCTAACCCTAATGTTTACATCAGATATTGAGCCTCACGGTCGTCTGACCGTGAGGCTTACTAATCCATAGAAAATTATTTGAGAATACGGAAATCCATTGACTTAAACCGAATTTATAACTGTAGGAATTTTGATATTCCTACTTCGTATTAAACGTTCGAACTGACCAGACAGAGAGAAACAAAACAAATCCGACGGAATTCGAACCGGGGACCCCGTAAAGCAAAGTAAGTATTCTTTCTACCTAACTCTCAATTATTTTTCAGGAGTTTTGTATATTATACTCTAAAGTAATACAATGTGTGAAATGTTAAGTATTTTAAGTTAATTTTCTAGTTTGTGATATCCACGCAAAGTCGCCGGCAAGACCTAGTATTTAAATACAATACTTTCGAATTAAAATGCGGTTTTTTTAATGCTTTTCAACAACCGTGGTCGCGGTAGAAGTATTTTATTTAAATGTGTGATACTCGCGTTAATAAAAGACAATAAATGATAATACAATATAATATGACAGATAAGTAATAAAACTCGTACTTTTAATGATATTATTATAAAAGCTTGTAAATCTGCAATTTTACCCTTAACTATGGGTAATTAAGGTCGTTTGGTGTAATCTTACACTTAACGAGATCATCAAAATCGTAAACAAAACTCCACCCGCAAACCATAAAACCGAATTTGCCTATTTTTTATACTCTTAGTCCTGATTTTGATTTATGATTGCTACAAAATAAGGGCTAATACTTAAACTGATAATAATGAGATCTAAATAAATTTTGATATTTTTGTCAACTCTACCATTTTATGTACGACTTTAAAAGTAAATAGTTTGAAACGATTTGAATAAAATGAAAAATAGTGGTCTCTCTTTCCATCTTCTATTGTTATATAAGTTTCCAAAAAAAACTTTGATATATCTTTTTATACATCTAACTATTTACTTGGCTTGTTTCTATTTTACATTAATTATAAAATGTTTTATTATAACGTAAGTGTATATGTAGGCTAATTTTGGCACCCGTGGTGTGATTTTTGATGTGCGAATGTAACTTTTGGATTTTGAAATGGCAAATGCATAAAAAATAAACTAGCAGGCTAAGTACTAACGTATGATAATTAAAGTTAAGCCTACACTGATGAATTGCATATATTAAAATGTCATTCATAGTAAATTATGAGAAACAGATGACGTCACATATAAATCCCAAAAAAACCACCTCCATATTCTTCTAACTTCAGACGTCGAGACAATAAATAATATTTTAAATTAATGCTAATGGCGTTCGCCTAAACGTTTTTGGTTTGTGTAACTCAAGACGTCTATCCCTTCGTTAATATAATAATATTTACAACGGCATTAAGCGTTGTTTATTGTGATTGTTGGTTGAGGCGTTATAGGTAGAAGCCGTCTGTTAATTGCCCTAAATATATTTTATTAATGACTCCGTAAAGCTGGTATGCCATTATCTGAAAACCTAGCTCCTACAACTTGCAAGGTTATTCCTATCGTCAATCTGTCATTTGTATTTTTCAGTTTCTCACACGAGTTGAGTAACAAAACAGCCAAGCCAATTTTGACTAAGGTCTAGGTTTTGTAGAGAACTTAAGACTAGGATTTACGCAGAACATATAGTGTTATAATGAGAGAGAGTGTTAGGTTAGCGCTAGGAACTTGGCTCTCCATAAGATCTAATACTTTTTTACTAGGAGCTTGTAGCGACAACTACAATGTACGCCTAGATTCAATACGAAGACGTCTAATCCTGAATCATGTTATATAAGTATTTCGGAGCGCTGAGTATACCTATATACAATATCTGGAGTCAGTCAGTGGTTCGAATGGTCGAAGATCCTCCCTTTAGGTTGGAGGAAGACCACACCTCCCTTCCTCCACAAGCTTCTTTATTTAACCCAATCTAAGCGCAGTTGTACACATAAGCACAAACGACAATAACATTCAATAACATAAATAGCAGAGCACTGTGTCATAGTTAAATCGCTTGTAGTTAAACAATGCAGTGTTAGTGCGAGTTAAGTGTGAATTATCGGCCAAGTTCGCGTCTTCATATTGTTTACCTTGTCGAGACCCGTTTACCATTCCTAAGTGATTAAGAATACTGTAACATGGACACAGAAACTATGGAGTTGATTGGGCTACTTAAATTATCTTGCTGCATCTTTGTGTTAATCATACAAGTGATAGAGTAAATATAAAATAGGTAAGAAACGCGCTGATGCCTTCCTGAGTAGATCTTTACACTCGGCTGTACAGTATCTTGATTCCCTATTTACGTTTTTTTTTCTTTGTAAAGCTCAAATAATAACTTAGTTATGAACAAGATCGATTCTTAATTTAATATTGTATTTTATTAACGCGAGTATCACACATTTAAATAAAATACTGTATACCGGATTAAAACGCAATTTATTATTATTGACGTTCATAAGTGGTCATTGTGTTAAATGAATAAATGATTTTTGAATTGAATTGAATATGGCAACTTTGTGACATTTCAAAAATCAGACAACTGTCATCTTTCTGTCTCCCCGCGACCACGGTTGCTGAAAAGCATCCGAAACGTCGGGATAAATAATTTAAACAATATAAATAATAAATCGCTTTTTAATCCGGTATACAGTATTTTATTTAAAAGATTCTTAGTTTTGTAAATGATATTATTTTTCAGGTAAAAAAATATCACTTCTTTCACTAGTTACTCGAGGTAATATAGAAATCTGTCTACTACCATGTAATTGAAGTGAAGCTTTGAACTTGCATTCCTTCTTTTTTATTTTCCTTCTTTTTTTACAGCTGACATGATTTTTGTTTAATAGCAAACCATCGGGATCGAATACAGGTAAATTAAGCGTTCATAAAATATTTACTTGTTAGGAAAAGGCAGTAATCAGTGAAACATGTTTGTCCGATGATACACTGCAAAGTGGGAAATACAGATTAAAATAACATAATATATAAGCAAATTAATTTTTATTATCGTATTCGAAATCGACTCTACTCATCCCCTAGCCGAATCACGGATGTTAAATACACAAGACACAGTTCTCAAATTCCAAGTCAAAGCGAAGTAAGTTACATTCGGCCGATCGCCTTTGTAAGCTGCGAGGCAATTATCATTCATTATTATTAAATGTGACGTCTCTGTAAACGGTGGCCGATAACTTGAGCAAATAATTCAAACGCGGAGGGTCGCTAAACGAGATTCTGATTTTAGATATTTAGATTAGCTCAGATAGCTACAATGGCAGTATTTTTTCCGTTATATAGGTATACATCCACCAATTACTACGATATATAGTCAATTTTAGTGCCCGTTTCATTATATCGTTTACTTTTGCTAATACACGTTGCGTATAACGTTGCGTTGATACCGAGGAAAGCGAATATAAAAGGGCCTATCTAATCAAGAGAAACTTTACCCACTTATCTGCAAGATGATGATGAAACAGATACCGAATCCACATGCTACTATAATATTTTAGTATTAGTACCAATGATAGTAACTACACAGTGCTACGGATATATTCTACGTCGTAGCAAAAGTGTAGCATCTCTCCGCAAGAACTGAAAAGTAACGTATGAAAAATATCATGAGGAGCGAATCACATCAGATTGTGTTGAACTGGTATATTGTTTAAGAAAAATCAACATTGGTTATATGATAATCACCTCTCTCAGTCAAGGTCACCGGTTCGAATCCCGGCGAAACAAAGATAAAAAAATTGAGTCATTTAGTCAAGGCACTTAAGTCTGACCGACCCAATAAAACAGACACAGAAATGTGTCTACCCCTAGGGCATTGCCCCATGAGGCTTAATGGACTTATCTTGATTCTTTACTTTAAACTGTTTTTTATAAATATTTATCCTACTTTCTACTAATCAAAGAAAATATAAGTTGTAGTATATGTAGCCGTACAATAATTTCCTGTGTTTTCATCAACAACAAACCAGTTTTGTTGTAACGATATTCAAATGCGAAATGTAATTATTGTATACGCGAGTGGATCCCAATCGATCTAGATAAGTAAGTAAACAGTCTCCGTACTTTGTTGCCGAATTCTTAGCTGGGTTAATGGGATGTAACGGTGACATCAATCGAGTTGGGAATCTTGGAGCTGGTAACCTTGTACGTGAGATATTTTTTTATCATATTAGACATCCTGTAGGTGATATTACTTTATATACAAACTAGCAATCCGCCTCGGCTTCGCACGGGTACAATGTATCGGTCGAGTAGTTTTACATGGATAATTTTCCCCATTTTTGCTACACTTTTCACTGATGGCCTCTCCTATTGGTCGCAGCGTGATGTTATATAGTCTAAAGCCTTCCTCGATAATCGACTATCCAACACAAACAAACACTATTCAATTCGAACCAGTAGTTCCTGAGATTAGCGCGTTCAAACAAACAAACTCTTCAGCTTTATAGATAGAAATATCCACGCCATAGACTAATAACATACTGCCAAGACGTATTTTTTCAGAATTTCAAATAATTTTGACGCCTAAACTCAAAAAGTTTTACATCTACGAGTTACACGAGCAATAAGAAGTGTAATATTGTCTTTTATTAACGCGAGTATCACACATTTAAATAAAATACTGTATACCGGATTAAAACTCGATTTATTATTTATATTGTTTAAATTATTTACCCCGACGTTTCGGATGCTTTTCAGCAACCGTGGTCGCGGGAAGACAGTATATAGTATTTTATTTAAATAAGAAGTGTGACATAATACGTATTATTGAAGGAATTTTTATGTTATTGTTCCTACTAAGTTAGATTACGAATACGTTTCTATAATTTTTACAATTTGAACGAATCGAAAGAAGAAATATCAATGTATGTTGCACGACATCAAATGTTCTGTGGCTGAGGTATCGCCTACCATCAAGTGAAACTCATGCTCGTCTGTGGATATTTGACATAAAATAGAACAAGAAATATATAAATATATACCACATCCACGGTATATCAGCTCCATACACAACCTGTGTCAGTCGCATTGCCATATTATCAGTGATCTCAATAGGACTCTCAAATAGCAACGGATTAACTCCTCTCGATAACTAGCTCTTCGATAAGAAACGGTAGAAATCGCTATTCACAGAGAGCGAGATATATCGCTAATTAATTAACATTTAAACGAATTTATCTAGACATCTTTTAATCGATAAGTATTGTAATTAACCGTGAGATTCGTATAAGGTTTAAGTGAATTTTTCTTTTGAGTAGTTATCAAACGAAATACTTCAAGTTATACGAGCTACGTCTACGAATATTCTAATACAAGATTTTCCGATATCAAATTTAGTGCTAATGATATTTTTAACTATAAATACAACCAGCGATCTGCTTGGTACGGATGCAGTTTAGATATACTATATATTATGTCCAAAAATATAAAAAAAATAGCCTATGTTACTCGCTGATAATGTAGCTTTCATTTGATAAAGGTGGTGATTTTTTTTAATAATCAGTCGATAAATTTTTGAAAAAAAAAACAAATCTTTCCTCTTTATAATATTAGTATAGATCAGTAAGGCAATATCCACTTTGTCTATTTATTATTAATTTCGCATAAAAATAATGAACCCGTTTAGCATAGACTTCACGAAAAAAATGAAACGGTCAGGCAGGGCATTAAAGATTGATCATCTAGTCGCATGTAAAATATAATTAGTGAAACAGACACAGAAATGTGTCTGAGGCACGACCTACTGTTCAGTTATACTCTCCAGCAAAAAATATTCATGTGAATTACTTACTTTGTTGTGACAAAGGCTTAAAATAAATCAATATTATATCAACGGACGGGTGAAATAGAGATGTACTATAAAAATATAGCCTATGTTACTCACTGATAATGTAGCTTTCTATGTGTGTTTTTTTTTTTTAAAATCGGTCAAGTAGTTTTTGAGTTAAATTGTAACAAACAAACAAATCTTTCCTCCATATAATATTAGTATAGATAATCTAAAATTAATACGGCTAGTGATTCTGCAGAAGATCGCTTCGTACAGTTTGTGGAGGCAGGTGTATCGTATCATAATCAAAGTCGAAAGCCTATTGTACAACAATACGAGTACCTTAAGTTGCGTATCAGATAGGAAAAGTTCGGAACAACGGAGAACTCATTTATCCACCTCAATATAAACCGTGATACGATCTCAATATCAGCGATCCAATGGAACTATGGAAGGTACTCTTTTGTACTTTGGTGCAATGGTTAATCGATAGGTCACGAGTTTGATCCTCGCCGGGACTGAAATGTATATAATTAAAATTTCAGGTGTTATAAACATTATGTCTGATAAGTTCGAGCTTTAAATGGGTGATACTACCCTAATCTATGTTATGTTTATTTAATATTTTAATTTCTCTGGTTGCCTGGAAGAGATCGCTTCTCAGCGATAAGGCCGCCTTTTGTACGCTACTCACTTTCACTTTTTGTATATTTTTATTATTTTCACGTGTGGTGTTCAATAAAGTGTTTTTGATTTGATTGATTTGATTTGATGGGTGGGATAGATATCGTTCATGGATAGAAAGTGCAGATTGCGTTTCGGTATCTGTCTATAGATCTATCAATGCTAGAACTTGACATAAAATAGGTCAACAGCGCATCGCTTTACCGAAAAATACCATTTCAAATACAAAATACTGACACTTAAGTTGACGTATTTTGAATACCTTTTAAACATCTTGACTAGTAAGCACTTCTTGCAATAACATTACAGACCTTGAATTTCACAGAATTTCGTTATGTCATGAATCATTTTGATGTTTTTATATATTTCAAATTCACAACCTAATTCAGTTCATCTATATCCTATCGGACTTACTATCAGTACGTTACTGACATCTTGGAAACATCACCCTTGAAATTGAAACTGGTATGGAAGTCTTATAGAACCACTAATGAAGTGACGTACTGGCTGAGGTATCATTTGCCATCAAGCGTCATGCTCGTCTTAAAAACATGATAGCTTAAATAAATATGTATATTCGATTGCCGCATTATTTATTAATGTAGCATAAAAATAATGAAAATGTATTCAATATTACACTTATTCAGTTCCCCGTGACGCGTGGTCACGGGGAACTGAATAATTGCAGTAAAAAAGACTTTAATTCTGTTTAAAAGCCAGCAACACTACTGCAGCACGCTTTCTGTAAAAATACTTTAAATCTGTTTAAAGCCAGCAACACATCTGCAGATCTTCTGGTGTTGCAGATATTCATAAAAACTCGCCATAAAAAAATAGCCAAAAAGTATAGACAATGTTGACAAGAAGTTCAAACTAAGTAGCTCGAATCACTATCAAAGTAATGTATAACTTATCATCAAGTCTCACTCTCTTTAAAATACCTTAAAAAACTCTCTATCCTCCCAAACAGACAAGCAGATCTCCACACCTTATTAACAGAATAAACCGAAACAAAATTAAGAAGCCCGAAATAATTACTTAGAAAAATTAGCACAGTGAAGGCGTATGCAAAATAGACTTTAGACAATCGCGTTCACGAAGCACCATTCGTTGTTTAATTAAACTCAAATTAGTGTTGCCAATTAACACGAATGTGTACGCAACGTGCCACTAGTTAGGTCTTTATGCAAATATAGTATTTATTACGAAGGGAGAATAAGGTTGCGAATGGAGTAAGTAGGTTTAGTTCGACAAATGAGACGATCGCGCCCTCTTACAAATCGTCCACATTAATATAATACAAGGGTATTGTACATTCGACTGAATCGTGTGCATTGTTTGATGAAACTAGACATATAGACATAGACATAGACATAGACATAGACATAGACAAAGACATAGACATAGACATAGCATTTATTACGAACGAAACACACACACAGAATCACAAAAAAATAAACTAAATATGATTCGCCACTACCACCAACAGATTTGGAAGTTCTTAAGCTTTGTAGATATTCTAGGGCTGATATGGCCATTTGGTCATTCGAAAAATATTATAAAGACAGTTTAGTAGTTTAAGATAGATTAACTAAGACTTTTTGAAGTTTAATGCTTTATCCATTTTAATTTTTGGTGTAGGATTTAAGTTACTCTAACTTCTTGTTCAGTGAAAACGACCAAAAACTTGATACAGAATGAATAATTTTGTCATTGAAAACCCGTTGCCTGAGAAAGATCGCTGAGAGCGATAAGGTGGCCTAATGCACTTATTATATTTAAATTATTTTTAATTAAAAAAAATAATTTTCAATTAAATTATTTTGTATTAAAAAAAATAATTTTCAATAAAATTATTTTGTATTAAATGTTTATGCAATGATCGTATAACTAGTAAATATAAAGATCGGTACTGGGAGTACAAGTTTATATCATTCTAAACGTCGTATTACGTTTTACTATATCATAAAACTGTAAACGTTTGTGAAAAAGTTGCACACTATTTAGTTGAGGATACATTAATGAAGTGGATTCCTGCGTAGATTCTTTAACGGGGCCTGTCGAATCTTGATACTGTAGACATACCGGGCCATTAAATATTTGGATTTCCATTTTCCTAGAAAGCAGAAAACCAAGGAAAAGAAACAAAAATATGTCTAACCCATACCTATCGGCATCCATTTTCAATGTTATTTTATAAAATACTAGCAACACGCCCCGTCTTCACGCGGGTACAATGTACATCTACTATACACAAAAATAGCCTATGTTACTCGCTGATAATGTTGCTTTCTATTGGTGAGAGAATTTTTAAAATTTTTAAAACATCTCAACTTTATTTGCAACAATCTCAAAATGCCTCAATTAATCTTACCATACTTCAATTGTGGCTTTATTTACAACAGTCTTGCTCCAATATTTTATACAGGAGTTATAATCAATTAATGTTACAATCACTAGTTCAGACTACAATGTAAAAAACTGTAAAGCGCCCACTTTCCCGCCGTGTTATAAATAAAGGAATTTGTCTTGTATTTTATTAACGCATATATCACACATTTAAATAAAATATTTTATACCAGATTAAAACGCGATTTATTATTTATATTAAGTTTCGGATGCTTCTCAGCAACCATGGTATGTCCCGTCAATACTCAATCAAGTCAATTTTGACACCGAAAGACAATATTAAATTAAAAACAGTGGCGGCGTAATATCTAAATTTTATGTGGACAAGATTCATTTTGTGTGGCTTTCTGTCAGCGCAAAAAATGTTTTTTTTTTGCTTTTAAGTAATGTATACATTTTCGGGGCGCGAGGCCCCTGTATCGCGAGGCCGTAGGCGGTGGTCCACGTCGCCCACGCCCTACGCCGCCACTGATTAAAAAGTAATAATAATAATAAATAAATATATTTATTCTCTCTTCACAAAGGTTACCTTAGAACTAAAACATAACCATAGTTAAACTAGAACCTAACCTTGTGAGAGACTGGTGCCTGATGTAGGTTTTTAGAAAAACCTGTATTACAGGTCAAAAAGTACATATTTATTTCAATAAAATAACAGCATAAGCTAGGACGTAGCACTCTCCAGCTCTGATTCTCAGTGGTCTCTGTTTCTTATTTTGAACTTCTTTATTTGAATGTTATATCTATCTCTCTTTCTCCAACAATATGTCGAAAGATTTACAGCCGGGCTAGCATGACAAGCGCGACAAAATCTTGTCTACCGTTTTCTCGTGTTTTAATCGACTATCGCTTTATTTCTTTCGGGTCTAACATGGCAATTACACTTAAAACTCGACTTTTAATATTAAAAATAGATACATTTGTCGATCGAGATATCTTTTCTATCAAAATTGTCGATGTCGAGATATAATATATCGAGATATTTAACATCTTAGTTTGTCTTCTCTCGCGCGAGGTATATCTCGTGGCGGTCATGCTAGCCCGGCTGGTCGTATCATGCGCCCATTGTGCCTCCAACCGGTGTCGATATCTGTCGGAGTGAGTAGCTAGTGACGGCGAGGTGTGCCGGAATGTTAATTAAACAGACTGATCGAGCTCCCGGCACTCAGACTCACGGCTCGTTGGTGTCACGACTAATCACAACTGACACCAACTTTACTGGAAAAAATTGTTCAAATACGTTTGATAATTTAAAAGACAATTTATTTGAAAAGGTTCTATATCCCTTGAAGAGGGCAAAGGGCATCCAGAGTGTTCCGCCAGTCCGTTCTGTCTTGAGCTATTGTCAAAAGTTTCAAGTATTCGCAATGGCTCGCTTCTGCAATGACAGTCCGTCGCCAAGTCTGTTTAGGATGGCCACACTTTCGTCTATATTAGAATTGTAGTCACAGGCTCTTGGGAGTCTAGTGGGAATGAGTTGCCAATCCAATAAAGTAAATATGTCAAACAGGGACTCATCTCAGTATACGTTGTGATTCATTTAAATACATTATAATATAAATAATCATAAATTGAATATAATAAACAACTGTGAAAAAAACGTGTGTCTTTTTCTTCGTATTTCGTCTTATTTTGTAATTTAAATTCGAAAACCTAGCTATAAAACTAAAACATACACATAAAAAAATGTTATTAAAGGTAATTGGAAGACAGAACAAAAGTCCGTAGCAGTAGAGCGGTGTCGCGGGGACGACACAATGCAAAAAGGCGCTAATTTTGCGAAACCAAAAAGTGCAAATGGTTATGCGTTGCGACGCCAACGCGTTTGTCTCACGATAACGCGCGCTTACAATTAGTTGGGACGACTTTATGCAAGAGGATTTTTATAAAAACTGTTGTTAATTTTTGTTGCAAGTTTTACATGATCACATACCGTCAGAACTGCCGTTCTACTTTTCACAACTTCTACTTTTTTTAACAGATTGAGACTAGGAATTATCACTACGGTTCGAATGTTAGTTTCGGTTTACGAACCTTAAAGGTCATCACTTTCATCATAGGTCGCCAATGCACCTGTATGCCTCCGGGTTTGCCTCCTTTTCTATATAAAAAAACTAAAATAATACCTTATTCTACAAAAAAAAAAAATATTTTCAAATATTCCATACGGAAATTAACTATTATCATGATACATCTGAAAGATTACTTAACACATTAAATTTCATGTTTTAATTCTTCAAGACGATTTTCGTCTTATGATGCTTTCATTAATTTTGTTATTTCTGCTTTACATAAGAATCAAAAAATTGCTTCTATAATATTAAGAAAGAAATTTGTTTTTTAACCTTATTTTTCTTTTTAAATGTAGAAGTAGTTTTATGTTTTAGATTTATATAATCAATTATAATAACATAAATAATAATAATTATTAATTATTATTAATAATAATAATTATTACTTTACATCAGCTCATAGCCGACAAAAAACGTCATAAAATGTTTCATGCATGTTTGATAGCCTGTAAGTAGAAACGCAATCACCATTTCGTTGGATTTTTAAGTATTTATAATGTATTTTTGAATGTATGTTGTAGTTTCTGTAGGCAATCTTAAATAAATAAATAAATAAAAAGAAAAAAAAGTATAAAACGAGTTGCGTAATGCCATCCAGTCGCAATTAGACACGACTTGGCGACTATAGTCGTTAATGTTTAGCACCGGCCACATATCCGTATACCTTGTGCATTTTGCCTTACACTGAGTGCGATACATCTAGACCAATCTTTAAATCCCTCTCTAGAAGTATGCATATCGTTTCATCCGTAATTTGTATGCAGTTTCAAATAATTTTTCATTCAACTTTTTTTATATGTTAGATATCGACGGACGAGCATGAGATTCTTGATGGATGGACAAAAACGCGCAATGTGCACTTTACGGATTTTCCATCTACAAACGATTGTTCGTTACCCGGTCGGATTTTCGATATTCCTCCAGAATATTCCGATCAATTCCCAAAGTTACCAGACGTGAGGAAAACATGCTTATAAAATTATAAATATGTCGTCCCGGTGGGAACCCACCACCTACGGAGCGCACGGCAAGTGTTCTACCAAAAGCCGTTGGCCGTTGGCCCGTCGCTAGACAACTGACAGATTAACGATACAAATACTTTTTCGTAAGTAGTTCATTCGTTCTCTGTAAGCTATTGGTGGTCAATACAAATGAAAACTTACGATTTTCAACTATCAACGCCATCTTGTGATATTAATGTTCGTCTTCAAAATGCAAAGACACAACTTCAAAAGGTCAACCTTATGTCGCTTATGGCCGAATTCTCGAACATTGAGGTGTACTTAAAAGTATATCTAACCATTTCATTAGGTAAAATGAAAGACAGAAACATTTTAAGAAGCCCTCAAGTTTTGATTATCGTTTCAGTATTCCGCGGTCAATGGCGTAAGTGTCACTATGTCTCAGACAGACAGAACTTTAAACGGGATTTCCCAAAAAACACATTTTTCCTTATATGTCAGTTAGGTAGCATAAAAAATTATTTTATCATTTCGAGGATATACTAATTCTGTTATTACAATTCGATGATTAATCAGTACATTAACATACCTGTTATAATTTTTTTCATAACTTTGACAATTTTGTATGATTCCATTATGTGCCTCATTACCCAATGATGTTGTACTACGGTTGATATTACCAACTTAATTATAGTAAGAGCCTGCCATCTAATATAATAATAGATACAGAGTAACTCATTAACCCGGCACATATCGACACGGCTGATTTCTCCAGGGCGCATCTACACTTTGATGCCGCCCAACGCGCGCAGTCTTATTAACATACAACTATGAAACTAGCGATTTATAAGAAATTTTGTCTTTTATTAATTTGTATTAATATATCAGGCTTCGACAAAACCTTGAGTAATTTACTTAAGTTTATTTGACACAAATAAAATCAAAATCAGTCAAGAGGTTGCTGCGTTCTGCTCAGAAACACAAATGCTATTTGAATTGCTCCATGAGAGCTTCGCTCACTCCGCTCCAGATATAGCAATATTGTACTCTTGTTTTTTAATATGTTTAACTTGGGGTTTTAGATTTTTAATCACCGGATTACAGAGGTTTGTGTATATTTTGATTTATAATAATTATTTTATGAAAATCTACACAAATATCCTAGTAGTAAATTCTGGAGTTTGTAAATTGAAAAAGACAATATTAAATTGAAAGAGATTTCGAAAAACGGATTACTAATAATTATTATAATAACTTTATACATTTTAAGTTGGCCGCGAGTTTCATCGTGGGGTATTTATTAGATATCAAATGATTTTAAACTTCGAATAAACTGTAAGGAGATTTTATATAATAATATGTTAGTTAGCCCTGTGTCAGAATACCTATAGTAATCCTGTCAGCTGTAGCTTAAGATTATGTAAGGTTGAGTTTTTTTCTTGGTAATAATTATAATCTACTATTAAAAATGAGCTATTATCCTATATAAAACGCTTCTTTCACAGCCCTTCGCGTAACACTCATACAAATATACCTTAACACAAAACCCATTTTCGTCTCTTAACAAAAGCATTCTTCATTTTTTTATATTATCATCCAATTTTCTCAGTCTCTTTATTACGTTCAGATTTTACATTACAATGAATTGTGGAATACAAATATTTTTTGAAAAGTTTGCTTTGTAGGTCACATTGAATTCGAACCTTGATAGTATGCTTGCTGCAATTAGCACCGCAAGTCCAGGATTCGAATCCCAGGACCTACTGAACTGTCTAACTATACATACACCTACTTATATCGGAAAATTCGTAACCAGGATTTCCGGTGCAAAAAAAGACTGAGAAAAGTAATATGATCACTGAGACAAACACATCAATGTATGACAAGACTTATTAATAATTATACTTAATTAATTTATTATTAAATAAAAAACTATTTCCTTTTTTTATTTCCATATACATATACCTACATATATGTACTACTATTTTAGCTTTAACCAAAAAAATGAGCAATAATTTTTCTTTCGGTCCCAAAAAGGGTCGGTTCGATTAGGTCTAAGTCGGACAAGAAAAATACAATAAAAGTATACATGTTTTTTAAATAAACAGCATATGATTCTATGACGAAATTGACGTACGTAAAATCTTTATCTATTTTAATGAGTATTAATTATGTTATATTATTATTCTATGTCTGTAACTCCACAAATATAAAAAGAAAATGAACCGAAAAATCTCGCGCTAACATTGATTAAATTACACTCTTTATCTCCTCAAATCACTGCCGTAAAGGAAAATAAGCTGAAAAATACAAGGGCCCTGCGTTGGGCGCCAAAACATCGCCTATTAAATATTCATACACCGTAAAAAGTTCCGGAAAGATCCGTTGAAACTCATCAAATTACAACTTGCTCCAGTTATCAGCGAGGGAGAAAAATACATCGAGAAATGAAGATGTTTTGCTATTAATAAATTGTTTAAACAGAACGAAGATCATCTACTTTCTTATTCATCGCCTTTCTCAAATTGAGAGATTTTTAATAATTTAGAAGCGCATCTGCCCTCAGTGGAAGGGTGACTGAGACAGAATACAATAAATTTTAATTGATAAAGTCAGAAAGACTTGTCATTAAACTATCTCTGAACGACCGGCGCCGTCGACCGCTCGAGGCGAACTGACAAACTTTTAATTTCTTCACCACAGACATTGACGTAGACGATTGCGATTGGCGGGAAAGTTGCAGAGCACAGATAAAGACAAGTTTTTGAATGTAGAAATGTCTAATGGGTGCGTTCGAGCTAAAAGGTCATTTAACCCTTCAATTATCTTGATATGACGCGACGTCTTGATTAAGAGGTACATGTCCTATGCAATGGCAGCTCAGTGAGAATTAAAGAGTACAATGCGTAATCGGTCTTCGAGACTGGGTTGGGAACGGCGGGTGACATTAATCTAATTTTTTTTTTTGACGGGCTCGTTGGCCCGTCGATGGGTCGTGGGTTCGAATCCCGCCGGGACCACATGTTTATACTTTTCTTTAAGCATGCTTTCCCCGCGTCTGGTAACTTCAGGCATTGATCTGGTAAGAGGAATATCTAAATTCCGACCGGATAACGAACCACCGTTCATAGATGGAAAAACCGTGAAGTACATATTGCGGGTATCGGTTACAGTATATGGATTTCCGAATGATCGAAGTAAAAATTAGTTCGACAGCGCATCATTGACTGATGTTCTGTGGCTGAGGTATCACCTACCATCAAGTGAACCTCATGCTCGTCTGTCGATATCTGAAATAAAAAAATAAAAAAAATCTAGAGAATCCTTTTCTTGAAGGGTATCGTAACCTCTGGTGTAATTTTTTTTTTTTTTTTTTTATTTATGTAATCGCTTCTCTTGTTTGACAAAAAAAATCGAAATTCGAAAATTAAAAAAATATACTGGCTAAATGAGAAGACCAGCGAATATCAACACTGATATGAAAAACCCAGGCTATTACGCAGTCAGCGGATCAGCGTAATGACACGAGTTAGATGGCTAAACAATGTTTTAATGCCGAAACTCCCTTACGTGGTCGTGGATAGGTGGACGTATTTGTTTAGGACAAGCTAACGGCTGGCCGTTTAGACGACCCTCTGGATTTGTGGTACAGGCAGCTAGAGCAAGCGATTGGCGATCGTCTTGTTCAGTTTGTTGACTTGTCTTAACACTTTTATTGTGAAGTAGACACAACCGTAAAGAAGATGGCCGTGATCTATATTTCACTGGTTCAAAAAATTCTATGAAAAAATAATTGGTCTAGGATATTATATGTAGTTATGTCATGTTTGCTTTCCTGTTCTTTTCTTCAAACAAGAAGCTTAAAAATTATTTCACTGAGGATCCCAATAAACAGAGTCCGCCTTTTTATTTTTACTTCTTACATTCCTTATTAAATTTTACAATATATGTATCCATTTATATACCTTAGAACATTATGGAAACTACTATATAAAAATTATTTGAACTGACTTAAAAAAAACAAGTGAATTAAACGCCATACCAAAGTATGTATACTTATAAGAAAGAGCTAAGTTAGTAACTTGTACCGCACCGTATACAGCGTGATACAGGTGCGAGATTAAATGGCCAGTGTATACATGGTGTTCATTACGATATTGCTGCGAGTACAGCGAATATTGCGAGCGGTTTTTATTAGGGACGTCATAACGTTCACCACCGTTTTGATGAGAATTGAAAATATTATGTTTGATCTGGACCTTACAGGGTATTGCTAACTGTTATACGAGACCCGTTAAGGCAAATTATGTAAATATATAGGTCCCTTATTTTTCGTCATGTTTATTAATGACCTTGCACAGGATCTGAAGTGTCCTTGTTTGTTGTATGCAGATGATCTAAAAGTATATAACAATATTGTGTCTACAGATGATGGCCTAAGGCTTCAGAGGGACCTCGACACAATTCTCGAATGGTGCAACAAAAATAAGATGTTTTTAAATATTAACAAATGTTTTTACATATCTTTTTCTAATAGACGGAACATAATTGATTACCAATACAATTTAAATGAACAGCTTCTTCAGCGTCAACCTGTAGCAAAAGATCTTGGTATTATTTTTGACCAAAAACTTTCCTTCCGTGATCACTATGACCAAATCACTAGCAGGGCTCTTCGCTTGTTGGGATTTGTGACTAGATTTTCTAAGGATTTCACTAAGCCATCAACATTTATTCATTTATATATCACCCTTGTCCGAACTATCCTAGAATATGGCTCAATTGTCTGGTCTCCTTATTATCATGTTCACAGCGATGAAATTGAAAGAGTTCAAAGAAAGGCACTTCGGATACTTAGCTACAGGTATAACTATGGTCATATTCCCTCCTACGAAGAAAGACTGGACATGTATAAAGTAATAAAGCTAAGTACTCGCCGGGAACACCAAGACCTGATGTTTTTACACAAGCTTATTAATTTCCACATTGACTGTCCAGCTCTGATCTCATGCCTTAACTTCAATATAAAACCCAATCCCAGACACCCACTACTCTTCCGCATTAATATTTTCAAAAACAACACTTCTTATTACAATCCTTTGGTTCGCATGTGTCGCCATTTTAACGATCTTACATCTAGCAAGAATAAAATCGATCTCAATATTTTTGAATCAAATAAATTAAAATTTAAATATCAAGTTAAAAATGCACTCAAGTCTTCTGCGCTGTCTTGCGCGCAGTCTAATATATAATGTAATTATTTGTCATGTTCTTTTTTTTTTATTATTATGTATTATTATTATTATTATTTTTTTTTTATGTTTTTGTTATGTATCAAATTTGTAAGAGCCAATTTGAAACGTATGTAACCATGTAGTGCGGTCGCATCTAAGGAGGACAATAAAACTCGACACCTGTAATCCGGCACATCTTCATTAAGATTATATTGTCTTCTGTAGCGATGGCCAAATTATAAATAAATAAATTTGATACAATTATTGTTATACAAAATAGCTATAATCGTTCATGTTTGTATTGTGTGTATTTGTAACTACTTACTAAGTTTCTTTCCAGCTGTTTTCGATAAAAGCGATTTTCTGAAGTGGTTTACTTGAATAAAATTATATTTCAATATGTAAACTAAGCGACGTAGGTTCAAATTTCACTGTAAAAAATATTAATGTGGCAACACAGACTAATTTGGAAAATTAAGATATTTAAAATTTGAACTCAAAATTCATATAAGATTTGGAATATTATTCAATTGGAGCGAAAATATGTGTTGATTTGCTGATATTTCTGATTTTTTTTTCACAAAGTCAAAATGTCAATGAAACAAGGCTTTTTGCAATTTTAAGCAACAACAATATTAGATGTTTTTTTTGCACATTTATTTATTCTTATCACTTTTAATCCCAATAACAGATGAAGCTTATTTCCGAATGTAGTGTAATGAGCTGACAGTTTGACAGTTGACACATGTCGCAACTAATGTCAAACCCAAAAATATGTTTGACTTAACACATAGCACGAAACACATCATAACCCTGCGTATTGTGACACCTTCTACCCAGTCAATCAAAAAAGAGTACTTAAAACACCTCCAACCATACAACATAAAAAGCGAATATTCATACAACATGTTACCATACACGTTTAGCTCATAAATAATTTTAGTGGGCGAGGCAACGGCAAAATCGATGCACCAGTTCTTGAGTTACGAGCTTACGTACATACGGACATAAATATAACCGTTACTCACAGACTCGTTCACCCCACCTGTTACGGCAATCGATGTCCAATATATAAAGCCTTCAGACTTAACAAAACTTAAATTATCTGGAAAAAGAGATACTCTGTCACAGGGTATATAAAAGAAGAATCTACTCTACCATCTTAAGTTTCAATCTAATCTAATAAGGACCTCTATCGTGCAGTGGTTCATCTAGGGTTCGAATCTCGGTTGAACAAGATCAGTTGTTGTGGTAAGGTAGGGCACAGAGACAACTTGCTCGGAAAAAAGAATGTTAAGAGACTTAGTAATGTGTACCCCTCTTTAAAAAAAAGGAATGTGTATGTATAATGACCGACTAGGCAAACTTGCATCCAGATCCTTCGATTATAATATAATTAACATGTCATTATGTGATTCAAAAAAATCAAATCAATTCATTAAAACATTGGCAAGTTCATTAACCTGAAGCACTTTGACAGGTCACGGATTCGAATACTGCTGGGATTATAATCTATATATATAAAAGAGATTTCCACCTATATAGTCACTCATCACGATATCTCTGGAACCATAAGGCGTAGCGACTTGAAATATGGTAGGAATATTCCTTTCGCCGAGTAGAGGTCAGCTAAGAACGGATTTTACGAAATTCAACCCACAAGGGGGGTTGCGGGGGCAATTGCTAGTCTGTTCATATTTTTCTATAACCTTGGTTACTTTGGGCGGGTTGTAAGAATATCAAAATCCCGACCGGGTTATGAAACACAGTTCATAGTTACAAAAACAATGAAGTAAATATTGTACGTTTCACCCGGTTTATGGATCTGAACACACGAAAAAAAAGGGCCTCAATACATCAGTGATGTCTTGAAGGTTTAACGAATAAAACATATGTTCTCCTTAATAATATTATCTTCTAATATATAAAATTCTCGTGTCACAGTTTTCGTTGCCATACTCCTCCGAAACGGCTCGACCGATTCTTACCAAATTTTATATGCGTATTCAGTAGGTCTGAGAATCGGCTACTATCTATCTATTTTTCATACCCCTAAGTGATAAGGGTTGTTCACCCTTAAATTTTTTTTTTTTTGGACGATTTTTTTTGTTTTTATTTTTTTATTATGTGGCATTAAAAAAATATATACAACCCCTGCTTTTTTGTCAAAAAAATCTAGACCCGTGCGAAGCCGGGGCGGGTCGCTAGTTGTTATATAAAAATCATTGACATAGATAATATTCAAATTTAAATGAAACCTTCCGATAAAGCGTACCTCTAGCCATTAGGCCATCTCCCTTATATCACGTAATATCCTAGCGATGCTGACCCACCCCTTGACCCCTTCAGGACCAAATACAATTAACCCCTAAAAGATTTCGTTTGTTATATGAATGTTCAACAATAGTTCTGTCATAATTTAATGTTAAAATTAATACAGTATGTTCTAAAAATAAAATATATTTTTTTTAATTTGACATGTGTAAGGCCAGACCGCCTCCATGGCTCAGTGGTAAGTGCAATGCGTTTAGCACCAGAAGTCCTGGGTTCGAATCCCGGTAAAATAATTTAACAAAAATTGTTTCGGTTAGGCAGGGCACAGACGGCTGATCACCTACTTGCCTGTAAAGAAAAATGATCAGTGAAACAGACACAGAAATGGGTCTGCCCCATGCCCCACTAGGGGACTCGAAAATTTAGTTTTAAGGACAGATTATGATTAAAATTCGAATTTAATAGTCCTTAGCCACTGCGATTCATCACAAAAGCGAAAAATTAATGAAATAATTATAAATCAAATTTTCGAATTAATGAAATATTTTTTAAAGACGCCTTTAACAAGTAGCTTCTAAATTAATATAATCACATATATGTATATTTATATACCGTACTAGTAACACGTTGAGTACAATTGCAACATTTGTCGCAATGTGTAAAACTATCAACCTGTGTTTGAAACTTTCAGCAGTTTCCAAAATAAATTGTCGTAAAGTAATCAAAGTGGATGAGGGTCTGCTCTATTAAATGAGTCACGGGTTAAGAATTAAACCCTTCATTTGAGCAACGACTTTCAGTTTTTGAACAGATATCTAATTACATATGAAGCACAGACTGTCCATAATAAATAAACTCCTTGACTAAGTACTTATTTATTTTACATTTTTTTTTAGGTTAGGTATTGACAGACGAGCATGAAGCTCACTTGATGGTAGGTGATACCTCAGCCTCAGAACATCAGTCAATGATGCGCTGTCGACCTAGTTTTTACTTCGAGCGTTCGGAAATCCATAGACTGAAACCGAAACGCGCAATATGCACTTCACGGTTTTTCCATCTATGGACAGTGGTTATTCCTGTATTGATATCATTTCCAGAAATTACTTATAAAATCTTATCTTAGCCTTATTTAAAACAGTATTTGATGAATTTTTGTTTATCACTATATACAATATTATGGATTAATCAAGTTCATTTATAAGTATTATACATATTATATATTATAAGAGAGCCAAAAAATACTTTTCATGAGCTGGATAGTGAAAATAACGACAACATTCCAAAAGTTTCAGTTCACGGAACGGACGGCGCGGGCGTTCGTTACCGGCTGTAATCACAGGTCTGCAACGAGTCACGCCACAAAATACTAATTTTCTACAAAACGTATCAAACTTTTGTAATTACATCAAATATAATGATTCCTTTTGTAATTTTGTCCAACTGGATCGTTGAACTGGTTTTTCGTTTAATCCTAGTGCTAGCAGTGGTGAGATTTCCTAACAAGCCGATACCTGCCGGCTTCCCTTTATATATTTAATCAAATACCTTGTCAACTAAAAAAACAAATAGTGATGGTTCTGGGATAACTGCCTTTCGCTTTACTTTTGATCTTCCTCGCACTGTAGGAAATTTCGTAACAAAAAAAAAACATATATGATTTTTTTTTCTTACCCAAGGAAATAAATAAATATTTTTTGACCACATCGCCTAGTCCTTTGTGCCTCCTGTCACTTAGTCTATTGAGGGTTTTAAGAAATCTAGAGCCTAGAAAATGTTCACAATCATAAAATACACAATTGAACTTTAATAATTACTTATTAGGCTCTAATAAATGATACAGTGTTATAATTGAATTAATTACATACGTATTACATCTCCATATTTATTTTAGCGTACTCAATTTTAAGTGAATGTTATAAAAGAACGAAAGGTTCTTGTAAAACACCAAGAGGAAATTGCGTAATAAACAAGATAAAACGGGAAACGTTAGCGAAGTCACAATGACCGAAATTAATTCCATAAACAACATCACATATGCAGGAATAGACAATAATTTGCACGCGCGCTTTTCCGAACGCGCCACGTGTTGGTCGGACAAGATGGCCGGCCCGACCTTTTGGCGGGAATCGCTCGTCTAACGGTAATGGCGTCTTTTTACGCTACCTGCTTGCTAATTGGAAATTAGGAGCTTAATGTGTACGGTTCTAATGTACGTTTGAATTGTTATTGCTTTTTTCGATTTACGGATTTGTTTGTCTTTTCCAATTGACGCTGAGACAATTTGGTTTTATGTTTCTGGGGCCTTGGGTGCTATTGTTAATTAATCTGAGGGCAACTTTTACCCTAGCTTAGTTTAACACGAGCAACAAAACATTACCAATAAATACCATCATATTCAAACATTTCGAACTGAACTTAATTAAAAAATATATCACAGTAAAACATACGTTCAAATGTCTTATATACAAACTAATGACTAATTAAAAACATATTATAGCCGGTTTTGTACAGTTAAATATTATACGCATAATAATAAACACGTTAATAAACGACAAAATTTCAAATATTCCGGTAACAGTGAATGTTCTAATTAGATCACCTATACGCTAGCAAAGATGGCTGCCGCATTACCGCCATCTGTCGCATGTAAAGTGAATTTATTTATATATCTAATTGCTCCGTACGGCCATTGCCGACGCGTATGCACTTAATATGGATAATATTAAAGCTAAAAGCTGGTATCTGCTTAAAACAACGGTTTATTGCTCTATTGTCGTGAAGTTTTATTATTGAGGAACGGCTGTGGCGCCATCTGTATTTATGTTGGAATATAAAGTTTTTAAGACGAGTCATAACTTCATGGGAGTTCTGAAAAATACTTTCCGTAGGAATAATGAAAATGGAACAATATTTTAGTTCTAAAGCCTTTTTTAAACAGAAAATAATAATCTAATTAAATAAATAATCGCAACGATTAGATTTATATAATATAATATATTTCAGTAAATAATCTAGAAGCCATATAACATCAATCAATGATGCGCTATCAATCTTTTTTTTAAATCTTCAAATAGGAATTCATAGACTTAAAGCGAAACGCCACATCTGCACTTGATGACTTTCCATTTTTACTGTTTTTTGTACTCGGTCAAAAATTTGGAATTCCCAATACGTTTAGATTTAACAAAGATTTTTTTATAACACGTTTTTATTATCTGAAAACGTTCGGTGGAAATTGAACCTGCGACCCATCATATCGCACGGCAGGTGAATGTACCAATGCCAATAAGTTCATCACTATTTATATATTTTTTACATTAAGAACCACAATACAATTATCGAAATAAAAACAAAACAATAATTTACAGTTTTTATATCCCAACTACAATCATTACGTGAATACCAATAAATTATGATTAAACAGCAATTAGTATAATATATCGCGTCATAAACATGTCAAAAAATCACATTACGTACCGCTGATACACCCCATAGCAAAACAAGACGCCTCCGAGCCTGCATTACGCCATAAAACACAGTTATATCGGAGTAATATGCATTATGACGTTAAACGGAGACGCGGTATCGGGAGATAATACGGTTTTATAATAATAGTAAAAAAATAGATCAAGTGCGATTTTGACTTACGCAACGGGTTCCGTACATACTTTTAGTAAAGATATTTCCAATAAAAAAAACTACAAAATTACGGTTTTCGGATTTATTCCTTTACTTGTTCTACGTGACATTGCTTCATGTCAAATTTCATGGTTATGATGATGATGATGAAATATTATAGGTTTTGATTTCCTTACGAGTGTCAGAATATACGGGAAAAACGGAGCATAAAAGGCGTATCTTTTGACTGCGTTAACTTATCATTGCTGCAAGGGATTTGATATTTTATTTTATTTCATCTTGATACCTCCTATATGTTACGTTTATGATACGTGCCTGAGAAAAATGGTTTTAATAGACAGACAAACAGTTAATCTATATATCAATTCATTATCATCGGTGATTAGTGTGAACAAACAGACAGACAGATAAAACGTTCAAAATGATTTTTATGTACACTATTCCTCTTCATTAATCGTCTCCTCTCCATTTCTGGTAAAAAAATAACATAACATATATACGTACATTTTTTTATTCTACCTACTGTTTTATTATATACTAGCAACGCGCCCCGGTTTCACATGGGTGTGTATAGGTATAGATACATACATATATCGCCTTAAACTATGTATATACAAATACATATTCCAATTTTAAAATACGTAAGACACCCCCTTAGTATTTCCGCATGCACTTTTCTCACCCAGTCATAAATCTCGTCTGAATATTGTAGTCTGACGAGTTCCACTTTTTATTACACCTACCGTCATTAAAGGGGGACCGATGCTATCTATCACGGAATATGGCTGTTTATTTGTTTTTTTTTTTCGAACAATATTCTCAAAGAAATTAATGGCCCAGAAATATCGAAAGGCGCATCTGGATTCTGGATAATGTCATCTGAGTTTCCTTCGAGCGTAAAGATTTTGTTATTTACTAGTTTAGAAATTTCTAGATTTCAAAAAAGGAATTTCATATTTAGTTTTAAATGTAAAATTATTTCCCAATAATTTGAAGGGCGAACCTAAATGCCGGCAACACACCTTCTAGCCCTTTGGTGTTGCGGTTGTCTATGGGCGGTGGTGACTACTTACTATCACGTTGCCATCTGCCCATTTGCTATTCCATATATTCCATAAAACATCAACTGCTTTAAAGCGTTTATGTTTATTTTTTAACAAAAGTTTTAGCTTAATAATGGTTTAAAAAATATTTTTTTTATAATATATAGAGATAATTGCTTAGGAATTACAATATGTAATATACAATATACAATTTGGATATCGTATAAAGAATATTGTGAATCCAGATAGTACGAGTTTATTGTAAAAAATGGTATTAATACATATTTCTTATTCTTATTAAATATATAAAAAAATATATCAACATGCTCTGGCATGTGTGAATCGAAGCCGCCATTAATTGAAACGTGAGGTATGTCCGCCACATATTGCGCTGGTCCATCAAAAATAAATACATGACGAAGTGATTTAAAAGTAATGTCTTCGCTCCAAGCCATTCAATCAAAACCGACATAATTTATTACAAATTAAGAGCAATTTAACCCTCAAACAACATTCGTACATTCCACAACAAATACTATACCAAATTGGCAGAGGATCCAGAATCGGGAACGATGTTTATTCCAAGGGGTAGAACTGTTTAAGTAACCCATTTGAATGCATACTTGTCCGTCACTCGGCGCTATATCGAGAGAGGAGCGAACGCAGAGCTGTTACCGAACCACCACCGCGGTCGGAACTACCCCACCTCGCGTGTTACAGGGTTACAAGTGGATATAGGGGTAAATACGTGCAAGTGGAAGTTCTCAGCTAAATGGCCAGTGGATGGAACGAGCCAACTTGTCACATACGCGATTAAACCTGATTGTGATGTAGGCTCACAGGATAACTGTTGATTTGATTTTATGTTACGCCGAAACGTCTGTTTGCGCGTTTATAGCTTATAAACTCTGGTTTGGATCGAACTGTATCGACAAATAAAATTGACTGTTAAACGATTATGATAGCATGTGCCGAGCGTTTTGAGTTTGGATAATATCATGTTGTCTTTATTGCTTTTAGATGTTTAGATTATATTTATTTTGTGTATTGAAAATATTCTAAATGTATCGTTTTATATCTGTATAGGGTTTTGTCTATCAAAATCAATTATTTCACGCCTAAATTCAAATTCAACCTTTGTTTATTTAGAAGTTATCATGTTCGCTTATGGTTTGAAATGATATCTGAGGAATAGTTTATTCTTAATAAACTAACATTGTAGCTTTAGAGAAATTTTAATAGAAAAATAGGAGATATGTATTATCACACATTTAGTATGTGTGATAATATCTCCTATTTTGTACGATATAATATCTGAATATTGTAATATAAGCAGAGTATTTTAAACAAAAGTAAATACACAATACCATCAACAGCAAAGAAGGCGGAACACATTACATTCACAGAAGTTTCTCGAAGCAGCCCGCCCTCAAACGTGCGATAAATAAAGGGGGCACAACAAAAACTCTCGCAAGCATCACCTCGGCACGTCACCCTGCTCAGATTTCATTACCATAAAGAACTGGAGGCCTTAAAACCCCCCAGTCTAAAAGGTGACGTATACCACCCAATTATACATGACCCGCCACCCCACACTGCACAATCCCGCCCGTACCTTGCCATAACTCCTTGCAGAGGGGTGAAGGAGGTCTTACTAGACTGGACGCTTGGAATCCCAAAGCGGGCCGGTCCCCGCGTCGAAATGTGCCGTAAATCGTCATAAAACTGTCTGGATCCATGATGTGACGCTGCCCGGGGGTAATTAAAGGACAATTTATAGTTTTGCCCGCTTCTCCCCTTTATGGAGACGCCCCGACTCCTCACGACGGATGTCGAAGCGCACCTCGTTTTTGCTTAGTTTTTCTTTGCTTCGATGAATGTTCTTTCATTATTTTAATTTGTGTTTAGGAAAATGAAGTGCAGGTGTGATTGTTAGGGGCTATCGTAAAATTATAAGGATGAACCTTCTTTGGAATTTTCAGAACTCTGTGGTCATATCATATATTTAAAGGTACATAAATTTGATTCAGTTAATTTCGATAAAAACAACAGTTTAAAAAGACTATGCTACTATCTACAAACTTGGTAAAATTATAATAATTAAATTACTCAAATAATAGAAAATGATATTATTAGGTTTGTTCGCGTATTTTGGTAACTGAAAGGAAATGACATGAAGGAAATTAAATTATCAAAACAGTCCGTGCTAACGATAAGAGAGATTTCGTACGGTGTATTGATAAACTAATTAACAGTTGATATAATCATTTATAATCATATTATTATAATTACTTCAATAAAATATATATAAGTGCTCTACGAAATTTTAAATTATTGTATAACACAATAACATATTTTACATATTTTTAACAACTACCTATATCTAATCAACATTGTACAGTTCATCTCATATTTAAGTTTATTATTTCAATTGAGTTAAAAAGGACATTTACATTAAGTACCTACATTCATCGTGACAGATTAACAGAGTCTTCGTCAACTTGAAAAATAGCGGTGTTAGCGTGGTCGGTGAAGAAATATCACGCGTCCGTGATGTAAAGCCGTGGGCTTAGTGCTATGCTAATCTCGGGGCCAGCTCATGTAAATATCTTAACTCTAGTTGATGTTACTGTTTTTTTATAGGAGACAAACGGGCAAACGGTTCAATAAAAAAAAAATGGTGACTTGACATTAACTTTAATGTTTTGAGTATCATGAGAGTAGCAAGTGGAACGTTTGGTTAGGAAGCGTCAATACATATGAGGATGTCCTAGATGCACTAGATACCAGTGGCGAAGGGTGAACATTTTCGAAAGGTTTTTCATCGCAGCATTTTCATCATACCGCAAAATGTCGAACTTTCACACAGTACGAGGAGGACCCAAAATAAAGTGTAAGGTGTCCATCACCTTCACTGTTTTTAGTTTGTTAGTAGATTAGTTATTGGTGTAAATCTAACTTAATACTATAAAGAGGAAGGATTTGTTTGTTACGATTTAACTCAAAAACTACTCGACTGATTTTAAAATTATTTCTATATAATTTATGATAAACAAATTGATATACGTAAAGTTAACTTTTCTTATAAACATCCGAAAGAAACATCATTCTTATTGTAGCTGTTCTACGAATGTATATTCTCGCTACGAATCGGCCGTAGAGCCGTAACCGCGTAGACGTGCTACATCACAATCCAATTTCGGAGACCCGTCCCAGGAAGAAATAATAAAAAACAAGGAAAAATCATTTTAATATCTGCTCAAAAACATTCGACTTTATTTATACTGTCAATAACACTTCAATAATGATAGGCGAAATATGGAGCACAATATAAGTCGAAATAACATAATATGTATTTGTGTATATTATATTTTTATATACATAGACATAACATTTATTATTTATAATTAAATAAATTATATATTTTGTGTTTATATAGTTTAACATCAGTTAGTAGGTACTATATACTCGTAACTAGATGCAATAGATAGAACTAATGCAACATAATACATTATTATCGTTCAATTACAGCCAATAAATAATTGCTTAATTAGCGAGCCTACGATGCTCACAATTATAATATTAATTTTATAAGGTGTTTTGTTCTAATTGTTTGAAAATTTCCTATATCCCAATTAGCTTATATATATAAAAACTTCACAATCGACGTTCGGACTACAGTCAACACTGGTCATAAAAGTTGTGGACCGATTTATAGTTCGCATCTGACTCCAGTTCCCCAGTCACGTACAAGAAACGTCTGTTAAACCCTCCGATGTGATAATTTAGTATCAATATGTTTTATGTTTTACTAAATATATTTTAATTAAAACCTGATAGATTTGCTTACTTTACGAACCTGCTGCTTATAATTTAAGAATGTTTATTAATCTAAGTCCTAAATTAATATCGTTATGTTTCCTAAGACTAAAAAACAACGTGGTTGATGTAATATCAAAAGATTTTCTTTTATTTACTAGCAAGTTACATTATTTTAACATATATTATTTTTTTCAAGATCATCATACAAGAATATTCATGTAGGTAATATAGCAAGTAGTATTTTAAAAATAGGAGGAATATCACGCGTATCAATAGTACTAGTAGTTCAAAGCGGTGGAGTTAATCTAAGAAATAAAGTTTTTCTGTCATTTGTAATTTCAAATAATTTCTCATACAAGTTTTGTACCGAATATTACGATTCGAATACTTTCTCGCAAGTCAGTCATTTTGGGCCCTCAGCCCTCGCTCAAATTAATAACAATTGTTAACTATGAATTTAAAATCAATTAGTAAAAATTGGTCATTTTAAAAAGCCTTTTTTTGCCAAGCTTTATGTGTAACCATAGATTCTATATGCAAAAACTTGTAAATGGTGTTTAGATTTAATATTAGTTTTCACTAAATTATTATTGTACTGTTTGATTTTCTAATAAATAAACTATTTTTTATACCTATCATTTATACATATAAACGATATTAAACGCTAATTTCCAGGTAAGCCCACATTTTAAGTATATGAGATCAAGTTTTAAGTAAGGTATCATCCAAAGAGTAAGTAAAACGCGGCGACTGGAAACTTCCCGAACAATCCGTATTTTCGTTCATTATTTAATGAATTATGTTGATTACGCCTGGCCTCTTGCGCCGGTACAAAAGTTTTCCCTATCTCAAGATATAACTTGAGTCGTAAACTCTCGGTACGAATGTATGGAGAATTTTATTTTCGAAAAGTGATCATTTCTTATTAAATACGACTTTTTACGGTTTTCTTGCTCGAATGTTTTGGAAATATATTTTATTAATATGCTTACATCAAAATAGTATAGCAAAACATGTAACATTATCTAATATATAAAATTCTCGTGTCACAGTTTTCGTTGCCATACTCCTCCGAAACGGCTCGACCGATTCTTACCAAATTTTATATGCGTATTCAGTAGGTCTGAAAATCGGACAACATCTATTTTTCATTCCCCTAAATGTTAAGAGTAATCCACCCCTAAAATTTTTTTTTTAATTTTTGGACGAAATTTTTTGTTTTTATTTTTTTATAATGTGGCATTAAAAAATACATTTACAACCCTAATTTTTTACTTTTTTATCACCAACCCCTGCTTTTTAGAAATTATTTACATGGCAAATCAACGTTTGCCGGGTCAGCTAGTAAACTTCTGTAGATTCATTACTTTCCATATTAACATAATAATTGAGTAGTGGTGACAAATTAGCAATAATTGAAACAAGCTTTCCGCCGATAAAGAGTATAATAACCCTTTTAAAAATTAACGGCCTTATTCATAAACGTATTATAAGCTTGATATATTTAACTATATTAACTATTTAACTATAATTTAATTATAATTATAATACGTTTATGAATAAGGCCGTAAGTATACCTATGAAATAGCCATTCTACACTACTGGCCATTTCAAATCAAAATTATTGTTGTTTGGCTTAGAATTCTTTTTTCAAATTAATCTTATATTAAAAACATAGAATTCTTTTTCCAAATTTTTTCATTTACTTATTGATTATTTTTTTTATGTTTTAATCGCATTTGAATCTAGTTCTTCATCTTGAATAGGTTATAAATTCTAGTAATTATGTAATGTGGAATATAAACCTTTTATTATCACCGGATAGTGCATTATACATAATAGATTCATATATAATACAATTTTTTGTAATTAAGCACACAATTCAGAAGTTTGGAAACTTACGGATACTTGAGGCTTATCAGAAGGAAGCCGAAACTATTCTGGTCATTTAACACTTTGCGCAATTAGCCGCCTCGCCAGAGACCTTGATAACAACTTCTTAAACTTTAGCTTCTTTATATTTTTAGGGTTCCGTAGGTCCAATAAAAAACCGAATTGTTGTAGACCTATTCTGTGTGTTCATTGGTCGCGGTGGTTTTATTACATACAGAGAAATCATCAAGATATTTTGATTTTGAAAAGACATAAGAATTTAGTATACTTTATAAGAAATATTTTAAATTGAGCACATTATATACGAAAATACTGATGTTGAAACTTGATAAAGATACAGAATAGGACGTCTATTTTACAAGTTTTAAATACATTTTCTCATTTAAAAATCTTGAGTTAATACACGAAAATATAGTTTCTTGCTATATAAATATAACATAAATGGCCATTCGATCGACGATTTAGAAAATCTATTCCTTTTTAAATATTACGCTACTTAGATATAATTCTATATAAATATAACATAAATGGCCATTCGATCGACGATTTAGAAAATCTATTCCTTTTTAAATATTACGCTACTTAGATATAATTCTTATAGTCACTTCTTACCTCCTCCACCGCTGAAAGGGTTTCATTGGGTCTCCATACAAATCGTATTTAATAATTATAACGACTATAAATATACAGAGAGAGTACTACCTAGCCTTCAGGGAGTTAAACCACTTGATATATTGTTATGATTATCAGAAATTAATCGTTCAAGAACTAAGTCGATTCCTGGATGAGTAATTGAAAGGAACTCTGCCCATTCGCCGTGCTCGAATACATTTTAATGGGACATTTTATGTGTTACGTGCGCTTTGAGGCGGGAGGATATTCTCCGGGGAGCTGATTTGCGCAAGTAATGATAAATGTTAAGGAATTTTGTATCAATTTATGACTAGCTTGTTTTAGAATAAATTTTAATTATATTTTTTAAAATTATATTTTTTTTTAATAATTTGGATTGGATGTTCATTTTCCGTAAGGAGCTGCAGGCTTGTTATTCTACTATACTAAAAAATATATATTATATGTGTCGATTATCGTATAAAGGACCAGTAAAGGCTGATTTCTCTTGTATGGCGCGTAAATAACAGAGGCCCGTAACTAAATTACAATCTGATATAATTATCGACAATAATGTCGGTAAAGCTAATTAACGGGATGTAATGGTAATTAGATGTTTATTACTTAATCCCATATATCGCGTTTAGTGGGATCATTTCAAAACCATTTTCAGTAATATTATAGTATTCCTAATCAATAAAATAATTACTAGTGGCCGATTTACACATTCCAAAAATTACAAAATTACAAATTTTGCCTCCTTTTCCAGTTCCTGACCTTTCTAAAATAAAATAAAAGGAAGAAAGTAATGTCTTCGGTGCGTTGTCTTGTAGACTCTGGTTGTCTCAGAAAACTGTCTTACATAAATATTTTTGATTTCTATGAGACGGACCTAAAATTTACCACCCTAGGCTTCAATCTACTCAGCCTGCTGGTAAATCCACCAATATTATTATACCTATATTTAGACCGGATATTCTATAATTTTCATAATTATTGATCACCTATTTATAGCGAAATTTAATCTTTGCGTATGATAACATCAAAAACACATACGTTTTAAAATCAGTGTTTATGTATGTATAAATCCTACTAAAAGATGGTACATTAGAGATAACTGTACTGATACTGTTTATTTAGCAAAACGATGTTATCTATCAAAATAAATATTTTATATATAGGGATCTAAATATGGATTCAATCGTTTCATATCAACGTATAGTAGGTGTTTGGGCTTGGCCAATTAAAAAATAATATTTTATGATGACCTTCCCAAGATGGTTGCTGGTTCAGTAAATCGCTGCAATAAAGGAAACCCAGACAATAATTAAAGATGGAGACTTACTGTATCATGTAGTTTCTTCCTTGTTTTTGTGGTCGACCTTTTCACTTTCTTCTTAGATTGATTGAGAACACATTAATTTATAATTTTTAACAGTTCAATATTTGTGACCGTGCGCGCGCGCTTCCATCCGTCATTCGAATCACACCAGAGTATACCTTATATAGGGAAATCACACACAAGTGAAAAAAAAAATAGTTTATGTTGGTAGGAATTGGAGCGATGGTACAAGTGTCGCCACCATCAAAAACTACGCCTGAGTATTCCAATACCACAGCGATTGGCGCGAACAGAGGACAAATCTTTGATTTTTTTCTGGTTTATATATTTTTATTATTATAGTTAATTACTTAAAGATGTCATGTGGAACATGGTGTAATGGTTGCCTTACAAATATTTTGTAAAACAAAAATTTGGCGATTAAAAAGAGTGACGAAGAGTTTATTGCCAGTTCTTCTCTTCCGTTCTACGCCCTTGATTTGAGAACTGGCGTTAAATGTAAAATTAGAAACATTTAATATGTATTTTTTACTGACGTTCATAAGTGTACATTGTGTTACCTAAATGAATAAATGATTTTGAATTTGAATTTGTATGTATGGTGTAATCGGCACTCACAATAAATCTTTAAAACCTTAGTTCTATACCAATACACCACAGACATAATAATTCCGCCGTAAAATTCAAAATTCGAACATAATTTTGTCAACAGCCTCCAATAACGTTACAAACGCTTTCGTTATTAACGTTAATTTATAACGCATTGCCGGTATTCGCACCTAACCGTGGACATAAGCGATAGTCGTTAAATCTCTCACTATGGTTGGTTTACGATTATGCGACGATTCGGCGGCAATGACAACGGGCGGTTGTTTACGAGATGGGGGGCGTCAGACACACCTGATTAACAGTTTCTATTGCCACCGGTTCATCGTAAATTTTTATTGATTATGTAGGTATACAGTTGCATGGAAATTCCCCAATTGCTATGGAGGGAAACCCCTCAACTAAAGCCATTACGCTTTATGATTTTGGTTCGTTTTTTTTAAAGGAATGCGGCTTAAAAAACAGAAACCGAAGTATCTATTGTGTCGAAGAGGTTCAGAGAGGAACTGATATAGCCTTAAAGCTAGGCATTTAGTATAGATGGGGAGGGCGAAAACTTAGGTATACGAATGATATTATAATTAGTATTCACTAGATTTTTTTAAAGAACTGTTGTGTCTTACTTTATTGGTTTTTATTAAAAAACTAAAGATACTAAAGTTAAATATCATTGCCAACAGAATCGGTCAGTAAAAAATACATTACGACCGATATTGAGAGATTGAATTATCATCTGGATAAAAATGTTGATTGATTGAAACACAAAAGTATTACGCGTGTATTTTTACTTACAATCTATAAATAAAATAAAAGATTAATCATTGTATTTCAAAAATCTTATTACAGATTTAATCCCAACACATGTAGAGTTATCATATATTTAGCAGCAAACAAAGAAACTATATCCCAGAGTCCGCTCAGCAAATCTCCATAAATATCAACCGTCGGCGACATTGTCAACCGGCCACCCTAATTTACTGCTAGTAATTAGGACTTTGCACTTTGCCAAAGCGATTTGCATCGATCGCACGATCGTCAAAATTATTATCTTGCTACGGTTTGCCGGATACTCAAGTCGGCTATGTATAAGAAGCAATATTATTATTTCGAATTAGCAAGCAGTTATAAAATATGTAGGGTAATAATTACTAAGGAGTCTACTATTGCTATTTTTAGTTATAAATCTCAATTATATTCTATGGCGACGCGCAGCAGCCGGGCTAGCATGACAAGCGCGACAAAATTTTGTCTACCGTTTTCTCGTGTTTTAATCGACTATCGCTTTATTTCTTTCGGGTCTAACATGACAATTACACTTAAAACTCGACTTTTAATATCAAAAATAGATACATTTGTCGATCGAGATATCTTTTCTATCAAAATTGTCGATGTCGAGATATAATATATCGAGATACCTATTTAACATCTTAGTTTGTCTTCTCTCGCGCGAGATATATCTCGTGGCGGTCATGCTAGCCCGGCAGGCATTTTATAAAAAAATCAAAATCGCTAATTTTACTAAAAGAAAATTGTTCTACCTTTTATTTCATCTAAATTATTGAAAAAGTATTGGGTATTGATTAAGAAACTAAGGTCTGTAGATATAAATATAAATATATAGAGCAAATTTTTGACAATACGATCAGCAACCAATTCACTTGCTTGCAGTAAACACCTCGGTAGCTACATACACTCTTGGAAGAACCTTATCACCCTCAAAAAAATAAAAAATAAACTATAGTCATATTATGTAGGTACTGCCAAGAAAAGTGTATTTCCAAATTCAACAGATAATGCAACGTATAGCGCCATCTTGCGTACGTTTAGAATATTGCGTGTGTCAACTGTCAACAACCATTCAACCTTTTATCATACTAACAAATTACAATAGATGTCTCTTTATAGAAATTTGTGTGTTGTGACTTGTGACTTTGTGAGAGCTCTCAAATATTTTTAATGTTAATAAATACTACTAGATGGCCATCATGTAGTAAAAATAACTTTTAAATTATTTAACTTAAATATTCTTTGAAATATGTCATAATTATTTTAAATATAGTTCTTTTATAGTTATTTTTTATGTTACTGAATAATTGTATAAAACTTAATAAATTTAATGTAACACAGCTATACAATTATTATAACATAATAATTCTGTTTTCGCGCCAAAATTTGACAATGACAGTTTTGTATAAAAGGAATTAGCAAAGAAATTTCAAATTCAAATTACTTATATTATTTTAATTTTTTTATTGTTATTATTTTTAATTTTTAGTTCTGTTATTAATGTTATTCTTGTAACTGTATTATGTGAAATTTATGTAAAGGTAAAACAAATAACTTATTATATAGAATAAATCATGGATCCCTACGAAATTGAATTTATAGGCGAAAATAGGATAGCTAGTATAATTCCAAATTTTTCTTACGATAAAATTTATTTAATTTGTGGTGAATTTGGACCATTTCGTGCCGGGTTACCAATGAACGTTCCTCTATGGCTAGCTGTGATGTTAAAACAAAAGCAGAAGTGTCGAATGGTACCTCCTGATTGGATGGAAATGGATAATTTGGAAAACATCAAGGAGGAAGAGAAAAGATCCAGGTACTGCTTCTATAAATTATATAAATGATATTTATTAATTAGTTAATAGTGCACCCAGTCCACTACTTATTGTTAATTAACAATCCTATTTCACCTCAATTAACCTGCCTTCAGCTCAGGTGAACTGAATTTACCAGCTGCACAAATTTGTAATAAAACAGATTTTAATAGTTTGATCCCTGTTAAGCGTAAGTGCTCTCCACATGTTGAAAATATTATGCATACATTGTTATAAACATATATTTTTCTAATTTGCTTGTTAAATATCTTTAATCCATACTAAACTATTCACCACATCACACCATACCAAAAATAGTTAATGTAATCAAGTTTGTATGAAGATAATTCATAACTTCTGTCTCCTAATATGATGCGGGCAATTAATTAATGTGGTGGCCCATCTGATCCCAGCATATTCTTGGTGGTTGTCAATTCAGAAGTCACCAAATTGTTTAGCAACAATTGTATTATTATTAAATTATTTCTATTATATAAACTATATGCAATATTTTATCAGATTCTTCACTAAAATGCCCAATGAACATTATATGATTGAAGCTAAATTAATACTTGGGGCAGCTGCAGAAGACATACCAAACGCATCAGAAATCAAAACAATCATCAAAGACATCTGGGATATAAGAATGTCAAAGTTAAGAACATCAATGGATGCTTTGATGAAATCTGGTGGATCATATGGTAGATTGGACCATTTGACAATGATGGAGATTAATTCTGTTAAACCGATATTACCAGCTGCAATGGATGAGCTATTAAGAATCCAAATGGTATGTATACTGTGTTATTTTTAACTATCTCGTACCGGCTTCGCAATAGAATAGGAATATTAACCCCATTCCCTTTCCCACCATATATTGTTTTGTTAATAAGAGCTGATAAGTTACAGATAAGGGAAAAAATTAAAGAAGATAGTCATGTTAAATATTATAGACAACAGAAACGTTCAGTAATGTGTCTGTTATGTTGAGAGCTTGAATAATCGTCTAGTTATAAAATGTCAAAATATCAAAAATTTCTCATTGTGTTTACTGAACGAAACACAAAACTATTACGAGTGTATTTTTACTTATTAAAAATAAACAATTTATTAATAACTAAAACAAAAATGGTGGGAATGGGGTGAAAACGCTGCTTAATCCCTTTGAGATATATAAGTTAAGCTCCCAGGTGGCCAGTATTTCAACCAATTTATGCCTAAACCTTGACAAATTTTTTCTCATGAATCACTCTATCTATTGGTGAAAACCAAATGTAAATTCGTTCAGTAGTTTTTGAGTTCATCACAAACAGACAGACAGACAGATGCGGCAGAGGACTTTGTTTTATAATATTACTAGCGACCCGCCCCGGCTTCGCACGGGTCAAGATTTTTTGACTAAAAAAGCAGGGGTTGTATGTATTTTTTAATGCCACATTATAAAAAAATAAAAACAAAAAATTTCGTCTAAAAAATAAAAAATAAAAATTAGGGGTGGATTACCCTTAACATTTAGGGGGATGAAAAATAGATGTTGTCCGATTCTCATACCTACCCAATATGCACACAAAATTTCATGAGAATCGGTCGAGCCGTTTCGGAGGAGTATGGCAACGAAAACTGTGACACGAGAATTTTATATATTAGATGTATTTCACTTTGACTTGACGCTTTTATTTTACATTGGGGTCAGTAGAATTTCTTAAGGGCAACACTACATTCTATTTAATAATACTAAAAAGTTTTAGTTACTATAATCTCAAATTACAGATGTCCAAGAAGTCAACACCAGCAACTTTGAACAGTTCTACATTCAGCCAATCTGGAACCTCCCAAATGTGAAAACTTGTGATATAGAATATTAAGGAAAATGAAACGACTAATCTCTGCCAATTCACACTGACTCTCTTATGAGTTCTCAAACAGTTTCAGTTTTATAATGAAGATGGGCTTAGGCTCATGTTATGTTCCCCGCATTCACAGTTCCTTAATTGTCATTATATCTATCCCACTCTACAATTAAGTAATAAACAGAGACATATAGCTTTAAATATGGTAACTATGAGTGGCTTAATTGATAAAAAATGTTATTGACAGACAAGCATGAGGTTCACATGATAGAAGGTCATACCTCAGCCACAGAACATCAGTCAATTATGCGCTGTCGATCTACTTTTTACTTCAAACATTCAGAAATCCAGACGAAGACTGAAACATGCAATCGGCACTTTCCGGTAACCGACCAGGTAACGGTGGTTCGTTACCTGGTCGGTATTTCGATACTCCTCCCACCTGTTTAATACCTAAAGAGACCAGACGTTAAGAAGACAAAGAAAATTATATTCATGTCCCGGTGGGATTCGAACCCGCGACCCATCGGAGCGCGAGGTAGGTGTTCTATTCAAGGTAGCCCGTCTATTTCAAATGATAACTCTTATAATAAAATGCATTTACATATGAAAACTTAACACCGTCTTGAGTAATGTCATAGATTATGTTTAATATAATATATGACATAACTCAAGACTCACAGAACTCAAGATAATAAGCACCATAGTATATTTGAGTGCCTTTGGTCTAAAAAAAATAATATTTATTTTTTACATTGTAGACTTTGTGTTATTGCAAGCCTTAAATTGTAATAAAAATAATAAGAGACTTTTATTTCATTTTATTGGTATGCGTTTTAAGTCCTATAGTTTTTGTGTATAGGTATGTATTTTTATTTATATATATCGTCAGTGACAAGGAAAAAATTCATGATACTTGTAGTAATAATGAGGCTTAAAGTTTCTTTTTTTTTTTAAATCATTTCTCTTATATTTACATGAGTTATAGATGATTACTAATTTCAATTTGATTTTTGTAGTTTTTTCTTAGTCAACTTTAAAAATCTCATAATTATCTGAAAAATAAAGTAACTGAACTATATCTACACTCAACTTTGATTGACTCTTGATTCTTCGGAGAGATAAATAACAAAAAACATTGTTACTGGAAAAATGTTGAATTTTTGAAATTTGATAACATTATTTTATTAATATATATATGTATAAACAAACTGAACTCAAAATAGCAAATGTGTTATATGTATTAGCTATAGCCAATAATCTCATCCGAATATTAAATAATAATATTTATTTATTTCAGACCAATTAAAAAAAGTACATAAATTCACTAGATATAAAGATTAAAAGTAATTAGAGAATGCAGATTCAACAACAGTGTATCCAGCATCCACAAACCAATAAATAATGTTATCAGGTTTATGATGTGAACCTAAGTCTGTATTTATCTGATACTAAATTAGGGTCAACCGAATCTAGATCACTGATAGTTTATTTGGTGATAACGCTTATAGGCCATAGTAATATCAAACACATACCTTGTGATTGAATAATCCGTTATTTTTTTCTTATAAGATTTTGACTGTCTTCTTCGATCATAGGTGTGCGTTCCCTCTGAACCAATGGTAAGCATGTTGCATTTAGCACCGAAGGTCCGGTACATACGGATACATGTGAATGTTTCGGTTTGGCTGGTAAAATGATAAATGGTCAACTACCCTCTTTAAAAAAATGCAAATTATACCCCATGCCTCACTAGGGGATTTCGTACAAGCTACTCTAATTCGGAATATATCACTGAATTGGCATGGTCGTAAGGTTATTTTTGTTTTGGAGGTCTTTAAACTTTTGAAGAATAATTCATTTCTAAAGATTTTTAAAATATTAATTTAACTCACTCCAATTCATCTCTTTGACAGTTTAATCAAATCAAATAATTTATTAATTTAGGTAACATGAACACTTATGAACATCAATAAAAATTAAATCCTTCTAATTTTACATTTACTGCAAGTTCTCAAATCAAGGGCATATAACGGACGAGAAGAACTGGCAATAAACTCCCCATCACTACAAAATGTTTGTAAGGAGCTGCAACCATAAAAGGAAGTCCAATAAAAGATGTATTTTAAGAAAAAAATGTATATATTTTTCATCTTATAAACTATCATGTACATCACTGAACGTTTAGACGCTCTTACAACTAACTAAATCCTATTTGTTAGTCTCATTGTATTATTCTTATCATAGTTTATCTAACCGAACTAAATCTTTATTTGAAACCTTAACTTATAGTAAGACATTGGCATGAATAGTACTGAATAAATACCACTAATAATTGATAACTAAGATACACAGCTTAACTGACGACCGCAGTCTTAATCAAACTTACATCATGTCATCTTACTTTAACACTATAAGGTAGAATAGGATGACATGATGAATTACCAGCCGGCCAAGCATGACCGCTACGAGATATGTCGTGGACGAGAGAAGACAAACTAAGATGTAAGATATCTCGACATCGACAATTTTGATAGAAAACATATCTCTATCGACAAATCAAAAGTCGAGTTTTAAGTGTAATTGTCATGTTAGACCCGGAAGAAATAAAGAGATAATCGGTTAAAACACGAGAAAACGGTCGACAAAATTTTGTCGCGGTTATGCTAGGCCGGCTGATCATTTCAGTGAAACCATACCTTAAACTATACTATAGCAATAAGAATTATGTTGTAACAAATAGATATACATGGTCTTACAATAATGCCTGGAATGTAACATTACAGTTGAGATTAATTTCAAACAAGCAAGCGTTATAAAGAGATCCAAAGTAGAAATTTAGAAAATTGACATTTTTTTTTGAAAACTTACATTTAACACGAAATTATAATCAACACAAACGCTTACATAATATAAAAGTTTACGACTTAGCCGCCTTTTATTCGCGTTGAATAACTTTGCTCTTTCTAATGTACATCTATCTCTTCTATGCAAAGTTACCAAAACACTTTGGTCTAGCTCCAGCTTGTTAAACACGAGATTTCAATTTCTTTATATTTACAATACAATTCGTATCGATCTGTATATACAATAAATATATTTGGATAAATTATGTAAATTAGATATATACAAAGACCTGCCGACATAACAAAGCCAAACGTGTCTCAAAGCCATAATATATATTAAATATTTATAATCTGTAATTTCAGTTCTGCATTTTTTAAAACGCCTTTTAGTATCTGTAAGGCGACCAAAAATGCTGTGCGAACGTTAAGTGGCAACACACAATTTTTGCAGTATCCTATAAAAATGTGTGTATAATTAATATGGCACGGATTATTAGAATTATTTGCCGATTGTTCTTTGAAACAAGCTCAGTTTGTTACATTCTTCAGACGGCAATGAAATTCAAGAGATCTTCAGTGAAAGGATAACAATGCAGCGAACGCGCTCCTAACCTAATATTTACAGCTTAAAGAAGTCGGAAAAAACCGGTAAAGTTAAATTTGCTATGTACAAGAAACTAAGACTATCTAATCTACCTATATACATCTAAATCTATGACTTTTATATTATCTAATACTAAATAACAGTGACTATTTTGGTTTATACGGCGACAATTTTGCTGGGGTCCACTTTGACCCTCAAGAAAAGGACGTCGTCTTTGACAAAATTTCTTTTTTTGAGCATCTCGTGTGAAACGAACCTGGGGAAACCAAATCCTAACGCGTCCGGTTCCTTTGAGGGTCTCTGGAAGTTCTTCCATGTTGGATCTGGGACGAAGCTCTCGACGATATTGCAGGCTCTGTCTGGCGTGGAGCTTTGGTCGAAGAGTGTGAAAGAGACGGTGTGAGCGAAGGGCCAACGGAGTAGCGCGTCGTACTCGCCCGGTAAGATTTTGATGTACACTGACATGTGCGAAGACTCGCCTGCGCCATTGCCGTTTAAAAATAGAGACGCCTGAAACAAAAAATATTAATAGGTAAATAAATTACAGTTCATAAGTTAATAGATTGGAATATTTGAAATACTTTCTTTGCTAGTGTTTTTAAATACTTTTGTTTATACGTGGGATTATAAATTGTCTTTTATTAACGCGAGGATCACACAATTAAATAAAATACTTTACACCAGATTAAAACGGGATTTATTATTTATCCCGACGTTTCGACTGCTTTTCAGCAAACATGGTCGCGGGCAGACTGAGAGGTGACAGTTGTCTGATTTGTAATATCATAAAGTTGCCATATTAACGCCATCTATTCCTACGGAGTTAACTTGCTGTAATTTTCTATAGGTGTCCTCTTTTTTTTAATGTTTAACTTGGGGTTTTATAAATAATAAATCGAGTTTTAATCCGTTATAAAGCATTTTATTTAAACCTTAGGGAGAGTTAATTCTGTATCCTACAATCATCGAAAGTTCCACAATAATGTGACATGTGTAAGCACACGTATTTAGTTTTACTACGGACCGCGGCCAGTGGGTTAGTCACACGATATTATTCACTGCTATAAATAATCTCAACTCGCTTTGTTTACAAACAGACTAACCTAACCCAACACTGTCATAGTGATGTTAAAATATTATAATCCTGAGCATTTTATGACAAAAGATTTCCTTCAGTTATATATGATCAGTAATTAATATCAAGTTTATCATTCGTAATCCAATAAGCCTAAAAAATATTATTGTTACAGAACATAAACTCCTCAATTCATATTGAAATTTAGGTTGTTATATTTAACACATTAATCGACAGTAAAAAAGTGAAATTAATTTTTTTACTAATTACTTTGTGCTTACTATACCATATGGATTTATGTCTAGTTTAGGTTGTGATCGGAAGTACAGTTTATGAAATAATCCTTACAAATCTCATGAGGTCACATTTATTTGTTTATTTGCGGAAGATTGCGAACTTTTCTTCATAAACTTAACAAATATTTTTTAGATAAAATCAATGAAATATGCACCTTATGGCTCACATATTTAGTTTGAAAACAGGTTTCCCTTAAAGTCACCATTATCGTTAGTAGCGATTAACGTGTAAAACCACCGACATTTAATTATGATTCTCCTACGTTAAAAATCCCAAAGAACCTCACCTGTAACTTATAACCATATTGGCTCGTGTAGAAGGCAGGAGACAGCAGTTCCACTCCCTCCTTGCACTTGGCCTCGGCCATCTTGGCGGCGAAGTCCGTTACCCTCCAGACGAGGGCCCCGGACTGGTTGAGGGCGAGCCGCGCGAGGGCGGAGCGCAGCGCGTCCAGCTGGCGCGCCTGCCGCGTGGCAACGCCGCACACGAGCGCCAGGTGCGCCTGGCAGCTCTCCTCCGTGTGCCGGTCCAGCGCTTGGCGTGTGCCCTGCAAATGTGGTTGCTGTTAGTATCCGAGTTTTAATGCGGATTTATGCGTACTACACCGTAATTTGTATAATAAAAACAATAATCAAAAATTATTATTTTAGAGTTTAATTCTAAACCAATCAAAATTTTCATTTTATGCTATCACAGCACTCCTTAGACATAATAGATTTTTCTGACTTGGCAGAATGACATTTAATTTTTATATCGACATACGGCTAACTTAATGATGAGCTCACCACATGGACTCAATCAGTGACTTTTCACCTATTTTATTCCGATCATTCGAAAGCCATAACGCACTCTACATATGGTAGTTCCATTTATGAAAGTATAATGACCTTGACGATTGAAATATATCTACCTATCTTATTTTAAAATGAAATGAAAGATTGATCCGAATGCTCGAAGAAAAAAAAAAGTAGGTCGACAGCGCATTATTGACTGATGTTCTCCAAGAGTCACAAGGGGGTGACCGAAAATCAGCTCCGAGGGTCTAGCACGAACGACTATCGACAAAGCATTCGAATCGTCAAACTGTCAGTTGTATGAAAAATCATTTGAAATTTCATATAAATGACAGTTCGACGATACGAATACTCTGTCGATACTTGTTCGTGCTCACCCCTCTGGAAGCCAATTTTGTTTATGTTAGATATCGACAGACGAGCATGAGGCCTCAGCCACAGAACATCATTTAATGATGCGCTATCGACCTACTTTTTACTTCGAGCATTCGGAAACCGAAACGCGCAATGTGCACTTCCCAGTTTTTCCATCAATTCTCACCTTGAACCGGCAGCCCGCGTCCCGGTAGGCGCAGGGCAGCGCGGCGGCGGCGCAGTGCTCCCGCAGGTGCGCCTCCAGCTCGTCGCGCGCGGGCGCCGCCGCGCAGCGCTGCGGGCACGGCACGGGCGCGCGCGCGCACGTGGCCCCGTGCGCTCCCACCGTGTCCTGGAAGATATGGGGCATATTATAAGGTCGTGTACGCTGAAATACATAATATCTATACTAATATTATGAAGAGAAAAGATTTGTATTGCTGTATATTATGAATAAACACCAATAGAAACAGTGGCGGATTTATAAATTTCCAAGGTGTAGGCTATCAACTACACCCCCCTCCCCCCCGTCTACAATTGTCTATTCTTAAATTAATATTATATAGAGTCCAATTACTGGTTCAGGGCAGCGAACTGGGTATTTTGCTACAGGATAAACAAGTTTGATATTTCATTGAACGACATCATAAAAACGTTCTACATAATTATTTTTGATTCCCAAATGTAGCCTATGTACATTGCACCCGTGTATGTGGCTTATACATAAATGGTTAAAATAAGGTTTGTCGTGCTCCATCGAATACTAAATGATTGAAACAAAACAGAGTTGAACTAATGCAAGCTAATATCACGTTTAGGAATAAGGGTAGTATTTTTTATTATAGTGCAAAACAAATCAATATGAATACATAAATAATTCTGAATTGCGCTAGCAAAGTTACGCCGATTCCTTCTTTCCTCCAAAATATGAATTATGTATGTTAATAATGTATATATGATACTACTTCTCATAACTTTAATCAATTTTTAGAAATTCCTTGAATAATTTATATAGGCTATCTTATTAATGTCTAAAGGATCACTCACCTGAGTGTACCTCTGGCTGCAGTGTCGGCACGGCACGAGCCGCTTGCTGCAGTGCTGCTGCACATGCTGCTGCGTGTGTCGGCGCTGCACTTTGGCGCCGCACTTGTTCTCGCAGTAAACTGGCTCGTGGCCGCAGTTGCCTTGGTGCTCCTGAAATTATAAGATTTTCTTTGAATATTCAGAGTTATCGAGTAACTTGCACGATTTTTAGTAATCAAAACTAAAGTTCAGACAGTTTTTGGTTGACACGTAAGTTTAGGTAAGTGAAATCCCCAGACCCCTAGTGGGGCATGAAGTAGACCCATTTCTGTCTGTTTCACTGATCATTATTCGTGTAAGTTTATTGGGTCATAATCGTCTAGACTAAAATAACCAAAACGGAAGTGTCAATATATAAATTTTTCGCTAGCTCTATATTGTATAATCTAATTAGGTTGATTGTTATTGAAATAAGAAATCGCATTATGCAGCCGTGTCGTCTATAATAGAATTATTCTAAAACGAAATTCAAATTTTTAAATTTAAAATATATTCTAGAACGCATTGTCATTTATTCATTCGATATTCAAAAAAGTACACACCTCAAGCGCACTACCGGAGAACTCCTTAGCACAATGTTCGCAGTTGGCGCGGCGGCGCGGGCAGGTGTAGCGCAAGTGGTCTTGCATCAACACGCGCGGGATCATAGCGCCGCACTGCGCTGCACACAGCACTGCGTCATGCTTGCATGTGTTCAAATGCGCCTGGAAGGAAATACAGGCTTATTAAAATTTGGCATAGACAACCTACTCTACCAACAGCTAACGACAAAAAAGTTATGATATATGTATGACATACATTGTATGTATATGATTCGAGCTATATGGCAACAAATTTTGATTCTGAGGTTTGGTGAAGACGAAGCTACCTACACGTTATTTATATTAAGAATAAATATAATATATACTTGCAAAAAGTATTAAAAATTAGCACAAACATTCCATTCCATAAAAGCATAAGCGTTTTAAAGATCACCAGAATTGTCACTACAGGGACTCAATCAAATTACCTATTATTCAGTCATATTTGACCTTCTTTAAGAGAACAATAAAAAAATATAGCAATATAATAAAACCGTACTATGTTTATGTAAAATACTGTAGATATCCTATGTAAATGTTACCAAGTTATCAATAAAAAATTCCAACGAATATGTAGTTACGATAGAGTCATAGTTGAAATAACCAGGACTACTAAATCAAGCTTATCGTGTTATTAATTAATATAAACATAATATTGACATTATTTAATTCAATTGCATTCTCTACCGTGCATCTTTCTTTTGTTTTAGATTCAATATAGAACGTAGAGCAACATTCGATTTTCAAAATTCCTTTCAACATTGACCATAGAGCTTGCTCCTTGTCCTTGGACAATGAGTAGAAAACAGATCATTTTTCAATAGAAACTTTTTTCATTCGGACCAAAAATCGCAAAATATTTTTTTTTCTTATTTCAGGCTGCACATAAATACGATAAGTATAACATGTCAAACACGTCGTGGCTATAAAATTTGAGCGATAACACGCCCTGTTTACGATTTATCTAAACAATGTTTACTATTCTCAGTCAACCTACCTTCAACTTGCGAAGCTCATCCGACCACTGACAACCTTCCTTGTGATGGATGCAGTACACCACCGAACCCATTATAGCCTTCTCCGACTCCGGATCAGGATATATCTGTAACAAAATAAAATTTATATTAATACCTTGAAGAAAACTAATGAAACACTCGACATAATATTTTATCTATATTTACGTTGTTCGAACTAAACAAGTGACAGTTGGATGACACCTTTTTTAACTTATTAACTATATATTTAAACATTTTGAATTTGTGATAGTATACACGACGTCAAAAGCAACACTAGTAGACTGATGAAAACTCTCGCGGCACAGGCGTAACGGATTAAATAGGACAACGCGATCAAAAATAAACCACATCTCATACATAAAATCAAACAGCTACGCACCGTTCGTTCGAATATGGAACACATAGTTCGAAATAATATGCAAAATGGCGGATTTGTTTTTCGCGCGCACGGAACGCGACAGCTCAGCGCAAGGGCTCCACACAAAATGCATATCGTTCCCGTTTCTACTATTTTGTTATCTTTATGGGTGCAACGAACAGATGGCTCATGTGGACCACTGTTCCCTTGTTTGCGTCAAGATAAGCGTGATTTTTCACTTCCCAAACCAGTTGAGTAATGAAAGAGGCAAATAAACCTGTTCCCATCAGCGCTGCTTTCTCATGATTAAGTCAATACTTTGAAATCTGATGGATCATGGAATGCATTTTTTTATATTCGTATCTAAACAATGATCGAAACATAAGTTCAACGTTGTTTGTAAACAAGAACTAACGATGTATTCTAACATCCGAAACATCTTTCAAAGATGTCAAAGCCAAAAAGTATGTGACTAAATTAACGATTGCGCCCATATAACTTAAGAACGATCCATTGCTGAATTTCTATTGGCTTCTAAAAACATGTTGAAACGAAACGAACAATGGACTACGAATCATTCATAAAAGTTGATAGAAACACTACTGAGTAGTTACGATGCGTTCTATTTACAAACACTGATGCATGTGGTCATCGGCATGGCTCCTGCATAACAGCACCTTAGAATCCGTATTCTATAAATTAGGATAAAAGCACATTATACTATTCGTTCTGACATCGAACTGTGTGACGTGCTATTCTGTAACAAAGCTGAAAGTTGTATGGACGAATGACCCTGGACGATCGCTCTTAAAGCTGTCCGTGTATAAAACAAATATAGAATGTTATTTGTGTCGTATTCTAAAAAGATGAACCGCGATGTGTTGAACTCTCCCGCATCGCTCAATTATAGAACGCGTTGTATCGTAAACACAAAACGCGATATTTTACTCCGCACTTACGACGTTTTGACACGAGCGTAAGCGCATCGGAGATAAATGAAAATTAGAATGTTGCTATGCCATTATCAAGAAAACAGATAAAACTAAGAATGCTATTTAAATTCTGTAGATATATAATTAATTTTAAGGAAACTATCCGAAGTCAACACAAATTCGTACAGACATTTAACGAAGGAAATTATTAAGTGATTTTACGATTGACATTATTATGCTCTAAGTAAAGAAGACTTCTGTTCATAGAATGAAATTTCAAGCTTTCGTTTCATGTTACATGTTAATTTTAGCAGGTAAATATTACAAATAAGGGAAGATTAGTCTGACCGCTAATGACGGATTAATCAATCTATAAATGGATGTTAAGAATGTCATTAAAGCAAATATTCTCGGAGCTAACACCTACACGATAAAACATACTTCAAATAAATTAACTTCAAAGTATGAAAAAAAATGTTCACGCAATTTCTATTTAATAAGGCAGGTCCATGCAATCTAGAAATATCTCATTTGTTCCAGCAAAATGGGGAGTTCAAAATATATGATATTTAGCTGTACCTACATTTGTTTTGGCTTTGGTACTATCTTAATAATTGTTATCAAATACGTTACTACTGCAAATCGTATTACAGTAGACTCTCACTATTCCGGCACTATTAAAAAACAGAGGTTGCTGGATTATTGAAATGTTCGGATTACTGAATTGTACAAAAAAAAACATAATAGGTACATAAAATAAAGCATTTCATAAAGGGACTACAATGCGTTTATGTTCACGTTCTACAGTCTACACGTATTATATAGATATATAGGTATATTTTATAACTGTGCCTGTGTAACATATTTCGCAATTAACTAATTTTAAGTTAGATGTAAATTACTCATTAATAGTCATTATTAATAATTAATTATAATTGGCTAGATTGTAATAGCATAAAGTTTTTACAACATGTATTGTAGAGCTTTATATAAAAAAAAAAAAGTAATTACATAGTTTTAAAATAATCCTTAATTCAGGTCTGTTTTGTGCAATTTATATGGGGGAGACGCGAGCAGAGGGTGCCGGATTATTGGACGTGTCGGTCTATTGATATACCGGATTAGTGAGATTCTACTGAGATTTAGACATAAAAATTTACAGGAACGAAATTTTTGGCCATAAAACACGATCAACTTGTTACTTCAACAAAAAAGTTTCCGATACCTCATTAAAATACTAATAGCTAAATCTAGAAACTAGGAAGGTTAAGTTGCGTGGGTGATGTGTTGCAAGTATCCTCTCCGGTGGGCGGCCGATAGGCATTGCCATGTAATTGGACAATATTTTATACCTTATGCGAGTAACCTGTTCGCTGATATTTTCTATAAGTATGCGGTTTGGTAACATGGATTCTGGCTTTAATGAACTTTAATTTATTTAATTCTAATACTTAAGAGCTTTTGTATGAATTACCACTGATTTTGAAAGGAATAAACGGCCGTAGCTGGCAATATTGAAAGTAAAGGATGGGTTTTTGTCATACTAACCAAAAAGGGAGAGTTTTCGTTTGGGTTCTTTTTGTTCGTTTTTTATCAGGTTAACGCCATTTTAACATCCATCAGTCCAACCCTTAGTAATCCCATTTGTCTTTAATTTTTTGCGACCAAATTACAAATCGTTAAATTCGAAAACTACATTGTAGAGTCTACTACCCTTTTAAACGATTTCATCTATAATTTTCATCATCATTAACACGTGTTCAATTAAAAACAATAATTGTCATTTACAGTGGTCGTGTCACGTTATTTTGGTCTCCACAATTGCCAGAATTTATTGGCCACCAGATCCGGTGTTACGTCTTATTAATGGCTAATTGTGGAATAATAAAATTTTAACTTAAGCTCCGGCATCCATAATAAGTTTTATGATGTACTTATCCGTATCCTTGTCTTTGAAAAGTTTAGTAATTTCATAATACTTCATTATGAAACCATTAGGTACCTATATATCAATAATAATAGATTCACGTTACCTAGTCTTTGGTTTGTTAATTAACTTAGTTTAGAATAAAATGTTATTAAGATTCTATGTTAAGATGTTATTAAGAAGAAATTGATGAATACATTTCCCGAAACAAGCCACTATTTTCCTTGTTAATAATTATGCCTATTATATAATTATTATAATGACCCTATTAAATATGTTGTTTGATCATAATTTCTTGACGTGTATCTGCTTAGAAAATAACGACTAAACAGAAATAGCTAATTAATGATATAATGCACCTACATTCAAAGTCATTGGTTGTTTCATTTGTAATTTGTGAGTTCTTACTTATCTTAATATTGTACATTTAATTTTTTTTATTCTAAATATTAATTTTAAGGTAATTTTAGAAATGAACTTCTTTTATCTTTATAACTATGTGTATATGTTTTCATCTTAAACAAATGACTGTTTTCCAAACTTTACCTTCCCCAATGAGAGTATTTACTACAGTTTACTACATGTTTATATTCTCACGTCAACGGCCGACAGCCGACAGGTAACGTCTGGTTAATCTCGGTATATCGTGCCATCATAAGGTGCAACGTGTCAATGAGCACCTTGTAAACGCATTTGATCCCGTTCAAGCGGGTTGAGAGTGACGTATATGAAAGGGTTCTGCGGCTAACTAGCTTTGTTCAACAGCAGGCAAAGGAGGTTTTTTGTCAGTTGAAGTATTTCTTAAATTATACACAAAACAGATTTTATATAATTTAAACTACGTAGAAAGGGAACTATGAATGATTAGTAAAATTTGGAACTGAGAAAAAAGACCGTTATAATTTTATTACATCCTCATAAACTAAATAAATGATGCCCAAGACATCACTGTTTACAATATCAATTTATGGTAAAAAACTTAGACCATTAAGTAGCGAGCGGAAGCGAGTTCGATGGCCGGCTAGCGGAACCTTACCGTGGAATATGTAATCACTTTTACAATTGTAATTAGTATTGTTAGTCTGTTACGTTATGGAGGAAGAGATGGCGAGATACTCTATTTATTTCAGTTATAGATACAGTTTTAATATTGCTATATTTAAATTGTGGCCACGTTCCTCTAGGTGCTCAAAACTTATCAAGCTTTGCTCGGGTTGCAATATGAAAAAAAAATGTCATCGTGAATTAACTTTGCATCAATCCTTGGATTGGAAGCAAAAACCTTGTTTAACGAAGACTGATTTTAATAGGTACCAATGACTTGCATTTTCTCTCTTTACTTTAGACTTATAATTTCAAAACAAATTATAAAAACTAAGGTTATAAATAAAGTCTCTCTTTTTAAAAAACAGCATCGTAATTCGTACCTAAATAAAAAGCTAGTTCAACAATTGAGTATCTCAAACAGCTCTAAAACGTTGACAGTCAGTTTATCATCGATCCAAGCTAATGCATCTGAACTGGGATATGTTTACGAAACGTCAATCTTTCTTTTAACTACAAATGCATCAAATATGAATGCCTATTAATGTGTTCATGAATTTCTAACGCTCTTTGCTGAAACCAGTTCAAAACGTTTTAAAACTTTAAAATGGTTTTTCCTTCATTTTATTATATACTAGTTTATTATTTGACATAACATTAAAAGTTAAAACGGGCATCGTTTTATATTTGGTACATATCCTAGTTTGTTTAATCAAAATGCAGAAAAACAAATGTTGCCAGCTAGAAATAATACACTTGACAGGAACCTGATATCAATTAGGTTTCCGACATCATGCTGAGTGGGTGTCGAGTTGCTGTTTTCATTATTTTTTTCATAATACATCGTAGAGACATAATTATAGACGGAAATAGTTTTCCAGTTCATGTTTCCCTACTCTGTGGCTGCTAAGACAAAAGATGGTTTGTGTCATTCGAATTTTTTGCTGCAATAATGGAGGTCACAATCACAAATCCTTTCTTCATAAATGTTGAATTCATGCATAATTTAAATTCGTATAACATTTAAATAGATTAAACCACTTGTCAAGGTTAACGTTAAACAATATAAAAAATAGACACTGCTTTATTTAATATTCTTTTTCTGTGAAATCGTGAATAAATAATTGTATTTAAATATTTCATATTTATGACTATAAAATATGCATTAAGACTTAATCTTTTGACACAATTTTAGTTTCGGAAACAAACCGAAATGCAAAAGGAATCCTCGGTAGTAGACATAAAAATGTTCAGGATATGTCAAATGTTTCGGACCTTTTTCTGTGATAATTAATTATTATTGTTATTATTATTATATATTTTATGGCCTGGAAATGAGACATTTAAGCCAAGTCTTATTTTCGGGCACTAATTTTCACTTACTCATTTTGCATTGAAAATAATAATCCGTCATTTTTTCATCTCCTTTTTATGATGTGGTGGTTGGTTATTAATTATCTGTGATTCACACGACAATTATAGTCTATACGAAAAATTGCGATACACTCTTGTTTAAAGATATAATATAGCAAGTTAAAAACATAATATGTATTATTATATTAGCCCTAGATGGTGCTACTAATAAAGAGTTTAACCCGGAAAGACCACAATTGAATTGTTGTCGAGTTGATTGAGAGAGGTTATTTATTTAGCGCTATAATATATGACACCGATACTTTAACCTAAACGCCATAAAAAATTAAAAAAAAAATTAACCTAAACGAAAAGTTTAAAAAAGGAATCACAGCAAAAAGGTCGCCGTTCTCAGCACTGAGTGGCAAGCTTTAGCCTTGAATATTACAGTATCAAATTGACGAGAGGTTACGAAACACTGATATCGGTTCCGGTGGTTAGATGCGTCTTGACTCTTGATTTATGCGTCCATAAGCAGAAGTGTCGGCTGTCGGTATGTCTGTTGTGGTGGACTGATACACTATCTGTTCGATATTGCTTTAATTAGTTACGAAATATTGGCTCAACATATCACCGCTTGATACTTGACTACACTTTACTACTCGTCGTCTATATAACTACTAATTATCAAGTATTTTGTAGTTTTTATTTCTATGTGTGAAATTTACTTTGTGTGTATTCATCGATTGTCTTAATATCTGAGGGGAGTTTAGTGTTTTTTAAGGAACATTCTAAGATGCTATTATATTAATTTACTTTATAATAGACACAAATTTTCGTATGATCTGAATGAATCAATGTAAATCTAGATCACTATTGACAAAATACATGATAAGCCGTTAATAAATAAATCTATTCAGTAGGAAATCCCTGACAATAAAAATCCCCCTATAAATAAAGTCAAGTAGCCAATTGAGTATGCGTCCGCGCAGATTGATCGATCACCGGAAACCGCCATTGAGCAATTGTAAGTTCTCGGGCGTCAATTCGGACATTGATCTGCAAATCGTTCTCAATTGCAAAAAAAATATATAAGACAATGAGGCTTAGTGAATGGTACATAAACTCAAACGATTTGGTCCTAAATTCGAACTCTTGTCCATAAAAATAGGTAGAAGGTGAAGTAATGATTTTTTTATTTCAGACAAGACATCTCAACCATGATCATGATTATAGATGTAAGGCCGGTTTAAAACCAATTAAATCAATCAGTTTAAAACTAAAAAAATGGTTTAAAATCATAATAAACCATTTTTTTTGGTTTAAAACGGTTGGTGTTGATAACTATGATTTTCTGAATCATAACTACATTCTTGATTTTACCGAGGTAGAGATATAACGGAGTACCTAAAAACTGTGTAAATATATTTTTTAATATGTATATACTGATATTGATATACTTAGCAGCTTCAGTTTTAGATGGTTCGTCTGAACAAGCGTAGGTATTACCTACCTAAGTTATAAAAACTCTATTGATAAGTTAAAAACACTGTGTTGGTAAATAAATTATTTTTTCATTGTTTTCTTACGATTTAAATAATCAATTTGTTTTGGTTTAAAACCAAACGCACACTCTTGCACTCTCGTTGACTAGCCTACACACACATGCACATTCATATGTCAGACATAAACAGCCGCGCCAGCTGACAATTGACATCTCTTCTAGTATGAATCTGACAGCTGTCATAATTTTGTAATTAGCATTTAATAGTTTTCATTGTACATATTTTTATTATAAGAGTTTAATATTATGACTATAAATATTAAATAAAGATAAAAGAACAAGCAGAAATAAAACAGACATCTCTGTGTTAATGATGTCTTCTATTCTATTGGGTGTAATAAATAAACATACTTAAGTTTTCGTGTAGTAGGTAATGTAGGTAGGTACTTTTTAGAGATTTTTTATAAACTATAAATAAGTTAAAAACACTATGTTGGTAAATAAATTATTTTTTCATTGTTTTCAAACGATTTAAATAATCAATTTGTTTTGGTTTAAAACCAAATGCACACTCTTGCACTCTCGTTGATTAGCCTATGCACACATGCACATACATAATATGTGTGACATAAACAGCTGCGCCAGTTGACAGTTGACATCTCTAGAATTTGACAGCTGACAAAATGGGCCTTTAAAAATTTGCAATTTGCATACATAATAGTTCGTATTGTATCTTTATCAAAAGGATTGCTATTGTGACTATAAATAAAGAATAAATACAAGTAAAACGGACGGCATTGTGTTAATTTTGTCTTCTATTCGAGGTTGTGTAATATAATATAATAAATAAACATACATTAAAAGTTTTCATGTAGTAGGTAATATAGGTACTTTCTAGTGATTTTTTATATACTAATTAAAATGAAACTAGACGTCAGGTGACCAAAAATGTCCCATAATGAAATATAAAACACAGTTCTTTTATTTTTGTAGGCGAGTTTTCAACCGTTTAAAACCATTTATTTTGAGTTTAAAATGGCAACATTTGATTTAAAACGTTTTAAATCGGTTGTTTTACATCTATAATCATGATCAATCAATGATCGACCTATTTATTTATAAATATTCAATATTCCTTTTACAAAAATGATTGCAATAGTTAGACGTAGGGAAAAGCATATTATCATGTAAAACTATGTATGCTAAACCCGACTTATATGCAAAAGTGTTAGTGTCGAATATGCTCATAGTCACCACTAGCTACGGGGTTAGAACGGAAGTCGCAAAAACGATTCGACTGATCGTGTCGCTTCATTGTGATTGGTGTAGAGAGTCTCTAGACCAATCACAATGAAGCGAGACGATCAGTCAAATCGTTTTTGTGACTTGCATTCTAACCCCGCTAATCAAGTTTAAGTACTTGCTACATTTATGCCCGAATATTCAGACGATATTCAAGGTAGGGACTTTTTCACTTCTTTGATAACCGATAAAGTATCCTGCCGTTAACACTATTCCTCATAACATTCCACCAAATTCTATCCTATATCCTTTCATAGTACATATTTAGATTCTAATGAAGTCAGCAGACGCCAAAAGCCCTCTTCAATTCCCTTGTGTAATAAAAACAATATATTGCATTAAACAAGCAGTAACGCAACGAGCGAGCCATGTTGGATAGCTTTATTACAGTTTTTAACGTAAATTCTCATTGTTAACTTCCATCCTCTTCGCTCTTCACTAAACAGAAAGAGATGCTTCAATAAAAATAGCGGCGATGACGTCCTTACGATATAGACGACGAGTTAACCTCATAGCAACGTGCTAAAAGACTTAATCACTGTGTTACGCTTCAAATAACTTTGTTAACGAACTATTATTTATTTTACGACAAGGATAGTAAAAAAAATTGTTTTATAAATAAGACATATCTTGTTTTAAATTAATTCTGAAAAGTGACACTTCGTAACAAAATGGATGGCGATGTCAGGAGTATAAAAATAAGGTCAGAATGATGAGAAAGTAACTGTCTTGTTTCCGTGGCTAAAGACAAAATCGATATTTTTTTTACATTAAATATCGGCAGAAGAGCGGGAGGCTGGTAGGTGATCCAGAGAATAAAGATTCAATGATGCGCTGTCGACTTAATAGAAATACATACTAAGTTTTACAGGTTTATTCGCAAATAAAAGAAACTATGTACAAATCCTAGTATCAAAATTAACTTAATATGTTAAAATTGTCTTTCATTCTATAAACAAGAGTTCTATATATATCATGATATGACAAATCCTAAAATGTATAACCACTATGTGAAATATGAGCCCATATTCCGAGTTACTCATAACAATTTTCAAGGAATCAGTGACCACCGCTTATCAAGCGACTTCAAAGTGAGTTACTATGTAAACAGTGATTCAGGGTACAATCTTCTTTTTAACTAAATATTTTCTTACTTCCTGTATGATACGAGTATTTTTGCATTAAAAAAAAACAATAAATATCGCGTTATGTGTGCAATCTATAAGTAGATATACAATTATAAAACAGTATAATATTTTTTTCTATACATCGAAAAGAATTAGCAGGGAATGATTAAAGAAGGAGAATAGGACCTAATTACGTATACATAAAACTCAATTTAAAAGTTTTTGCCTGTCTGTCAGTTCGTTCACCCGAAAATTCTAAACAGATTTTCGTGTAGCTTTGACGCATCATCTAGGTCAATATTTAAAAAAAATATCGATTTTTGATTATTTATTCATTTGAATAGCTGCTTGGAAGCTCAGCTTAAGATGAAGCCCACATGAAAGAAGTCGCAGGCAGCAGCTAGTTTATCAATATCCCAATAATAATCTCAAGAACCATGATATGAATTGTAAATAAGAATACTAAAATATTTTTGAATTATCTCAATAGATAACATAAAGTAGGTTATTCTTACATTTATGTTATCTGTTATCACAGCTGTCACATCTGATATAATATGCAAAGCATAAAATGTTAAAAGTTTATGCGATTCGATAAGAATAATCGAAATTAAGAAAAATGGGAATTGAATTACGTTTTATAGAAATAATTAAAAAAATTAATAACTTAGATAATTTAATAAATAATTAATATAACAATTAAGATGTTAAAAAATGATATAAAAAAACCTTATAGGTACATAATAATCTAATCAATTATAAAACTCTTCACAATTTTGACGACAGATGGCGCTGTCAACATAATATGATTAATTAAATGAAATGAAATTTAGTAACGAAAACAATTTTAATTGAGTTCGATGGTTTGAAAAATGAAAAACTTTTTCTTACTAATCATAACTTTTTTTAAATAAAAGAAAGTGCTTCTCAGATAAATAAACATGAAAATACTTGCTAGCTTACTGTTCTAAACTTATTGTGTTCATAAAAGGAAAAAATTGTAAGAACCTCAGTCGGTTACGCGTTGATATTTGGTAATAAACTAAGTTGTATACGTTAAGATCACGCGATTACAGCTCAAAATAAACGTTTTCATCTGATTACACTAATTGAATGTAAGCTCCCACAGTTCCCACATTATCAAAAGCGGTACATCAGCTATTACATAATTATTGTTTACGTTCCTTTCTTGCGCCGCAAGTCCCCGTGACTCAGTGGGTTGCGTTCATCACTGGGTTCGAGTCCCGGAAAAACAAATTTAAACAAAAATGGTTCGGACGTGCCTATCAGTGAAACAGACACAGAAATGTACCTGCCCCAATTAGACTCGATTCATTTCACTTTCTTATGTCGATTCTTTAGGTTAGAATAAAGAAAAAAAATTTTTTGACGCAGACCCATTTTTGTCTGTTTCATTCACAGGCAAACACAATGTTGTTCCCTGCCTGGCTGAAACATTTTCTTTTACCAGAATACGAATTCGGGACCTCCGATTTTAAACGCACCGCGATTACCACTGAATCAGGGAGGCGGTAGAAAAGAAAAATATCATCCGATGAACCAGAAATGACAATTGCAAGAAACAGTTTTTCTCATATCTTAACACAATGGCGGTCAGCTATTTACAGTTAATAAATTAATAATATAATTTTTCAAAAAAAATGATACCAGAATTTTCTTTTAACTATTTATAGTATCACAAAAAGTAAACAGCATCACAAAGGAATTCAGATCACACACCGTTACATCATGCATGTTTTGACATGTCGGAATCGAACCTGTTAAACTAGTGGATCGGTTGGAGCATTCTTCTAGTTTTTATGTGCGGTACTATCCTATGACCTTTTTAGTATTGCCAACTGCCTTTCAAGAATACCATAACCACAATTTAAAATGTCCAAAATAGGTAACCCACAATTTTATTTTTTGTATCCAAATAGCACGCAGTATGCCTGCAAAATGCGTGTTTCCTCAGTCTATTTTCACGACTAAACCACTACATATAAAATTACGGACAGAGATATTTTGGACCCTGAGAAAGTGCATAGGTTACATAGATAAAGGATTTATATTTTTATGCAAGCTAATTGCCGAATTCTCGAACGCTAACAACACTGAGGTGTAGTTAAAAGTATCTCTAACTCTTTCATTATGAAGGTAAAATGAAAGACAGAAACATTTTAAGAAGCCCTCAAGTTTTGATTATCGTTTTAGTAATCCGCGGTAAAGCTGTCTGCTTTACCGCGGATTACTAAAACACAAATTATTAGTTAGCTTTAGAATCGAAGTTTCACAAAATTTTGGCGAGATTACTTTTCTTCACAGAACTACCTAAAACACTATATCTGCTTTGTTTACATTGAATTACTAATCTTGAAATCGAAAGGTAAAAAAAAATAAGAGTTTACGAAATTAATTCTCAAGTTTCTTATGAAATAATGATCATATTTCAAATATAACGCATTCAAGTAAACTTTTACAAGTACATACTTTTGAATCGTCAATTTTTATAGCTACCACCGGTTGGAATGTTGCTTGTACCGAGAATAGACGAAAAAAACTACAATTTATTATACAAATATTTCAAATGTGAACAATTGAAGTTATTGAGTAGGTATAACTAAATATAGACAATACCTAACGTGACTATTTTTTTGTGTCAAAGTAATTTACCGCTTACGGAATTTATAATATAAGGGGCAAACGAGCCTACGGCTCACCTGATGGAAAGTGAACACCGCCCATGAACATCTGCAACACCAGAGGACTTGCAGATGCGTTGCCGGCCTTTTAAAATTAAAAATTAAATAAATATGTAACTCTAAAATATAGAATAATTTAACCTTTGTCACGTGGAATTATTATTATAGCTACAATTTTATTATAAAATAATGTTTTATTTTGAGACGACATCAGAGTTCTAAGAAGACATTACTGTCGCGACTCAACCATTCTTAATCGTGAGAATTTGTATAATTGCTAAGTTCCTAACTAACAATGAATACTACGTATATCTTGAATTTTTTGTTCATCAACAATGTTACCTGTTTATTACCATTATTTTATACTAAAAGATAGCCGCGGCTTCGTTCGACAGGAATATCGGGATGTTTTCCCATGATGACATTTTATCAAAACCTGTACAGCACTAGTTACTTTAGCATGTATGATATTCGTATGTGAGTTGGGTTGAGTACCGGAGGTCTTAGGATCAAATCCCATTGAAGCAAGATAAAAATAGTTTCGATATAGCAGGGCTCACAAAGTATCACGTTATTACTAGGGACCACAAGGGACTTGAGAATTAACTTCTTTTAAATTTTTAATGACACCTTAATTACACTTAAATAAAAAAAAACCTTAAATATACAAACCTCTAATAAATCATAAAGGAAATCTACGTAACTCATTTCAATCACACGAAACCGATTCGAAAACACGTTAATTATTTTTAAAATTTCGAACGTTTTATTCACTTTAGACGCGTCACTCTCTAACCAGTTAAATACACAGAGTAACCGAAATCTTAAATTAAAGCCTAAATGTAATGCCACACCTGGACACCCACGTTCCGGCTTCCACCTGACGACCTCATAACAACTTAACTACTTATGGGCATCATTTCAACAAAATGTATTTATTTATTATTAGTTGACAGCGGCAGAAACGAATCATAAAGGCGACATAGGTTTTACAACTATATAGAGGCAAATAGCAATCCCACGCGACCAAATTAAAACCTTTAAATGGACTTTAATATACAAGACACATATATAGCATATTAGACATTTTTATAGATATAAGCATTTTTGTTGTTGTACATTACTTTCATATAAATTCAGTCGTTCCGGCACACGCTAATTAGCACAGTTTCTTAAAAAATTGTTTGAAAACAAATAAAAATATATTTACGCAATTTATTATCACAGTTATCTTTTATAAACGTGGTAGTTACATTAGTTAAGTTTAAATTACGAAATAAGAAATAATAAAATTGGTAAATATAAAACCATTTCACGCTAGCTGGATAATGCCGCGATCGTTTTGCAGCCAGTCAAAGCGAATCTCCACGCCAAACCGGTCTTAAAGTAGGCTTGCAAAATCAACTTCCTACAACCGACGTTGCATTGAGGTTTACTAATCAATAAAAATAAATGATATCTTAAAAAACATTATAACATCGTGACAGTGACATAACCTTACTCTAATCCAAAATAAGTAATGACGTTAATTTGAAACACGAGGAAGAAGAAAAATTACGATTATAAAACATATGGTCAAGTGATGGACTACAGATAATAAATCATGCTACTAACACACGTCATAGAGTGCTTACGCATCTGTGGAACAACAGATAATACACTCTAATGATAGACTATACGAACAATCAAATGGCTATCATATGAAAGCGTCAGTCTTATTTTATTTGGCTCCTTAACGCTCGAGGCGCGGATGTGTTTACAGAAAAAAAAACTAAAAACTCGCGTGCACGGTCATCCGTGGGAACGTAGAAACAATATGATGAGTACGAATTTTGTGTTGCTATTATACAAAATTTGGCTATAAAATACCGCTTGAGGCAAACCAAGGGCATAAACTATAAAGCATGGGCCACTGATTACAATGGCGATACAAATGGGACGCTATTAAAAAAATTGCGGATGTATTTACCGGTTAAATCTTAATTTAAATTGTTTACGGCTTCTTGCGAAGCTTGCGTACTAATTACTTATTTTATATAATTGTAATTGTTTATTTACTCTAGGAGGTCTTGGTTTGTACATTATATTCAAATCAGCTTTGCAAAGTTAATAATCCTACTATAAAGATGAATTTAATCTGAAAAATAATTCAAATTGTATAATTGGTTCCGGTTAGTTGATTGTTATTGTAATTTACACCACCGTAATGACTTAAGTTAGGAACAATTTAAATGCAGTTTAAAACAAAGCCTTGATCTTGAACTAAATAAATACTGACAAAAGTAAAAGCTGTACGTAAATGTATACTTAATAAAACTCAACTTTTCCATTGTAATTTAATTTTAATTACTCAATTGAATTACCTACTTGAAATTTGATTTAAAGCTTAAACCTTCTTAGCAACCACACATTTTAGTTTATAGACATTGTATACGACTGTCATAATAACATTGACGATTTTAAGAAGCGGTGCGCGTACGCATTACAAAACGATGACTAAAGATTGAGCTTATTTCCAAGTCTCCCACAGTGTTGTTAATCACTTGCGCGAAATGTTGGCTCGCACTTGGCGATTCGGGTCGCGTTCGACCGGACCACAGATTATCCAACAATACATATTGTAGGACTACATTTTACATTTCATTTGAATATTAACTTATTTTAGGTTATAACGTATTCATTGATATAGAGAATACACTCGATAAAGAGATTTATTGAAGAAAAATAGCCACGAACAAACATAATAAAAACTAGTTTTAATGATTCAAAAATTTGTTAATAAATTGAATCGGTTTTTTGTTATCGCTTTTTTGGTTTATTTTACTTTACTATGATATTAAGGACACTGACCGGATGTCCAGTTAAATTGCGATCAAAGTTTAAATACTGACTAATATCCGGTCAATTGACAATCAATATCGTAGAACATAAATTAATTATTATCGTCGTTTGTATATTATAGTCTTAAAAGGAAGATAGTTATTAGTGTTTCATGTAAATAAAAAACAATAAGTTACTTAACATGCTATTTAAGGTATGTACCTATCAAATGTTTTTATCAAAGTAAGAAACTATATATGGACCATGTATCTATCTATTCATTACTTTAAGGGTACGATGACTTTTGACCCGTAATAGGTATCTTTTTTATGACTGATATCACAAGGAATAACTAACAAATAGTAATAAAATACCTTCCCATTTCCTTCCTTCCCACAAGTAACGTTTTCAACGTTTTTTCGAAAATTATTAAATAAACCAACCACGTGTGTCTCGGGCCTTTCAAACTAAATTAAAATAAAACTTTTATAATTAAATAACAAATGTACGGAACCCTCTTGGTGGGTTTTTACCCTTTACAAACAAGTAGGTGCATTCTTTCGTGCTCTACCTTACTGAGACTATAAAAACACAATAGCTCTATTGAAATCAAACCATGGAATTGATAAATTAGAGTCGTTCATAATAAATGTTATAATTATGATTTCAATAATTTAAAACTTATTGAAGACGTAATTAACTATAGATAGCCAACGTGAGAATTGGATTTATTAGTGTCAATCATTTGAATAAAGCTTGTGTCTCGACATATTTTATTGAGGACGTAATTACTACTTTGGATACTAATAAGATTAAAAGGAGTCTTAAACCCCCAGATTTCTACAATTCGTTTTTTTTAATTATTTAGAATGACAATGACATAATATTGGCATTCTTTTGTTTTTCGAAAATTATTTGACGCAACTGTTATGTCAAAAAATGTATTATTAGACGTTAGTTAAATACAGTAATTTTCAACCGTACATAATCTGTTTCTGATACTTTGAGTAAAAATGAAAAAATATTAAAAAAAAAAAATATATAAAGTCTCACAATCAATCTTCATTCTTAAATTGATATGTTGCAAAGATTTATAGTGTTGTAATTAAGGTTTTGTACCTGAGGGATATAAAAAAGTTTATAAATGTTGATTCCAAAACTTCAAGTTAATCTAAGGTTAGACTAAATTCTACATTTTGAAGATTAAAACAATTTGTGATTAATGTTTAAAAAATGATGTTTAGCTGGTAATTCATCAGGTTAAGAGAAGAACTTTGGCACTTGGAATATTTATCGAATAACTTTTGGACACGTTTTAAAATGCATCTAGATTCATTACATTAGACGATAAAACCTTTGACTATTTACATGTCAGAACGAACTGAATAAGAAAATTATGTTGCTAAAAAGCCTTATTCGATTTGCAAAACTTTAATAGGATTTATTTTATTTACTTATTTATTAGATGCACAAACGCTAGTTACATTTTGAATAAATTCTTACTGTAAAATTATATTAACTAAAATTTCAAACAATGCAACAAACAATTAAAGGTGCACACAACATATGCCATAATTTTTTACTCTATAGTTTAAGTTTAAAAGAAACAATATTAAGCATAATAACATAATTAATCTATACTAAAAATAAAAGAGGAAAGATTTGTTTGTTTGTTTGTTACGATTTAACTCAAAAACTACACGACCGATTTTAAAAATTATTTCACCAATATAAAGATACATTATCAGTAACATAGGCTGCCTGCATTTTTTCTGCATGTGTTCTTTATCATGCTTTGACTTATACCTATGCGATATAACATAGAGCGGAGAAAGTCTTTTGTCATCACGTTTTGTCCGGAACCTCCGTTGCTAAAGGCGACTCTCATGTACTTAATTAGACTAATAGTACGTACCAAATTATTAATAACAGTAACTGAGCCGTAAGTTGAAGAGATATAAGCCTAACCTAACGTAACATTAAGCCCCAATCTAATTGACCACGACTGTTTATTATCTCAACTTCTAGATCAAGGGATGGGCTGTAAAAATAGTTAAAGATACACAAGTCGAAGGTTAAAAGGTACTCAGCGTCAAAGGGAGGGCTGCAACAGCCGATACAAAACAGACGCACTTTGTTTATAACCTTTGAATACACGAGAGCCCTTTGAGCTTTTAATATCAGTTTTTGTATGAAACAGCTGGTCAGGGACTTGACGTTTTTTGCTTATTCTATGGAAAAAACGGATTGCCTGTTGTTGTGTAAGGGGATCGTAAAAGTATTCTTAATATGTTCGCGAAGATTCATCTCTGTCTAATATAAAAGCTGTAATAACAGAGACTGTTTGTTTGAACTATTGAACCTATTCTAGTTTTTTTTCGTTTAATGTTTTAATTTATTAATGCGAGTATCACACATTTAAATGAAATAACTTATACCGGATCAAGTTGATAAAAATTATATTGTGAAAAGTTTTAATTCGGCAAAAGTAATTTTTTTTACGCTTATTCAGTTACAATATTTTAATTTTGATATATAATTTTGACAGCATACGGTTTTAAGTCTTAAATTTCAATATTTGTAAAATAAAGTCGGAAGAAAATGTGATTTTAGTCCGTTTTGTGGACGCATGCTAATTAAACGGTTTAGTTTATGTATATATTGTACATAAACGTACAGCAATAGTACTCAAAAGTAGATGTAAATTTTACGAAAAAAAATCCTGCACCACTATTATTTTATACTAAAGCCGCTGAAAAAAAATGGTTGTAATTTTGGCGCAATGTCAATAGGTACTCATATCTCCACTCAGAGAAATATGTATTTAAATTTCATGTACTTTGCTAATGATATACACTTGAAAACTCAGCTTAGCGTGGCTTAATACTTAGCTCTCCCTAAGAGAGGTCAAGTGACGCTCTAGAAACAGCATTAAGACGAAATTAATCTTGAATATTTTTTTAAATCTCTATAAATTTGACTAAAGAACCTTTTAAAAATGTTTAATTATACAAAAGTGTATTTTTTCATTCTAAAAGAATTTGCTACCTATCTGCAATATACAGACAGCTGCCAAATCATATGATCAATGAAAAATCTCTATATTCAGGTAGTATTTTTTGCCGTCAGCTGTTCCGTGCGTGTGTTAATTCTACCGAAATTTCTGTTAAACCATCTGCGATAGCACCTGCCCGTCAAGGCCTTTTCCTGGTATGCAGCATCTGCTGTTGCCAGTATCAATAAATTTATAATATTACCATAATTAAAGTGGTGAAATAAAACGGGTGGGAGTGATATTCCATTCCTACAACTACCACCATACATAGGCCATAAAATGAGACTGACTTGTTAAATGTTTAAGTATACATAAAATAGGTAAATAGCCCTGTAGCAGGTTTCCATTTGTCTGTCAATTATTTATTATATATTAAGAAGTAGTATGCAAAAAAGGTACCTACCTGCTATTAATAAAATAACCGTAAGCTACAAAATCAGAACTGCTTGACTTTAAGAGATTTTTACCAAAAGCAAAAATTAATAAAAGAACATTACATGCTAAAATGTAGAGATAAAACTAAAATTACTTGGTTATGATTTATTGATAACTAGCAACGCGCCCCAGCTTCACACGGGTGCAATGTAGATGTACTATACACAAAAAATAGCCTATGTTACTCGCTGATAATGTAGCTTTCTACTGGTGAAAGAAAGGTAAAATCGGTTCAGTAGTTTTTGAGTTTATTCATAACATACAAAAACACAAATCTTTCCTCTTTATAATATTAGTATAGATATAGATTAATTACATAAATTAAGTCTTTTGATATATATATATATATATCAAGTATCAACAATAAATAGTATTTTGTTTGACTATCTGAGGAATCTTTACAACTTTACAATATTAATATATCGTTAAAAGATTTTTGTTATTGACAAAAGTTCAGTGCCTTAGTATGTTATGACGTTAATATCGTACAAACCCAGATATCGACTTGAATTTCAAAACAATGGAAGAATTTTCCTATATAAAAAAATAACGAGTTTGTATAGATTATGTCGTTAGGCAACTAACGATTCAATGTTTTCTAGTAACAATGATATTGCAAGAACACATCTCTTATTTTAACAGCCTTCCGACGTTTGTTACTACAACTAACAAATTGACCCACTTTCGAATGAAATTGACAAAATAACTAAATTTATTATTATCCAATTATTTATGCGTAAGTAATGCATTAATAATAATCGATCAATGTTTCCGCCAAACTCCTAAACTAATTTCGATAAAATTTGGTACGGCTATAGCTCGAAAATAGGAAGGAAACTTTCTTCCTGTGATCCAAGCGAGAGACAAAGCATGGTCTAAGAACAGTAAAAAATTAGTTATTAATATACAATTAATTCTAAAGAGCCAGGTAACCGTTGCACTAGGAACTATCTCAAAATACACGATTAGCATACAACCCTACGAATCCCGGAAGAGCGATATCGTTTGTAAATCTTTTTTTTTCGCATCCGTACCCGTGCGATATTCCGATATCTTCAATGATAGAGTATCAAGTATCACATCCGTTGATATTTGATGTGTAGTTAACGGTCGAATGAACTAAGGATAAGACTGATTAGTTCTATCTATCTATTATGAGAAATGTATTCATATGCAGACTGTTGTAATTATTCATGAGTGCATAAAAATGCTCATTGAAATGTAACACGTATTTTAAACAAAACTAGCTCTGCCGGTTTCGGTTATTCATTTAATGCATTTAATATATTATTCAATTCTAACTGGTATCATACTCCTATCTAGCACAAATATTTGTCCCCATGGTATTTTAATCTAAAAGCACACAAAAACATGACTCTACCTCAGAGACCCGACCGGTTATCATGGCAGAATAATGCAAAAATTCATTGCAATGGTTTTGAATAGTACCTAGTTCAAAGGTCACCTGCGAATATCCAATTACTATACAACCTTCAAAATATGATGACTCCATTACTGCTCATTGGCTGCGCACACGCAACGCGTTGAAATGCGTTTCGACGTGATTTTATTTGCCGTCTGTATCAGCAAAACGGAATACATAGTTCTTAATCTTTATATTTTATTTCTAAATATAATATAATAGATAAATGGTCTATAACGCTATATCTATTTACAAATATACAGAAAGCAATCGATAACTTTGTTTCAACATAATCGATAAATATTTGTTGGTTGTAGTGTTTGTCTATGTGGATATTGTAATAATTATATATATATAATATAATTTCACGCCTCTTTCCCATGGGGGTAGAAATTTTATTATAATCCTAATAATTATCATTGAAAAGTGACATTTTCGAGGTCTGAAATACATTAATATTTCCAAAAAAATATATAATTAGAAGACAATTTAGGTCTGTTTACTTAGTAGCTAATGACTTCAAATCATAGTGTGTGTTAAGCGTCAGAATTTGAATAAATGAAATCAACATAAACAGCTCTTGCTGCTGACCTAATTATAAACTATAAATAGAAACGAACTTATATAACTTTTAAGGCAGTTTTCAATGATGACAAAGTGATTTGAAACACTATTCATCGGGTTTCAATGGAATCCCTAGTGTCGGGATGTCATACTTCGAACAGCTGACGGCGTAAAAAACCCACCCTCTTCCTTTATTTGTGCCATATAATAACTACTTGTCTAAAGGATGGATGCATTTTTGAGTTTTATACAAATTCCGACGGATATATGTAGTTTAACAGCTTCTATATTAAATTTGCTTGTTACAAAAAGGTTAGGTCATAAGAACACATACGGAGAACAGTCTCCCGCGACCACGGTTGCTGAAAAGCATCCGAAACGTCGGGATAAATAATAAACAATATAAATAATAAATCGCGCTTTAATCCGGTATACAGTATTTTATTTAAATGTGTGATACTCGCGTTAATAAAAGACAATATTAGATTATAACTATTTAAGCCCGCCAATAATGTGTTCCATTATCAAATTGTAATCAACTTTTTTTTTTATTAATGTGTGCACGGTTCGCTTCCCACCAGTAGCTTGCACATGGCATCGAGGAATTTTACACGCAGATGTTCGTTCCGCCACATACAATGAAATACCTAATAAATATTGCAACAGGAACGATACAGTATATTCTAATATATCGACGAAGCCTTTTGAAATTCTTTTAACAAAGTTCATAACAGAGAAAGCGAGACAATTTAGTTTTTATTCTATATGAATCACGCTAAAAACCATTTGACCATTTCTTCGATTAAAAAGCAAAGCGAGAAAGTTACTTTGACAGCCATTAGCGCATGCGCGTGAGTTACGACGCATATGGCAATATCATAAGTTTCGAAACGCCATCCCATTCCTCCGCTATTAAAATAAGAGCTTGTACAAACTAATTTTTATTCAGGAACGACTGTTATGTCATTGTTAGCCAGTTAGCTATCCTCGCCGTGAGGTAACTTAACGTAGATAAACTTTGTATGCTGCTAGCCTGTAGCGATCAAACGCAGTCTGCATTCCGTTTACAGAAATTCACGGCAAATGTTACCACCATAAGAATGACAAACGTCAAACTCTTTATAATCTGACCATAAAACTCAAAGAACGATGTCAAGTATTAATGGTTTTCATTTTACGATTACAAATGAATTATTTTTATAGCTTATTTTACTGTGTAATCTGCTATGGTGTAGGCTTGGACATCTTGTAAACTTGTAGTTGGGCTTTATAGCGCTTGCGAAATTTTGACTACATATTTTTTTTCAACATTACAAAGATCTATTTATTTATCATCAATAGTCAGAACTCTGAAGTGTTCCACAAAACCACTAGTATGACGATACTTAAACATTAACATATAGGCAACAACATTCTCTCTCGAACGGCTTGCAAAGTAAAAAGGTATAAACGTAATATTACACTTGTAAGATCAATGAAAGACCTAAATAAAGTCGAAACTTCAGTAGGTATTTAGAAAGGCATCTCAAAAGGTGAAAGTCATGTACTGTCTAGGTATCATGCTTTGCAAAAACTCGCATCTCCGTGCGGCCTTGCCAAGGTGATTGCAAGGGGGACAAATATAACGGTGTGCTGCGCGGCGCACCGGCTTCCACCTACCAAAGTAATAAGCATTCATACAATACCGCTCTGTTGTATAACCACTGGCGGCTACACACTCTACAGTGTCGTTAACCGACAAACAAAGCCCTCAATGAAACATAAATTTGCCACTCGGTAAAAGTATCACTTGAGGCTACGCGTGAGAAACGAAACACGTATAGTTCATTTCCTTTGAAATATATAGCTTAATACCAAGCTAATATGGCGTGCGTTCAGTTTTAATTTCGGACACGTATTTACAAATACTTTTAAGGGAAACCAGTTACTTTTAACGGTGCTATCTTTATAATAAGGGATGGACTACTTATTGTTTGTTTGTAAACAGATTTCATTGTTGCTAAGTGGCTTATTTCTTTCTTTTTCCTAAATTCAGTTATTGAGGGAGAATGTATTATTTCGATAGTAATAAATATAGAAGGTACTTTTTTACAAATAAATATTATTTAAAAAAAAATATTAAGAAAACACCAAAGTAAAATTACGATATTCATTTATCCCAAAAGTCTAACACACACATAAATCTTTCTATAATTAGATTTTTTTAAAGAGCAATTAGATATTATTGAACAATAAATATAGGTAAATTGAATTCAGAAAACCATAAACACAAGCTTTGAAATGCACGGACGATCCCTTCCATATCAAATAGCTTAAGAGTTAGGGGAACTTACGATTTGACTGATTTCTGTGATCGGTATCGGCGAAATTGTTTTTTCGGATCCTTGCGGGAGGGATGAGGCACTAGGCGTCGGCGATACTCCAGGGGAGCTTGGCTGGACATTGACAACGCTCTCCTTTGAGGTACGATTGGGAGAAAGCCTCGAAGGAAAGCTAAGCGTCTTCGTCCACTGGGACAAGCTACGCACCATCTTGACTGTTCATAAGCACAACACGACACTGAACTTTGCGCACGAGCGACACGTCCGCTCACAACGAACGCCGGCGAACGAATAAAATGCCTTAAAGTAAACAGCCTGTGCAAGTTGCGACGTGTTCATTGGTAGCTGTGTGTGTAGGGTGTCCATGAATGTGTGCATCAAGTATATTATGTGTAAGTGTATAAAACCGTATAGAATTGGGAGCTGGTTGCGACTTGCGGTGTTGGGGACCGATCTTTTGTTTACAGCCCTGCGGTCATCTTACTGCATCTCAGATATAGCTTAGAGATATTTTGCACAAATAAGAAATTAAGTAAGACGTAATAGGAATCTCGGAATTAAGATGACTAGGTAACAAAGTAGAAGAGCACGTAAACATCATATTCATATCCTTGGAATATACGAGGATACCCAGACAGGGGTTCCTGACTCCTGCAGAACAATATTAAGTGTCTAAGTAAAAAAAAAAATTTAAAGAATATTTAGAAATTAGTTCGTATTTATAAAAATGCAAGAAGTACAAGGCTTTTTTTATTTTTATTTTATTCATTTATTAACATGTATTAACTTATAAGTATCTAATACGAAGATAACATTGATTTGTTTGTAAAATTGAATTAAAATCTGTGTTTATATATTATCATAGAACTTAATTTAATTTAGAATAATTAAATTTACTATTTTATAATGCAGTTATAGTTTCGCTTTGATAATAAAAAATAATAACGTGAAATACAAATGATTCAATCCTTCCAATCATTGCCCTTTAAAGGTTTAATTTCATCATGATTGCATCATTTTTCAATAGAGAATAGCGGTCAAAAGCCCGGCTATTCACAAATAAACATTATCTACATCTACACTAATATTATAAAAAGGAAAGATTTGGGCCTAGCACGAACGATTATCGAAAAAGTATTCGAATCGTCCATCTGTCAGTTGTATAAGAAATAATTTGAAATTTCATACAAATGACAGCTCGACGATACGAATACCCGTGCGAAGCCAGGGCGTGTTGCCAGTATATTTATCATTTGAACTTATATACAATCATTAAACGATTTGAAACGCTATATAGAGTGCAAAAAATAACTGCACGTGGCATTCCAAAGGGTGGCACCCTCCGATTAATGCCCGACTATAAGATGCGACTATGGGGGACAAAGAATGTTATTTATGGACCTCCCTACCTAAATCTTAGCGAATAATTTTCTTATATGATTTTCCAGTTTGACACAATAATTATAAATATTGTATTTAGGTACAATTAAGAATTATATGATAAAACAAACATAGTAAAAGTATACATATTCTTGATCAAAAGCGTTTTGGGATCCTAAATCTGAAATAGGTTATTTTGTAGGTTATGATGAGAACAGTAAAGGTTTTAGAATTTACTTTTGAACATAGTACATTGAAATACAACGCATGGCGTTATAAGTCTAAGGTCTATTTATAATACTTATGAAGGTATTATAAGTAATATTATAATATACAGATTAGGCAATTATTATGAGAAAAATAATAATTATATTAAAATATTTATAAATACATACTGTCTAATGTCTAATCTGTAAATGAGACTTATAATTTCATAGTAACAATCGATTCCATAAATATTATAATTACAAAAGGGAAGGGCTTATTTCCAAACCAAAAGGCGTCCAGTAAGGGAGCAATATAATATGCACTATATTATGTCCAACTTTATTTTTATGTTAGTCAATCCAGAATAAATACAAGGTTAATTAAAAAAACGGTTCCCCATTATTTTAAATATAAATAAATTTAGTAAGATCTATTCATACAAGGAGGTTGGCAATGCGTGGATCTGAAACAATGGTGCACAGGATTGCGTGTTGCAACTTCCGACGCGCCACGTGCGCGAGCGCAGCTGCCATACCGCCCGCAGCGCATGCGTATAAGTGGAACTCTTAAAACTTAAATGAATTTTTGTAAAATTATGTGCAGGGTCACAAAAGACTGCAATTGTAGAAAAACGTTCTGAATTTGAGATTATATTCTGACTGACGTAACGGTGTATAAACTTTTTTACTTTTACTCTTTATCTATCACATTAAAAAGTAGGTACTCAAAAAAGTACGAATTTTATAAACAAGGGTACGCGCCCACTGTTGTTGGATAATGAAAAAGCTCCACGCACTGTTTTAAACTGGGCAAACTATCAGGCTTCAGTTTTCAATGGACCCTATTCTAAAACACGAGGGTGGAATCGTGTGATTGACAATGCACTTCTGTATAGAGTTATATGAGATCGTAAATTAATGAATAGAATCAAACAATCCGTTGAACACACTCCATCTCAGATTCCATTTTAATGGACGAAATAATCAATACATTTTTTGTTGGAGCCAGTAAAAAATACAAACATGGGTAAAAAGTGATGAGTGCATGATTATTGATTACCCTTTCAGACCAAAATTAATGAATAATAATAATTGTTAGTTTCTGTTACTACAAAACTTATTTCTTTTGGAATCCGTCTGAAAGTAAATGTCATTAAAAAATAAATCAATTAGAATTAATAATTCATATTATTTAAATTAATAAGCTAAATTAAAATATATAATGACATTGTCCCCTTCCCTTTTTTTAACAACGCCACCCTACTCCCTAATATTCAATACCTACTCAACAATTTAGGTAGCGCTTTAGTAAAATTACAAAAAACAATAGAATTTATTTTTGTAATGGGCAAAGTATTTGTAAAAGTCGTATAAAATTAGTAAATGTCAATCTCATACACCGTCTCGACGTATGTTCGACTGGACTATTTTTGTACTCCCATAAATTATAAACTTGCACCGTAAAATACTACCATTTGTGTTTTGTTAAAAGTTAATTATCTGCTTAGCGGCTTACGCGTGCTTTATGCGAGGTATTTTAGTAACGAGTGTAAAATAATCCAGTCAAATTATAACGACCCCGATAAGTGTAATGTGAAAACATGTAGAATTACCAAATGATTACTGTTATAGGTAAATTTTAACGTCCTACAAGTACTATAACTTAAATTCAAATCATTTATTCATTTTGGCTTAGATTATTTAAATAATCTAAGCATTTTGGTAAAATTAAATGCTTCTAATTTTACATTTACTGCCAGTTCTCAAATCAAGGGCGTAGAGCGGACGAGAAGAACTAGATACCTATATAGTTACAGCTTAACTAACTTGCGTTGCTCTTGGGTTTTATATCACATGTTTTTTTCGAGGAGTAACGAATCACCCTTTACATATAAATGTAGAAGACCGTGAAATGTTATAAATTTCTTGTATTGAAAGCCCTTTTAGCCTCGGTAGTCAGTATAAAGATTCCCAAGTTCCGAATAACGCTAGGGGTTTCAACGTATTGCTTTCCCTTCCACTGATGTATTTGAGAGATAGGAATAGCCAGAACCTTGCGCTGGTCGGTTCAGTGCGTTCCGATTGCGATTTCTCAACGTATCCGTAGAGTTGGATATGATTATGATACCAAGTCACGTTTTTGTGTTTGTAAGGCTAAAGTGACCTACATAATTTACTATCAAAATTAAAAAAATACAACAAGTTTCTGAAGATAGCAGTCATAAATAATTGTTCATAAAGTTAATTTCTCCATAGAACAAGGTCAAGTGTAAAGTAGATCGACATGCAGATGTAACGTTGTTCTGCGGACACGTCGATATTTTCAAGTTTCATAACAAGATTCAATCTCAGTTCTCGCCCCATCGCCATCCCCAGAAGCTAATCTAAATAATTTTAAAATTCGTCGCACATAGTTAAATTTTGGTTTGATTATTGATATATTAATATGAAGCTTACCAGACACTATTACAATGACACGCTATCATAATTGCAATATCGGGAATAATTTTAAATTCCACAGTATATATATAATAGCTATGTACTATGAAAATAACATAGATAAGTAAATTCGAAACTTCTCCTGAATTCTTTTGTTATTTAATCTAAGTCCATCATTAGTAAATGACTCAAACATCATTAATAAAGTAAACAATTTTGTTTGGTATTCCCATACGAAATTGTTTTTATTGTTCTCTGTTTATCAACTATTGCACTTATAAAAGCGATATTAAAGTTTCTTATTAATATTCTACTAAAATCAACTATGCCCTTTATTATTTAGATGCTAAGGGTCAATTTACGTTCACATAATTTTCAATAGTTTCGTAATATCAATACTGTATTTCACACGTGCATTAGGGGTTACTCATGTCCCACCAAATAACTTTCTGTTATTATCTTTAAACTAATTGTTGTAACAGATAAATTATTTCCTTATTTGAAAGTTGCGTGCTCCGGATATATCCCTCTGTTACGGAAACTATTATGAGGGTACTCGTTAATTGGATTAATCAATTTGTTATTTTGGACAATTATTATTTCTAATCAATTGTAAAATCGTGCGTCCAATTCTTATACCACGCTTCGCTGTTTTGTCAATTTCAACCAAGTATTTTTAGTCCAACTACCGACTTCAATTTTACTTCGAAAATGATGGCTAGTCCATCATCACAGAGATTAGAACGCAGGACCTATTGATGATAAGTCAACACTAGATACTACTGATAATAGCGAATAATAAATAATTGAAAGACTTGTCTATTTATTAATCAAAAAATTAATTTTTTTCATAATTATATTAGAAATATATATATGTTTATTTTAATGTCTTGAATTGTCTTGTTTACTCTTTATAATTTATATGTATGATAATACATTTAACTAAGTGCGTATTAATTTTCGAAAAACTGACCTATAGATATATTTATATCTTATATATAAAATTCTCGTGTCACAATGTTAGTCTGCATACTCCTCCGAAACGGCTTGACCGATTCCTCTGAAATTTGGTAAGCATATTGGGTAGGTCTGAGAATCGGCTAACATCTATTTTTCATCCCCCTAAATGTTAAGGGTAATCCACCCCTAATTTTTTTTTTTTAATTTTTGGACGAAATTTTTTGTTTTTATTTTTTTATAATGTGGCATTAAAAAATACATACAACCCTAAATTTTTAGTTTTCTATCACCAACCCCTGCTTTTTAGAAATTATTTACATGGCAAAACAACGATTGCCGGGTCAGCTAGTATTATATAAATGTATATATTAAAAGTAGAGGTTTATTAGAAATTCATTATTGATCACACTATTATCATCTTGTTATCCAAAAAATGTATCGTAGGGTCAAAGGTAAAACTGACCAAGTACCATTTTGAGTCAAAATGAGATTTTGATAACAAAATTTTAACGGGCTCGTTGGTGCGTTCGATAGAACACCTGCCGTGCGCATCGATGGGTCGTGGGTTCGAATCCCACAGGGACAACATTATTATAATTTTTGTAAACATGTTTTCCCCACGTCTGGACTCTGGTAACTTCGGGCATTGATCGGGTGGGAGGAATATCGAAATTCCAGCCGGGTAACATGTTCTGTGGCTGAGGTATCACCTACCATCAAGTTAACCTCATGCTCGTCTGTCGATAACATAAAAAAGCAAAATCTTTGACACAAAATGACACTGAGTCACCTTTGAACCGACGATGTTGAGGTTTATTAATATATTGTGTAAAAAAACTGTCTAGAAAAACCTTGACATTTTGATTATAATATGTTTATTACACTTCAAAAGTTCAATCCCACTTTTAGGGTATTTGGCTTACAATGTATTCTTTATAATTTCAGTTTTAACTATAACATTATCCCAATAGCACATTCTGTTAGTAATTGACCATGTGCAAGCCCGAGTTATTAGCCAGACAAAAGATCTTCACACCATATGTGTCACGGACTTTTGTTGAAAAACAAAAATAGATTTAGCAAAGAAACACGCCGCATGGTGGGACCACCATCAATCTTTAAAACACGTGAATAAATATATTAGGAACTCGTTTAGTGGCTGGGAAAGATTTATATTTTATTTTTTTGGTATAACCCACTAAATCTGTGTATAATTTAAAGTGTTAGGTCATATTTCTATATATAAATAGATAGAATCTGATAGAATTTATTTACGGAATATTTTTGAATTCTTGACAAACTAATGTTCATAATATATAATTTAATGTTTTGGGTTCTATTTCTTATTCTATCGAGAATGCTATAGATTTTTTCTGGAAATATTTTTATGTATATATACCTACTTGACTTTTGAGAAAATTTATTTTTTGTGCACAATAAAAAATAGTCCTGTTTGTTGGATTACAAATTCATGTTAATTATTTTTTACCAATACCCATTTATTGTTTTAGAAGTCGTGTCCTCGTCACACGAATTTATAAGAAATTAATTTTAACAATCGAATGACCTCTTTGGCGCCGTTTTTCTTGAATGGCATACGTGGTCACGCCTCATATGCCAATACGTGACTTTTTTATACGCGGGAAAGAAGACTTATGACTGAATACAGAATATAGAGGCATCTAAAAATAATTATTGTGACTATCAAAAAATTCATACAAATATTTCAAGTGAACAAGAAATTCATACATATTTTATTAAAATCATTCTTCATATCAGATATTTCTAACCTTCAAATTATCAAAGCGTAGGAGTATTACTTATCTATTTTAAAATACAGATAATCCAAATTTGGATTTTGAATAATTAATGCGTGTAACCGTGCATATTTACGTTTATGTTGCGTTAACATTCCATTCCGAAGCCGCATTCACTAACAATCAGAATAGAGGCAATTCATAAGTTAACTGTCACTTTAGTAACGCTTTATAGACCGTTATGACGATTTGTTGTACAACCCTTACAACATAAGCAGCCATAGACAATGATATTCTATTTTTAATCTGTCAATACAATTGCGTCATTAGTGTTCTCAATTTAAAATTTCTAAACAAAGAAAGGGCATAGAACTTTTAAATCATGTTATAGTGAGGTGACATTGATGGCGCGCGTAAAAGAAAAATAAAACCAATGACACATTTATTAGAGCTGTCACTTACCTGTGACGAGTCGTAAGTTTAAAAGTTTAATTTGTGATAAGCCTAATGTGTGTTTAGATGGCGTGGATGGATGAGCTACTGGGTTTTAGCTTTCACATTAAGTACTTGTACAAGTTACCATTAAACAGCACATAATTTATAAAGTATTTTTTTCTACAAATGTAAGAACTTATGTATTTCATAATATTGCGTGGTTTTGAGTAATAGTAATACCATAAAAAATATGGTTTATGGAATGGAACTCTACGCTCTGAAAAATAACAAAATTGTGAAATATTATTTAGCTTATCAGTATTAGATCGGACTTTTAAGGTAAAAAAAAACTACTTATTTAATTTAGAATATCAAACTGAATTGTACTGACTGTATTGACCTGAGAAAGGAAATAAAACTATGAAAAATAAAAAAAAAAGAAAAGTTAATAAAGAAAAATAAAATGTAACAGTGCATTTCAAAAATAAATAATAGCCCCAATCATTTAATGTAACAATGTGAGATGCAGAGTAATTTCATTTCGTAGGGTTATAAGACCACAACTAACTATACTAATTACGCTTGCTGACAATACGGTTAAGGCATTACTCGTCTAATTCATTTGACAGCCGAGTCGTAGTCATAATCGCTTTCCCGCCTTCCCTCGACCATCGACAAGCTGTTACTTTTTTTGGAACGTTGACATTAGTAAATTGGTTTAGGAATTTTCTATGCGTAATTATTGTTACATCACAATTTGTTTATTTCTTATTTATCAGTTCGTTTTAGATGGCTCATTATGGTTTATTCTTATTATTGTGTTTTGAAAGGATTTTTTTGATTTATATAATAAATATCGAATTTTGATTATCTATTTAATCCCGGCTGTCCCGGCTGAACGAAAGTACCTACAGGGTTTTGCATCTTGAATGCTTTGAAAATATTTTACACATGTCATGTATGCTTGAGAGGATCATTGGTGGAGCTTGCCTACGTTCCTATGGGTCGTGAATTTGATCCAGTTTGCTTATAATTGTACAATGTATTTTTGTATAAATGAAATCGCTAAACGCCAACGGCTACGGCACTTGACTGATCACAATAAAAATGAGCACGTGGATAAGATTTTTATGTTTCCGCTCTGTTGTAGCTAGATGTTTATTACAACAACTACACTACTTAAATTACAATGTAAAAACAAAAAATAAAATGAGAAAGAAATAACATTAATAATTATATTTATATTTCGTTACTTCCAGCATTGAACGAATGGGAGTGTAATAGAAATTCCGTTCGAGTAAGTTCTACATTCAAGTATACGCTCGATATCTGACATAATGTGTAAGAGTTCGATTTAAAATAAACGCAAGCGCATTCTAAGTTCCAAAACACGTACTAAATATATTTGATTCGAACATCCACAATGGCGGGCCACAGCTGCGAACCAACAATGCATCGACAGATGTGCACCGCACCACGATTCACTTTGATCTGTCAATACGTGGTCCATCGCCATATTGAATTGCAGTTAAGTATATCTATTTAAATAAAATTCTTTATAACGGACGTTTCGGATGCTTTTCAGCAACCGTGGTCATGGGCAGACTGAAAGTTGACAGTTGTCTTATTTGAAATATCACAAAGTTGCCATATTAACGCCATATATTCCTACGGAGCTGATATTTAGGTACTATATTTTCTATGTATGTATTAATATTTTCTATATGACTATGACTAACAGTGTCCCCTTGTTTTAAGTATGTTTGACTTGGGGGTTTTAGATTTTTAATTATTGGATCCCAGGTGTTGGAAAGTCTGAAACCATCTTCTCTATTTATTTATTAAATGTGTGATACTCGCTTTAATAATGAACACGTATAATAACGTAATACAAAGAGGAAAGATTTTTTGTTAGTTACGATTTAATTCAAAAACTACCCGAGTAGGTACAAATTATTAAGTGTTGTAACAACATGTTGCGGAAGTTGATACTTGTGTTCATGTGGTCAAAATGTTAGCTATTTGAGGGGTTGACCCGGGTTTGAAACCCAACGGGTCTGTTAATCTTATGATTTTTATTATTAATCTGTGTTTCCCTTTACTAGGCTATTTCGAGCTTTGAATAACGAATCATAGATATTTTTCATAGATATAAAAATAACTAAAAAAGATAACGATAAAATATATATGTACATAATATTTAAAAAAATATATAAAAACATAAGTCGACGACGCATCATTGTTTGATGTCTTGCGGCAGTGTATAGTTGTATACCATCAAGTGAGCATCAAGCTTTACTGTGGGTAAGGTATTAAAAACATTTTAATTATTTCAAATTAGCACGGAACTGAATTCCAAACAGTAGTGTTTTTACTAACCAACAGGTTAAATCTTTTGTTCGAGTTAAAAAGATGAGTTAATGTGAAGTGCTCACACAATAAAAGCCTTTGGAATGCAACAATAGATCTCACAGCTTTTAACTGATGTAATTATATGAGTTAACTTTACTGTTATTTAATATTGTTTAACGTTATTTTATGTGTATTTTGAAGCTATTATATTCCGTAGTTATTTCGGGTTCGTATGGTATATTGAAAATTATCTTTTATTATTATAAAAGAAGCCTAAGATTTAGAATAGAGTTGAGGATGTAATTTAGATGTATAATAGTATAGGTACATAAGCCTATGTTACTCGCTGATGATGTAGCTTTCTATTGGTGAAAGAATTTTTAAAATCGGTCGATTAGTTTTTGAGTTAAATCGTAACAAACATACAAACAAACAAATCTTTCCTCTTTATAATATTAGTATAGATATAATATACTATTTTGTATAAATGAAATAAGCTTTACGATTCAGACGTCTGCCTGTGACCATGCTTACTGATAAGCACTCGAAACGTCGAGATACGACGCGTTTTAATCCGGGAAAAATTATTTCATTGAAATGAGTGATACTGGCATAAATAAAAGACTTTCTATATATTTGGATTCGAAGTATTTCTTCTGTAGTTTTTGTCGTGGGACATAGCTACTTTATTGTCTAACTAAAACTAAAAAAGCGGAAAAAGGTAAAGTAATGTTTGACAACAAAGATGGCTCGAACCGCATTCCACATTATATTAATGTGTTATACTAGCGTAGTTGAGAAATGTTGCACTCGCGCTACTTATTTTGAAATTGATGCTGTCGTAAATAGAAAAGCTGAATAATTGTTTGATTTATATTTTATACTAATTAACCTGTAGGTTAGATCGCAATTAGATCGGATCAACAGAAACAAATAAATACATTACTTATAATATAAAAAAATCTTAAAGAATCATATTGTCTTCCATTAACGCGAGTAATAGACATTAAAATGAAATAACTGCTGGGTAGTGAGTATGCCCATGGCCTCGCTTGCTGAAAAGTACCTAATCGAAACATCAGTATAATTTAATTTATCATGTAAAAGTTTTCTAACCATTTACATTTTACAATTGAAGGCCAATTGAAGCCTTATCAGTATGGAGGAAGTTCCCGTAAAGTTGAAACTTAGAATACATACACCTGCCGTGCGTATCGATGGTTCGTGGGTTCGTTTCCCACCGGGAAGACATGTTTATATATTTTTGTAAGAATGTCTTCCCCATGTCTCGTAACTTCAGGCATTGAATGGGTGGGAGGAATATCGATGGAAAAACAGTGAAGTGCATAATATTGCGCGTTTCGGTTTCAATCTATCATCTATGGATTTCCGAATGCTCATAAATACATCGAAATTCAATAAATTGTATGGAAAATCAAATTCACACCGACAACGATTTTTATTATAAAAAGCATCTAAAGCCCATACATTAACAGGAATCCTCTCCCAATACAGTAACTGACAGTGTAATTGACAGGGGTCGACCCGGTGGCGAACAATATTCGTAGCAATAGGACCACCCGCGACCCCGGACTGTGTAAATAACCCCTAATTGGACCGGAGATTGACTGATAAGCTTATCAAGACTAATGGTGACGTATGCAATATTATTGTTGTCACTCGAAGTATCAAAAAAGGGGTACAATAAAAATTATTTGAATATTAAGAAATCATCTAACTCCGCTACATAAAATGTAATAGACTATTATGAATATAAGCATTAGTATTTATTTATTTTATTTAAATGAGCGATATAAGACAATGTTCCGACTCGAATAATATCCGTATGCCGTTAAATCTCTGGGTTACAAGCAAAATGTTTTTATTATGAAACTGACCGTTAACAAATCTATGCATAACCTCACCTGAGCCGGTCCGTCCAGCCGTTAAACTGGCGACAATTAGAATCAGCTGTTCGCCCCAGAACTGGTCACTTTTGGGGCTATCGCGAGGCGATAGGCAAATTTCATATTGTTTGTATAACGATCAAGGACATATCACGTAACATTTTAACGAAACATTTAAGATTTACGATGTTTAATTTAGTATTTTTATTACGAAACAAACATCGTTATGTTGTTTCGTGTAAATATCCACATCACATAATATTATTTGCTTCCACATAACCATTTCTCGATACTACAAAAAATATCAAAAATTTCGTTCCCAACTCAAAGAAGTACTTACTCCTCCCTCAAAACAAAACAATCAATTTCCTAAAACCCATAAAAACCGTTGCGACCACCATCAAACGAAAGCATATCAATCAAACAAGTCACACAATACAAATATCGTCAGAAATGCTGCGCCTGCGCCGCGCTGTAGCCTGTAGGCTGTAGGGCGAAAGCACCAATTTATGGGGCGGTATTTTAAAAGCGGTATCTTTATGACTCATTACTTCAATTTGAACAGGAATGTGACCAAAGCGTTTGCAAACACAACGTAACCTATAAAGAATATGGAGTATATTCCTATGCCTATAAAACATTATTGACTTTCACACAGATAGTCTTATTTGTTAACGATATGATATTTTATTTATTTTAGCACAAAGGGTTAGTTTAACAAACATTATTTAGTAAAAAAGGCAATAAAAGCAATAATAAAATCTAGCAAAAATAATGTAAGTTAGAGATTAAAAAAGGATTAAAAATCAAAATCAAAAGTTTTTTTATTTCAAATAGGCCTTTGCAGGCTCTTATGAAACGTCTAGTTGCACGGTTCCAAAAAGTGGGTCTCATGGAGAAGAACCGGCAAGAAACTCCATGGACACTCTTTTCAACAATGGTTTAGCTTACAAAGACTCGGTTACAATAGTAATAATCGGCTGATGAAATTATACTTATGGTATATTATATTAAGGGAAAGTATAGTGAGAGGCAAAATAAGAAATTCTTGATTATTATTATTTATGAATTACTTCACAAAGCTCCATATTACAAGCGTTATATTATAATTGTTTTCTACACCAATATTATAAAGAGGAAAGGTTTGCTTGTTACAATTTAACTCAAAAACTACCCAACCGATAAAAATATATCAAGAATAAGAAGAAATCTGTTTCTTCTCTGATAAAAAGTACCGCTAATAATTGCCACCTAAAAATAACAAGAACTTCTTGAAGACATGATTTATGTTATATTTGTTGCAACAGTGTTTATGCCGACAATCCAATGTTTGGTCTTGTCAACTTTGCTTGCCTTTTATTTAATTCTTTAAACAATTATGAACCTTATATTATTGTGTTAAAGGTGCTCATACCGTATAGTAATTAGTCTACGCAGGTGGTTTATCTATTAACCTGTAAGACACAGCTTGACACCTTGCTTGCTTACTTCTAAGTCATAAGTCATTGTAAGTCTTATGTCTATGTATCTAAGGTCAATATTAGCGTAAAGTGTTTATCTCTGTAGTGAATGACTTCAGGGTTTGGACATAGTAAATTCGTCTTTAGGAGTTCTGGTTAGAGGTGAAATTTGTGTGTTTCATATTTCTATTTATTTGTTGTTTCTTAAAGCCGCCCCTATCAGTGGATAAGGGAAATATCTAGGGTTGAAACAAACAAACTTTAAAATAAATACATATTCAAAATAGCTATGGCGAAATTGAGCTTATTTATTTTTAAACGAAGCAAGAAAAGAGGAAGTTATCACTTCGTTGCCTCTGTTTTTTTTTTAAAATAACGGTCTATTTTCTTAATATTTTATTCGATAGCTTTGTGTGCTGATTATTATAAGGATAACTAAATATAGGGCTATGATGACAAACTTAGTATAATAATGACAAATCTGATTTGGTCGGCACTGAATTTCAGCCAGTTCTCAAATGAAATTTTGTATTAACAGTAAATTTATAATTGTAGAACATTGAGCAAGTCGCAGAAGAAAAACATAATAAGGCAATGTGGTAAAAAAGGTTTATGTTATAATATAATTCGATGAAGAGATAAAAAACTAAATATGTACACAAAATTTGTCACTCTGTTTACCAGCTGTAGGTTACTTTAAAAAAAATCAATTACTTAATAACTTTAATTTGTACTTCATTACCAATACATAATCATAACTTAAATTCTACTTATGTGACAACCCTAGCGATGATTGAGTGAAGTCTTCCACTGAAAGTGTTTAGTTAAATCTTTGATTGTCACTTTGTGTGTACGTTTTGCGATGAGCCGAACCACTTGGAGGTCTATTTCTAAGTAATGAAATTGTCATGGGTTATCGGCCTTGTCCTTTGATGTTTTTATCAGTATTTATGAACCGTCTGTGTAAGACATTGATTTTAATGTATTTATTCCACCTCTGCCGTTTACATCTAACATTTAGTTTATCGTTACTTCGATTATACTCGGTTTATCAAAACTTTAATTTTAATTATTAATACTGACACACACATACACAAACCACACAAATTGACACACATGCAATCTTATACTGTTACATTTTTAATATTTTTATATAATAAAGTCCATTATTGCCTATAATTTAAAGACATAAATTTCTATTGCTCTGTGAATAATCAATAAATATAAATAAAATACTGGGTAATTATTGTAAAAAGGACAATAAACCCCTGAAAGGAGATAGATAGTATTTTTTTTTCATGCTCTTCGACGGAAGAGTATGAGGCTCACTTGATGATATCTCAACCACTGGGCATCAGTAATGCTTTTATATGATTTATTTAAAATTTAAAATCTGTTTAGCTATAATAATAAAGTAAAAATTCCGATATTATTAATACCCCTGTTTATCACAAGTCCTACTAATATTTAATGGTGTTTAATTTAAGGTACACGTACGACGTAGGTACTATTATTTATAATCTATAAGAATATTTTTTTTCACTAACCTATTAATAATGATTTTTTCCACTATCAGACTGATCATAAGTTCCTATAAAATAACTTGAATATAATACGTCAATGAATATATTATACCAATTTCTATAGAGAAAGGTATATAGAAAAAAGAGATGTTAAATTTACAAGTAAAAATCAATTTACAGCTTTTTACAGTCCATTATCTATATTCTTTTGGTCCGAAATGCTTCTTTAAAGTAACACAACAAACAAATAAAAGGTTTTAGATCTACTGCGCTGTGCGACTAATCTCATTAGTCACCATACCAGTTTCCGTTGTTCGAAATGGCTGATTGTTACCTTCTTATAATGCAAATAAAAACTTTTGTACAATCTCGACTGATAGTTTCACTTTTGTGATGGGTTCACCTCTTGTGTGGACAATAGGAGACTTTGTTACCTTAAACATTACTGTTATTTACCGTGATTTGTTTTAATTTGCGTGTCCATTATGGTTACAGAAGGAATACAGCAGAATTTAAAGTAATAAACGTTTTGAGCAATAAAATGTTGAATTTAGATAAATCAAAGTAAAAAGATAATCACAGGACAAGGATAATTCTATAAATATAAAGTAATATTTAAAAATTGCACTTATTTTATAGATACTTTTCCTTAATTTATATTCCAAGGTAATATTAAATGTATCCAAGAATGAAAAATCTTTAGGTACCGGATCAAAACGTTATTTATTCATTCATTATTTCGGAAAATAACAGAAAAAATACAATGAATTATTAGCGTTTTATTGTGCAAAAGTTTATGAATTATTTATTCCAAGGTATTTTTTCGAAGGTAAACTAAAGAGTGTCTTAATTTTTGACGTGAGGTCTCTTAATCCGTTGTATCTTGTAAACGACCGATACGATTTTATCGCGTAGCAAGGTCGTACATTCCCCTCAGGCTATACCGGATAAATACTCAATTCATTATTAATCCTCGTCTACATTAACTTATTACAAACATGACTTGTTCATCAGATTAACCTTTCGTGCTTCTACTAAACAGCTAAAATAATATACATAAGTAAAAAAGCTTTTTGTATTCGACTGTAGAAAGTTGAAGATTAATTAAAAACTAAAGCCATACCTATATTTCTTTGGACAAATAAAAAAGCTGCTATGGTAACTTAACTATTATGTACCAGTTTTTAAATATGGAAACGGATCTTAGTAAAATGTTAAACATTTAATTCAAATACATAAAATATTCAGATTTTCTGCCCAACGCGAATGATCCCCCATATTTAATATCTAACCATGCTAATTTGTTCTATGCATTATTTATTGGATGGAACAAATTCCGATCGACCATACTTTGCTTTTTTTAAATACATACGAGTACTTACCTTTTGCTCGAAATAAAATTAAAAATAGTCAAGGTAGGTACACCGAGGTGTGAGGTAACCTAACTATAAATTAATGAGATGCATTCTCGTTTGCGGATACGCATTCTCTAAATATTATTGCAGGACTCTTTGATGATAAAACGCCACTGATTACAGTCCCTGAAAAAATCATACTAGGTACGTTCCCAACTTTGACTGTATAGTCAAAGATTCCCAATGTTGCGTCTTACGTGAAAATGCTTTTTCTCTCTTAAAAACCTAAACCCATTTTTCTAACTTGGTTTCGATCTTAAAACCGAGTCTAGGGACAGGGCTAAGAAAATCGAATAATAAATAAAAATCTAATTACCTAAATTTATATTTTTATTTTTTAACTCGAAAAGCTTGCAATTTTTTTATGTGACTTTACGTAGTATAGTGGTTCATAGCTATCATAGTGCTTTTTATGTTGTGTCAGCTGAAGACTGTAGTTCAGCGCAAGCCTGATGCTCAAGTACGTTCAACTTGCGACAAACTATGTACCTACATATGTTTTTAAAAATGTACCCATGTATACCAAATATTTTCGACATAATGAATTTTATTTAAAAGTATGTGTAACATATATTGACAATCTAATTCCTCGTACAACGGATAGATTGATGAATGCATTTCACATCGACTATACGGTAATACGAATACTTTATACACGAATCACAAGTTGTTCTGTGGCCCTTTATTGTTCCGATAAGACAAGGGTTGATCGAACAGGTTACTACGTGTCAAGACAAAGCCTCCACTGCCCGCGACCTTGTGACCGTGGCGAGATTGCGCCCTACACACCTGCTATCAGATTACAGATACTCTACGCTTGTAATTCAAGATCTATAAAATAAACCCATTACTTTCCAACGTTGACAAAGTTGTTTTTTTTTTAAATTAAGGTCTGATTGCTTTGTATTTTTTGATATAATATGTATTTAGTATAGGTAGTATTTTTTATACATATACATACATATTTATATGGGTTTAGGTCATAGAGTTATTTTTGTTTATTTTAAACTAGGCAGTTTTTATATTACCATGATACATAACATTCATTTAATGATTTTGTTTTAATACCAAAAAATATTTATAATATAAAAATATCATATAAAAAAATCGATAGATAAATAATAAATAGCTAGGGCATTTTTTTTTTAAGTATTTTGCATAAAAATAGTGCAACGGGAAATAATGGGTTATATGAACATATTTGTGTTTTGATTTAATTACTTTGTAAATACGAGTATATAGGCATATGTTAAGTGATATTAATCTCAAGTTCGGAGTTTTTATAGGAAATATAAAAAGGAAAAGAGATTTGTTTAAACTTGTTCACAAACGAGTGTAGCGGTAACCAAATTTAACTCATTAGTTCCGTTGTCTATTCCCACGGCTGCCTTTTTTGTTTGTTCATCTAGTGGTTAAGACGTCTTGTTAATTTGTAAGCGTTGAATATTGGCGAGGTTTTGTTTCAATTTTGATAAATTGTTTATAGTGCGATACATATTTTTTTATATTAGATATCGACAGACGAGCATGAGGTTCACATGATAGTTGGTGATACCTCAGCCTCAGAACAGCAGTCAATGATGCGCTATCGACTTATTTTATCTAATTCGAGCATTCGGAAATACTTAGACTGAGACTGATGTGGGCAATATGCACTTTACGGGTTTTTCATCTATGAATGGTGGTTCGTTACCCGGTCCGAAGTGACCATACGTGGGGAAACATGCTTACCGAAAATTATAAACCTGACGTCCCGGCGGGTTTATAATCCGCAACCCATCGGAGCACAATACCAAACAGTGGTATGCGTGAGGCGTGAACCTAAGGGTTAATTTAAACTCTAAGGTAAGCCTTACCTTTAAATAAAATACTGTATACCGGATTAAAACGCGATTTATTATTTATATTGTTTAAATTATTTATCCCGACGTTTACGTAACGTGACGTAAACAATATAAATAATAAATCGCGTTTTAATCCGGTATACAGTATATTATTTAAATGTGTGATACTCGCGTTAATAAAAGACAATATTAAGCCTTACCTTACCTTAGAGTTTAAATTGGGCAGTGTACAGAAGTCTAGTAATGGTGAAGATGAAAAGTGATATAGACAGATACAGAAATGTTTTTCGCTCATGCGCACACTTTGGATTATTTTTATAGAAGTAATTGAATAACCTATACTAATATTATAAAGATGATTTGTTTACGTTTGTTTCGATTTAACTCAAATACTACTCGACCGATTTTTAAAATTCTTTCACACCAATAGAAAGCTATATCTTTTTTTATTATATAGTATCTACATTGGACCCGTGCGAACCCGGGACTCATCGCTAGTTTACAATAAGAGCCCTTTAGGACATTTCATATATACAGTATATTAATATCTAAGTTTCATGATAGTAGAAGCCAGACGTTAAATAAAATGAAATATTTGGCATTATATTGTACGAAGATTACTAGTTCAAAAGACTTCAACGATACCGTCATATGATACACACGATATTCAATTTAAAAAAAAATACGATAAAGTCGATCTACTTATTGCTTAAAAGGTTTTTTGTTATATGACTTTTAATAATTATTCAAACTCAGTTTGAGCTGTGATTTTGTTCAGAATAAGCATATTTTATTACAAAAATACAAGTAACAAAATAAAGGAAATAAAATAATTGTTGCTTCAGTAATTGGTGAACAGGCACTCAGAACAAGTTGTCGCCGGATGTTGTTTATAATTTATTAAATAATATAATATCTATATAGATATATAAATCAAATTCGTGTTAGTTACATCATTTATAACTCAAGATCAGCTGCACCAACTTTAATTATAAATCACATTAGTTGTACGATTCGTCTATGTCCCGAATAACATAATAACGATTAAAATATCGGAAAATTTCAAGAAAATTAAATTAAGAAAATTTATTTTAAAATAAATTAGGTTCGGAACTCCGCTATCTTCCGCAATTGACAGCTCACGTCACGCACGCTTATTTGCAAATCTACGAGTATATGTACCCAACAGAAGTGGGAAAATAGAAAATAGCTTGAAATATTGTTTTATTTTTGAAGCATTTGTCTGGCAGGAAAACGTATGTCGGGTCCACTAGTAATAAATATAAAGTAATATTAATGTATGAGAGCATATACTATGTTAATTACACTTCAGTTTTCACCGATATAAGAAAAACGGTGACGCTACTACTATTTCGATGGAAAACTGTACACTGAATCCGGATAAGTATTGGCTAGTTTTTATATAGATACCTATTTAGTTTATTATTTTTGACTTATCCTAAAATATTATCAAGTTGACCTAAACGGTACGGTTTCCAGTCTCGACTCTAATGAATTATTCACATGAATTTTGATTTGAACTGATTCGTTTACATCCTGTCTGATTCCATTATCAACGTTGTTCACCGTCAACCCGAATATTGATGAAAAATAATGAATAAATATAACACTGAAATAGAATAGTAAATTTCTTACAAAATGGTATCTTAATATTGTCTTTTATTAACGCGAGTATCACACTTTTAAATAAAATACTCTAAAACGCGATTTATTGTTTATCCCGACGTTTCGGATGCTTTTCAGCAACCGTGGTCGCGGGCAGACTGAAAAGTGACTGCTGATTTGAAATGTCACAAAGTTGTCATATTAACGCCATCTATTCCTACGGAATTGATATTTACTGTAATTTTAGACTATAATAACTATGACAATATTGACTAAAAGTGTCCTCTTGTTTTTGGTGTTTGATTTGGGTTTTAGGTTTTTAATTACTGGATCCCAGGTGTTGGAAAGTCTCAAACCATCTTCTCTATTGAAGTTAGGGTGTTTTTTTAATTTCAATAGCCTTGCGTACTAGTCTTGGAAATAATCTTCTTTCGATTCCGAGGATTTTTGGTTGGTCGAAACGTATGTAGAGTTTTGGCTTATCTAAAGTGTGTTCACATACTGCTGATTTACGTAGAGTGACGTTTGTGTTTGATATCCGCAATGTGTTTCTTAAGTCACTTCGAAATGCTATGTTAAATGCCTTAATTGAAAGATTGAACAAGGTGAATATTCTCTGTACTTGAATCAAATGGTACACAGCCTTCGAAAGGTGGTCGAGATTGTGGCGAGGGTGGCAGCTGCGCGCGCAGCCGGCGCAGGCGCAAGGTGCGCGCGTGTCCGCTTGGTCAATGTATAGCTTGATACTTTTTGTCTTATAAATCTTGTTACTACATCGTGTAACAATAAACGATATATTTTTGAGCTTTTTTTTTCAGTTTTAATACTTTTTACAATTAATTTTCAATTTAATTAATTTATTTCCATGCAAGAGTAAGTTCTTTGCCCTGTGTGAGCGAAACAATTTGTTTAAAGTCATTCCCCCAAGATTCAAACCCGCGATATCTAGTTCTAAACGATTTGCATAATCCACAGAGCCTCCGTGTCAGTTCATATTTTTATAAACAAAAGCAAAAATCACATAGTATAAAGGCACAAGAACTAATTAAAAGGTAAAAATAGTTTTTTGTTTCATAATAATATATAGTACATTGCACCCGTGCGAAGCCGGGGCGTGTTGCTAGTTTCATGACATGTTAACAACAATGTAATATTATGTGAGTTTGTTATTTAACTACATAAACAAACATATTTTATTGACTCGTAATGACAAGTAATGCGTCTGACCTATGGATGATTCACAACGATTTGTCCGTCTGTCCATGCTAAGCCGACACAGGAATTCAACTGTTATATATCCTAATTTTTTTGTAGTGATTGTTTCGTGTGAAATGTATGAGCTTTTATGGGGTATAATAAATTATTGTCATAAAATTTTTGTATATGGTATAAATGTCTTAACAAATCATGTCTCAAATAAATTATATGTAGTTTAATATACTTATTTCATGCTGCATTGTATCAGTATGAGGGATAAATAATACATTATTTTCACATACACTTAAAAAGAGATGTTATGGATATGAAATTATTTCGGATTTTCCATTAGTTTTGGATATATTCGGTTACGAATAAGATGATGTAATGTTATCCCTAAGCAATAAAATTATAACACGGCTAATGCACAAAAGCAAAAACTTTTTATAACAATTTCTCAAAGCAACACGCCCCAGCTTCGCACGGGTACGTATGTATACACTATACATAGATGTACCTACTATACACAATAAACTATAGCCTATGTTACTCGCTGATAAAGAATTTTCGGTCACGGAAAAATCGGGCCAGTAGTTTTTGAGTTTATTTATAACATACAAATAATTACTCTTTATAATATTAGTATAGATGATAATTTGATTTGATTTGTAAAGACCCCTGGTCAACAAGAGGCTTCAATTACGCCACCAAAGGCGAATCATCTAGATAAAATTAACGTATGAATTATGTGCTACTTAGGAGTTATAGCAGAAGTAATTGCATCACATCTGACATCGGTACTACAAAGTTACAATGCTATTCGGCGTAAATGAAATTGTTTCGTGAGAAAACATGAGATAAGTCTTGAGTGCGAGTGGCTACTCAAACACGATAGCGGCACAGTTAACGGTGTGTTATGGACTTAAGATCGTAAGATAGGGTTTCATTTTAATAAGCTGTGTATTTAAATGTTATTTAATTTCATCATCAGCCTATTGTAAAAACGGAGTTACATAAACTGTATTATTTCTTAGAGTTCCGTATGTTCAAAAGAAGATTATTTCTCAGGTGTGTAAAAGCTCCATGTTTTTAAAAACAAAATCAAAAGTTTTTTATTTCAAATAGGCCTTTGCAGGCTCTTATGAAACGTCTAGTTGCACGGTTCCAAAAAGTGGGTCTCATGGAGAAGAACCGGCAAGAAACTCCAAATCAAATCAAATCAATTGATTTGATGATTTGATTTGATTTGAAACTCCATGGACAAATTTCAAATTCGTGAATTCTATCAAAATCGGTTTTGTTGTTTAGCTGTAAACATGTGGCAGACAGTATAAAGCGACCTATGTACAAAAAAAGTTAATTTCTGAGTTCTTCAGTGGGGACTGGGGCACGTGGTAGAAACATTTTCATGTTCGTTTCACTGATCATTTTTCTTTACAGGCAAGTAGATGATCTCTCTTCTATATCACGGATCCTCCAGGGTATCAGATACGGGGGATCCGACCGGAATAACTCCCTGCTTCGTTATACATTTTGATTCCCCGGGAATCGAACCCGGGACCTCCAATGCAGAATGCAATGTGCATTCCATTGAGTCACAAAGGCGATATAACATCTAAATGGTATTTAGGTTAATTCACCTACACCTGGAAAAACCGTGAAGTGCATATTGCGCGTTTCGGTTTCAGTCTATGGATTTCTGAATGCTCGAAGTAAAAATTAGGCCGACAGCGCATCATTGACTGATGTTCTGTGACCTTCACGCTCGTCAGTCGATATCTGACATAAAAAAATATGTACATACATACTCTTCTTTTTCGTCTTATAATATTTTTTACGAATACAGCTCTTCAACATCTATTGGAATTCCTTTATTCATAATACCCTGATTTTAATATAGTCAGAGCGACGTTCTTCCACGTCTCCTATTGTTTACAGCTACTTTACATTAAAAAGGAACCCTACAATATTATGGGGTCCATGAATATGGTCAAATTGGGTCCTTTCAATGCGGGTCACTGAACTATCTCATGCCAGATTAATCTCTAATTTAAACATTTAACAAAAGATTAAGTATTATGACGCTTACGCACTGCGCTAGACGATATTTTGTCCAAACATTTTAAAGTGAATTCCCATGTCTCCCAAGTATGCAACCCACAAAAGAAAACGTTTCTTAAATTACGTGAACATTATTAGCTGTATTCAAATCGTTTAAAGTTCATATTGAAATGCAAATTTATTTTAATAAAGATTTATTATTACATATAATTTTATTCTCCTGTTTATAACTATTTTTTAAATGCAACTATATTAAAAAATACATATATTTGAAAAAACACCAAAGAAAAATGATATTTAAATAAAATACTGTATACCGGATTAAAACGCGATTTATTATTTAAATTATTTATCCCGACGTTTCGGATGCTTTTCAGCAACCGTGGTCGCGGGAGACTGAAAGATGACAGTTGTCTTATATTTGAAATGTCACAAAGTTGCCATATTTAATTCAATTAAATTAAAAAATAATCTATTAATTTAGGTAACACAATGTACATCTATGAACGTCATTAAAAAAATAATACATATTAAATTACTAATATTACTAATATTAAATGCTTCTAATTTTACATTTACTACCAGTTCACAAATCAAGGGCGTAGAGCGAACGAGAAGAACTGGCAAGAAACTCGCCGCCACTCTTTTTAATCGCCAAGTTTTTGTTTTACAATCTTTACATATTAACGCCATCTATTCCTACGGAGTTGATATTTACTGTAATTTTCTATATTATGACAATATTAACTAACGGTGTTGGATTTCCAAATCCAACATACTAAAAAACAAGGCGATTAAAAAGAGGGGCGGCGAGTTTCTTGCCAGTTCTTCTCGTCCGCTCTACGCCCTTGATTTGTGAACTGGTAGTAAATGTAAAATTAGAAGCATTTAATATTAGTAATATTAGTAATTTAATATGTATTATTTTTTTAATGACGTTCATAGATGTACATTGTGTTACCTAAATTAATAGATTATTTTTTAATTTAATTGAATTAAATATGGCAACTTTGTGACATTTCAAATATAAGACAACTGTCATCTTTCAGTCTCCCGCGACCACGGTTGCTGAAAAGCATCCGAAACGTCGGGATAAATAATTTAAATAATAAATCGCGTTTTAATCCGGTATACAGTATTTTATTTAAATGTGTGATACTCCCGTTAATAAAAGACAATATTATTAAAAATGATATTTTTATTAAATTCATTATTTATACTTTTTTTTTCATTTCGTTTGGTTTACTAATTATAATTAAATTAGAATAATTATTAATGGCGTGAAAATTAGGCAAACTATAATTGTTTTTTACTTGTTCAAACACTGTACTAATTCCTGATAAAACTATAAAATAAAATAGATTCAAAGAAAATATAACCACAATGTATCAGGCACTCGCATAAGACATTATGACGTAAATACTAAATACTATCCTTTAGGAAACCAAATTAACTTATAAAGAGTATCCAGACATCGCTTTGTGTAGTGTGTAAACGGGCAGTACACAAATATTTGGTACATATGATAGCATCTGTCTTCTGCCGCGTGATCTGAGTCCCATCTATTATAACACGAACATTGAATACGCTTCTATGACATTTGTCTTCAATAGATGCCTCTGATGGCCTTTATTATAATGATGGCATTATAATTTGAAAGATTTAATGTGTTTGAATTGTGAAGAGATATTTTGCTTTGGTTTTATTGGAAAACGCAAGAGTTCAGTCTGATATCTGAGTATATAAAGCATTCCTTCTGTTAAAAAATATATGTATGTTGGATATCAATTGTACACAAATAGTATATTTTGTGTACAGATTCACTGTTATTTTAAGTACATTTTTCCTTTCTGTCTCCCCGTGACCACGGAAAAAAAGCAAAAAAGCTGAAAGCATCCGAAACGTCGGGATAAATAATTTAAACAAAATAAATAATAAATCGCGTTTTAATCCGATATACAGTATTATTATTTAAATACTTAGCGTTATTTTTCGATACATTATGGTTGTTTTTAATGTCAAATAATAATGCTTTTTTATTATTATTTTTTTTTTGTATGGAATCTCACTGCTGGCCCTAGTGGCCTCGGCAGCTCAACGCGGACAAGATTGGCGAGCACTGTGGCTCAGCCTTGAAATTTGGGGTTTTGCTACGACACGCCTAAGGGCGTCTCCTGCGAGACACGTTTCTCGGCTTGGGCTGCCGTAGGAGGGGAGGGAGCCTGAAGGGCTGGACGGTAGCTCACCCGTGTGAGGGATGCGCGGAACAAGGGTCCTCGACTTCGCCGGCGAAGGCGCTGTACCTACGCGGGTCTGAGGTGAAATGTCCGCCCGGGCGGAGTCTAACCTAGCATTGGCTACAGTGATAGGATCGTCAGGATCCTCTAAAACGTGTCTGGGTTTTCTCCAGAGAGCCTTATCGGGATATGGGTAATAGTCGGTTGCATTGCGAACCACAACGGGTTGGGGTGGTTTATAACCTTGTCGAAGTAACGTTGTAACGTTTTTTATTCCGAGCATTAGGACATCTTTATACTGAAACCGAGCAATCTACACTAGACGGCTTTTTAATAGATGCACCCCACACCTTAATATATAGAAGCGCACTATAAAGTATGTACATGATACGGGCTAGGTTCTCTTTACCTTTATTATCACACATTTAAATAAATTAACCTTTATAGGACCTTAAGGGCATATCAATTTAGACAAATCGCTCTATTGAATGTGAGTGAGCGAGATTGAAATAATTACTTAAGACATGTAAAAAAAAGAGATAGCTGTAGCTTGAACGCGCTCGGAATAAAACAACGTATGAGCCAAAACTAATTCATTTCATAACTTTACAATACTTTATTTGATTAAAAAACGGTTTTGAGCAATCTTAAAGAAATTTATTCTACATCCTTTAAAATAAATTAAATTAAATAACTCTTTGCCGTTAAGCCTTGGGATCCAAAAAAGTGTAAAAATAGACGTAACTTCACGTTTTTTTTCTATCGAGAAATTTTGATTGAAACATGATTTCCTTTTGAGCGACACTGCAAAGTATAGTCAAAAAACAAATGCCAAAATTTCATATCAATAATCCACAGTCTGAACAAGTTACACGTAATAGAAAAACAGCATTTTTTTCAACATATCCTCTTAACGAATTTTTTTTATGTTATCACGCTTGCTGAAAAGCATCAAAACGTCCGGATAAGTTACATAGCCTATATAATACAGTGCGCCTCTGTGGGTCAGTGGTAAACTCGATGCGATTAACTTTGGAGGTCCTGGGTTCGTAACCCGGTGTAACAAGATTAAAAAATTTGTTTCGGTCAGGCAGGGCACAGAAAAGAAAAGAAAAATGATCAGTGAAACAGGCACAGAAATGGGTCTGCCCCATGCCCCACTAGGTTACTCGGGAATTCACTATATAATATAGTTCAGTACTTCCAATAATTACTGCCTGAAGAATTCTCCTTTAAAATTAGATAGAAGATATAATTTGTGAATAAAACCATCATTTTTTATGAAAATAATATTTTAGAAAAAGGGTCATGTGAAACAAGATATTTTCAAACGTTTTCTCGCAATGTTGACAAATAACAAAGGTTCAGCAGTTCAACTCCACAACTCTTAGAAGATAAATTAGAATTTCAATAGTAGATATGTAGCTGGATTACTGAGCATCAGGTTTCTATTGTAATTCACATAATAGTAAACAACCCCTCAAAAAAATGAAGGAGAGTGCATTCGATTCTCATTGAAGAGAAAAAGTGTTAGTGCGGTTCAAAAGGAAGCTAAATGCTAGAGGTATTTTATATACGTTATAACCGGTTCGTTATGTATGATAAAATAAATACTGCATAACTCAATTTTTTTAAAATTAGTCAATTAGCGTAAAATAAACGTTTTTGGTATCTCCGAATTAACAGCAAATCGTGTTTCATGAAAGCTCTGACTCTTATCAACACATTGTAATTATCACATTATGTACTGCGTGTGAATCTTAACTATGAAACATTAGTAATTATTATTTTGTATAGGAAAATTATATTGTACCTATTTCTATCACAATTATATTGTAAAAACTTTGATGTATATTGTTAATTCACATACATGCAGTTGGTGGGTCGAAAATCACCTCTTTGCTATAACACAGAGTTGTGAATAGACACGGAGATAGGTGAAATCAGTGACCATAGGGTATAGTCTTATAGATATGATAGGGTATATATGTATTATGTATATACTTAAGTGTATTATTATTATATTATAAAAATCTATTTAAATAGTGATAGAAGAACTATGCAAGCAGTGGCGTAGCTAGGTGGAGAAGGGCCCCGGTGCAGAGAGAAAAAAATCGCAACCACCCCAACCAACACAAAACAACAAAACTAATTATTTGCAAAATATTACTTTTAAATAAAATACTGTATACCGGATTAAAACGCGATTTATTATTTATATTGTTTAAGTTATAATAAATCGCGTTTTAATCCGGTATACAGTATTTTATTTAAATGTGTGATACTCGCGTTAATAAAAGACAATATTAAATTATTACTTATAAAGGACGTTCGGCACTTCCATTTTTATAATTTTTTCTAGCTTCAAGAGCTGCCTCCCCCTCTTTCAGGGCCCTCTCTGCTTCAGGGCCCCGGTGCACTGCACCACTTTGCCCTATGATAGCTACGCCACTGTATGCAAGTTAGTACTTTATTTAAACGTATTGTTATTACTAAATATTTGTTTACTGTAAGCTGATATTCTTATCGGTAGATCAGTCCACAGTCGTTTTCATTTCATATCTATGTCAATTATAAGCAAATATGATTATTATGATTGTTTATTATTAGCAATAGTGGATAAATAGTAAATACTGATTTACACCTCATTTATCAGATCTCTAGTAAACAGCACTTCCGGGTCGAAAGTTGGAGCATAGTTGATGGAGCATTCTCCACCCTTTTAGTGACCCCCGTTTTATCTCAAGCAGTGCATACTGTATTGTGTATTGAAAGTTAAGTGGAAATGGGCTGGCCATATTCAAAGAACAACAGATGGTAGATGGTCGCAAACTGTTACAAATTGGTCCCCAATTTACAAAACGAGAAGACGAAGCAGATCATTCAAGAGATAGAACGATGACATCGCAGAAATAGCCGGAGCTCTTTGGACGGGAGTGGCAAGAGATAGAGAAAGCAAAAGGCGGCACTTATATAGATTAAAATATTTAAAAAATAAATCAATAATAATTAAAAATATACTAATATAATCTAAAATAAACATACTAACAATACTACCTAATACATAGAAAATGAAACTGTAAAGGGATAAATAAAGCTTTTTTTTATTTATTTATTAGTGCATACTGTGTTATAAATCTATTTGGGTTATTAATTCGAGCTTTGAATAGATCCTGTAAGGTGTTAAACAATTGCCACCTCAGCTTGGTCATAAAGTCCGCAGGGCTATATCCGGCTTCGACTTTGGCTCTCCTTATTTTTGATTCGATATTAAACATAGCTCGCACAATGCCGATGGTACTGTTTGGAAGTAGAGTTGTTTTTTTTAAAAGAAAGAGAGTGTCATGTGTAAGCGTGTATATTGTATAGTAGGCCGGACCTCAACTTCCCACGATACGATTCACTGCACGCATTTAGATCTAACAAGATTATGGATACAGAGGTCTGACGGATTAACGCTAAGACCGCCCTGAGCAAGCCGCTATTTCCCTCATGAGCTATCTTCTCATTAATAGAAATATATGTAAGAAATTTAAAATCTCCGGTTTATCACCCTTTTTTTTATATTAACAATGCGTCACTTCAGCCGCGTTTAACTACGATTATAAATTTTATTTAAGTATTGCAAGATCATTTTCTATTGTATTATATTTCTTTAAAATCATAGGATTTTACTTTCTTTCGTTTTATGGATAGCCATAGAGGACTAAAGGGGAAGTCATTATGTGGTGTTAAATGTAGAAAAAAGTCTAAGGTAGTTATTTTTATTATGTATGGAAGGGGAATCTGCAAAAAAGATACTTTGGCGATAATTTTAGGGAGAAGCCGTAGTTATGTAATATGTTTAACCACTAAAACCCCCTTGGTGGTTTTTCTTGTATTTAAACAAATTTAATCAAATGGAATTGCGTATGTAATTGTAGCTATCGAACCCGCCATCCACTAGACCCAAAACAGCACAGTGTGAAATAGAAACCATTATTCTATATAATTATTATGTTTTATAAAGTCCTTAAACGGATTTACACAATCCAAAGGTTAGAAAAATAACATGGACATGTCTTTGGCAAAATCGTTTACATAAATATTTTTGATTTACCTATATAAGACGGGTAAAAGAAAAAATAAATGTCTTTTAAATTAAATACTGTATACCGGATTAAAACGCGATTTATTATTTATATTGTTTAAATTATTTATCCCAACCGTGGTCGCGGGAGACGTGGTTGCTGAAAAGCATCCGAAACGTCGGGATAAATAATTTAAACAATATAAATAATAAATCGCGTTTTAATCCGGTATACAGTATTTTATTTAAATGTGTGATACTCGCGTTAATAAAAGACAATAAAATAAATGTCCTCATATTGCCGCCTCAAGCCTGCTGGTTATTCCGCCTCTGCCTGAGACCATATGCACTTATGACAATGCGAAAAGCTGCGGAAACTAGTCTAAACTAACAACAGCTCGCCGAAGACAAGACCGGTACTAGACATGGGTAACACTGCGCTGCGCCGCGCAATTGCGCCGGCACGTTTCAGTGCGCAAGGTGAGTCAGCTCACACATTCATAATATGTTGGCGCACGGCGCAGTACCCACTCACTGAGTGAACTATGAGCGTGGGGTTGCGTGCGTTTCGGAGGTTTCACTGCTCGCTTTGCGCGTCCCATTTTTACTGCGTCGTGGCGCAATTTTGAGTTGACTCAAGGAGCCGACACACTACACTGCGCCTGAGTTGCTGAGTTGGCGCAGGGAATTTCGCTGAGTTACCCATGTCTAACCGGTACTACTGCGAAACTGGTTATCATTGCAAGGACGTTGAGGTGACTGACACGGCGCGTTGCGTGCTAAGAGACTACATTAAACCACCGATTAAATACTATTGATATTAAATTGATGATTTAGATTTTAGATAATCACCGATTAGTTGTGCGTTACGGGTGCAAAAAGCGTGCAAGTTGAGAATTTGATAATTGTAGGCCGTGAAGGTCATAGAAGGCTTTTTGAGTCACGTGTAAGGAATTCAATGAGATGTGCCGAATTTATCTATAATTAAGTAATATAAACAAATCTTATAAGCAGTCTTCCTAAATCCATCTTTCCGATTAACATTTTTTTTTTCGAGATGAACCTATCCTATGTAATGTTATGCGTTTGAATTGTGTTTTAGAATAAGGTGGATTCTTAACTGTTGATCTAGGATTAAAACTAGTCTTAGTTGAAACGTATTTTCAGTTGCGTTCTGAAGTACAAGCACTAGAATCCTAAGTATGTGAATGAATAAAATATATCAAATAGATCGCTTTTATTACAACACTCATTCAAAAGAAAGTACCTAATTACTCATCCAAAAATATACCTATAATGTTCTTCCTTCAATAGTTTCGAAAATAAAAAGTTATGTTTCCACAAAAGAAAAATACAAAATCCCCTTTTGAAAACAAAACCATTTAGGTTTATGATCAATAAAGGTTTTAAAGGGCTTTACACTCGTTGTTCAAACAAATAATGCGTTTTGAAAACAGCGCCATCTAGTGGCAGCTGTTTGAACCGCTTTATGAGTGCGGTAACGACCACACGCATACTCGATTACAATAGCTGTGTGTGGTTACCTTTTGCAACATTACGCCATCTGTTGTCAATAACTAACGTCAAATGATATTTTAAAATATAAATAGTTATTAGTTTTAAAAAATATATATATTACCTTCGCGTAGTCGACAGGTGAAGCATTCACTGGACTCGTAAAAAGGCCCTCACTGAAATAAAACACACAGTTATATTATTATAAGAAGAATTATTATATTAATTATAATATAACAATTGTTAAAAATTAATTAATAAAAGAATTGTGAATTTAGCGTAGGAGTGTATTAGGATGATCTAACGAAGATTGCCAGGTTTTCAAAATATTTCATTTCGTCCTGAGAGAGACCAATTTATTATCGAATTGAGAATACTTTTTTTTATTCTCTCATTAAAGTTCACACTGTAGAAACATGAAATAATAATTTAATACAAGATCCTTTAATAGCATCTCTTAATTAAAACACGACACCACTATATCATATTAAAATTATAATTGCATCTAATAATTGCTTAGACAGTTACCAATCACCGCGCAGTCCGAGCCTATGCGCGTGGGCATGAATCTAGACATCGATAAATCAATGTCGGGTGCAGTGTATCGCATCGATTATACCGATTATTAAGAAAAACACCGACTTGGAAACGAGATCACCGCCACAAAAAGCCTCGTCTCACGCGGCGGCTGTACAATAATTTTCTTCACATTACCGGATAATTACATACTTGCGTACAAACGGATTCATGCAAATAATCGCACACTTGCATGCTTTAAAGAAATTGTACTTATTTTCAAATAATAACGAATAATTTTGCTCTTCTTAAGAGTATTATGTATATGGACTTTTGGTTTATACGTAAGTAAGTAAGAGTCACGACTTCAACAGCTGCCACCGGACAGTTATTACCATTCTTTATTCAGATATCGAAAGAAGAGTTTGAGGTTCACTTGTAAGGCATTACCCCAACGGAACACTCTTTTTCTGGCATTGGTACCCGGAATCTCCAGTGGAATACGCAACGCGCATGCTACTAAGCCATGAGGGCGATTTTTACTTCATCTACATATTTTCAAATACCCTTCCTTTAAGTTAGGGAGATTTCCTCTAAAATTTCAGTATCTTCGTGGCTCGGTGTGTCCTGTCTATTTACGGGGAAAATAATTAAATGAGCAAACAGGCAAATAGAAGGTCAGTCTTGTGTGCCCTCCCAACTGACACAAATTTTTTTTAAACTTGTTTCCCTAGGATTCGAACAAAGAACATCTAGGGATAAACGCACCGCGCTTGCCACTGTGCCACGGGGACAGTCTACGTAAGAAACATTTATTCTTTTTTAGTCTTAAACAGCACTTTATTTAATGATTTATTACACATTTAGCTGTAAGATCTACAAGCTCTATTATTACACGCGTCATTGAATTACTCGGCTCGCGGAGATTTTATGTCTATTGTAATATGTGCTATTTGTCCCGCTTAAGTAAGCATAGCACACGTGTTTATAATTAATTTATTTACAACACAAAAAAATCTGAAGAATATGAGGTATCATTTTTATTTTTTTTAACTTGATATAAACTATTAAAAACGATTGTATGTATATTATTCTGGAGCCCTAGTATGAGTTTTGATAGTTAATGAAATAGTTTTCGTTTCGTTCCATACATTTTTATTCAGCGCCCCTTGCGGTTACTGTTATGAACTGAATTTTGCAAGCCAAACTGTGGGATTCGAACCCACGACTCATCGATGCGCACGGCAGGTATTCTACCGAACGAGCCCGTAAAATATATTGCACCTTAATAATTAAAGTGAACTAAAGTGACAAAAAAATACTTTTTTTCATAGAACTACCTCGAAACATTTTCTAACCGTTTTTTTTTTTTTTTTTTTTCGAAAGGACACTATTGTTTTCGGCCAGATGGCCTTTTAAAACTAACCGGACATTTTAGGGCGAGCGCTTAAGCGCTCGCCGTGTGTCTGCAACTAGACCAAGGGCGCCCCGTGGGGGGCTACGACCTCGGCTTGGACCGTCACAGATTGGGAGGGCGCTTGAGGAGCGGGACGGATTCTCACCCGGGTGAGAGGTACGCGGAGCAAGGGTCCACGCCTTCGCCGGCGAGGGCGGTGTCGGATGTGTGGTGTGTCGTTGTCGCGAGTGGCTTGGAGCCTGTGTACGGCCTTAGTTAGGTCATCGTCGGGGTCGTTTAGAACGTTACGCGGTCTCCTCCAGCGGGGATTGTCGGATGGTTTCTAACCGTTAAAACAATATCTGTCTTAATAATTTTTTTTTTTTAAATCTTTCTGTTCTTGTTCTGGATTTTGATACAGTTTAGAACAAAAAATCCTTATTTCAATGAAACTTCCAGAAATACTGTACCTACTGTAGAATCTGCTTCTTAATTAATGTCAAATATAAGAAAAAACAATTAATGTAATTAAATATAATTTTCAATTATATTAATATGTTTTAAGGCTTTACGCGACAAATATAACACTATCTAGTCTGAATAGGCTTGTCGTTCTAATCCTTCGTATGCGTTGGTAAGATAAGGTTAGTACGAGGAATACAAAACAGCTGTATAACAGATGCTAATGTACATTCTCATGATATTCATGACACACTTACCATTCTCCGTGTGTGAATGAGTACCGATATTTGAGGAATGTGGTAAACCGGAAAAAAAATGTCGCTCCGTGTTAAGCGTAAGTATTGTTTTCTCAAAAGTCACGCAACAGCCATAGCCACCACATTTTTATCTCATTTTTTAACATTTTCTCGCTTTAAAAGCTTTAATATAATAAATTTTTAAATATATTTTTTTTCTAATTTTTTTTATTTTAATTTCAGTGTTAATAATAAAAATCGCGGTCATCAGATGGAAGCAAAAGAAAATGAATCTGTATCTACTTTTGTGCATATATTATTTTACCTTAAAAGTATATAATATTTTTCTACTGGCAAGTACCGAAATATTTTTGAAGTTATACTTCTTTAGGCGCGTTATGAAAAAATGATGAGAGTGAAATTTTAAGATGCGCGCGCATCTGTGACACAAAATTAACATGATGAAGTTGGCTACAGATGACCTGCGCGCGCACGATGTCCCAAAAAACACAATAGAATTTGATTGATTTTAACATTTTGCTTCGATATTTACTGCAGTTTTGTTTTTTAAAAATTTTCTTCAGACGCCAAAGAAGTATAACTTCTAATGCGTATACATAAGTATTTTTTTAATTTTGTTTTCCCGGGATTCGAATCTCCGTTGCAAAACGAAATGCACATGCGATTTTGACTGACCGCTTTCGTGACTCAGTAGCGTCGAAGGCGGTCAGTCAAAATTAGTTATATTGTAATTATCTTTCGTTAAACATTAATTCCCAACGCGTGGCTCTAGGAAGTAAATCAATATTTTTAGGGAAACAATAGGATATTAATCATTCGTTAAAAGATATTTTATAAAGATTCAACAGGTGATTATAATCAATTGACTAGCTTCACGGAATGTCTGTCATAACGTTCAGTAAGAATCAAGGAATAGAATTAACATAATAAAACAATTATGACGCGAAAACTTATGAAAATGACATATTATTATGTTGTAATTTGTAGCGCTGTTGTGTAAGAATAATTATGTAGAGTCGATGAACCGATTACTGGGTTATAGTCCTCAAGTGTAGTGAAACGTATGTGAATAGCCGCGTACTGATTGAGCGAGCAGCCTCGCGAGGCAAATCCTCGGTCGGTCAAGACGTGCCTCGCCCGAGGCAAACGCACGCGCTGCCTCGCCCAAGCGTGCCACGGCCCGAGCCGAGCGTTGTCGGTTTTTGTCGATGCTCAAAGGCACCTCAGTACGTTTGCCGCGTTCACTCAAGACGGTAGTGTTTTGCCTCGCTTATTCGTTGCGTGTTAGTTGTGCGTCATGGATAAAGAACAACTAAACTGAGCGTCGATGCTCACGGTGGCTCGGTCTTGCCGCGCGAGGCAGCCTCGGATTAGAAAACTTACAGACCGAGGCCGCCTCGCGCGGCATGCGTACTGCGGCAAATGTCCGAGGCTGCCTCGCGAAGCCGCTCGCTTGGTCAGTACGCGGCTAATGAACTAAAAATCACTTAGAGTTATTTAACGCATTTTTTTTTTAAATTGATAAGAAAGTTAATATTGATTTTTATTAATGCGAGTATCACACGTTTAAATTCAGCCTTATTGAAAAACCTTCAAAACGTCGGGATAAAAAATGTCGGGAAGCAAAAGAAAATGAATCTGTATCTACTTTTGTGCATATATTATTTTACCTTAAAAGTATATAATATTTTTCTACTGGCAAGTACCGAAATATTTTTGAAGTTATACTTCTTTAGGCGCGTTATGAAAAAATGATGAGAGTGAAATTTTAAGATGCGCGCGCATCTGTGACACAAAATTAACATGATGAAGTTGGCTACAGATGACCTGCGCGCGCACGATGTCCCAAAAAACACAATAGAATTTGATTGATTTTAACATTTTGCTTCGATATTTACTGCAGTTTTGTTTTTTAAAAATTTTCTTCAGACGCCAAAGAAGTATAACTTCTAATGCGTATACATAAGTATTTTTTTAATTTTGTTTTCCCGGGATTCGAATCTCCGTTGCAAAACGAAATGCACATGCGATTTTGACTGACCGCTTTCGTGACTCAGTAGCGTCGAAGGCGGTCAGTCAAAATTAGTTATATTGTAATTATCTTTCGTTAAACATTAATTCCCAACGCGTGGCTCTAGGAAGTAAATCAATATTTTTAGGGAAACAATAGGATATTAATCATTCGTTAAAAGATATTTTATAAAGATTCAACAGGTGATTATAATCAATTGACTAGCTTCACGGAATGTCTGTCATAACGTTCAGTAAGAATCAAGGAATAGAATTAACATAATAAAACAATTATGACGCGAAAACTTATGAAAATGACATATTATTACGTTGTAATTTGTAGCGCTGTTGTGTAAGAATAATTATGTAGAGTCGATGAACCGATTACTGGGTTATAGTCCTCAAGTGTAGTGAAACGTATGTGAATAGCCGCGTACTGATTGAGCGAGCAGCCTCGCGAGGCAAATCCTCGGTCGGTCAAGACGTGCCTCGCCCGAGGCAAACGCACGCGCTGCCTCGCCCAAGCGTGCCACGGCCCGAGCCGAGCGTTGTCGGTTTTTGTCGATGCTCAAAGGCACCTCAGTACGTTTGCCGCGTTCACTCAAGACGGTAGTGTTTTGCCTCGCTTATTCGTTGCGTGTTAGTTGTGCGTCATGGATAAAGAACAACTAAACTGAGCGTCGATGCTCACGGTGGCTCGGTCTTGCCGCGCGAGGCAGCCTCGGATTAGAAAACTTACAGACCGAGGCCGCCTCGCGCGGCATGCGTACTGCGGCAAATGTCCGAGGCTGCCTCGCGAAGCCGCTCGCTTGGTCAGTACGCGGCTAATGAACTAAAAATCACTTAGAGTTATTTAACGCATTTTTTTTTTAAATTGATAAGAAAGTTAATATTGATTTTTATTAATGCGAGTATCACACGTTTAAATTCAGCCTTATTGAAAAACCTTCAAAACGTCGGGATAAAAAATGTCGGGAAGCAAAAGAAAATGAATCTGTATCTACTTTTGTGCATATATTATTTTACCTTAAAAGTATATAATATTTTTCTACTGGCAAGTACCGAAATATTTTTGAAGTTATACTTCTTTAGGCGCGTTATGAAAAAATGATGAGAGTGAAATTTTAAGATGCGCGCGCATCTGTGACACAAAATTAACATGATGAAGTTGGCTACAGATGACCTGCGCGCGCACGATGTCCCAAAAAACACAATAGAATTTGATTGATTTTAACATTTTGCTTCGATATTTACTGCAGTTTTGTTTTTTAAAAATTTTCTTCAGACGCCAAAGAAGTATAACTTCTAATGCGTATACATAAGTATTTTTTTAATTTTGTTTTCCCGGGATTCGAATCTCCGTTGCAAAACGAAATGCACATGCGATTTTGACTGACCGCTTTCGTGACTCAGTAGCGTCGAAGGCGGTCAGTCAAAATTAGTTATATTGTAATTATCTTTCGTTAAACATTAATTCCCAACGCGTGGCTCTAGGAAGTAAATCAATATTTTTAGGGAAACAATAGGATATTAATCATTCGTTAAAAGATATTTTATAAAGATTCAACAGGTGATTATAATCAATTGACTAGCTTCACGGAATGTCTGTCATAACGTTCAGTAAGAATCAAGGAATAGAATTAACATAATAAAACAATTATGACGCGAAAACTTATGAAAATGACATATTATTACGTTGTAATTTGTAGCGCTGTTGTGTAAGAATAATTATGTAGAGTCGATGAACCGATTACTGGGTTATAGTCCTCAAGTGTAGTGAAACGTATGTGAATAGCCGCGTACTGATTGAGCGAGCAGCCTCGCGAGGCAAATCCTCGGTCGGTCAAGACGTGCCTCGCCCGAGGCAAACGCACGCGCTGCCTCGCCCAAGCGTGCCACGGCCCGAGCCGAGCGTTGTCGGTTTTTGTCGATGCTCAAAGGCACCTCAGTACGTTTGCCGCGTTCACTCAAGACGGTAGTGTTTTGCCTCGCTTATTCGTTGCGTGTTAGTTGTGCGTCATGGATAAAGAACAACTAAACTGAGCGTCGATGCTCACGGTGGCTCGGTCTTGCCGCGCGAGGCAGCCTCGGATTAGAAAACTTACAGACCGAGGCCGCCTCGCGCGGCATGCGTACTGCGGCAAATGTCCGAGGCTGCCTCGCGAAGCCGCTCGCTTGGTCAGTACGCGGCTAATGAACTAAAAATCACTTAGAGTTATTTAACGCATTTTTTTTTTAAATTGATAAGAAAGTTAATATTGATTTTTATTAATGCGAGTATCACACGTTTAAATTCAGCCTTATTGAAAAACCTTCAAAACGTCGGGATAAAAAATGAATCGCGGTTTAATCCGGCAAAAGTTATTTTATTTAAAGATAACTTCTTTATTTAAACCATATATGCACCAAACTATATCTTTAAATGGTTCATCATAAGCCTCCTGATTCAAAAACAAATCAAACTTTCATTAAAGTGCGTCAACTTGTATACAAAGATCTTTTAGCACGTATCCAAAAATCTATAAGAATCAGATTTAAAAATCGTTATTTTAGGCAGATAGGAGTCTTATACTTTTACGAATCAGGTGATATAGGTGTTATATAGTTTAAGAAAATACATAGTTACTCAGCATTCATTAATATTAGAAATTACACCGAGCACGGTAGTTTTAATTTAGAATTAAGTCTAGTAATAATAACTAGTGTATATTCAGAGAATTAAAACAAAACTGAGTTATCTGATGCGCTGCTATAAGATGACGTTGCATCAATTGTGCACATGATATCCTTACATACCCTCCAAGAAATGCTTACACTTAGGGAAATATAATAGTCGACGCACAGTAGGTATACACAATGCTAACTTAGTATTAAAATTATCAGTCTATTTTTTTATATATTATATAAAGCTCTAAAATACATGTTGTAAAAAGTTTATGCTATTACAATCTAGCCAACGATAATTATTAATAATGGCTAATGAATAATTTGCATCTAACTTAAAATACTACAGTATTACTTTAATTAAAAACTAAGATAATGTCCAGTGTGTCCTTATCCAAGCACTTACATTTTTTTTTATGTTACATGTCGACAGACGAGCATGAGGTTTACTTGATGGTCATCATCCACAGAACATCAGTCAATGATGCGCTGTCGACCTACTTTTTGCTTCGAGCATGTCTTCCTAGGCAGATCACTATGATTACACTAACTCAAACGGTTTAATTCGTTTGAGTCTTCTCACTATTTATCTGCTGAGCTGGATTGCTTCGACATTCACATGATTATGAAGTCTTTTATGATCTACAGTCTATTTGACACAAGATCAGCAGCCGACCTAGCCACGAAATATCTCGCGGACGAGAGAAGACAAACTAAGATGTAAGATATCTCGATATATTATATCTCGACATCGACACTTTTGATAGAAAAGATATCTCGATCGACAAATATATCTATTTTTGATATTAAAAGTCGAGTTTTAAGTGTAATTGTCATGTTAGACTCGAAAGAATTAAGAGCTAATCGATATACGAGAAAACGGTCGACAAAATTTTGTCGCGGTTGTCAGTTCGCTGTTTTCTCTACAAACATATTTCATGCCTTTATAGCCTAGATTCTAGAGCCAAGGCCAATATATTGGTAAAATACCTTAACTATTCTCCGCGTAACAAAATAACATTAGAAATAAATATTTTTTTATTTTAATTAAAGTAAAAACTATTATCGATCGTTAGAGTTTATTGATTTTGTTACATGCTCTCCTGCTATCGGTTCCAACTTCTACCGTATGATAGATAACAGATCGTATCTCTTGTTACCAGTGGTTATACAAGAGTATCGGATATGGTTACCTAAATGCAACTGGTTTGTGAGGAAGACTTGACTTTGCTCAGCAAATAACGGGCAGCGACTATTTACATCTATATCGCATTAGGGTTGTCACTACACGCTCCTAGTTTAAATAAAATACTGTATACCGGATTAAAACGCGATTTATTATTTATATTGTTTAAATTATTTATCCCGACGTTTCGGATGCTTTACAGCAACCGTGGTCGCGGGGAGACAGAAAGATGACAGTTGTCCTGATATTTGAAATGTCACAAAGTTGCCATATTTAATTGAATTAAACTGGCAAGAAACTCGCCGAGGCGACGAGTTCTTCTTGTCCGCTCTACGCCCTTGATTTGTGAACTGGTAGTAAATGTAAAAAATTAGAAGCATTTAATATGTATTATTTTTTATTGACGTTCATAGATGTACATTGTGTTACCTAAATTAATAGATTGTTTTTTAATTTAATTGAATTAAATATGGCAACTTTGTGACATTTCAAATATCAGGACAACTGTCATCTTTCTGTCTCCCCGCGACCACGGTTGCTGTAAAGCATCCGAAACGTCGGGATAAATAATTTAAACAATATAAATAATAAATCGCGTTTTAATCCGGTATACAGTATTTTATTTAAATGTGTGATACTCGCGTTAATAAAAGACAATATTACGCTCCTAGTTTTTTTAAGTTTCCATACGTGGGAAATAGCCAATTTTCTTTCAAAAAATGTTTAGCTTCTATATATGGATATCTAATAAATAAGGAATAATCTTACTTTTTATGGTATTCGTAATTAAGACAAGTACATATATTATACAATTTTAAAGGATTCTAATCTAAATTCAAAGTTCACTTGAAAGAACTGTAACTTTGAATATTTAAAAATAAAAAGAATATGTAATAGAATACGGTTTTGTTCGCATGGGAAATTATAACATTTTCCCGATATATATAGAAAAAGCAAGTCAATAAAACAAGAAATTAGTTTACATCAATAGTTAATATTTTTTATTACGTGTAGGTAAATACTAAAATCAAACTTATTTAATAATAACACCAACTTAACAATCTGTGGCAGCCCTACACGTCTCGCTCGTCATTAAAGTATGACCTCTAATAGATCTTGCCTTTAGACTTAACTGAAGCTTAGCGATTATTTATACTCCCATACTCAAATGAAATGCGAAGTAACTCTTTCTCTTCGTAATATTTTCATGACAAAACCGCAGGAGATATTTAGGGTTTTTTGAATCCTAAATCCTAATCTTAATATCTTAATCTTAATCTTAATATATTATATAAAATGCAAATGTTCGTACGTGTGTCCACGGTTTTTTCTATCATACGCTACTTTGATCAACTTCCCCTTGGGATGGCGAATACCCCTTGGTCTCTAGGTGTGCATAAGGGAGTTTGGTCGGGGTGGGTGGAAGTGGGTGGTTGTGGGTGGCAAAAATGTGGAATAATATATATCTATCCTTTTCTAACTAATGTAATCTTCCGTAAAATTCTGAAAATCTCGGAAATGATCTAAAAAGTTCCAAAATGTGTACAATCGCTAATGATCTAGAAAATTTTAAAAATTTCTGAAATGATCTAGAAAGTTCTAAAATGGTTTCAATTGTTGTAATCGATTTAGAATGTTTTAGACGCTTCTGGAAAGATCTAGAAAGTTCCAAAATGTGTGCAATCGGTGAAATTGATCCTCAATGATCTAGAAAATTCTAAATATTTCTGAAATGATCTAAAAAGTTCTAAAATGGTTTCAATTGTTGTAATCGATTTAGAATGTTTTAGACGCTTCTGGAAAGATCTAGAAAGTTCCAAAATGTGTGCAATCGCTAAAATTGACCCTCAATGATCTAGAAAATTCTAAATATTTCTGAAATGATCTAGAAAGTTCCAAAATGTGTGCAATCGGTGAAATTGATCCTCAATGATCTAGAAAATTCTAAAAATGGTCTAGAAACTTCCAAGATGCCTACAACTTGAAGATACTTTACACCGTATGTTAAATGGTCGAATAAGTGTTTTATTATTTAAGATAGAAATCTAAAATATTTATCTGCTTTAGAAAATGGATCCTTAAATATTTCTTATACCATTAAACATGCGATGTATTTTAACCCGAGCAACGCCGGGTTTCGCTGCTAGTAAATCTCTAAATTATGTTAGGTATCGACAGACGACGCTTACTTGATGGTAAGATATCACAAACTTGATGGTAGGTTACATCAATCAATGATGCGCTGGTTACCTATTGTTTACTTTAATTATTACGACATAGACTGAAACCGAAAGCGCAACTTGTCTTTTCCATATATAAAATTTCAATATTCCTCCTAACCGTTAAATGCCCGAAGTGGTTACATATATATTATGGAAAAAATAAAAAATTATAAACATATTAGAGCCGTTGTAATTCGAACCCGCTATCCATCCAAACGCAAAGCAACACGCCAGAGACAGATATACATTTTTTCTAAATTCTTATTTCTAAAATTCAGAACTCTTTTAATAATTAAAGCTTTTGATTAAGCATCTTGTACTTCCGGCGGCAACCGGTCGTTACATGAATTATTTTAAAGGTTTCCACAGGTCATATCAGTTTAAAGTCATAATTTAATCACATACTTGATCGTATCACTACTACATCTTGTATATTATATATCTAAAAAGTTAATGCAACATAATATATATTGTAAATAATATATTATACGGACGCCACTATTTGACGCAACTTGCTTTGCTTTTCCAACTTCAAAAGAAGGGAGAGTCTTTTTTAAAGATTACAAATCGAAAAGTTTCCAGAGTCGTTTAGTTATTGTGAAATTGCTGTTGGTTTCATCATCATTTTTATTACATTCAATGGATGCATGTATGCAGGTCTGTATAATTAGGTAGTAGGATGAAAGCCCTGCGACCGAATTTTTTCATAAGTAATTTTGTATCCCCGGACGAATCCTGTTCGAAACCCTTTAGTGCCAAAAATATCCTGCCACTTAGTCTACTAACTACTTATTATCGACGTACTTAATTCTAATCTACTCGTATACTTAAACCCTTTAACGTCACAAAGACACTTTTCAAAAGTCGACTTTTCAACTTGATTATTTATACTTATCATGAAAATGTCAGCAAAAAAAGTCCTAAAATACCTTACCTTGTCAATTATTTTCAAGATTGTTTAATTTAAATTTCGATAAAAAAATACTTTTAAGGTATGATATTTTTGCAAAATAATTTGAAGTCACGAATTTATCAATGAATTTTTTTTTTCAATTAGAATTTCGGAAGTCTTATCAGATTATTTTCAGACAATAATCCTCGATAGTTGTACTTTCGAAATATGCATATAACGTTCGTAAGTTTGTGAGGTTGTAAGGGTAATCCGTAATCTCTGGATCTACTAAACCGATTTTAAAAATTCTATCACCAATAGAAAGCCACATTATCAGCGAGTAACATAGATATGTTTGTGTATAGTGCATCTATATTGCACCTGTGCGAATCCGGGACGTATTGCTAGTTTCTAATAAAACTCGAATAGGTACGTCTCAACTGGTCTAGAATAATCAACTACTTAATTCCCAGGTAATACAGAACATCTGTTAACAATAATATGCACTCGTATGTAGATAAAAAAATACAAACCGCAACCCGCATCTCAGTTTTCTTTAGTATTCTAGTATTAACACGTCATGTACAAGTGAAGAAATAAGTGTAAACCTGGAACCAGGGGTCCATTTAGTATTAATAGGTATAAATGACACAGTACAATATAATCAAAATTTCTAAACTAAATTTAAAAATAAATGGTGAGGGGATGTTTAATCAAGGGAACAGTATACATAACAATCATTTTGAACGATTTTCTGTCTGTCTGTTTGTTCACGTTGATCTCCGAAGATAATGAAGTGATTTTCGTGTAACTTGACAGAGATTGAGTTTAGTTTGGGGAAACATCAAAACTTCATTTGTTTCATCGAAATCGGATGTTGAAGAAAAGTTCATTTAAATAGCTCGCTTGAAGCTCAGTTTCAGATGAAGCACACGCGAATGAAGTCGCTGGCACCGGCTAGTTAATTAATGCAATAACAATAAATATTAGACTTTATTTATAATAGAACAGTTACTCTCTTGAAGTAGGAATGACAAATTTTGGTCCGATTATTATTGTCTATATTTAAAGAGATTTAAAAATTGAAAGATTTAGAAATTTGAAAAAAAATCATTGCTATAACAGGCATATCAAAATAATTTATTAAAAAAACTTTTTTATAAATAGCCCATACGGGCAGGTGGCGTGATGGACTTTTTTTCGTTAGAAACTATCTTTGTTGCCAAAATACATAAATTTTTATGTTACTCTAGACATAATAAAATTCATTATTCCCAAGGTCTTAAGCAACCCATACAAGAGAAACGATAATTAACACGCGCCGGCTAACTCACCTGTTCACTTTGAACAAAAGTCCCACAGGGGTCATCGCAGTTTGTTTGGAAAATGTATCGTCAACGCAAAACAGTCCAAAATTCGAACAAAAAATGGAACACACAGTTAGAAAATTCGAAAAGCTCTCCAAATGGAAATTCTAAAATCAATTGAGAAAATCCAGCGCACTGTAGTCTGTAATTCTTTGAAAATGGAATATCTCAAATTTACACTTCTATTTTTAAATTAAATAATTCATCGAATTGTAATCAGAATTCTTCGAATTTCAAAATTCACATCAGTTTCTAATCGATACTCGAATAATCGATTGAGACGAGTATTTGGTCGATAGCGCGTGTTGGTCGAGTGACGGTCGCGGGAGTTGTGACTTCTGCCGATTGTCGGAGGTGTCAACAATTAACTTACTGTGTGACAACAGGTGCCAGTCGTAAACCCTTCCATTGTTTTCCTGCTACAATTTGGGCAGCGTATATTATACATATTCACAACAATTGGTATTTGATAATATAGCGACTTTCATGTCGAACGTAATTTTAAACAAAAACTTACAAGATAATGACATAATAATTAATATCAAATATCCTATTTTTTCTAAACTAGAGCTGATAGAGAATATTCGATCACAGATTTGAAATCGTCATTCAAAATTAGGCTATTATCATGTTTAAACATAACCCAATCATCAGAAATGCTGTTGTGCAGTAATCAGTGTTCTTCTGAGTTTTACAGCGATTGCAACTTCCGATGTCTAATAAGATTTTACTAAGTATATGTATGTAACTTGTTTATTTTTTATGTTATCATTAACACAGTTGAACACAGCAATGCTCATATACTATTTCTCATATATTCGATAATACTTATTTGGTCTTTATTAATCAATAAAAAACAAGCATGTTTTAAAAATAATCTTTGAAACATGATTTTAAATTATTGACTGTATGTTTGTTTTTGTTATTCCGGGCTTATTTCCTAAACAGAATCATATAATCACCAATAAAATGGAAAATCCTTATTTTTATATGAGTTAAGTATATTAAATTGGTAGGCTTAACGTTCAGAATAAAGTATAAAACCCTTCTTATTATTTTTATTACGTAGGAACTCTGCATCCGCCGTGCGTCCACAGGATGTGGTATCTTACAAATATAATTTACTCAATAAACGCCTTTAAATACAAAGTTTTAAGACCTATTTTATAATATAAACTCAAAAAAGAACTTAACCAGAAGTAATCACCAAATATTTTATACGAAATTATCGCTTAAAATGATGTAGTAAGGTAGAAATTTAATTAATTTCTATACTGTTGTGGTTACCGTCTTGTCGCCGAGTTGCGTAGGTATTGTTTCCTTTATAAAAATTTGATGTTAAAATAATGGCGCCACCTATCCATTTTTGTATGTAATGATTGTAAATTAAAATATGTTTCTTGCAATTGTATGCTAAATGAATGAAATCCAAAAACCAATGAATAATTAGCTGACACGTATTTACTCGTATAATCGTAAAATCAGTGTTTTGCTGTGAGTTAGCTCCAATTTTGGAAGACCAGAGCCGCACAGCATAATTCGTATTGAGATTTTTCTTTTATATTTAGGATTAAATCATTAATTTTTAATCATTTTATTTTTTGCATGTGTTTCGGAATAAATACATTTTCATTTCAAAAATCATCGAAATATACCTTATTAATTACTTATCTAGTGTTTGCAACTCATGTCGTTAGTAAAGTTACCCTTATTACCTCAGAGCTTATTACATACAAAATAAACCATACCATTTTTGGATCGATAACAACGTTGCTATGACAACCTATGTACCTACGGACATCCGGTAGTAGGAATCCGGCATAAGTACCGTCTATTTACGAGTAATGGTCTTCAAATAATTCCCACCCTGAGGCATTCCTAAAAACTCTAGACGTCCAATCTACATTCCTTGATGCTCATTTAAGGATGGCTTTAATGAATTTTTGTCTATAAATAGAGGTACTAGTTAGACTTGTAATAAACGTGATGTACAGATGGACAGGTGCTAGTACTCCGAGTGATTGAGAACGAATTAACTTATAACTTGTCATGTCAGAGTTACATACATAATTAAAAAACTTTTTTCTTTTTTTTTTAATGTTAGATATCGACAGACGAGCATGAGGTTCACTTGATGGTCAATGGCGTAGCTAGGTCGACAAGTGCCCCAGCGCAGTGCAAAAAATATTGCAATCCCTCTACCTCCTCTCCTAACTGTCTTCAGCAACTGCATTATTTGCAAATAATTACTAATCAAGGACGCTCGGCCCTTCCATTGTTATAAATGCTCATTTAATATATTGAAAAATTCTTGCGAGCAGACTCAAATTTCTCTAGCTTTAAGTGCTCCCCTTCTTTCCAAAGCTCACGGGGCCCTCTCTGCTTAGGGGCCCTGGTGCACTGTACCACGTTGCCCTATGATAGCTACGCCACTGTTGATGGTAGGTCATACCTCAGCTACAGAACAAGGATGATGCGCTGTCGATCTACTCTTTACTTCGAGCATTCAGAAACTGATACCATAGACTGAAACCGAAACGCGCAATGTGCACTTCACGGTTTTTCCATCTATGAACGGTGGTTCGTTACCCGGTCGGAATTTAGATATTCCTCCCACCCGATCAATGTCCGAAGTTACCAGACATGGGGAAAACATTCTTACAGAAAACTATAAACATGTTGTCCCGGTGGGGTTCGAACCCACGACCCATCGATGCGCACGGCAATTGTTCTACCGAATGCGCCAACGAGCCCGCCAAAAAATTTATTACTATAGTGCCCCGTTCGCACGCAATTTTCTATATAACTTTTCCGAAATCCGATTTCAATAAAGCTTAGGTATATTATGTTGTTGTAGGCAAAGTTATCTGATAACTGCATGAAAATCCTTCCAGTAGTATTAGGGATTAGCTTGAAAAAACAGACAGACAAAATGTTAAATTTTTGTTCCCTCTCAATTTCTAAGTAAATATTTATATTGAATATTCTGCACAATATAAATTGTCTGAACGATTTTTCTCTTTTATTATCCGTTTAGAATAAATTATATTTAAGTAACAATTTATATTTGTGTCTGTCTGTCCGCAATTCTGAATCTACTGAGCAATAATAGTTATTATTATAGTTTAAAATTTTTTTATTTCTCCAAAAGAAATAACAAACATTTCGCTGTTCAAGAAAACATATTAACAACCTTAAAACTAACTTTCTTACAGTATAGGGGGCAAACGAGCCTGCGACTCACCTGATAGAAAGTGAACATCCGCAACACAAGAAAACTTGCAGATGCGTTGCCGGCCTATAACTATAATGAACACGAGCGTAGCTAGTCAGTAATAAGTAGGATAGTTCTGTGACACATGGAGTGACTTAAATAATTTGCATTTTGGAGTTCATTATTTAGAATTTTTTAAAATGTTTTATTTCATCTCGCTATTACCTATTAATATTAACTTTTCACACAAAACTACGACGAAAGAAACACTTTTCGTTAGCCCGTTAACTCTGGGTGATTGTCCTGTGTTTGTTATCGTTAGAACGCGAGTTCGATTCCTGTTTGCATTCCATTTACGCTCGTAAACTTTGAACAATAGCGGTGGTAACTTAAACACAATCAAGCATTTCCTTAACATTATGTTTAAAATTCATTTGTCTCCATTAAATAAATCTCTAGTGACTTTTATAGTTGAGGTAATAATTAGCTTTTTATATAGCAAAGGAAGTTGTGATTACGATTTCTTAATAAATGACTGGACGATTTCAGTATTTGCCAATCGCAAAATGTTAAGGGCTTTATTTAAAATACATAATATATAATATTATATATCACAGAAGTATGCGATAGTCGTATATACATATTTCCCGTAGTTTGTTATAACCATAATACATTGTTATACTTCGAATTCTCAGTCTAATATTCTAGTCTAAAACTGATTGAATTTCACAACTGAATTAACACTTACCAGGCGGGCTAGCATGACCGCCACGAGATATATCTCGCGCGAGAGAAGACAAACTAAGATGTTAAATATCTCGATATATTATATCTCGACATCGACAATTTTGATAGAAAAGATATCTCGATCGACAAATGTATCTATTTTTGATATCAAAAGTCGAGTTTTAAGTGTAATTGTCATGTTAGACCCGAAAGAAATAAACCGATAGTCGATTAAAACACGAGAAAACGGTAGACAAAATTTTGTCGCGCTTGTCATGCTAGCCCGGATGAACTCGAAATTGAACTGGATATATTATAGTATGAAACGTTATATGATAAAGTAATATTAAATTGAAATGAAAAAGGGTTGTTGCAAATATTAATGTTTTGATGATAGAAAAATCCAACCATAAGGGGCTTTATTTCTTAGAGCTAGCAAACTGTTCTTTTGACTTTGAACTGCCATGAACGAAGCATGATTTTTTTATAGAATTTTGAGCACGCAATACAAACAATGGATGCACGCTAGATTTCACAGGCTCTTCGCAATGTTCATCGTGACACAGTTACTGTAACGGTTCTGACATTGATAATTACCTTCTCTGTTGAATGGCTTTCTTATGTCGACAGGCGACCGTGGCCAACTTGATAGTATATGATACCTCAACCTCAGGACATTAATCTACATCTAATATATAAAATTTTCATGTCACAATGTTAGTTACCGTACTCCTCCGAAACGGCTTTACTGATTTTTACCAAATTTTATATGCGTATTCAGTAGGTCTGAGAATCGGCTACTATCTATTTTTCATACCCCTAAGTGATAAGGGTTGTTCACCCTTAAATTTTTTTTTAATTTTTGGACGATTTTTTTTGTTTTTATTTTTTTATAATGTGGCATTAAAAATACATACAACCATAAATTTTTACTTTTTTATCACCAACCCCTGCTTTTTAGAAATTATTTACATGGCAAATCAACGTTTGCCGGGTCAGCTAGTATACTTTATATATGTATGTTGCACAGTCGACGCATGTTATTACGAGCATTCGGAAAATCATAGACTGAAAACGCACAAATATGCTCGTTTAAATGCTGAAAACTCACTCTAACTACTAAGCCGCTGGGCGGATATTGATATTTTTTTTTTGGTATTCAAGCGGGTCTATCGTGTTCTAGAAATATTTTTCTTTACTATTTGAAGCCATTGTTCAGGGCAGGACAGCGCCTGTCCTCTAGTAATAATATTTAATACTAGTAATATTCAGGGAATTTGTGGCATCAGTGTAGTTCGTACAATTCAGACAGTTGTCACCTTGATCTGCCCTTGACGCCGCTGACTCTGAAGTACCTACTGGAAACGTCGGGATAACATAATGAAAAACCACGTTTTAATCCGTTTTCATTTCGAAGTAACGAGCCCGTCAAAATTAAAATACCCTCAATAATTGCACATAATTACGGTTGTAACTTTGTAAGGTATTAAAGCTCTAGTGGAATCTGTGCGGATATCCGTTTATTACTTGGAATCGTGAGCGGTGTCTTTGATTTAATGATTTGGAGGTATTATCATCGAGGATTTGGTATCTGATAATTTAATCAATCCGACTTATTTATGTAATAGTACTTTATTTATCACCAAAAGACTCCCAAATCATTGGTATGGTGTTAATTTTTGCTTTATAACTAGGGAGCCCGACAGACGTTGTCCTGTTAGAACGTTGGCTTCAAAAAATTGTTTCTAGATTTTAATATACCTACTATTTCCCCATTTCTGTTATTTAGATTTGCAGTGGACATTAAATATTATGAATAAGCGTGCGTGACGTGAGCTGTCAATTGCGGAAGATGACGGAGTTCCGAACCTAATTTTTTTTTAAATACATTTTGTGCATATATTTTTTCCTGATTTTACCCGATATTTTAATAGTTAATTATTCTGTTATTCGGGACATAGAAGAATTCAGCAAATAAGATATCATTAAAATCGGTGCAGATGTTCTTGAGTTAAATGGTAACTAATACGACTTTGTTTTAGATAGAAGATGCAACGATATTCGATATTATTCTTTCATTTATCATAAACGAGGAGACTTGTATTGCCAAAGGTAAATTTTCTTACTCAAGCACCATATTATTATTACTCAACCCCACCCGAGTAAATCTCCCCATTTAGTGTTTGTTAGATGACTGTCAAGTCTTTAATATGAATGTTCTCGAGGCCTGGGAAAGCTATTACGTCTTCATTTGCTCATACGTCTTTATAATACACAATCATTAGGCAAAATACACGATGCTGATATTTAGCCTACCATTTGTCAAAAACTGTACTGGAGCGTGACTTTCGCGTGTGACTCAATTCAAATTCTTTAACTTCCATACATAGTAAGTACCATACCATACATACGTGTGATTTGAAGTTGGGAAGATATTAAGCGGAACTTGCCAAGTGCCAATACTTTCAGCTATTTATTTGTAGAGTATACCTACGCACTTATACAATATTTTTTTTGTGTTTTCGTAAATACATATTCTGAAATAATCCTATGGCAAAATCTTTCATAAGTTTTGGCAATTTTTAAGATTTTCCCGATTTTACGGATTGTGTCGTTCTGTGTGCCATCATGGCGATGACAATGCAGTTTTATGGCTTCATTCCGCTGGTCTGTTGATGGAGCGGGAAGATAGGAAAAACATCCCACATCTTGACAAGACTCTATTTAAAAAAATTTTTTTTTCACAGAGCACAGACAGTGGTATAAGACCAAATAACTAATTTAATATATTAAACTTCTTGCGTTCGTATTCGGACAGCGAATGCAACATCTCCAAGAGTATGGAAGCGCCTCGATTATTGACAACCATGTAAATTGCGTGATTAGAGGCAATATATGGCTGCTACCTAATGGATAACCGATTAAAAGTAATCTACCTCCTCAGATTTATCATTGTCATCATTTTTACATTTAAAAAGTTACCTTGTAAAGGAATAAATGATTTACAAAAGTTGCTTGTATCCGTTCGGGTATTAAGTATTCCCAACTGAACAACGTATTTAACAAAGAAACGTGAGAATTCATTATAACACAAAGAACTGAGATTATTAACAATTTACATGGTGATTAAGTGCAAATTATGGAAAATTACATACGTGTCATGATATACTATCGATATTATGTTATTGCTGACTGGTGTATTGAGTTGAAAGCATAGACAATATTTCTATACTCTGTGGTTGAAAGATTTTAGCTGATTTTTTTTATAACAGAGCGGATAACCGAGCTGTCGGGTAAGTATTCACCACCGAAAATGGACATCGCGATCCAAAAATCTCAGATGCGTTGTCGGTTTTTAAAAACTTATAGACGAGGACGTAGTCAAATGAGAGATTTTAAAAAAGGAGGTTTGTCTCGCATAAATATAAACATATTTTTTTAAATATACCAATTGCACCGAGAGTTCGGGGATAACAAGGGACTGTAGGATGGTTGTGTCCCAACTCTCAATACAAAAAATCAGTCAGTGATGCGCTGTCGACCTGCTTTTTCCTTCGAGCATTAAAATGAATTGTAAACCTATAAAAATACACTGTTTCGGCTTTTATCTATGAATTTTCGTAAAAATGTCTTTAAAAGTTTCCAAATCCTGTTGATGACCGACATAAAAAAAATTCTATACCTATCGGTCTCCTTCAAAGTAAGTAGTAAATGTGAACATAAACCCCGCTGACACTTCACTTTCATTAGATAACAAAGTAATTGTAACAATATCTAAACAGTTTATAGCATCGCTTCATATTTCTTTTACAATAATTCTCATACTTTTCGCATTGTCTTGAAGTTTCTCCACAATTTTGCTGTGCCATTGATTTCTTTTAAAGGAATGCACGTTAAAGGAATATTAGAAGGGGTAGTGCTTGTAGGTATAAGAAATATTTTACAAATATTTGTGGAAGGTGACAATCACTTCGGGGTCACCAATGAGGAGAAAGGAAGGTGTGGTGTTCCTCCAACCTAACGGGAGGATCCTCGACTAGTCGAACCACTGTCTAATATCTATCTCTAATAATAATCTATTGAATATGTTATTACATACACATACAAGTCATGTTATAAATTAGCGATATTATTTATATATTTTTTACTTTATCTTTTATCGTCAAAACAACCTTTTTTATGGAAATACTTTTTGAGTGGAATAGTTCCAAATTTTTTTCAATATTCTTAGTCCATACTTATAGGAACAAAACTACCTATCTAAAGGGCTTGACGGGCTCGTTGGCGCGTTCGGTAGAATACCTGCCGTGCGCATCGATGGGTCGTGGATTCGAATCCCACCGGGACCACATGTTTATTATTTTCTGTAAGCATTTTTTCCCCACGTCTGGTAACTTCGAGCATTACCGGTGGGAGGAATATCGATATTCCGACCGTGTAACGAACCACCGTTCATAGATGGAATTACCGTGAAGCGTTTGTTAATGTTCGTTCCATATTTATGTAATTCTTGCAGATAATGATACCGAATAACCCGCCTAACTTTGAACATCGTTCACAAAAAATAAGTTTTCGAACTGAAAAACATGTTATCAAATTAAAATAAAGTCTAAGTTATTCTAAGACAATCTACATTTTACAGAGCAGGCTGGTCACAAATGTCTAAGATGCGTTGTCGGCCTTTTATAAATGAAATAATATTATATTAGTGAAATAATTATCCTGGGATATCTATATATCTAAATAGGAGTCAGTTTCCATAAAACTTGCATAAAAGCTATTATTGTTAAGCATATTTTGTTCAACTCCTGCGCATAGCACGTCGCCGGCGAAGCGCGAAATGACGCTTTGTGCTCAAACCCCGCTTCTAATTAATTGTCTTTTAAGATTTCAATCTAAGAATATAAAATATAAGACGCATAATATGCCAGAGAATGAGTATGATTAATTTGTTTTGTTTTTCATAAAACAATTTATGCAACAGAAGTAGGTATTTTATATAATTTATTGGTTTATCGAGAATTGAACCCAGGACATCTCGACTCACGCAACGGATAGAACACTAAAACGAAGGTTGCGGAGTAATTTTTTTATGTCAATCGTCGAGGGACGAGCGTAACGCTTATTATTATAGGTAGGTACCTCAACCACAGACTATCGCTAGATTTCTTTTTATTAAAGTAGTTCTTTTAAAGTGAAGGATATTCGATTTCTTATATAAATATCTATCTACCTTGATCTTCTTGTATCCTTTGGAGATCGTGAAACGCCTGCTATTCTCATTTCCCTAAGATATAAAGATACATACATATACCTACATCACACCTCTTTCCCATTGAAAGTAGGCACTTTCGCTTCTTCCACTTTCATCATTGACATAGTATTAATCACAGAACAGAAAATGGTATTAATGTTGATATGGTATTAACGCTCGTCGGTTTATAGTACTTTTGACCTGGCCCTTTTGGAGAACATCTCCGATTTGATCAAGGTACGTTCGCCTAAGTCGACCACTCTTGAGTCTTCTACTCACACCAACTTCATAAATCTAAACGACAATACGATATGACTAAGAAAACTTCCTTTCGTATAAACCAGGACGAATTGTATGTCGGTGACAGATTTTTGTTCAATTAAGGAAGTAAAAACGTTTGTTAAACTAGAGGTGTTCAATACCGAGCCTGTTCACAGAAGATTAGGCGTGAAACAGCCGAGTCTTCTCGTATATAAAAAGATTTGCGTGTCTATCACTAATCTATCTTCCTGTCATGTTACTGTTTAGTAATGGCGTTAAAATACCAGAAACCTCGTTATTGTGAACGGGGCAATATTAATTTATATTGATTTATTGTTTGCTAGTTACTTTTAATATTGTCTTTTATTAACGCGACTATCACACATTTAAATACAATAACTTTTAACGGTAATTATTATTGTTTACCGTGATTCGAAACGTCAGGATAAATCATAATTTGTGTTTTAACCCGGTAAAAAATATTTTATTTATTTTTTACTTTTCTTCTTAATTGGTTATTTTTATAAAATAGGTTGTATTTGGCCATCATACAACGCGACGGTAGAAGGTTTCACTACGCTATTGTGGAATGAGTTGTCGCCAGCAATTTTTCCGAACCGGTACGGCTTGGGGACCTTCAAGAAGAGAGCCTATTCCTACCTTAAAGGCCGGCAACGCATTTGTTGTTGCAGATGTTCATGGGCGGCGGTGTTCACTTTCCATCAGGTGAGCCGTAGGCTCGTTTGCCCCCTATATTATAAAAAAAAAAGGTCTGTAACGATATTGGCAATTGCCAATTATAGTTCCACTTGTCCTTGTGAGTTCATATTAGCTGCCCGCAACTTCGTTTAATCCTAACTCTCGAGGAATCTCATACTCTCAAATAGTAAAAAAGTACTCGAGACTTAACAGACTTAGTGTAGTATTTTCTTGACATAACCATTTAAAAATATGCGCTTTCAATTATTGTATTACTAAACAACCTGAGTTGTTTTAAAACTAAACTACTTGTTCCATAATTCAAAACGGTCTTTTCACTTCAGTGACTAATGGATTTTAATAATTTTCAATACTTTCAAAGAGATTACAGCGTAACACAACGTCTTTTTTTAGAAGTCTATAATTTTAAAAATAATTATTTTGTGACGCGTATTTTCATGATCTATTGAGATGAGCTAAATTAATGACTGTGGAACGAAATTAAGTGTGAAATTAAGAAACTAATTATACCTTCATATAATATTTACTCGTACATTGGTTTTGACAGAACATTAAAATCACGGTAACGCGTTCTGGGGGGTGAGCACGAACAAGTATCGAAAGAGTATTCGAATCGTCGAACTGTCATTTGTATGAAATTTTTCATACAACTGACAGTTTCACGATTCGATTACTTTGTCGATAGTCGTTCGTGCTAGGTCCCCTGTTCTTATTGAATAAGAAAATAATTTCTCGGTCTGATCTCGGTAGTATTTATCCGATTTCAGATAAGACATTCAAAATGATTTTATACAAAACCTACTGTTCCCCCTCTTTAATCAACCCCTCCCCATTTCTGGTAAAAAAATTAATGGTCAGAAATTTTGATTCTACTGTTTTATTATTTACTTATATATAAACATCTATGTATGTGCAGGATATATATAGAAATAAAGATAAAATGTATAGATGTGGATATAGTATGCAATGATAACATTCTCTCCCAATATATGTATGTATGTATCAGCCAGCCAGACTCAGCCATCTCGTGTTTGTCACAGTCTGCGCCAATCACATTACAACAGCTGACACTGCGCATGTGGCCGGTAGGAATCGGGTCGACTGTTTATTGGAAATATAAGAATTATCGTGTTTGTAAAGTAATTTATGTATAAGAATATTTAAGCAGGCATCTAATGTATTTCTAAGCCTTGCTTATAACTTTATTAGTAAAATTTGGAAGAATTTCCCGTGGAAAAATTCTTAAGTTGAATTGTGTTATAGCATTAGATTATTACAATATGTCAAATTTCACAGAAAAGTATCTATTATGAAACCAAAAATAATAACAGAAAAAAAATTATGATTTGTCCATCAAATACTGCTACCGCTATAGGTGGCTTAATTTAAAAAAAATAAGTGCTCGCAAATCCCAAACCTTTTTTAATTAGTTACTTTTAGCTTTTTTATGTACTGCTAAACAGAAAAGTTAAAAAAGCGACTCGCGGGCAAGGTTTTATAACTTTTGTCCATGTTAATTCCGCCACTTTCCAGATTTTGTTGAGGGAGGAACAGAAATAACAATTGGAAAGGTTTAGTTTAGTTAAAAATAAATAAGTCGGCAATCATCACATGCTGTCATATTATCTAAATTCAACAATCAAATAAGCCTTTGCGACAATTCAATCTCGAACAACGCGCGGCTTCACACGCCTCTCGGTTTTCTATCGGTTACACTTAGGAGAATGCTCATTGGAGCTACATAACCTCATCCCTTCGTCTCCATTCCACTCTCGCACATCCAGACTATCGGCAGGACTACATCCATTTGTTGTGGATATTACCCGAATCCGCACAGTTCGCTTCGCATCCTCATTCCTAAATAAAACTGCGAAAGAATGGAACTCCCTACCGGCTTCTGTCTTTCCGGACCACTATAACTTGGGTATCTTTAAGGCCAGGGTGAATATGCTTCTTCTAGACATACGTGGCCCTTCTTAGATCGCATCACCACTTACCAACATGCATAAAAAAGCCTTTGATCGTATAGTAATTATTGAAATAGGTATGTTTTTATACTAGGAAGACCGAAGAACACCTATTTGGATTTTTTGTTCTATCCTAGAAATAATTTTTGTACTCAGCATATATAATTTAGACGAACTTAAAGAATTTTAGTGCGAAAAGCAACTTGAAATGCCACAGAACTCGTTAACTAGATACATTAACTCATTAGTCATATCCGGTAAAGACTTGTTCTATTCTAGAACCTATTCCAGTGTATTAATAATGAATAGCTTATAATTTAGGTTACCTTTACTTTACTAACCGCATGTGGGCTTCAGTGATAGTATTGCGTTTATTTCCTGAATTCCCGAGTTCGATTGCCAGGAAGAAAGATAGGCTTCGCACGGGTGCAATGTAGATGTACATTCTACACAATGAAAAAAAAACTCGCTGATAATGTAACTTTCTATTGGTGAAATAATTTTTAAAATCGGTCGCGCAGTTTTTGAGCTAAACAAATAAACAAACAAAAAAATATTTCCTCTTTATAATATTAGTATAGATTAATTTACCATTTTTTATAAATGACTTGAATACTAAGCATTCAATCGAATAATGATTTATCACCTAAAACCAATAAAATTATCTTAAATTTGAATGCACCTAAGAGATGAGGCCCACGCTTCTCGGTAATAATTAGATAACCACTCATTACCAAAAATGAATCTACCCAAACCTTGTTTGCCCTTTATCATCATACCAAAATTAATCAAACTGATTTTTTTTTATAATAATTGTAATTACCAAAAGTTTTGAGATTCTCGGAAAATGAGTGATCCGAATTGTTGTTGATGTCTTTCGTTAATAACTCCCTTTCTTTTTCTCTTTTCCCGATTCTATTTTTCGACTATAGTATATTTTAGGATGATTGCATTCAGTAAAATAGAAGTAAATGTATAGGTTTGATATAAGCGATACGACATTACAGTCGCAGATTTACCAGCGGGTTGAGTAGGTTTGTGCCTAGGGAACGATTTTTAGCTGTATTATAGAAATCAAAAAGATTTCTGTAAGATGGTTTTCTGATATCTTACAGAGTCTACGAGCATTTTGTTGAAGACATTTCACTCTTCCATTTTATTTTAGAATATTTTGGAACTGATAGTTGTAGAAATAAGGACAACAAACATTTAACAGGCTATACTTTGAAAATGTGCAATTCCGTCACTGCGACATTTTGATCTAGTAAAATGACCTTGAATTTTGTAGCCAAGTATTATCAATATCTTCAATTCTTTTTTTATGTTAAATATCGGCAGACGAGTATGAGGTTCACTTGATGGTAGGTGATCTTCAGCCACAGAACATCAGTCAATGATGCGCTATCGACCTACTTTTTACTTTGAGTGTTTTTCCATCTAACAGTGGATCGTTACCCGATCGGTATTCGAACCCACGACCCATCGATGCACACGACAGGTGTTCTACCGCGCCAACGTCATATCTCGGATGACGTCGCAGGTTTAAGCTAGTATTCAATAAATCAAAAGCGCAAAAAAGAAAACAGTTAAAGATGATGCCACTGCGAATCAGCACGCAATGTTTCCTCGTGCGGTAAAATTTTATCTTTCAGTTCTAAAAAATTAAGTGCATGTCAGCATAATGTGGGAATCGACGCTTGACCGTTCGCAGCTGAATGCAGAGCTCACTCCTCTTATTCACTGGTATCTAGAACTCAATCGAATTATCTATTCAATGATTTCACGCGATATCGATGTAAACAATGTACGATACAAGATTCTTATTTTAAATTTTATAACGCGAGTTATCCACATCCGGTAAAGTCAAAAACAACCGGAAGGAAGATAACAAGTGTCAAGTTGTCATCTATTCAAGTTATCTATATACCAAGTATAATCTATACTGGTTTATCGATGCATAATTTGAATAAAACTAAGAAAAAAGTTTTTCATATTATTAATTAATTATTATTGAGCGTTAAATATGGTAATCAATACGATAATACTTAATGTATTTTTTTTGTAGAGTTTTTAATAAAGTTAGCTTGGAAACGGTGACGATTGAAAAGTTCATAAATAAAAAAGTTAAATAAAATTTTCTTTGAATATTGACTTTGACTTTTAAAACTGATAACCTTAATCTACATGTATGTACAATATATTATATAAACAAAAAATCTAGATAATTGCTATAAATGTTTATCCGCACATCACTTCAAAAAGGTTGCATATTTGTTTTTTTTTTTTTATGTCAGATATCGACAGACGAGCATGAGGTTCACTAGATGGTAGGTGATACCTCAGCCACAGAACATTACGCAATGATGCGCTGTCGACCTAATTTTTACTTCGAGCATTCGGAAATCCATAGACTGAAACCGAAACGCGCAATATGCACTTCACGGTTTTTCCATCTATGAACGGTGGTTCGTTACCCGGTCGGAATTTAGATATTCCTCCCACCCGATTAATGCCCGAAGTGCTTACACATGCTTACAGAAAATTATAAACATGTTGCTCCCGGTGGGGTTCGAACCCACGACCCATCGATGCGCACGGCAGGTGTTCTACCGAACGCGCCAACGAGCCCGTCAAAATTGTCAAGACAAAATTTGTATGTAAGAAAATATTTGAAAATTCGTAGGGAAAATATTGAGTTTAAATATCTCCTTAGAAAAGCAATTACCTATTGCCATCTTATTTCATTTCTTAGTAAATAGGGAAGATTAGGTCTCATTTTCATTAGTATAGTCGTGCGAAGCCGGTTCGGGCAGCTAGTTAATTATAAATATGCAATAACTTAAACATCAAAATAAAAAAATAAGTTAAAAGATTAACCAGCTCTCAGAGGTCACCGTTATACTTTGCTTTTATTGGCAAATTTTTACTTATAAAAAATATCAAAAAGCCTTGTGTTGTTCAGAGCAAGTTTCTTTATAAGGGTGGGTCTTAGGATTAAAGTGTAGGCGTTAATTTTGGTTTGAAGTGAAGTGATTTAAAATACTTTCCGACAACCAATTAACATATTTACGAGTTAATATTAATTCCCCTCTACATATTCATTACGATATTGTGTTTTATACGGGGAATGAACTTGTTGACGCATTTCAACAAAAAAACTTGTCGCAAATTCAGCTACCAATGACAGCCACAAGGTGCTTATGATATCTCATACATTTTATATAGCATCGACGCCCACTGAGCTGCCACAAGCTGCTACGAACACAGGCACCGTATACTCCGCGCCCACTTCAGTCTTGCAATATGCAGTGCACATTATGCACTTACGTCTAGTGGCCTAATGTGACACAGTACCTACTTACTGTATTGGTAATTTATTGTTGACACGATACTCTTAACACAATTTCCTTAAAGTATCATATTTGCAGAGGTCCTAAGATATCTACATCAATACATAGGTACATATAATAAAACTGTAGTGGTCGAAAGTCTCTACATAGAAAAAAAAACGCTTAAAACCGAGTCAGGGGAATGTAAGAAGAGAAATAGAACTGTCTGTTTGTACGGGCTGTTCTCAGAAACTGGTGGACTGATTTATATGAAATTTTGCAAGGTACCACCTTATATTCCCGGTCTACATCTAATATACTTTTCATCCCGGAAAATTAAAGAGTTCCCAACATATAGGCTTTGTTTCATCGAAATCGGTTGTCGAAAAGTTATGAAGCCCACGCGAACGAAGTCGCGGGCATCAGCTAGTATTAAATATAGTTATTTACCCTGGGAGCATACTATATTCTAGTGTAATATGACGAGATATTTATAATTATTGATTTGTATGTGAGAAGTATTTCACCTGTGTCCAAAAAAGGCGATCAATAGAGCTTCAATGGAATTGGCGTTACATACATAGTACATACATAGGTATAATAAGCTCACCAACTTAGGGTTGTCAAATAGGAAGGCAGCGGACAAAAAGCCAGTGTGGTCTGAGAAAAATAATAATATGAATAAACCGCGTTTTAGTATAGAGTAAAATTCTTTGTAAATGAATTTACTCATTTACAAATATTCATATTTTAATCTGAAAACTAAATCATATGAAAATATAATATCTATAATATCCTATATGGCAATTTTTTTTTTTGGGAATATTTTTTTTTAAATAATGATGTCGGCTAAGTATTTTCAGAGATTTCTTTCTAATAAACAAACATACTATAATCATCTATTGTATCTGTCAAACATAACTTATGAGAAACACATAATAAGTGTTCATCTCACCTCAGCCGAATAAAATGTGATAAAAACTAAGCATCGCGAGCCCTATTATCAAGCACGTAGTCGCATTTTACTTCCTTACCGGGAGACAGGAAGCGACGGAAAGCTCTGGCAAGTTTTATCAACGAGTGTACAGTTACATTTGAAAACCTTTTGTTATGCTGATGTCTTGACGTGATGGAATTTTGTGACTTCCGGTGTAAATTGGCATTTTTTTTAAATATATTCACCAGTGCGAAGCCATGTTGCTAGAACGTAGTAGTAGGTGTACTATACACAAAATTACCTGTTACTCGCTGATAATGTAGATTTCTATTGGTGAAAGAATTTAAAATCGGTCGAGTAGTTTTTGAGTTAAATCGTAACATTAAAAGGCAGGCAACGCATCTGCAAGTCCTCTGGTGTTGCAGATGTTCATGGGCGGCGGTGTTCACTTTCCATCAGGTGAGACGCAAGCTCGTTTGCTCCCTATATTATAAAAATTATTTTTAAACAAAAAACAAAAACCGACTTCAAAACTACAAACTTGCACTAAAAAGTAAAAAATAATATTTTAATTACTTCAAAGCATTATTTTTGAAATCGTTGATTGATGGGTCATTGATTGACCTACCATAAACTGAGCCACGCTCGTCTGACGATATTTCACGAAAAAATATTCAAGTAAACACGCTCTAAATAGTTCTAAAGTCTCTAATATACATAATTTTATGGGATTTTAACGGCTTACAGCGCTCCCTCAGGAGTCAGGAAGACACGTGTAGACGCCGGCTATCATTACTGTAATTACTCAGTTTTATCGCCTTTTTACAGTTTTCGACATGATTGTACACGCAGACATAGCACGAATTATGGAACTCTGAAATGGTCGTAATTTTTTTTAATTATGTGACACAAGTCTACGATATCCGCTTTGAATAGAATAGAATAATAATTATGTTCATAATAACACAAGGTAATGTATATAGTATGCCTATTATTTATACTAATTATATATATATATTTTTTTATAAAAAGTATACCACATCATATTAATATATTATATAATACAATTTTCTACATTTTAAGTTACAATTGTTTGTTGTAAAACATAGGTACATAAGAATTATAGAATAAGGGACGGCAATATTAATATTCTGTAAGAGGTTACTACATTGTATTTGACCGTTTAAAAGTTTGTATAGGAACATCACGCCGGCAAGAGATCTCCGATTGAGCAGTAAAATCATTTTCCTGAGGCGCTGTTGGTACGGGTGTCTATGATAGAATCCAGTACTAATGTATGCAAGGTGTCATGTGAATACTATTTGGATATTCTCAAATTCATGTCAAGTCATGTTGACTTGGTTTGGGCACGTAGAAAGGATTGATGAAAGTAGGGAAACGAAAAAGATTTATGAAGCTGGTGTGAGTGGAAGAGTCGGGAGTGGTCGACCTATGCGAACATACTAAGGAACATACATCGATCAGATCGGAGACGTTCTTTAAAAGGGCTAGGTGAAAAGTACTAGAAACCGAACTCAATGCAAGCAATATCGAAATAAAAAAATTTACATAAAAATGATTAAGTACATGCTAGATTTATTATTTAAAAAGTAAACAATCGAGTCATTTCAAATCTTTTAAATAAATATTTACCTGCTCAGCGACACGTAAATGGGCAGCGTCGCCATCTTTGTAAGACTGAAACAATGAAAACAAAGTCAATATAAAATTAACCCAAAGCAATCTCTCTACCCACGCGCAAACCAAACACCCTCACAAATGAAAAATGTACTGCATCGTTGACGACCGCGACATACTAATTAGTAATTACTAACATGAATCACATGAAGATGTGAGCCTCATATCTGTCGATATCTCAATAAACAAGTGAATGTGCACACAACTGAGGTAAAACTTCTTTCGCACAATCAATTTTTTTTACGGGTCACGGGTTTATTTCATTCACCATTTCATTATTTTCACTATGTATACTAAATAGGAAAGATTTGTTTGTTTGTTTGTTTGTAACGATTTAACTCAAAAACAACTCTAATAGTAATAATTATAAAAATTCTTTCATCAATAGAAAGCTACACTATTTTTTTGTATACATATAGTACGTCTACATTGCACCCGTGCGAAGCCGTGGCGTGTTGCTAGTATTGAAATAAAAATAAAATACGAAATACCCTTAAAAAATTGACTTCGAAATTACTGCTTGAATTCGCCTCTATTGCCAAACCAAGCTACTTTCCCAAAAAAATATTATTTAGTGGATGCCTTCGGGCTGAAAGATACGACATGTTATAGTCAATCTGGCAGTTGCATGAGAAAAAAATGAAATTTCGTACATATAAAAGATCGACGATATGTCGCGAGTAACAAGTTGCGAGAAAGTACGGATAGTTTCAGTTTTTTAATAAGTTGTTCAATTGTTCATGTTGGGCCCTCAGAACATGCAGCAACTTAGGCTTAGTAACAGGTTACCACTGTGGCGCCCCTGAGGACAATGCCGTGCACACCCTTGCGGAATGTCCGGCGTGGACTACGGAGCGCCATGACCTGATGTCAGTCGTGGGTACAGACCTCTCACTATCTAATATCGTAAGAAAGATGCTAGACAGTGAAGAGGCATGTAGGGCAGCGGTCTCCTTCTGCGAGCGCATTATGCTGCAGAAGGAGATTGCTGAACGAGAGCGGGAGAGGGTCGCCGTAGATCCTCTGAGGGCGGAGAGACGGGGCGGGAGGAGAAGAAGGCGGTATGCGCACCTTCTCGTCCCCCCTCATAACATCCGTCCTCAACCGCAAATACCGCTGGGACCCCTGGAGATATGCTCTGCGAACCCAGGGATCCCGTAAAGGCGGAAAGTGGGCCGTGGTGTTTTTAGTGGGTGACCGAAAACCGATCTTGTCTCCGAGGAAGCTTAAACGGCCTCGGAGCAGACGCGACGGAACCCCACACTCCCCGCGCCTATGAACCGCCCAGCGTCGGGGGTGTGTCAACACATTTTCACCACAATAAAAAAAAAAGGCTTAGTAACAGGTTACTCAGTATCAGATACTAAAGATCCAATTACACAATGCAAGTTACTTGACGGTTGTATACAATTAAATCGTAGCAATAAATCACCTGCATGGTCTAAAAATATCTTGGTTGTCTATTATTGCATTCAATTATTGCTCTTGTATGTACAAGAAAATGACATCATGTAATCATTGACCTTTAGATAATTTGAATTAGACACAGCAGGTGCGGTTGATATTTGGTAAATAGAAATAGACGAAAAATAGTCAAGGGTAGTCTTTATTTTAAAGAATATATAAGTAAATAAAATCACTCATAAAAACGGTTTTTTACTTTAGGTATTTGGACATTAAAAGACTAAAACCGAAACGCTCAATACGCACTTCAAGGTTTTGCCATCTTATGACCGGTTAATTATTATAATTACCCGATCGGAAATTCAACATTCCTCCTACCCTTTTAATCAGACCTACGGAAAACATGTTCACAGAAAATTATAAAAATCATCCCGGCGGGATTCGAACCCGCGACCCATCTGAACGCAAGGTAGGTACAAACCAAAGCGCCAACGTCGTCCTTTGGAATTACGATTGTGGAACCTTTTAAATGTTTCATTAAAATAAATAGCCAAGATGTTTGCACAGCACACTTTAAATGAAATAGGGTGCAAATATAAGGGGTGGAATATATTGATCGGCCTATATATAATCAATTTGGACGAATACTATTTAATTGGGGCGCTCCTAGAATGAGTCATTGCTTTGATATACAAGGCCAGCAAAAATTATAATAGCCAGACTATTTATTTTTATTTTTTTAATGCCAAAGGTTAATACTACTCTATGGTTCCATGCTTCTAGTTCTGGTAAAAAGATAAAACATTTATTTATTTTTCATTGTTTTTGCTTAAAAATAAGTCTTTTATATATTATTATTCTTGGATTAATTATGTCTAATTAATCTAAGTGCCTTTGATTATTTATAAATAATCTAAGCTAAGTACTTTAAAAAACTATCAATTTATAAAATAATATTGACATTATGTACTATTTAAAATGTTACCATTCATAAAAATAATTCCAAAAGAACAAACAAAACTATAATATTGTCTTTTATTAACGCGAGTATCACACATTTAAATAAAATACTGTATACCGGATTAAAACGCGATTTATTGTTTAAATTATTTATCCCGACGTTTCGGATGCTTTTCAGCAACCGTGGTCGCGGGAGACTGAAAGATGACAGTTGTCTTATATTTGAAATGTCACAAAGTTGCCATATTTAATTCAATTAAATTAAAAAATAATCTTTTAATTTAGGTAAGACAATGTACATCGATGAACGTCAATAAAAAATAATACATATTAAATTACTAATATTTATAATTTAATCCGGTATACAGTATTTTATTTAAACAAACAAAACTTCTTACAAGGTTTTTCTCAGACTCATTTCGATTTTCGAGTATTTTCGAGGCCACATAGTTATTGGTGATAATAGCAAATTTTACTTTATCATTTTATATGTCTATTTATTATAAAATATTTAAGTAATATACGTATAAATAAGAGAACTATAACATACAAAATGAATGCGTGACCTTTTGTGAATGTCTTAAACAGTCTTTCAAGAAGCTTGGCTTAAGAACATGTACGAGAATCTCAATCAAGCAGTGTAACTTTTTTCTTTAGATATTAATTATTCAGTACTTACTCAAATATCGACCCGAACAAAAAAATAAAAATCCTTTATCACTTTACAAAAACTTCAAATATCGACTTTGCCGCGTTTTTAAATGTCAGTTGTCATTTAAAAGGCGCGAAAGCATTCGTCTACGTCACACGCGCGCTCGTCCCACACTCCATTCATTGTACAAACTCCGCTGTTATGGGTTTATTTTAATGGAACTTTGCATGGGGTAATTTGGGGTAGCTAACATGTGAATTATCCGATCCGCGCATGCGTGGTGGTCTCGCTTATTACTTGCCAGTACGCAAATAAGCGGGTGTGTTGTCTTCAAATACTAATGCGTGGGGTAGTGACATTGAGAAAGCGTTTAGTAATTTTATACGTATACATTGAAAAAGAGCGAAAAACCTAAGAGGGGTATATTTCCTCAGTCACAGGACATACAAATACAACCTTGAAATTTTCGAAATGGTATCTTGTGTTAATTTATTTTTACAGATAATATTATTTATGATCTTATTGAAAGTAATTGAGTTAGTAAAATTATTACACACAAATGCAATTCAAAGAGGAGGCGGTTTTATAGTTATTAGATAAGGTAAATGGATAAGTTTCTTGGTCTTAAAAAGTGTTGGGCTATTGTTGAAGTGATCCTGATCTATCCAAGATAATATAATTAAATAATTATAATTAATCCAAGGTAAGATAATTACCTAAATTACATAAAATATTAGTTATTTACGTTAGTTGAAGGAAATGAGGCAAGTTTCTAGGCTACTACATAAAGGTGGGTAATACACAGTAGTTCATATATTGAAGTGTTGCGTAAAAATGCGTATTGGGCTTCAGTAAATAAAATTTGATACTATTACTACATAGGCCTTATTTATTGATATTCTATGTATCGAGCAACACCGGATGAACCGTTTTACAGAAAAAATATTACATTCATTATCAATAACTTAATCCTTTCACGCGCAACCACAGGTCTAAAACATTTCTAAAACATTAATAGGGTACCATACGCGTTCCCGGTCATTAATATTCATACAACGACCCAGGTGATATCTTTAGGAGCATGGCAACACAGTTCAGTCAGCACCGCCATAGTCTGCGTCGCGCTCGGCTAAGCATATATCCTGTGGCCAGGCGTAAGGTTGGGATTTTTCGATAAAAACACATCAGTTTAACTTTGTAAACAATAGAATAAGTATTGCCTATTCAGGTACCTAAAGAAATCTTTTGAATAATGAATTTAATTACTGCTTTATCCATACGGGCTCATCGGAATGATACTTATGCGCCGGGTTTGACTTTGTTCATATATTTTTCTTCACATTTGAACGCTTCAAGCCTTAGTGGAATAGCAATTTTTTATAGTAGAGGGGGCAAACGAGAATGGATAGCTACATCACCTGATGAAAAGCAAACACCGCCGCCAATTATCATCTGCAACACCTGTCTCTGATACCTTTATTACTACCGAATACATACGCTCTTTTCTTGAAGATCTCCAAGTCATATCGGAAATAAAATAAATATCAAAATTCCATCTAGTTAAGGGTCAGCGTTCATAGATGAAAAAGCCATGAAGCTTACTAAGATGCTTGTTTTTATTCTTAGAGCCCCTAATGGCGCGATTCAACTGAACATCGGTTTTAAATGTCTACTTAAAGCTTTGACCAGGGTTTTTTCATAAGGCAGCCCATAATGTGAGCTTCACGCTAGTCTGTCGACACTTTTTTTTTTCGCTATATAGTAATCATACCTGACCACCGCGCCAATTCTTCACCCTACAATAATGTAAAGAGTTTTTATCGACGTCGCGTGTCGTTCCCGTGATTGAACATTAAACAAATCACATTAATAAACATATTCTTGTTATCCTCCACTTACGCGGTCAAAGGTATCAAGTAAATACCAATGACCGAACACGTGCCAAGAAAAACGTGCGCGTAAGTTCAGTCTCGAAGTTATTAAAAACTTAAGTGCCAAGTTTTTATTGCAAGTGCACTCACGTAGAAAACTCAATCACGTGGCTCAATTATGTGATCTACCGAGCACTGGAGGGTTCCGGGTCCGAATCCAAGAGCAACAAGTTAAAAAATATTTAACCCGGGAAGGGCATTGATAACCAATATTCAGTGAAACGGACACGTAAATATATTGTGAGTGAATTAACATTTCTACTAAACCTGAAAGTCTATTTAAATAATCATATAGGTCTGTTGCGCCGTTTTGCTGTGATATACGAATAAACAAACACGCTTTCGTATATGTTATAACACAAAGTGATGAATAGTGCATCTGTCACGTATCACTGGATCGCGCTGTTGATCTTTTTATTACCTCATGACGTTTTCATCATAATAAATTTTAATATCGCTCCTAGAAAATCGCCAAACGTATGTCAATGTTAATACCTTAATATAATTATAGGACATATACATATATATGTAATTCTAGAAATAATCTTCGTCCTGCGTCTAAAATTGAAGTATGTACTCAAGAGATATATACCTACGTTTTGTTGCTGCAAACAAAACACATATATATCTTGTTGCAGGTACTTTAAAAGTTTAAAGCATTTTCTACAATTAGATAAAAAAAAGTAAAGCAATTAGGTATACACCGTTTATTTAATGATCATTAAAAGGATCAATTTTTGTTTATTAAGTACTAAATTAATCTAAGAAAAACTAATCGGATATCCCTATTAGTACTGTCGGATTTGAAAATCGATTTTGGATTTTTGTATGGTTAAAAAAGATATTTCTGATTTTTAACATACTTACAATAAACATAAGGGTAATTTATTTCCGTGTAAAATGTTTAGTAGTATTTTTAAATAAAGTATCTTTAAAAATAAGTAGCAATATATTTTGTTTTTAAAAAGGCTCAGAATACACTTCCGACAATTTTAACAGAGATAGGCGAAATGTTACAGCAATATAAAAGGTTTTTAAATATCTTCGACGCGAGTGTGGCAACCTTCCGGGTGACCAGTGACGCAGTCTTCGTTTGCGCAATAGCATTCTTTAGGAGGATCTAAAATAACAGTGAAAATTAGATGAAAAGAGCATTAATTGTATACGACATCTTATGACATATTTCTCTTATCATTTATACATTTGTCTAAACTATTATGTAGAACTAGCGACCCGCCCCAGCTTCGCACGGAAGCAATGCTGATAGGTACTAAATACACTACAGAAAATCTGTTTTTATTATACATATAAACCTTCCTCTTCAATCCCGTTATCTATTAAAAAAAAACCGCATCAAAATCCGTTGCGTAGTTTTAAAGATTTAAGCATACAAAGGGACAGAGACAGCGACTTTGTTTTATACTATGTAGTGATGAGGAACGATCTTACTAAGAAACAATATATTACCTGCTATTGTCAATTTAGATATTTTTAATCGACTGTAACGTTGAAGACTGTCATATTTTTTAACTAATTAAGCTTACCAAGGGGGGAATATGTTTAGTGTGAATGTAAGCAAAATGTTGACTTGCTGTTGACGCTAATTAAGAAGTTGTACAACATACCTTCAGTCAGGTCATCGTTATAGTATAGAAGCAGATCGGGAATATGCAGATTCTCCGGCAACCCCTCATCATTGAAGATCTCTCTCTCGTCCGGTATACCATTCTGTTCCAAGGTGAGATTGTAATTCAGCGGCTTATGGAGGTAACGCCAAGTATAGGAGAGCATGTGAGAATTGTGAGGCAGATACCGCATCATTATCTGGTAGAGCGTCTCTTCGGAGCATACCTCCAAAGTCACTGATGAGCCTGTGATTTTATGATCATTTATTTTTAAAAGGCCGACAACGCATCTGAGACCTTTAAGTTGCGGATGTCCATGGGCGGTGGTGATTACTTACCATCTAGCAGCCCACCTACATAAAAAGAGATAGCTAAATAAAGTCGCTGTTTGTCTACCTTTTTTTTCTTTATTTTTGTGTTGCAATAAAGAATAGTCTATCTTTCTACTCGGTGGTCTGCTCTGTAATAAAAAAATTACGAGTGATATAATATGTGATTTAGTAGAAATATTATTACACTATTAGAGAAAGACTACTTGATTTAAAAGAGTTTTCAATATCTACATCAGATGCAGAGGGAGCTAATCCGAGAACGTTCTTCATCCGCATAATAAATTTCAGCACCCGTGGTCCTGGGGCAGACTGAATAAATAAATCGCGTTTTAATCCGGTATAAAGTATTTCAACTATTTACCTATCAAAGGGTTCATAAAAATAATTTCCACGGTCGATCACATACACACAACCTACCAAGTTATAGAAAAATATACAGAGTTTGAATAACCATTATATTTATGCTTTATCGACTATTTTAAAGCTTTTTACTCTATTTTTCACTACTCTATGTGGCAAGCTCTAAAAGAGCAGGGAATAAATGAAGGATACATTGATATTATTAAACTTATATACAAACAAAGTAAAGCAAGAGTAAAACTGGACACCTCAGGACCAGAATTCGCAATAGAAAGTGGAGTAAAACAAGGAGATCCATTCTCGCCAAAGCTCTTTATTTCTGTTTTACAACATGTCTTTAAGAACCTTGACTGGGAGAACAAAGGACTTAGAATACACGGAAATTACCTTAACAACCTAAAGTTTGGAGACTTTTACCTATCAAAGTATTGGTGATCCGAATAGGCCTTGTCTTAGCTGTAATTTTTCCGACAACATTGTTCTCATCCAGCCACCAAGGACCACAGCTACGTATAGGGCGCCATCGGGTAGATGGTACCACTGGCTGTCTGTGCCCGGGGCCATGTTGGTGGTATGGTATGGTGGAACCCACTATCGGGTGTACGTAATGTACCCATTCGTCACCTTTGAACCAGTGACTCACGTCTTTACCCGCGTATGCGAGAATTGTCATGGCCAACTGGAATAACGCAGTGTTTTCGTTAAAGTAGCTAGTAAGTTTATTTACTCCTTTTTAACATTAATTAGAAAACTATAAATTGACACACGGTTTTTACATTTACGGACAGATTTTTTATAATGTTTTGACGGGCTCGTTGGCGCGTTCGGTAGAACACCTGCCGTGTGGGAGTGGGTGGGAGGAATATTGAAATTCCAACCAGGAAACTAACCACCGTTTATAGATGGAAAAACCGTGAAGTGCACATTGCGCGTTTCGGTTTCAGTCTATGGATTTCCGAATGCTCGAAGTAAAAAGTAGGTCGACAGCGCATCATTGACTGATTTTCTGTGGCTGAGGTATCACCTACCTATCAAGTGAACCTCATGCTCGTCTGCCGATATCTAACATAAAAAAAATGTTTATGTAACTTTTCGTATACTGCTCAATAGGGCCAGGTGTAAAGAATGACAAGGGTTTACACTCGGGTACGAGAAGCATTGCATATACCATTTAAACCTCACTAGCTATTAATAGGGACTTCAGAAAAAAATCTTTAAATTCTAACGAGTAAAAACGTTAATCAACTTTTCCTTAAATGTTTTTTTCGCTGTTTTAACGTACTTTGTGCAAACATGATTATTATTCTTAAATATTTAAAAAAATACATTTTATTTGGTAAATAATTTGGGGCCAGGGGGCACCTTTGTTGCCCCAAAGCCTCAAGAACGCTAAATCCGGCCCTGGCTAATGGCTATTACTTAGTAATTTTTATAATGTGGATTGTGCGGGAGCGTAATATGTATTATTATTTTCATTACACGTTTTGCATCACAATATAAGAAGCCTCGTTTAAAACAAGCGCAGTACTCCACGCAGTCATCACCACAGTACCAGCTCTTCACGGGACAGGAACAAGTTTTGACACATCTGCACAATCTGAATTGCTGCTGGAGCCAAGTTGTCAAGTTGCGGACTTTGCCGTTAAGCGAGACCCAGCAGTCTGAGGCTCCATTGTGAACAGCCACTTCAGCCGGCGTGTACCACTCTTGTTTTGTGTAAATCATCTCTTGATTTCAAAAAACAGTTGTAAACGCATCTAAAATTAACTCCCTGACATTATTTTGACATATTTATCCGTTTCTGTCATATTATTTTAGAGTTCTGTTAATCTATGGTCAATTATAAAGAATGAAAAATCAGCGGGGTTAGAACGCAAGACGCAAAACGATTCAGCGACGCAGAATGATTGGTGTAGAGATCATTGTGATTGGTGTAGACTCTCTAGAGACTCTCTACACCAATCACAATGAAGCGAGACGATCAGTCGAATCGTTTTGCGACTTGCGTTCTAACCCCCCCAGACCTTTACGTTGTTTATGAGTCATTTATTTGACTATATTGCTTATATAATTTTTGGAATGATTTTTTTTTCTACCACTTTAGGTAGAAAAGCTACTCAGGTTTAGTTAATGTATGTATTTTTCCTATGATTAATCCTAATTACCTGATCGCTTTTAAAGATATCTGCCTGAGTTATTTGTTTGTAACATACTATGTAACACGAAATTTTGGCAAAATATGAATATTAGAATTTAGCCTATGCTATCAGGAATACCCTCTTACTAGTGCAATTGTTTTATCGTTCCAGTATCCAGTACCATCAATCCAGTAATGGATTTTTCTTGATCTTTGTTATTATCTATATATATAAAAGAGATTCCCACCTATATAGATACTCATCACGATATCTCTGGAACCATAAGGCGTAGCAACTTGAAATATGGTAGGAATATTCCTTTCGCCGAGTAGAGGTCAGCTAAGAACGGATTTTACGAAATTCAACCCACAAGGGGAGTTGCGGGGGCAATTGCTAGTATAGTATATATTAAAAAAATAATATAATTTCTAAGGTTCTATGAAATAAAACAATGTCATATCTTATTCATTATAATTTATTAAATACAGACAAATACATTTACATTACACATCCTAAAAAGTGAATTTTTTCGTTAATTTTTGAGACAGTTACTGACTAAAATACTGAAAATAAATCAGTTTCACAAAATTGAAAATTTTACAACTATCTTATAGTTGTGATAGACTAAAATATTGAACAACTAAAAGTAACCATTGAAGATCACATTTTTTATTTGACGGAAACCACCATACCTGGTAAATTACAGACTGAGAGAAAAAACGCCATCATGTGTCTCTTTCTATTATCATAGACACATCACGCCTCTATCCCATTAGGGTAGGCAGATATTACGGATTTCCTTGCGGTATACAAGGATCGGAGCATACTTTCGCTTCTTCCACTTTCATCAATGCTTTCATACACGCTTGTCGGTTTCGAGAACTTTTTTAAAGTTGTAGTTTATATGCCGAACAAAAAAGATTACTAGCAAAATATATACTAAAACTTTTTAGTTTAATATTGACTATCAAACTTTCTGTCTAGTGTCAGGCTGCGCGTGCGACGCTTACGTTGTACGCAGTGGCGAGACCACCATAGAAGCCCAAAAGCCCGGCTTGCCGCCTTTGTTTATGTAGTATTAGTATAATATAAAAATCAAATGTCACGGTGTTTGTTCTCGCACTGCTTCGAAACAGCCGACCGATTTTAATGATTTTTTTCATGTATGTTTCGTAGGTATGAGAAAAGGTCGTAAAGTATATTTAATACCGCTAGATGATAAGGATATCCGGTTTTTTTTTGTTTTGGAAAAAAAAATTATTAGGTCTCATTTTCTTCATAAGTGCGAAGCCGGGTCGAGCAGCTAATAACTTATATAATTACGTAACCATATAAGTTATATGACTTATATAATTACCTTAAGGGCATTATTATTTTTATGGGTGCATTTATCTTGCAAGCCGGGCTTTTGGGCTTATTGCTGGTCCAGCCTTCAGACGGGCTGTACGTGCGGCGCCTGCGACAGGTGCTTGACGATGTCGACCCAGTCCCAGCCGCGCGGCTTCTCCCCCCCGCGCCCCATCTCCGCGCGGTCCCACGCGCGTCTCTTCTGCGATTTGCTGAGTTGTTCTTTCTTTTCGGGCTTCTTGGATTCGCTCTGGAAGATATTCACGTTTAAAAAACGTAAAAATTTAAAAAAAGAAAGTAAAAAATTAAAAAAAAAACAACAATTTTATTTGGGAACAATAAAACAATATTCTTTTTATATGTTAGATATCCACAGACGAGCGTGAGATTCAGTTGATGGTAGATGATCGCTCAGCCACAGAACATCAGTCAATGATGCGCTGTCGACCTAGTTTTTACTTCGAGCATTCCGAAATACATAGACAGACCGAAACGCGCAATATGCACTTCACGGTTTTTCCATCTATGAACGTTACCCGGTCGGAATTTCGATATTCCTCCCACTCATTCAATGCCCGAAGTTACCAGACGTGGGGAAGACATGCTTAAAGAAAATTATAAATATGTCCAGTTAGGTTGAATAAATTTCAACTCTGTTCAGTATATTTATTGTAATAACATCATTTTAAGCCAGCTGCCTTCATTTCTCAATTCAAATAGTAATCTCACCTGATCAGCAATAACCACTTTCTCCAACCGTGCCGCGACCACCTCCTCAACCTGCTCTGCGAGTATCTCTGGGACCTTATCTTTGAGACACTCAATCAGTGTGTATGTCATCGCACAACCAAGCCACTGCTCCGCTTCTGCATCCAGTATCTTCAGGATATTATCTTTCACTGGTTTCAGTCTGGAGAAGAACATAGTGTATTTATTTATCTTTTATACACCTTAAGTTTAAAAAAATACTATATCTTGGAAAAGTTAATGAAGTTCAAATTCAAAAATCATCTATTCATTTAGGTTACACAATGTACACTTATGAACATCAAAAAAAATATATAAATTAAATCCTTCTAATTTTATATTGACTGCCAGTTCTCAAATCAAGGGCGTAGAATGAATGAGAAGAACTGGCAATAAACTCTCTGGTACTATTTTTAATCGCCAAGTTTTTATTTTTACAAAATGTTTGTAAGGAGCTGCAACCATTACAATATGCTCCACATGACATATTGAAGTAATTAATTATAGTAATAATAAAAAAATAAACGAATAAAACAATCAAAGGTTTGTCCTCTATCAGCAGTAGGCATGGTGAAATAGGGGCACATACTTACATTCTCGTGGGAACAACTACAAACAACAAATACATAGTCGTAATAACTAACATCACTACTAATACACATACACAAATTCAAGTCCGACCTGTCACCACAAGTAGCACCCGTTCACGAGTATGACGCATGGCCAGCCATCGGCCCCCTCGCCAAATTTTAGGGAGAGGGGAGTTGAAAGTTAATGAAGAGAATTTAAGTAAATATAACTTTCCTTTTTTCAATTCAATCAAAATTGTATCATGATACTTACAGATGTTGGTTATAGAATATTTCTAAATTTAACTTCGGTTTATCGGTTGGGTATGTAGGGCCCCATGATATCTCCACTATAAATGATTTATCTCCCTCCTTATACTGCAAAACAGACAGACATTTTATCTTTCTTAAATGACATAAATGTAAATTCAAAGAATGAAGTCTCCATTTTCAAGTGTAAGTAAGTAGGATGATCTATCTAAACCTAAAGTATTGTTTCATTTTTTCTTAAATAATATTGATTAACAAGAGTGTTTTTGAATATTAATTAGAAGTTCTAAACTAATTTATAACAAACCTTATACTGATAAGTTGTGTCATTTAATTGTTTGAAATTCTCATCTCCCTCGTAGATGGACTTCAAGACCTCCACTTCTTCAGCCTGTTGCTCTGCATCATCAGACATTGTGAATTTAAAGAGCTGAAATGGTTGAAAATTTACATTTTATTTTAAGTTTTTAAAATGACTTTATAACCAATTTTATATAGAAATATGATATGAATTAATATAACAGACAAATCTATATATCATCTTAAGTTGTAGGTAATATACATAAGAGATTGACTAAGAAGTAGTTATTACTGCACTCAACTTAAATATCTTTATAATGTTCTCTAATAAGGTAGTGTACCAATACATGTTCATTGCCCGTTGCATACAATTTTTAAGTAATAAATGACTTGCATGATATAAACAACATGTAACATTTTCGATCTATTATACAAGTTTTGTTTCAATACTTTTCTTGGTGTAAACAGCTCATAAAATATGCATGTCAATTTTTGTAGTATAATGGGTCTTTAGCTTGAGATGTAGGTAACAAGCCAGTTGTTGTATATTCTGCATACATAATATTAATAATTCATTTGTTAAATTTAATTCATTTGTTACACTATTTATACTATTTTTTCACTACCTCAGAAACTCTTCCTCAACCTCAGAAAATAGTTTAATTAATATTTTGAATTAAATTTTTCCCACTGAAGTAAAATAACAAGCATTAACTTAGCTTTAGTTAGAAAAATGGTCTATTAAACTATCAACTTTTATAGAAATAGGTGCTATTACTCAACATCATATATAGCATAACAAATAATATATTCGGTAAGTTAAACAGCTTCAGTATACATAAAAAATATGATAAGTAGGCATTAAAATGTAAGTGTTTATAGGTTATTTTAAAAATCCTACCTAATTGATGAGAATAATGTTTAATCATTCAAAGATACTTTTGAATTTATACAATAACTTGGTGATTAAGATTAAAGACCATTTGCAAAATAAGAACACATTTTTTAGAAGAAATTTCAATCAGTCAACATAAATGATAATTTTTTTTTTTTTTTTTTTTTTTTTTTCTTTTGCCCATAGGGCAGGCTAAAGTCTTTCGACCATACCGCCTTGTCTTATGTTATTTTTTCTCTTTTATCTCTCCTTATTTATGTCTTACGTTTCTTATCCTTTATATGTATCGTAATATAGTACTTCTTCTTTTAATTAATGACGACCCCCGTCAAAGACGGAATCTTCCAGTCCAGTATTTTTCGTAATATAAGTAGTTATTATCATATCTTTATTTCCACGCGGCCATAAGTCTGACGTATGTCATTTAATTTTAAAATCTCAGTAAAATTCATTTTGTTCAATCCGATTTAACAAACGTATCGTACGTACAATTCTTTATTTATTACTACCCAACAAAGAGTAGAAAAGGCACATTTTCATTTACAAATCCCGTTATCTTGCTCGTCAGGACTCCGAAGAGTGGTGACAAAGAATCTAATTTAAAAGTTCTGAAAAAACTTATTTACAAGAAAAAATATATTTACAGCTTTAATATTATAATTAACTTATTAACCTATTATTTTACTACTGTGACAAAGAGTACATAAATATAATTTTAAATATCGTTAACAGTTTCAATAACAAATCTGTACAAAAATATAAAAGTTGAGGCATTTTTAAGTAACTCCTGAATACAATGCGGGATACTTTCAACTTTATTGTAAATTTTTAAAAGCCCATCAGACAACACAAGGCGCTGAATGTTGAAAGACGAACACTCAAAGAAGATATGATGTAGTGATTGTACTTTTGATGATTGACAATAGACACAATATGGAGAATCAACCATTTTAATACGATGAAGATGGTAATTTAAACGACAATGACCAAAACGCATGCGAGAAATAGTTGTATAAAATTTCTTGTTTGTGAATATTTTGTGCTTGCAAAACCAAGGTGTAGAATTTATTTGAACATCGAGACCGGCGAACCAAGTTCCTTTGTTTTGAATGTTTGTGCAATAATATGAATGTTTTCCCCATGCTTGGCACATCCGCTGTTTGATTAAACTAATTGCATCTGTATAAGGAATACGAATACTAATATTAATAGGAGAATCTCCTGACTTTACAATTTGTTTAGCCAAGTAATCAACATGTTCGTTACCTTGAACACCAATGTGCGAAGGCACCCACACAAAATTAATTACTACATTTAAATGAGTTAGATCAACCCATAACTGTTTTATTAAGAATATAACATAATTAGTATGAGCATTTAGATGATTATTTGCTAAATTTTGTAGAACACTCATACTATCACTTACAACAACCCATTTTGTGTGCTCTCTATAGCAATTCTCGATATGTTTCAAAGCACTTAAGATAGCGACAGCTTCCGCTGTGAATATACTTGCATCTTTATTGATTTTCTGACCTATGCCTACTTTTGAGGAAGGCTCATAAATAGCAAAAGACACGGATTCACTGTTTTTGGATCCATCAGTATAAATAAATTTATGATCTGACCATTCTGATAGCATTGCATTTACTTCTTCTTTTGAAAATAAATCTTCTTTATTCTTTATAACTATATTAATTGCTGGAAATTTACCACTATAAGAACCCTCGTAACATGGCAAGACATGCTTAGATTGATGAATGTTTGTATTTTCTATAAAATCAGTGAAATTTTGAAGACCTTGCAGCATATAAAATGATTTAACATTTGAATGAGATGCAGAGTGTAACAAATTGATCAAAAATGGATTACCACATACACTATAAAGTTTAAGTAAGAATTTTTCTTTTAAATAGGTGAATCGAATGGCTAACGGTGGGATATTACATTCAATCTGCAATGCGTTAATAGGAGTACTTCTGAAAGCTCCTGTTATTAGACGTAAACATTTGTTTTGCAAAAGATCTAAACTATTTACAACACTAGTATCTGCAGCGAAACAATAAAAACCATACTCAAAATGACTACGAACTAATGATTTGTACAACAACAACAGAATTTTAGGATCAGCGCCCCAGTATGAACCTGAAAGAGATTTTAAGATGTTATAGGCTTTATTTGCTTTAGTTATTATGTGCTTAGCGTAACTATTCCAAGTTAACTTATGAGTAAAAATAACTCCCAAAAATTTTACTTCAAGCGAGACCGGCAAAGAATAATAATTGTATAGTATGATAGGCATGTCACGCGATTGTTTGCCAAATACAATGACTTTAGACTTAGATGGATTCACATTAAGATCAAGGTAAGTAAAATATTTGTTCAGATTTGTTAAAGCATTGTTAATAATTTGAACTACTTCCGACTGATTTTTCCCTGATGTGTATATAACTAAATCATCTGCAAACTGAAGATTTTTAACTTGAGATCCTAGGATTATATTTAATCTATGAATGTACAATATAAATAAAAGTGGGGATAATATCCCTCCTTGACATACTCCTTTGAATGAAAGTCTAGGACCATAAAGATGTCTATTTAATTTAACAAATACTTCCCTATTGGTTAAAGTGCTTGCCAGATAAGTCTGCGCGCGACGGGTGGCGTACCAAATATTGCCAGGTATAGAAAGCAAACTCTCAACCACTATGCAACACCAAAAAAATCACCGGCATTCTGAATGTTAATTCGTATTAGGTATACTTAGTATACAACAGAAAACAAATTTATATTTAGATATCACGTCGAATTAACTACTAAATTTGACGTGATGTAACAATTTTATTTGTAAATTTCAATTAGTTTTAGGGTGATGAATAATAATTACATACTAAAACTCAATGAAAATATATATATTTTTAATTTGTTACATATTGTAACTGAATAACTCCTTATTTACCTGCTCCATAAGAAATATTTACATAACCTACAATTAAATAAAACAACACAAAATTTTATATATATATATATATATATATATATATATATTTAATGTAAATCATTTATCGAGAATATAGCAGAACTTCTAAATTTTGGATAACTATGGTCCATCAGTGGGTCAATCTTTCCATTCTATTTTCACATGTTTCTGATTCACTTGACTCGTTATTAGAAGAGTTTAAAGTTTTGCTGTCACTTGCATGATCAATTATAAATTTGACCAGTTCTATGTCCAAAAGCCTGTCAGATTCAAAATATTGGTCTACGATTTTTTCAACATGCTGACACACATTATCGAATTAAATGCCGCTTCAGATTGAAGATATTTCACCTGTGGCTTGATTTAAATTTTTTTCCACAATACGTCTTTTTTTTCAATGGGGTTTAAATCCTAAAACAAACTAAATCATTAACCAACAACAAAGTAAAAATATGTATCGTATAAAAATACCCCACATAAAGACATAATACCATGTACTGGTCACCCCAAAAATTACCTGTCAAGTAATAAAAAAGTTTTGAAAATGGTACAATCGGCTCTTTATTTTGCCGTTCTGCTTCATAAGCACGTTTTACTTTCAATAAAACATCTCTACCAGCACTTTTTATAACCTTAGGCATGATGATTACCAATAAAATCGAATAAAAACGCCACTGCTGCACACTAATTCCGGAAAACAATATGACGGAAAGAAATTTAGTTCCAATTTTTGCCGCGCGCAGACTTATCTGGCGAGCACTTTAAGAATTTTTTTACCCAATTTGTAAATTGTACAGGAATTCCCAACAATAATAATTCATGACAAAGAATATCTATATTAACACTGTTAAATGCACCTGCTACATCAAAAAATACAGCTACCAGATTTTTACGATCCGACAAAGAGTTACGAACATCAAGCTGTAGTTGACAAATACTTTCCCTGGCAGAAAATTTTCTACGAAAACCAAATTGATTGGAAGGTAATATGTTGTTATTTTCTACGTAAAACTCTAATCGTTGTTTTAACAATTGTTCAAATAATTTACCAACACAGGAAGTAAGTGCTATGGGCCGATAAGAATCGGGACAAAACTTAGGCTTGTCTGGTTTTAAAATTGGTATAAGACAATCCTTTTTCCATTCTTCTGGTATAATGTTTTTATCCCACATTAAATTCAGTATATTTAGAAATGATTCTAAACTGGCAATGCTAATTTTTTTAAGTAGAATATAGGGTATTCCATCAAGACCATAAGCAGTATCTCTTCTTGAGGTTATGGCTGATATTAATTCATTAATTGTGAAAGGACTGACAAGAAACCTATTACTGGAATTAATGTTGTTATTATTGTGATTTGACATAGTGTTTGATACATAGTCTGGTGTGTACTTCTGCAAAAAATCTAATATCCATGTATCATTGTCACAATTATTGGAAATATATGTTTTGTTGTATTTACGCATGAATTTCCATATGATAGATATTGGTGTATTCCTATTAAAAGTTTCACATAGAGAAAACCAACTTTTTTGTCTTTCTGATTTTATGACAAGCTTTTTTACAGCTCTAAGTCTTTTAAAATGTATATAGTTTTCTTCTTTTGGATCATTTTTAAAATTTAAATATGCAGTTTTGAAATTTAATACAGCTTCAGTACACTTTTGATTCCACCAAGGGAGAGGGGACTTTTTACCTTTATTCTTAAAAAGAGAACAATCAATGGTATTACTGGTAGGTTTGCGGTTTGAACTATTTGCAATAGAATTAGAAGCAGCTTTGCGTAAAATTGTACAAAAATGTAAATATGAATCAAGAGGATTTAATCTATCTATTTTTAGATCAACTAACAAATCATCAACCTGGTTGCTATAATTCTGCCAATTCACTAACTTATAGTTGGGATAGAGAGGCAAATGCATAGCATTAGAACAATTTCCCCCATTCAAATTATTGTTTTGATTTTCACTAATTACTACTTTTATTAAAACAGGAATATGATAACTACTACCAAGAGGACTATCGTTAACACTCCATTCACAATTACATGCAAGAGATGAAGAGACCAATGTCAGGTCAAGAGCATTGGGACGCCATGTTGTAGAACCTACAGTTGTTGCTTGACCACTATTGAGCAAAACTAAATTGTTTTCATCGAAGACATCTAAAAGTTTACGTCCTCGTGGAGAATCATAGTTGCATCCCCAAGAAGTATGATGTGCATTAAAATCACCAGCAAATATGAAAGGTTGAGGAATAGACCTCAATAATTGCTCAAATTTATCTTTATTGAAGACAGGAACTGAGTTTAAGGGACTATAAAAACTTACTATATATAAGTATTTGTTGTTAACTGCTATTTTAATGCATATATTTTGTAATGAATTATCAAAATATGTGTCAATTTTTGTATAATTAATGTTTTTATGAATTATAATTGCGACTCCATTATGTATGTTACCGCAATCATTCCTTTCTATGTTGTAATTACTTATTTTAAAAGTTTGTTCAGGCCTAAGCCATGTTTCACTAATTATAGCTATATCAATATTATGTGTATAGAGGAAATTACTAAATATATGTTTATTACTGTTGAGGCTTTGAGCATTCCACTGAATGATATTTAAATATGACAAATCCATTATGAGGCAGATGGGAACTTGTTACTTAAGGTAGATTTTAATACTTCTTTAATTGATGTTGTATTTACTGGTATATCTTTATTACTGACTATTTTAATAATTGTTTCGACTAAAGTGTTGATAAATGTGTTAGATTTCATTAAATTGTTTATTTGTACTTCTAAGGTTCGAGCAGAAAGAGCTGGAAAAGCATTTGGATTAAATAATTCAGAATAGTTTACACTCTTTGTTTTAATTTTGTTTTCTTCAATTTTCTGTTTTTTCAAAGGACACTGAATGGAGATGGCGATATGGTTACCGTTACAATTGACACATTTTGCATTTTGTGAATCGGTTAGGCAGTTCTTAAAGTTATGGTTTAATGTGCATATTGAGCAAACCTCAGAGTTGCGACAAAATTTAGCTATGTGTCCATATTTCATACATTTGAGGCATTGCTTAACTGGAGGGATATACTTTTTAACCTCGTGACGCCAAGAATCTAAATAAACATATTCTGGAAGGATGGGGGAGGCAAAGGTAACTGCAACTGTTTGTGTAGGAGCATAGGTTATTGCTCCGTTGTCACCCCTGACTCTGCGCATGAAACGCCTTACTTGTACCACATTTTTCGAGCTGCCTATCAGACCAAAAATTTCCTTATTAGACATATCGCTTGGCACTGAAGTGAGAACTCCAGTAACTTCGGTACCTCCAGCTGGTATTGTGGCTATTAATGTAAGATGATCTAATAATTTCTTATTTTGAATAAACATATTAGCATTATTTGGTAAATCAAAAGTTATACCGACTTTATATTTGTTGATGGAGCGCAAATGCATAACTCCAGACACACCATGTTCCCGAATGCCCTTAGACAAGGCCATACGATCCCTGTCGTTGAATACTTTGCCTTCCTCCTTATGTGCTAAGAACACAACCAAGTCCTTTTGCGGCTTTGATTATTTATATGTCTAGATAGACAGTCGAAGCTGAATACGCGTCAAAAAATCTTGTGTCCAGCTGTTGGACACTTTATACCTTCCCCGCGCTTAGTAGCAGTCGCGACGTCGATGGATACGCTCGAGTTTGTTTGTAAAATTCCCTTGTTTACAATGACGGTTTGTGTGCTTAAAGTGTGTTAAAATTACAAAGGACGATCTAAAACAACAAAAAGAGTTAGCTATCATCGGTTAGTAACATTATTTCGTATCAGTTCCAGCAAATTAAGCCATTTAAAAATATCGAATTTAAATAATTATTTATTTCTGACATTTTGTGTTTGACGCGTGTGTTGCTAGTTTATGAACCCAAAAATACCTTAAAAATATGGCCTAGTATGTAATTCATAAATATATTAGAAATAGATTTAGCGTCGACATGGGTGCCGTTTTTAACCGACTTTAAATAAAAAAGTAGTTTAATATTAATTGTTTTTTTTTTTTTAATTTAATTATTTATATTAAATTAAAGTAAATTAATATGAATAACTTATAAGTAAATATGTGAAGGTATGAACTCTAATTATAGTTAAAACGAAAATATCTCTCTCTAAACCCCCCGTTCAGTTATTTTTTACTTTTTAGTACCTGGAAGTCGTTCTTACAATATTTTTTTTGAAGTTGTTTTAAATTTTGAGGATATTGGTATGATTGTTTTAAATATGAAATCCAAGTTTATTTTGTTATTTAATTTTAGAAAAAGCCAATATATATAATAATATTAAATAAAAAAATTATCTGTGATGTTGTATTTCACTATAGTTTAATGACGATAATTTTTGCCCTTCGTTCGTTTAAAAAAAAACAAAACGTTTTTTTTGTTTCTGACGTGGCCTCATAAGGTATTTTTTTTTAATTTTTGTCAGATAATATTGTCTTTTATTAACGCGAGTATCACACATCTAAATAAAATACTGTATACCGGATTAAAACGCGATTTATTATTTATATTGTTCAAATTATTTATCCCGACGTTTTATTACGAAATAATTTGAACAATATAAATAATAAATCGCGTTTTAATCCGGTATACATTATTTTATTTAAACTATTGTCAGATGTTCAATCGAAGAAAGATGTATCTTAAAAAAATAATTATTTTTAATAGAGTTAAAACAAATGTTATGAGTTTCAATATACATAATATTATATATTCCAAGTTAAAAATCATTTTTCAAACGCATTTGCATATAAGTTATGATTTTATTTTTATCTATTCACATAAATCATAGTTTTATATATTCCAATTTTCTTCAAAATTGACCCAAAAGTTTTTAAAAAAACTAATTGGTACGTTTATATGCAAAGAATGAAAATGACTTGAGTTCCGACCTTCGAAATATTGTTATTATTGTTGTTTTATTCCAATTAATTTATTTTTTCATACTACATATTTTTGTGAATTGAAAAAATATATACTCGACTTTGATTAATTTCTTCCTATTTTGAGATGAATTTTTCCACAACTGGTAACATTATTCACGCCAACTAGGAACGCATGATGACTTATGGCGAGTGTAAGACGTAGCTGTCACGCACACTATTATAACAGACATGGCTTGTTTGTTTTAGGTCGTTTGCAGCGCGACACTCTATCTAGACATATAAATAATCTAAGTTTTGCGGAATATCTTCGGGATACTTGCGGACATATCCTTTAACTTTATAAGTTAAGTACTTGTCCGCATTATCCAATTCTCCAGAGTCTGAGTCCGAAGAGTACCCGATCCGTGGGTCTGGTGGATTTTCTTTCCACCGTCTCTTTTTGGTCATTTTATTTATTTTGGACTAAACCTTTATTAGTAGAACCTTAGTAACGTATTTGAAATAGAACAAAAGTAGAGAAAATATTTTTAAAAATTAATTTTAAAAAGAGCGCGCCTTTACTTATTGATGACTTTCCCGCCTTTCTCCATAAATGATAAATCAAAACAGCTGAGCAGTGAGAAGAAAACTAGAGTGCTTGCCAGATAAGTCTGCGCGCGACGGGTGGCGTACCAAATATTGCCAGGTATAGAAAGCAAACTCTCAACCACTATGCAACACCAAAAAAATCACCGGCATTCTGAATGTTAATTCGTATTAGGTATACTTAGTATACAACAGAAAACAAATTTATATGTAGATATCACGTCGAATTAACTACTAAATTTGACGTGATGTAACAATTTTATTTGTAAATTTCAATTAGTTTTAGGGTGATGAATAATAATTACATACTTAAACTCAGTGAAAATATATATATTTTTAATTTGTTACATATTGTAACTGAATAACTCCTTATTTACCTGCTCCATAAGAAATATTTACATAATCTACAATTAAATAAAACAACACCAAATTTTATATATATATATATATATATATATATATATATATATATATATATATATATTTATATTTAATGTAAATCATTTATCGAGAATATAGCAGAACTTCTAAATTTTGGATAACTATGGTCCATCAGTGGGTAAATCTTTCCATTCTATTTTCACATGTTTCTGATTCACTTGACTCGTTATTAGAAGAGTTTAAAGTTTTGCTGTCACTTGCATGATCAATTATAAATTTGTCCAGTTCTATGTCCAAAAGCCTGTCAGATTCAAAATATTGGTCTACGATTTTTTCACCATGCTGACACACATTATCGAATTAAATGCCGCTTCAGATTGAAGATATTTCACCTGTGGCTTGATTTAAAAATTTTTCCACAATACGACTTTTTTTTCAATGGGGTTTAAATCCTAAAACAAACTAAATCATTAACCAACAACAAAGTAAAAATATGTATCGTATAAAAATACCTCTATGTGAGACATAATACCATGTACTGGTCACCCCAAAAATTACCTGTCAAGTAATAAAAAAGTTTTGAAAATGGTACAATCGGCCCTTTATTTTGCCGTTCTGCTTCATAAGCACGTTTTACTTTCAATATAACATCTCTACCAGCACTTTTTATAACCTTAGTTATGATGATTACCAATAAAATCGAATAAAAACGCCACTGCTGCACACTAATTCCGGAAAACAATATGACGGAAAGAAATTTAGTTCCAATTTTTGCCGCACGCAGACTTATCTGGCGAGCACTATAAGAATCTTTGACATTTAACAATCGTGAACCGTCAGTTGTTAGCCATAGATTCGTGACTTTGCAAGTTACGCACAGTTTCTAAATATGAATATATTTTATTCACCTATTTCAAAATAATTAATTATACCATGTTTTAATACAGTAGGTACCCTTTTTTAGACTTGGTTTGATATTAAGGAAAATGTGTAGTTTATTATATGGCAATTGGCTGAAAGTATGTTGACATTCTGAACTGTACACAATACTCTTTGAAGTTTGATGACTCTTTGGTTGACATTTAAAGACGTTGCAATTTGAAAAAGGTACTGAATAACTGTGATTGAACAATTCAAATATTTTTATCGCGATATCGTCGCGGCACAATTATTAATGTTGTGTTTCAGTAAGAAATAATAGAAAGTTTGGTGACAGTGCAGTTACGAGTTTTGAAAATTCTTAATAATTATTCACCTCCGAGTATCTTGTGCTTGGGGGCATTCTTTGACGAACAATGAATTATAAAGAGAATAGGCCTCCAAAATCTGCCCTCCCTCCTGTACTCGTATCGTCCACAAGTACACCAAAGCTAGCGGGACCATCGGACGGCTTCAAGATTCCAGCACCACCAGCTAGTCGCCCTCTTCAAACAAATAACCAACTTCCATGCGGATCAGTCGAAGCAGGGAAATTAGATCCGAAAAAGGAAGAGAAAAAACAATGGGCTATCACTGACTTCGACCTAGGTCGACCGCTCGGCAAAGGTAAATTTGGAAGTGTTTATTTAGCGAGGGAGAAAAAATCGCACTATGTAGTGGCTCTAAAGGTTTTATTTAAAAGCCAAATTCTTGAAACCGATATTGAGCATCAGGTACGTCGTGAAGTCGAAATTCAATGTCGTCTCCGCCATCCTAACATTCTTCGCATGTACGGTTATTTTCACGATGAAAAAAGAATTTATTTTATACTGGAATTTGCAAAATACGGGGCTCTGTATAAGTTATTAAAATCCCGCGGTAGATTCGATGAAACAACAGCAGCTATTTATGTAAGAGACCTTACTAAAGCACTTATGTATTGCCACTCAAAAAAAGTCATTCACAGAGATCTTAAACCTGAAAATTTATTAATTGGCCACAATTGGGAGTTGAAGATAGCTGACTTTGGCTGGTCCGTTCACTCACCATCTTCAAGACGTATGACTTTGTGTGGTACTTTAGATTATTTGTCCCCCGAGATGGTTGATGCAAAACCTCATAATTATGCTGTTGATATTTGGAGTCTTGGTGTGCTGTGTTATGAATTACTAGTAGGCCTTCCACCATTTGAAGCACATGATCAAAAGCAAACATATAAAAAGATACGCTATGTTATAATAAAATATCCAGACTATATATCAGATTTGGCCAAAGATTTAATAGGAAAATTACTTGTAATTAATCCTGAACAAAGGTTACCATTAGCTAATGTCTTAAAACATCCTTGGATTGTTCAGAATGCTCCAGAAGGATCAAAACCAACTGCTTTTGATGTAGAACAGAAATAATTTACATACTACATTCATTGCTATTTCCAAAGATGACCTTGGGTGTTATCAATAAATGTGACATGAAAATATATTATAACTTAGAATCTATGAACTATTATGATAAATGGAGTATTAGAGGACTTTTAGGATAAATAGCAAAATTAGAACAGGATGAAAACTGGTTTAGATTGTTTATTTTTGTGAATTATGTAGTTAATATAGCATGTTTGTTAGAGTAAATAGGGACTGACTAAATATTTAATTCTTAACAATTATGTGAATAATTTAATAAACTATAGAACACACTACTGCTTTTTATTTTTGTTTCTATAATATTTGTCTAAGTTATATTTATCAAATGTAGGATCTCTTTTTACAATAAAATTCCAGTGTATATATTCACCTATAAAACAAATAAAGCTAAGCATGTACCCTATAGCTAAAGCAATAAATGCACAATACATTTTTTTCAAATTAATCAGTGCCTTAATTTCCTCTTCACTGGTGTCTAATGATCTTATTTTATACATTGCATCATTCAGCCACTTCTCTACGAGCCCAACTTCAACAATTTGTTTAAGGTAAATGTCAGCTAATGGTTTCAAGGGAGAATTCTTGTGAAACCCTACAGAGATTGGTGCGTTTACCACACAATCTGACATTATATGCAGACTTCTCTCCATTTGCTTATCGACCATCTCAGTGTAGTTTATTGTGAAATTTCCCATTACAATAGTTTTATTCGCAATTTTCCTCTTGACACTGAGATATTTTAGAAAATCGGCACTGTCGTAATAAGCGAATACACCTCGAGCGATGCGTTGGGCAGCTTCGTCGGGGTCATTGATAGTTTCAAACTTTTCACTAATTTTTTGACCTTTTTCGTCTAAAGATTCTTCGAAGATTTTTTTGGTTTCGCTCCCCCAGCCTCCGCAGCTGAGTTTGCTGTCGACTAATTCTTTTAAAGTGTCAATAGTAACTCTTGGTGCTGGGTTGGCTAGAATAGCAGTCATGCTGGCTCTGTATGAGACCACTAAGAGAATGCAGTACAGCCAGTACCAGCCAGTCAATAATCTTATTGACCAGCCCGAAGGTAACTTGGGCAATGATATAACTAGAAGCATTCCATAGGTGTAAATAATGCTGTTAGTAAGTTCGCCAAACAAGTACAGCCCGACTGGTTTCGCATCTGCAAATATAAGAGGTTGTTAGCAAAGAGTCAGATTCGTTGCAAGCCTGTTTTTGATTCGTAAAGGTTTTCTACCTGAGTAGAGTTCAATAATTTAAAATAGAGGTAGGTCGCGTTAATACAAGGTTGTTAACTCGAAATTCTAATAGATAAGAAGCAGGGACAAACGTTAAGAATTTTCTTTCGATTTCATATTCACGAAGTTATCCCATAGAATAACGGTTCAGCAGTTTAGCAGTGATTGCGTGTATGATTAGTAATATATAGTTCGTGTCTATTACTGAGTAACTTTTCTTACAGCTTCGCAAGATTATAGTACCTATTTGAGAGAGAGAGAACTAAACTTTAGGTATCTATAAATAAAGTTATATCTAATTTTAATATTTAAAAGACAATAGAAATAAGCGAACTCTAATATATAATACAAGTTTTGAATTCTTTATTTTAAAAATCTGATTTTACATACCTTGACATTTCTCTTTCTTTAAATGCTCGCGGAATTTTACTAAATTCAAGTAATAATGGGCCAAGCCATAGAAAATAGCTCCGGTCACCAGTAAAACCAGTAATACAGCTATCCACATGTACAATCTGAATAAAAGCACAATATACTTTCAAATAAAAATATATTTTTTAAAGTTTATCGACTGTGGAAATCCCAAATGTAACGGCCCTGAACTACCCTTAGTGTCTTTGAACTTTTAGAAATTATATCTAACGATAAGTTCACACATATATAAATATAATATAAGTGAACAAGAAATAGTATTTATTTAAAAAACATAATATATGTGTCACGACACATAATTTCTGAATACTCAAAACAATGTTTTATCAGTTGTATAATGTATAATCAAATGTGACACGCTCTACAGTCGATATCCAACTTAGATAAATTTCTAAATAGACAATCTTACTTGAAAGGTAAAATAAGTGTTTTCCAAGAGTTATCGGTAAGAGCTTCTGGCGTGAGGAATGTCCAACATTGCGAAGTATAGGGGGTGCTTAAATCGGTTAAGTCCAGGTGGTATGGAGTATACTGCAAGTTACCAAGGCCTATGTCTGCCTTCCCACTGACCATTTCGCCTAAGAGCCCAGAGTAAGAACCGTTTGCCAGTTTCTCTCCCCATTTGTGAAAGTCAGCGTTCAACGATTGATATAATTTTGGCTTGAAATTCATTTTCTGGGACAATGTATTGAGAATCTGCAAGTCATGTATTATATGCGTTAGGCATTCTTTGATGGCTTGGAAGCATTATAATTATTTCTGGTAATATAATAATATATAGAAATTTTATTCAGGTGACAAGTGCAAATTACGTGTTTAGCGTATGACCTGTTGCCGGTATTTTTAAAATTTTGTCGACGGTTTTCTCGTGTTTTAATCGATTATAATCGATAATATCCACAGAACAGGGAAAAATAAGATAATATCGATAATTATCGCTCTATTTCTTTCGGGTCTAACATGACAATTACACTCGACTTTTAATATCAAAAATAGATATATTTGTCGATCGAGATATCTTTTCTATCAAAATTGTCGATGTCGAGATATAATGTATCGAGATATCTTACATCTTAGTTTGTCTTCTCTCGTCCGCGACATATCTCGTGGCGGTCATGCTAGGCCGGCTGTTCTAATATTTACAGTATTTTCCAAGCTTGATAAATTACATGATGTTCGTTTTAATCTGTTATCAAAATAATGTTAGCTAATGTTAGTATATCTATCACTGTTCAGTAAATATAGAATGAAACCTATTTATACGTGAGAGTAAAACTAACTAACTAACGGTGGACTAATCCAAATAATGATGATTTATGAACAATTGAAATACTTGTTTATTTATTTCTTAGACGTGTCTGTAGTCTTTCTTTATATGTTAAAGGCTTAATTACATATTTTATTTATGAAATAACTTACTTTCACAAAAAATCTCTTACCAACAGTCGTAGAAGGGCCGACTGAAAATCAATGTTGAGAGGTTGATGCGTCGGAACTTATATTGAATGAAGTCCCTATTTGAGAAAAACGTAATAATGGACTGTAATGCCATTGAAATATACTTACTTCGACCTCAACACCGCTAACTTTATTCGATTCATTCGACTTCATAACCATTACAGACGGCACGTGCTCCAAATAAACCACACGCAGAACTTCCCCGTTTAGATTTCTTGTCTTATCATAAAATAACTCCCTTCCGTATTGAAACCTGCTATTTCTCCAAATATCTAACCTTCTTGGGACTAACACTGATTTTATCGGATTGGGGTATGGTACAGTTGAAACATCGAACCAAGGCTTGCTTTTCAGCTTGCCGATATGGTGTTTAATGAAAATGACGTTAACTATCCGTTTCCAGAGATAGTGGAAGTCGCTGTGGAATAGTCTGATGTCATGCAACAATATAAATTTAGCTCGGGTATCGAGGATTCTATATCTGAAATAGATAATTGCATTTTGTTTGTGAATACTTTGTAGCGTAAAAGTTATAACTTAGAAAAAACCTCAAATACTTATATAGTATCTTTTCTACCACAAGACCACTAGCAGAATCTCTTTATTCCTCAAGGGGTGACTCGGGTCTCGGGAAGCCAAGTCTAAGACTGCGAAGTCTAAGTTCATATTCATCTGTTTCTTTTTTTAATACTTTTCAGATTCTGACGGGCTCGTTGGCGCGTTCGGTAGAACACCTGCCGTGCGCACTGATGGGTCGTGGGTTTGAATCCCGCCGGGACGACATGTTTATAATTTTCTGTATGTCCCCACGTCTGGTAACTTCGGGCATTGATCGGGTGGGAGGAATATCTAAATTCCGACCGGGTAACGAACCACCGTTCATAGATGGAAAAACCGTGAAGTGCACATTGCGCGTTTCGGTTTCAGTCTGAATTTCCGAATGCTCGAAGTAAAAAGTAGGTCGACAGCGCATCATTGCCTGATGTTCTGTGGCTGAGGTATCACTTACCATCAATTGAACTTCATGCTCGTCTGTCGATATCTAACATAAAAAATGCAAATCAATAGTTGTATTGAGATTCTATAATCTACGATACCATTCATACCTGTCCCCAAACTTCAGAAGTCTCGTAGCTTGCAATCCGTTTGCCAAAATTATCAAATATACATTACAACCGTCTTCTTTTGCTCGTGTGATAGATTCCAGCGTGTCAAAGTTTGGTGAGAGCAAGTCCTCTCGCTCTTCAACGACTACCTGAATATTTTTTTCATAAATATCAGCATTTTCGGATTTATTAGGGTATCATATAATAAGATGAAGAAAAATAACGCTATATTTTCGCGTTGAACAGTACTATATTATCGTGCACATGCACGTATTGTGTATACATATACACCATACATATTAAAGAACAGTAAAGGAAACTGCTAGTTATCATAATGTAATAATATAGGACATATTAACCCTAAAGTAACATGTTTCAGTGATATCGAAGACGTTAAGTTTTCACAAAACGTAGCTTACCGTAAGAAAAGGTATCGGGTACGTTCTCTTGAAGAGTCCGCCTTCAAAGATATTGAGATAGACGTCATCAGTAATAGCCGTGACGCAAGTGACGTCATTTTTCCTCGCTAAATCATTAAGCACATTGATGATAATATGCTGTAGGTCTTTAGGGACATTAAGGTCTTTGATGATGAATCGTATGTCAGCTGACACTCTGTGAGGAAATTGTAAAATAGGATATTTCTTCTCAATAATACTGTTTATTAGATAATAGATGCTTTATAGGGATATTAATTATACTTGTATTAATTAAAAAAGTGAATTCCCGAGTCGCCAAGTGGAGCATGGGGCAGACCCATTTTTCTTCATTTTCGAAAAGTTCCGAAAGGGACCTCCGATGCTAAATGCTTCGCATGTATTAAATTACCAAATTTAGACGTAAAAAACTATATAAACGATTAAAAACTTACATATTAAAAAACAGAAATCCACTAAACATAAAAAGCAGTAGTCGGGCCATGGCAGGAACAAACTATAGACAACGCACCGCCTTGTAGGCTTTGATTGACAGAATTCATTAAGTATGTAAATTCTATTAAGGTTTTCGATTAACAGGGTAATTGAGAATCAAACTAACAAAAGATTAATGCTAGTATAGCTATACATACTTATAGCTCACCCAGTTTTTACACATGTTCAATATTAATCTATATTCACACTTAATTTCACCAAAGTTGATCAAGGATTATACCAAAAGGACAAAATATCGGGAGTGGTGCTATACTAATACATAGTTGTTTCAATAAATAAATCAATTAAGGATGCTGTAGCTACTTTGTGATTATTAATGGTTTATAGGGATCGTGCGTGAAATGTAGAGGCAGCACTTCTGCCGGAATGAGCGCTCTCTGGTATTTCATTGGTGGAACATAGTGGGATCAAAACAAACATTAAAAAAAGTTTTAACAATGGAAAAAAAATTCTCGAAGTTGTCATTGTTTAAAAAAATTAAATATATTTTATTTATAATTATTAAAAAGTAAATCACATATTTAAATAAAATACTGTATACCGGATTAAAACGCGATTTATTATTTATATTGTTTAAATTATTTATCCAATACAATATAAATAATAAATCGCGTTTTAATCCGGTATACAGTATTTTATTTAAATGTGTGATACTCGCGTTAATAAAAGACAATATTAAATCACATATGTTTACGTTAAATACATGATCCCATAGATTAATAATTGGTCTCCGCGGGTACCGCGCGACCAATTATTAATCTATGACATGATCCCAACTGTTTTGGATACTTGCCACTAGTTGGCGTAAATGTCTAGATGCACGATCCCTATACTTGTACATACATTTAAGTGTAATAATTTCCGAATTAAAAAAATTTTTTTTTGTTTCTCAAGTAATGTTACATAACGTCACAAATATATGTATTCTATTTAAAAAATAAATGTGTTTGGTAAACCTAAAAAAATATAATTTTGTTAGTTCGTTTTTTTGTTTTATTGCAGTTTTTCTCATTACCAAGTCGCATAGTATATTATTCTATAATATTTTTTTCTAAATTTATAATTACTGCATCAGTATCCATTGATACGGGCTTTTTTTGACATTACAACACAATCAGCTAGTAAATAATAAAACACACATGTTTTATACAAAAATCATTTAATATAACACAGTATAAAAATAAAATTAAAAATTCCCAATAACAATTCATTATATACAATATATTGTAAGGTTATAAAAAATATTATTATGATATCACGAATAAGGTCACTTTTACTTATATCCACCACTTATAACAGGATGCGATTCAAGTCAAAATCTGTTCTTAAATATATTCAAAATGTCAGTAATATTAGAATTATATGCATATTACATATAGTATAATATTAACCGGACACTCGGGATTCAAACTAGAGATAGTAAAATATGATATTTTAGAAGCTTTTTAACAAATTCTCATAATTCATATCTTACTTTCAGATTGTTTACCATTTATGTGGATGATTTTATTATATTTCGTTTCTATATTATAACTACAAATGCTCCATAAGAAATTATTTATTTAAATACTAAAGTAGTTATATAAGCTGTTGAAACAAGAACCTCTTTAATGTCGGATCTGATTTAACTTTTCTTACAAGCTAAGAAGTCATCACAAATATATTTATTCATATGTATATTGGTATCATTTTCCTAAACTAGTACATATAATAAGATCTAAATTTAATTGTTCATTGATCCGGCTTTTAAATAATAACTTATTATTTTCTTGCTTTAATATTTATACAATATATAGATATATAAGATTATAATAATATAATTTAATATGAAATACCAAGAGGTATACCTTAAAACTTATAAATTTGATATAGTTAAATATGTTTTGTCTCGCTCTATCGAATATAAAATACTACAAAACGAAAGAAACAAAACATATTTTAACTATATCAAGGTTATATTATGAATAAGGCCGCTAATTTATATACGCTACATAGCGTATAGATATTATAATATAATTCACTAATAACTGAAATTAACATGTCCAATTAATTTCCTAATTTTCATTAACTAATCTAAAAAAAAACAATAAATATAGATAAAAATGTACCCTAGCACCTTGAATATTATCATTTTATAGATATGTTTACAAAACTTACGCGAAAATGCACTCTATTGCATTAGAGTTTAGATTGAATATAGCTATCCCAGTGGACGACGTCCTGCCACCACTCCGGGCGGGTCATGGAGTCGGGGTACGTCATCACTCTGTTCTGGATGTGTTTGTATACCTGTACGCACAAAAATACTATATTTAAAAACGTAAATGTATAATAATTATAATTAATAAGATAATCGGAATTTTGGTGTTGAAATTGTTGGAATTTCTATCTCTTGTAGCAGGATAAAATATAATAAAGTATTAATCCGGTATAAAATATACAGGATTCTACGCCATCTATTAATAACTCCGCAAAAATATAAAATTACAGCAAATATCAACTCCGTAGGAATTGATAATATGGCAACTTTCTACATGACAGCTGTCTAATTTAAATTTTCACAAAGACCACCTCACCTTTCAGATTGACCTTGACCATGTTTTCGGAAAGCACTCGAAACGTAATAATGTAAATAACAACGTGCCCCGGTTTCACACGGGTGCAATGTACATGTACTATACACAATAAATAGCCTATGTTACTATTGGTGTAAGAATTTTGGAAAATCGGTCCAGTAGTTTTTGAATTTATTCATAATATACAAAAATTCAAAAATACAAATCTTTATAATATTAGTAGAGTAGTATAGATATAGATTAGTATAAATAAATCGCGTTTCAATCCGATATAAAGTTTTTTTTGTATTAACTATATTTACGATGTATGTACGTGTATACCCACCTCCCCATCGGACATGCCGAGCACGGAGCGCAGGCACCAGTCGGGCGGCGCCAGCGTGTCGGCGAGCGAGACAGCTTCGGGCGCGAGCTGCGCGCACAGCCGCAGCACGCCCTCGCGCAGGTGCACGCCCTGGTCGCGCGTGAAGTACCCGCCCTGCGGTACGAGAAAATATGTCGCTCTCTATTAGGGATGTAACGGAAGTGGTTTTATCGGAACCGAATTCGGAATCAGAGTTTTTAAATTTGGTTTGTCGGAACCGGAATCGGAAGCAGAGGCAAAGAGAGATATGTAATAAAATAAATTATACAAACATTATTCATCAGTTTCATTCATATCAGTTCAAAAAATAAAACACCTTTCTGGGTGTTGAAAATAAAAATAAAACAATTTTGTGAAATTTTATACAGTAGTATATTAAATCAAATAATGCTGACCGCGGCCACCGCCACCGCTGTGCTTCGACATCCGATTATAACCTCCGATTCAAATTTATCGGAATCGGAGGTGCAAAATCGATCGGAAGTTCCGACCTTTCGGAACCGGAACCGAAGCTCCGTAACATCCCTGCTCTCTATTGTATTATACATATTGTACATCGCACCTTTACTAATTTAAAGGCACAACTCGAAGTATTGAGTTTTTGTTAACCTTTCGAGTGCTTGGCTAGACTTGACATTGTATTGCTTATTAGACATGGGTAACTCAGCGAAATTCCCCGCGCCAATTCAGCAACTCAGGCGCAGTGTAGTGCGTCGGCTCCTTGAGTCAACTCAAAATTGCGCCACGACGCAACAAAATGGGACGCGCAAAACGAGGTTTTTTTACGAAAGAATATATTTTAAAATCTTACGGAAATGTGAACAAAATGAGTGTAAAGTGTTAAAATGTGAGAATTTCTATACAGAATGTCTCTGTAGAAAAAAAAGGATGTTTAAACATAATATTAAAGTATATACACAATTACACAGCGCTCGAAGAAACTTCTATAGCGTGATTCAATATTGACGTCATCGTACTGATTGTAGTCGAAGATTGTAGATGTCGCTACATGTTAACAAAGGACTACGTAATACTTACAATATACAAAGTTGCCATGTGTTTTTCCAATAAGAAGGCCCCGTACAACGAGACCAGTTTCAGCAACACTCGCTGACACGCGACGTCTTTGAAACTCTTTACAGTCTTGAAGAAGTGGTTCAGGATGAAATTCTGTAAATATATCGTTTACTTATCGACTGTTATCAGTTTTATAATCGCTAACGACATACTTTTGACGGCAAGTATTCGGAAATCCATACACTGAAACCAAAACGTGCAATATGCACTTCACGGTTTCTACATCTATGAACGGCGGTTCGTTACCCGGTCGAAATATCAATATTCCTTCCATCCAATTAATACCCGAAGTTACCAGCCGGCCTAGCATGACCATCATGACATATCTCGCGGACGAGTGAAAACAAACTAAGATTTAAGATATCTCGATGTATTATATCTCAACATCGACAACTTTGATAAATAAGATATCTCGATCGACAAATATCTCTACTTTTGACAGTCGAAGTCGAGTTTTAAGTTTAAATGTCATGTTATATCCAGAAGACATAAAGATATAATCGATTAAAACACGAGAAAACGTTCGACAAAATTTTGTCGTTGTTTTCATGCTAGGCCGGCAGACGTAGAGAAGACATGCTTACAGAAAATTATAAGCATGTGCTCCCAGTGGGATTCGAACCCACGACCCATCGATGCGCACGGCAGGTGTTCTACCGAACGCGCCAACGAGACCGTCAATTTTTTTTGTGAAATTCCAGAAATAAGAAGGTAAGAACGAACGGATTGATAGATTCCTATGTGTATTCTCCTGAATCCATTCCATCCCAGAAAAGTTTCATTCATGAAAAACCGAAATATTTGATCATTTTGGTAAAAACCTAAAGAATAAAGTTATCTTTTTTGCTTTTATTAAGTATCGTCCTGTGCATAACCAAACCAATAAATATTTACCTCTCCATAGATAATAGATAAATTCACAGCATTATAGGACTGTGATTCATTCTTGGCCTGCAAGTTTGTTTTTCCACTCTGTTTCAACTTGTTCACTTTCTCGTACGTCATCTTGAGAGTGTACGCGGTCAGCCATTTATAAATATGGATTAAATCTGAAAAACAAAAAAAATATATATACATTTCACATAATATATAATTATGATATTGAAATGAGGCAGACAAACTAAGATATATCTCGACACCAAATTGATAGACAAGATATCTTGATCGACACATATCTTTTGACATTAGAAGTCGAGTTTTAAGTGTGTCATATTTTTTTTTTTTCAGAGCAGACAACCGAGCAGGTGGGTTATAGTTGCCGAGATGTAACTTGGCAAGAGTCGTTAGATGCGCAGAATTCATTTTGTAGGTCTCTTTGGTTATGTAGCGGGACGCGGGGAAGAAGCTAGCATCGTTCCGAGCCGCGATTGGTTGCTCAGTCGACACTTGTATCTCGCAGCGTGTTGACGTTCCGTTCGCTCCCCAGTACACTTCCGTGCATTAGAATTCGACCCTTTTGTTTTTTGCGTTTTTGTTTTCATTTTCTATATAGTAAATTTTTTAAAACTTAACTGTATACATTTTATTTATAACAAATAATATATTAATCTCCTTTCTTTAACTTTCTTCCAAACAGACATATTTAAAAATAAATGGAAATAATTAAATAAATAAAACCAACTAATTATTCTAAAATATAAATAAAAATGTATATATCTGATAATAATAAATAAAAATAATAAAATACTACATAATTATTCAACAAGCCTTAAAGGTGACAATTTTTTGGCACGAAGTGTACATGCGCGAACTTACCCCCACTACGCCAAAACCTTGCCAAGTTACATCTCGGCAACTATACCTGATGGTAAGTAATCACCACCGGACATCTACGACTTGAGGGTCTCAGATGCGTTGTCGGTCTTTTAAAAATCTGTAGGCTCGTTTTTTGAAACCAGCGATGTCATAATCAATTGGAAAACTGAAGGCGACAATTCATTCCACAATTTTGTTGTACGTGGAATGAAGTTGCGCGTAAATCTTACGGTGCTCGACTTCCATGTGTCAAGGTGATGCGGATGAAATAATTGTTTATGACGTGTGGTACGGTGATGGAAGTCGGCAGCTGGGATTAAGTCGAAAAGTTCGCCAGAACATGTTATGTTCGTCATGTTAGACCCGCGAATACAAAGAGATAATCGATTAAAACATGAGAAAACGGGTCGACAAAATTTTGTCGCGGTTGTCATGCTAGGCCAGCTCTAAATATTTAAATAAAATACTGTATACCGCGACCACGTTTGCTGAAAAGCATCCGAAACGTCGGGATAAATAATTTAAACAATAAATCGCGTTTTAATCCGGTATACAGTATTTTATTTAAATGTGTGATACTCGCGTTAATAAAAGACAATATCAGCTCTAAATATTTAGCGTATGTATGGCACTGCTAGACGTAGTTCAAAGTCCACACTCACTATTCGGCTCGATCATCTCATCCACAGTCCCCCACGGACAGGTCTCGGCGAGGACTTCATCCACGTCCCGCAGGAAGTCCAGGGAGCCGAGGGGCGCGCGGCGGGGCGCGGCGGCGCGCTGCGGCCACGCGCCCAGCAGCCAGTTGCTGCTCTGCTGCACCAGCAGGCTGTTCTCGCCCTCGTAGGTGCAGTTGGCGTCGTTGTCGTTGCGGATGTCGCCGATACCGGCCGCTGGAATACATTCGTTATACATGGATAGCGATACGCAATACGGTGTCAACGCACAAGATGCTCAAAATTATTTAAATAAAATACTGTATACCGGATTAAAACGCGATTTATTATTTATATTGTTTAAATTAAATATGGCAACTTTGTGACATTTCAAATATCAGACAACTGTCATCTTTCTGTCTTCCCGCGACCACGGTTGCTGTAAAGCATCCGAAACGTCGGGATAAATAATTTAAACAATATAAATAATAAATCGCCTTTTTATCCAATATACAGTATTTTATTTAAATGTGTGATACTCGCGTTAATAAAAGACAATATTATGCTCAAAATTAATTTTGATATCAATCAAATTTTGATGGGCTCGTTGGCGCGTTCGGTAGGACACCTGCCGTGCGCATCGATGGGACAATTTTATAATTTTTTGTAAGCACGTCTTCCCCGTGTCTGGTAACTTCGGGCATTGAACGAGTGAGAGGAATATGGAAATTCCAACCGGGTAACGAGCCACCGTTCATATATGGCAAAACCGTGAATTGCGCATTTCGGTTTCAGTCTATGAATTACCGAATGCTCGATGTAAAAAGTAGGTCGTCAGCGCATCATTGACTGATGTTCTGTGGCTGGAGTACCTACCATCAAGTAAACCTCAAGCTCGTCTGTCGATATCCAACAAAAAAAAAACCGTCCCCCACCACGGTGCCTCGGTATCGTTTGCCCACCTTCTTTTTCCTATTTTGTTTGTTTAATTTTGTGTGACAATAAAGAATATTCTATCTATGTGGCTCACCCCGCAAGTACCCGTGCCCGCCGCAAGCCTCCCGGCAGTTCTGTATGGCGTCGCGCGCGGTCCAGCCGCTGAGCGGCTTCACGGCGGACGACAGCGCGTGCATCTCCATGCCCTTGTTGGCCGCGTCCTCTTGCTTACCTGCAGCGCGTCCGGTTGGGTAGTTAATATGAGTATGAATATATAGAAGTTATTTATATAACAAATATAATCTATATATATAAAAGAGATTTCCACCTATATAGTCACTCATCACGATATCTCTGGAACCATAAGGCGTAGCGACTTGAAATATGGTAGGAATATTCCTTTCGCCGAGTAGAGGTCAGCTAAGAACGGATTTTACGAAATTCAACCCACAAGGGGGGTTGCGGGGGCAATTGCTAGTACATATTATAAAACAAAGTCCTGCGCCGCGTCTCTCTGTCTGTCTGTTCGCGATAAACTCAAACAGTACTGAACGGATTTTCATGGGGTTTTCACTAATATATAGAGTGACTCATGAGGAAGGTTTAAGTTTATAATTTGTTAAGATTTTATGAAAAATAACAGTAATTGTCGGAAGTGTCGGAAAAAGTCAAGCCACCTTATTATGTATGGGAACTATATTTTCTATCACCAAAATTTATATTTGTCATCAAGTTGTATCACCTAATAAATAGATCTATCGCCACGAAATATTTTCGTTCTCAGATAAACAAAAATTGTTCCCAGGTATGAATTATCAAATTAATGTTAATATATGTGTAAAATAAGAGATCGATAACCAATAAAATTATATTGCATTACATGAATATAAACTTCGTTCTTATAATAACAGTTTTGTTACTTAAATAATAGCTCTGTGCTCAGAATGGTAGATCTGTCACCAAATAACTTGGCTACAAGGAACCACCATCTAGGTTAGGTTATGTTGGTATAGTGACCACCGCGCACGAGTCACTGTGCCGCGGTAGCGGCCGACGAGTGCCAGAACCGATTCCTATTCTCCGTTTTAGAGTCTTCTCCATTTTCTAGTAACATAATATGATTTATTGGTGATCTCTTTAAATTAGTTTGCTTAAATACTTATTAGGACACACCTATTATAATACATACAAAAACATTTATTTGGTACTAGACCTTATATCTCAGGATTTTAGGTGATTTATTGTGGAACTGATTTTGCATTGTTTGGTGACTACATTTTGGTGACAGATCTACTATTTTGAGGACAAACCCTATTATTTAAGAAACACAAAACTAATTAAATTGGTGATAGCTTAAATGATACCCATTATGTATTAGGTATAAAACAATAGTGTTTTGTTGCGTGGTAGTTCAATCAATTGCCTTTCTTTTCTTACACTTTTTCACAGCATTTGAAGTTTTGTTTTGGCATGCAACAAGCCTATGTATACTTTCCTTAAAAGCCGGCAACACATCTACAAGCCCTCTGGCGTTGCGGATGTCTATGGGCGGTGATCACTTACTATTACTATTTTATGAAAAGAAAAAAATCAGTTATAATGTACTGACTATCTATGATCCGCTACAAGAATCAATACGAAGACGTCTAATCCTGAATCGCGCTATACAAATATTTCCGAGCACTGGAGGCCTTAGAGCCGGCCAGTCAGTGGGTCGACTGGTCGAGGATCCTCCCTTTAGGTTAGAGGAAGTCCACACCTCCCTTCCTCCACAATGATTTTAATCCCTATGTCGATAAGACATTATATTTTGGTCATAAGCGTATTACATATAAAATATTGCCGTTAAAGGCCCTTACCCATCAGACTGTCCATAGTGATCTGTATGTGCGTGCTGCCGAACCACGCGCAGAACACGCGCAGCGCGTACGTGGCGGCCAGGTACGGGAGCAGGCGGATTTGCTGATGAGTCATTTGCTCTTTACCATTCATTTTATTTATTTAAATCTGTCTCTCTGTCTCTTTAAGCCATGACAGAAACAACAGACCAAATACGATTACACTTTTTTTATGATTGATAACGATGTTATATACAATTATACATGTTGAATTTTTCAAGTGGGCGTGGTCCGAATCTAAGAGGACTAGCGAAAAATACTCAAAGGAGTCACGAGACCGATTTTGATGAAAAACTGTATTCACTTGCTCAAACTCTGGACCTACCTACTGTCTACGGACGCGTAGCTTCTTAGATGCATATTCGTCATTATACGCTTAGTGGGCATACAAAACTATGAAACTGTGTCGACGCAACGTCGCATTCGCGTCGCTGCATGCAGGCTTCATGACACCTGCAGTACTGCATGTCATCAAAGTACATAGATGTCCATAGAAGCACAGGTCCATATAAACTTTTGGAAAAAAAAGACAATTTAACGGTGTGACACACACATCTAAGCAGTCCGCTGACTCCTCCCCTCGCGTTGTCTCGCTTGCTCTTACGAGCGAACGGCAATAACGCTCTACAGGCGGCTGGGTGCGAGAGAGTGCGCGCTATGACTGCAGCGTCAGTGTGCGTTCACACGGATACTAGTAGCGCCGCGGTGGCTGGGGTAAGAACTACTCTTACTGCAGAGAAACCGTGCCAAGCGCGGTTTTTCTATGTACATCTATGTTATTTGATGTCATATGCCGGATACATCGAGCGAAAGCACGTGTTTATTTTTATAAAAATGATGGAAACGGCTATGAAATTTGTCCAGATACGATAAAAATATCCAAAAACATTTTGGCAAATGATTGTAAACGTACGAGTTAATACGCTTTGTGGACAGTACGCTGTAGTGGACATACGTAGTAGGGGTTTAGTACGCTGAGCTCAAACTGTTTGGCGTATTTTGAAGCGTTTTTGAAGCCACGCTTCCATGAACAGAATACTTAAGTCCTGTTGTAATACCGAATTGACAGAATCATTTTTGGATACTTTGATTCGTCTGCTGGATTGTTCAATTAGTTAATTTTCAGAGGTACTTGATATAAAAAATAAATACATTTTTGACGGGCTCGTTGGCGCGTTCGGGAAAACACCTGTTATGCGCATCGATGGGCCGTGGGTTCGAATCCCACCGGGGCGACATGTTTATTATTTTTCTGTAAGCATATCTTTCCCACGTCTGATAACTTCGTGCATTGATCGGGTGGGAGACACCGTTCATAGATGAAAAAACCGTCAAGTGCACATTACGCGTTTCGGTTTCAGGCTATGGATTTCCGAATGCTTGAAGTAAAAATCAGATCGACAGCGCATCAGATCGTGGTATCACCTACCAGCAGTGAACCTCATGCTCGTCTGTCGATATCTCACAAAAAAAAATCGGATGTAAGCTGTATGTATGTCCGGTGTAGACCCTGACCTGCTGCTGGTACTCCAGCACGGGCGTCTCCTCGCAGCCGTCGTCGGCCGCAAACTGCCGCCGCACGCCCGAGTAGCGCACGGCTATCACTATCGCCTTCTGGAGATAGTTCGTTGTTATCGACGTGATGTGCACGCGCCCGCCTTATGACAAGTTGTAAATAAATATTTATTACATTTGTTGGAAGCTATGGCAGAAGGTTTTTTAAAAACTTAAATTTTTGGAGCTAAAATATGCTAATGCAGTAATATTTTTATTTAAGTTTAAGGGGTAAGATTATTTCTAGACTAGCTGATGCCCGCGACTTCGTTCGCATGGGCTTCAGAAATGATGATACCTTTTCTTTTCGACAACCGATTTCGTTGAAACAAAGCCTATATGTTGGGAACGCCTAGAAAAGGTACCTTAGTAACACCATACAACATTTCATGTAAATCACACTGGAGGTCTCAAATAACAGTTGCGGGACCACCACAAGCCGAAAAGTCCGGCTTTCCCTATTAATGCAACCATAAAATGAAATATAATAATTCCCTCAACGTAATTATATAAGTCATATAATATACCTTATATGATTATATAAACATGAAATATGTTTAAGTATTGTTACTTGTTGTTAGAGTATTTGTCCAGCTGTAGAATTTATCGATGGTTGAGTTCTAAAGTATACAAAGAAACTCGCAAAGAATTTGTATTATGATATATATTAGGTAATTTTGTCCATAAACTTTTAAATTTTAATTTTACTTACAACTAAGATTTTATAGGTGGGTCATTCCATGTCAAATCGTCAAGTAGTTGGAATCGACCCCTTCCGATTTGGATGAATTTTGGTGGAGAGTTTTTCCAAAAGTTATGCAAAATTCAAAATATCACTAGTTTTCCTGTTTTTAAAGTTTATTTTTTTAATATTTCGGGAACTACTGTATTTAAAAAAAAAACTCTGGCACTTTCAAAAGGGATACTTAGAGGTATAAAAATTTTTTTTTTTTAAAAAAAATTTAAAAATTGCCTTGAATTAGAAATTTTTTAATTTTTAAAAATCGTGAAAATTAAAGTTCGCCATTAAATTTTGGTCTCAATTTTTTTTATATTATAGCCTCTGACATATCTAAAGTTATCCTAAAATTTTCAGAAGGGTGTTTTTTGATTTTTCAAACATGATTTTTTTAATTTTGGCAAAAAAAAATGTTTTATTTTTTTAAATTTCTAGCCTTAAATTAATCTATTTTTAAATTTATATTGTAATTTTTTTTAAATATATATATTTATATATATTTTACAAAAAAAAAGAATCCTCATAAAGTTTAAAAGTTCGTTTAAAAGTAAATTTAAAAGTTCCACATTTTCTTTGTGCTCAAAGGCACAAAGAAAATGTGGAACTTTGATTTGGAAAAAAAAACAATTTTTCTTAGCTGATATCCCAATCCAAAAAATAAAAAAAAAATTGTTTTTTAAATGAAATAAATTAAAAAAACCGATTTTTTAGACTGATATTCCTCGCCAAAAGTTATAAAAGAAATTTCGAAAATTTTACAGAAACCACATTTAAATTATTGTAAATAGTCTGAGATTAATGTATAAAAATTTATTTTTAATAATTTGCAATCCTTGGAGAGCCATCTCAAAATTATTTTTCATCATAAAAACTTTTCTACTAAAAAAAATTTTTTGAAATCTACCACTTAAAGATCTCGAGCCAATGAAAAAGTGGCAACTTTCAAATTTATGGTAACTTTATTATTACCCTAGATATCCCTAGCTAAACTAATTTTTCGTCGGATGTCTGCTACTTTCAGGGTCATCGAATGTGTGTGCGCTTTATGATTTTAAAATAATACATACAGACACACACATATAATTAATGTATTCTTATAAGTTAAAAAAACAATGTGCACAACTAAACTACATAGTTTAGTTACATAGCGGCAACAACAATCGCTCGCTGTCTTTATAAAAATCAAAGTTTCAAATAACGTTCTAATATTTTTCTCATAAAAAAATTGAAATATTATTTTTGAAGTTTTAGAATTAAGGTTTGTTGGTAGGTATAGAGCGCATTATTGTAAATATATTATCATTCCGTCTTCCAATCAACATCTAGGTAGCCATCCAGTTACGGCTACCAAATTGGTGATAAATTAGAAAGCATATCAAGAGTCACTATGTCCAAAGAAGTAGTTGAGTAGTTACTCAACAAAGAAGAACATCGGAGACAAGGATCGCTAGCGACCTACCTGATAATATCCCCAAGGAAGCGCCGAACCGTTTGCTGGGATCCCGGAATGGGGTCCTATAGTCTCCACTGTCGTCCACTCCACCCAACTTGTCCAGAGCCAGTTCCTTTGGGATGTGGTAATTGTTGAACATTACAAATCTGTAATGTTAATAGATACAGTTGAATGAATTGATAAATATACTTTAGTTCAGCCACAAAAAATATAAGGAAAATTATTAATAAAGAAATTATAAAACTAAGGCATCATTAATTGCTTTTTTTATGTTAGTTATCGATAGACGAGCATGAGATTCACTTGATGGTAGGTGATACCTCAGCAACAGAACATCAGTCAATGATACGCTGCCGGCCTACTTTGTACTTCAAGAATTCGTAAATTCATGGACTGAAACCGAAACGCAAAATGTGCACTTCACGGTTTTTCCAACTATGAACGGTGGTTCGTTACCGGTCGGAATTTCGATATTCTTCCAACCCGTTCAATACCCGAAGTTACCAAACGTGGGGAAGACATGCTTACATAAAGTTATAAACATTTCGTCCCGGTGGGATTCGAACCCACGGCCCATCGATGCGCACGGCAGGATGGCACGCGACGAAAATCGTCGTCGGAGATGTTCAGTTATTTTTTTTTTAAAGAGATGCCAATCTTCCTCCGGTGTTTTTTGTTTTTTTATGGAATAAATAAGTTTGAATTTGAATAAAAATAACACACGAATACATTAAACACAATGTTAAAAGAACGAATATTTTAACTAATTATCATAAAACATTAGCATAAAATAATAATACCAACGAACCATTACGCTAGGTACATTAGGTATTTTTTTGTTATAAAATGTTACGAGATAACAATTGTAACATTGCAATGTTACGATCGTTTTCTAACTTTCTAATATATTCTGATATAGATAGGTTAAGTTATAATACAAATAACTAGCAATCACACGTGGTGTTTCTCGCGCCCAATGTAAATCCTTTATTGAGGTACCTAAATAAACACGGCACAGATTGTTTTTTACTAACTAGATACTAAAGAGTGATACATCCCTTTAAGGAAAATGAACTGTGGTTTGGCGACTCACCATATTATAGCACATTTTATTCACATTTCATTTAAGTTTATTAAAATTTCAAACTGATTATCAGCGAGTAACATAGCCAAAAGTGTACTGTAGACAAAAAAAATTCTATTGTACATCTAAATTGTCAGGGCGGATTGCTAGTCAACTACATGGTTAAAAAGTACCTATATAAACGAAAAGCTTACAATTGTCCAAATTTTAGACCATTTTTTAAGCGTTTAATTAACCCAGTGTGATATATATATATGAATATAAATAGCCATACCCATTATCTACACCGTTGAGACCAATCTTCTCGCCAATGTCACCCACAGTGACGCCGGCAAACGGCTTCAGCGTCTTGGGGTCGCGGATCGGCACAATGAACGCGTGCAGACCATGGTTAGTTCCCTTCGACACCAGCATAGCGTACACTATCGCGTGCGTTGCGCATTTACCTAACAATCAGACGTTGGTATGAAATAGAGTTTTTTGAAGTAAAACCTCTATACGCATGCTGTGCTTGGGGAGTAAACTGGTGGAAGCGTGACGGCAGCGTTACGAAAAGTGTGATCGGCCGAGGCGAACGAATGTTGCTATTTCCTTTATTCATCTGATACATCAATGTTTTAGAAGCAATGATAACAATGATTTGTACAAAACGAAAATAATTTCGTATTTGTTTACGTATCGCCGTTACGTCGTAAAACTTCTAGTTTTACTTCAGTTGCATGGTCTAAAGCACACTCATTTTATTTTTGAGATATGGGGCAAACGGACAGGTGGCTCACGTAAGTGATCACCGCCGCCCATAGACCAAAACTTCAACAACAACAAGCAACATCAAAAGGGTTCATTGCGCCTTGCGCTCCGATATATCGCAGGTATGAATTCCACCGGAACGACATTTTATAATTTTCTGTAAGAATGTCTTCCCCACGTCTAATCACCGTTCATAGATAGAAAATTGCACCTTTCGGTGTCAGTGTATGAATGTCGGAATGGTCGAAGTAAAAAAGGTAGATCGACAGTGCATTATTGACTGATGTTCTGTGACTGAAGTATCACCCACCATCAAGTGAACCTCATGCTCATCTGTCGATATCTAACATAAAAAAGAACATTTTAATTGATGGGGAAGCGCATTCCATAGCCTAATAGCCTCTACTCTACTGTAATAAGAACAGCCATAATACTTCGTAAGGTAGGCAGTCATTAGCGATGAACGTAGTAGTATCACGACAATTCATTTTTGTCCCAGAAAATTAAATCTTTTATTTATTAGATATTAACTAGAGTTTGTCCGCGGATTCTCATAGAATTCGCATAGAATTATTAACATATTGGATGAAAATTTTGGTTTTTTGGTTATCCGGTAGTGACAATAGCCCGTCCAGCTGTCCCAATACTTTTTATCAAGATCGTTCCAAACTTTTACTGTAGCATTTATATATTATAATAATGCTAATGACCCGCCAGGAATCGAACCTACGACCCATGGAGGCAAAATCATTGCATCAACGCGCTCGTTAAAAAAAACTGTTATCAAGGTTAAGTTAAAACAACTGCAGCTATGTTATTATCAGTGAGTTCGAAACGCCATTCCTGACCTTTGCATCGTATTATTTATTCAGTGTTACATACATTACATGACTAGAATATTTTGCATTTACGCATTGACAATTTATTAATATAACTATCATCGGATAATGTATTTTAAAATCATTCAAACATACTCTTGATGTCAAGAAACAGCATTGTATATGGAAATGACAAGAATCAGCATCGTATATGAGCAATGTTTTTTTTGTATAAATATGAAAAAAGCATTGCTAGTTAATGAAGTAATAAAAATGGGAAAATATGGTCAAGTCTTTGGAATTAGCGTTTTTCTCCGGTGTTACTATTACGTGGCTCTAACATGGGAGTATATTTTTATGGTTCCACCATATGGATTTTATATTACTTATTAAATATCATATGGATTGGAATCTTAAGCCACAATTAAATGAAAATAAATCGTAAATAATCGTAATATGTTATGTGTCTATAAATAAATACAGAGTTTGAGAATACATAAAATAAAACAAATTCAACCGATTTTTGAAGGGAAACTTTTAAGCAGGGCTTCTTATTATAACAAACACGAATAAATATATGGTATTTTATTATGATAAAAGTATTGATATATTGATTGTGTTTGAAAATCGAAGGTTGTTGGAAAAGGAAATTGCTAAAAAAAAAGATTAAACGAGTGGGAACTCAAAATACAGACTACAGAATCCTCTTACTTCACCTTTTCTTGATTCTCAAAAGTCCAAGTAATTTTAGCTGAAGGGCTTTTTCAATTCAATTTTAATAGTAATAAATTATCTGGGATTAAGCATTAATATTTTGATAACTTTTTATTATATTTGTGTAATCCCTAAGACAGATTAATGAATTTTTTATTTAGAAACACTTCATGTTTAAGTAATAAATTATACAATACATTACCATGTACACTTGTGACCTTCAAACATAACCTTATTTATTATGTGACATACTGTGTTACGTTGTTAGCGTAATTACTTTACAAAAAGTATGATAATAAGTTGCCTTAAAAACGAACTTTGTTTTATTAAATCATTTTAATAAAATACTTTATTTATACCAGATTTAAACGCGATTTATTATTTAAAGCATCCGAAAAAATAATATAAATAATAAATATAGTTTTCATGCGTCTTAATTTTTGACTGCAAATTTTGACTGACTCTTTTTAACACTAATTTCAGAATGACTAATAAACTTGTTTAATATAAAACATACCTAAACAGCCAACCCAGAATTTGGCAGCTTCAAAGTCCGGTGTATGCAGGATAAACTGCTTTTTCTCTGGACTGTATGTTGCTGTAGTCCTCATACCCTTAGCGTTTGATCCATGTGACACTTCAGTAAGAGCAAAGCATCCCCCAATTCTAGCCTTCTCTATATCTTCAATGAAATTGTATTGATCTGGCCGTCCACTTCCTTGTATTGTATTGGAGAACATCCTGAACGTAAGGGATATTTTGACAGCTAAAGAACTATCATACATGAAGAGGGCTTCAGCTTCCGCTTGAAATATTTTAGGTTCTTGGGCAATCTAAAAAAGATAGAAGAAAATATATACATTATTGCGCTGCTGAGATCTACATTTATAACACATGATTCATTTGTATACATAAATTAAAGAATAATAATAATAATATTACAAATGAAAATAAATATAATAAAAAATATTAGAGTCGATTTTTGTCTTTTTAATGCTTAAAACCTTAAGTATTGTATATTCATACACATCATATAGATAAACAATCTATAAAATAAAATTATAGCTATGAATAGAAGTTTATTCATTTATCAACAGATATTAAAATAATAGTAATAAATCAAACCTTTTCTATAGGCGTAAAGCGTTCATTATAAATGGCATACATTCTCTTTATAGCCATGTGTCTCTGCTCATCCATTGACAGAGGTGCATCTGATTGTTGGAATAAGGGATGATTCTCCATGAAACTCCAGATGTCATTCTAGAAAATATAATGAATGAATCTTTATTATTAAATTGAGCAAATATTTATCAATAATAATAAGATAAACTTTTTATTCAACACACACAACACAACATACAAAAAAAAAACCAATTTGAATTTTTAAATGTGAAAGTTTAAAAGATATTGATAATATATGCCCACTGTATGTGAAAAACTAAGATTATACCTGCTTTATATCAGTTCTAATACAGTGAAACGTGGTTAAGTGTGTCCTGGATATATGAGAAACTGGATATATGGCTGACTCGAGAAATAAACAAGTGGGAGAATATCTAAATTAGAACCAGCTAGCATTTTGTTTATAACTAGCAGATTTCAGAATGCCTAAGATAAAACACAGGTTGATAGCAAATCATTGATTGATGGCCTGTGGCACATCAGTTACCATCAAGTGAGCTTAACATCCATTTCATCATTTAACATCCATGAGAAAATATATGAATGTATCTGCCATAAAAACTGCATAAACTATATTCACTTCCTTGTACAAAACATTTTTTTTAAATATAAAAACCAATTAAACCCACCCTAAGTAATTTAGAGGGATGCTTAATAAACTATGGAATAAAAATATAGGCATTGCTTACTTTTAATTTTATAGTCGCTAATGTGTCGTAAACAAGTTTCATCCGGCGCCAGTCAAACGAAGCTTTTTGTCTATATACGTCCAACCGTCCCGAAGGCAAATCCGGGAAATATTGGCGAAGTACATCGTCGGCAACTAATTCGTTAGATGACATGATATCTAAAGATTATGTACTACCAAAGAAGTGTAAATCTATGTTATTTGGTACTACGTTTAATATCGAAAACAGTGATCACTGAATATTTTATTTACTTTCCTTCACAATGGAAATAACGAGTCACAAACACTTCCTACAATTTATCGAGCTATTACAAGACAAGAAATAATTACGCGCACGAATTGCTGCTGTTGACGTAAAATATTATTGCACAATCGATTTCAATAAAATATTTAAAAGCGAGAGAAGTACGTAGCGTAAGTGTTAATGTATTAAAGTACCGAATAAATGTACTTCTTCAAACATACATAAAAACCAAGTTTTACATACTTTTAACACTTGAAGATTGAATAATTAATGAGTTAGGTTACGTCAAAAGTGCTCACGAAAAATATTACTTTAAGATAATAAATTTTATATTAATTATTGCACATCGCCAAAGTTTTTGAAAATGGAACTTCGAAGTTTAAACCATAGATAATACTGTACTGTATAAGATAGATGCGAAACTCACGATTCCACAGCGAAATTATATTGTACCTGGTCCAATAGATGTCGCTACTGAATCTATAGCTATATGTACGTATATATATATATATGCCTAGCTATAGTATATATATGTATATGCCTAGCTATAGCTATATATAGGGGTTGGTACCTACTGTTGAATATTATGTTGTGTGGTCAAAGGCTAGTGAAAATAAACACACTTACAAGGAAAACTGATTTTATTTTAGTAGTACAAGCACATGCAAATCGTTCCACCATGTTTTTTTATTCTAGAAATAATTTTTAGAGGGAAAAATTACAGATTGACAGATAACATATAATTATTGACTATGGGCAGGGCTGCCAGTAGAGCCAACTTATTTTATACCGCTCGGTCACTGAAATTATACAAAATCAAATCTTATTATACAAAGCGACAAAATTGTTAAAAAATAGTCTGTAAAAAATACAAGTATTTATTTTTAGTCACTTTGACTTACCTAAAATATGAAAAAAAATTAATTAATTTATTACATTTAAGACTTGACACATCACACCATACAAGGTTATGTTTTTGAGTTTATTTGAAAACAGTTCCAGTAGCAAGTGGCGCTGGGTGAAAAAGTCACTTTTATGTTTACTTGTAATGCTAACGAATATTACCCAAAGAGCACCAATTCCGATTAGAGAAATTTTCGAAAGAGCGACAAGCGCCTACACGCCATCTACGATTAAGAAACCTTTGATCTATCGTTATCTCAAATAATCGATATTTAAACTCTCACAAAATTTACTTCACGTTTGGATTTTTATTTTTGTATCCAATTATACGAGACAATCTGTTATACAAACTGGATACATAAGATAACCGAATTATACACTTTTTGTATCCAATTATACGATCTGGCAGCCCTGCATTTGCAGTTGCATTTCAATACACTAACACCTACATACCTATATTTAATATTACTTATTTATACCTTCTCTGCTTTCGAATATTTACAAAACAGAAATAATTAGATTTTCATTTTAAAAAACACAAAACTACAATGATGTCCAATTTACATGCAAATTACAAACAAAATAGTTAGCATAACTTAATTAAATAAAAGCAAAGCTTTAATTAAAAACAATGTCTTTTATTTATTTTCTTTTATTATGATATTTAATAGTTTGCATTTTTACTTCGTCATCTGAACAAATTTGTGTTATTTTTCATTTCAGCAGCCTGTTGACATTAGTGCTCCAACTGTTTATAATTAACTCAATGCAGAAATCTAATAAATGTTTAGTCATTTTCTTTTTATGGTCTTCACGTGATATATAAACAAAATAGCAGAATTCATTTTTTTGGATAATTTTATTTTTTATACCCGCTGAATTTGGATCCTCCTTTAGCTCTAGTTGTATTATTATGTAAACATTTTCATGTTTATTTATCAGAGGCGTTGTGCTTACAAGTTGTCTCCTACAATTGATTCATGAAGTTTTCATTTTAAAAATACATTTTTTTACTAAATACCCACCAACATAGCGTATGGCTTCTATAAAGAAAAAAAAAAGATATTAAATGATTAAATTGACTATTTGAAATCTTTAAACATAAGTTTATGGAGCAGCAATTTTTTGGAAATTTATAGTTATATATTTTTTTAAATAATATAGAAATTTAGATTTACTGAGGTACTATTCCACCAAAAATACTAATTTATAAAACAATAAAGCATTAGTAGACGCATTGTACATTAAAAATTCAAATCCTTCTTAACTAGGCCAAAGTTACCCAGGTTCAATCATGAATGTACCTTCAGTCTCACATAACAAAAAGAAGAAGTAAATTCCATAGCTACCCATTTATAATTTATAATTATTTTTATTAATGTTTTACTGTTTCTTATCGAACCAACACATGCGATAGATTTATTCATTACTTTTAGATTATATTATTATTTTAGTATATGATATTCGTATGTACTTGATATATTTTAAATTGATATGCTGTTGCTCTGCTATGGTTTTTTTTTGTTTTTTAGCTATTCGTAGCTTTCAGGTTATGGCTGAAAATCAGCATGGTAGGCTTTGGTTAAGTAGCCAAAGACTATCCACTTTATGCTGAGTCCATGACCATTTCGTCGTAGTCGTTTTGTATATAACTAGTATAAATATTTAATTATAATAATTATTGTAGATATAGTATTTTTTATTATAGTGAGTTCGGAGCTCAATGAAAGTATTATGAAACCTGGTTTTCGACCCTGGTTTTTTATGGACTCGTCCTGGGAAGCCCCGGTATTTTGCAAGTATATCTCATCGCTATGCCACGGTAGTGTCTTAAACTAATATACTAGTGTTTCAATAGGCAATATGCATACATTTTTTAAATATTTTTTACATCATTCTACCCTAATAAAAAATATAAAAACTCTTGGCAATTTCCAAATTAATTTTTAAAATAACATTGTAAACATCGATGTATATTTATATAATTAATATTTTTTGCAATGAAATAATTGTTAAGGCATAATATCTGGGCCATAAAGATTCAAGGGAAAATATTTCAAGTAAATTTAAACAATATGCATTTATTACTATTACACTTTTCTAATATTTGTTTTCATCATGGGATCATATAATAATCATAATAAAATCTAACGACAGGCCATTTAGATGAAGTTAGTTCATACAATCATACTGTGTGTATCGAAATAGCAGTAATTCAGATTAATATTTTTATTTTTAACTTAAAGCAAAGAAAATAGAGTGAATATAAACTATCGAGCCAAGCGCGTTTATAATATATATAGGCACACTATATAAGCTATAATATACACTCATTAAATAATAAGAGTCTAATTTAATATTTAAGGTTTTTATTTACATATAAAACAAAAATATTACTTAAATAAATTATATAATATTTTTAATATGCTTTTGGTATACATATACATACATATACAGCTACACTTATGAATATTATTAATAATAAAGTTTTTTTTAATTGTCATTTTCTTATAATAATAACTAAAATTAAATAAATAATATTTCCATATTTAATTATAATACCTATTCAAAAAAAATTAAGAATTTAAATCAACAAATATTGGAGGGCACTTTGGTGCTATTTTTGAATTTTTGAAATCATTTTCAAAAATTCAAAAATAGCAAGAGTCATATAATGCCATAACAAGTATTATATGTATAATGCCTTTAAGTCCTAAAACCTTAGTCCTCCTTTATAGAGTTCTATGCCTTACTCTCTCCCGTGATTATGATTGGCAAAGCATTCAAAATGTCGGGAACCAAAAACCAAATAAATCCACGAAATAATCCGAAAAGATAGTTTTATTTAAAATGTTCTTTCCTAACTAGAGTATTCATATAAATCATACTAGTGGTTGAATATCGCACCTTACCTCTAACTGAAGTAATTTAATCTACTAGAAACCCTCTCCCACTAAAACCAATATTTGTCCGCTAAACCACCAGATCTAGTGGAAATTCCACTGAGTTGGCAACACTGCTCACACCTTCGTCAAGTGCATAGAGTTTACCTTGTCAAGTGACAGTGACAGATGTAAAATATTTTAATTAAATTAATTAAACACTTTTTATTTAATGAAAATGTCTGTTTTGAATACTTTTATTTAACAAAATAATTTATTTTTAATTTTATGTTAAATTACAAGCGCCATCTATTCGGATCAAATTATAACAAGTAATGCACTAACTTCCATAAAGCTTAAAAAATGGTGTACCGTGAATTCTAGATGTCGACACTTTCCATACATTTGTTTTTTTTACTTTTTTCTATGAAAGTTTCACCCCCCTGGTTTAAACTTTGTATAGGAAAGGAAAACTTCAAAAGTTCAAAGACCATTATTATTATTTTTTAATTGATTGTATGGCTATGGATTCTAGTCCTTTTGCCTTAAATAATATAATACTGTAGCGACTATATAATATGTAAGGCCAGTTCAAAACTAATTAAACCAATCCATTTAAAACGATAAAACCCAAAACAAACCATTTTTTTAGATTTAAAACGGTTGATGTTTATGACTAAGTTTTTCTTAATTTTGACTAGATTTTCTTGATTTTACCGAGGTAGGGATATAACGGAGTTCTTATAAACTGTGTATTTTTATTTTAAATGTGGGATAATCTGATATTTATATACTTAGCGGGTTTACTTCGTCTTCGGAAAATTCGTCGAGAACAAATTGTGTTTTTCGACGAATTGTGTATTCGGCGAATTGTGTTTTCGGCGAATTGTTCTCTACGAATTGTTTTCGACAAATTGTTTCCACTTTCCACCAACTTTCCGCAAATTACTAGCAATTTTTTCACATTTGTGGAACAAATATTGACAACTGCGGTACTGGCGCTGCTTTCCTGTACCACGAAACACGCAATGACAGCTGTCTTCGACCAAGTGACGCCATTACTGCGTAAGAGTGATAAGGACGGAGATAATAATCACTCGCTTTCGCAATGTCTAATCGCAACTCAGTAATGGTCCATTTGTTTACATTCTTTATCTCGTCTCGTTGGCCTTAGTTTAGCTATTTTTGAATAGATGTGATATTATTTTTTTTTAGTTTACACAGTTTATAGGTACTCCGTTATATCTCTACCTCGGTAAAATCAAGAAAATTTAGTTATCATTTTTCAGACAAACATAGTCATCAACACCAATCGTTTTAAATCGAAAAAATGGTTTATTTCGGTATTAAACGATTTTTTGTCGTTTTAAACGGATTGATTTAGATGGTTCTGCCTTACATCTATAGGCGTGCCGCGTGACCCACCGGTGATGTACGTCTCCTGAGTCCTGATGCACTTTGGCGTGAACGTGTTTATCTAAAGATTCTACTATAGTTATCGGCGGGAAATTAAACAATCCCCACACCACTATTATTACTACTACACAGAGTATAGTCTGTCAAGAAAGTCATGAAAAGAATGATTTGGGAACTAAAAATTTTGCTTGTACTAGCAACACTGATTTATTGTACATTAGCTGTCACTTTATAGCTTTGTTGTTATTGTTTGACTTTTTTTACGTTTTATAGTGTTATTTTCCTTACAATCACTCAAATAATAAATATGAATCGAAAAGTTTATAAGAGCAGTGCGAGGCGAATCATATTTAAAGTATTTAAAGAGTGCATGGCCGAATTTCAAGCGAGGAAGTTGCTTTCGGATTTGGATGATGTTTACGGTCGAACAGCAAAGATGACTGGTGCGTATATTATATTTTATCATTATACACAATAAAGGAACTGTTTTCTCTTGAAAATTATTTGTTTTAAGTAGTAATTTATCGGTTATAAAGTGTTGTTTACATTGTGTTGAGGTTATGAAATTTACCTACGTATTTATAGTACACCTTCAACAGTTTTGATCCTTTTTTATTATTTAGTTTAACGAGATATTTTTTTTCGGTTCGGTGCGATTTTATTGTTTTTGTTTAGATAATATGAATATCGTTATTGACAATCATTGTTAACATGTTTCTCTTCGTTTAGGTGTTTCCGAAAGCACAATTCGGCGCATTGTGGACGAAGGTATGAAGAATGATGGCAATTTCACAACGCCTGGAAAACACAGGAAAGGCCGACCTAAGAAATGAAAAAGTTGGATTTCGAAATATGTGCAATTCGCCAAATGTTGCAAAGTTAGCCAAAGAAATATTTGAGTCAGTAACATCACAGGAATGGAAAAATTGTGTTGACCATGTCATTAAAATTGAAAACGAATACTTTGTTCGTGGAGGAAATCTATATAATGACATAGAGAGACTTATCATCACAACATAAGACAGTGAATCTGATGAGGAAGAAATGGACCAGGGACCAGGAGTATCAGGCAATATTTCGGGAGCCGAATACCTCGACTCAGATTATTTGAAATCTGATTAGTAAAATATATTTTTATAATTGTAATTTTCGTTATTATTTTTTGTAATCCCAGCGACTGCCTTGCGGACAAGATATATAATATGTAAAGATGCAAATCCTTCTCTAATTTTTTTTATGAATGTACTAACTATAGGAATCATAAACATTTTATTTGAAGAACAAATAAAGTATCAACAATATTTAGTCGAAGTATACGGGGATACCCTATAAACTATGGTGGCGCCCTCCTTTTTTTTCATGACTTTCTTGACAAATTATATATTTATATTGTGTTTACAGACTCTGTGTATTTTTAATACTAGCAGCACAGCCTTTAAAAGTATCGGCTTCCGACACTGAAAACTTAAAAAAAAAAAAAAGTTCTCATCAAGTAATCACTTTCGCGATTCGTCTTTCAAGTCAAAACTCAAAACTTTAAAAAGTTTTGTTTATGTACTCTTATTAATTTACTTAGTAGTTTTAGCCAAAGAGCATTATAAATACATTTAGCTTACTTAAAAAATAAAACTTTTATATATTATATACAGCCCTAATAATATATACAAAGTGATAACTAAATATATCGTTATGAAGACAAAATATAATAGTGAGTTGAATTCTTTATTTCTGCTGAACGTGTATAATATATTTTACCGGCTTTAAATATTTTGTTGGACTCTTTGGCTCGTTGCTTGTCAAACTTGTCTTGCGTATCGATGGGCTACACATTCAATTCCCATCGGATCTAACATGTTTCTAATTTTCTGTATAAATGTCTGGTTTTCCCAATGTCTGGCTATGAAGAGAGAAGAGACTATCTATTTCTGAACATTCAAATTAAAATAAACGTGTGGCTCTTTACCTTAACAGCATAAAATAAACTTTAACTTAAAAAAAGTTGAACTAATTTCACATGAATAATTAATATTATTTGAGAGATTAGAACCTTTAAGAAACTAATACTTTAAGAAACTATAGCTAATTACAATGTAATGTCAATTTTCCTACAATCTATAGTAATATTATAAAGGGAAACTATTTGTATTTTTGTAACAAATAAACTCAAAAACAACTGGACCAATTTCAAAAATTCTTTCATCAGTATTGTATAATATTATGTGTATTATTATATCAACATTGCATCCTTGTGAAGCCAGGGTATGTTGCTTGTATATATTAAATAGAATTATGAGTAACGGTTTCTTAAAGTTATACATGGGCAGGTTAGGTTGTAGAGTTATATAGTCAGTAGTATTGCAGTATAATATAAAATAATCTGGTACTAAACAGAAAGTTGATCACCTACAAAAAAAAAATTGGATGTTCGCCTTTAATAACCATATAGAACATCACATATTGCCGATGAAGTTCAGTTTCCTACCCACCAACTGATTGTATGACTTTTTCTCAGACCTCTAAATACTATTTACATTTATTTAATGTTAAATCTATTTGAACTCTAAAAAGAAGTAACACCCAGGTAAATTGTAATTGTAAAATCCACACAACATTATAAATGCGAAAGTGACTGTCTCTATGTCTGCATATCTATTAGGTTATTTAGGTTTTAACATCTAAAATTTTGAAACGAATTCTGATAAAATTTGTCACAGATAGTTTTTATCCCAAGATAACAAGATAAAATAAATTTTTGTGACGCCGCGCCTGTGCCAAATCATGTTTTTTTTATAAAATTACCAATTTTCACAAATTGGTTCAAACAAAGTCGAATTGTAGAGAACGGTGAACAGCTATGAAACGGGAAAACAGGCGGCAGTTCCCTATAGGTCGCGGAAGGATATGCGCGTCAATTGTAGAATTTCCCGCCAAAATGATCGCGAGAGGTAATTTGAAAATAGAACTAAAAAAATAATTGTAATCTGTGGTAATATTATATATAAAAAAAATTGAATTCTTAAATTGAGTAAAACTATTTTTGGTTAATCCAAAATAATGTTGTAATACCAAAATCTTTTTTGTTTTAGTTAATATATTCTTGCTGATACTCGTATCCGTCCACGCAGCGAAGAATTTCGGTAAGTACTATTTTTTTTAATTAAAAATTATAAAGAAATACGCCTTAATACGCCTAAAATTTTAAAAATAGGTTTCAAAAAACAAAGTACACATTAATAAATAATTGATGGGTCCTCTCTCAAGGTATTATTTTATGATTAATATTCAAAAAACTTACAGACATAATTAATATTTGGTTGTTACTCCGAAATGAGAGAAAGTACAACTCAGCTGATAATTTCATTCTGATGTGCATTTTTGCAAAACTGGAATACATGGATTTTATGATATGATAATGTACCTAAGAGTTTTAAGATTTTGTATAACATTTAATCGATTTTAACACATTGCTAGAATCACTTGTAAATAGAAACTACACAATAAAAAGAAACTAAAAAAAATCATCCAATTGCGGTTTATGACTCACGTGGAGAGTATTGTAAATATTTGAAGTAAGTTTCAAGGATTAGCGTATTATGGTATTGTATAAAAATGTAAATAGGCATCTTAAGACTCAATAATCAATGTTGGATTGAAACTGTAAAATTAAAAATCCTTAGTGGGCATGGGGGATTTTTTTACAATTTTCCCTGGTATTCCAACCAGTGGCGGGACCACCATACAAGCCCAAACGCCTGTTTTGCCTTATTAATGCATTAAAAAGAAATATAATAATGTCATTAGTCATATAAAACTTATACAATTACGTAATTATATAAGTTATATAAAATATATTTAAAGCACGTATTATGTTAAAGTCGTCAAAACGAGCTTTTGGGCTTATATGGTAGTCCCGTCTCTGATTCCAACCCAGAATCTCCGTTACTAAACCTAACTAAACTAGCCAAGGCGATAGTCTCAGAAAAATTGTGTTCGTGTCTGTTAGTGACATTTTTAAATGGATTTCTTTATGTATAAAGTATATAAACTTCCTCTCAAAAGTGTGGGTTCACCCTTGGTATTGTTTGATATCTTATTGGAAAAGGGTCGTAGAAGAATTTAATAAAAACCGTTGAAAGAAAGGGACAGTTTTAGCTTTACTTTGCCACTAACAAACAACAAAAAATCTGAAATATCCGAATATTTCAGATTTTTTTTCTACTTTCCAGTAAAAAATATTCAAATTTTCTCATGGCATTTTTGTTTTTATTAGTTTATAGAATATAATAAAAAAATGCCTCGCTCCTATAAACATGAGGTCATAAGAAAATTAGAATTACACCTACTGTGACAAAAATTACAAAAATATAAAAAAAAAACATATTATTTATTTTCAGTGCTTACGTGAGAATTATAACTAATGAATTTCTTTTAATATCCAATGATCCTATAAGGTTTACCCTTTTATCAGAAATCCGGACTCTAATTAAGCGATTGAATATCTCAAAAACGCTTGCCAAAGAGTCTATTTTGCTTTTTAATATCATTTAGTTGTACAAAGCAATAGACCTCTCATAATAAGCACACCGGTTCTCTCGAAAATGAGAATCTAGCCGTAGTTAGTATGATATTAATTTCGCAGTTGCAGGAATGTTTTCATTAGTCTAATTGCACTCTCCACTCATATTATTAAATACTGTGTACTTTAGTCTTAATGTTAATTAATTTTAATAAATGTACCTAACTCAGGGTTACTCTATTTAACTAATTGATGAACGTAGATAATGTGCCGTAGTAAAAAATCTTATGGTTATCTATCTACTGTAATAAGTTAGTTCAGTTATGAATCCGGTTATGAATTTCATTAAGTTCTAGTATATTATATATTAGCAATGAAGTCAAAACACGTAACATTTTTTATTAACATACATACATATACAATATACATTACGCCTCTTTCCCATTGGGGTAGGCAAAGTTCACAGATTTTCTCATGCTCCGATCCTTATATACCACTTTCGATTCTTCTAATAATCCTGCATAATCTTGACGGGCTCGTTTCGCCAACCTTGCATTTCTATGGGTCGCTGTAGGTTCGAATCTATAATTGTCTCTAAACATGTTTTTTGTAAATAAAATCGGTTACACATCGTTGAAGTCCTGTTCTCACCTATCATTAAAGCTTCACATTCGTCTGTGGTTACAAAATAAACTCCGGCTTTTGTTATTATCAAACCAAGTGAAAAATCTTCAAAAACATCTCCAAAGCAATAATCAGATTGACGCATCGTTTGTAAATCACGATTTGATGTTGAATTTATCGGTCTCCAAATGGGTTGCGGCCTTATTTATTGGCTTAACGCCTTACTGATGCTCCAATTCAAGGATAAAATTGATTGTCTTGTTGACTGTCCTTTAAAATCTCTTTAGCCATTATTTTAGTTCCAATTTATATTGCCTTGTTAATGCAGAGTGTAACAAAACAAAAATTACTTAGACTTTAAAAAATATATTCATTATTTTATATATCAAGACAAGGGCACTAAAGTTGATAGCTTTGTCATTTATATTTACACTTTCAACAGTTGTGAAACTTATCGAGTACTTCCGTTGGTCCAGAGTAATTAAATTTGGCAAGAAGTAAGATAACACAGCACAAGCAAAAATGAACCCAAAACATCTACTGCGATATAGAGTACCCAATAACTCTATAGTTATGGGTACCTACTGGTGAACTCATAAAAGATACAATATCGACTCGTTTGTATAGTAGAACGCTGCGTTCCGCTTTATGCTCTACATCTCAACCAAGGAAAATCCCTTTTTATTCATAAAGTTAACGTCTCTACAATGAAGTGACCATCGTACACAATAAATTCGAAGTTTTAATGCCGGTCTAACAACCTTCACAAGTTATGAGCACTTTGCCTAGCAGTTTGTAGCCTTTATAAAGAAAGTCGGAATTATAGCGAAGTTGTAAGCTCCCTGCAGCGTCTCGCATAATTTAACCGACGTGTACTTAGTCAACTTCCTAAGTCTACCCAAATTGTATTAAGCGTTATGTAAATTTAAATTTTTAAAATCGGTCGAGTAGTTTTTAATTTAAATCGTAACAAAAAAATAACAAATCTTTCATCTTTATAATATTAGTAGGTATAGATTCAATACCCTACGCAATAATTTAAAATAAAAAAAGAAAACTTTACCATATAATATCAAATGAGATAAAATAAACGAGAGAAGTCTTGCGAGCTGATCGCTAAGGTTCATTTACATGATGCCATTTTCTTGTACATACAAGAGCAATAATTGGATGCAATAATTTAAGCTGTTCACACGCCGATATTATGAATTGTTTAACCCAGAAAAAGTATTGTAACAAAACTTTTATGCCAGATCAAGAATGTTGCACGTTGTTTAGTATATGCAAGTCATTTATTGCTTCAATTTACTTGTACGCAACAGGCAAGAAACTTGCATCCTGTAAAAGGCCTTTAATCTGTCATTTGTTTGCAATTTCCACTGACGTCTCATCCAACTGACAGATTGAAAATAATACTTTCTCGCAAGTGTTTCGTACTTGGGCGTCTGTACCTTCAGTGAATGTAAACAAACGATTTAGTATTGTATAAATCACGCCATAGTTATGAATAATTTGCTTTAAAAATTCGACTCAGAAACCAGTACAAAATTATAGACCACGAAGCCTTCAATTAGGGCGTTATTATGTAATGTTCTAATGCTACCGAATCGTAAATATCGTATATTAACAAGGGTTTCGATAGAAGTTACTTGAAAACCTATATTATTTGACTAATACGTGGTATTTGTTTTAAAATAAGAAATATTTGACATTTACTCGATGGTTTCAGAAGGGGGAATGTTTTTCGAGTAGATAAATTTATTTATATATGCTATTTCTTCGGCACATTCTAACAAAAACTAAAAATGTAACTAAAACGGCTACTTAATTGAATTTTAACACGTGACGCCGTTAGTCTGTGAGAATGACATATATACACTACAGTGTTCTTCAAAATTTTGTCGACCGTTTTCTCGCGTTTTAATCGAATATCTCTTTATTTCTTTCGGGTCTAACATGACAATTACACTTAAAACTCGACTTTTAATAAAAAAAAATATATTTCTCGATCGAGATATCTTTTCTATCAAAATTGTCAATGTCGAGGTATATATATCGAGATATCTTACATCTTAGTTTGTCTTCTCTCGTCCGCTAGATATCTCGTGGCGGTCATGCTAGGCCGGCTGGTGTCTTGAAACAACTGAGAGGAAAGGTTGTAACGATTATGGCAATTAAAAGGAATAAAAGCTTATCTAACACCAGGCACCTGTTTCATAGTTTTATTTTTTTTTAACTATAAAAATCGACTTTACTGTTACTTTGATCACAAGTTCGAACATTTTCACTTTTGGCAATTTATAAAAAAGAAATGGGGAGGAAGTGTAAAAATAGAAAGAAGTTGAATATTAACATTTTGTTCCGATGGGTCGTGGGTTCGAAACCCGCCGGGATGTAATATTTATAATTTTCTGTAAACATTTTCAGGTAGAAGGCGTATCAAAATTCTGACATAAATCACCGATCGTAAATGAAAATCCGTGAACTGCATTTGCACAACAGCGTTTTTTTTAAATAATACAAACAATTCTACCATTCCACAAGACTCATACGCTTAATCGCATAGTTATGACGTAAATTCGCAAATGCAGTGAGTTATGCATAATATGCAAATGACGTGTATGCAACTAAATATTCCGATTTGGAGACGACGCTATTAACTGAATGGATTGGTAATATAAGGCCTCTAATAAATACCTAACATGCGGGGACTAGCATGATAAATGTGGGCAAATAACTTGGGAACGATATCGTTAATCCATTCGAAATTTCAGATTTAGCATTATGGATTTCCAAATCCTAAAATCAATCAATACTAATATTATAAAGAGGAAAGATTTTTTTGTTTGTTACGATTTAACTCAAAAACTACTCGCCCGATTTAATAAATTATTTCACCAATAGAAAGCTACATTATCAGCGAGTAACATTTTTTTGTATAGTACATCTACATTGCACCCATGCGAAGCCAGGACGAATCGCTAGTATAAAATAAAAAACATTAAATGTGATTGATATCGGCAGTGCTGGTGGTGCATAGGTACATGGTAGACGGGCACGTTGGCGTGTTTGATAGAACACCTGGCGTACGCTCCGATAGGTCGTGGGTTCGAATATCACTGAGACGACATATTTTACTCGAAGTAAAAAGTAGGTCGACAGCATTGACTGATGTTCTGTGGCTGATGTATCACCTACCATCAAGTGAACCTCATGCTCGTCTGTCGATATCTAAATTTAAAAAAAAGGCTCAAATTCTGGAGGGATGAATCCCTTTGTATTTGAACCAAAACTTGGTCCTGATCTGGTCATAACCAGAGGTCATTACAGGTTTTGGTTCAAATACGTAATTCTAGAAGTTCGCAATAGGCGCATAAAAAGACTAGTAACGGTGCTGTACATAGGTTTTCTTGTTTAATGGAGGTACATAGCCTATAGAAAACTTATTAAAAAGCCCATATCTTCTAATAATATGGTAATCTTATGTGGCAGCTAAAACAGGCCTAGGCGGCGCGGCGATTCAGCATTTGCTATTCTGGCTCCAGAGTCCGAAACAGCGTTGCTTGTCGCTCGCTACCTATTTAATTAATTATCTACCTCTTATCTATCCTTATACTCGAAGTACAACTCACATAGACTACTATTATCCGGAACAACATTATACGTTTCCGCGCCAGCTAAGCACCAGGTAAACCCTAGTTTTGAATGAGCAACTAGCAAGGAATGATAACTGAATACAATTATAATACACATATCAAGTAATGAAAATATCTCACCGAGGTATCTCAAAGAGTATAATTGTAAGTCATTTAACCCATATTATATGCCCTGATTCGAAAATGAAGAAGACCCTTATATGTATGTATGTCCAAAACTATTTTCGACTTCCGATTCTTGTAGGTTTGTACCTATTATAAAATGTTTTACTTGATGAATCATGAGGTGTATAAGCATTAAATATATCGTTCTGTATATAATATGAAAGATTTAATGCTTGTCTAAGAAATCTCTATATAGAAGATAGAAGGATACATACATAATATATTATGTACATTTACGCCCCTTTCCCATTGGGGTAGGCAGAGATCACGGACTTCCATATTATCCGATCCTTGCTTACCACTTTCTTTTCTTCTTCATCAATGCTAAAGAATAAATTTGATATTTTGACAGTTTTCAATAATAGATTTAGATTTGAGTAACGTCTCGGAATATGAGCTTAAAAGCGCTCTTAAATAACAAAGATATTATGAACTAGATTACATCAGACTTAAGTGTTTCGATAGCCGCAGAAGCCGATATACTCGTGATATGCTGACTTAGTTTTATGGAAGGGGATAATAAACTATTAAGGAGGTCACTAGCATGCATTAATTTACATAATAATAGGTATCGTGTAAAAATAATCATATAGCAGTTTTTTTATTAGATAGATACCGATCGTCATTAGTTTTGTTTATATGTACTATTTTACTATAGTTTATTTTTTGATTTATATGTAATATGTGGGACTGATGATACGTGGCGTGAGCTGACAATCAGCATGATAACTTTAAACCGTGAGATTAGGCCATGCCGTTAAGTGCTGATACTGCAACAACAAAATCTGTCAATCGTTTCTTTATTTTATGGCCTAAGTTTAACATTATCAATATGATTACAGTAAAAAAATCTCTCTCTCAAACAACTAAATTTAAGTTTGTAGGAAGCTATTAATCGGGCGTCTTTCATATATAATTCGTTTACCTAAAAAGGTATCAACTGAAGAACACTTGTACCCTTGTACCTACTGATAAAATGAATTAATAAATACGTTATTTGGTATTTGTGATCGAGTCGATTCCCGCAGGACTCCCGTGAAATCCGTTCTGTAGCCGAATTATTGATGTGCACTCGACAAGGTGCCGGCGACAGTTCGAGTGCTTTTATTTCGTTTTCTGGACTCGTTCGTGCCGCAAAAAAATTATAATCGTTAGCTGTTCCGAATATTCGTTAACGAAAATGTATAGTGTGTTTTTTTAAAAAGGCAAATTGTGATGGGGAAACTGGAAGCACGTGCATTTAATAAAGTAAAGAAATACATTACTTTATAACGGTCAGAAACCGGTTAATTTTTATTTTCCAAAATACGTGTCTGACTGAAATACCATTAGTTTTAAAGAGTACACACTAACAAAAACCTTTACTATACCGGTATAACTCCCATAGTAAATTAACCGGTATTCAGTCCTTGCTTTATAATTCGATATTTAAAGAACAATGCAAATAATGTTGATCGATTTAGGCGGTATCTTTTGTTTTTGGGGTTGTAGGTATATAATTTATTACCTTTTATGGAAAGAAGAGAAGTATAACCTATTTTAAGGAATAAACATCTTAATTTTTAAAATAAACGAATCTTAGAAAATATTTACAGCATCACGGTAATGGCTATTCCAAGGTGGCTAAAGTGAAAAAAAGCTCTAAATGAAACGAGGAAAACTAAAAGAAATGGTAATTCATGTCTTTCGAAAACTACAGAACTGAGTTCCAGTAGTTCCCTAAATAAAGTTCTTTTTCTACAACTTTAGAATAGTAAATGTCATGATAATAGTGCCAATGTCGAATAACGAGAATTAGGGATAATCCCAGTAGATTTGAATGGAATCGGTCCGTTTGCTGCGATGGATGCGAATTATTTATGAGGCTCGATGCTATTTCCACCTTATCGTCATACATTACAGAAAACTCAATGGAACTTGAGACATAAATCTTGCTAAATGGATGGAGATAATGAAAATATTAATTTTGACACTCTCACATGTAATTTTTAATGTCAGAGCAGAGCTGTGGGTTACTTTATAATACCTCAGCTAGATTAATATAATCTAATTGTAAGCTCAGTTACACCATCAATGATCAACATTATTCGCTAATATTTCTTATATAACTTATTAAAACGCTTTTTATAAATTATTTATCACGACGTCACGTTTCAAATGCTATTCAGCAAGCGTGGTCACGGGTAGACTGAAATATACTTTTAATTCGGTAAAAGTTATTTGTGGTACTCGTGTTAATAACATACTGTTATTTTTAACTTGTTCTATACTTCAAGCATTCGGAAATCTATAGAATGTGATCAGAACTCGCAATGTGCACATCAAGGTAGTTTGTTACCGCGTTTACTAAGAACTAACGGTTTATATAAATATGTCAGTCCTGACACAAATGTATAATGTACGAGTATATATTCTTTAGAAGATACATTATCGCCTACAAATTAATGTATATGTTACAGCCAAAGTAATTAATCTGGATATTATGTATATTATCTAGCCATTATTTATAATGTCTACTCAATTTAGATAAAGTGATAATTGACACGGAATTAATCACATTAACTAGCAATTTTATATAATATCTTCAAAGACTTGGATAATGTAATAAAAATAAAATAATAATAATAAATATTAATTTACTTGGATATTAATATTATTTTACTTGGATAATGTAAAAAATAGTAGATCTGTCACCAAAATGTAGTCACCAAACAATGCAAAATCAGTTCCACAATAAATCACCTAAAATCTTGAGATATAAGGTCTAGTACCAAATAAATGATTTTATTAAGCCAAGTAAAATAAGTACAATTCGGTTCTGGCACTCGTCGGCCGCTGCCGCGGCACCGCTCGCTTCGCTCGCTCGACTCGTGCGCGGTGGTCACCATACCAACATAACCTAACCTAGAACTTCAAAACTAGTCGTTATTATAAGAACGAAGTTTATATTCATGTAATGCAATATAATTTTATTGGTTATCGATCTCTTATTTTACACATATATTAACATTAATTTGATAATTCATACCTGGGAACAATTTTTGTTTATCTGAGAACGAAAATATTTCGTGGCGATAGATCTATTTATTATGTCTAGTCAATTTTGTTATTATATATAATGACCAGTCATTATGTATAATATCTATTTAATCACTGTGACTGTAACATATATACTCTTATAGAAAGTAGCCACTGCTATATCACGTTAGATTCAGTTCGCTATTTAGTAGGTACTCTAAAACAGAAAGAGAATTGTACTTTATAAAACAATATTAATTCAACTAATCTTAACCCTTCCTACTACTTTCTTGACAAGTGTATAAAAAATCAGAAAAGAACAGGTACATGCGGATAAGGCCCGGCACCCGAACTCCGACATTTAAGAATCAGAACTGACTTTAGACTACATAAATCATGAGCTCGCGCGATTCACGCTCGACCAAGTGGAAAAATCCCACTTCAAATCCCTTATCCATGACCCTATCTCCAGCGGAGGGAATCTTAGTCAAATAAATCCGCGAGCGGGCAAAGTTGCCGCTATGAATAATGTAGGCGATCACCTGAGATACGACACATTAAAACCTCGTTGAGACACTTTATGGCACTCTGTGGCACATGGAAGAAAGATTTTGCATAATCATGCGTATTTTTTTTTAAATTCATGAAATTGAAATAATAAAGAGTTGAGACGAACGCGAGATTCAATTAGTGGTAGGTGATACCTCAGTCATATAATATCAGCAAATGATGTGCTGTCGACCTATTTTTTTACTTCAAATATTCGGTAACCAAGACACATTTTCGGTTTTTTTGCCGGTCTGAATTCGATATTTATTCCATTCGTTTAATCCTCATTAAATTACTAATAAGAAATTTTAATTAAAATATGTGTTTGAAATCATACCTGTCATACGAGGGGCGGCTGATAAGTCCGCGGCCTGAGGTACTTAGCACTGACTAATTATCTCACTTGTGATAGTACTAGTTAAGACACTTCTTGGTAGTATAAATATAACCTTCTTTCGATAATAAGGTTATTAGTAAACTATCTGTTGAAGGACAAACATCATCATGTTAGCCGATTCGACAAATTTAAGTAATATTGAACACCGCGCCGTGATAAAGTACTTCGTAAAGAAAGGAAAAACTCTGAAATGAATTTTCGAAGACATGTCATTAGTTCTTTGGAGATCTGCGCCTTCATATGCCATGGTCAAAAAATGGGCTCGCTTATTAAAACAAGGACGAGAGAGCTGTAAAGATGATGCGAGTCCGGGACGTTCTGTGATGGTAGTGACGGAGGAAAATGTTCGAAAAGTCGAAAAATTTGTACTGGCCGACCATAGAAGAAAATTATGGCAGATAGCCAAAGAGTTGCAGATCAGTAAAAAATGTGTTCAATACATTATACACGAGCATTTCAATATAAGAAAATTCAGTGCGCGTTGGGTACCAAAAATGCTTTAACCGTTCGACAAGCAGAAGCGACTCGCGACTAGTAAGGATTTTTTAGACCTAGTCGGGGACAATATAGACGAAATTTGCGACCGATTCATAAACATAGATGAAACCTGGGATCGCCAATGCAATTCTGACCCAAATTGGAGTCCATGCAATGGACGAAAAAAGGAGAAAGGCCGCCGAAGAAATTTAAGGTTAAATAGTCGTTATTAAAGCTTATGGCGACTGTTTTCTGGGACAGCGAAGGTGTTTTGCTGATTGATTACCAACCATAGGGAACTAGTATAAATGGGCAATACTATGAAAATTTATAGGCTCAGGCGCGAGAGGCAGTCGTTCAGAAGTGACGTGGGAAATAAGCACGCGGAATGCTGTTTTTGCAAGAGAAAACGCGCGCCACACGACGCGCGTTTCCCGGCTGGTCCTGAAGGACACAGGCTTCCCGGAAATTGACCACTCACCTTACAGTCTAGACCTGGCTCCCAGCTACTATTTCCTTTTTTTCCAATTTGAAAAAGGAGTAACGAGATCGCAGATTTGCCGATGACAATGAAATGTAGACGACTGTAGAAAGCCAATTTGAGGGCAAATATAAAAAATTTTTTTTTGGAGGATTAGAAGCGTTGCACGCCGGATTTGTAAAATGAATTTTGCTTGAGGAAGACTATATTGAAAAATAAAAATAAAATACTCATACTTTTCTTTCATTTAATGCCTTAGGCCGCGGACTTATCAGCCGCCCCTCGTAGTTGTTTTTTCGCAAACATATTTTGGCTTCGTCTACCTTAAAACACAGTAGTGCTTGTAGTGCACTACAGCTTCGACTTCAGTAACTTTATTATATTAACTAGCGATCCGCCCCGGCTTCATACGGGTGCAATGTAGATGTACTATACACAAAAAATATGTAATATAAATAGCATAATATGTTACTCGCTTATAATGTAGCTTTCATTGATGAAAAAAAATTTAATATCGATCGAGTAGTTTTTGAGTTAAATCGTAACAAACAAACAAATCTTTTCTCTTCATAATATTAGTCAATCAAAATCAAAAGTTTTTTATTTCAAATAGGCCTTTGCAGGCTCTTATGAAACGTCTAATTGCACGGTTCCAAAAAGTGGGTCTCATGGAGAAGAACCGGCAAGAAACTCCATGGACACTCTTTTCAACAATGGTTTAGCAGCTTTAGCTTACAAGGACTCGGTTACAATAGTAATAATCGGCTGAGAAGTTTATATAATGCAAGGTATACAGAGATTCTATACAATGAAAAGGAAATTGAGTTTTTACTATTAGTGTAAAATGAGATACACACACTTGCACAGCGCAAGTTGCCAGGGAAGCCGCACATGCAGAGATGAATTATTAATAGTATAGATGAAAAGAAATTTTAAACATAGAATGAATGAACATTTGAAGTTATGTTTTTCAATCGTTTGTTGGTGTAGACATTTTTTAAAATTATAATTCAATTTTCGAATTCGAATTTGAACCTCGTGTCTAAATTAATAATTGACTTTCAATGTTTTATTTAAATTCACGCCTTGGCCAAAAACGTCTGGAGTTTATTGACACGCGATCCCGCACGCGAACTTCAAATGCGATAAAAGCCTCCCCAAAACTTTCAGATTGCATCCAACTTTGCTCAGGTTATTATCTACTGAATTATTCATTGGGCTTTCTGCAGTTTGTCATCTCTGCAGTTGTCTGATGTAGAAGATATAAGTTGACTCGAACTGTACTGAAATCATGAACTAGAGTTGTATTTTTATGTGCATTAGAAATCAAATCAAAACTTTGTTAATAAAAATAAGTTACTAAACAAATAGAATGTTTGCACCTGTATAACTTACTAGCTATACTTCTACAGCCCCGGCTTCGCACGGGCGCAATATATATTATAATATAGATGTACTATACAAAAAAAAAAAACGTTCGAGTTATTTTTGAGTTAAATCTTAACAAACAAACAATAATAGTCGCCTGAACTATCCTTATAATTAACACATTGTTTTATGTCGATTGATTAGATTTCAGCTTCTAAACGTTCTACAGTTACAATAATTACTTGTATATATTTGGCATTATAGTTAGATTGTGTACCATGAATATAGATTGATATAGTTAAATTCTATATTGTACACAAGAAATAATATAAACAAAGTGCTTAAAACTAGGTAACACGAATAAAAATTCAATCTTTGCACAATATACGGTCGGCCTTATTGCATAAGACGATCTCTATCAGGCAAACCTCTGGGTAGGAATTTAAGTTAAACAATTATAATAGTAGTGGTTATGCCATAACAAGCACACGCATATTAAAATGATTTTCCGTTTTGTATTTTTTGTATCATTTATTTGTCTAATTACCAGTAAAATTGGGTGGGCACAGACTCCTAAAACATAGTTTAAACTATATCGGAATTCGGGGTTTAACAAAAGTATGTAACATGGCAGTAATTAATATCATTTATTATTATGAAAATTAATTTTGACACCTATACATTTTTAATTATGTTGACATTATATTGTCTTTTATTAACGCGAGTATCACACATTTAAATAAAATACTGATTAAACAATATAAATAATTAATCACGTTTAAATCCGGTATACAGTATTTTATTTAAATATATTGACATTAGTTTGAAATAATAATGTAATAATTTGAGATTTTATGCAGCACATCTAATTTATTTTTCTTGAATACTTTATTAAAATTCAAAATCAATAAAAAGTCTATGTTTTTGTGAGGTCTACTTAAGGTCATATAATTAAAACCGAACGATGTAAATTAAAAAGATTTCCTTATTATACATAACATGGCGTATTGTATCGTGTGAACGTGTCATGTCGCAGTATAAAATACACCGAGTAATCTCCAGTTCGACAAGCCTGGCATACCTGACGCCTCATATGATCGATGTTCCCTCAGGCTTCACGCAGGCTTCGCAAAGCTATTTGTCATAATTTGATAATGTCGTTACCGCTGTGTTATCCACGGACTAATCTGATATGGCATCGTTATCGATCCTTGATAAATGTACCGTGTTCAAAGCGTTCAATTGCGGCGTTATGCGCTGTTGGAAGAATGATTTTATTATTAGAACGTATGCAATGGGGGGCGGGGGCTGCAATACCATTGAATACATATCCCATAGATATATTATACACAAGTGCTCTAGCAATAAAGTTGTTATAAGAGAGAATCCATATCTACTAACATTATAAAGAGGAAAGAGTTGTTTCTTTGTTACGACTTAACTCAAAAATTACTTGATCGATCACCAATAGAAAGCTACATTTTCAGCGAATAACATAGGCTATTTTTTACATTTTTATAGTACATCTACATTGCACCCGTGCGAAGCCGGGGCATATTACTAGTGACTAATGAAGTGGTGCATAACAGTGTCATGCAGGTTTTTGTAATATTTGTCTCTGGATTGGTTTGTAACTGGTTAGAGTACAATTTTATACATCGAATAATTATTTCATAAATGTATGGTCTCATATCGAATTTTGAAATCAAATATACCGAGATATATTCATCCCTAAAAATAACAGTCGTCCTAAACAGTTACAATCAAACCAATACTCAACGTAGTTCTTTGGTAGTATCCTAATGAATCCAAAAAATATTTTATGTTTATGTAGGTAGAATGAATTTGTCACAACTTCGTGAACAAATTGTAACTACTCGTATCAATCTCATTTTTGGATATTATATACAAAGATATATTTTATGTCTATTAGTTTTCCAGTGTACGTGCGAATTCAGACTCGACTCACTCAAAATACTAGATACTTACTTTGTTGCAGACTCAACGCATGTCGTTTTCACTATAGTGAGTCAATCAGAGCCGTACCACGCTAGTGTGGCCAGCCGGCTCAAGATGGACATTGAGAATCAAGTCTATGAGTTGGAGGGGGTAGGTTATACAATATTTTGTATATTATACACCTTTGTGCCAGTATAGCGTCATAACAAAAGCGAAAGAATTGTTTAAAGATTAAGTTCAATTTCAAATTTGAACCTTCAAACGGATGCGAGGACTCTCGAAATACCGAGTCACCAACAAACGTTTATAGATGGAAAAGCTGTGAAGTGCAGAGTATTTGTATTTTCAATTTGTCAGTGCTATGAAAAATCTATTAAAATTGCATACAAATGGAAGATTGGCAATTAATGCTTTCTTGCTATTTTTTCATGCTTGGGCAATTACGTATTACGAGTACATTCTGTAATCGAAGTAAAAATCGGCAGGACAGGATCATTTTTTTTTTATGTTAGATATAGAGACAGGCGAACATGAGCCATGAGGTTGACTTGATAGTAGGTGATACCCCAGACAATGGTGTGTCGACCTAGTAATCATTAATTTTCCGGGTATTATTTATCATACATACAAAAGCAGGACGCCAGAAGGGCCAATGCCATTCCACTTATGTCTGCTTAGTTTGGGCCCCAAATCTACTGTTATTCTGTTAATTATAGTAATTTATAATAAATAAATCAAATATTTCGCTTTTTCTCATTGATTTCTTTGTTTGAAAGTCACATTGTATATATTTTTAATTGTTTTAGCGGGAAGCCAAAGTGCACATAACGCACGAAGAATTCTCAGTGCCAGGGGCGTGGACGATAATCCCCTTATTTCGTCCCCTGCTTACGAAGTACAAGGGAAGCGATGTTCGGTGGATCTTATTCGTAGAACCACACACGTCCGTGCGCTGTGGAAAACTGTTTGAGGCTTTGGCTGCAGCTGATAAGCAGATGGTAGGCTATTTCACTGATATACGTTTCGATACCGCCCACGTATATTGTCGTAACCGACACAATAGTGTTTTTGTGTTATCAATGAAAATTAAAAATAAGCTACCTACCTTTTATCTACTTAGAAGACGTATTAAGTTGTCATTCTGAGCAAATTTTTCTTAAATGATTATTGAAACCTGTTCCACTCTAAAGCATTAATAAAGAACTTGGTTTACTTTTTCTTCAGTGTATGGATATATGTATATTAGGAGACTTTACTTGCTCATTCCAGTTCCTCAAAAGCACAGTTTGTGTTATATTTATGTGATTTGCTAGGACACAATGTGGGTGGGATATCCATTAAGCGACGATGAACCTACCATCATCCACCATTTCACGCACTTCGAGGAGTTAGAAGACGACGGTGGATTCGTTTATCCCAATTTTGCTAGCGGCTTCGCGATGAGAATGGAATTAATCGAAAGGTAACTTTTTAGTTATAAATAAGAATTTAACTATACATTGCATAAGATATCTTTAGTATTTGATGATCGATAGACGAGCATGAGGTTCACTTGATCGTAGGTGATACGTCAGCGACAGAACATTAGTCAATAATGCGTTGTCGACCTATTCTTTACTTCGAGCATTCAGAAATTCATAGACTGAAACCGAAACGCGGAATGATAACATAACATCTATACCATCTATGAACGGTGGTTCGATACCCGGTCGGAATTTCGATACTCCTCCCACCCGATCAATGCCCGAAATTACCAGACGTGAGGAAGACATGCTTACAGAAAATTGTAAACATGTCCCGGTGGGATTCGAACCGACGACCCATCGATGTGCACGTCACGTGTTCTACCGAACGCGCCAACGAGCCCGTCCAAGTCCGAGCCCTGTTTGTATGTGTGCGTTATTATACATTTTTATTTTTCATAGTGATTTCGAACTAATAGCAATGAGTCCTCAGCCTTGTAGATAAGATCGAGAGCGGCAGCGTCGAGCAAGAGGCAGACTTCTCGATAGATCCGGCGTTTGAGCTCGCCCTCCTCGTGTACGGCGGTCGAGGGGGTGGGCGCGGGGGGCGGCGCGGGCCGCTGCTCACGCCGGACCAGAGCTTCTGCGTGGTCTCCGCGGACAACTGTGCCACGTATCCGAGACAGTTCGATACATGTGTGAGTATACTCCAGGGGCGGAGGCCCTGGGGCAACAAATGAGCGGAGGCAGGGGGCCCCAAATTATTTTCTAAATTAAAAGAAAAAAAATCAAAATATGAAAGGAAATATGTTTACTAGTATTTACTTGTCGGAATTTGAAAGATTTCCGAAGTCTAGAGCCCCTCTTTTGTGGATGCCCCGGGGCAGTTGCCATGGATGCCCTCCCCAAAATCTGGTCCTTACTCTCCATAATAGTTCACCAGATATCCCCTCAGTTCAGTACATGTGTGAGTATATTCTCTTTTTTATGTCAGATATCGATATACGAGTATGAGATTCACTTGATGGTACCTGAGCTACCGAACAACGGTCAATGATGCGCTGTCGACCTGCTTTGTATTTTGAGTATTTGGAAATGCATGGACGGAAACCGAATCGTGCAATATGCACTTTACAAGTTTTCCTTTTATGGACGTTACCCTATCGGAGTTCACTCCTCCCACCCGTCATTTTCAGGTGACTAATTTAAATATTGACGGGCTTGATGGCACATAGTACACCTACCTTGCATACCGATAGATCACGGGTTCGAATTCCGTCGTGACATGTATTGTGTATATAATTGACTGATGTACTGTGACTTTGGTATCATCTACTACATAGTGCCTCGCACTCTATATATCTCTTACTAGTACTATAAAGAGGAAAGATTTGTTTGTTTGTTACGATTAAAAAAAAAATTAAAATACTCGACCGATTTTAAAAATTCTTTCACTCTTCTTGTATAGGACATCTACACACCCGTGCGAAGCTCTAGTCTCTTATAAAAAAAAAACAAAAACAACTGTAATTGAATCATACTGGGCTGGAACCGGTGAATAAGTTGTAATGCTCTCTGGCAGGGCAGTGCCATTCCTGAAGAATCCATTTACTTCGCGGTGAAGACCTGGAGCGGGTTCCACGCGAGCCGCGCGCGCGTGCTCAAGAAGACCTGGGGGAAGCACGTCACTCACCTCCACTTCTTCAGCGACCAGAATGGTAAGCTTCGTCCTTGCCACATATCTTCAGTGCGATAGAGAAGGAATCTGTCTCTATCATACACCAGGGACAATCCCTTCTTCATCCTTTTGGCACCGCGGTCGTGATCTTAGCTTTTATTTAACTTTAACTTTTATAATAATATCGGCTTTTTTTACTAAATATTATCGTTTATATACAGTGTTATAATTATAACTAAGATAATATAAAAACGGATGAATTTTAATTTTTTTATGTTTGTGAGTAGATCTCAGCAACCGCCTGGCTGACTTGAATTTTCTTTTATGTCTAAATAAGCTTTGACAATTTCTGAGGTTTTGTCGATACCCAAATTAAAATTTTTGGCTCACAGATTTTATTTATCAAATTCAAACTTTGGTAATGTTAATTCGGCTCCAATATGCCGCTGCGAATCGTTATGGCCAGCACCGCGGCCACCTTGTAGTATGTTGAGTGATAAAGTATTCGTGGCTCTAGATCCAAGTCTGCCCGCGACGAACATCGGTGTCCCGAACACCAAAACGGGACACTGCGCCAAGACGATCGCGATCCTAAAGGAAGTGGTGCGCAGGGTTCGCGATATGCCGCAAATTAAATGGATTTTTTTGGCAGACGATGATACTATTTTGGGGTAAGTATATATTTTTCAGTCTGTCAAGACCCTTTTTCTTATTTTTTGTAATTAATATCAGATCAGCAGTGCAAAAATCAAACTTCTAAGTCGACGCAATCAAAAGATATGGCCTTTTATGCTCCGTTTATGCCGCATATTTCGACACTCGCAAGAAAATCAAAACCTATATGGTATGGGTAGTACTTCCATTACCGTAGAATCACGTAATTTGGCCTGAAGCAATATCATGTAGTAAGCTACTAAAGGAAAATATCCAGAAACCGTTAATTTGTAGCTTTTATTATTGGATTTTTTTTTTAAGTTTGTACGAAACCCTCGGTGCGTGAGTCCGACTCGCACTTGGCCAACTGTTTCTCATAGTTGCTGCCCCATACCGTGGGTTAGTTGGGTGTTCACTTACCTGTCCGTAGCGTGCAGAGAGTGTGCGAGGTGCTGAGCTGCCACCGCGGCGGCGGGGACGTCACGGCGCTGGGCGAGCGGTACGGGTTCGGGTACGGCAAGAGGGGCTCCGACACCAAAGGTTGCTGCTCCTTATTACTTCATTTATGATACATATTGACAGGCTTGATGGTAGGTGATGCCACGGGACATATATAGTTATTATAGGACTATTGCTTTTTAACGTCATGCCACATTTAAAAAAATTGAAAAAATTGAGTTTTTAATGTAAATGTGTGGGAGATGCTTTTTTCTTCTTCTTTCTGCTCATATGGATCATAAGGTTGGATCAGCATAAAATATATTTTCCTTCCATTTCCCTCTATCAACCGCAGTCAGCAGCGCTTATATCTTTTATTCTTCACACGATCCATCTACATCTTGGGTTTTTCTCTGCCCTACGTCAATATTCGTTTGCCAAAATACTATGGGAAAATATAGGACTTGTAAATGATTTTTGGTATATGAAAAAATGAAAAGTTCCGACTATCTGCAAATATACGAATACAAACAATCAATTAAATGCTCTAACCACTAAGTTCTGTGTCATTACCTCTGTGGTACATCATCTTAGCTTCGACCCCCAGAGAAATAAACACGAATATAATATTATGTACTTTCATTTCTTGCCTCGCATAACCTACCTGTGGAACTTGCTGTCGCCGGCAGTTTTTCCGAACCGATATGACTCGGGAACTTACAAGAGCCTACATCTTCCTTAAAGGCTGGCAACGCACCTGCAAACTCTCGTGTGTTGCGGATGTCTATGGGTGGCGGTGATCACTTTACATCACATGAGCCACTTGCCCCCTATTCTATAAAAACAATGTTTGTGTTTTTCCCATGAGAGGAAAGTGGATTCACGTTACGATAACTGCGTCACACAGGCTACGACTACATAACGGGTGGCGGCGGCACCGCGCTCAGCGTGGGCGCGGCCGCGCTGCTGGCGCGCTGCGCGTGCGCCGCGCCCGCCGCGCCCGACGACATGACGCTCGGCGCGTGCGCCACGCACCGGCTGCACATGCCGCTCACACATTCGCCGCTATTCCATCAGGTGAGGGGTTGGTTGGACTTGTATATGGACTGGACTAGTGGATTAAGTAGAATCTAAACTATATCTTTAAGACGATTCTAATCTATGTATACTGTAGCGTTTGGGCGCAGTCAGATTAGCGTATTTTTGGCACGTTTCCCACTCGTTTTGGTATACTCGCTTACAGGGGCACTACATTGGAAACTTCAATAAACCGAACGCACGTGTACGTATTCCTTCCTGTGTGTTCGGTCAAAACCGTAAGTCAGTCGGTAGGTTCTATTGCTGCTAATAATTTCTCCCAATTTAATTTTACTATTCTGTTATAATACTTATTTGTTCTACTAATTCTATATTGCCGGGCGCAATTCTTACTGCAACAACTTAACTGAGGAAGCGTAAAAAAATGCATACGCGTGTGTGCGGGAAGGCTCTCTCTATTTCATCAAGCGTCAACGCTCGTACGAATCTGGGTCGCTTCAAAGCTTCAAAGTGTGCATAGGTGTTAAATAAGCAAGCGTGTTACGTCCTATTAGGCAGCGTTATCACTCTCCATCAAGTGAAACAATGGCCAAACACTGGCTCACAAATGTTACAAAAAAAACTTTCGCGTGTGATAAAATGCACGCGTACCAGGGATGTTACGGAGCTTCGGTTCCGGTTCCGAGAGGTCGGAACTTCCGATCGATTTTGCACCTCCGATTCCGATTTCGGTTCCGATAAATTAGAATCGGAGGTTATAATCGGAAGTCGAAGCACAGCGGTGACTGCGGTCGCGGTCAGCACTATTTGATTTAATTAACTAATATATAAACAAAATTCGTTTAGTTTTACTTTCAACACTCAGGAAGGTGTTTTATTTTTTGATCTGATATGAATGAAACTGATGAATAATGTTTGTAATTTTATTTTATTACATATCTCTCTTTTGCCTTTGCTTCCAATTCCGGTTCCGGTTCCGACAAACCAAATTTAAAAATTCCGATTCCGAATTCGGTTCCGATAAAACCACTTCCGTAACATCCCTAGTACAGACTGTTTCTGTATACACACGCTGAAAATACGCTAATCTGAGTCCGTCCGTGGTATGTATGTCCGCGTGCGTCAGGCGCGGCCGCAAGACTACCCGCGCGAGGCGCTGGCGCGCGACCGGCCCGCCTCCTTCCACCGGCACTCCGCGCGCGACCCGCAGCGCGTGTACGCCGCCTGGTTCCAGCACGACGACCTGGCGCTACGGCGTAGGGTCACGGACGAGCTGTAGCTGGGTTACTAGGTGCTACGTGCAATGTAGAGATGGGTCGTTGACGGTTTTTGTGTTAACGAAACGAAAAATTACAAACTGATAACCGGTTAAAAAAGCAGCTAACGTTATTAACCGGTTTGCAGATTTCAACAGATTTTACGTAGCAATTTTATTAGAGTTAATAAATTTATTATGTTTGAAAACTGATTGTTGATTAAAATAATCTTTGGTGTGTATAGTTGAAGATTTTCTACATCTTTGTGCAAAGTTTATGGAATCAAGGTACAGTAGGGCCTCGATAATCCGAACACCCAAAATGTATACTCTGTTCGGATCTATGGAGCGTTCGGATTACAATATGTAGATATTTGAAAAAGTATTTTTTGAAATGAAAGATTTTTGTAGTTGAAGGTACAAATAAATTCTAATTTGTAAGTATTTGAGATATATACTTGTACGTAATATCTGGTATGATACCTACTTTGGCGAGTGGTATTAATCAATTGCGAGATTGCGCGACCAAGGGGGAGGGGTCGTTTGGATTATAGAGGTGTTCGGATAATTGAAGTCCTACTGTATAAAAATGTCTATAATTATATAATATATATAAGTAGAAACTATATGTCGGCTTCGTGTATAGAGGGATGTAGAGGGAGGCTCGGATACTGGTCAGGATTCCGGATTTGATCGATATTGTGTTATTAAAGCTATATGTAAACCTTGCAGGTCGATGTTTAGTTTTTAGTTTTAATTAGTCTTTAGCGTCGATGTCAGATAAATTACGTAAAGTTTTTGTGATAAAAGCAGTTTCCACTTAAAATATAATTTTAAGCATTACATGTAATTTGTTATGAAGCCCAGTGCCAGTATTGTATGTTCAAACATATCAGTTGTTAATAAAATTTATTATTTTTATAAGCAGTTGTTTGATTAGATATCTACTTTTTACCAAACCATAAATAGTTGTTTAACCTCTATTTCATCTCATGGTAAGTGGGGATGGTCAGGATGGTAAATCATAACTGTCTAGAACAGTGACGTTTATTTGTCGCACTTTTAGCGATTTCAAATTTTGACGGCACACAAGTAAATATAAGTACTTTTCTTTTTAAACCACATACATATTACATACATTTCTAAAATTTGGCAGCACATAAAATTGCCGTGGTACTGTAACCACCTAACCTACCAGTAACTTGTAAAAATTAAAGTTAATTTGAAGAGGTTTTGACGCTTCAAAAATATCCCTACATAGGAGTGGGTCATATTTTATCTTCATACAGACGGATACCTTAATCATCATTTATCATTAGTTATTTACACTGCTGTCTTAGCTAATGGACGTATTGAATTCACTGAATGGCAGCAAGGTAGCACAGTCATGCTCTTTCTATGCGATTATTACGAGGGGTGGTTTGTCTTAGTTGGGAATAGTTCAGAAGCTTCGCAAAGCAACTTTAGTAGTTAAGACGTATAATTAATTTTGGTTCTATTTTTTAGCCATATACCTGCCTGAAAGAGATGGTAATTGTTCGATCAATGTGATCATGTTAAACAGGTAGGAATCAGTTGCCGCTAATATTGTTCTTCCTGCGTCCCAAAGTAATTCCCAAATATTAAAACGCCAAGCTTACCAGTTTATTGACTAATTTCTACGTCCGTGACGAACTCATATAAAATTTAGGATTTCTGGGCCTCGCATCGTATGCTGAGGTGCGGGATCCAGGCAGAGACAAGATCAAGGTAAGTGATACTGATTTTCTACTTATAGGCTAGAACAGAGCTGTCCAAACTAAGGCCTGCTGGTCGCATGCAGTCCGCGATTTGGATTTATGCGTATGGAAAGTCTTTTTGTTTCTTATTTATTTTTGAATTGTTTAAATAACAAAATTTAGAAAATTCGCGTTTTACATTTTTTATTCGATTTTTTGTAAATTGTAATTATTTTGCGGCCCCCCAATCTAGGTATTTAGTCATTTTTATTGGCCCTTGATCCCTTTAGTTAGACAGCCCTGGGCTAGAACATTGATCGACGCACCTTGATCTACGAAAATATTATACAATGCTCTATATTTTATATAATCAATACTAAGGCATATTTTAAGAACAAAAATATGAGATGTAGATTTTTTATGTACGGAGTTATGTACATTAAAGTAAAACAACAAAAGCTTGAATAGATAGAATTCGAGTGGATTATGAAGTATTTTTTTATGATTAAAAGCCAGGTGTTTGACCACTATCTCACCCTGTTGAGGCGTATACCTTTACTACCTTTTGTACTATGTAGAGCGGATAGATAGTATGCAAACGCATTATGGTTTTCTATATTTTTTTTTATACGTAGACCGTATATTAAGTCATACACGGCTATTCTCAATACAAAATGGTTTCGCCACAAAGTCTTACATTTTATTTCCGTATTCCATTACCAAGAGAGAAATGTCAATGGGAATAATAAATTCTCGCGAAACTTTTTGATGTCGTCACATAGCCAATATTTTAGGGAAAGTTGCCAAGTTATAAGCCTCGAAGGGTCTGCTATTAATCATGCGACACGCGATGGAGGTAAGTATGCTCTAACTTGTATTTTTCACTTACAACTTTACGGGTTCTGCGATTACTCGAGTATTTTCGCTGGGTTGGTTGTTGGATGGATTTTGCGAATTATTTTCAAGCCGCAGACGAAAAATATTATAAAAAGTTAATACTTTCTTTCTTTTTGTAGTTATAAAAATTATCAAAATGATATAAATCTTCAAAATATAAGATAAATATAATAAGGATATGCTTGTTTTATTCGGTTGTCGGCTGCATACACAGACGCGAGAGATAGTAAGCCTCCTCACAAAAAGCATAATTTGCGACAAAATAACATATCTTGCAGGTTATGAAGTATAAACTTATAGTATCTTTTTGGACAAAATTTCAATTATATTCAAAATGATCAAGAGCTTACAATTTGCTCCTTTATAGACGTTTCGTTAGATGTCCTAAATACGTTGACAATTTCCTATTTGCTTTTAAGCTTATTACGGTCTCCGATAAGAGAAAATCGATCGTAAAACAGCTGTGTAAAGTTAGTTTTCGCTTGTGCGGTGTTTTTGTTATACTTTTTATGTGACTTGGCAACACTTTAAGGACATCTATTAATCAAATTGGCACTCGTGAAGAGGTATTGATGTGAAATAACATAAGTTCTTCCCATTCTTTGCTTCCCGGGACTATTCTTTAAATAAATTCATAAAAATAGAAATATAATATAACCCTCAAAAACATTTAATATGTGCCTTTACAACGCAATACATAAAAATATTAATGTAATAGAGTCAAAAAAGCCGATACAATTTTCACAAAAGTTAATAATAAAGTTATGAATTAATTTCGACTGTCCCTACGTAAAGTAACGAAAAATTGAAAAATAAAAATTTCATTTATATCACAATATATCGGCATCGTACATTTGCGAATTTCTAATATGCAACCGTCTGATCCCTTGCTTAGCAGGCCTCCACCAATAGGAGACGTTTTCGTCACCGTCCTACGGCCCGCTAATTGGTGAAGCCGTGTGCATCGCGGCGCGCGACGGAGTGCTGTGCGTCTCCCCGCTCGGACGTGTTCAAAATTTATTTAACGAATTTTATATTTTAATATTTCAATAATTGTGTTGTGCATGTGTGGATCCTTAGCGTGGCTTCGTACGTACCTAAAGGTGAGTGGTTTTGTTATACTAAGGGATATTCAGACGTTGCAGTTTTTTTTATAACGAATAAAGCTGCCCCCAAATGTGCGAATATCGTACACATAAAAAAACAAACAAACAAATATATCCCCTTTATAATATTAGTATAGGTTTTAGTTGTTGAAGTCGAATCACCATTATATTTACTAAAAGCAACTTTATTATAATTAAGATAAAAAAAAATATATTTTTAACAAAACTTGACATAAGTCTCGGTTCCTACAGTAAAAAAATTGAGTGAGGTCCCATTGATGAGTGAGGTCTCTTCTTCGTTTAACAAAAATAGTTTTTAGTCTTTTTCAAAATCAAAATCAAAAGTTTTTTTATTTCAAATAGGCCTTTGCAGGCTCTTATGAAACGTCTAGTTGCACGGTTCCAAAAAGTGGGTCTCATGGAGAAGAACCGGCAAGAAACTCCATGGACACTCTTTTCAACAATGGATTAGCTTACAAAGACTCGGTTACAATAGTAATAATCGGCTGAGAAGTTTATATAATGCAAGATATACAGAGATTCTATACAATGCAAAAGAAAATTGAGTTTTTACTATTAGTGTAAAATGAGATACACACACTTGCACAGCGCAAGTTGCCAGGGAAGCCGCACATGCAGAGATGAATTAGCGCCATACATCTTTATCGTCAACATAGTCTTGGATTTTATAATACGCTTTTTTAATTAGGATTCCTTTGATGACGTTTTTGAACTTTTTATTCGTAAGATCAGTTACACACTTCGGTAGCCTGTTGTAGAATCTGACACAATTCCCAAGAAACGATTTATTCGATTTTGCTAATCTATATTTTGGGACTACTATTTTATGCTTATTCCTGGTATTTATAGAATGAATATCACTTTTGACAGTGAATTGATGCAAATTTTTACGAACAAACATGATATTCTCTACAATGTAAAGGGAAGGCAACGTGAGTATATTAATTTCTTAATTATTTTAAATACCGGTGAGAAATCCAGTTTCATTCGCCGATACGGTCTGAAGGTCTCAAGCAAGATTACTATTATTCAGTATAGCCATTACAATGCAATTAAAACGGGATGATGGTGACCATTAATCACTCAGCCAGATAATTAAAGCATTCCCACGTCAGTCCACAGATTAAACAATAAACAATGGCTGAACGGAGTGTCGAGACTCGCCCTTAGCCTTTTTCTTGGCGTGTATTAGAAACTCATCCGCACTGTTGTCTGTATAATTTTGTGGCTAATTTACTGAACATTTTCCATTAACTAGTATCAGTCTGATCTACATACATACATACATATACATCACGCCTCTTTCCCTAATGGGATGGCCCTAATGGGCAGGCAGAGATCACGGAATTCCATATGCTCCGATCCTTACATACCACTTTCGCTTCTTCTACTTTCAGCAATACACACTCGTCGGTTACGAGTACTTTTGACCTGGCCCTTTTGCAGAACGTCCCCGATCTGATCGAGGTACGTTCGCCTAGGTCGACCACTCCCGATTCTCCCACTCATGATCTACAATGGTCAATAATTGTAATATTGTGCTGAAGCAAACGCGCAGAGCAATTAGCCACTGTGACACTAGGCTATTTTTAAGTACTCTTAAAAATAATTCTTGTGTCTTTCAATTTTTAAATCATATTTTTTTATTCATAAATATTTTTAAATTTTGTTAAACCGTTATCAGAAAAAAAGTTTTAGGGTAGGTATTTTGTAGGCATGTATCGAAATTCGGTATTATAATTATGCCAAAGTAAAAGTGTACTGATTTTGCGAAAAATTATTTATTTATTTCTACCCTCATCTTACGCGAGGTAAATCAGTGTTTCCGAACTGCCGCTGAACTTAGGCCTGTGTTGTGTTATTTTAAATTCCACTGATTGAATTGTTAAGATATGATTGTTGTGGAATGCTACTTACATATAAATTCCAAAATTCAATATTTTAATGCCCTTTTAATGATCTTAATTTTGTTTTGTATGCGTTATATTCATGTTACTTGACATCTTTTATAGGAAAAACACATTAATTGTCTGCTATAATCATACTTATGTATAGAAATTGATTTCTAAAAGACAGTTCTCAATGCCATTTCCATTTCGTATGAGCTAAAGAATATGTAGGTATCTGAAGCACACGTTAGCCTCGCGTTTCGACAAGATTTGTGGAAATATTTCCCATAAGTAGTAGCTTTTATATTTACTTCGGAAATTAGGAATACATTTACATCTTACGATATTGTGTTACGATATATTCGTAAAATTTGTATTACGCCAATAAAGTAACTCTTTTTCTTTTAACGTATAATTTATTAAAATAAATTAAAAAAAATAGTTAATGTATATTTTTAAAAAGTAAGATTGTTATTTATTCTGTTTACGTATCCTATATTCTTCACATATTATCCAAATTATTGAGTTTCTATATACCTTTATTCGGATAAGCATTGCCTGGAAGAAATTGCCAATAAACACCTTTTATATCTTAGTAATGCTTAATATATAAATAATTATTGTAAATAATATCTATATACTATATATAATAAAACTAAGTCGATAAAATGTGCGTGCCGATAAAACTTAAAAAGGAGTCCCGACACGATAAAGGGACTTATGTGGTGTGATAGCCCTTTATCCCCCCTCGAACAAGAAAGTTCCCGTTTTAATCTAAAGGGCATGTTTTTAAAGATATAAGGGACTTTCCGACCCTTCAACTTGGAAATTAAGTGCAGTGGCGCCATCTGTTATCGAATATTTGAACTTCGTTCAAGACAACTATGGAGACTATACACTCCAATAGTCATAGTGTATAGTCTCCATAGTTGTGAGCCATTGCAGCATGTGTAGTAGTGGCGCGAAATTTAAAATTCCAATTTCAATCAAAATTAAAATCTTAAATTTCATTTGTTACTATAGTTAAGTTGTTAAATTTTGTGTATTTATACGTCATTATTTAACGTATATTTTGGAGTTAAAGCGACATAATTTTAGTTATCCAAATTAGTTCTCAAAATATTTAAAAATTTAGGTTTTTAAATTTCGCGCCTTTACTACATACGCTACCGCTACAGAAGCTAGAAAGTTCCCGTTTTAATCTAAAGGGCGTGTTTCTAAAGATATAAGGAACTTTCCAACCCTACAACTTGGAAATTAAGTATAGTGGCGCCATCTGTTATCGAATATTTGAACTTCATTCAGGAGACAACGATTGTTTGGGTTGCATTTCCAAAAGCGTTGCGAGCAATTGTAGCATGTGTAGTAGTGACACGAAATTTAAAATTCCAATTTCAATAGTCTTAAATTTAATAATTTGTTGCTATAATAAAGTTATTAAATTTTGTGTATTTATACGTCATTAGCTAACTTATATTTTGGAGTTAAAGCGACATAATTTTAGTTATCCAAATTAGTTATCAAAACATTAAAAAATGTAGGTTTTTAAATTTCGCGCTTTTACTACAAATGCTACCGCTATAGAACCTTTTATTATGGCGGACGATAATGACCAGAATACTCTAGAAGGTGTGAGAGAGAAAATATTTTCAAATTTTCTCGAAAGGAATGCCATTACACTGCCTTCGTCTGAAAATTGGAACTCCAATCATACTACTCAGAAATCTCAACTCCCCTTTTGGGGAGTTGAGATTTCTGAGTAGTATGGAATGGTAGTATGGAATGGGATGTAATGGAACTAGAATGATCGTAAAACAGCTATCGAATAATATCATTGAAGCTGAACTTATTTCTGGAAAGACCAAAGGACAGACAGTATTTATACCTAGAATACCTCTGATCTCTTCGGAATTGCCATTTCAATTTAAAAGACTGCAGTTTCCAATAAAATTAGCCTTTAGTTTTACAATTAACAAAGCGCAAGGACAAACTTTAAAATATTGTGGCATTAACCTCAAAGAATCCTGCTTCTCTCACGGTCAGCTATATGTAGCTTGCTCAAGAGTAGGAAATCCGAAAAATTTATGTATATATACTCCGGACAATAAAATGAAAAATGTTGTTTATAAACAAGTATTGTAAATAATGAGAAAACGTTTTCAATAAACTTTTTTTTTACTTTTTACGTCATAGTTTATTTTTTTATTTTGACTCTACCACGTCATCTCATATCAACTCCCGGGCGAAGCCGGGTTTTTTAGCTAGTAATCTAATAAAGAGTTAAATAAATAAGTATCTTTGAACTTTGATGTTTCATACAAATAGTATTTTTTTGTAGTTGTGTTTAAGAAATGCAATCATACTGTGATAACGTCAACCATAAGTGAATAAAAAGTCGAATTCGGAGTCGTATCGAAATCGTAATGATCAAATAGCACTCTAGGATGAGGCACTCGCTACCTCTTTGAGCAAAATGCAAATAAAATGAAGGTTTACTTCCAAATCGTAAATCAAGCCACTCGGGCACAATCTTCGAGTGTGTATTCACGTTTCCGTTTGAATACATCTACATTCTACATAATATATTCTATATACAATATACATAGACTAAATCTACCAATTAAAGTTTTAAAATACGTTTTTCATTTTTGGTTCGCCTTTCTTAAGTAGGGCTATATAAGATTTTTTTTTATAATATAGGGGGCAAACGAGCCTGCGGCTCACCTGATGGAAAGTCAACACCGCCGCCCATGAACATCTGCAACATCAGAGGACTTGCAGTTGCGTTGCCGGCAAGGGGCATAGTCATAGTGAATTCCTTAGTGGGGCATGGGGCAGACCCATTTCAGTTTCTGTTTCACTGATCATTTTTCTTTACAGGAAAGATATTCCGTCTGTGCCTGCCCGACAGATTTAAAAAAAAAAATCACTGGCATTCGGACCTAGGACTTCCGGTGCTACGTAAATGTATCGCGTTCACTGCTGACCCACGGAGACGGTCTGATTATGTAACTATAAGTATACATTATAATATTCATTCATGTAAATATGAAATATGAGCAGGGCCGGATTTCTGGAGGCCTTGGGGCAACAAAGGAGTGGAGGCTTCATAAACTATTTTCCAAATAAAATGAAGATTTTTTTTATAAATAATAATATAATCATGTTCGTACAAAGTACTGTATATTATTATTAAATTATTACATATTTACCAATGAACTAGGTAATCTGGGTAACATAAAAAAGTAATTATAATAAAGGAATTTACACAAATGAATACATAACTAACTATACAAATAGGTCTACACTATAAATACTATATATAGCATATACTCTCAGAAATATTGTCATGCGGCATTGCTCCAAGGATAAGAAATTAAAATTACTTATTTTTAGTAACAGAGGTACCGCTAGATGGAATTTTTATCAAGCTTACGAGAGAGTTGCAAAGGCAATCGGTGCCAGACTCGCAGAAAGCAATTACAATAAACGGTTACTCGCACGGCGAATGTTATTGCAATTTGCGTAGGGAAATACGAAGAAAATATTATTGAACTCTATGAGGCTGTTATAGAACTGTAATCTTATTTCTTTTTACACAAACACATTGAACAACTAGCTTGAATAACTCTTGGAGTCAAGTCACCAATTGTTATATGAAATTAAATGATTAATTTTTGTGACACAAAAAAACTTGAAATACATAAAATGAAAATTGGTTTCACAAAAGGTCTTCTCTCAGCATTTTGCTGGCTGTAAACAAACAGCGCAGATCTTCGTTAAGACCCCTTGGTTACGCTACATTATTAACTATATGTTATTTACTAAAAAAAAACATTAAGATTAAAAAATAATAGGTACTAAAATAACACTTTTAGCATTGTATATACTTAGTATTTTCCGTATCATTTAAAAATATATAATATCTATCCAGCAAAAATAATCTAAAATAATATTATAAAGTGATTTGCTTGTATGTTTGTTTGGTTACTCAAAAACCACTCGACCGATTTTAAAAGAACTGAAAAAGTTTGTCGTATATTCATAAAACTCAGAACAAATGACACATTAAAAGCCAAATATTAAGAAATAAAGAAAATCCAAAAAAAGGAAATAGTCTATTTTGCCAAAAGATTCACTCATCCCTTTTTGACTGTCAGCCATCGATGCTTTCTACACTGACTGTGCAGGCTAGAACAATCAGAGAAGGCACGCCAATTTACCGGATCACAACAATCCCAGATTCATCTTAGACAAGCCATCACAATAAATTGCACAAAAATTAGATGCGGAGTTTATGTCTTGGGGCGAATGAAATGCTACGGAACGATATATAAATGGTAATAAAAATAAATTGGACGCCGAGTACCGGCTCAAGCTTGGCATTTTGTTCGAGTTATGTTTTGTCCGGACTAAACGAACAATCACAACTCTATATCAGAATTCAGGAGGTTATCTTTTTATCGGTAACTTATATTGAGATTTGGGGCGGAATATGGGGAAAGAAGGTCAATTTACTTCAGTAGTATTTCCATATATTTATGTAGATCTTAATTAGTTTTAAGCAGAAAAATAATAACATTAATATAAAATATAGATCAGCTAAATGCTAAATTAGGTGATAAAAAGTCTCAGCTTGAGTTAATACTCAAAATTATTTTAATACGCAAATCTATATTTGTAGCATCTTTCTACAAGAACAGACAGAAGAGAGTTAACACCTAATCATATTATAAACACGATTACCAAAAACTCATTTTCGTATTCTGCTTTTATTTTTGATAATGTAACGTTATAGTAGAGTCATAATCCAAGTACATATTAGTAATTATTAGCTCTCAATCAGTGTTCTAACACAAAAACAAAAACGTGTTCGCATAATGTTGTTCCCATTCTTTTTTTAAATTAAATCAGACCTCTGAAATGTGAAAATCCCGACAAAAATATTTCCTATAATTTGACGCTGTAAAATAAAATGTTCTTCTAAAACTATTTTGCTAACGCTTCAATTACTTGTCCCGGGAAATCCTGTTAAGTTTTAATTAAAACATCTATTAAAGAAAATTGCTTCGCGCAAAATAGAAAAAAGGTAGTTTCTTATTGGAAATTACTAGAGATATTGAGTTGCTTATATCTTAATTCCACTTAAAAAAACTTTGACGGCCTCGTTGGCGCGTTCGGTAGAACACCTGCCGTGCGCATCGATGGGTCGTGGGTTCAAGTCAGTATGTTTCTGGTAACTTCGGGCATTGATTGGGTGGGAGGAATAGGTATCAAAATTCCGACCGGGTAACGAATCACCGTTCATAGATGGAAAAACCGTGAAGTGCATATTGCGCGTTTCAGTTTCAGTCTATGGATTTCCGAATGCTCGAAGGTCGACATCGCATCGTTGACTGATGTTTTGTGGTTAAGGTATCACCTATCAAATGAACCTCATGCTCATCTGTTGATTAGATAACATAAAAAAACAGCCATTTCAAGTAGAAAAGTTCGTGAAAGGAAGTTTCTGTTGTAACTGTTGACATTTTTTGTTTTTCTTTAACTTTTGCTAATTTACTACGACTCGGATGTGTTTTGAGTCCGTGGCTACCTTCCAAAGGTCGTAATTACTTCGATACATCAAAGGACTTTTTATTATTACGTTATGTAATTTAATTAATCATGATTGCTTGCTTCATTAAACATCTAAAATACAAAATATATTTCTTTAAACGTAGATTCGCAAATTAAACGCTAAGATGGCGCCGTCTGATCGTAGCAATGTGCTACGATCACTAACGAACCGAAGGCTTTTCACCAGATTGTAATTTATTTTATATATTTGATATGTATGTTATTTATTTTATATCTTTGTATATAATTATTTAAGAAGAGTATAATACTTAACGTTCATTAAAAAGTCAAAATTTACATCATTTATTTTTCCAGTGGCGTTGCACCTTGTGCTTACCAAATCCTCCCTCTTATTTTTGCAATTGATTATAAATAATTTAGGGCATGGTAAAAGCATTAAATATCTTCAGGTGAAGTATAAAGAATTACGAAGAAGAGATATTTATTTAAATTTAAATTGAAAGAAAATAAGACCTGGATATATTACGCTTCATGCTACGCCAGTGGTTGTATCAGCCTCATATAGTTCAGTACACAACACAATACATACATAATAATAAGTAGATAATGAAAAGGTCGACAGCGCACCACTGATTAATAGTCTGTGGAGAAGGTATCAGTTATAGTAACTGATAAAGAACTGAAGAACTGTGTTTTACAGTTCTATAGAAAAAAATAGCGTCAATCGTTGTGTAAATGCTCAAGGATTGTATTGCTTTTCGTTGAGAACAATATAGAGACAAGATTGAGATGGAAGTTTTTGTCCTTCCAAGAGTATTTCATCAAATTCATGACGCGCACAAATGCCAATATAGCAGTGTAAGAGGAACTCATTCAAAGTTGCACAATACATCAGGTGCAGTGAAACTTTGGACGTGTTTCAAGTTCCAAACTTGGCTGTTTATTAATTGAGAACTAGTCGCCATTGGAAACACTTATTGTATACCTATATCACTATATTGCTGTTAAATTTATGATGATTTAGACGAGATGGATATTAAATTCAAATTCAAAAATCATTTATTCATTTAGGTAACCCAATGTACACTTATGAACGTCAATAAAAAATACACATTAAATGCTTCTAATTTTACATTTACCGGCAGTTCTCAAATCAAGGGCGTAGAACGGAAGATAAGAACTGGCAAAAAACTCGCCAAGTTTTTGTTTTACAAAATATTTGTAAGGCGCTGCAACCTAATGGTTGCAGCGCCTTACAAAAATAATTAACTATAATAATAAAAAAAAACAAAGATTTGTCCTCTATCTATTAAACAGGTACAACAAAGCTTTCGGTACAATCGTAGCTTATACTAAAAAAAAAATACATTCATAATACTAAAAACTATGTCTCGTGTAATTCAGTGAGGCTGAGACAGACATTTCTGTGTACGTTACACTGATCATTTATCTTTACATGCATGTCAGTGATCAGTCTTCTGTTCTGCCCGTCTGAAACAATTTACTTTTTAATCTTGTTTCCCTGGGAGTCGAACTCGCGAGCTCCGGTGCTAAAAACAACGCGTATGCTGAACCACGGAGGCTTAATCAGTACCACTTTAACTTTTTACTTAAAATTTATAAATGTGAAATTGAGTCAGTTTGTTACTTACGGCGTGACTATTCAACCAGTTGTGATGAAATTTCGTACGGAGATATTATTAAAAACTCTATTGTATATCATTCTTATACTTTTCTAGTAGAGTACCTACTACTAACTACTAACAAAGTATTGTTTTAGTCTTTTATTACTTCTTGTCACTGATCGGAACGATAATACACATTCTCCGAATTCTTAACATTTTCAATCCTCAAAACCCATTATCAACCCCAATAGAAGGGTTAAGGGAAAAGTGTAGTAAAAGGTACTTTATTCTCATAACCGATAATTTTCTTTGCGAGCGATGTCGCTGGAAAACCTTAGTAATATCGATTAATATCGATAGGCATGTTGTATATGTATAATATCAGGATAACATGTTGCCAATATCATTAACTTATGCTATGTAATAACAATTTCGAGTTCAGCCAAACGACCGCTGATGCGATCAGACCGGCTCGTTCACCATTTACACTTAATTTTAAATAAACAATGCATATTCATGATAGTTAGCTTAATATTGTTAAAGCCTCATTACATGTTCCATATTTTTATTTTATCACGTTCAGAGGACGGAATACTATGAAAAGGTAATTAAATTTGAAGGAAAATTGGTATTCACGTACTGTGTACAAAGAAACGTATTTTTTTAATTAAAATAACCTTTACCTGAGCCTTTACCGTATTAAAACGCGATTTACAAGTATTATCAATATGATTTAAAAAAATATATATATATTTTTAGCCCGACGTTTCGGGTGCTTTTCACCAATCATGGTCACGGGCAGACTGAAAGGTGACAGCTGTCTGATTCTAATTTTCTACAATAATCATCCAAAAATAAAATGGAATTTGAACGAAATTTTCTGTAAAACTTTAATAATTTCATGCCGATGGTTGAATAGCATTGCAGATTTCGGCGCGTTTTAAGTATGTCTGAAAAAAATACCAATATTTTGTCATTTTTTTGTGCAAACACCGCCATATTTTGTCGTCAACATTTTTTAATTCTGTGTATGGCTTCAGTTTCAGCACACCCGGAAAAATAAAGAAACTTACCTTTGATCCATTTATTACTTTTTTATATACATATTTAGATTCAAAGCATGTTATAAATTCGACTTTGGTCGTTAAAGTCACCTTACAGGTCCATCATCAGAACAATTCAACCATTAACTTGCATACAAGATACAAATCTAAGCAAGCTTTTATCTGAATACTAGCAACGCGCCCCGGCTTCACACGGGTGCAATGTAGATGTACTATACACAAAACCTATGTTACTCGCTGATAATGTAGCTTTCTATTGGTGAAAGAATTTTCAAAATCGGTCCAGTAGTTTTTGAGTTTATTCATAACATACAAAAATACAAAAATTCAAAAATACAAATATTTCCTCTTTATAATATTATTATTAGTATTAGTATAGATAGTATAGATATAGATAACACCGAAAGTTAAGTAAGATTACAGACTGATGGATAAAAGCCTGTCTTTAATTAGGTAGAATACAAAACTCCTTTGTCTTGGCGGTAGACTACAAAGAGAACGTATAAGTTTCAGTAGTGTATCGAAGTTAATAAGGCGGGATAATCTCCGGGGTCGGACCGAGTGTAGACAATAAAGAATATTGACACAATAGATAACGGAGCCGCACCCGCGCCGCGGACACGACCCGAATATTATATGCAAGCGCCGGGGCACGATTCCATTGTACTCACCAACTCTTTCTTTAATATGTACCGATATCCGGTATCATCCGGAGCATGGTGGGTCGTACGACCCGCCCCGGGCGGCACTTCGGCGGGGGCGGCATTTCATAGGTAACGGTAAAACAATTACATCCTTCAACGATTTTTATTCTTTATTTTTTTGTTGTTGTTAGTACTTCACTGTAGGTTCAAAGTGAACCAGAAGTGAAGGTTCGTGCTATTCAATAAGAGTACCATTTTTATCAAGCCCAAAATGTTATATAATCAATTTCAATAAAGGCAAATTAGGGATTCGCACCGGGTGTTAGTGACGTATGCTACGCCACTGCCAATATCTACAATCTGCAGCTAGAATCAGTACGAATACGTTAAAAGAAATTTCGCTATCGGACATCGCGTAAGAATACCCCGCACACCATCTCGATCCACAACTGTGCGATTCCTAAGACATTTCCTGCCTTGCACAACCACTCTGTAGAAACAGCAGCTGTCGCCGGTCGGTTTTCCGATCCGATACGAATAGAGAAGAGAACTTTCAAGAGCCTACACTTTCCTAAAAGGTCGGCAACTCACGTGCAAGCCCTCTGGTGTTGCGAATGTCTATGGGCGACGGGGAATAATTATTACTATCACGTGGGTGCAAGCTTCGCTCCCTAATCATGTACGATATCTCAATTTATATTCACATTCACGTGACGTTTGTAAATGGAGACGAGCATTTAGTTCGCAACACAAGAGGAATCCCAAACGAACTGTTAATAACACCCTGTATGATATCACTTCAGTATTGGGCAAATGGTTTGTTTACTTATTTTATATTTAACAAGCTAAATTGAGTCTAAAGTTTTTCAGTTTAAAACGCATAATATGGTAATTTTCTTCTTGTGTTGCAGATATGTATAGGCGGTGATCATCTGGTCACCTGCCAGTTTGCCCCCTATAATATAATAGATAAAAAAAAATATACAAATGCTGTTGAATTGAAATAATACTTTAGTATTAAATATAATTTATTTAATTTTTGTGTTAATGTGGATTATCAATACAACAATTTCTCTATTTTTTTTATTGTTATAATATTTCACTTTGAATAGCAACTATTTTTTCCAAATATTGCGATAATATTTTCTCTTGTATAAGATGCATACCATTGAAAAAAACTGCTTAATAAAAAAATTGTATTTAAAAAGTATCGAAGTAATTGAACTGTAAATGATAAAATATATTATTTACTGGTAATAGTAACAGCGATTGCAGTTTAATGCAAATCCATTGATATAGAGCAAATCCAACAAATTTTGACATATTTTACCGATCTCTTGCCTCAGCCAAAGCTCATATCTTTAATATTTTATCTTAATTATAATTATTTTTCTTTATTTTATCTTCATAAAATTGTAATTATTTTTTTTGTTTACCTTTCTTATACAAAAAAATATGTCTGTTTAAATAGCGAGCAGTGCCCTCTGATGGGTAACACTGCAAGTATTTTGTTGATTATAGTATATTTATTTTCGAAGTTTAGCCCCAAGATTTGCAACAAATGCATTAAAAAAAAGCAACTATCAATTATCTAGATGACATAGACAAAGTGTGTATTTTATATTAATCTATACCTATACCTACTAATATTAGAAAGATTTGTTTGTTTGTTTCTTACGATTTAACTCAAAAACTACTTAACCGATTTTAAAAATTATTTTACCAATAGAAAGCTACATTATCAATAAATAACATAGGCTTTCAACGTTATTCGCAAGTTGTTTCTGTAAACAAATCCATTCTTTGTAAAGCTAGTGTATTGAAGGGCTTTGAAAATTGGTTCTAAGTTCGGTTTAGGCGGGCGGCGCGACTGGGCTCTCACTTGTAAAGATCGGGAAACTGGATTTTCAATTACCGGTCGGATGCTGTTAATGGCTTTTGAGATGATTTTCGTGTAAGCCAGCTGCCTCTTTATATACTTTGTGAAATTATACGAGTATATGTACTTTGATCATGGAATCTATTAATGTGGGGTTGATTTTTGTTTGGTGACGAAATAGCGTAGGCGCTTTTGTGAATTTCCGTCTTTGTTATATAAATTACTTTCAGAATGAAATTTTTTTAGGACCAAATATATATTTTTTTTAAATTAATGATAACTTATTTTATTGGAATATTAATTTGTCCGAGTACGAAGAAAAGATGATGTATTTTTTTTAAATTTATAATAATGAATGATGATGATGATTCAATTATTTAAAAGATATTTCTGCTCTAACTTCATATGTAATTCTCGATATTTATATACTTTTTAACGGCTAAATATTTTAATTGATTTTAATAAAATTTGGTGTAGAGATACAAGTAGAAATTAGAATATAGGTACCTTACGACCTAAGACCTAGGAAGTAAAAGTTATTTTTATCCTTAAACCAATATTTTTTTATCCTGTTAAAGTCGCGGACAATCCCTACTTAATGAATAATTCAACCCAATACTTGTTCCTTTGTTGTATACATAATTAGTATTTAGACATTAAAAACGACAATAATTGATCTATATTTTAGACATAATATTTTCATTATCAGTTCTTGATAGATTCTTCAGTAGTTACCATATTCATTAAAAAATCTCTAGTTTTATATGGCCTTACATTAATTATTAAAAATAATAATTTAGTAGAATATTTAGGTACATATTATATTGGATAAGCTCACCCTTAAGTTACCAATTTATCTAAAAGTCCCGCAAAAGTTTTGCTTTGCGATTGCGGCGGGACAATAATTGGCTCCGAGTTTCTTTATTTCCTTTTTTCATGTTCAGTTCCTTGACGACTTTCATTATCCGATCTAAATAGGATCCCGCTTGCTTTGTTAGTGATAAAAATAAGAAATTGCTATTGAAATGTCTTTTATGCAGATCTTACTAGTATTCTCTAAGAAGGAACGTTAATTTAAAATAACAGTAAATACAATTTTTGATTACTTTTTATATGCTTTGATATCATAAGAACATATTTATCATTTTGTTAACGCGAATATAACTCATTTAAATTTAAAGCTTTTAACAAAGTAAGATTTTCTTTATAATAAAATCTCTATCCCTACGTAGACGCAATAAATAATATAACAAATAAATCGCGTTTTAATCTATTCAAACGTTTTCCCCTGAAATATTGTTAAGTATATTTAATTTGTTGTAATTGTAACGAATAAAATATATGTTCATGCTACATTATAAACGTGTTTAGTATAATTAAGCTTTTTTCTTCAAGAGCTTTTGCAAACTGAACCCCAATGATACACGGCTAGGCAATACCGGCATGAATATCACAAGTGTGCGTGTGTATGGTAATGATAGCCTGTAAGCCGTGCAGTAACGTGTCTATCTATGATTTATGGTTGATTCGTGTCTAAAACAGCACCGTTTGTGTCAACTGCGGGTATTGTGGTGCCAGTGTTTTTATTTGAGTGCCATTTCGCGATGTCTCCTGCAGATATGTTAAGTCGAGAGCTGGCTCTATCGGCAACATGTTCGAATTTCATTTTCTAAATCTAAATTTATTGTCCAATATTGTTGAGATTTTATTCATCATTTCATTTGATACATATTATTCGTTGACTTTGTTTTAAGCAAATATGAGTACCTAGTGGTTAATTGATGCTTGGTGGTCTGTAAAACTTTTAAGATTTAGTCCAAATTCAAAGTCGAATCAGTTTCAGTGTTGAAGTAAAAAGTCTAATTACTATCATTCCTCTTTTGAAATTCATTCTTTCCACCTGTGGAATTACCTCTCTGAGCACATTCAACGTGCTCAAAGAATCTCACCCTTCTATGGACTGGTCAAACACTATATGTCCCTTCCAATCCAGTTACTTCATCAAATCTAAGACATAATATTATTATTTATTATGTAATTTTATTGTTATTATTATTAGATTTATGTAGATTCATGCACTAAATACGAAATATTAATTCTAGAATTCTCCTCACATGGTTGCCTGGAAGAGATTACTAATAGTAATAAGGCAGCCACTTCTACATACTTTTCATTTTTATGGTGAACAATAAATTATTTTTCATTTCATTTTCATTTCAAGTAAAGGTTATCCAAGTCTATAAGCTGGAATTAGTATCAGTTTTATATATGGCTCTAAATATAAATCACAATATAATATGCTTTATCGTATAAAATAAAATGTAATAAGTGTTACAAAGTAGGTACACATTGGTCGTCAAATCGCTCGGCGGCAATTTCTTTTAAATCATAAATTATAGGAAAAGACAGAAATTATTAATTTTTTTATAGATACTTCTATAAAAACGGGCTCGTTGGCGCGTTCGGTAGAACACCTGCCGGGCGCATCGATGGGTCGTGGGTTCGAATCCCACCGGGACCACATGTTTAAAATTTCTGTAAGCATGTTTTCCCCACGTCTGGTAACTTCGGGCATTGATCGGGTAGGAGGAATATCTAAATTCCGACCGGGTAAAGAACCACCGTTCATAGATGGAAAAACTGTGAAGTGTATATTGCAAATAATATTGTCTTTTATTAACGCGAGTATCACACATTTAAATAAAATACTGTATACCGGATTAAAACGCGATTTATTATTTAAATTATTTATCCCTTTTTAAAGACGTTTCGGATGCTTTTCAGCAACCGTGGTCGCGGGAGACTGAAAGATGACAGTTGTCTTATATTTGAAATGTCACAAAGTTGCCATATTTAATTCAATTAAATTAAAAAATAATCTATTATAATTTAGGTAACACAATGTACATCTATGATATATGGGATAAATAATTTAAATAATAAATCGCGTTTTAATCCGGTATACAGTATTTTATATAAGTGTATATTGCAAGTTTCGGTTTCAGTCTAAAAATAGTTTTCTTGTAAGTCTGTGCATGTGATCGATGTGAAGAACCAAGATTTTAAGGGTCTAGAAGGTACCACACCGTAATTGTTAATATATAAAGTGAAGGAACAGATGACCAATGTCAATCAATCATGCCAATAAAATTGGTTAAAGATAATCCAGTATCATTTTGGAGACATTTAATTTCTGTCGAAGTCCAAGAGGCACTTGATAAAGGCTTAGTACCGAAAGATTTACGAATCGGAAGACTGTACCATCAACAAATAAGACTAATTTTCTATAATCCATACCATAAGGAACTGGACTTCCGGAGAGTACCACCCATAATTATATTAAATATTAATTATATAGTAAGTGAAAAATCTTTGTAGCTGATACAAAAATGGTTCTTGTAAAATACATAAGAATTGAATGTCATTTAAATTACGGGTTCAATAAATTGTATTTATGATAGTAGAAACCAAAAAATATTAATGTTTATTTTTATAATAGTTACGTAAGTACATTTTTTTAAGAAATTAATGACGATTATAAAAGTGTGTTTTATTCGTATCATTTCAAAATTCAGAATCATTAAAAAAATAAAAAACAACAACTTTTTATGCCAACCGTACAGTGAACAGTAAATTTAATCGGTGAGAAGTTCGGCATTTCTAAGCTCATCTATCTTCTTCGCTAATCTAAGCGGCTCGCAAGTCTTATTGATGCTCCAATATATTTTATTCAGCCATCTGATCAGGAAACGAAGAAATTACTATAACCACACATTAAAAATGTATTGTAGTTACATTTTATGATGGCATCGACAAATAGAGATTTTTTTTGGACAATTCACTCTTAAATGAACGAGATTCTATAAGGCAGCTTATTAAAAGCCTTTCGCCCAAATATCAACGTGTCCGTAGAACAACGTAAGGTACTTCTGCATAAAGCTTTACTTTACACGACCTTATTCTTTGGAGAAATTAACTACATCTTGGTATTATAATCATATCCGACTTTGTTCTACGGGAACATAAAATTCTACATTTTTAGAAGAATCGAAAAACATACCTGTAATAGTTATGTGGTAGCTTTAAAAACTGATAATTCTTAAGCGCTATCGATATAAACGATATTTTCTATTACATGTATAAATAAATATCAACTGCCACAAATGTTTGTCCACGTACCTGCCTGCAAAGCCTGTACCTACATATTTGGCTTACTCTTTGTTTGTCGTATTTGTACTTGTCAGGACAAGGTTTGTATCAAAGAAAATATTTGAAACTTTTACGGAAAAATTTATGCAAAAAAAGTATTGCAATAAATTTTCCTCGAAAATATTTAATTGTATAGGGAAGATTTGTTGATTGGACCCATTTTCTTCATTAGTCGTATAGAAATTGGGTCAGCAAATTTCAATACATATCATACATTTAAAATTCGTGGGGCTTACATTAAGTTGTTAGCTCTAAATTTATATTTATTTGGCGATCACTGCGATCAAATATTATTTTCAATAATATATTTGTATTGTTTCGAAACGGAATGTTCTTGCAAATCGCACCTTGAATTTCAACCGTCACTAAACGAAAACTGACGATTTTCAACTATCAACGCCATCTTGTGAGATTAATGTTCGTCTTCAAAATGCAAACCACAACTTCAAAAGGTTAACTGTATACCGCTAGATGTCGCGAGTGTCAGTATGTCATTATTAAGAACTCGTACACGTTACGAGATCTTTAAAAAGGATTTCCCAAAAAAACACATTTTCGTAGTGGGAGTTTGGTTTTCAAGGTGCAAATTATGACACTTTAGGACGTCTTATGTGGAAAGGATGGCGGATAAAATAAAAAAACAGTAATTAATTAAAAAAACAAAATGTAATTACAGTTCTTTTTGGTAAATGCAAGTTACCCAGACAACCCAAAAGTGTTTATGATAATTTAATACATCACGGCATCCACATTTTAGTTCAATTTCTCCATTAGTTATAAGTAGAAGCGGAATTAATATTATGATTACTTTAAATAAATATTTAATAGTTATAGTAAAATAAAATAACAATGATTATCTTAAACTAAATAAATAATTCATTTTTCCACAGAACCCTCGGTTACAAACAATAATAAAATAAATTTTGGTTTTTCGGTATAGGTCCTAAAATCGATAGAATTTGTTTGTCTTAAGATAATTAAGTACTATAATACTTTGAATAAAACTGTACAAAAGTCCGTGGAAAAATATAAAAAAATCATGGAAATAAAAACTTATATACGTATGTACATTAATTAGTAACTGGCAGTTTTCAGAAGGCACAATCGTAAGACAGACAACCTACCAAATAAAAAAGTACACATTTAAAATATCTTATTATTATAGCATTCCTATGAAGCAAGAAGTTTCAATAAGCCTTGAAAAACAGCCATACCCAAGTAACGGTAATTATACTACATATTCGATTAAACCTACTGTTTCTGACTCTTGAAGCAACAAGGCACATTAAACTTGATAAACCAATGTTAACTTACGGAGAGAATTTTTATGTATGGCAATGGCATTAATTGGCCACACTAACTTTTCTAGCCACAGAGTAGCAACGCAAAATTTTTGCTAGTATATTCCATTTATATAAAATGTAAATAGTTACCCAAGTTGGTTTAAACCTTTAACGAGTAATTTTGGAAATATTCAACTTTCTAAAAATAAGTCTTGAGTCGGACAGTTTTTTTCCTAATAAAATACTTCAGTATATCGGCATCATAAAAAGTAGAAATTGAAATATTACGCGTCATTTTACAGTCGTAGAAAAAATGACTAAGTGAAAGAAATACAAAAAAAAAATCACTATCGACGAGCGAGAGGTTTACTTCATAGAAGGACACTTCAGACTTAGTACATCATTTTTAAAGCGCTAATTAAAATATATACACTTGCATATATCTAAAGTATTTACATAAGTGTCCTACAGTATCTTCACTGTGATTCGATATGTTTACAAATTCAACAATACATAGTTGTAACAGTGATCATTGACTTAGATATTTATATATACGTAACTTGAAAGCTAGGATTAATCTTATTTAAAGAGTAATTCATATAAAATAGAGTTCTCTGAAATTGCTTAAACTGTTACGGATATGATTGGATATGTATTCAAGATTTTGATTTATCGAAAAACAGTTTTTTTTTTAAATATATCATATTTAGCATTGCGAAATATTATATAATGTAATATAATTTATTTATATGTCAAAAACTATATAAAATTTAATGGTTTAAACATTTTTAAATCGTTGTAAAGTTTGTATATCAATTTCTTAATTCTTATTATTTGTAATCTTACATCAAATTGCCTTCTAAAAAATATAAAGTTTACTATCTAATTAATAAAATTCTTATTCGTTCATAAATATTAAATACGCATATATATTTTATAATTTCAAATCCTGCTGATAAAAAATACATAAAAGATCTCTAAGTGTCACAGTCACAAACACACAACAGTGAAAAATATAATTTACGCTAGTAGTGTCGTTGGTTCAAAGGTTAAATTTAAAAAAAAAAAAAATTAATTTGTCTGTTATTGCTTATTTTATATGAACATCTATGATAAAAACCAATTACTAAGTGCGTATTGCGCTTCATAGTTTTGTGATGGACCACAATACGTTATTAGTGCTTTGTTCTTTCCTTTGTTTTGTAAACCTACTGTTTACGCTTAAAATAAGCAATAGAAGTAAAAAATCTTTTTATTCAAAATGTCACTTAGTGAGTTTTAGCCTACGCGCAGACTAGAACCACCACTAGAAGCGGCGTCTAGACGCGGCCACCGGTGGCCGCGTTTCAGCCACTGTAAAATGTATGAAATATCGCGCCCGCGCGTTGTGGCGGCCACCGGTGTCTAGAAGCTCGGTGGCGGCCTCTCGAGCGCCGTGTGTGCGCGGATGCCCTAAAATCTTCGATCAACAATATACTACTAATATGATATACTATAATATACTTTAATACTATGTCAATGCCTAAAATGTATGAAATATTACGCCCGTAGCTTGTGGCGGCCACCGGTGGCTATGCTGTGGTCGCCACTAGTGGCTCTAGTCTGCGCGTAGGCTTACTCTTGAACCGACGATATCATCATGAAGCCATTATGTTACTATAATTCATTTATACTTATATATTTTTATCAGCAAGTAATGATTATTAGTTATTACAGTAGTATCTTCATTCTTATTATAAAATAAGTCTATTAGCACGGCCCAAGACTATTTAGCGTCAAGCGAAAATACACCTAATCTATTACAACACAGATCACAATTCGCCACGCGGTCAGGTGGCTTGTACCTAAAGCAACGTGATCATCCTTTCGTGACTAGTTATGTTAGCTTAATATAGCATTACGACCCTTGAGGTTATTTTAAAACAAAAATATTCAAAGGCACATTCATACATTCTCTAACATATATACATTGATCGAAAATCGGTATTTAATCGATATCATTTACAAAACAACTAAAGAAAACGGATCTTTAAGTTTATTTTGTGCGTGACTTTTTTTTTACTTTTTACTAATATTGTCGCGAGATGTTTATAATATTTATAACTATTAGTAATAGAAAACCTTTAAAATCAAAATGTTAAAGTTTAGCGTTTTTATCTGAGAAATAATTTCAGAATTAGTCCTACAGATTTATCAAAGAGTTATCAAAAATAATTTTGTATCCATAATTATGACTCTCAAACATATGACATCTAAGATGAATAGGCGAATAAAATTTAAAATAAAGTTTTTTTAAATACCAATATTTTTTTTCGAAATCTCATTTTTTTGAACATGGAAACTTAAATGTACCGCTTTGTAACTTTACTTATGTATAGATATTTTTTCTACATTTCATTGTGTAATTTATGGAAAGATCTACTACTAGATACTAATTCGTTTGAAATAGTATAAAAGTCTCTAAGACGTCCCTTTTCCTACTGACTACGACCGACACTCTACAATAGTCAATTTAAACTGAACACATTCTAAAACATGTTTTATTTTAATACATTTCATTTCAATTAATATTAATATTACTTATAATAATTACTATACTTGTAAATTTTCATTAAATATTTTTCGGAACCACTTTTTTTATTTTTTATTATTAGATAGCGAAAGAAAACTCTATCTTCTAACGGCTTAACTTATAAAGCAAAGTTAAATTCTAACGGTCTCAATCATAAACGTAGCATAAACTAAATATTTTTTTTGTTTCTTTCGATCTTAAGTCATTTAGTATTCGATAGAGCGAGACAAAACATACTTTAACTATTATTACTATGTTTATGAATAAGACAGAATATTTGTATATTTTCATAAATGTGTATATTTAAATCATGTTATAGAAAAGGCACTTGAATTTTGGTCTTATTCGTAAATCGCTTTAAATTATCATCGCATAAAAACATTTCATTTAAATGCTTCGCCAAGATACTATCAACGAATTAGTTAGTTTTTTAACGTATCTGAATATACAACAATTTGTCATCAGTACCGGTCCATACTAGTAGAATCGTGACTCGTGACGTCACTCGCCGCGTCCGTCGACGAGCTGTAGTCGCGACGGGTGTCGCTCGTATCGCTCGTGTCGCTAGTGTCGCGGGTGTCGGCGGTGTCGGCGGTGTCGGCGGTGTCAGCGGTGTCAGCGGTGTCGCGGGTGTCCGCGGTGTCGCTGCGGCCGAAGTCGGTCGGATATCAGAGATGTTCGTCGCGCCCGTTGAGGGGCTGTCGCTCGGCGTGGTCCGAGGGCCGGTTGCGTTTGAAGAAGCCACACTGTTGAGTGTTGAATAATACTTGGGATGAGTAGTCTGTTCGGTTAGAAAGTTTAATGTGCACTATAGCTGGTCTATTAACGAGTTGACAATTTACTAATCTAATCCCAAAAAACAAGTTTTGCCTAGTTTGGGTCCAAAATTTATTTAGCTTAAACAATAACATTATGGTGTGTTGTTTGAATAAAGAATATTATATCATTTGATAATATGCCCATATATTTTTTTTAAATTCATTAAATAAGAATTAATTAGTGCTAAAATACTGTTTCTTTCTTAAATTGGACGTTAAATAAAATACATTTCATTTCATATTCATGTAAAAATATTGTATCCCACAATATAGTTTATTATTATTATAATAAAAAAATCGGTTACCCTCAAATTGCCACACTATTTCCCATTGGTATTTCAGCATGTAAAGAAGTACCTAGCCATATAGCATACCTTGTACAGTGCGAAGATGAGCAGCAGCAGCAGCAGCGCGCCGACGACGGCGGCCAGCACGATGGCCCACAGCGGGATGGCGCCGCTGGCGAGCGCCTCCAGCCGCGGCGTGACCACGGTGGCGGCCTCGCCCACGCGCCAGCGCTGCGCCAGCGGCCGGCCCGGCGCGGGCAGCCGCGACACGCGCGCCGCCGCCAGCGTCGACAGCTTCACTGGCTGCTCCTTGGAGATCTGGAAGGACGTTATTGTTTGGCTGGTTGACCTTTGATATCCGAGGACCTAGCACGAACGACTATCGAGAAAGTATTCGAATCGTCCATCTGTCAGTTGTATGAGAAATCATTTGAATTTTCATACAAATCACTGCTCGACGATACGAATACTTTTTTGCAAATTGTTCGTGCTAGGCCCTATGTAAGTTATTGGCTTAAATTTTAGCATTGGCGTAGCTATGCCGATGCGGTCGCATGGGGCCCACCACCAAACACCAGAGACGCGAGAATTGGTTATTTCAATTTTTCACATCAATTTTGAGGTTATGTGAAAAAAGTGTAAATACAAAAATTGTAGATATTTTTATTACCTATAACTTTGTCATTTGACTTTTTTCCATAGGGTTGTAGTTTTTCCGGAAAACGAGATAAACCGTTTATTACCCTTAAACCCCTGCCCCCACTTCCACTTCCCGACCTCAAACCCGTAAATTATTTTTCCTTTCATTGTTATTATATTCTCTTTCTTTTACAATAGGTTTCATTCTACTATTATTTTTTTTGGTTTCAAAAATTATCGACACTGGTCTATGAGGTTTTAGGGCCGGCCAGTCAGTGGTTCGACTGGTCGAGGATCCTCCCTTTAGGTTGGAGGAAGATCACACCTCCCTTTCCTTCCTCCACACATCTATGGGTTCCCAGTAAGTCCGCACGACACTGACCTCGCTGAGCACGGTCGCGTTGACCCGCGCGCGCAGGGCCAGCCACACCTCCTGGCCGCGCAGCAGGCGGCCGGTCCGGCAGCGCACCACCTCGCAGCGGTACTTCTCCTCGCAGCGCTGCAGCATCTCCTTCAGCTCGGGATCCACCTGGAACGTCCGAGTTTGCGTTCATATTGAGTGTGTTGTTAATTGCCGCCTTTAAAAAGTTATCATAATATGGTATCCTATGAATATGACTTTATGCGAAGGCTTAAAAGGGCTAATACCGAGTTAGTGTAAAGTGATAGTGGAACCCAACAAAAAATTGTCCCCCTATGTTAGAGACAATAAGAAAAGTGTTAAAGGACACTATCTTAGTAAGAACATAAAATATAGTTAGTTTAGGATATAAATAAACTGTTTTAACCTTAAGTGTTAGGCTAGATTGCATGTGCTTTTAGTGCTAACTTGGTAAGTGTTATTAAAAAATATAATATACAGTCGAATTGAGAACCTCCTTATTTTTTAAAGTCGGTTAAAAATATCTTTGCTAACCTCATCAGTTTGCCGTCGGCGCCGCGTGCTCTCATGCCGTTGTTCTGAAGATGAGCTGAAGCTGCCGCCCGTCGCTGAGTACGAGTGACCGCCTGAATAGAGACACAAAAATATAGGTTACATATAAATAAATAAATAAATCTTAACTTCTTTAATTCGTCTACTTACGGTTAGAATTACTCAAACAATTAAGCATGCTACTTTAGTATCTCCTATAGGAATAAAAAATAAGGATACTATACTGAATGACAGCTTATTTATGGAGTGATTCGATCAGCATGTTCACACAGACTTAGGACTCGCGTACACCAGAACCTAGTCATTGGCCGATTTCGGGTCGGAGCTGTTCGGACGACTGTCTCGGACTTTAGTTGACTGTGCGATTGAAGACGTGTTTGTTATTGATACAATTAATAAATTTTTCAAAATCCAGAATAATAATCAAGAACTCAAAACTGACGGAAACAACAGATAAAAGACAGATTGTCGGGCGTCATCGGATGGGGGGGTTGTAGGTAGTGTACGTGCTCTCTTTCTTTTACTTGTATTTGATTCGATCGATCGAGTTTGGCCGATAACGGATTAGGTGTACGCGAGCCGTAGATGCAGACAAAACAAAAATAACAAGGAAATATGCCATTAAAATACCTGATCTAGACGAGTAGGAGTACCCTCCGCTGGAACCGTAAGCTCCACCGGCCGCGCCCCCCTGGTAACTGCCCCCCTGGTACCCGCCGCTCTGGTAGCCCCCCTGGTATCTCCCTTGCGAGCTCTGGCCCTCGCTTCTAGCGCCCTGGAACCCTTGTCCCCGGTAGTTCTCGCTCTGCCTGGAGCCCACCGCCCCACTGACGTCAGCCATGCCCACTTTGAACTCATTATTCTTATTCTGCGCGGCGTATACTCCAAAACCTTAAATATAACAAAATTTCACATTTTAAATAATTTTTGCTATGGATTTACTGAAGTTTTAAAATAAGGAAGGATCAAGGAGTAAAATAGGATGTAAGCGCTACATAATATGCAATACTTTGGATTTATATACCTATATATATAAAATACTGTATACCGGATTCAAACGCGATTTATTATTTATATTGTTTAAATTATTTATCCCGACGTTTCGGATGCTTTTCAGCAACCATGGTCGCGGGGAGATAGAAAGATGACAGTTGTCTGATATTTGAAATGTCACAAAGTTGCCATATTTAATCCGGTATACAGTATTTTATTTAAATGTGTGATACTCGCGTTAATAAAAGACAATTTTATATACCTACTTTACTCGGTTTGAAACCGGGAAATTAAGACCGGTGTCTTATGCGGAATTAATAGTAATACTGATCACTATTTTTTTTAATTCAAGGATAAGACAAACACCTTCAAGCCTGTCTTCCTCCTCGTCCCCGACCACAGTGACGTCGGAGCCCCCGCGGAAGGTAGCGGAGCCCGCGTTCATGATGTCGGGGTTGACGGTCTCCGTGGTGGCCCACGCGCCGTGCACGAAGCCCGCGCCCGCGCCCGCGCCCGCACCCGCGCCCGCGCCGCTCTGTTTGTTCCGGTAACTGGGGATATTCCGGAACATTATATAAAGCAAATTAGTGGAAATAAAATAAACCCGTTATCTATCACAAAATCTTTAAAACACAATCTTATCAGGAATTAATATTACTTCACAAGACTAATCTGAAATTGGATGTTACTTTTTTATATTAGCTATCGACAGACGAGCATGAGGTTCACTTGATGGTAGGTGATACCTCAGCCACAGAACATCAGTCAATGATACGCTGTCGATCTACTTTTTACTTCGAGCATTCGGAAATCCATAGACTGAAATCGTAACGCGCAACTCACGGTATTTCCATCTATGAACGGTGATTCGTTACCCGGTCGGAATTTCGATATTCCTCCCACCCGATCAATGCCCGAAGTTACCAGACGTGGGGAAAACATGCTAACAGAAAATTATAAAAATGTTGGTCCCGGTGGGATTCGAATCCACGACCTATCCATGCGCACGGCAGGTGTTCTACCGAACGCGCCAACGAGCCCGTCAAAAGTTACTGAAACGCGATGTTTTAGTAGCAATATATAATAATGATACTTACGCATTGAACGAGCTCCCCGCCTCCCCCTCGTGCCCGAGCGCGCCGTACTCCGTGCTGCTCTCCGTCTGAGAGATGATGTTGTGGTTCGAGTCGTAGATGATGGTCCGGTTCTTCACTCGGACCACGCGCCCATCCGTGTCGTACCCTCCTTCGAACGGCTGACCTCCCGTGACATACACCCTCTGACCGTAGCCGTTGCCATATCCAGCCTCGCTTTGAGATCCTTGGCCTTGGCCGTAATTAACTGAACCGTAGCTTCCTTGACCTTGACTCTCTCCCTGGCCTTGATACGTAACACGCCCTTCGTATGCCCCTCCACTGTAGCCTCGCCCGCTCTGACTTGGAGTTTTGGATATTGCTTCTAGATTTTTTCTTATCGCTTCCTTTTCGCTTTCTGACAGGGTTTCTTCGGTCCAAGTGCGGTTGTAAGTGTTTGTTCCACCTTGGCCGAATTTTCCACCGGAAACTCGGCCACCTGAGGCATGGCTAGTACTAAATTGCCCGCTGGAAGCTTGGCCTCCGGCTTGGCTGTTGCTAAATTGTCCACCAGAATATTGGCCACCGGAAGCATGGTTTGTGGTAAATTGTCCTCCACTTTGGCTGACATAGTGGGTACTGCCAGTTTGACTAGTCTGACCACCTTGACTAAACTGTTCACCGCTTTGACTAAACTGTCCACTTCCTTGACTAAATTGTCCTCCAAGTCCGTTGGACTGACCTCCTTGGCTACCGGCCTGGCTACTTGAGGATTCTTCCCAATATTCTATAAAGAAAAGTCTTATTTAAGAAACAGTTTAGGAAAAACTTAACTAAATTGGTTAAAATTTCACTTACTCTGTCCATAATAGGTCCCTCCGACACCGATTTGTGAAGCAGAATATAGATCGCTATTCATCATAGCTGAAAACAAAGATATATCTAGTTAATAAAATAATAACTATTGAAATATTGAGAGAAAACATTCGTAGCCCAAAAGTTTCTGTTCGGCTATCCGGATAGCGCATTTTGGCCCTTCAAAATAAAATTAAAAATAGTTTATATTAGTTCTATTACTACTATAAATTAAAGGTAATCGGTTAGCTAGGTATGGGCATGTTATGAGGAGAGATGAAAAACATGTAGGTATCTAAAAAAGTTTTGAATGTTAAAGTGGATGGGTATAGGGGAAGAGGGACGCCAAAAAAAACATGGATTGACTGTGTGACGAATGATATGTGTTTGAGAGGCGTGACTGACATGGCGAGTGAAAGGAGAGAATGGAAAAAGAGAACATACTGCGCCGACCCCAAATAAAAATAGGGAACTGGTCGAAGAAGAAGAAGAGTTCTATTACTACTATCTAGTACCAAACGAAACTTGATTAGTGCCTCTAAAACACCCAAATTATACGTTTACTATTGATTCACGCTTAACTTCTGCATATATAATACAGAGAACAGTCTCACCTTCCTTTTCCTTGGCGAGCAGGAAGGCGTAGGGGTTCTGCACGAACAGGTTCTCGGGGTTGACGTGCCGCGCCACGTCGCACTCCGCCGCGCCCGCCCACTGCGGCTGCACCAGCATGTACAGCAGGTTCTCGCCTGCAGCCCCATACGAGATACAAGTTATATGAAGGAAAGGCAAAGTATGGTGCTGGTATAAATATTGTTGTACACAAATCAGTCTAAAGACATTATCCTTCTTCGTACATTTTAGTTGAATGAAATAGAGTTCATATAATTAATGATTTGAATTACGAAGATGGATAGGTACAAAGCGGCGTCAATCGTTGCTTTATCAATAAGACATGATCCAAAACAGTTTTCACAAGATTATAAATGAAGTTGTGTATTGTCATCGGCACCTTGCATTTGCTTGTTGTTTGTTGCAAGAGGCAAGAGTTTCTAATTGTGTTTGCTACTTTGCTGCAAGAGGCAAGAGTTACTAATTGTGTTTGCTACTTTGCTGCAAGAGGCAAGAGCTACTAATTGTGTTTGCTACTTTGCTGCAAGAGGCAAGAAGCAAGAGCTACTGACCGTTGAGCGTCTGGTAGGGCCACATGATGTAGAGCTCGGCCTCGTCCACGGCGAAGGGCCCCTCGTTCTTGATGTTGTACTTGTGGATCACCTGCGGGCCCAGCTTCGTGTCGTCCTTCAGGTGGCCGGACTCGTACAGGGACGCGTTGTAGTGCAGCTCGGGGGGGTCCGATGTTCTGGGAATTTATTTATTTACAATTTCGCTGTCGCCACAAATGACAATATATTGATTTAAATGAAGGTTTCCTAGCATACATATGTCGTGTCTGATTGTTCTCCTATACTACGACCACGCTTAAATTACATTTTAAAAAACTACCGTTCCGCCCTGGATAGGGTACATGTACGGAACTACATCAAGGTTCCTACAATGTATACTATACATATAAAATATTATTAATTGTTACCGATATATGTAATAAAGTAATGATTTTTTTTTTAAATATGTTATTATTTTTCTGTACTTAATCAAAATGAACCTTTAAATAAAATACTGTATACCGGATTAAAACGCGATTTATTATTTAAATTATTTATCCCGACGAACCTAAACTATAAAATGAACCTTTAAATTGAGTCTACGGAAGTACATCGCCAGTTCGAATCTAGTTTTAAAGGTTATCAAAGAATTTGGTGTTCAATAGTTATTATTAAGCTAATAATTTGAGCAAAAACATATTTAAATAAAATACTGTATACCGGATTAAAACGCGATTTTTTAATCCGGTAAACAGTATTTTATTTAAATGTGTGATACTCGCGTTAATAAAAGACAATAGCAAAAACATACCCAATAATAGAAAGAACAGCCTTAACAACCACTTCAATAGGCAGGTGTCGTACGTTATCGTACTGCGTCCCCTGTTCAGGGTTAGTGGAGTTCGCCTCCATATCGAAGTTCAGTGTGGTCACGCGGGCGTCCACTTCGAGAATCACGCGGAAGTTCACCTGGTAATAAATTATTTTAGGTTAATTATTGGTCTTTCGAGCCAGATGTAGAGTAAAATATTATATTAGTAGCTTGTAAAGATACTTTAAACTTTTAAACTGGAATCAACTAAAAAGCCGTTTAAATGACCAAATCAAAGAATTTAAAATATACGAAGAAGGATGTTTAGAATTTAGTTGCATTAAGGCTATGGTAATACATCATAATGTCAACCGTGATGTAATTGTTTTTAATAATGATATACTTACACTCTGTCCAGTAGCCATCGGATTGCCCAAATCACATTTGAGAGTGCTGTTTCCATCGTTGCCTTTCTTTTTCATGGAACAGTAGATTGGCGGTGCATCGGGACTAAAAAGAACAAAAAAAACAATTTAAAAATGATTATTGATTGACAATACCTACATTGTCTTCGAGAGTTATACCCATTTAAAAAAAATATTTCAGAAACATATTCTAAACATCATTACTACATATAAAAATTAGACATTGTTAGAGATATACAAAAAGTAAAAGTGCTTTTCAGATTCTTATGATCTTCATTTTGTTAAATCCAATAAGCATTGTATATGGAACTCACGTGTCCTTATCAAGTCGCTCCATCCTGGAGTAGGTGACGCCGGCGGGCACCTGCAGGTAGTACGCGGCCTCGAAGGCGTCTTCAGCCGCGTTCTCCACCTTGACGTCGATGTGCACGTCCTCGCCGGAACCCAGGACGTAGTTTACTATCGGTCTGTAATCAAAATCATTATTAAATTTCGCAAACCCCTTTGCCGTGTTATTGATTGTAGGTCCTATATCTCCGAGGTGGGGCTACATTTTTATTTAACGTCAGGCCATGTCAACCCAATACCAGCTTTCGCTTCATCATGGAGCGTTCTCAAAATTCCTCGCTTCAATCATGAATTTCGTGGGTTTGATCCTGCTTCTTATTTTGTGTTTGAGCATAGAAAGTAACCTATTCATATCCCACACTGCCCATCCTTACATCAGAGGAAAACTATATCACTGAAGAATGAAGTTAACCGACTTCAATAAAAGGAGAAGGTTCTCAATTCGACTGTAATTCAAAAATAACTGTGTATAAATATTAAATAGATATATAAAAAGAAATAATTTTGTTGATTGTCCTTTAAGGCTCATGCTTTGAAGTAATTAAAATATTTTAGTTTTAACTTTTTAGTTTAAGCTGTGTACCTTTGTACAGCTTTGAAGTCGGTTTTTGTTTTTTTTTTTTTTAATAATTTTCTATCGTTGAAACTAGATCTGTTTCCTGCTATACAAAATGTGTTTTGAAGAAAGCTACTCACGTGGTGACGAACATCTTAAGATCCGGTATGCACACGTTGTCGGGGCCGCAGTTCTTCTGTATGTTGAGCGAGTCCGTGTGCTCGATGCTCTTCGTGTGGTCGAGCACCGGCGGCACCACGCTGCCGGACGGCTGGCTGACCAACTCGTAGCTCAGCTTCACTTCGATGGGGGTCAGTTTGTCGCGGATTTCCTCCTGAATAGATTTACAAATAGTATTGTACTACATAAATAGTATTGTGGAGGAAGGGAGGTGTGCTCTTCCTCCAACCTAAAGGAAGGATCCTCGACCAGTCGAACCACTGACTGGCCGGCCCTAAGGCCCCAGTGGTTGATGTCGAAATGTTGTTTATATACTCAACGCTCGGAAACATTTATATAGCGCGATTCAGGATTAGACGTCTTCGTATTGTTTCTTGTAGCAGATCATAGATGTCGCTACAGTATTGGGATAAATTAATATAATAAAGATTCTAAAAGAGCTAAACTTAAATTAACTTCACCAGTTATTTTTACATGTGCTACAACTTTTGCAGCTTTAGAAACAATATATTTTTTCCGCACTTAGAAAGTCCTAAATACTACTTTAAGAATTACGATAAATGTTACACATTTTCTTTAAAGTAAGGAAAATAATTTGATATTATGATAGGAGTCTTTCAGGGATATACTTTGGAACCCATTCTGTTCCTCTACTATATCAATGAAAAATTGTTTAGAATGCAGCAAAACCAATATGAATATTTATAATCGACTCACGTCAAGATACACCATGACCTCTTTGCACTCCTGCTGCCCTTGAGTCAGAAGGATATGAGTCTTGTACACGGTCTGTCTGCTCTCCATCAGGAACAATCGCTTGGTCGTCTTTTGGCGGGAGTCCAGATCCAAAGTCACTTCAAAGTCTGCAAAATTAAAGGCTCTTTATTAGATTTAAATTATGATTAGTGGATTCATGATTTTGATGTTGATGATGACTCTAATCCATTCTCACACGGAGAAAAATAGTGCCTAGTATTTACATATTTGCTGGTCTGGACTTTCAGAATCTACTAAACATCAAAAGCAGATCTACACAAATAAAGCACAATAACAACGCCAGTTCGAACGTCGGATTTGTAATTTTTTTTACCAACTGAGCTGATTCTACAACTCACCGAAGTAGCAAATATATCCTTCCGCTTGGAGAAAGAAAAAAGATAAATCACTTTAGAAAATAAATTTAGAACACAACTTACCCCAGGGTTAGTATACATATTTTTAGTTTTAAAATTTCAATATTTTTAAAACATTTGTACGTTTTTTGGGAATTTGAAGCATCATTCGTCGTTCTCTCAATCTTATTTGATTTTGGTTAAATTTATCTTAAGAAATTGATTTACTTCAAAAAAAAACTTAAGAAAATTCTATCTCAGCAAAAAGAGAAGTTTCGATCAAATTGTTTGACCCTATTTATTAATTAGCCAGTTCGCATTAGAACTGCTACTCACTTATCTGTTGGTCCACATTGACGCCGTCGTAGGTGAGGCAGAACATGAGCTGAGCGCACGCGACCTGAGTCCCGTTGGAGAGCCGGCACCGCTTGTCCGTGAGCGAGATCAGCTTGCTCTCCCCCATGAACTTGACGTCAGCCATTACTTTGACTACTGGACGGGACCTAAAAGATTTTAAAATCACATTTTATATACGCCTGAATTATATTAATAGTTTATGTATTAATAAAGTCCAGTTACCGCAGTTTGAGATTTTCATGAAAGACTGATTTGGAAGAAATAGTTCATAATAACTCATGTAGCGTTTACTCTGAAACTCCACTGAGGGAGTACTACCATCTCATAAAGCAGTATTTCTTTGGATTTTCTCGTTCTATAAATAAACGATGGAACGAGAAAAAGCCAGCATTATACATTAACGCTGTCACTTTTTCTCGTAAAGTAAGGGTGAAATATAACTGCTCTAAGAGAGAGACAAAAGATATTAGATAAAAATATGCTAGACATGTTTATAAAAAAGTATTTTTTGTTGCGAAAGAGAGCTGCCTGAGAATATGCTGAGATACTTCCATAATACCACGCTGTTAATTCTGCTAGTCCCTCTTGGAACATAAAACAGCAACGACAATTCATTCTTATTGAATGAAACCAAATTAACAGAGAATTACTGATCATAATATCATTACCCTGCCCCAGAATTACCAAAAGGCAAAGGCTAATATCTTATAAAAGCCGAAGGAAGAACGTCTGAAGAAGCCACTCACTTCAAAAACACAACACTATCGGACTTATAAGCGCCCACAGCGAGGTCCGTGTAGTTGTTGCTGTCGAGGTCCACGCCGCCCGACAGCGAGAACCCGAACGTGGTCAGCGCCGGGCCGATCTGCTCGGCCGTGATCGCCTGCGAGTACTTCTCGCCCACGCCCAGCTCGCTGCCGTGGTAGATGTACACCACTCCGCGACCGTTCTCACCGCCGTACGGCGCGCCTACTGCTATGTCTGAAGAAGAATATTTATGTTAATGTCAAATATTGACAGACGAGTGTAAAGCTCAATTGACCCTAGGTCAGGCACAGGAAATTAATCAGTACTATCTTTCATATTAAAATGTTTGTGGTCGTGCTCCTCCGAAACGGCTCGACTGATTTCTATGATTTTTTTTTATATATATTTGGTAGGTATGAGAATAGATTGTAAAGCAAGCACTGAATACCGGTTAATTTACTATTTAACCGGTATAATAAAGGTTTTTGTTAATATTCTTTGGATTCTATTCATATTTACTGAAAAAAATTACTGTGGTAAGTTTAGTGTATATTAAACTAATATTGTGGTATCTCAGTTAGACACGTATTTTGGAAAATAAAAATTAACCGGTTTCAGTCCCTTTTGTAAAGTATATACATATTTCATATCGTTAGGTAATTACTTAGGGTATCTCTATCTATATTTTTTATTTCTATTTCTATTTTTTTGACAAAAAATTGTTTGGTGTCATTTTCGTCATTAGTATAGCCGTGCAAATCCGGATCGGGCAGCTAGTATATTAATATTAGACAGGAGTTTACACAATAGACATGGGTAAAATTATGCTAAAGTACTCACCTCCGAAACCATCATAATTGATATCACCAAGAGAGGTGACCGCCAAACCGAATCTGCCGCGAGAAAATTCACCAGTTCTTGCATGGTTCTTGGAGAAGGACTGAAAATTGTATTAATTTGATTAATCTCCTATCTTATGATTAGATATATATTGCTTATTTCCCATCATATAAAGACGCGGAGTCTTTTAATTGTACAGCATACTTGCGTTCACTAACTGTTTATGAACTGACAGTGCATTTGTGACTTCGAAGTTAAAGTAGCAGATGTAAAAAAACCTGATCTTCTGACACAGAAAACAACTCACCCTGTTCTTTCCTTGGTAGATGACATAAATTCGACCATGTTCGTATCCATCGCTTTTAGGCTTTGTGAACATAGGAGCACCAACGATAATGTCATCCGCGCCATCGCCGTCTATATCGCCACTTGCGAGACTGTATCCAAAGTACGCTCCTATCTGAGACCCGCTAATATTCTTGATGTTTTGTAATTCCCATGTATATAACACCACCTAGAAAATGTATATTAATGAAGAAGAAATACGTACTAAAATAATTACAAACTAGATAAGTGCATAAAGCCCACTTGTGGCACACCTTAGCGTTGAGTTATGAATATGAAGATTGAAGAAAAAGAAGACGTTGATGCTATATTTTGTGAAACAATGTCTTTAAATTCGAAATAAAACAAAATACTTCGTATGAATGTCGCAGACTTTATACTTATTATGTTTATAACAACGATTTTTTAATAGAAATTACACGTAGTCGATCGATACTTTTTAATTTACTTTACATACCAAGCCTCTCAGATCTGATCCTCTCGGAACTCCAACAGCCACCCCCTGTATTCCTTGACCAGCGAAGTCACCAACAGTGACAGAGTAACCCATGTAGGAATCGTCATATCTCGGACTAGCTTCTGGTGTCGAAATCAAAACTGGCCTCTGGTTTAGCGTCTGCACTTTAAGTTGACCTAAAATAGAGTACAGGTGTTATAAAAGTAATTACGATTTTGGTGATTAATTTATGAAATCAAATGATACTGATAGTAATTCAGTTGCCAATTAAAAAGCTAATGCAATTCATATTTCGAAAGTTAGTAGACACCATATTCACAGCAGTGATGAACTTCATGTAAAGTATTTGGCATGTAATGATAAATATTCATAGGAAGAATTATGAGATACGTCAAGCTTATAATAAAGATTTAAGAAATATAGTATTATAATAAATTCTTTTGAGATGATGATAAAATGACTCGACAAAGCATACAACGAAAATATCAACGAACATTTATTCAGAATAAATTTAAACTCAATTTTAAAGACTTGAAGTATATGAAATCAACACAAAGTCAAAAAGTCGTAAAATCACTTAGGAACATAAATAAATACAATAATTAATTTAAATCAGATTAGGGTTCACACCTCAAAAATTTAATCACCATAATTTTAATGTTGTTAAGACCACCAAATCGTAGCGACCAATTAATTTTAAAAGCCAATAGGAGAGGAACTCTAAATAATTTCCTTAACAAATTAGTTTCGAAGCGATGGGCGTATGTTTGAAGCGTTAATGAAACCTCTTTAACCCATTCTAAAACTTTTTTTTCTATTGTACCGGTACTACCGTCTACCAACTTAAATTTTAATTTATGGGATCTGTTAAATTTGATTAAAGGGGATTGTGTATAGCTGTTTGAATTATTATAGCCTTTACTGACTCTCTTTACGCTCGGATGACTGTTTTCTGTAATCAAATAGAGGTTTCGCGGTTTCTTGACCCGAAGTCAAACTAAAATTTGGTGTAATATAATCTAATACCAAACGCAAAAGAAATCGATCCTATCGCGTATTTCATGGAAATAGAATCTATAAGATCGAGAGAAGTAATCGAACTTATAAGAAATTTTGAAAAATAAATAGGAAGACAAGAATGTTAGCACTTCACTAAGAGACACGCATCTACGAGCACCTCGTGCACTAAATCTAAAAATAGACCATGGGACGTCTGGATCTATCGACGATGTGACATGAAAAGCCAATGATTCCGCTATTCACGTTGCCTGCACCATTGCAATTCCAAAATGGTTCGACAGCTGTATGAATAGATTGTTTTATTTTAATTATTTTTCAGAAATTTCGAGCATACCTACATTTCAATTTATGATAAATTATTGCTTACACACTCATATTACGCGTTGACTTTTATTAAAAGATTTAAAATTGTATATCGGTCTTAGATTTATCTCAGGATTCATTAAAGCTCAAAATTTCATCAAAAATTAAAATAAAATGTATGATTTGGGCAATTATATTGTTTGGATTATGCATTGGTAAGCCGTCGCTATGTTATTCGGTTAAGATGTTACGAGGTCATTTGTCGATAGTTTTACCTTCCTTCGGCATATAGTAGTTGAATCTGGCGCTAGGATCTATCGATAAGGTTCGTCCTGTGGATTTTTATTAATATTCAGAATCACATATACAAAGGCAGACTTCGTTTAAGATTCCAATGAAACAATAATTGCAATATTTTTTTTTTAAAATATGACATAGTAGTCATAGCTTCGTTTACATCAATTTATTTTTGTTTCATTAGCTCAAAAATTATAAATATATACAAATGTATACATATAATATTGAAGATATAAAGTTTGAAATCTCACCTTGCCAATAAAAGCTTCCAGGAGCACCCATGAAAAGCCTCTGGCCGTCCTGAAAATAAAAACAAAAATAATGTTTACAATAAAATTTGAAAGTTTTTGACACACGGATGATCTTGAGTTTGTCCCGCCTATCTTTTAGTTACGTATTCTGAGATGCGACTAAATTCAAAATCTATCCTTGAGGACTGAAAAAACAATATCAAAAATAGCTTCTTAACTGAGTCGCTTCTAACCAACATATTAAATATACATTGATTATTTTTAAAATAGTGCAACAAGAATACAAGGTAACCTCATCATAAAAACAAGATTAAATTGATACTTTATATGAAGGCTGAAAACTGTTTCATAATTTCTTAAAACATACTTTCATAACAGAGTATTCGTGTGAATTGTTCAAGTATCAATACGGTTTTATGGTAGCACTTACGCTATCTAGTGTTAACATGTAGACAGCGCAACAGAGTGCCCGATGGCCGATAAGTATAGTACTTTATGTGAGAAGATGCACCAACCCACTTATCAAGATGCATTGGAGGAAATGGAGTGAAATTGCTTTTATTATTTACGACTCTACATTTTGGAGAGCGGTAGTATTGACTCTATCATTGACCTACAAATTGTCTCTTATTGGTTAAGTTAACTGAAATACGAGATTATTTTAACACAGTGTTATCTATCTAGAGCTGTAGACAGATTTGTTTCATTAGTGTAAGGAATTTTAGTGACATAGTGATAAAAAGTTCGGTTCGATATTATGTCTTAGAAATAACTTATCTTTAGAGTCACACTTCTTCGTATAAGAATATATTTTTATTTGTACAAAAGTATTTATCTACATTTATGAGAACACAAATATTTAGATGTTCGAAAATAAAATAACAAAGTAGTTTTTTTTAGGAAACAAACCCTTTTGCCCTTCCCTGCCCTGGTTATCACAGATCACATCCCCACAAAAAGAAATCACTATTCACGGAAGAAATATTCTCTTCTTTTTCAAGTATAAAACAAGTAAACAAACTATTTTTATGTCATGATCGTTTTGACAAGCTCAAACGCAGGCGCCGCCGCGGGAGCCGCGTTGCCGGCAGCGCGAGCCTCGCGGAGTTGTCGCGTGTCTTTATATGGCGCGGCTGACGGCGCACGCGCATATTTATTGATCAACCGGCGCCCACGGCGCTCTTGGATTCTCTTTGTGGACGTCTATGCGAATTTGTATTTTTTTTTATAGACACATGTCTACATATGAGAAATTATTTTGGTATTGGTTTTAAAAGAAACTATGCCCACAGATGAATCCCATAACTAATGATTGATCTCAAACTTTTATATTAAAAAAGATATCGAAAGAAATATAAACATTAGACGATTTAAGGAAAATTTTAGTTCTGAAAGGATAGAAATTAGTCCAAACCACAACACATGAACGTTATCCTAAACATATGGAAATATAATAAACAAAAAAGTTAAGTAAGTATTTTTTTAAAGAATTATTCAATTGAATTGAGATCAAGGTATTTTCACATTAAGAAATATTTGTCACAGTCGGTACGATATTATGAAATTTAAATTACTGAATAAGCTGGATGGCTTCGGATATAGTAGTTGTTGCTACAGAAATATCAATCAATAAATATAACTTCAAGTGGTATGTGACAAAACGACATGTGGTTCCTGTTATCTCGGTACAGACTCGTCTGTTTCGTGTTTGTCTCCACGACAAATTGAAGGAAAGTGATATTAAATAACTACATTTTATTAATACGAATTAAGAGTAGTTATATAGGTAGTTGTCAAAGTGATTTAGATCCCTGAGTGATTGATACACTGAGAAGGCCATTGGGGGTGTTTTAAGAATACAAACCACTTGGGCAGCCCCAAGTCGAAGAAACATTTTGTTCAACATCAAACAAAGAATCAAAGTAATTGATGGGTTTTTTTTTATACAGCTAGCGTGCCTTCGTAAATATTTTTGCATATTACAATACATTAAAAAATACTTATTTGAGATCCAATTAGATTGCTGATAATTTGTATACGAATCCGAACATCGATACGCATTGAACTATATATTCCGTTTGTCCAAGTCTCTATAGTTGCTATGAAATAAATGCACTGTTATGAAACAACCTTACAGGCAGGTAATTGAAAACATTAATTTTATGACAATTGCCTAAGCACGCACTACAAATAAAATATACCGATGCCAAGTAGAGCCGTGAATAATTGAATATTCTATTAGCGGTGATAAAATGAAGCCGTTTAAATCCCCATAACGCACCTATAGCCCATTCATTTAATGCTAATACTCTCTAGGAAATGTTCACAGTTGAATATTAAGATTTACAGAAAAGCCGTATAAACAATGTTACATGTAAATCTTTTTATCTAGCTTTGATGTATCAAAGCTCCTCTCAAAGGTAAGTCGTTCTGTCTTCAACGCGACATTAAAAAATGACAACTTTTGTTATTGTATGTTAAACCATGTCACTTTGTGTCCAAGCCAGTGTTTAAATATATTATTTATCGACAATGATAAATAAACACAACAATTATTCCGACAAATCCCTAAATGTCGTCGATTCAATTTCGAAATGGCGCGCGTATCGCTTTTCCCGCCAACGCCATTGTCTGCAAATGGCCGCCGTTTACGGCTGCGTTCCGAAACCATGTTTGTTAAACCACAAAGAATGTTTAAGACGTTGCAATGACAGGGAATTTTGTTTTGCATATGAAAAAGGCAGGGAGAAATAAAATTATTTCATGTGGCTCGTAAAACGTTTGGACAGTGGCCTGTAATGTATCTTCTGCGCTATTTACCTTGAGTCTATGAGCGTAGCCCACCAAAGAGTTTACAGTCGTGCGGAAAATCAATTTTTTATATATATTTTAAAATAATAATAATATAAGGTCATTTTGGTGAATAAAAAATTAAAAAACTAGCTTATAATACTTAACACGTTTCGCTCTAGACCTGAGCAGGTAGACAAAAATTTATGCAATACATTCGTCGAAAAGATACGATCTTTCTATGTTCCTAGTGTAATGTTGCTAATCTTCGGCTACATCTTAACACAACTTTACGAGTACGTGCGTGAAACTTATAGATAAAAAATGTTAAAAACATAGTTACGTCGAGTCGACTTCTTTTAATTAAGATTATAGTAGCCTTGTTAAAAGATCGTTTTAATTTTAAATATTCATATTCGGGACAATAACAATTAAGCAAAAAGAAATGCTCTGTCGTAATCAGAATATTGTAGTAATTTTGTAATTGTTAATAAGGGAATCTATCATTGTTCTAAATAAACAAGACTAAGAATCGGTCTATTGATTATGATTCAATGAATAGACCGTCATGCCATTGATATTTATGAAGCTAATCCAAGTCAAATAAATAAATGTACGAAATTACAATCCTATTTTCAGAACATTTATGATGCTACTCCTATGATATATATAACTTATATGCGACATTTTTTGCTGGCAACAATAAATGTTAAATAATTCATAAGTGTAGTGTGCATGCACGTCACGTGCGCGCACAGATGCGATCGCTATGATAATGCGCAGAAATGCTATTCCCACGATTGTAAAATCACGCTTTACGTGAACTAGCGTTTTTTGGCGCGAAATAGGATCCTAGAAACCATGGAATTCATGGAAGTTCAAATTATGTTTTATTAAAAAATAAACAACTATTTATTACCTATTGGCTAAGATTGTTGGTATTTTGCATCAAGTTACCACTATTATATAAGATATTTATTTACCCGGTCGGAATTTCTTCTCTTAATTTAATATCCGAAGGGAAAAAAAAAAACATGTCATCTCGCGGGATGACATCTACTTGCGACCCCGTCACCTATACTTTCTATAATAATCATTTTGATTTGCTAAAAAAAATATTTTTAATGTTTTACATTTATAGCAACTCGAATTACAGATTAATGTGAGTGAAAAAAAGACAAACGGGACACGAAATAAATTAACAATTACGTACAGGCAATTCATTTTGCGGCATTTTGAAAGTTTTTACAACTTCAGCGACGCGGACGTATTACTAATGAGCGTGTCGGAGTCGATAATGACAGTAATTTTGTAAAATCTGCATTTATATATCACCGTACGTGCTTTAAATTGATTTTACTGGGGCTTCAATTATTTAAAACGTAGTTAATATTCATTTACTGAGATATTTTTCTGTAAGATTCCTAAGTACCGTTTGAAACATTTTTAAGCTGATCAATTGCAGCGATTGCATTTGAAATATTGCCTTGAATATTAAAAAAATCAGCTTGAATAATACAATTTCAAACTAGGTGGATAAGAAACATCGTTCAACTTTCAGTAAAAAGGTAAATATTACTATAGGATTTTCTTAAGTAGTTCTAACGTGCTAAGTAGATGATAATAATGATGATGATGATGAGATAATAATAAAAAGATTGTAGTTTTATCCTAGAGTTACTTTTGTACAAAAGAGAACGAATTTCATATAAAATCATAATTGAAAAATATTATCAATGCGTCTCACATAAGTTATGGTAATATTAACATAGTGTTTTACGTTTAACGTTAACTTATAAGAAATTAAAAGTTAAGTTACCGTATTAAGAAAGTGACTTATTATTGCATTAACTGACCTTCGAGACAGCCGCTGAAAACCCAGCCTGGCACACTCCCGTCTTCCGCTGACCATGGCTCGCTGCGGATTTTAAAACAGATTAAAAATATGACACATGTCGAAAAAGATCGAGTTCTCTTTTCAAATTAATTCATTTTAATTGAAACGTCAGATTACATTTCACTTATGCTATGTTATTATGCAATGTTTTTTTCTTAAATGGCTCTTCCTATTAAATTATTATTGATTTAAAATTTACATAAATATCGAATATGAAAGAAAATTGTTATATCAATAAAATGTAAGATTACTTTGTCTAAGCGTGTTTTATACATCTATACGTAAGCGAATTAATATGATACACATACATAAATACTTTCATGCATTTTATGTTTAACTTTAACTTATTACATTTCATAAATCGTTTTTACCTTATGTCTCTTTTCTGAGGTCTATTTTGAAAGTTTTATTATTATGATTTCATAAATATTTTAATTACTCATTTACTGGTTTAAATGACTATTGAATAGGAGGCTCAGTCAAAATTTAACTTATCAAAATTACAGTTTTTTTTAAAGTACATAATTTATTTAGATTTTATTATTGATACTACGACAATGATTTATTATTTACAATGTTGTGTGGTGTTAACATACATATTATGTTTTCGATGTCATAGGTGGCAACACTAAAACATGAGAGAAACTCTATCTTAGATGGCGCCATCATGGTTTTCATATGTTTTAGTAAAATAAAATGTTGCCTGTACTAGAATGAGATGATCTCAAGTTTACTAAATGCCATTTTAATGACGAGTTGGTGCACTAAGGCCTGAAGTAAATTTTTTTTTATTTGTGCATTATAAACATCAATTTCACATCCACTGATAGTTGATACTCACCGTCATCCTGAGTGCGGAACCCTAAACAGATTATATTATAATCACTAAATAATATATATGAAAATACATAAGAAATATGGTCATACTTAAATCAATTAAAATAAATACATATTATGTAAAGATATAATTTGATCCTAGCCTAATTAATATAGCAAATAGATAAAATAAATATATATTTTTTTCATTAATCTCGAAATATTAATTCATATCATTTCAAATTAGTAAAGAGGTTAACTTTTACCTCTGAGTAATACCTTTGCAGCAATAAAGCATTTTAAACACGAAAATGATAAAATATTAACAGAGCATAATAAATATTTAAAAGCCTAAAACTACTCGAATTCTCAGCCTTATTTAGGTGCGTAACATTATCCACACTGTGATCGTCACGCTAATTTCAACTCCTAATTCACCATTACCGGCGGAAGTGATAGGCTATTTTGCGCGCTTTTACTATGCCGCCATTTTAGTTTAGCAAACATTCCTTGTTCGAATTTGAATAGGGCTTAATTGAAGCTTTCATATTATGGTTTATTATAAAAATAATGAATATAAAATACAGGAGTTAGAATTAAGTAGTGTTTAATTTTGCAGTAACAGGTGTGACTTTAATTTTGTTCCATCCTCTAAGGTCGTATTTGCCTTAAGATTATAAATAAATTTGAATAGTAACAATAGCATTTCACTTACAGTTTCGACACGGAGAGAACTCATTGACGTCAACGGCGTCTGGTGTTTTGGCTACGAAGCACGATCCCACTGGATCACGCTGGTTCAATTTTGCTGTCACGAAGGAGACGTAACGAGGGGCGCACGCCTGGTACAAAAAAGAAACAAAAGTTAAAAAAAATACTAAAGTAAGTAAACTAAAGACGAAAGTATAACTATTTAGTCTAGAAATTGTTGCATAGAGAGATAAGACTATCTTTTATATGTCAGATATAGAAGGAGAATGAGAATTAATTGATGTACCACAGCCATAGGATGCAAATTGTGTATTTATGCACTGCTAACGTATCTAATTTTTACAGTTTTATGGTAATTACAATTATTTGACATACACAGACGAAATGCGCAAACAGCACCACAAATAAAAGAAATATTGTCAGTGAAACATACATACATTGAAGTTCATCTACCCCATGCTCAACTAGAGCCGGTGTTCGTTATACTCGTGAACTCAACTTTAAATTTATCTTTACTGATATTTTATAAAACATTATAATTAATGAAACATTTAAATAAACAAAACCACAACGTGCGAAGGAGTGGTCACGACAACAGTCTAACAAAAATGAAGAGATTTTCTAAATTTCCTAGAAAACACAAAAATATGGTATTCATTCTGCAGTTCAAACCCAAAGCATCCCTCCGTTTTAACGTTAACCAGACTGACATTTACAACGTCAGGATTTTGTTCAGTTATTTATGATATTAACCAATATAATGTCACTCCTACACATTTATGTTCATAACATCCTATATCGTAACATTCACCTCCATTCCCATCAACACGTAAAGCTAATTCTATCTCGCTGACTTCGTTATAACGAATGAACTTGAAAGTTCGGCAGTTCATATGTCCTGTAATAACATGGGGTGAATCGGTACTAGGGCTGACTCTTGTACACTACATATTAATATTACTATACATCTTCAGAATTGAAATGGCGTACAAAATTATTGTTTTATTTATTTTATCACTTCAATTTCTCTAACATCATTTGTAAGTATGTAATTCGATTTAAAGTAAGGCAGGATTGTTTTGTAAGAAAGTGGTTAGGATGTTCTATGAAGAAGTGATTTTGAGTTATTATTTTAATTCAAAAGTACTTGTAGACGCTATTGGACGTGTACTTTACATACTCGAATATACTCCAAATTTTGTAATTTTTTTCTGATAAAATATTGAAATTTTGCTACAAATGTGAATGTGTTAAGTATTCTTTTTTATATTGTTATATAGCATTATAATTTTTCAGATATGATGTTTTAGGCTTTAAACTTTTAACATTTGTTTATACTTGATAAATATTCCAATCGACGAATACGGGTGGATTCCATCCTCTCGCAAAAACTGATTGCATATTAAAGCATAAGATATTATGATATATTATAGTATTATTATTACCTATATGTATTAATCTTAATTTTGTATTTATTATTATTTTTTCCGCTTCAATATACGCAAATATTATGCAAAGCTTTTCAGAGTTCAGATATCAGATTACTTTTTAAGTTCAGCCCTACCGACCCTACGCACTGAAACGAATTAAAATAGTCGCGTGTGCGCGTGCGCAGTAAACATTATAACAAGCTAGTGCGACCGAACTGTTAGAAACAACAACGCCATCTGGTTGTGATAAAATCAAAGCATAATTATGATTAAGATTTATTGATGAATATAAATCTCAAGAAACCATTCGATTAGAGATGAGGACAGCTTAAGCTCCGATTATAGCAACCCTTTAATAACTTTTTTTTAAGAAGATTTCTTAGATAAAATTGGTATATATACGAGAATGAGCTTTAATAATTAAATTCGTGAGTTATAATAATTAAAATGAAGCCGTGTGCCCGATGATGTTACATACTGTAGAGTGTAGGTATATATTATGTTCCATTAGCAGTATTTTTTTTTTAAATCTAACAATATTTATTACATAGTAGACTCCTATGGGACATTTCACGTGAAGCGGACAGGGAAAAAAAAGTGAGGTTCTGAAAATCGACCACATTCGGCCCATTTGTACTTCTAGTAGGTATGAATGTGTACGCAAAATATTTTTTTTGTATAGTGTATATTTACCATGTTATAGGTTTCAAAAGAATTGTCGTTGATTGGTACTACAATTTTTCGAAAGTAATTTTTCGAATATAACAAATCTACTATAAAATATTTTACATAGCGATACATATTAAAAATATACTGTTCTTTTTGACAGTAAAAAAAAATTAAAAAATTAAAAAAAAATTAATGGCCAAAACCGGAAGTAAACTTTTCAAACCAGAATTACAGTCACTTCGACCATTTTTTTTTTCTTTTTTTTTCTTTCAAAATATAGCTTAAATGATAATGAAAGTACACTAGAAAATTTAAAATGGGATCTCTATTAGTTTAGGAGATACGTTGAATAATATACACCCACGTCGCAAGGGGCGTCATATGTAGCGCTTGCAAGGTTGAGCAGTTTGCGCGATATTGCAACTTTATTAATATTTTATATCGTTTTAGCGTATATTTAACCTCATTTAATGATATGAAATAAGTTTTATTAATATAATATAATATAAATATAACTACATAATACAAATATAAGTTAATAATATATTATAAAGAAAAAACGTTTTTGGAGCAGTAGAAAAGTTTTATTATTATTTGCGAAACGTGACTAATAGCGCCATCTGTTAGTAACATGTAGTACTTTTTTTGTCTCAGATAGAGTCAAACGGTCAAAAACCTATCTACAAGAAAGAGATTGAAATATGACGCCTAGCGGTTTCGTAACTTAAACTTTAGTGTTGCTTTAACCGCTCAGCGACTTGTGCACGTTTTAATCTGTGACAGTTTTTATTAGTTGTTTTGCGAAGGTTCACTAGATGTTTGACTGCATTGCACAATGTCTTCATTAGCTACTGGAGGAGATTCGGTCAAAAGTCGTTTCCTGCAGGAGGCAAAGATCTTGTGAAAAACTCCACTTTTGAGCTAAACATTTAGATATTTTCTTTAAATTTTTAAATTTTCGATGAAGTACCAAGTGAAATGGGTTAAAACATCGATCACCGTACGGCGCCATTAATAATAACAACTGTCACAGATTAAAACGTGCACAAGTCGCTGAGCGGTTAAAGCAACACTAAAGTTTAAGTTACGAAACCGCTAGGCGTCATATTTCTATCTCTTTCTTGTAGATAGGTTTTTGACCGTTTGACTCTATCTGAGACAAAAAAGTACTACATGTTACTAACAGATGGCGCTATTAGTCACGTTTCGCAAATAATAATAAAACTTTTCTACTGCTCCAAAAACGTTTTTTCTTTATAATATATTATTAACTTATATTTGTATTATGTAGAGTTATATTTATATTATATTATATTAATAAAACTTATTTCATATCATTAAATGAGGTTAAATATACGCTAAAACGATATAAAATATTAATAAAGTTGCAATATCGCGCAAACTGCTCAACCTTGCAAGCGCTACATATGACGCCCCTTGCGACGTGGGTGTATATTATTCAACGTATCTCCTAAACTAATAGAGATCCCATTTTAAATTTTCTAGTGTACTTTCATTATCATTTAAGCTATATTTTGAAAGAAAAAAAAAGAAAAAAAAAATGGTCGAAGTGACTGTAATTCTGGTTTGAAAAGTTTACTTCCGGTTTTGGCCATTAATTTTTTTTTAATTTTTTAATTTTTTTTTACTGTCAAAAAGAACAGTATATTTTTAATATGTATCGCTATGTAAAATATTTTATAGTAGATTTGTTATATTCGAAAAATTACTTTCGAAAAATTGTAGTACCAATCAACGACAATTCTTTTGAAACCTATAACTTGGTAAATATACACTATACAAAAAAAATATTTTGCGTACACATTCATACCTACTAGAAGTACAAATGGGCCGAATGTGGTCGATTTTCAGAACCTCACTTTTTTTTCCCTGTCCGCTTCACGTGAAATGTCCCATATGTCTTCATGTTTCTAGAGCAACCGATTAAAGTTACGCGTTATTTGTCAATTTATCAGTGTTTGTTTTGAATTCAATAAAAATTAACGAAACTTTGTCAATCTACTAAAATAAGGTTGGTAAACGCAACACTGACAAAATGAGCCAACATCACGCGGTGTTCCCAGGCGGTCACCCATCCAAGTACTGACCGCGCCCGACGTTGCTTAACTTCGGTGATCGGACGAGAACCGGTGTATTCAACGTGGTATGGACGTTGGCATTTAACTAGTCGAATATGCTACTAAGAAGTGAAACAGTGAAAAGCCAAATTAAGAAAAAAAACAACATTACACAATGTTCTGTATTGAGTAGTGATATGAAGACAGACGAGTACAAGACTCACTTGGTACATGGTAAGGGATATACCTCAGGCACAGAATCAATCTATTATGCACTATCGACCTATTTTTTATTTCGAGCGTTAAGAAATTCATCAATAGGCACTTCAGTTTTCCCTATGAATGATGGTTTGTTACCCGATCGGAATTTCCACGACGTGATCTTATAAACAGATCAACATGGCGAGATTTGAACCCGCGAGAATACGTAGAATAAAATCGAAAATGATTATGAAACCAAGTCGCTTTTTTATTTATAAAACTAAACTGAATTACATAGTTTTCTGGTTAAAATTAAAATATAAAAATAAATCATATTTTCGAAGATAGCAGTTGAATAATGGAATATATCATTAATTTATTTAAATTAAACACGTCCCGGCTCCGCACGAGTACAATATGCATGTACTATACAGAAAAAAGCTTTCTATTGGTGAAATAATTTTTAAAATCGGTCCAGTATTTTTTAAGCTAAATCGTAACAAAGAAACAAACAAATATTTCTTAAATTAAGATCGAGTAAGGTAGTGATTGTAGATGTAACTTTGTTAAACGGATCGGTCGAAATATAAGATTATGCCACAATATTTATGTAGATCGCGTATCACAGGACCTGCGTGAATCAGGCGACGTCTTACAACACACATGAAGCCATAAAATCCTCCATCTGTTTGTTTACAACGAGTTTACGATGGGCTATCAATGGAGCATTATTGGCATCGCTACACTCACCCAAATGACTCAAACATCGGTTGGGAGACAAACTTTCTCTAATATTCATTTAATTTGGACCTTGAATTGAAAACCACGGTATATGTATTATGTACCTACATTAAGGTGACACTAGTCGACATTTTTTCCATAGAAACTTCGGGGGGGTATTACTCCACTATTTAGCACCGTACATGCAAAGTTAAACATGATATCGTTTTGTCTCATTATTAATTTTGTCTGTAGGGAAACAGAATGGTAAAATAAAAAACCATTAAAAAGTTGCGAGCTACCAAAGATTCGTTTTTATTGCCATTTTTTAACACAACTTTGGGCTTAAATTAGTAATAAAAGAAGTATCAAATTTTCAAAACAAAGTCAGTACCGACAAAGCACGATTACGATAATAATACAATAACTTTTATTTGTAATTGATTTATGCAGTGTTTTTTTCATAAAACTCGATTTTCCAAAGGCTTTTTCGTATTTTTTTAGACGCCCCTTTCACTATGAAGTATCGTGCATCTCACTTAATAATGATTGCCCCGGTGCGGTGCGAGAGAATAGCATGCTTTTTGGCGACGCCCACCAGTGAATTCGAGCCCGCGACTTGTGCAACCTTAAACATAAAACTCCGCTCAACAAACGTAATCAACAGATTTTGCTTCTTCTAGAGCAGTTGATCAGTCTTTCGGAAATCTGAGTCTTGATGTTACTGCCCTACCAAGTGGTCGAAGAGGTGGTACTGAATGAATCTTTCACGAAACCCATTATATTATCATAATGTGTAGGTATTTTTAACGTAGCAGTATTCTACGATAACCTCAGTAGAACGGATGTTATGCAATTTTTTATATAAAGTTCAACTGATGGTAAGTGGTCACCACTACCGCCGTAACATCAGAAAGCTCGCAGTGAAATAGTCCTTCAATCTCCTGAGGGGTGTGTTACAGAGTTCCAGTGGCTTAGCATAGGTCACTAGCACCCGGTGCGAATCCCAAATTTGCCGCCCCCTCATTTTTGCAATTGATTATACAAAAATTGGGGCATGGTAAAAAAGGTACTCTTATTGAATAGCACGAACCTAAAGAGAAAATTTGTCATTACGGTGAAGTACTAACAACAACAAAAAATTGAAAAAACGTTAAAGGATGTAATTTTTTTGCCGTTACATGTGAAATGTGCCGCCCCCAAAGTGCCGCTCAGGGCGGACGGCACCCTCCACCCACCCCCTCATGCTACGCCACTGCAGAGTTCAACGTTATTTTGTTTCATATAAACAGTTTAACTAATCAAGATATAAGAATATTTCTCTTCGCATTAACATGTAAGTTGGTCTGATTCATGTGGAGCCTGAGTCACGAACCCAGCGGTCTTGGGCCATCGGCTGACTTTCGGTTATTAACCTTAGGGACAGTATTCTTCGTCACTCATCCTTAAGCGATGAACCGTTTAAAAAGTAATCAATGATGTGTGGCAACATTACTTTTATCTGGCTGTGTAAAGATTATTAATTTGGTAACATTAACCAAATCAATCCAAGTCGAATTCGAAAGTTTTTTCAATAGGACCTTGTATGATTCAAATTATTTATATTACTAAGTTTTTTAAATTTAAGTAAAAAAATACAAATATTTTCCAACATTATATCTTCTTTGAACACCTAGAATCTGTTGACATATTTGCCACAATTTAGATAACGTGACGTATCTATACGTATCTCCCCTAAATTACAGAGCTTTTTACAAAATATATTTACAACATTTGTAATAATAAAATTCTTAAGACAGTATAATAAAAAAAAACTCTTAAACACTGCAGTATTATGTGAAGTTGTAACCAATGGATTTACAATAAACAATCTAACTTTCTTAAGACAGATTTTGGTATCAACAATATAATCTCATCCTTTTGTATGCTGCTCGAGAAAAGTAGACTACTTCTCATACTATTTTATCATCGTTCCTTTTCTGGAAATACGCTTTTGCCATCTCCATCCAACAAAGCCGGTGTTTTTTTTCATAGATGGAAATGTAGTGAAGTGCATAGTTTTGGTTTCGGACTATGGATTTCCGAATGCTCTATGCAAATCCTGAGGTGTCATCTACCATCAAGTGAACCTCACGCTCATCTGTCGTAACATCATCATCTAACATAACAATAAAATTAAACTCTGGACTTTAACTAGCCAATTTAGATGTCTCGTGTGGATTCTGCTGCATCTGTTTTAAGATTGCTACACGAAAACAATATAAAATTTAAATAAACCACAGTTGAAAGCTTCAATATGTTCTTTGAGGTAATCAGCGCAGATTGCACAAAGCAGCCCAATTGACACAACTCTGACCCAAATCGGTTACGAGAATAGTGTGGTCGTCGGGAAGTAGGCTAATGTTGCCAGTTTATTGCTTGCTGTTCCATTAAACAATTTTGAATTAAGAATTCTTAAATAAAACTATGTATTTTTAATATACACAGACAGTAGTACTAATCACACTTGAAAAACTTCTCGAATCGTGAATTCATAAACTACATTTTAATTTTACCGAAAGAGATATACGATGATATATTCCTCGCATTATTAATGACTTACCGCCTGAGTTTATTCAATGTGCTACGCCAACTAACTTAAAATTTAAACTGAAGGATTACTTCTTAAACAATATGCTTTTGTTTTCTTAGATTGGAGATGAATTAATCGAGCTGACGGTCTACCTAAGATAGCATTAGATATAAACCTCTGTGGTTTCACATATGCTATTTAAATTAAATGTTGTAATTGTATTTTATATCGATAAGTAAATTAAAAAAAAAAAGATGTAATTTCAATCCGTTAATTTACAGTACGTATGTTACATCTATACTAATATTATAAAGAGGAAAAATTTGTTAGTTTGTTTGTTACAATTTAACTTAAAAACTACTCGACCTACCTCCTACCTACTTAGCACCCCTTTTGATAATTCAATCTCCTGATTTTCGAAGTGAAATTTTCATTCAACATTTCAACATTCTCCTTCCTCGTACTCCCTGGTACTACTTGCCTCCTGGTAATTAGATGACGTTACCCATCATTAAATCCCAATTCGTATTGGGAAAAAATATCCAAAAATCATCGATCATTTTTAAACAAAGCCTTGTTACACGCTCACCGACAGTTGTACAATGATGTTGTAACACATTCCCCTACAATGTCTATTTGACCCAGCCGACCCATTTGACACACCACACAATGGAACCAGCCATAAATCACACAAGACTGGGTGTTCGATGAAGTTATAACGTTTCGTAATATTTTTAGAATTTGATTTAAAGGAACTTACGGTTGATTTATACCATGTTTGTTACGTGATTCGACCTGTATTTTAAGCGGGACGCCATCACTGAATATTTGATATATGGATATACATATATACGTCTTCCCTTAAAACGATACTCATACTACAGTTAGATGTAAAATCCTGGCTCAGGTCATGTGGAGAATGACGAATGTATGATGTACGCTTCAATTTGGAATATCTAATAAATCGATCAGTTATAAAAAAATCTTTATAAAAATACCTTTCATTTGTCAAAGTCTTCTTTAAAGGCTACATATTTACAAATAAATGCTATTTTTACTTAATCCATATACCGATGTACTAGCTATTTCATACTAGAGACTATTATTTGATATAAACAGTAATAAGTTACATCACATTCCACTTCAAATATCGCGTAAGTCGCTGCGCACGCGCAGCTAATCGACCCTAAGAGTTGCCACTTATCACCATTGTCACCATACACCGCTATGTTTTATGAGCCCGTGTCACAAATATTGTTGACGTTGTATTGTTTGCGTATGCGCCGGATCCCGGTACTAAGGTGTTTGTTATATTTATATGGAATAAAAACCAAAATATAATACATACATATAATAAAAGGCATTTTATATATTTCTACCCAAATTAAGAATAATGTACAAATACATATCTAGAAAATAGGTCAGGTTAGGGCGCCGTTAGGCTATTCACATTTTCACAAGTAATCATTATTTCATCTTCATCATCACCCACCCCACGTGCGCACTGCATGGGAGAATTCCGTCCTTTCAACTAGCAACACAGACAAAAACATCCCGGATCTTATCGACTTAGGGATTTGTTCCATTTTATCTTAAACAGTTGTAACCTCATTAGACACGGAAACCTAACAGGACCGATAGCACTGTTAATTTTAAGAACTCAAGGCACTGTTTAGGGAGATCGTAGAGAGAAAAAGTGCCCACTACAGTTGTGCGCTAATAAGGAAGAATGATCTCAATACATCGAGTGATAGTAAAAACTTGATAGCAACTTGAACATAGCGTTTACTATCGAATAACAGTTTTCATAAAAGTAAAAGATAACGATATTATTTGGCTTTACGGTCTAATTAATATTTTTATTAAATTGTAAATTCAAATTATATATAATTGGTGCAAGATTTGACAGATTTAGAAGACTAATAGGTTAGGTATCTGATTAATATTATTGCAAAATAAGCGCATACCTAAAACGCGCGTAAAACTTCAAAAGTCACATGGTAAATATTTCTGCAAATGCTCTTATTTAAACAGAAGCATTTTAAACGTTTACGTATTTATTATAGCTTAAAGAATGATAATTTTCCGACCCCATTTAAGGAGAAAGGATGAGCAACTAAAATTCTTAAAGCAAGCCGCACCAAGCATGAAAATTGCGACAATTACAGGCGACATTTACTTTATAATTCACAAATTGTTCGCGTCATCATCAGGTCTTATATGGCGTTATAATTTCGCGAGTGTTTACAGTTTTAATTAATTTTATTATGTCATTACTAGCACTTTTGAGCTGGACCTCCGGAGCTCTATATGATTATAAAAAATACTGATAGTAAAAGGCCAAAGGAGCAAACAAAAGTTGGTATCAGTGGCGTTCCCAAGGTATAGGCTGATAAATTTTGCCACCTTTGCTAGTTCCTAACCTTTCTAAAATAAAAGGAAGAGGGAAAAGTCTTCGGCAAGTTGTCTTGTAGACTCTATAAGACATCCGAAAATGTTTTTGATTTCTGTAAGACAACTTAAAGATTAAGAAACGGTCCCCTAATTTGCCGCCCCTAAAATCTGCCGCCCTAGGCTCAGCCTACTGTTGGTAAGTCCACCACTGTTTGGTACCGTACCTGATAGTTTGGAATGAATCTAGTATTGAAAGAGAAGCATCGTAGTTCTGTGGCTGCTTCTGTTCGTGACCACGATATTCGCAAAACCAGAGATAATATAGGCGCATTGCAGGCCTTTTAGAAACGAAGAAGCGCTCTCACTCAAGACCTACATACAACACAGTTATATCACAATTCCTTTGCCCATACATCCACCTTCTTACTACCCCCTTATTGTCTCTTGCCGTTACATCTTTAAAAGGGAAACTGGTCAAGTTGAGATTAACTGTAGTATTGCGCTGGTGCAGTTATGATCGATGCCAAATAAGGGCCGACCCGCAACGGTGACCGTATAGAAATAGAACCCGAGTTCGTTCCCGTTTTCCTTTTGAGGATTTTCGTGTGTGAAAATGTTATGTTACACGCTTGAACGTATATGGTAGGACATCTGTTGCTAAATAATATTTGGACTCGAGAATTTACAACAAGTTTTTAGATTTTCGTACTAGGGTTTGCTAGCTACATTGCTCGCATAGAAAATTGAGATTTTCCGGAATATTGAGCGGCCTATGTTGCTGAATGTTCCGTAAAACTATAGCAGTGTAAAAAATCTTCTTGAGAACAAAAATAATAAACTTTTGGTCGTAGGACTTATAATATTGGTTGGGATACTAGGGAAAGGTGGTAAAAACTCGAAGATTATTTTATGAAATATAAACTATTTATGTAGGTAGTATGTGCATGTATTACTTACTATACTTTATTTGAAATATTTTAAGCACAACGGTAATTGATTCTGACATTATAGATAAATCGAGAATTAATTGTTATCACTCACAACGACTTCACGCGTCTATGACCGCAATAAATGACACTTGTATATTAAGTTGTAATAAATTTTAAGAGATAACATGTCTTCCGTGAAGTAATAATTATCGAGAGGAAGCTGTAAGGGTCACGGTTATCTGAGAATTGCTTTCCTTACATTCAGGAAGATATAGACCACCCTAGTGACAGTTTTGTAACGCGGTAATAGTCATGATTGTTAGCTTGCAATTTGATTTTAATATGTAGAAAAATTGTCGAATAGACTCTACTTGTCTATAAATTGATAACAATGTACATAATATTATAACTGACTCAATTTTGTCATAAAAACCGCAACTGTACACTATTTTTTACTTTCGCAACACTTGTTAATTTTCATAGCTAGCAACACTTTTTATTTCTATTTTTCAAAGCTGGGTATTTTTCTTCTTCTTCTTCTTTTAATTAATGGCAACTACCATCAGAGACGGATTCTGCCAATGTCGAGTATTTTGGGAGATTAGGACTGCACAAATATAATATGTGTGTGGAAAAATTGAGATTGATTCTTGACGTTTCGGTTGCGAACACGTGTTCACAAAGCACGTGTTCGCAACCGAATTTCCTGGGTATTTTTATTTTGTTGTATCAGTTGACACTTGACGTTGTCTTCTTCTGTCACTGTGACAATCCGTCAAAATGCTAAAAACAGCAAAAGATAAACGCATTTATCTCAACCTGATTGAATTGAGATATTTTCCAATCCAATAAGGATCGCACCCTACTTCCTGGTTATGCAGCCACTAAACTGTGGTTATACATGTTGATAGCCATATAAAGCTGAGAAGATTTTATAGCGACCACGCAAATCACCCCATACAATAGAGTATAAATCACATCAATTTGTCAGCTAGACCGGGGGAGGCTAACTTTATAAGTTGCCTTGTATAGCTCGGCTCACTGCCTGTGTCTGCCCATTGAGTGCTACGTTAAAAGCCTTTCAACAAGACATTATGACCAAACTTGGGTCTTCCTTTGTTTAAAATGTACTACTAAAGTATCAAAAAGTGCTTTCTAGTGTATTTCAGGGTGTAACTTGAAGTGTGGGTTAACCTAGATAATATTTAGATACTTACATGAATATTCCTATTTTTAATTAAATAAGTAAAGTTTCAAATCCGACGAGATTCAAACCCATGACCCGTCAGAACGTCAACGGTATATTTAATAATAATGACGAAACAAGTTTCATAGCTATTTAATGTTAACTTAGTGCACTCCTAAACAAAAGAAACATGAACTCAAAGTTCCTGCGAAGCTTTTAGCGAAGTCATCGTCGCAATAAATAATTTTAGCACAAAGATTCAATTGTCTGAGTAAACTACCGTTGCAATAAACTTTAATTATAGCTATCTCGATGATAGGGTATTTATAAGCTATTCAGTATCTGCCTGTGCCCCGTGCTTGTGCCCCGTGCCCGAGGAGGACAATGGGGTATTATTAGCAGAAGACGCCGCGTTATTATATTGCAAAGTTGATGCCGACGTATGGTAGAGCGAGCTATAAGTTGTAGCGTTTTAAGAGGTACCTTTTCACATACTGCAATAACCTGTGAAATTCTTTTATAATAACGTGCATATAAGGATAAATCTGTTCAGATTTTTTGATAATATGTTGTGATGCAAACACATAAGAGAAATAGTAATTCCATTTTAAGGTAATAATAGCGCTTACCGTATAACCTTAAAAGGAAATTACCATTTTTAATTATGAATTTTTAATAATTAACTTAGCGTAATACGTAGTTTTTTTGTTATTTTTTAAAATTAAATACGTAAAATAGATTAGTTATATGATTTTATTTATTTTTTGGTGACAAACTATTATTTTTTTATATAGAAATATCTTACTATTTTTATAAATAACCATATTTTTATTTGCTAAGATCTTTTTGTATTTTAGTTATTTTCACGAAACCGCTTTGTTCATTTTAACTGGACCAAACATGAGTATAATGAAAGCCTGCGCAGTATATAACGCCTATTTGCTGCGCAAACGCCTCGACAGGACACGTAATGATTTTCTTATTTATCTTTTATCATACGCCATGAAGGTATTGACAACTGTACAATAGGCAAATTAACTCTTAAAATCCTTATTGCATTTTGAAGGAGATAAATATTTTAGATATAAATATTATTTTAAATATAAAAATTATTTAAAATTTATAGACAATAATTGTACGTTATTTATGTTTTACCTTTTCTTTTTGCAAAGCTTTGTGTTTTGTATCAATCGATACTTCTATACTAATATTATAAAGAGGAAATATTTGTATTTTTGTATGTTATGAATAAACTCAAAAACTACTAGACCAATTTAAATTATTTTACCAATAGGAAGCTACATTATCTATTCCAAAACGGGCTCGATGGCGCGCGGTTTATATACTAATTCTGTAAGCATGTTATTCCTACGTCACTTCGGATATTAAACGGGTGGGAGGAATCTCCAAAATAACGACCGGGTGACGAACCACCGATCATACTGGAAAAACAGCACATTTTGGATTTGGATTTCCGAATGCTCAAAGTAAAAATATACTGATAACGCAGGAAATACTGATATTCTGTGATTGATTACCTATCATCAAATGAGCCTCGCGCTCACCGAATGGTACCTTACATTCAAAAAGTAACCCGAACATCTTAGCAAAATTTTGCAGGCTCAGCGCTCTCGATCCAATTTTTACTTCGAGCATTCGGAAATCCATATACTGAATCCGAAAGCACGAAAGAAACGCGCAATATGCACTTCACGGTTTTTCCATCTATGAACGGTGGTTCGTTACCCGGTCGGAATTTCGATATTCCTCCCACCCGTTCAATGCCTGAAGTTACCAGACGTGGAGAAGACATGTTTACAGAAAATTATAAACATGTCGTCGCGGTGGTTAGAACCCACGACCCATCGATGCGCACGGCAGGTATTCTACCGAACGCGCCAACGAGCCCGTCAAAAGTTGCTTTAATATTCAATCTGATGGCCATGTAAGACAAATTTTAAACAAAATGTGAACCGGCTTCAGGTATAATTATGATTTCTTTAAATCAAAAATATCTTCAAAATATTTAAATAAAATACTGTATACCGGATTAAAACGCGATTTATTATTTATATTGTTTAAATAATTTATCCCGACGTTTCAAATATAAGACAACTGTCATCTTTCTGTCTCCCCGCGACCACGGTTGCTGAAAAGCATCCGAAACGTCGGGATAAATAATTTAAACAATATAAATAATAAATCGCGTTTTAATCCGGTATACAATATTTTATTTAAATGTGTGATAATCGCGTTAATAAAAGAAAATATTATCTTCAAAATAGTTTATTTTGAATTCTCTGTCTAAAAGTATATCAGACTATCGATGCCCCGTGCTTAATTTCTTAAACATAACAATACAATAATTAACTGTTAACCGGAACGAATGAATAAAATAGAATAGTCCATAATGAAGCCTTGTAAGTTGTAACCCCATCACTAATGGTTTTCGATGTTATACCACGGAACGCGTGTCTAATTTTAATTTCTTTGATACTCTAATAGAATATACAACAGGTTGATAATAATCAGTAAAAAAAGATCTAGTCCTTAAGTAGAGATGAAAAGGAACGGATCCGTTTCAAAATTTTAGAATCAAATGTTTAGATCGATTAGACACTTCTCACAATATATACGTATTCTGTACCTATGCCGTTATCTTTAAGTGGATAAATATAACATACGTTAATACAAAATATGGTAAATAGCTCATTAGAGCTATTTGATATTATATATTCAATATTTACAATACTTGAATTTTAGGGTAGATATAACAGATTCAGTAGAATTTCGAAAGACCTTACAACTTTTTAGTGAAATCAGCATGTTTATTATCTGTTAGAATTCCCGCAAAAAGGGCTGATACCAAAAAACGAGCCGAGACACAAATGAAAACAATAAGAGAAATGTACCATATAAGGTTTAGGTCTGAGACGCGCAGCCGTCAGTCGCCCCATATTAGGTGCGTCGCAAGAACTCAACTATGCCTGACAAATAACCGGACAATTTGTTTGTTTAAATACCCTTTTCACAGGACGATCGAAATTTATTTGGCACGCTGTAGGACAAAGGAGTTTGTTCTCATGTTATGGTATTTAGGAGTTTTATACACAAACGGTATCTTCTTTTCATTGAAATGTATGGACGCGCATAACTTCCGAACGACAACGACAATTCGAATTGGATATTTCTTTTTTTATTTGTAATTGTTAGGGCAAGGTTTGTAAGAAAATATTTAAAATATCTTTCGGAATTGTGAACAATTTGAGTTTAAATATCTCTATAGAAAAAAAAAATCTTTTAATATATTGACAGATTAATTGTAATTTATTAATACTGTAGAGGGGAGATTTGGACTCATTTTTTTCATGAATATAGCCGTGTTTTCATAACATCATGAATATCACTCATCTAAAAAACATTTTAGGGTCCCGTACTCCGTACCAAAAACGGAACCCTTATAGGATCACTTCGTGTCCGTTTGTCTGTCTGTCAAAACCCCTTTTCTCAGGAACTCGAGGAGGTATCAAGTTGAAATTAATATCTTAGGTCTGTGTGAGCAGTGAAAAATCAAACTTCTAAATCGACGCAATCAAAAGTACGGATTACGGTAAGATAAGACATTTGCAAGGGAATAAAAATCTATAAGTTACTTCCCGTTGACCTAGAATCATTGGCATGATCATGTAGCACAAGTAAAAGAAAAAAAATATTTAGAAAATCTTTACTTAACTAAAAGTCTGTATGGAACCCACGGTGCACAAGTCCGACTCGCACTTGGGCATTTTTTTTAAAACAACAATAAATAAAACATACGTACAATAGCAAGTGGATAGTCTAGTGAGTAAGTGCTAGATGAGTTGAGTTAAGTAAACAGTACTCATACTAAGAGCTGATGTCTATCGCGTCACCGATCTGCCGGAGCCATATACGGACCTGTCGCTTATCAACGTATAAGGCCGAGTTATCATTCATCAGTTGAGTTACGAATGAAACAAAAAAAAGCTATTTTACATAGAAGATGTTTATGTTATTGAAATTAGTCCTAAGGCAGATAGTTTAAAGAACATATTATAATTTTTTATTTAATAATTTTATAGTTTTGTAAAGCGTCTGATAGTCCGTAATATGACTGAGGCTACGACCTTTTCTAATCATTTACTATATTTTCGTTTTTATTTGTTATATTTATTTTTTAATCTTTGTTAAATGAACGCTTTTGTATAGTAAAGTCCCCTCTCTCTATTTTATGAAATCAGGATTTCTTTTCTACAAGTATTTGAAGCTTATTTAGAAAGTTTCTATAATTTTAAATTCTTAATTCAATTCATTCATTCATTCATTGTTATTTTTCAATTTTAGAAATATATTCCACATTTTTTTTTGTTGCGAATCGTTCATCACAAGTATCACTATTTTGTTTCATTTCCGATTTTTTTTATAAATTTTTATATTCTTTGTGATATTGACGACTCCATAGAATTCTTAGTTATTCGCAATAGACAAACTTATGCACCCGCGATCAGTGCACCGGATAGGACGCTATATCTAATGATTTATCGCGCGAAGTATTTGCAATTACAATCAATGATGTGTCGCCGATATACTGATATACCGTTTCGTAGAAAACATGTATTACCTGACGAATGCTGATTTACCGAGTGAAAAAAATATAAATTGTAGTAGGTATAATCTAAATTGTGTAGTTTCATTATTTTCGTATATACTATGATCAGAATAATTGCCATCATATATAATTTCAATATTTGCCTATATTATATCCTATATAAAAGAGAGGTGAAGTGAGGATATTTGACAACGTCCCCTCTCAATTTATGGTTAATATATTTAATGTAAAGAGTCGTCGACCCTACTAGTTTTATTAAATATATCAATATAGATAATAATAGCTACAAAATCAGTTTCATAAGTCCTCAGTATCCTAGTTCGAATCAAGCGTCGGGCGTCGGGCGTATCTAGTCTTAGCCCCATAAAAAATAAACAGCGCAATACTCTTGCTTTCCTGAAAGCTTTTATAGCGTGTGAATGCAATGAAATAACAATAAAGTGGGATCGTACCGCGTGTGGCGAATACAAACATCGTCGTTAGTTTATCCCAGCAATTTGTTATAAATAAACGATTGCAACAAAAACTCGACGATCGACTTAACAATTATAAGTAAGGCATTGTTAGTACAGGATGATTTGTTTTGTCCAGTCTTCTTCCTAATATTGTCTTTTATTAACGCGAGTATCACATTACGCGGTTTATTATTTATACCGATGTTTCGGATGCTTTTCAGTCGGCAGTTTGCCGTGACCACGGTTGCTGAATATAAAATTATAAAGTATTCATCTTCCAATCCTGTGTTTTATTCGGGGTCGAAGAAGTATGTTCTTCCATTCTCTTTCTAACTAGTTTCTCATTTGTTTTATCCAATATTGAAAAAAATATTTGTGTGATTTGGTGTAAATCATTGACGAAAAGTATTCTTTTGATGGAATAAAAAAAAGATAATGTCTGATTGTTTGTGGTATGGTACAAATCTAACTAATTTGGCTATTAATCTGTAACAGGTCAGCAAGTGAGTGGATAAATCTATGATACTTTCATTTTGGGACTTTGGTGTTACCCTTCAAAATAAATTATATAGTTATGTAGCTCGCTGACTACTAGAACTACTACTAAATGCTACAGCTTTTCAGTAGCAGTATTCGGAATTTGTTTTTATTTCAAATTTAATTATTTAAGAACATTAGAATTTACTTCTGTCATTGAAAATCACAAAAAAGATCCCAAATATATTGCAACGTATTTAAAGAAATTTAAATTTCTCAACAGCCTGTAACAATTATACGGCATCAGACATTCCACTCACGTTGATTGCAAATGGAATAAAACTGCTAAACAAATTGCAACAACGACCTGAGAACGGTCCCACTTTTTGCACTAATTCGGCATACCCCAATAAAAATTCCTTCCCCATAAGGGAACAGTGCAAAAACTGAGTCCTCGGAGTCTTGAGTGATCGCCGGGAATGCAAAAAGTGAGGCATTGAAAGCGAGCCGACAGCGAGTATGAATAAGCATGTGAGTAATCGTGGTATTACTAGTTTTCCTCTTTCCTCCAAGAAGAGATATAAGAATACTTAATAAGCCAACTTGAGTTTTCAGCCATATACATACATACTACTGACGTATTCTCTTTACAACCAAGCAATCCATTTTTTTTAAGAGGAAGAAGGCTATATAGAGGAGCTCTCCATGTAATGCTGTAACAACACCAAACAAAAAGTATGTTTTCGGAAAGATTAGTAACCCGGCTAAGCCGTATTAAATATTTGACAAAGGCAGGTCTATTATGGACACAATTTAAACCATAATGACCTTTGACTTCATAATAATTAATTTACGTCTTGCATTTGGTCTTCACCGAAATAATGTTATATTTTCCACTTTCGAATATGCCTATTATTATCACCGATGGTTGTCATTCAATGGCGATGCGTTGAACCGTTTTTTTATGTACGAGTTTCATCCAATCTTTAGCTCAGCTATACATATTTTTGTTGACCCCATATTAGAGATAGCCCAACGTCCACAAGTCGTAAAGCTAACCCCAATTCCAGGATGACCCACTTCCAGTCACTTACGTAACGGATTAATGGATATTTTGACAAATTACCCGGATAAAGGTTACTGTGTTGATGTTACAACGTTGATTGCAGTGGAAGACGATTCATTGTCTGTTATAGGTCAAATTTGAAACTATTAATACTTCAGATACTAATGGATGGAGTATCTGAAGTATTAATAGTTTCTATAAATGAATAAATTAGTTAAGATGTCGATAATGTTGTCAGTATGGTTATGAAGGGACAACTTTTAGAACCTCTTTGTAATGGTTGTAAATTATCGACACTTGTATTTGGAAATATTTATAAATTTTACATTTTGTAATTATTGTAATATTTTAAGGTCATCTTTTATCATATCGTCTTAACCAAAGTCATCGTCATTTCTTATTACATCAGCTTAGTGCGATTCATCAGAATCCATGCATCTAATTATTATTTGTCGATTGGTGGGATGCAAAAAGCTAACGTCGGTAGTCAGACTTTGGCCAAAATAACAATAAAAGACGGAATCTTATATCTTCAATATTCTTCGCCCCAAACTATCTTGAGCACGAAAGGTACACCCCTTGCCCTAAATTTATGCCCTGTATATTATACGTATATAAAATCAAAACTAAATGACAAGTCTATTATGGGTGTCGGCTGGGCGGAGCAGGAAGGGTGCAGTCGTCCCATAAACTTTATAGGTCACTCTTATGGGGTCAGCGTCTTCGCAAATGCCATTGATTTGAAACAATACCAACCATTGTCTTTTCGCGAACGATGAGGTGCAGGACTAGTAAAAGGTTTATGGTTTTTTTATTAACAGCAGAGTCGAGGCCACCTCTCCTTTATTACTACTTCCCACTTTACTCTGGTTGTATGTTTTCACAAGTGAAACTTTTCGATTTAATTTGGTACGTAATTAGTTACGAGGAAAGATCTTAAGCAAGCGAAGAAACGTACAATGTAAATATAAAAGTATAATGCTTATATATTTTTAAAATTTGAAGGAGGATTTTTTTAAACAATAAGTCTTAATGGTGATTGGTCGCAGGTTCCATTCCTGCTGTTATTACATGTGTATATTTGACCATATTAAAACATGTTTATTTAAGATTACCTACTTTTTAATTATTCAAAGTTGCAGTTTTCTCAGCTTCTATGAATTTATAAAAGCTAAAAATAAATAAATGTTTTTTTTACATTCATGATATCCTGGTAGGTATGCTATTTTCTATCCGTGGCTGTGCTCGATGTCAAGCGGGGAAGGTGTCAGATTGAATACAACTTTTCATATAATAACTGTCAAACGTCGAGGTCAAGGTTGAATTGCTTAGGGAAAATCTACCAAACGACGTTTGCGAGAATTACTTACCACAATGGGTCCATTTCTGCCAGTACTAGTGAGGGTTGCTCCGAACCACTGATTTGATTTCTGATCTATCTGGCGATGGGCGCTGTCTACGTTGTTATCTGTAACAATGAATAACTACTGTTAAACATCTATTACTGTAAATCATCTACTGTTACCTGATAGTTACTGTCTGTAACATCTTCATCATATTGTGTCTCATGTTGTATCTCATTTGGTTACAATATGTCTATAAAACTTATTTTATAAAAAGCGATTAAATTTTCAAATATTTTTATTTTATTTTGGAATAAGTATTTCCCAATTAAATCTAGTTTAAAAAAAGAAAACAAGAGATAGTTTAAAATAATTCCGCAACATAAATAGAATATATTTTGTTTTTTTTTTACCGATGTCCTGTGGTCCCCGCCTAACCGCTTTTCTTTGTTGGTGTGGTTGTAACATGTATTACATGAACTTCCGTTAGTATATTATTACTGGGGTAAAAGCTTACGATCTTGAGTATGGTATTCAACGCTGTCACAGAAATATCATGGCAAATATGGTATTTATCTTTAGCGCTATCGATAGCAATGCTTGAATGTAATGAGCTGACATTACTTCCTGTAGGAATATACTATCATAAATAAATGTATAAACTCGTCAATACTATCTTTTAAAAATATCAGATATATCGCCGTTTATATAAAATATTATGCCGATAAGATTAATATCTCCGCTCAGAATAAAGCTTGAGTGAAAAATCAGAGGCAATAACTTAATTTTATATCCAGGAGGCATCATGCGCGTGGTTTCAATTTCGTAAAGGCAAAAATGTGATGGATATGCCCTCTACCGGTGCGCGTTTTCATTACCAACAGAATATTTTGTTACTTTTATTCAGCTCCGTCACGGCAAAACTGCATTTATATGAAAAATATACGAGTATTTATGTGTTTATCGATTGAGGCTCAATTGATGGTACCTTAACCAATGATGCGAAGTCGATCTATTTACTTCGAGCATTCGGATATCCATACATAAAGACCGAAATCGATTACAACCCAGATCTAGCTCAACAACTGTGATTCGAAGGAATCGCACACGAAATACACGGTAGCGTAAAACATTGGTGATTACTTCGATTAGAAAAAGAAAGTGAACTGTCAGACGCAGCGACTTACGGTATTATTTTTATATATAAATACCACTTTAATGAATAGAAGACTTAATTTATATTGGAGTTTATATATAGAGAAGTTGAGAGATTAAATATATTTTTACCGTGACGTAAATGTATGGAGACAGATACTGCATGATGAATCTTATCGTCCAAAAGTATTTTGAAGATTGCTTGTACAGTTAAAAGGCAGTTATGATTTATACTCAAGTGAAAGCGTTAATTATTTTTAATTATTTTTCGAACTAGGCGTGTCTTTTAAACGGATGATGAATGAAAATAGGTTGGTTAAGAGATTTATTTTGGACACACGTCCGAGAAGCGATGAGTGATTTTTTTTCAAACGCAATTTAGAAGATTTATCAAAAAAAATTATGTTAGCTATGCCCCATGTGAACAGACGTGGGGAAGACGTGCTTATAGAAAATTATAAACATGTCACCCCGGCGGAATTCAAAACCCTGACCCATTAAAGCCTGTAGAAAATACGTCAAACATTATTTATCTATCAATTGGAAATTCAGCTCTTACTTCACATTTTAAATAATATTATTATAAAGAGTTTGTAACTTCACCCTACATAAAAACCAAATAGGGACGTCCCTAGTTCGATTTTACAGTATATTATGGTAAAAGTGACGTCACGACATGACACCTACACCTACTTCATCATTAGTAGGGCTGCTTCCCCGCAATACCCACCTTTTGCCGTTAGGGTTGGCTTTATAATAGTCTTTGGACAGTCATCCAAATAAATGCATTTTGATGTACACATTTTGTTCATGGCGTCAGAAATTTGATGAAAGTAGTGACAAAGAAGTTTCATTAAATATATTTTTATTAATAGTACTTATTATGACCGTTAGTTGTCAAAATAAATGAAAATATAATTGCAAAAAAAACATTCAGTCGGTTAAATAGTTCGAGAACCATATCATGTTGCAATATGTCTGTTCAAAAACTATGAATGAAAACATTTGATTACGATTTATCACTAATTCCTCTAAAGGCCGGCTTATTAGACTACCTTATTACTTATTAATTATCTGAATTGGTTAATTCAGTTTGATACTTTGAATATTTTACAGTTATATACCACCTCTGTAAAATTTGTTTTATTACTTGAAAAGCTAGACCATCGTGATATAAATATTAAATCACTTGTGCACCTCACTGTACCGACAATGACAAGTCTGTCTCATTAGCTACCGCGATATCACGACAAGTCATATTTAGTTGCTATAATCTATGTTATGGCTTCGGACGCTTAATATACAATGTATATTTATATTAGAATATGCCCTGCATAAAAAAAATAGTTAACTATTATCGTTGACTTTAGACATTAATCAAAGGTAGCGGAGTAAATGGGCAAAACTGACGGTTAATAATCACCAGCGGCCATGAACATATGTCATTCTATAGAGTAGGTCGCAGGATTGCAGATGCGTTGTAGGCCTTTAACAAACAAAGTTCTTTTCTTGATGGACCAAAGGCATCCACATTGCTCCGATCGCGTTCGATCTTGAGCTACGCGCTTCATCTTTTTGTCTTTTATTAACGCGAGTACCACACATTTAAATAAAATACTTTATATCATACGAATTTCATGCATCGAAATTTCGAGAGTACAAAATTCATTTGTATGAAATTTCAAATGATTTCTCATACACCTGGCAGATAATCGATTCGAATACTTTTTCGACAGTCGTTCGTGCTAAGCCCTTTGTTTTAAGCCAAAATTAAATCACTTTCCGACAACAGTCACTTTGTGCATTAAACTATATCCATCCATTGCATAGTTTTACATTGAAAGAGAGATAAACAAACACTCCTTATATTACCATTTCTACTGTACAGAGTAAACTGCTTATTCTTACTTATTGTCTTTTTATCTTTCATCTGATCTGTTCAGCAGATTTCCCAAATAAATGTAACACATATATTCAATAGATCACTGTTAATTTTCACAAAATACCCCTGTCTTAGTAAGTCTAGACAGAAGCCATACAAATAAACCTCAATAACACCTTAAACCTCGGTAAACCGAAGGCTGTTGACACACCCTTTATTATGAATTGAAAAAAACATTATATTTAGTAATACGAATATTATAAATAGAAAACTAAGAGTGCCTGTTTTTAACAGTTTTTGATGATCGATAAATTAAGGTCAGCGAGAAAAGACATTATAATATGTACTTCAAGACAATATGGCTACTACCCAACGTGCTAATGAGCCTTTCAAACCCCGTTGATCTATAAAGAAGCTCTGAACCAATGTCGCTATTTTATTTTATACTATATCGAAATCATTATTTTCTATACATAAATATTTTAAATCATCATAAGGCGTATACCATAGTCCTAAGTATTTTCTTGCCTTAGATTTTAATTAATAAATGTATAGGACCGGATTGTTTTAATCAACTTCTATGATTATATAATATATTTGTCTCCCTTTAATGTTTCGTTGATATTTGCTTAAACGTCTATCAAACAATATGCGGCATGTGTAAAAAGCCTTAACTGTTTGCCGTGAGTCAAGGGGAAACCACGTCGGAACAATTTCTCTCATAGTACTGGCACGCGATATTAGTCATGCCAGTGACATATCGAATATTTCATGTGACCGTTTAGACAGAACGCGTTGTCTTCGTGTTTTTGTATGGAGATAAATAACATTGATAATATTATTACATCACTAATTCCTTATACCTACGATTTCGCCTTCATACATACATATTTATGTATAAACAAACATAACGCCTCTTTCCCATTGGCGTAGGCAGAGATCACGGAATTCCATAGCTCTGATCCTTGCTTTCAACTTTCGCTTCTTCCACTTTCATACACGCTTTTCGGTTTCGAGTACTTTTGATCTGCTACTTTCGAAGAACGTCCACGATCGAAGTACTTTCGCCTAGGTCGACCACTCCCGACTCTACCACTCATACCAGTTTCATAAATCTTTTTTGTTTCCCTACTTTCGTCCATCCTTTCTATGTGCCCAAACCAACTCAACAAAAAAAATCACCTTCAAAATATCTCACACATTGAGTCGCAGATGTCCATGGGCAGTGGTGATAACTTCCTATCAGGTAACTCACCTGCTCGGTTTTCTGCTCGATAATTAAAAAAATCTGAATAAATTCTATTGTTGTAAAAAATGTCTACAGTTAAAAAAATCCCTATTTTATGAAAAGTAGGTATATAAAACTGACTAAGTTCCGAAAATTAAATTTAAAGAAGTTTTTCTTAATTATATTTTCATTAACAACACCTTTACAACTTTCGACTTATTGTTAATACATACTTAAGTACAAACCTATGCACATTAATTTTGTAAAAAATAATTATGCACCAAACTCCCCCTGCTACTTAATTTTTTACAATTTATTTTTAAATTTAGATAATGACGTTCAAATTTTGTTACAGCCTTAAAATTAATTAAATTTTTTTTTCCTTTAGATATATATATAAATAAATTATTTTTATTTTTTATAGGTGAGCAAACGAGCTTACGGCTCACCTGATGGAAAGTGGACACCGCTGCCCATAAACATCCGCAACACCAGATAAGGGATGCGTTGTCGGCCTTTAAAATTAAGAAAATATTAATATTAATGTAAGAAGATACATTATGTATCTAGTTGGAAAACCCTCATACATATCCTTACCAGTTACTATTAAATCAACAAAATGATTAAATAAATAAAAATCAATTTTAATTCTCGATAAAGACTTGCCCCTCCCATGTACGTAGATTGCCGAAAGCTCTTGAAAATCGATGTTTATCACGATACCTTTAACGGCATGCCTTTTACTGCAACCAGTAAAGTGTAGTCTCTTTTTATTGTTGTTATCTCTTATAAGAAATTAACGGTGGCCACAATGGAGCGGCGATTTCTTTTAAGGCTACACGGGGTGTTCTCAGCGGCTAATGGAAGCGTCAACGTTCGACCACAGGCAGTATATAATAGAATACAATAAGACAAGATATTCACGAGGTGTTAGTACGTTTATTATCTATACTAATATTATAAAGAGGAAATATTTGTATTTTTGTATGTTATGAATAAACTCAAAAACGACTGCACCGATTTTGAAAATTCTTTCACCAATAGAAAGCTACATTATCAGCGAGTAACATAGGCTATATGTTTTGTGTATTGCATCTACATTGCACCCGTGTGAAGCCGGGGCGCGTTGCTAGTCAGTGGATAATAAACACGATCATTATTGATTCTAACTGGTACGGTAACTAAAACGCGTGCATTGCGCTGTGTATATGACAAAAGGAGCTTAAGCCGATATTTTAATGGTAATGGATATAGACTTTTATCTATTACAAACTGCTACTAATTGCATTAGAACATACCTTTGTGGAGTTTTGTGTCAATTCGTGACGTTTGTTTTTTTTTATCGATACGAAGCATATTTTCGGTTCTTTTACAATAGCGATAGTTACATAAACGACTTCATTTGGAACATTATTAGTAAAAAAGCTTATTGTTGCACCTCATTGTGCAGTTTATTTTCATCTTTCATGCATGTAAATCATCCTATACTCAACACTAAATTACATTCGCGCTTGGTATGCCAATTCAGACAAGACAAAAACGATTGTTTAAAACCAGTAATTTTAAAACAGCCTATACATCAGTGACGATAGCTTATTAAGATATTACTTTTTGGTATCAATTTGTTAACCGTGGTAATAATTAAGTCATTCAACTAATATCGGTTGCCATATTGGGAAATGTCAGATGTCAGATTGAGTGATGATGAATCATCATCATGATCGTGAGATCAGCAGGAAGTTATTAAGAGATAGGCTACTTATTAGTTACGAGTGACAAAAAGTAAAATATTGTTCTAAGTAGAGTCCAATTTTATAAAATTTCCGGGAGATTTATGAGAAGCGACAGGGAAATCATAATGGGTACAAATAATAGTTTTTTTTTTTAAATATGAGAATAAATAATTAATTATTAATAATATACAGAGCATAAAAATACTTTTGATAAAACAAGAAAGCGATGGGGATCCCGTTTTACCCTTTGGGTACGGAACCCTAAAAACATAACTTAAAATACTTTGTTGGTACCCACAACATGGCGGTATCGCAAAATATAAAACACCTTCTAAAACCTTACCTAAAATATAATAAACTTTAAACAGTTTTACACAATTGATGTACAAAACTAATGATTAAAATACAGCCCAAACATCAACTGCGATAATTTCACAGTCAATGAACCGAATCATTACTGCGAACATCATTGTCATATTCCTTTAATAGTTTCAAATAACACTAAATATTAGTTAGGGAATTATCTATTTTCAAATTGATTTTACTGGGGGATTAAAATATGAAAATCATTAGATAGAAGAAAAAAGTCAATCTTTTGTCTACAAAACTCAATTGATTGTGTTATAGAAAGGTACTGTAGAGCTAGTTATTGATTACAGTTTTCTTTTTACATAAGAAAATAACAATCCCAACTAAATTAATATTTAATACAAAGTGATTACAATTTTAAAAACCTGTACATAATCACAATATATAGTCTTATGTTCTAAGAAAGGGAAAGAAAACATTAGATCGATATTGAAAATTGACGTTAGTCTACGCTCCCATTATATCAAATCTTTTTCCTAATATAATATTTATATACTTAGCACAAAATATGTTTAAAAAAAATACCCAAAAATCTTATACAATTTTTAATATTACAACCAAATCATCGAAATAACACGAAGTCATGTCACGCAAGGATAAACAATATGAACAAAAATATTCATAACTCATAGCTTCAGAGCGTTATTTATAATTTGAAAGGGATTCACCCTTCACGATTCGGGTAATTAGTTAAGACAGGTGTGCCGGTTCCTAGACCATTAGTTACTTGAATAATATGTGTTATTTTTAAGATATAAACTGCCTGTTATTCATCAAATTCACATTGTGCTTCGAAAATTAAACAGAACATTCAAATAGCATCAACAATTATATATTCAAAATAGAAGATTAAGGATTTGTATATGATGTTCCACTCTTAATGTTGGGCAATTAAGAAGATGGATGAAAATTGCTTTCATGTAACCGAGGTGAGTATGCTAAGATGTAGGGGACAGGATTGGATATGTATGAGACTTGAGAGGAAGTGAGAATACTCAATTAACAGAAAATAGGAAATTGTTGATCTTGGTATGTTATGACGAGGGATAACCGCCACGTACGGATTTTTTTAAATATAAGGATATGTAAAGGTAAAGGAAAATGGAATAATTACTACTTACTATTAGACCGAGAAAAAATTCGTGGCCTGGAAGAAGACTTGGAATTCAGCAAAATTATTTCCTACGATAACAATTACATTAATTCCCAAAAATTAAAAAAATCTACTCAACTACACTATTTGGATAGAATATTATGTAGGCAACCTACATGCATTTAAAATATGAAACAATTAATCTGTACCTCGGTACCAAAAGAAGAATAATAGCAGTAACGTCTGTGAGTATCAAATACAGTAAAACTCGCTCTGATTACATTAAAGGCTATTGAGCCTTTTCGTTATAAATGTTACAGATCCTACACATGTATCATAAACAGTCGTCCTGAGAAACTTTTAACATTGCAAAAGTAATAAAGTATGGGGTTATTATCCTCTGAGGTCACAACAAACAATATTATTTTAACTTTTAGCGTCAAAGTTTCGCCACATTCGTCATTGATAAAACAAACAAAAATTTTTTTTGGATTTCCGAATGCTCGAAGTAAAAATTAGCACATCACTGACTAATGTTCTGTGGCTGAGGTATCATCAAGTGAATCTCATGCTCGTCTGTCGATATCTGATATAAAAAAAAACAATATTCTGTAGATCATTAAAGCCATAAAAACCAGATTAATACTGACATATGTAAAAAAAACTGTCAATTCAAATAAGAAAATATTAGATGATTTTAGGGCATAATACGTACACAAATGATTGACTAACTGTCGGGTTTATTCTCCAAACAAATAATAAACTCCGGAGGCATTGATGCGCTGCGCCCGCGCACCGATTCTGTTCAGAACCAGTCCTCAAGAGGTCTTTCAAGCATAAAATTGTCCGCTCGTTGATTTACCCTAATATTTGTAGTGTAATCGAATATCAAAGGAAAACATAACTGTTATTTTCTTTGTTGTTTTTTTATTCAAAATTAAACGCATTGTCTTTCAAGCCCATATTTTCCATCCGCTTTAAAGTTTGGTTTTGAGGCGAACATAGGAAGGAACTATTTTTAAGATCTCAGTATGCATATTTTTGATCTCGTATAAACCAAACTAACAGTCAGAAGTCTAAGAACTAGAGTCAGTTTTCTAGAAACTGCTATGATCCGTGAGCAATACGTATAGTTTATTGCAGCGTCAGTTATTCTCTGCTGTCTTTAGTGTCCTAGTCCCTTTAACTACATCTTACCATAAAGAGCTTATCTTCATTAAGAATATTAAAAGATGTTGTACGCGACACTGATACATACTTAATAATCCGTATTCTCATGGCAATTTACTACGGAATTTTTTTACAAATATTTCAATGTATCTAAAATCTTCTGGGAGTTTCGAAAATACTACATTAGAAGTCGATAAATGACAGTCTTTGTGGGACATGGGACATTTTTGTGTCTGTTCCACAAAAAAAAAATTAACAGGCAAGTAGCAATAATGATTTGTTTGTTTCTGATCAGTCTTCTGATCGAAACAAGTACTTTTAAATCTTGTTTTCCCGGGATTCGAACCTAGGTGCTAGACACAGCGCGCTTACCATCGAAGCCACCGAGGTGGTCAAATATTGGATATCAACATATGTATTATAGTAGTAGTAAAAACAAAATACTGCAGGCGGTCAAATAACAACATATTATAGGAGTTAAATAGTACCTTTTAATTGATAAAAAATTAGCTATCGTAAAGGTATTCCAACGTAAAGTTGTCCAACCAATCAATCAGCCAATAAATAGGAAGCTTGCGTTATTTGAGCATCAATTAGCAACAAGTGGTCCGGGCGGAGCGGGCCAATTCATTTAATTTGTGGCCCAATTGTGGACAGATTGACGGCCGCAATAGAACATTACTTGTGACTTGTCAAAACTTAGGAAGTCATCAATTGCGGACATCGTGTACTCTGTGCAATGTTGGTAACAAAATAATACAGGTTTAAAAGATAATTAATATTCAAAAACAAAGAATTTTTACTAAAATAATCAAACAAAAAATAAGTTTTAAATTTAGAATTAAGTCTAGTTATAAATAAGTGGTTTATATTCCGAGGAGTGAACTAAATAAATATTAAAAAACAAATAAGCCCATGAGTATTTTGAAAAAAATATATAACATAGCACCCCGGCTTCACGCGGGTGTAATGTAGATGTACTATATACACTATGTTACTCGCTGATAATGTACCTTTCTATTGGCGAAAGAATTTTTAAAATCGGTCAAGTAGTTTTTGAGTTTATTCATTACATACAAAAATCCAAAAATAAAAATCTTTCCTCTTTATTATATTAGTATAGATATAGATTTATTCCAATTTAGTGTATTCTAAAAAAAATATATTATGTAGAGACGTCTCTAACATGACATACTGATTAGACCTTATTATCCTTATTGTTTTATTTGTTACAGAGCTTTGTCTTTGTTTATATTTTGTATCGCAATTAATTTCAGTTCATTTAATTTAAAATTATACACAACTCTTAAAAATGAATAACAATGCTAGTATCTCTATGTCTTCATACACTTTATGACTATTTGATTGAGAATGAACGATATGTGCAAGTAGTTTCATTCGCAGCTCGTTCAATAGACCCTAAATCAATTTTACATGAAATCGCACGCAATATCAATAAAGAAAATCAGCCAAATGTGCACTTGTAACATGAGTTTATGAGGTCATTGAACTAGCTGTTTGTGCATCAAAACATATGAAAACCATACTTGTTAATATTATATTGAATACAGGAAAATTGCAATTGCATACACAATACTGGATACATAATCTTATCAACAATATACCTACATTACTGGGCACTTACTGACGGATGTAATAACGGCTTAAATACATACATATTGCCATACTTTCATTATTTAAAATAGCTTAAGTTGAAATATATTGTATTTGTTGTTTGAAACTTAGGTATATCCGAGGAAGGTTTTAAATTCTTGACAGTTTTCTATACAGTTATTTATACATACATATTTTGTTGAATAAGTCCTCATAATTATGAATTGTTATAGATTTCATCCACTCTCGTATAGACAATGGTAGCCCTACATTGCGTATTGATTTACGTGCTATCAGTATAATACGTTAAACTTGTACAGGAATCGAACCTACTTCCAAGCAGTTACACACAAGATGAATGGGCGCTGTAAATGTATTATGATTAGTTGAGGTTCCTTGATGGCCGTAATTCGGAGGGAATCTGTCAGTTTCTTTTTAATATTTAGAGTAATGTTAAACAGTTTTTTTTTCAATTCTAACACAACCTAAAAAAATATAATGACAGCCATGATACAAAAAGAGTGAGTCTCATACTTATTTAGATATTACTACATTTGAACATAACATATGCAAGAAAATGTTTTTGAAAACGATATTTTATTTGTTTTCCTGTTGCTATCTGTCAAGATAAAACAAATTAAATTAGTCTTAACTCAAGGGGTGAATTATATTACCATTTGGTCAGTGATGTGCTATCGACCTATTTTCTCAAAGAGCATTTGAATTATTGGTAACCAAAATTTCCATATTCCTACCGCGAACTAACGTCGTTTACTGCATTTTTTTTAAATGTCGGACCCGGTAGGATTCGTAGCGATCTGCAAGTTACGGACGAATCCGACAAACAGGCCGATGTCATAAAAGAAACATGGAAGATGATATATTATACAAACCCATTGCGTGTTTAATATAACTACAAGCTTGCAATAAATGGCTAAAACAAATACTTTCGATAAAACATTAATTAAGGACTATAATTAAGCGGCTAGCGTAATAAATCGAATAAAAGTTGAATTGCACTATGCGTCGTCTGAATACATTAACAGATAGAAATATTTATTACTCGTTTTTATTACCGACCAGACAAACGAGCAGGTGAGTTACTTGATGGTAAGTAACTACCGCCCATGGACATTCGCAACTTATGTCTCAGATGCGTTTTCGGCCTTTTGAAAATTTATAGGCTCGTTTTTTAAAATCACTGTTATAGGTTTTGTTAAAGAACTGATCAGTCAAAATGTCGCTAAATAAATATTTAAGTTGACCGCCACCGTTACTGTGTGATAAGCGCGATGCGTTTACCACCGGAGGTCCTTGGTTCGAATCCCGGGGAAACAAGATTTAAAAAAAGAGTTCAACTTTTAGTGGAATAATTCACTTCTCCGAGATATTTGTCGAATTCCATGTTGACACATTAATAATCACACTAACCTTATAAATGAGTAACTAAGTGTGAGTTAGCTAGTATGGTAGGTCTTACGGCTCTCCAACTGAATCAATTTTGATGGTACAGAGAAAGCTAAGTAAAAAAAACACGCTGCTTTTTGTACTGGAAAAAAGGCTTTGTAAAAAATTTAAATTGAATTAGACATCAACTTTATTTAAATAATAAATACAATTTTGGACTCGGAATTCGATTTTTGAATTAAATAATTTATTAGAACAGAAGACAATCATCACAGCCATAATCCAAGCTCTCTTCCGTCAGTATTGGTAGCTAAATTACTTATTAATAAAGCAAATAAATATCCAATATCACTAAGGTGCAAACATAACCAATATTTATCCATGACGAATGACAATGACATCATTGTAATTGACTCGTTTCGAACATTTAACATAAATACCAGTTTTGGTAAAACTAGTTTCCATAGTCGTTAGTCTGTTTACATATTAACGTGAATAAGTGGAAAAAATACTTATATAAGGTTTTTATCTAGAATGTTGATTTTGGATAGATATTCGAACCCGGGTTCGAACTACGCTACGGAGGCAGTCAGTCAAGATGAGAGATAATCCTTTTACTGTTAGAAATATTATCACCGAAGCTATCAAAAGGCACTTTTTGAGGGAGAAAACTTTCTACATAATTTTGCTTTGCGTTATCGCGTAATAAATATTTTGTGGTTGAATTTTTTGTGGTCCAAGAAAACATGCAAGGGAAGGCGAATCGAAACTCTAATGATAGCTTCTTTCAATTCATTCAAACATTTTTTTATTGGGTTGAATGCAACTCTGTTGCGCGTGTGGTGAATATTGCAACATTGAAATATATGTACAACCTTACCTGCTCGCTTGACTGAGTGTCAAATGCTCCTGTTACAACCGCATTTGGGGCGAGATCTTTGCGAAATAACTCAACCGTCAACGTGTCCGTCTGAGATTAAATAGCAAGCGGCGAGAGCGCGGACGCGGAACTTTGTCGGCGGAAATAAATGTATGGGAGCTTCTATTATTTGGACAGACTCCTTAGCGCGGTGATTAAAAACCTCGCATTTCGATAAGTCGCGGATTCTAACAAGCGGGTATAACAAATTTCTCAATAGGTATGGTGATAAATATTCATAACTGGAAAAACCGTGAAGAACATATTCTATGGATTTCTAAGAAAAAAGATGTCGACAGCTTATCATTGACTGACGTTCTGTGTGGTATCTCCAAGTGAGCTCAAGCTCGTCTGTTCACTGTTGATATCTAACATAAAAAAGATAATACCTTATCTGCGTTAGGATTTATATATTTGACAAACAAATGTAGTTTGACATAACAAAATAGCGGACACAGTAAATCAAATGCACCTTACATAATTATGCTAATCGGTTTGAACTGAAACAAATTCATCAAAGAAGCCGCCGCGAGCGGAAACTGTATAGAGTTACGAAAGGAAGCAGGGGGGTTAGAACGCAAAACGCAAAACGATTCGACTGATCGTCTCGCTTCATTGTGATTGGTGTAGAGACTCTCTCGCTTCATTGTGATTGGTGTAGAGAGTCTCTAGAGAGTCTCTACACCAATCACAATGAAGCGAGACGATCAGTCGAATCGTTTTGCGTTTTGCGTTCTAACCCCGCAGCGATGACAGCGCGCGATAACATCATTACCAACACCTAGTGCACGTTAAACAGAACTTTTACATCGAAAGGGTATTGTTTTTATATGAGACTAGCAACACGCCCCGCCTTCGCACGAGTGCACTGTAGATGTACTATACTTAAAAAAACCTAAAGCCTTACTACTACTTACTTAATAGCCTTTATTCGTTACAAAAATACAAATATTTCCTATTTATACTATTAGATTAGATATCGACACAAAACATTTATTTACGGTCTCAAATAACAATAGGTAATCTATACATATTTAGTGTCAAGGCAGAGGATTTAACATATAGTGGCATACATTTTTTCAATATTTACCATGTTGGTTCTCAGCATTTCTGCCTTAATCTGCCCTCTGATTTCAGGATAGGATACCTCAAGCACAAGACATTAATCAACGATGAAAAAAAAAGACGAATTAATCGTTGCTTAGTACATAATATATCAAGCAAGAGACGGATTAGAAATATCTATAATAATAATAACTTTATTTGACACACACACACACAAAAAAATTACAAACATAACTTACAAATTAAAAAAAAAATGAAAATAACTGGTATCAATAAAAAAAAATTATAAAAATAAATGCTGCAGTGCGGTGTCAAATAGGACTCCACTCAGCATAAGTTGTGGCCATAATGGACATTGGACACTCTCATTTTATTGTTAGTGAAAATTTAATTTTTAGGGTCCCGTACCCAAAGGGTAAAACGAGTCCCTATGAGGTACCTAATAAGATACTGCTGTCCATCCGTCTGTTACCAGGCTGTATCCCATGAACCGTGATAGATAGATATTGAAATTTTCACAGATAATGTATTTCTATTGCTGCTATAACAACAAATACTAAAATAATTAAGGGGGCTCCCATCCCAAACGTGATTTTTTTTGCCGTTTTTATAGATAATGGTTTTGGTATTAGTAAATTTTCACTTCATGCTTGATTTACAGTGCTAATAAAAGTGAAAACAAAAAAAAGTAAATGAAAATATCAAATGACTCACACATCCGTCGTGGGAACGGCAGAAGCGGTGCATCAAAGGGATGTATCAAAGCCAAATCCAATATTAAATCTGTTTAATACCGGTAGCGAAATAATAAACAGTTGTGTGCCTGATACCTTTTTAGCGCACCGAATCATATAGATATCCCAAAACGGTACGGAAAATAAAGATTACGAAATGAGACTCGTTGAGACAAACTATTTATGGGGACCGTTTCAAAAATGTTATATTTTTGAAACGGTCCCCATAAATAGTGGTTTTATTTGTAAATCAGTCCTGTAAGTGGGGAGTTTTTAAAATTAAGCATTATTTAAAATTGTCTTTTATTAACGCGAGTACTATCACGAGATTAAAACGCGATTTATTATTGATCGCCAAGTCGATCACGGCTGTAACATCCTTTTCTCGAAGCCATCCGGGCCATTTCATCCTCCTGTAAACTTATAAACGTCATCACGACAGTATCCATGAGACGCAACGCCAACGAAACCATAAAAAGACAAGCTAAGCTAAATCTCGTGAAGTATCTCTCCAAAATAATCTTAAAAGTGGTTGGAATTCTATTGTTTCAAGTCTTGTTCTAATTATTCCCTAGCCAGTGTTACTACTGCGTCCTGACATTGGCCAAGTTCATACGACCTCAGTGAACAGTTCGTGATTGCAGCCATTAGTCAAGTTATCTTTTGTTAATTAGACTTTTATACAACTGCGGAATAAAGCACTTGTAAGTGTTAAACCACTGAAGAGAATATTTGATTTGCTCAATTGTTTATTCAGATCAAAATTATCACTTCACAATAATCATCAGAATCCTATTTACTCAACCACAGGTCAGCTGTCGACATTCGACAATCGATTATCGAACCAAACTCAGCGCGCCAATAATTCTTCTACTATTCTCCCGCCATTTTCCGTTTGACAGCAGACCCACTCGATTGGAGGCAATGTTGTCAGATCATAAATATAATTTAAATATGGTTCTAGCTAGCATTGCTAGTTAACAAAAATATAAGTGTATAATATTTTGTAACATAAGATACTTTGAAAGTTGAAGTTTAGTTTACGGTTATCTGTAAAACATTTTTTTTTCATTAATTCAACTTTTAGGTGTAAAACTAGATGTAATTCTTATCTGTAGTATACATATATTGTAGTAAAAGGCAAGAAGGTATACCATTTTTCCTGCCTTTATCCCACTTTGTCATTCCATGGTATCAGTGTACATATATTTTGATTCCATACCTTACTACAATAACACAATAAATAAAAAGAAAACGCTAATATTTTCCACGCCAGGCAACAAATTATAATATATATGCATATTTGATTAGTTTGTTTAATTATATTGAGATTATGGCGTAAAAATGAATGCTTGATAAAATATGTAGTAGGTAGGTATTGTTTGAATTGTGCGCAATATTTGTGTTAACTAGGTAGGTATTTGTATACTTACACAAAAATAATATTTCGCAACAAATTATTGTACAATATAAAACTAAATTATTTATTATTAATTAGCCAAACGTCTGCTGGTTATTAAATTATATATTATTGCTATTAATTTACACGAGCCGTAATTAAATTATATAATATATACTATAGATGGCTTAAATCTATACTTATTATAAAAAAGAAAGATTTGTTTCTATGTTACGATTTAACTCATAAGCTACTCGACCGATTAAAAAAATTCTTTCACCAATACAAAACTACTTTTTTTTTGTGTATATTATATCAACATTGCACCCGTGCGAAGGACGTGTTACTAGTAACTGTATAAAACAAAACAGAATCCGTCAACCTGTTGAGAATATTAAATAATATGAGTATGTAAATTTGTCAACATTTTTATCTTCCCACGTGTTTACCAAATTGTATCATTACCGTAGCATATTGAATCGGTACTACAGTAGTTATTGAAATCACTACGTGGGATCGATATTTGGTGTCGTGGGCCCACGCGTGGGTTCTGCGGTCCCCGGTTACGCAGTGCTGTCATTGACAGCACTAAGCATACAATTTTCGTATCAATGCTATGTGCTTATTATCCTATATTGGTAAATATATAAACGATTAAGCTTTTGGAACTTTTGATATTTCTAGACCATATTACTCCAATGACATGAGCCTATAACAAAGATAGGAAACGTATCCATGTACTCAATCAATGAATTACTAGCGATCCGCCCCGGCTTCGCACGGGTGTGCAATATAGATGAACTATACACAAAAATAGCCTATGTTATTCGCTGATAATGTAGCTTTCTATTGGTGAAAGAATTTTTAAAATCGGTCGAGTAGTTTATGAGTTAAATCGTAACAAGCAAATATTTTCTCTTTATAATATTATTATAGATAATAGCAAAAGGATTTAATTTCCATAGATCGGTTTTTCGCTTTTATGGAGGACGTTAAAGAATGCATGGATCGGAACATAATATGGAAATCCGTCATGTCAGCCTGCCCCATTGGGCGAAAAGCGTAACATATGTATATATTTTTAAAGATTTTTAAATTCCTTATCATCAAATGTATTTTGAGTGCTGCCGGCCTAGCATGACCGCCACAAGATATCTCGCGGGCGAGAGAGGACAACCTAACATGTAAGATATCTCGATATATTATATCTAGACATCGACAATTTTGATAGAAAATATATATCGATCGACAAATATATCTATTTTTAATATTAAAAGTCTAGTTTTAAGTGTAATAGGGAATATGCATGTTGTTTAAATTTACTTGATATTTTTTCCCTTGAATCCTTATGGCCCAGATATTATGCCTAAACAATTATTTTCTTATTTAGTTCGTGTTTAATTGCAAAAAATATTAATTAAAATGTGTAAAATAAGGGAGAGAAATTCAAGTTTGCAAAACGCATCACCATTGGTCGAAACAAAACGTGACGTCACCTTACACATTCTGTCATTTATCGGCAGCGATTTATCAATGGCGTCCATTGACATCGAAGATGGCGTCAAACACTGGTTACCATAGTTACCTCACTCTATCCGTCACTGAGCGTGTAATGTGATATCATCCAAAGCCCGCGAAATATGGCCGCGTTTAGACAGATCAAATTTTATCGATGTTTTCAAAGTAATTTTAAAAAATAATTTGGACATTGCCAAGAGTATTTATATTTTTTATTAGGGTAAAATGATGTAACAAGTCGATGAAAAAAAATGCATGCATATTCCCTATTATCATGTTAGACCCGCAAGAAATAAAGAGATAGTCGATTAAAACACGAGAAAACGGTCGACAAAATTTTGTGGCGGTTTTCATGCTAGGCCGGCAGTTTTCACTATGGAAGATATCATTTTTTTATTATAAATACCGTATTTGACGCTTGGAGGTCGATGTATCAATTAAAAAGGGATGTTGCTAACCTTCCGCTTATTAGATACATCAATAATGAACAATTTCATTGCTTTTTAAATTGTTATAAACCTGTACTCAAAGCAAATAACCAAACTATAGTTGAGTGCGAATCGATGCGCGTGGGCACTAACGCGACACATCCGGCGCGTCAAGGCTATACTAAAAATGGTCACAACGACCACTTTTGGGATACCAAGCTCATCACTATAAGAATAACGGTAAATAGGTGCTTCTCGAAGATGTCTACTAGAAAATAACTAATGGTCATTTGTTAATTTCTAGTCGGGTATTAACTATTTTACTATAAAAGTAACACGCACGGCTGCAATGTAGATGGACTGTATACAATAAAAAATTTACTCGATGATAATGTAGTTTTCTATTAGTGAAAGAATTTTTAAAATCGGTCGAATAGTTTTTGAGTTACATCGTAACAAACAAACAAATCATTCCTTTTTATGATATTAGTATAGAGAATAATTTCAGATATTATGTTTTAGCGTAACATTATGTATTATGAAGAGTTCCCATCCCCTAGTTGGACATGGGACAGACACATTTCTTTTTCGGTCATAATTCTTTTTTTACAGGCAGATTTTCAGTCTTCTGTGACCAAAACATTTTTCTCACTCTTAACTTCCGGTGCTAAACAACGCATATCACCGAACCACGTTGGTGTATTAATATAACAGGAATAAGTAGTTTCTAGCGGGTAGTAGATTTATTTCCATGATATAACTGTTCAGTGTAGTTCAAAGTGCAGTTTGGGAGCACCTCTATTGTTTAATTTGATACTTAACGATAAACGGGTCAATGAGATAACATCTCGTATAGCCGTAGATAGTCGAAGAGATAGTGAGGTCATGTTCAATATCGATTAATGTCTTAGAATATATTTTTTTATATATTCCATGTATTTCTTCTCGAAACAGTTGCGATAATTATTTTGGTTGTTTGTTCCCAATATATAAAAAAAGATAGATAGATAGTACTGGTTAAATATAAAAAAGATAGTATTTTAAGTTTGTACAGCGAAAAAAATATTAATATAACCCACAAACAAGATGGATGTTTAAAGCTAAATAGTGTAGCATATAATATTGACATTATTTAGGGTTTTCATGAAACAACTTTATATAGGTGAAAACGCAATTATATTATTAATACCGCAGTTCAAAGTGATTTACAGGAAGCGACTAAGGTGTCTGTCTCAATCTAATTAAATGTATAATAATCGATTAACAAAAAATAATTGATGCGTATGTTACAAGTAAATGAGTCGTATAGAATCAAAGGCGGCTATCTGACATTTTTGGTCTGGCAATCTACAAAAATAAAATAAGTTCTTGTCGTTTAGACTGTTATGTTTTTTTATATATTTGGTTTTATCTTTAATTGTTAATATTAATAGATACCTTAAATATCCAATGATACCTAATACAAAAATAAAGGAGAAAATAGTTTTCTTTTTTAAATTGCTAACAATCAGCCATAAGTCAGATAGCCGCCTTTGATTATATACGAGTCAAATTGAAAACTATCGATATTAAGTAAACATCTCTATACATCTTAAGGCATCTTATCTAAGCAGGGATATTTCCCAAGCAGTGTTATGATAATCGATGCTGGCTTCTGTAAACAATCGACTTATCTTACTGCACTAACGCATAGATTTGTCACAAGAGATAAGGCGTTTGAGTGAAAGATAATAAAGCGATTTCGACAAGTCATTTGTAATTTTCGAACACTAATTTATAATATTAAATTTCACAAACGCACCAAAATAGATTCATATTTATCTACGCTATAATAAAAGCAAGGAACTGCCTGTTTGTAAAGTTGTAACTATAAAACAACGCAATTGATGACATAAGAATATTGAAATTAATAAATTTTTCATAAATATGTTAAAAATAAATCATTACACCTTGCACTTTTAAAGGTTATATTTTAACCCGGCGTGTGTATACTACATTTCCGAGTGCACGGTGTGTATACTGGGTACTTTAATAAACAGACGGGTTTACAAAGTTTAGGCTTCCAAAAAATCTGAAAAATATCTGAATTATTTATTGAAATGTCTACTACATGACCCAGCAGCTATAAAATTCAAAAATATATATATAAGGGTAGCCGAAACCTATCTATCTTTAAGAGAGAATTTCGAGTTTCAAAATTTTGACTGTTCCTTTAAAGAGTATACACACTCCGGGTTAATTTTCCCTAGTCATATGTGCCTGAGTCACCGAAATATGTACAATGTACATATATACAAGTACTAAACTGTAACTATTGTGAAAAATAGACCATGAAACACACAATGATCATATAAGATCTATATTTTCAACTGATATACGGAACCCTTCAAAACGTGTTCACCCACAGCTCATAAGACGCCCACCTTCTAAATGTGACCCACATAAAGCCCTCAGAAGATATCTAACCTAATCAAATCTCATTAACACGACACCCGATAAATTGCTCACTAGTAGAAAGCTAATTCATTTTTCGTTTGTAGAAAGTAAGAAATTGGAGCAAAGTGCCATTTATTGTGTGTAAATTTATATATAGATGATGTGGAGGAAGGGAGGTGTGGTCTTCCTCCAACCTAAAGGGAGGATCCTCGACCAGTCGAACCACTGACTGGCCAGCCCTAAGGCCCCCAGTGGTTGATGTCGAGATGTTGTATATATAGTTAGCGCGCACAGAAACTTTGATAGCGCGATTCAGGAATTGACGTCTTTGTATTGATTCTTGTAGCGGATTATAGATGTCGCTACAATGAGTATACAGTATACACGTCTTTTGACGGGCTCGTTGGCGCATTAAGTAATTTACGCTCGTTGGGTCGCAGGTACGAAACCCTAAATAATATTTTCAATTGAACAGATTTTCTCTATCTAGGCACTTCGGGCAAAAGTGTTGGAACGGTATTATCAGCTTTTTTTATTACGTATATAATCAGCTTTAAATGCTCTGTGAGACCGATTATATACTTTTTATTCGCTGATAGGTTCGTTCAACAACTAGACTAAAATGCATTAATGTAAAAAAAAATGAATATTTACTATCAAGGGAATGGTGCAATATTCTTTCATACATTTAAAAGGAGTCACAAAAGCGTATCTATATCTATATTATGCCCCATACAAAGGCAGTCAGTATTCAAACGAGTACAAATTAATAAAGACGACAAAACGTTTCGCGACGCTATCTCAGACCTTACATATTGTATCCGGTGACAAAGGACTGCTTGTGCGAAAAGTTAATTTGCTAAAGAGTATATAGTGACTTATTTTTATCGCCGAGTTCGTTACATTTTGGCAATACTTCAAACAACTAAAGTTTTAGATGAATAAATATTATTTTGTGAAAATATTATTGCAATCAAAACCTACAATGATCAACTTACTCGTATATGATCTAAAAAGGAATAATTTAATATTTGTTTTTTGTGCTCTGTGCTTAATTTATTTAAAAACATTCGAATTAAGGATAACTTGTATAATTAATCTGTTTACTACAAACTGTAAGCTAATTCAATTGAGCTTATAATAGCAAATTCTATAAAAATATAAAAAACAAGCTTTTTACTTAAACATGGCTATTGTAAATCAAATGCGCGTGCGCGAAGCCTGTCACGCTGCGCGGGAGCACTGCCATTCAAACACAGCACATTTATAAATCCTAGCTATTATCTCCATTGAACGCCAGAAAAGGAGATTTGTATTCTACCTCCTACTTTGTGGGAAATGTATTGTACACAATGGCAATTTGTAGTTTCAGTTAAGGCTTGTCATATGACAGTGACATCTTAGGAACGTCGGTAAAGGTTGAAAGGTTGAAATCGTGAACTTAATACTTAGTTTATCGTATGAAGTTTGTCTTAAATATATTTTTGAAGTTTAGTAATTTAATCTTCTCAAACATTATACATAAACAATGTGGGATAACAATGTTAATAATCTATTTCTTATTTTCATATAAATACTTTATGATATAGCTTATTTTCGGAGGAGATTGAGCACTATACGTCTAAAAAATATACATAGGTTTGCTTTGTATCCGGCTTGTAGGACCAAGAAAAAGCTCAGAAACAATAAATATTGTAGCTTATAATTGACATAAGATTTGACTTACTTCTGTTCTTGTCAAACTCCATGAGGCTGCACATCTGGAGGGGGTTGGCTAAGTCTTCTGGAGTATAGCCGCGACTGGTTGGCTCGCAGCGATACACGGCGCCTGGCCGCTTCACCCCATTCACGTGGTACGGCTCGTCTTCAGGAGCACCCACTAGGATCCTGTGGACAATTAGAAATAATATAAGAAATAGCAAAAAATTATTAAACTATATCAGAATATAAAGTCAGAATATTTTATAGTGTATGCTTATATTGTAATATATTATATATATGAAATAATATATTTATGAAAATTTTCATGTTTATGCCACTTAAGGCTGGCCTTTTCTTATACGCTTATAGAAATGTTTCCGTAGTAGACTTTTATAATATTAATATTCTCGCCTTCGTGAACCTAAATTTCGAGAATAATTAGGTATTCTGTACATGATCTTAACGTAGGATATATGGGGACTACAAAAAAGTATTCGAGAAGAACTGTCAAAATGATTAAAAAATATTATGCGGTATATATGTATAATTTAATATGTAAAACTAGTGTAACTTCGCACTGGTGTAATGTAAATATACTAAACATAAAAAAAAATATAATGTAAAGTTTCTATTGGTGAAAGAATTTTTAAAATCGGTCGAGTAGTTTTTGAGTTAAATCGTAACAAACAAATCTTTCCTCTTTATAATATTAGTATAGATCAAAATTAATTAATAGATAATATTTTCAAAGGTCAAAAGCCTAATTATATTATATACTAGCTGATGCCCGCGACTTCGTTCGCGTGGGGTTCACTTTAAGCTGAGCTTTTGAGCAAGCTTTCTTCAAATGACATATCCTCCTCCACCCTCTGTACTTGGTGATTTCTTTTGGGAAAGAGCTATCAAATTAGCCATTGGTTGCTTTTGCATCATGTTATCGACAATCGACATGTTTAATGGTGGTTGAGATTAGGGTTCGAAGGATGATTTGAAATTCAATAGTTGAAATAATTAACCTGACTTTAAAGAAACTTTACGGAGATTCATATTAATTAAATTTTACGTGACCAAAATCCAGATCTGTGTCTTTATTCTACTAATCAGAGTGCAATCGAAGATTGGATTCAATACATTTTCTGTCTTAAATAGATGCGTGCGTTCATTTAATTGGTCATTTTCTTTTTCGGACATTTTTTTTAAATTCCCGGTATTCCTGCCCGGGTTTCCGGTGCTAAATGCGGAAACTTCTAAGATACGGAAGCAAAAAAGCAATGTCGAATAATCGTAATTCTGTTTAAGAGAAAGGACTAATGAAAAGGTGAAATAAATGATCTCATAAGAACTACTTTATCATATAATATTTCAATAATACGTTTTCTATTTTTTTTATAATATAGTTCTTTCAAAAAATAAATAAATAAATACAAAAAATATTTCTTTCATTTCAACCTCAGATTCGAACTCGCATCAAAAGCTACGCTATGGGACTGCATATCCACTATTCTACGAATACATATTGGAAATGGCGAAATAATCAAACTATTTCATTTACATATCAGACTGTGATTGACATCTGACAATTCGAAAAAGTTCAACGCGAGTCATTTTGCATTGAAATTTGATGATATGCTGCCTTTAAAATAATATTTAAATGATGATAACTTTTCTTTCCGATAACCGATTTCGATGAAACAAAGCCTATATGTTATATGTGGCTTTCCTTAATATATTTGTGTAAATTGCATTTAAATTGGTTCAGTATCTTCGGAGATTAGCGTGAACAAACAGACAGACAGACGGACAGACAGACAGACAGACAGACAGACAAGAATCTTAAAAATTGCATTTATGCATTCTGCTACCCTTCTTTTATCACCCCTCTTAATTTCTGGTAAAAATATTTAGTGAAGCGTAATTTCGATCCTACTCTTTTATTATATGTATAGATAGATGTATAGACTAGCTGATGCCCGCGACTTCGTTCGCGTGGGGTTTACTTTAAGCTTAGCTTTTGAGCAAGCTTTCTTCAAATGACATATCCTCCATCCTCTGTACTTGGTGATTTCTTTTGGGAAAGAGCTATCAAATTAGTCATTGACGGTTGCTTTTGCATCATATTATCGACACGTTTAATGGTGGTTGAGATTGGGGTTCGAAGTATGATTTGAAATTCAATAAAAATACCATTGTTGAAAAAGTGAACCTGACTTTAAAGAAAATTACCTACTTATTTTTTTTATAAATTTAATTAGTGGTGAAGATACTGTATCCACCTCGATATTTATTTCATTTAATTGATCATTTTAATTTTAAGACATTTTTTTTTAATTCCTTTTTCCCGGGATTCCTACTCGGGTTTCCGGTGCTAAATGCGGAAACCTCTAAGATACGAAGACGCAATAAAAGCAATGTCCAATAATCGTAATTCTGTAGAGAAAGGATGGATGAAAAGGTGAAATAAACGATCTTATAAGAAATACTTTTTCATATAATATTTCAATAATACATTTTCTATTGTTATAATATAGTTCTTTAAAAAAAAAATACAAAAAAAAAATATTTCCGTTCAGATTCGAACTCGCATCTGAAGTTACGCAATAGGCCTGCATATCCACTATTCTACGATTACATATCGGAAATGGCGAAATAATCAAAGTATTTCATTTACATATCAAACTGTGATTGACATCTGACAATTCGAAAAAGTTCAACGCGAGTCAGTTTGCATTGCAATTTGGTGATATGTTGCCTATAAAATTATTTTTAAATGATGATAACTTTTCTTTCTGAGAACCGATTTCGATGAAACAAAGCCTATATGTTGCCCCGGGCTTTACTTAATATATTTGTGTAAATTGCATGAAAATCCGTTCAGTATCTTCGGAGATTAGCGTGAACAAACAGACAGACAGACAGACGGACAGACAGACAGACAGACAGACAAGAATCTTAAAAATTGCATTTATGCATTTAAAAATATTTAGTGAAGCGTAATTTCGATCCTACTCTTTTATTATATGTATAGATTTTGAGTGAGAGCTATTGTACTTTCATACAACTATAGACTTTTCTAATTTTTTTTCAAGGCTTACAAATTGAGCCCTTTTGTCATCAGATATCTTAATTAAATCCAGCGCATAGAATAAGGTCAGACATCGGTCGGCGCTGGCGCAGTGCCAGGTCGCAAATAGCGCGGGTTCAATCCCCGTTCGCAACGCGCCAAATTGTATTTGTGTACCAGTGATTCACTGTTGATCGCGGATCTGTTGTTTATTGCAGAAAGGAAGTCTGTGATGATGGCGGTGACAGGAAATCTGTTCTAGGATTCTACCATACACAAATAACTAACTTATGTACATTTCTCCTATCAAACTCTAAATATTAAGGTGCGTACGGATAGCGCGTTCCAGTGTTACGCGTAGTTGGGAAACACTGTCCACGCGTACATTGGATACGCGTACAGCTCCTGTACGGACCGCCGCGAACCTGTACGCGAGGTCAATCGATCCAGAGCGCTCCGCGAGTCCCAGTCATTCGCCATGACTCCGACAAAGTTAAAGCTAATAAAATGGTCATCTTTTTTTTTAATTCACCTATTGGAATTTTCAGTTTATTCGAAATTGCCTTCCATGCATCTTGGCGTAAATCGTTATTTCGATAATCAACTAGTGTGCTATCCCACAAGACCCGGTGAAATTCATAAAGTTGAATCAGTCTGGTAATATTTCTATTATTAAAACTCGAAGAACACGCGTGTTTATTCATTTTGCCGTCCAAATGTAGCGTAGCCGGCCCCGTGGGTCCTCTTTGACGCGCGACAAAAAACCGACTGACGATCGGCTCGCGCTCGAGTTGCCTCGCGCGGTACGCGTACCCCAAGAGTGAACGCGTAGCTGCAGGTATGAACTAGGCGTTCCGAATACGCGTAAACTGAGTACGCGTACCAGGGTACGCGCAATCCGTACGCACCTTTAGAAAATATCGCCCAACAGTGAATTATTTTCAGCGACTTTTATTATCATCTTACTAATTTTCGAACATCATTTTCAGACTGCTTCGTGACTGACCATCGTGTATTTTTTTAATTACTAGCTGACAGGCAATCGTTGTTTTGCCATGCAAATAATTTCTAAAAAGCAGGGGTTGATAATAGAAGAGTGAAAATATAGGGTTGTATGATTTTTTTATAATACCACATTATAAAAAAATTAAAACAAAAAATGTTATCCAAAAATTTAAAAAAAAAGGGTGAACAACCCTTATCACTTAGGGGTATGAAAAATAGATAGTAGCCGATTCTCAGACCTACTGAATACGCATATAAAATTTGGTAAAGATCGGTAAGGAGGAATACGGTAACTAACATTGTGACATGTAAATTTTATATAGGTATTAGAAGATAAACCTTGAGTGACTAACGAATATATCATTCCATTCACTTATAATATATAAAATCGAAAAAAGATAGATCTTCTTTAAATTGTTTACTACGAACTACCTCTAAGCGGCGAGTGCACCGGTGCTTTTAGAGTCATGGCGACAAAGATATTTTCGTCACCGGAAGAGGGGGATATTTTAAACTTGTCACACACACTAACACCTCACTCTCGCAAAAGACAACTTGAAGAATCATCAACAGTTCCTTTTAATGTGTACTTAATGAGTTAGACATAATGTTTTAGGTCCAGGTGACTTTGGCTAATTGGACTTGTTATGTACTAGCTTATAAGGTCTGACCACCTCTGTGGGGCTATAGGTGGCCGTTAGCACCGGAGGTACAGGTTTCGAATCCTAGGGAAACTAGATAAACTATGTTTCGATCGTAAAAAAAGTGATCACCAATTTGAGTATTAATAAAAATATGAAACGATTGAATTTAAATGTGTCTGTCGATTTAAAACTAAAAGATTAGATTTTAGCTTTTAGTTTGTGCGTGAGTTTTACTTGATGGTAGATGTCGCCACGAGACATCAATTTATCAATTACCTATTCCATCTATTTTTATTTCTACTTCGAGCTTTCGGAAATACATAGACTGAACCGGAAACACGCGATCACTTCGTGGCTTTTCTATCAATGAGCGCTGGTTGGTTGATAGAATTTCGATATTCTTCTTTACTGTGTAATGTTATTCCCTATGTCTGGCCACATCTTGACGTAGGGAATAACATAAATAAAAAGTGGAAGATTATAAAAAATAACGATTCAAAATGATTTTTAAAGTTAAGCTTAATTGAGTAAAAGAAAATTTTGAAAAAGTAATTTCAGACCTGGTAATAGTACCCATATAATATTTCCATTGGAACAACGAATTTGTAACTTGTCATTTAAAATTAGAACTTTATTAAACAAACAAAATCAATAATCTAAATAACAATTAACAACTAATGATAAACATATAAAACACAAGAAGAACAGAGTAGGAGACAGTGTGAGGGACTAGAAGAGCTGTTTAATTTAGAAATTACTTAAGAATCAAATAAAACTTGTAGAAAAAAATTGTAACTTCTTTTTGTCTGAACAAAAGGCTGCGCCTATATTATTTCTATTATCTCACCCAAACATCAATAACAGTCCCTATCTAGCAGCTAGACCGCATCGTGACTAATTGAGACATTCTGGAAACCATAAAGGATGCGCTCTAACATTCTCTGCGTCCGAGGTAGCGAGGATACTGAATAGCCACTGCTTTATCAAAAATCTACCCTATTTATATTTTATAAGGTATTTTCTGCAAGTCACGGTGGTTTTACGGATTAGATCATTAAATTGCTTATATCTTGATGTAATGTTGTATCAGATAAATATAGGAATATTTAAACGAAGAAAGACAAAAATAACTATATTTACTATTATCGTTTAATGTTAATCAGGTTACTTTATCACGCTGGTGCTTTTGGATAGTAATTTCACGAAGAAGTGCTCTTAATGCCAATTTCATTGACGTCGTATAGCTTAACTCCCGATCAACAATGTATAACAAAATATTTATCAAAGTAACTCGTTCCAATAGATATCATAAGAAATCGAAAAATTAAGGTTTTTAGTAGGCAGTTGTTTGTTTTTGTGAAGAAAATGAAAATTAAGAAAGTGGAGTCAAAATAATAACAAGTAGGTACAAGAGATGTTTGGAGGTGGATTTTTTTAACATCTCGCAGTCATATAAATCTCATCAAAATTAAATTACAACATCAACTAGGTGCTAATATGCATCACGTAATCATGAAGCGATAAATCAAAGTTAATAACATTTCGCAATCAATCACAATTACTACTAATAATTGTAAGAAAGGGCTGTGTGCATGTGTTCATTGACACTGATGTTTGACCCCACATCTTCAGGGTTATTTTTAACGTTAAACCTATTTAGTGTTGTCTCGTGAATCTTCAAAAATTAAAATAATACAAATATAACTTCCTTCTAGATGTAAACATTCATATAAATATCATTCAAAAATTGAGTTTACTGTGGCTTCACTTCACTGATTAAAAATTTTCTAACTCTATGTAAATCTTTAAGTTCTATGCAAAATAATCCATATTAATCCGTTTATTTTTGCGTGAAATAAGGGCAAACCAACAATCACACATTCGGATGAGAAAATTCGGATTTTGAATTTTGTAAGGCCTACTTAGAGCTAAGTATAATATTATTTTACTTTTTAAGTGTAATTTATTTTAAAGATTCTATTGCATAATATTAGTAGTTTAGGCAGGCATTGTTGCAAAGCAATAAATATAATATAAAATTATTAGGATTTTGATATTTACGAAGATTTCTTTTGTCCAAAATATGTCTAAATCCAATACTGAAATACAGAAACACCTTCCAATCACGTCTACGAGTTTCGGAATATTTTTATAACCTTTCTATAGAACATAGACAAGATTTAGTTCTTTCTAATCAATCCGTGCATAGTTTTAAGAGGAAAGAAAATATGACTTTTTAAAGATATAAAATAGTGTAAGTTCTTAGAAACTCGATTATTTAGAATATAAAAGCCGATATTCTACTCAACCAATAAGCCAACATTCGTCCAAACAACCAACATATTGGCACATAGGCGTCATTGTTCACGGTGGAATGCACTGATATATATCAATTATGAGTGGAACAATCAATTATGCTGGGTCAGTATTCTACAACCACGTACGAAAGACACTATTACGAATAAATAATTAGTTTTTTTTGCTGAATATTGTTACATCACATTTTTCTATGCTTTTTGTAGGAAGCTGACATGATAGTCTTGTTGTCATGATATGATTATTTTTTTGGTTAAAATATATACTCTTCATAGAATACTTATGGTTTTGATGAGATTAGGGGCTTTCAAAAATTTATATCGTAATGGTTGTTTATTTGAAAATCTTGTTACGCCACTTATTTATTGAAGAAGTGCCAAGTTTATTTTACTATTAAGAATATTTTTCAAAGAAAATATTGAATACTTTTAACAGATCAAAACGAGACCTTTTCATTACATGATTTATCCCAACGTTTCGATGAATAACTATGATGAATAATAATCGCATTTTTATTCGTTATTTATGCCATTTAAATGTGTGATACTTGTATGAAGAAAAGTCAATATTAAAATATTTTAATCGAAATCCACAAAAGACACATATACATATGTCAGACTATCTTCTCCATAACCTACAATATTAATTTATTTCCTTACGTTTTGAATTCAGAATTTGTATTTGATTAAAACAAATGAAACACGATGACATACACAGTTGCAAGTAAAACTTAGTTAATAATATTCAGGTTCACAATTTATTGAGTTCATAAGAAGTCATGTGCTATCAAGGCTCGTCTTACGAAGGTCAAGAATTTGAACTCAGCTGAGTCCACAAAAAGGCATTGTAACTAACAATGTTGCCAACCTACACTAATTATTAATATCTTTTTATTAATAACGAGAAATGTTTACTGATATCTCATACTAAATATACTCTTCTTATTCATGATAAATAATATTAATAAATACCTAGGTTTATCAGACAATTGCAATGGGTATTATGAATAACTGGAAAATTTATTTAGCCTCAAAAAAATCTCTGCATATTTATAATAAAATTCATAGACATACAATAGTAATTTATTTGCTTCAAATTGAATCCCAAGGAAATGATTACTTAAAGTTGAAGGTTTACAATTAAATGAATATAAAAAATATTTCTAAAGGACTGTTATAAAAGACAAAACATAAAATTCTGAAAGAGTCCACATCTCACCATAATATCTGTCTTAGCTGGGACACGTCACGACCCGATACTGATTTTGAGTAATGAGCTGGTGTTGTCGTTTTGACATCATATCATTCCAACAAAATAGCAAGACAAACACATTATTATTATTTTGACCATTTAATTCACTCGTGGTAATTAATTACTTGGATGGTAATATAATACCTACACATACCACTAATACCGCCTCCGTAGCTCAATTGTAAGCGTAACGCGTTTAGCACCGGAGGTCCTGGGTTCGAATCCCGGGGAAACAAGATAAAAAAAATCGGTCGTTCTACTAGGACGATCTAAACAGATCTAGGTACTTAGAAGGGTCTAAACAGGTCTTTGAAAAAAACAAATTTTATTATTCTTACCTGAAGTAGTATTACTCAGGTAAACCAAAGAATTGCCAGCGAATACTTTAAATTTCGTTATCGTGTTTACTGCCTTACATGTGCCACTTACACAACCGCGCAAACATGTCACTGATACGAATTATTATCTTTTCATTGTTTTGTCACTTCGCAATGTTCTTATTAATCCACATAGCTTTAATTATATGGATCGCATGATACGGGCCAACAACTTGTAACTCCTGAGTATTTTTATCTATTTTCATCCACACGAGGTTCTCAATTCAAAGTATCTATTTTTAAAAGAGAATCTAAATGCTACCAAGAGAATAATTTTTTATATCGTTTTACGAAACCTATAATATTTCTCTATCAGTGGCGAAGGGTGAATTTTTTTAAAAGGTAAACCGTTCCAAACAAACCAGACCTTGCCTCTTTCAAATAGTGTGGAAGACCCAAAATATAGCGAAAGTTTGTTAGTAGATTTGTTATTGGCTTAATACATAAAGGGAAGCCGGTAGAACTCTTCGCCACTGTTCTCTGAACAGCTTAAATGGAGTCTACTATAGATTACTTTTAATCTTGAGTCTGACAGTCGTTTGTAGTTAACTTACTTAATGTGTAAACAGGATAATTAATTACAAGAAATAAACGGAAACCTATACGTCTAAACCTATTATTTTATGAGTAATTATGATAAGCACGTAACGGCACACTCAGAGCATGTCTCATCCTAATTGGAGTCACGAATTAACTATGTCTAATGGTACTTGTAATGACTGGAGTCTGAAACTGAACTACAATCTGCGCCTACAATCAGCTCTGAGTATATATACAACACCTCGACCTACATCAACTACTGCAAAGCCCTGCAGGCTCTCTCCTCTACCACGGCAGCCACAGCCGACATACGTGTCTCACAGGAGATGCCCTTAAGAGTGTCGTAGCGAAATTCCAAATTTCAAGGCTAAAACTGCATCCGTTGTAATGACCAATAGCGCCAAAAACGAGATACCAAAAAACAACCAGTGGAGTTACTCACGGCACAGTCATCCTCATTTGTGTCACGAATTAACTGTCTAATGGTACTTGTAATGACTAGATTTTGAAACAGAAATCTTCAAGCGTTATGGTACTATAAAAGTGAACACCAAACAAAAAGTGGAGAAATGCGAGTCTAATTTGCACACGTTCCGTACATATATTATGTATCCTTACTTGTGAGATTTTGCTTCTAGCCAAATTTCATGCTTTTTTTGGAAAGTACCCTGAGTTTTTATTTATTAGTGAGTGTAAATATGCGACATAAATGGACGTATTTTTGATTGCAACCGTAGATCTAAGTATTTTATGAAAATTTCAACTTGATACCTCCACGTGTTCATGAGAAAAAGGATCAGACAGATAAACACCGAAATAATCCTATTAGGGTTTTGAAGTAGGTACGGTACCATAAATTCAATTATAATATAACATCATAATATATGCTGATTTGTAAATGTGATGTAGTTATAACTGATAGAAATACTGATGTGCTGTCAACCTATTATAGTTTACTTTCGAAAATAGAAGGCAAGCCCTGCAATCCGCATTCATGTCATTTACATCTATGAACGCTGTGTCGCGTTTAGTAATAAAAGATGGTAATAAAAATAAAGTTATCTGTGGTTGTAAATAGCTGTGATAACGTGACCAGATTAATGTCGCGAACGCGGAACGTCTTGGTTGAAGCAGTCGGTGTAAATTAATGGCATTATAATGACTTGATGAGCGTACTTGAATTTATTTATAACGCGTTACGCCGATGGCGACACTGGCGCAGATTTTCATGACTGCATTTTGCAAATATAGCTTGTTAACAGCTAATAAAGGATTGGTACAAGGTTTCCACTTCATAATCGTTCATTATTTGCACAAAAGTACATATACATACTGAGATAACAAATACAAATTCCTCTCATTTTGCGTACGAATAGAATATAAAAACTAAATTGCTACTAAAATTCTAAATACATAAAAGATAAAACATTAAAGGATAACATATTTTTTGACAATTAAAGCAAGAACAATTTAAGTATTAAATTAAAATTTATAAAATATGGTGCAAAGGGTGAGGTGGCTTAACTGAACTTGGTTACTAAAAAAAAACAATTGAAACAGATAATAAGACTTGCAACCGAAATCGAGGGAAAGAGCTAGTTACTGATAGGACTTGATACGTTCTAAATATTGATTAGGTATGTCCCCACATCTGTCTCAAAAACCTAAGTACAATGAACGAATCTATACAAGTTTGTAATACAGTGAAGCAGCACAAAAACCGTGACTAAACGATTTAATTTTGTCTGACTGTTTGCCCTCTGCCCAGACTACCTCGTCTCGTCACAGACATATTCTTACTTAGTACCATACCGCGGTATACTGGAACGATAATTTGAGGGCTTCTTAAAATGTTTCTGTCTTTCATTTTACCTTCGTAATGAAAGAGTTAGAGATACTTTTAAGTATACCTCAATGTTGATAAGCGTTCTAGAATTCGGCCGTTACACTTTAAAATTATTAATTAATTAACGTAATTTCACCTGAAAATTTTACTAGATAAACACTTAGTTAATGTAATATATGTATAATGTATAAACTTTATACCTTATATTGTTATATCTTAGGATTTGCAAGTGTCCGGGTCGGTTTCTAAATGTGAAGTATTATTTATAAGCATGCTACGCTTTACCGTAAACAATAAGATCATATGTGCTAATATTTACAACAACAATAATTTTAAGTGGATACAATGACACTGATCGCCAGGTTAACAACCAAACGCTTAAGTCTTGATATATCACAGAAGATAAACAGAAAGTGTAGAATCGTCAAAGTCCCGCATAGGGTGCGTCCAGTTGATTGCCTCAATGAGAAGATTGCTCGCTAATAAGAAGAAGAGCTCGTGAGAATGGCGGCCGGCACGCGAAACTGCACTACGGCTAAATTATTTACTACTTACGCTACATACTGAATACAATAGGAAGTGTTTTATTTTGGAAGACTTAAACCAAATCACTCAGTTAAGTGCCTAGACTTGTTAAAAGCTATAGGTACCTACTGATCCTTGCACTATAAACATTTGATCGAAGACTTAAATAATGGATATAAAAGGGTTCGAAAAGACAAGAAAGGTGACAGATAAAAAAGCGTGATTTTACTATAAAGAATACTTCTAAACGGAAACCAAATCGGATTAAATATCATTTATTTGCGATTGTGATTATTCCGTCATCTTCCTCGGTTTCTTAAAAAGGAACAGTGACCTACCAAAACTCCTCGCAAAAAGTTGACAACCTGTTTCAGCCCACTTTTATTAAAGTTAAACAATGGGAAAAACCGCCATCTATTTTATGACAACGAATAAAGTTGCGCAAGAGTCGATTCGGTTGATCCCAAATGCAAATGAAGGTGAAAGTCGCGTGTAGGTCGCATTTTTATTGTAACGTGAATATGCGACTCTATTATCGAGTTCCATAATGTCTAGATAATTATGTGGATATTAATCTGATGTAGTAAGCTAAACACTTCCAAAAACCTCCTATATATATAGTATATATATGTACGAGTATGTATGTACGTCACACGAGAACTCAAGAAAGTTGAGTAATGATTGTATTGATGGATCTAATCCATTTTTTTCTATTTATAAATTAGTTTATTTACATCGAAGGGTCAACCGCCTCCGTGGTTAGCGCTAGGCGCATAGCACCGGAGGTCTTGGGTTCATATACCGAGAAAACATGATTTAAAAAAATATATCGATCGGGTAGGGCACAGAAGGCTGATCACCTACTTGTCTGTAAAGAACAATGATCAGTGAAATAGACGAAACGGAAGTTTTCCTTCCAGCCAGTTCTCCCATTTGTTTTTAAGTAGGTTTTAATAAATTTAACAGATTATAAAATCTAGGGGAGTAAACAGAGTTTCACAATAAGCATTCTAAAGTGTATCGGTGTTGCGTCAAGTGCTAATAGTGATCAATTCTCGCCAGTTCACACTACACTAGAGTTAGAGGAAGCGTGGGAGTGTGGATAACCTTGTTCTATATAACGTGAGAGGGCTTTTAATTTTCGATAGGTTTAATGATCTATATAAAGATAAAAGGATAAACAGAATGAACAGCTTTGACATGAGGATTCTTTTATACGATTTGATAAGCATTTGGCCGGCGTGCCGCCTGATAGCAGGTAAGTTTAGATGTGGCCCAATTAGATCGTGCTATGAAGAAGGCTTTGAAAAAAGAATACGGGCTTCACTGTATTAGGTACTGAAGACAACGAGACTGCGGAAATTATAAGACACAGATTGTTGCTGATGAGGAATAGTACAGCAATAATTGTGGAATAAAGAGTTAAGCTATTGAGGATTAGAACTCTGGAATCTATTTTTATTTAACTTTGCTGGCGTTATAAAATTGTTATTTAATAACATAGTCAATAGCATAGTTAATTTCGTTTCCACTTAATTTTATTTACTATAAAATATTGGCGTGTTTGAATGATCTTTGCGTAAAAGAAAAACCTATTAAAACATAGGTATTTCAAATTACTAAGTAGTAATACAATAAAATATATATTTATACAATATGATGTATAATACTAATCATACTAACATAGAATAAGAATAATTGTAAATAACATACTAACAAATATGGATTTTTATGTCTAGAATAAATGTTTATTATTATTATTAACGTAATAAATAGTACTCTCCTTTTTGGCTCAATCTTACTAAAGATAAAAGATTGTCGTGTTTAACAATTTATGTTAAGGCGTAATATTATGTTAATTACGTGCAGGTAAACAAACTTTACAGCCCATTTTCCTGTGAATTGCACCGCACAATGTATTTATGATAGTGAGTATGGAAATTTACGATGCAACGAGTGACGCCTGTTGTTTATACTATATCACTAGGGTGACCAATAATGTTGTAATGTAAGTAATTTTCTTAAAAGCCATTTAATCACTTTAAGTGTCACAACTTAAGTAAAACTAGTTTAAAAAGAAGAATATTATATAATAGTTATTTCCAGGTTACTTTTTTAATTTACTGTTACTCTGCTTAAAGTCTTTATCCCTTTAGGTAAAGTGGTTTAGTGTTAAGTTGTTATCATCGATTTTCTTCCAATTTGCTTTTTTAGTCGTCTTAGTACTCAAAACCTTTCTTAATGCATATCATTCACGTTATCCATTCGTATATCCCTACATAACTATATTTAAGAATTTATAATGTTATTATTATCTGATATATCTGTAGCATTGTGTGATAAGCTTTAGGTAGATACTTACCACGCTGATTTTCAGCCAAAGCCTTTCAGTCACGCCACGGTGTATAAGACGCAATAAAACATATCTTAAGATTAAAAAGCATGATTAATTTATTTTCTCCTCACAATCTTGTATGTTATTTTTACTGTATGTTCAAAGAAATTAAATTCTGACCAGCATGACACTTATGTATTAAAAACTTATTACATGTGTCTTGTAGAAAACCAAGAATGATGGTCACTTTATTGGGACAGCATAGTTTACCTTCGACCACCCATACGCCGTGACGTGCGCTCTTTATAATCACGATTAGATTAACTAACTATGCACCGTTCATTAGACACGAATATTGCGTGAATTAAGACTCATTTCACGGTAGTTAAGACTCTCTTCTTTATTAATTGTTTTTATGAGATATCTTATCTTTTAAGTACTTTAGGATATCATACAATGGAGATATCTAACACTTGTTATTAATAAAGGTCTATGACCTAATAGACATTTTGGAAATTACCATGGCACTTCATAAATAATAAAAGATAAACCTAGCAAGTTTACTTACTTTCCAACTTATTTTCCAATATTTTTCCAAATTTCAATTTGCCATATTGGACCCGCAATCTTGAAATTTTGATATTCGATTCGATTCACAATAGTCAGCTACCCCAAAAATCCAAAAAAATACATTTTCATAATATTTGCACCGTTTCGCAGATTTTACTCTGCCATTTTTAATTTTGAAATTTGAACTCAAAATCGTCACCAGTGAACTCACCACCGAGTAATGTATCGAAAGCCGACTGTACTGCAGGAAAAATGTGTGGCACAAACGGTTAAGATGAAAGTACAATTCAATTAATCAGCTAAATATAATTTGAAATAATGCGATTAGATGTCAATATTCAAATGATCAACCACAGTGTTAAAGTATATAATTTACTAAAGTAACAGCAATGCTTAGGGACATATTAGCCCTGTATCCTGTATTCTAAAACAATATCCGATTACTCTAATTAAACTGATTATGCATTCAAAAGGCACCTCGTTGCAGGAAGCGGCAGATTATTACACGCAAGCCGGCTTTATTTCTGTCGGTCTCCAATTAAATCAGTCGCCACCTGTGCCCTCTCCCCCCGCCGCCCCGTGACCACCCCCTCTCGCGAGGCCACTCGCGCCGGGATGCGCGCGCGCACGTGCCCTTCCTTCCCATGCTTCCTACGCCTGTTTTATAGTGCTATAGTAAAGGCTTATAGTAAAAGATCTTGCGTTTGAGTGTATTTCTTTGGTTATTTGGAAATTAGCAACATCGAATACACTGTCTGAGACGACTGTTAAAAGTTCTGAAAATAAATATACATTTTGAGCTTTACTTTGAAAATTATGTAAATTTGAATAATTTTCAAAAATAAAATCTATTAATATATTAAAGGCCGACAAAGCACCTGCAAGTACTCTAGTGTTGCAGATGTCTAGGGGCGCTGGTAATCACTTACCATCAGGTGAGCCGATAGCCCGTATGCCCCCTATTCTATAAGAAAAACAAACTCAAAGTTGTGCAATTCTTTGATATTTGTTTTTTTTTTATTTTATCACTGACATAATATGAAAAAGGGGTAAGCAGCTGTACTCAGAAACAAGTTTCACCAGAATCAACCTAATTTAATCCTATTACCTTTACCATTTATATCAAACAGAGGCATTCTAAAAGCTAAACTAAAGCTTAAAGTAGCATAATAAGCAAGTTAACCTGACTCTTGTACTATGTACGATGTTCTATAAGTTTGTATGTTATCAGTTCGGCATCTTGTAACAGGTGTGACATACACAAAGAATATCTTTATTTTACTGTCTATTGTTTTTGATGTAAATTATAATAATATAAATCAACAACCCTTTTAACAAGTAAAGTTAATTCAGATTATTATTAAATAATTTTCATATTTTAAGTCGTAGGTATATTTATAATAACTAACTAATGCATAGAATTATATATGATGATTTTATAAGACAAGTATTTGCATAATCCAGCTTAAAAATAAACGAAAGTGAAATTAATGTCAGTATGTAAACTAGTCTAGTAGGAAATGCTTGAAATTCTCACCTATTAGCGCAAAACAGTTCGAGACATTTGCATACACTCGAATATAGGCTTCGCATCCACAGTGAAAGAGATACTACTGATTAGCTCAAAGATTGAATATGAAAAGGTTTTTTGAATATTTGGAAAGTCCTTTAGTAGTTGCAATGTTATGCAAATATGTAAATCTATATCTATACTAATATTATAAAGAGTAAAGATTTGTTTGGTACGAGTAAATCAAAAGATTTTAAAAATTCTTTCATCAATAGAAAGTAAGTATATTTTAGAATATGATTTTGTCCCATTCGGTGTCGAGACCCTTTGTCCGTGGGATCCTAGCGCTATAAAGCTTTTTAAGGAAATAGCAAAAAGGTTAGTCGACATCACAGGAGACCGAAGAGCTGGCAGCTACCTCGGACAAAGAATTAGTCTTGCCATTCAAAGGGGGAACGCTGCCAGTATCTTCGGAACCTTGCCTAAAGGGACTCCTTTTATTAATATATTTTAGTTTTTAAAGTATGTATTTTAAGGTTTTTAGTTTTAGGTTTTTTGTTATTAGTTATTTATATAATATGTTAGTGTGTTTTGTAATTAAGTTGTTTATCAATAAATATTATAATTTTTATGTATAGTACATCTACATTGCACCCATTCGACCCGATGCATATTACTAGTATCATATAAAATGCTAAATATGTGAAAAACAAAAATAGTACTGGCAAAAATACACTATGATAATAAAATGTTTTGTTTTAATTATTACTCCACCTCAATTACAAAATTTAGAGAAATCGGGTTCAGGGATAGTGGAAATAAACTAAGGCAGGTTTTTCATCGCGTCTCACAAATACTGAGAACCTTAATATTATTCATAATGTTAATTATATCTAGGTAAAGGGAAAATAATTAGTTTGAAATAAATGTATTTACTTGGAGTGGATGCAAGGCTTTAGAGCGTCGCTATTCAGTGAAAGGTGCAAAATGCCTCGCATCCAGGTGTCATCTAAGAAAGCTACACTAATTTATAAGTGTATCAGAAGTTTGTTATTAGAACGATTCCCATAAATTTTCCACTATGTTATGTAAAATGTGATAATTTTATATTTCCTCTAGTGTTTTCTATTGTCTGGGGTATACTTATAAAAAATAAAATAAAATAAAAATAAAAAAGCTTTTTAATTCCTTACATAGTTATTACAGTTTTTGTTAGTATTGTTTTAAATCTTAATTCTATTGTTAGTAAAATATAAAAAAAACTATAAAATAAAAAGATAAAGAAAATGTAGAAAAGTAAAAGAATGATGATAAGATAATGGTATACTTATTAAAATCTAATTATATATACAAATTCTATAATATAAATAATTGACATCCTTCTTAGATGGATCAGGAAAGCTGTTCATTGCGAGTTTTAGTATCATTGTTTTTTAAATTAGCCAGCAACGCACGTAGTTCTCTGGTGTTGCAAATGTGTAAGGGCGTCGATAATTACTTACTAGCAGGTGAGCCGATAGCCATTTGCCCCCCTATTCAATAATAAAAATGTATATATATATATATATATATATATGTATATATAAATATACATATTTTTATTTATTTTTTTTGTTCTTTTTTTGTCTAGGTCAAATTTGAATCGTTGGTCGAGTAGTAATAAATTTAATTTAATTATACATTTATTGTGGCTGAGGTGAAGGTAAAGTGGAAACCACAAATAAGCATCGAACTCTACTCATCTTACAATACCTATCTGTTATAAGTTTGTTTGACGGGCTCGTTGGCGCGTTCGGTAGAACACCTGCCGTGCGCATCGATGGGTCGTGGGTTCGAATCTCACCGGGACCACATGTTTTTAATTTTAGTTTTGGACGCAAATTAGAGACGATATATGTATGTTTCGGTCAGGCAGGGTACTGAAGGCTGATCACCTATTTGCCTGTAAAGATAAATGATCAGAGAAACACATAAATGAGTCTGCCCCATGCCCCATTAGGGGACTCGGGAATTCACTTAACACGTTCACTTTTGTCACGTATTCTCATAATACTTGTAGCAATGATACTGCCCTGAGAGAGTGTGGTACAGCCTCGGATCAGAATATCATTACAGGAACCTTTCTGTCGTACATGATGTAAGTAGTAACGTTAACAAGCCACGCGCTGATAACGTAATAGTCTAAATTTACCGACGGATCCGTGCCGAGGTGAGCCGACATTGTTTATTATTCTATAAATATTTCTTACGGCTGCATAACTAGCTAGCCAATAGTCGGACTAAGGCAGATTGTTCAAAAGAAACAAGGTATCAAGAAAAGTTGGAATATAGTCTTGAATGCCTCCATGCCTCAATGATCGACGCGTTGCGTTTAGTACCGAAGTTTGTGGTTCGAATCGCGGGAAACAAAATATAAATTTGTATTCGTCGGGCATAATTAGATAATAAATATAAAGAATTATTATCAACAAAACAGACATTTTCGTTTCTGCATCATGCCCGCGAATTCACCTTGGTGAAATATCACAATCTTTTAAATCTTTCTTTCTATTTTTTTTTTATATTATTACTTTTGTACAGTCAAAACATCTTATATACTTAATATTGTCTTTTATTAACGCGAGTATCACACATTTAAATAAAATACTGTATACCGGATTAAAACGCGATTTATTATTTAAATTATTTATCCCGACGTTTCGGATGCTTTTCAGCAACCGTGGTCGCGGGAGACTGTCTCCCTTATTTAAATCTATATACTTAATTACATTTGATTTTTCGCTCTCAATTATTAAATTTATTTTAGTTTCAACCTCTCATATTAAGTTTAATTATGAATAAGAAATCATTAATTGTAATATGACATCATGAAGGCTATAATTGAAAAAAAATTAATAGCATTGACGAGAACTCACACTGAGTCACACTCCCAACTGATCGGCCGGCCTTGCAGTTTTTCTTAGCATCATCACGTAATATTACCGTTTGTTGGCTAAGTTTGTGTGGTTTATTAGGTACAGAACTTCACAAAATACTTATGACGTCATCTTTACATTTCCCTTATCCATAGGTAATAGGTATGAAAGAAGGCAGGCAAAAATCATGGAAGAATTAAATTTTAAGGAAAACTAAAATTATTTTACAAATATTAAAATATATAACTATAGTATACTAAGTACATAGTCCTATCAAATAAAAAATGTCAAAATTTAAATCGTTTCAGTAGTTTCAGAGATTACTATAAACAAACAAAAAAATACAACCACTATTAAATTTGTGTATGCGCGGATATTTGAAATATAATACTTTACGTGTAGATCTATAGTATATACGTAGATAATTAACAGAATAAGAAATTACGAGCAAAGAGCAAACAGACTTAATTAAACAATTCTCCTGACGTCCGAAATAACTTAAAAGCAATATAGAGACGTTAACTTTATGACGGATTGGTCATTAAAATCCCATACCCGGGTAGACCTTTGCAAGGGTCAAGTCGAACATAAATCTTGGAGCGGTGTCGAATTTCGACGTGATGCTCCAGTTACACTGAGAGAGAGACCACCAGGACGGTAGCGTGCGAACATTGCGACCCGGTACTGATATCGTTAGATTTTAGTTCAATCCTATGTAGGAATTGATACACAGCATAGTGATCAAAATGGTGAAAATGATCGCTTATTCAATTTATTTTGTTAACAATGGCGAGGCCTAACAAGCCGCCTAACGACTTGCCTTTATACACTTTTACCCAACAAAAACAGTGAACACCTTTCGCTATACTTTGGGTCTTCCTTGCACTGTATGAAAGTTCAAAACGCAGGATGGTATAGTTTTTTAAAACTTTCTTCACCCTTCGCAATTGGTATGTAATAGAATAAAATTGATTCAAAACAATTGAAAATAAACATTTTTTCGGGCAAGTCTTTTATTATTTGCCACAGGACGAGACACTTAAACTGGCAGTCTGTTATGCTTATTAATATATGACTAACTCGAAAGAAAGCTATCGTTTTTACTTAAATCTGCAAAAAATATCTTAAATGTCGAGTCACAGCAGAAGCACCTATCATTCTGGAACGTGACATAAAATTCTTCACGGTTACTTTCAATATTGTTCAATCTTTAGTCACGGTTAAAACCATATGGCGTTATGTCATGCGCGTGGGCACTACGAACCTCAGTGCAATCATTCTAGGAAAACAGTGTATATAATATTGTAGGTATAATAGAGTCATTGCGAGTCACGTTCAGGTAGCGAATATAGATATTAACTCAGTATTGATGAAATCCTTGAGTCATCAAAATACGGAAACGTGATAATAATCCAACTGATGTCAACACACAACTACGATTTTTACAAATAAGAAAATTCTACATGTTTGTTCAACAGATTTACCATAGAAATGTTTTACTCTATCGCTAGCGAGTGCGAACGTTAAAAACTCATGGTAGAGATAAGTTCTTTGGCCCAAAGGCACCACATACATAAACTGTACCTTGCGTGCGATGTCTTGCTGGTATCCCCTGGGTAGACCGATCATATTCTTTTCTAGTAAATAAATTAGTATTACTCAAACTTTATTTGTGTATTTAAGTAAAGGTCGTTTCTATTAAAATTAAATTAAAAATAAAATAGTGATTCAATATTTAAGAATAACTGCTCTTTTCATATACTTTAATAATGTTTATCAGAGTGTCTGCCCAACGTATCGTAGTTGTATCTGCGTTTATACGATAGTTGAAGTTGGTGAATGGAGTGACGTCATAGCTAAGTGCCCACGCATCGCCACATGGTCAACAACCGGTCCTACTGACCGCTTTGCACCAATTAATTCATTGAAAACTATCGAAATTATCCGTAATCGGTTGAGTCGAAGTTTACGCAATCTTTATAAGGCTTTGTTTGGTTTATAAAGTTGTAGATTTATAATTAATTTAAATAAAATACTGTATACCGGATTAAAACGCGATTTATTGTTTAAATTATTTATCCCGACGTTTCGGATGCTTTTCAGCAACCGTGGTCGCGGGAGACTGAAAGATGACAGTTGTCTTATATTTGAAATGTCACAAAGTTGCCATATTTAATTGAATTAATAATATTTAATTGTGGTTTTCCCCTCTATAAATATTATTATTAATTAAAATAACCAGCAAGACAACAATTATTATTAAACAGTAGTAATAATGTTTTGAAACTTAAAAAATCAAAGGTTAATTAATTATTCACACTGCTTAATGTTAACAAAAATATCAATTTGAATTAGATTATGAATGAGCTATGACACAAACAAATTGAATCTAATGCTAATAAAAAGATAATTATGTTTATTAATTGAAAATGGGTCGAAGAGGTCTTAGCCCCGGGTTATCTTGTTCTAATACGTACTTTGTGCTCTTCTATTAAATTTACATAATTAAAAATTTTATACCAATTTTTATTTAAAATAATAATAGCGTAGAAAAACATTTTTGTAAATAGTTAACCCTTTTTAAGAGCATTATTGTTATAATACATAACTCAAACGTTTAGTCAACTTAGAACAATAAAACCATCTAACAGCCCATTTTCTTCCGGTTGATTTATTTATTTATTTATCATATTAATAATAGATTTGGGGCCCAAACTAAGCAAGCTTGTATCTTGGACCCCCAGTACATTTTTTAAATCGGTCACAGAATTAACAATAATAACCATTTTTTTTTTAATTTTCTGGAAGGCAGAAACCTGTGGTCAAAAATTGTAATCAACCCGCTTGTACATATACAATAGCGGATATTCATGCATTTGGAATGTTCATAAATCCTCTCTTAGTGTATATACAGTTTCTTGCAACGATTGAGTTTTTTTCTATCTTTAGATAGTGAAAAGGGAAAAAGTGATAGAAAGTTATTATATTTTATAGGTATGTAATATACTGTATTGAATTATAGACTAGACACATCAACATCCTATTTGAACATTGATGACGTTTAAAAAACAATTAAATTTCAATTTATAATGTTTCCGGCGCGTCACATCCGTGCGAGGTGTGCACGCGCATACAAAATTTTACCCTTCAGGCGCCATCTGGCGACCAATGCGGGAACCGTGTCCGTCCATTGTTTTTTAAATATTGACAAAGGATATCGGTCATCTATTTGCAAGTGCAAAGACGGACATTCGCCATTTTTGTTGATAATGTAAATTCAACGTAAGACGTTCTTCACACATTGAAAGACGTGACGAGAATGTTAAAAATAAATGATTGTAAATTTTAAGAATGAAAGATTCCGTTACTTTACGAATCTGAATACATTTCGCGAATTCGTTTTGAATTTAAATGTATACGAGTATGTCGGAAAATTATGTCATAGGCACTGTATATGTGTATTTTTTTCTATTATTAAATATTTTTTAAACAAAAAATAGAGATAAAGTTTCAACGTTCACTACACCTTTTCGTGGTATACGAAGGTAGGGGTTTTTGCGAAATCCCGAATAAATCATTTGAGTTCTATATAATATGTACTGCCGGGAAGAGATTAAAAAGTTCAGATAAAAAAAAATTCAAAAAAAACTAGACAGACGTGCCTTTAAAAAAAACTAGACAGACGTGCTTTTCCTTAGATCGCATCACCACTTACCATCAGGTGGGATCGCGGTCAAAAATCTGTCTATTTCGCATAAAAAAAAAAAATAAGATATGAGAAATTAAAAAATATTTCTGCTCTGACTCTTAAGTGATAACTACCGCCTGTATGTTGACAAAACATGATCAACCGATGACCAACAGCTGACTCACTGATCGCGGACGGTCACCTGCTCCGCCTTGTGTCTTGACTCACACACCTCGTGTCGACGCACAGACTCATTGGCATAACACCGTGACAGGACACTACAAGACAGGTGTGTATTGCATACTTAGGGTTTCGGGTTTAATCCCCGCTGTATCAAAATTATTTTTAATTTTGATATGATATGTAAAAAGATAAGTGGACGAAAAGACTTACGAAAATTTATTAGATAAAATATTATTACTACTATCTAGTATCTGGAAGTTAAAACACTATCGTTGGTCTGTATCAAAAATAGAATATAAGTATTTATTTTCAAAATTCTTATCATTTAAGTGTTAGACGTTATTTTGGTAGAAGTTCCAAATTAGGAGTAGCAAACTGAATTATTTTTGATCTGAAAAATTTAGTCAGGGAAAATTGTTATTTTAAAAATACAAAATGCAATATAAACGTGTACTTAAAAATTACTAATATTATGTCTGACGTTAGCTGTTTCGATATTTTTAAACATAGACCATATTTGCATGAAATGAATAGAACTTCGAGCGAGTTTCACTAATTACGCGGTAATTGAAAATGACATTGAACTTTAAATGTAGTCCTGTTAAATTAATTATGTTTTTAGTTCATACAACTAGAACTGTATTTAGGTCAAGAACATATTATATTCACGAGAGGTAATTAAGATTTATTTGCTCTTTACTCAGAAGTATTGTATCACGTTCGAGTATTTAGCCTTGTGAGACCAATAAATACCATGTATTGATGACAGTTTTATATTTAAGTCAACATTATTAAGGTCAGTGTCGGAAACAATTCGATATTTTCCTTTTACATGAGGTTATAAGTTTTTCGAATGCATACAGCTTCCTTGACCCAAATTGTATGCGAGATTAAGTCCGGCGAAATATACTTACCTACACAAGATTATGGGTTATTGTTGTTAATACAATGTTATCGGATTTTATTTTTTTCTATATTCTTATTGGTTGAACGCTTTCGCCAAAGAGGGCACTGTGTTCAAATCTCGGGGGAAGAAGGATAATAAAATGTTACATTCGCGCAGGGCACAAACTGATCATCTTGTAAATAAAAATGATCAGTGAAATAATATTGACTAGAAATAACACTGATTTCAATGTCTCCTGCGTAAATTATATTAACCAACAAAGTTAGTTTTATATGTTACGTTTTTTAAACTAAACTGTCCATTTTCATCTAGTTTGTATAATGATATACCTAACCCCATACGTCTTATAAGTATCTAAAGTAATTAAATATGTTTGATTTTTTAATGCAAATACAGAAAATAAATGAAATCAGACTGTAACAGTTTAAAAAACGTAAAACATATGTCATTAAGGTTTGCAACTTAATCAATTCTGATACAACAAACGCTGTGTATAGCTTTATTATATTTTATTATTGGTTACCTACTGGTATAGCTAGTGTATAGTTTTTTGAAAGTAGAGCAGTAAGGTTCAACAAATAATAATTCTCACGTTCAATCTGATTATTATGGGACCATTTCCAATTTATCTTAAATGTCAGTGGAAATGCTGGTTTTTAAATCAACGTTGGTGAAAGATTAATTGGGCAATACCGCTCTATATTAAATTGTACTTTCGCCTGTCACTTACCAAATCGCCTTTATTAATTTCGCGTATCGTTTTAAGTGGATATTAATATTGAGCACGTAGTTAACAAGCAATAATACGGTAGATACATTTTAATTAAGGACAAAAAGTACTTATATTTACAAAAGAAAGGTTAAGATTTGCATATTGTGCAGTTAGGACTGATATCAGTCATAACTGCACATTATGCAGTTTAAATTCCTTAAGAGAATATTAATATTACTTTAACTCCAGTTTTATTATAGGAATCTCAAACGAATTTAACATGATTTGACTATTTATTGTTTCCTACACACTATAATATATATTATACATACATGAAAATACTTTTCTGTTTAAATACCTACTGTACTTTACTTGAAATATACACTAACGATCCGCCCGGCTTCGCGCGGGTGCAATTTGGATGTACTATACAAAAAAAGCCTAAGTTATTCGCTGATAATGTAGCTCGATCGGCATTTTAAAATCAGTCGAGTAGTTTTTGAGTTAAATCGTAACAAACAAATCTTTCTTCTTTATAATATTAGTATAGATATAGATAAAATTTACGTCTTCTCTAGATCTTGTTCCCTTTTATCTAGAGATAGAGAGAGAGAGAGAGAGTTCCCGACCCATTTTTGTGTCTGTTTCACTAATAATTTTTCTTTAGAGGCAAGTAGGTGATCAGCCTCCTGTGCCATGCCTGAACGAAACAAAGTTTTTTTTTTGTAATCTTGTTTCCCCGAGATTCGAAAATAGGACCTCCGGTGCTAAACGCATCGCGCTTACCACTGAGCAACGGAGGCGGTCATATCTAGGGCAATGAGCATTACGTTTTCTTCTTACATAGATATTTACGTACAAAAAATAACTTACTTTTAGAATTAATTGCGATTGACTTTCAGTAACAGTTATCGTTCAGAGGATAAGACGTACCTACTGTATTTCAAGGTGGACCAGTCTATACGTATAGATTCGCTAGGTAGATTACTCTAAGTACTTTTTATGCTTTCTCAATCAAGAAAGCAAGGAACATCAATTCTGCAATACGTTTATTTGACATAGTGACGTCAAGTCGCAAGTCGATACAATTACATCAGAACTCTGGTAAGCAGCTGAGGCCGTCTGCTAGCGCCATATTTGTATTGGGGTCACGGATCTTGCGCCGGCGCAGGCGTGCCACACATCTATGATGCTCTCGGAAATAATGTATTAACATATGCTTTTTATTATTTCTATTAGACCAAAATAGTGTTGATATTCAAATTGTGATCAAAAACATAATTTTATTGAATGGAAAATCACATATAATATTCGGAAATCTGTAGACTGAAACGGAAACGCGCAATCAGAACTTCACGGTTTTCCCATCAAAGATTAACTTATCCATGAATGAATTAATAGATCACCGAAATGTATATATTACTATTATTTGTGTATTAATCATGTTTTTTTTTAAATTAATGAAAACGTTCCATAAAAGTTCCACATAATCCAAGTATTTGAATAAGGAAGTCCTAAGTTTTATCTAAATCACTTTTGAAATAACGCTTACTGTTTTAGAACAAGTAATTTCAAATGTAAAACAGAACAGTTGGCGTAGCGGTCTCGCAAAGTGTAGCAGCGGAGATAAATAGTAGACGCAGATAGAGTTGTAAACAAACATAACGATCTAATTATCTTTGCGGTTTGATGTCGCCCGCGCAGTCAATGTTACGACTAGCTAGCCTTATCGGCTGAATTATATTAACGTGTCCCCAGATGCAAAACAATCAAAACACTAAAACTGATAATCAAATTACAGTGATCCTAATTTAAACTTGACTGACTACCGTGAAGTGCACATTGCGCGTTTCGTAGACATGGGTAACACTGCGCTGCGCCGCGCAATTGCGCCGGCATGCTTCACTGCGCAGGGTGATTCAGCTCACACATTCATAATGTGTTGGCGCACGGCGCAGTACCCACTCACTGAGTGAACTATGAGCGTGGCGTTGCGTGCGTTTCGGAGGTTTCACTGCTCGCTTTGCGCGTCCAATTTTGTTGCGTCGTGGCGCAATTTTGAGTTGACTCAAGGAGCCGACGCACTATACTGCGCCTGAGTTGCTGAGTTGGCGCGGGAAATTTCGCTGAGTTACCCATGTCTAGCGTTTCGGTTTCAGTCTATGTATTTCCGGAATGCTCGAATTAAAAAGTAGTTCTACAGCGCATCATTGAAAGATGTAATATGGCTGAGGTATCACCTACGCATCAAGTAAACATCATGCTCATGTGTCGATATCAAACATAAAAAAATACTACTGAATTTAATCAGCAAGCATATTTCAAAGTTTCAGAATATACCTACAAATAAATTAAATCTTCATAGTAATGCAAAAATTTCTAATTTTAAGGAATATATTCCGAAATACTCGACATCCAAGCTTTTTGGCTTGGATTACTGAGAAGGATTTTAAAAATAATATTTTTATACATTCCCAGCTATAATTATTTTCTATTTTTAACAGCAAAAAGCCGGACGCGATAATACAGTGATGTTCAAAAGTAGCGGTTTAGGAGATAGCACATGTCACGGGTTATCAGCCCAGTTTGCTGGCGCCCGCGCCGATCACTACATTTCTACAATTGTTCAAGTTTAATTAACAAAAAAATAAAAGTGGTCTTAAGTGCCCTACAATCTATAGTTAGCTAACTACAGAGTAATTTCTAATCTTGAATTTCCATTTAATGAAATTATTAAAAGACATCTCAAAAAAAACTAAATACTATTATTATTATTATATTCCAAGACGAAAATAGAGTCGATATCTCTTCTTTAGATAATATGCTAAAATGTTTTATGTTTTTAGAGACAAATAAAATACATTTTGAAATACAAACCTAAGCTCACACAGATACTTCACAAACACAACCGAATTGACATAAGATATTTCTTCAGAGAGATAATTCACCGAACCATTAATGGAATTGCTACGATACATTGTAAGAAGCTGAGCTTTTAAAATAAAATGCTAATCACTCAAGATTATTTCTATAAATACGAAACGAAGTATGTTTCAATAATCTATTCGGTTTAAAATAAAAATATAACATATTTACTATAAACATTTGACATTTAATCTACCAAAATAGCTCCATCTCATTTACATAAAGTTATTAACCAGTCCATCTGGCGTGAATATAGCTAAGTAAGAACTTCCATAAATCACGCGTACACTCAAACCTACATTCCGACAGCTCGACATCAATAAATGATTGATAAAAAACCCATCTGACTGCGGCTAGAGACGTCCACACTCATTACTTATCTGCACCATTAACTATGCACTTGTTCGATACAAATGTTAATGATATGTCGTCGTAGACGCGTCTCTAACGAGAGTTTGTATTCATGTATACTTCAACCCTGAATGAAAAATGATTTACTGATCTCGGGATCCGCGAATAGAATAGAATGTGATTTTTTTTTAGAATAGGCAAACAGGCGAGGGCCGGGGCCCCAACAATAGAGACTTCGGAAAAATGAAACGGGCTGTTGGTGTACCAAGGTGTACCTGATAGTGATTACTGGCACCCATTGACATCTGCATCATCGATGAACTTGCAGTTGTGTTGGCATGTGTGGCATATGGCCGAATTCTCGAACGCTATTCAACATTGAGGTGTACTTAAAAGTATATCTAACCCTTTCATTACGAAGGTAAAATGAAAGACAGGAACATTTTAAGAGCCCTCAAGTTTTGATTATCGTTTCAGTATTTCCGCGGTTAGCGAGTAAATCAACTGGGTGATGGTAAACATAATGCCTCACGAATATTCACTTCATGGTTTTTCCGTCTATTAACGATGGTTCGTTATTCGGTCTAATACAGAGAATATATGGAAAACCCGGAGTGATTGGACTTTTCCTCACCGTTATCATATTTTGACCTAATAAATTAAAATATGACCTAAACATTTCTTGAATCATCATGACGTCATCAATAAGGTCTTTAAAAAAATCTAATAATATAGTCTTTATTCGGTTATTTTAATACTAATAAAATGCTATCTTCGAAGATTTTTCCCTTATCTATCTATAATAAGTATATATAGAAGAGATTTCCACCTATATAGTCACTCATCACGATATCTCTGGAACCATAAGGCGTAGCGACTTGAAATATGGTAGGAATATTCCTTTCGCCGAATAGAGGTCAGCTAAGAACGGATTTTACGAAATTCCATCCACAAGGGGGTTGGGGGGGGCAATTGCTAGTCCTATATAAGTAGTCTATATACTAGTAGCCAATATAAGAAGTCTTTCATATGTATTGAACCGTATCAGTACTGAAATGAACTTTTAATCATTTCCCAATTCTACTTTTTCCGAAACAGAAGCCAGTATCCTGTGGAGACGAATCTGATACAGCCACAGCACAGAGGTCATTGTAACTGATCATAAATCAAGAAAGCGTCGCCCTTACAAAAATAGCCCCGTTCATAAGTAAATTATAAAAAAAAAGCTAAAAAGGGCGTGCGGTCTGCGCGCGCGCATGTGGTGCGCATATGACGCCCAAATGTTTCCGGTTCCACAGTCAAAATTTTGCATTCTATTGTCTATGAGGGTGTCAATGACAATAAATGAATGATGCTGTGTAGCGTAAGAGTCAATGACATTTAGTATCAGTTTTATTTACGACTTTAAAACAATACGTCCTTGATGGACTTTGAAATTAGAACCACAAAAAAAACTCACTCGTCTGACGTCTCATATAACAGCGAGCAAGCGTTGTGTAATAGATATATGTATAATACTCAAAATAAATATCGTAAATTAATTATCCTTTTTATAACTTTACTAAAATTACAAAAAAAAGATTTATGTAATCATTTTACAAAATGTTTTTTTTTATTACACAGCAGACAACGGTGATAATTAATCACCACATCTGCGACTTAAGAGTCTTAGATGCGTTGTGGGCTTTAAATTCAGTTAGGTATATAATTATATTAGTTTCGCCATGCTTAAACTACAAAACTAAAGATTTTTTTAAGCTTTAACCAGTGGCGGATTTACCAGCAGGCTGAGTAGGCTTGAGCCTAGGGCGGCTGATTTTAGGGGCGGCAAGTTTGGGGTCGGATTTTTTTTTTCTCTTAGGTATCTTATAGAAATCAAGTATAAAAATTAGACGGTTTTTTGTATGTGACAGAGTTAAGTGTAGAAGACAATCCCTATTATTGTATTTTAGAAAATTTAGGAACTCATTTATTGAGACTGGGGCGGCAAAATTTTAACAGCCTATATGCCAGAAATGTGTAAATCCGCCACTGGCTTTAACTGTGATCTATTCGTAATTTTTCTTCGGCTTGAATGATTCTCAATAGACAATCTCACAATTTTATCGGATTAAAACGCGATTCATTATTTAAATAAAATTTAAATGTGTGATACTCGCGTTAATAAAATGCAATATTATGAATCATTGATAGAACAAGCTAATTAGTAAATAACAAATATCAAACAATAATAATTAGAGTAACACTTTATTAATTTCTTTCAAATTAAGAAAGACAAACTAATTATGTAGCTTCCAATTTGACATTGACGAATATGTCATATTAAATGAAATGATAATTATAGATAATTACTTTTTCATTAAATAATATTTACTGGAACTACTTAAGTGACGGAATGATTTTAAAAATACGGGGTAACCTTGATACCTTTGATAAACATCAGGGCCGAATTGGGGGGGCTCACCCGGGGCTAAAACCCCAGGGCCACAACAATAGACTCCGAGAAAAAATAATCTTCCAGACATATAATCCGACCCTGATATACAAAAATAATCTAAGTTCGACTCTCTTATATCCATTGAGAAAAGTAAATCTATCTTATATCTAAATCTAGCTAGGAGCTTGTAATAATACTGAACTTCAGTCTTATATACAATAGTTATACTCGTGATAAATATCAGGCTTCTCTTAGGAATGCATTGTGGTTTTATTTTACACCACTATAATGCTATACTTAGTACGGAGTTCGTCTCGTATTCAAAACTGCAAGCTCAGACAACGAATTCCAGACATCGAGTCACTCACCAAATTGAAACTCTCAATTAGATGGCATCTCGCACTCAGGCGCAGGATTCAATTCAGATCAAACAGCTTTAGGTTAATTTAAATAAGAAAAGAAAAGAAGAAGAAAAGAAAAAAGATTTATTTCACAAAAACGCTTTACAGCAACCGTGGTCGTGACGTTCATAGATATACATTGTGTTACCTAAATTAATAGATTATTTTTTAATTTAATTGAATTAAATATGGCAACTTTGTGACATTTCAAATATCAGACAACTCGACAACAACAACGAAACGTCGGGATAAATAATTTAAACAATATAGTAAATAATAAATCGCGTTTTAATCCGGTATACAGTATTTTATTTAAATGTGTGATACTCGCGTTAATAAAAGACAATATTATAGCTTTAGGTTAAATACATCAGGAATAAAACACGAATTTAATATTAAATTATTTTAGCATTTACATTATATTATAAGATATAATATTAAACGAGTACAATATTATAATAAAAACTTAATTTAAATTCCAAATTATTAAAGAATGTCGTAAAATTAAATATTGTAGAGAAGCCCTAAGCAGTTTTTGTAATTAACGCAATATGATTGTCATTCGTATGTTTATTTTCCAACTACCCACTTCTGTTTTACAATACTCGTTATGAAACAATGTAACAAATATTATTAATAACTTTATTTCTCGTAAGTGATTTATTGTAATCTTTGAGAAATAATAAAGATCTTAAACCTTAATTGGCTACTCAATAGATTTGATAGAAATCGTGCTAAAAATCGCGCTTATGAATTTCTTGGACGATGATGTCATTATGATAAACTTCAATATGCCCGCGTTTGTAATCGCAACCTTCATATGACCATGTATGAGGTATAAAGTCGCCCATAAATACTTTTTATTTTTATCTTAAGGTCTTACTTGAATAATGTATGCATAATTATTACTTATTTAGACAGAAAAATAATTAAATATTATTTGGTAACCTATTTATGAATTATTCCAAAAAAATAAATAATTAACTAATCATAGCAAAGTAATATTACCTATTTACATAATATTTTTTTACAGCCAGTCGTGAATAAAAGCCTTAAAAAGTGGTTTAATACTGACTCTACAATGTATGGTAGAGTCAGTATAAAACCACAAATAATATCGCTATTAGGCTGTGTAAACAGTAAAAAACTTACATTTTTCTATCGCCATCCACATGAGACTGAACTGTAAAACCAAACATGGACTGATAGTTCCCCGTATACACCACCCTGGATGGGATGTCCACATTGAAGCCCAGGGCACCGGCTGCAGCGCAAATAAGTACACACAAAAACAAAGCCATTGTTAATATAACAGAAGTCACAGCACAGCACAAAACACTTATTCAAATAAAATTATATAATTCGTCCTCATGATTCGTTTCGAGTTTACGTTCGTAATACCGCGGCCGGGCGACGTGCACTCCCCACGACTCGTAAGTTTATACTGAAGGCCACGGGCCACGGCACCGCGAGTCGCGAGTCACGACTTCATGAGGTAAGTCCGCAGAAAATAAGAAAAACGATTTCGCGCGCTTTTCTCGGAATACCTTTGAATAAACATAAAACACCGATATTTCTGTTCTTTTGAAATTAGTCCAATATTGAGTCAGGTCGCGATAAAGACTTCATTCAAATTGACCTCGCTAAGAGCGTATTATGGTTATTACAGTTGGTGTAATATATTATTACATACCCAGATGATCTAATACGTAATTTACAATGAGTAATATTTTTAAGGAATTTACTTACACAGAACATAATAGTAAGGTGCATATTTTAAACAGTTTTTATGTTAGAAGATACATTAGAGATCTATTTGATGATAATTTAACTAGTTTTGTTTTTTAATTAGGAACCTAAAGCATAATTATTTTCAATTTTAGTTTTAGTCACATTAGAGTTACTTTAAATAACAGACTACCCATGCTATTTATAATAATAAGCAATGGCAAGGGTTCACTTGTGCTCTAAACATATATTGCTTCAATGTAAAGACCGAAGAAGTTACATTAGGTACCACGATTTTTGATGATTTAGAATATCTGATTACTATTAAGGGCCTATGCCGATGAGGCTCGCAGGCCGACAAATCGCTCTATTGAATGTGAGCGAGCGAGATTGAAATATTTACTTGAGACATGTAAAAAAAAGAGCTGTAGCTTGAACGCGCTCGGAATAAAACAACGTATGTGCCAAAACTAATTCATTTCATAACTTTATAATACTTTATTTGATTAAAAAACGGTTTTGAGGACAGTTTGAAAGACATTCATTCTACACCCTTTAATATAAATTAAATTAAATAACTCTTTGCCGTTATGCCTTGGGATCCAAAAAAGTGTAAAAATAGACATAACTTCACATTTATTTTCTATCGAGAAAATTTCATTGAAATATGTTTTCCTTTTGAGCGACACTGCGAAATATAGTCAAAAAACAGGTTCCAAAATTTCATATCAATAATCCACAGCCTGAACAAGTTACACGTAATAGAAAAACCGCATTTTTCTCAACATATCCTCTTAAATTAGAGCAATACTATTGTAGTACCTACAATAATATTAACTCATATTTTACAATATTGTCTTTGTATCAGTGGCTTTTCATTTTTTAACCGGTTTAGTCAAACTCTTTATTATGTTAGTGCAGATTGATAAATAAAAGAGCTATAAAATATTTAATCACTATTTATTGCAATGATAACAATATAAGTTTTTTATAAAAATATTAAATACAAAATTCTCCTTACAACTATCACCAATACTAAATCAACAATAATTACATTTAATAGGAATACAATTTCACGAAAATTTAACTGTTATATGCTATATTTTTATTAATTTGGTATTGTATCAGAATTATTACTGACAAAGATGTGTATGAAAAATAGCCGTAAATCAAGCAAGCTTTTCAAGCAAAGTTCAGACTTTACCTTTTGTGTGGATGTTTGTTACTCAATCACGTCTAAACGACTGGACTGATTTGGCTGGCATAGAGAAGGTTCACGTGGGCGGCGAAAAGTTATGAAATAACTATAAACGTATTCTGAACTCTGAATGTAATATCTACTATATAAAAATAAGTCGGGTTTTCCTTCCTGACGCTATAGCGATATAACTCCAGAACGAACGAACTTCAGCAAAATTCAGGAAAAATTTCAACAGAAAAGCAGGAAAATATTTAAGAATAATTATATTATAATTTCGAAGCCAAAATTGTGGCAGAACAACGTCTGCGGGGTCCACTAGTTATTGTATAAAACAGCATAACATAAGCAAGATACACATTGACAGGACAACACACAGAAGTGAAAGTTAATAATTTAAAGAATTATATTATTATTATATAACAATTTTTTTATCGAATGAATAGTAAGACGTGATATAAGGAATCTTAAAATATTAAATATAACAATATTTAATATTTACGCTTCAATACTATACTTGACAGCACATATTGCATTAATCATTTATCTACTAACATCAGTTAAAAGATTATATTTTATTTTCACTAAGAAACAAATCGCTTACATGCGAACACTTTTATAAAAGTTATGAGTCCCATTGCGGTATTTCAAAAAATATTTAATATAATGCACGCAACATCGCTCAATACATAGCGATCCAAGTGACGAACTCTTTTCAGATCATTTTAAATTGATACAAAAAAATTCTAGGCTTCTAGATAGAGAAGAATTAGATATTAAGGTACATTTTAAATAAATAATTAGAATTTATTAATAATGTTTTAGCTATTATTGATTAAAATATATCCAGTGGCGGATTTACCAGCAGGCTGAGTAGGCTTGAGCCTAGGGCGGCGAATTTGGGGAACTATTTTCATTTTATATGTCTTATAGAAATCAAAAAGAATTCTCTAAAACGTTTTTATGATGTCTTACAGAGATTGTGCCGATTACTTTTCTCTCTTCCCTTTCATTGAACATTAAACGGTACATCATACTCCTAGTTTGATTTCGTAAGTTCTTGGTGTACCGAACCAGTAATCGGACTCTATATAAATAAATTAATTTAAGAATAGACAGTAGTTAATGGCCTATACCTTGGAAAAATGTAAATCCACCAATGGTCACTTTCTATTCAAATATTTAGGAAAAATTGAAAATATCCATTCATAATAGAAGTTTACAAATCACAAAGGAATATTCTATTCAAAGTCTTCATTTAATTAATAAATACGAATTTCAATAACATTAACCCAATGTAAGTTTAATAAAACTACACGTATTAAATGCTACAAAATACATTTCTAGAAATAAATACAAATACTTTACAAAATTTGCCAAATCGCATGATAAAAATCAGTCGTCCAGCTATCCGACTCACATATGTACTCGCAGGCGAACAAGAACACACATATACAACACATCTCTTTCCCTGGGGTAAGCAGAGATCACGGAATTCCATATGCTCCGATCCATATATTCCATATTCATCAATACTTTCATACTCGCTCGTCGGTACAAGCGAACAAAAAATCCAGTATTATCAAGCATTATGTCTTTTAATATATAAACCTTTATAGATAGTAAGAACTACTAAAGTAAGAAGTCTCGTTAAAAATCCAACTACACGACATCTTTGGTTAGAAAATATAGGACTTAATAGTGTAAAGGTGCAAACACTGATTTTCATTTTCATGGTAAATAATCAAGTCGAAAAGTCGACTTCTGTTAAGTGTCTTTGTTACGTTAACGTTAAAGATCATGGTACAACCACAGGTCGTATTACGAACGGGAGTCTGGGGTGCTTCTGGCAAAAATTGCTTAGAGCCCGTTCCCACTTATCCGATTAGTCTTTTTGTCCTGAAACCGGACGCCGGCCGTGGGTCACATTATATCCGATCAGTCTGTTTTGCCGGAAGGTCGGTGGTTCGACTCGCCACCAGTTTACGTTTGTATTTCGTACGCGATAGACGGCGACGAGGATGTTCTTATATTGTGTTGGTATTTCAGACGAATGAGACGAAAAAGAAGTAGAAAACTCATTCACACTCATCCGATTCGGGAGTTTTGACTGATCGTCGCAGTGGCAAAACGTCCGTCAAATAACTCGGATCAGTCTTTTTTCCCGGATAAGTCATAATGTGAACAGCTCCATACAAATTGTACTGCCACTGGCACATCCGTCTATTTAGACTGACCGAGAAAAAAGACTGATCGGATAAGTGGGAACGGGCTCTTAGAGATTCATATCTAAAACGAATTATTTAAATTGTGCGTTAAGTGAAGAAGCCATAAATAATAAACAATTCATAATTGCCTCATTACGCTAATTATTCTTAACATATTATATTAATTACACATAAATATATAATTATATTAAATGAACAATTATTTTCACCATTTAGCACAAGGGTTTTACAAAACTAAAAAATACTACATTTTCATTTCATTAATACAATTTTCGACACCAATTTGATATATAACTTGGATTATTAAAAAAATACTGAACGTCGACTATTACTAGGATCAAGAAACTTGTTCGTCTTGTTCTAACGTCAAAGACTCTTACAACAATACTGTTTTAAGGGATGCGCCAAAATCCTCTGTAAAAATTACAAATAAATATAAATATACTAAGTTGTCATATACCGTTTAAGTGAAACTAGTCACTTTTTACACTTTTGCTATGATTTGGAGAACTTAAACACACTGGGTGTGCTCTTCTTCTGAGGTTTATTTTCCGCCACCTTTAAACAAAAAAGAGATTATTAATTTTTAAATAATTGAAAAAGTACTAACGCTAACCAATAAATAATGACCATAATTATATAGAAAATATGAAAAAAAGATGGGAAGAAAAGCAAAATGGTATGTGTGAGAAATTACAATATAGTACATATATTAGACAAGTATTAGGTATATGTCAGCGCAAGTGCGCGTGAGAAGTGTGTGTGTAACAATGCGTATTTGTGCGAGAGTATATGATGTTTGTGAGAAGATGCGTATGTGTGTGTGTGTATACTCACAGTCCTGTCGCCCAGCAGCAGGCGCGCCTTGTCCTCCTCCAGCGGCTCGGGCGCGGCGGGCGCGCGCCGGTGCAGCTGCAGCTTCTGTCTGATCGCTTGGGAGAGCAGCACCCTGTATACACATACTCATTAGGGGCCATCCAAAAAAATACGTCATACGATTTTATGATTTTTTCACCCACCCCCCTCCTTGTCACTACTAATCACATTTATCAGGACCCCACATATAGTTTTTTATCCTTTAAATGTTGTCATGGGACGTCACGAAGCTTAGGATGTCTTCCAACCGTTGTTACATACTGTCACATTTCATTGACCCCTACCCCCCCCTTAAAATGTGACGTAATTTATGGATGAACTAGAATCGACGACTCTGTACATTGAATACATTTATCAGAAATTGAAAGGGGCCTAAAAAGAAGGGTAACACAATATGCAAAATTATCTTTTAACATTGTTGTCTGTCTGTTTCTTTAATAGTTCCTACTGAACTGATTTCCATGCAATTTACACAAGTAGTTAAAGGAGCATGTGTAGCATCATAAAGGCTTTGTTTCATCGCAATATGGAATAAGAAAACTGAAAACCCATTTCCAATTGTAAGTTCTCCTCTTTGCTGCTTTCGTTCACATCTTTTTCTGCCTAGCTATTTACAGAAAATTAACGTATCATCCCAGCAGGAATCGAACCCGCGACCCATCGCAACTCTATCGCGCCAACGAGTCTGCCACCGAGAGCCGCCCTACCTCCTGGTGTCGTTCTTGGTGGCGAGCAGCAGGTCGAGCCAGGTCCAGGTCACGTTGTGGTACTCCAGCGTGGGCAGCACGAGCGGCAGGTCGCGCACGTCCTCCAGGTTCTTCTCCTTGCTGCCCTTGTACGACACGCGCACCGGCACCTCCGGGATCTTGATGTAGATGAACAGCTTGTTCTTCTCAGCACGCTCCTGGACATTTATTTTATTTATTAAGGGAAAATCTATATCTGATATTATTAAATACTTTGATAGAAACACAAAAAACAAGTAGTCAAAATGTGTGGCTTGGCCATTTCATAAGAGTTTATGCCAATAGATCCTTGAGTAACGAAACGGCCAAGCCACACATTTTGACTAAGGTGTAGGGTTTATAGAAAACTTGAGACTAGGATTCACGCAGAACACTATACGCTATGATGAGAGAGTGTTAGGTTAGAGCGTGTAGAGCTAGGAACCTTGTGCACCAATAAATTACATTGGTATAAATTATAATACTTTTTAATTTGTGTCCAATATCCCCTGTATTTCTATGTAGGTACGGATTATGAATTATTCCTCCACTTGCTTTACTGGAATAATCTCCAATAAACACACCATACTAGATAGAAGAATCTCCAAAGCTAGAAATGTATGCCTTGAAGTTAAATAAAGTGAAGTGAAATATCATTCGATTCATCGTTGTTGTAAAGTGACACTAGATAAGTAGCATTATGAAATAGAAATTAGAGAAATTTTATATGCGCGTAAAGAAGGGGGAAGAAGACGAAATCCGCTCTCCTTCGCACAGCGGACAAAATATTGTTGCACGAAAAAAAATTAAAGTATTTAAATTATACGTAAAATAATACGATTTTGTTAAATTCACAATTGTCTCTTTTTCTTTTAAATGCCCTTGAATTATTTAATGAGTCCGCTGGACACAACTGGTCAGTTACGCTAAAAAAGCATACTGGGCAGTTACGGGTTAAAAGTTAAAACATCTACATCCCACCCACCTTCATCTTCTCCACATCATCTTTGTCCTTCTTGTCCCGCTTCACGTAGAAGTTTGAGTTGGAGTCCTTGGCCTTCTTGCGCGACTTCTTGGAGACGAGCGTGGCGCTGTTCCGGCCCGAGCCCGCGGCTCCGCCCCCCGCGCCCGCACCCCCCGATCCCACTCCCCCACCCCCCTCACCCGCCTCCTCCTCGCCCTCCTCCATCGCGTCCGGATCGCGCTCCGGGAAGCAGAACTTGAGCATCGTGTTGAAGAATTTCTTTGTCATACCTACATGAATATAATAACGTTTGACGGGCTTGTTGGCGCGTTCGGTAGAACACCTGCCGTACGCATCGATGGGTCGCGGGTTCGAAATCCCACCGCGACGACATGATTATAATTTTCTGTAAGCATGTCTTCTTCACGTCTGGTAACTTCGGGCATTAAACGGGTGGGAGGAATATCGAAATTCCGACTCGATAAATCAAAATATATTTATAAACACAAAGCTTGTTTCATTTAAAAATGGCATGCAAAAGGATGAGTTCAGGTGTACTCAACAATAATTTCGCCTTAGCTTCCACATCTTCGGTAGTATAGTGGTCAGTATCCCCGCCTGTCACGCGGGAGACCGGGGTTCGATTCCCCGCCGGAGAGAACGAACTTTTTGTATTCAAATATTTTTTTAAGTAAAATGATCAGATTATTTTCTTACAGTATTTATGAATAAATCTTACCAATACGTATAGGCACAATATTAACTTCGAAGTGTTCCTTAACAGATATGCCACCAACCGGTGGACGATCTCGGCAGAACACACGTAGGGCCGCGCGGCGAGCAAGTGGAGCCCGTCCCGATGCCGCTTGAGGGACTAAAACCTAGTAATTATTTAATTCTTATTTTTAATTGCATAGTAATAATATATCAATTTACAATAAACATTACATTACATCATTCATATTTTGCGAGACGATCTGAAATGTATGACAAATATTTTTTTATTTATTTACTTGTAAAAAATATGGTACAAGATTGGTGAAATTAAAATACATGGTTGCGATCGCATTTTTCCAGTAGTAAGCATACAAATTTTTGAATATTGTACTTACAAATGGACACCAGCAATTTACGCTACGCTAACTCGAAAAAGTATATTTTACGTCACAGGATTTCAAAGATATATTGTGATTACTTTTTATATCTTAAATAATTTAAAAGTTATAAGTATATAAATTATAAGTATCATAATTTGTCTTTAAACTGCATTTGCCGTTAATATACTTTTTCAAGTTAGCGTAGTGTAAATTGCTGGTGTCGAAACCCCCGGTATCAGCAGTGTGCCTTAAAAATATTTTATATCATAAAAGCCATATTGCATAAGCCATTTTTCTAAAACATTGAGTGGCATTTTTCTAAAACATTGAGTGGCTTATGTCTTAAAACATTTAGGCAAGTGGTTAAAAACCTTAATTTGTAATTGATATTAGAAATACTGTTCATACGAATTCTGAAGAATGACAATAATGCCGTCATAAGGAAAAAACATAACTATATATTCAGAATTGGTAATAAATAATTTCCCAGTATTTTATATCCTCTGCTTTAAAGCAAGCTTTACATTTAAAATTGCATTTTTCCTTACATCTGCATCGGTAGAATTACTGTCGTCTGTGCAGTTAAACCTAATAAGTACTCGTAATTTCAGGAGTATATTCATGTCTTCGGTAGTATAGTGGTCAGTATCCCCGCCTGTCACGCGGGAGACCGGGGTTCGATTCCCCGCCGGAGAGAAAAACTTTTTAAATTTAATTTCAAAACTTATTTAAATCTTAAGTATCTTACATAAGATTATTATAGTTTGTTCATGTCTTATTGATACATTTTTATCTAATATTTTTGCTCAGAAGCAATTTCATTTGCATCCCATGTTTGTTTTTTTTATAATCACAACAAAATGGCTTGAGAAATCATTTAGAATTTTTAACTGATGTGCTGTTAAATGAAAAATTTATTCTTCACCTATAATTTGACGAAAAAAAAACAGTTTCAAATAAAAAATAGACTCCATAAACATTATTACTAAAAATCTTAGGTGTGACAAAATAAAATCCAATTATTCTCCAATCACAACTAAGAGAAGAATTCGCTGAGAACTCTGATGCTGTATCAAAAATCTAGACCGCGCAAGAGCAAATTTAAACACCTTTTAACAGATATAAAAAAGTAATTTAAAAGATTCTAGATAGGTTAGAATTTTTCTGTAAGTATCGTATATATATCGTATATTTCGTATCGAACGATAAGGAAATGAGCTCTTTGTGAAAGTACACAGTAGTTACCTCGGGGAAGGGCTCGTTAGGCAGCAGGTTGGTGACGCGCACGTAGCCCAGCTCCAACTGATGCTCCACCGAGTCGTCGGAGCGGGATGTTTTTGTATATCTGAAGCAAATAATGACTGTCCCAGATAACTTGTTTCCTCCTTTTAAATAAAATCACCTTTACCGGATTAAAACGAGATTTATTATTTATCCCGACGCTTCGAGATACGTGGTCACGGGCAGACTGCCTGTTTGCTGTAAAGCACTCGAAACGTGATTTTATTTAACAAAATGTGCAGAGCAGAAAGAATTCGAAGAAATTAAATAGACAATCCCGACAAATGATCTACTTAGTGTTGTGTTACATAAAATAAATAGTTATTACGAAAAACATGATGGATGGATCATAAAAACTTATAAACAAACTGCAGAGGCGACTAATATAATTTAATCAATTAATTAACTATTCAATTACCGATTGAAACAATAAAGGTACCAAATAATTACCCGACAGTGGACTAACGCTGGCTCAATCTCCACCACAGTTCATCTATGCTCACGACTCGGGCCGCTATCTGTAGGTCTATTACGAAGAACGAACGCAACGAACTTATCGAAACGAAGGAACAAATAACTTCGTATTTTAACTTACTAAGAAAACATTTTTAATTCTATTTATGATTATTCTTACAATCATAGTAATGTCAAACGAAAGACATATATGTCTTATTGCGAAAGACGTGTCGATCATCGGATTCATAATAGTAAAATGTACGATCCGTCAGCCGAAACTTCGTATTTTGTTTGGCGTCCTGTACAAATTTAAATTCGAAGTCAAGTAGCAGGAGAGAACGACTCACAGGAAGTTGGTGAGCAGCAGGTCCGCGATGCCGAGCTGGCCGTCCGCGTCCGTGAGCCGCCAGCGCGCCGACTTGAAGCAGATCTCGTTGTAGCGGTGCGGCGGCGCGTGCGGCGAGCGCGGCGCGGGCGCGCGCGTGGCCGAGCCCGCCTCGCGCCACGCGCGCACCATCGCGTCCAGCTCCTCGCCCAGCGACCACGCCGACTCTTTGCACTCGTTCACCTGAATATTGTGATCGGCGTTCCAAATTCAACTTTAACGGTCTTACTTATAAACGTAGTATAAGTTTATTTAGTTAAAATATGTTTTTATTCTTTTGTTCTGTAGTCTTTTTGTATTCAATAGAGCGGGACAAAACATATTTTAACTATATCAAGCTTATAATACTAAGTAAGACCATAAGAATACGTCCTATATCGCAACTTCGAAATCAAACCATAACTTTTTTATATAAGATATCGACAGACGAGCATGCGGTTCACTTGATGAAAGGTGATACCTCAGCCATAGAACATCAGTCGATGATGCGCTGTCGACCTATTTTTTACTTCGAGCATTCGGAAATCCAGACTGAAACCGAAACGCGCAATGTGTACACGGTTATTCCATCTATGAACGGTGGTTCGTTACCCGGTCGGAATTTAGATATTCCTTCCACCCGATCAATGCCCGAAGTCTGGTAAGACGTGAGGAAAACATGTAAATTATAAACATGTGGCCCCGGTGGGATTCGAACCCACGACCCATCGATGCACACGGCAGGTATTCTACCGAACGCGCCAACGAGCCCGTCACTAACGAAAACTTACAATTTTGAACTATCAAAGCCATCTTGTAAGATTACTGTTTGTCTTCAAAATGTAAAGATACAACTTCAAAAGGTCAACTTTATGCGCTAGATGGCGCAAGTGTCACTATGTCATTATTACGAACTCGTACACTTTACGAGAACTTCAATTTGGTTTTTAAGGTGTGATATGTTATCTTATTAAATGCTCCAAAAATATGATTAACCATTCACATCGTCAAATATGAAGGATCTAATCGTACATAATGAATATTATTTCCCAACCTACCTGATCGTCCAGACTCTTCAACTCTGCGAGGGCTGCAGGATCGTTCCCCGTGATGGACCTATTCTTCAAGTAGTACTCCTTTTCTAACCGTCGCAGTCGAGCCAACGTCTCCCTCACCTACACCATAATAACATAACTTCTAGGTGTTGTGGAAGCATATATCACAAAATCAATACCCTATGTACTATATATGAATAATATTGAGCGATGGATGCAACCTGGTTTCTGTATTTGAAGAACGAGTTACAAAAACATAGTTTCTATTTAATATTTTGTACTGTTTATACCTATCAAGTGAGGGATCCTAGAAAATAAATTCCCAGATGGAGAGAAATGAACAAGACATCTTATATAAATCATAAATATCTATTCTTATAGTGCCACGCTTGCTGAAAAACGTCGGGATAAATAAAATAAATAATAATTCGCGTTTTTTTCGGGTATAAAGTATTTTATTTAAATATGTGATTCTCGCGTTAATAAAAGACAATATAAGGGTAAAATTGATTTTCTCTCACAGACATAGACATGCTTAATTTGACATAAACACAATACTAATTATATAAAATACAATTTTGGACTTGACTAAACTGCAACACTGGTTGTCAGAAGGGGCCCTAACTATCTAATACTGTCCGTCCTCCTAATCGATTATAGTGTACGCGCAAGTGCTAGTCTCCTCCTGCGGTATGTGAGCGGCAGGGCGGGGGATATTTACACACGTCAAGCTGACTCAGTCGGCCGCCGACCACCGCGACGGTTACACGACTTATTTCTTCGCGTCAGTTTATTGCAAACACACATGAGTTAAATATTCTAAGATGGGACCGCCAATACCACGACAAGTGAAAAATGTTATTTAGAAAACGAAATTCGAGTCTGCAAACATCGGAAATTACAAAATTTTCATCTTCACGGAAACCTGAATACTTATTGAGAAATGTGTATTTGTTTTTAAAACTGTTTTGTATCATTAATAATAAAATTTAATTAACACTTTTAACTGTGTGTTTTGTTTAGTCCGGAAATCTATATACATATATAAAAGAGATTTCCACCTATATAGTCACTCATCACGATATCTCTGGAACCATAAGGCGTAGCGACTTGAAATATGGTAGGAATATTCCTTTCGCCGAGTAGAGGTCAGCTAAGAACGGATTTTACGAAATTCAACCCACAAGGGGGGTTGCGGGGGCAATTGCTAGTAGAAAATATAATTTTATAATTTACCCGTAACATTAATTAAGACAGTTTCTAACATAGTTATCCGGAGATTCATCTGTTCTCATGTATCTCGTGCGTGTCTTGACAATCCGCGCCCTCCCCCGTCTCACCGCTCACATACCTCAGGCTGAGACTAGCACTTCCGCGCGGACTATAGTATGTGTCTATGGGGTGCACCTGTGTCTGCAGCTTGTGTATGAGGTGTCGCGGGTCGGTGTCGCGGTGCAGCTGCAGCTGGAACCGCATGCGCGCGCGCCGCTCCAGCGCGCGGCGCCGCTCCGGCTCCACGTGCAGCACCACGTTGTTCACCACGTCCAGCAGCATGGCGTACTGCGCACCGAGTTATCACCGATTTCAATTAAGTATTGAAGTCAACAAAAGCAATAAAATTTCCATTTGGTGACCAGTTACAATTAAGTAGTCGCCAAACATGTAACGAAATTCCTTTTGGTCACCGATTTCAATCAAGTGATGGCACGCACCACACATTCAAGTAATAAAGTTTACATTAGGCCACCAAAGGCCTAATAAAGGGCTGTATCACGAACTTTAACAGAAGTATTCATGCCACTTTATGAGATAATGTGACAGTGCGATACATAAGAAAAATAAAACATAAATTTAAAACACAGCTTAAATAAACTAAAAAGAAAAGGACATACAAATAAATAAAATAAGTCCTTATTAAAAAAAAATAAACAAATGTCTTTACACACTTTACAGCTTTGTCAAGAAATCCTTCAATCGCCAACAGACAGCATTAAAGACCTCAGTTTGTAATATGTATCAGAAAAGTAAATAAGAATACTTCAGCTATACGTGCATCCCCTCGCACTATTCCAAACACGTATATTGACTGTATAATACACAGTATTTGGTTAGTGATAAACAGACTAAGATTTTGTATGAATGGATAGTCACCTGCAGCGAATTAGTGCACACATCGAGGTCATGGTGCATGAGGGTGAAGGAGTCGTAGGGCTCCGGGGCGGAGGCCCAGCCAGCGCCCGTGTTGGTACTGCTCTCGCTCTCTTGAGACACATAATAGAACTCGCAAGCGCAGCGAGACACTATTCGTTGCAGCTGGAAGTTCAACATTATATAAACCGAGTGGTCCTTCTAGCCGGATAGAGTAATGACCTGATGATGATCACTGCTTGCTTTTACTAGCAGTATTATTTAGACATTATTTTGAAAAGTCCCATGTTATGATGTGATGTCAATAGTTACGTTTTAAATACCCAGATATTTTAATAAAAGAATCGGGCGTCTTTTAAAATATAAAGAAATGGTTTGAAGAGTCAGGATATTTAGAGGCCATTGAAAAATAATTACTTGAGCCAAGCCGGTATCGGCGGATGGTCCGACGGTCCGGCCGATGACACCTCCAGCGGAGTGCCCGCTGCCCACGAGCCGCGGCACGTCGGGCAGAGTGCTGATTTCAGCACCTGACCATCTTTCCTCTATCTCTTCCACCGATACCCATTGAATGTTCTCTGCCATTTAAAATACGAAGTTTGTAAAAGTTCTTAACACGGGAAAATGTAGTGATTGGAAATGCAGAAATACATTCTACACGAATAATCTTATCTTACCAACTGTTTGACAAAAACAAGTTTATTTTAATATTGTCTTTTATTAACGCGAGCATCACACATTTAAATAAAATACTGTATACCGGATTAAAACGCGATTTATTATTTATATTGTTTAAATTATTTATCCCAACGTTTCGGATGCTTTTCAGCAACCTGTCTCCCCGCGACCACGCCGCACGCGCACGCGCTGACGCACCTCCGCGCGCGCCGCGCACAGGATCACGTAGCCGCGCGTCTCGCAGCCCTTCAGCACTCACCATCGAGCTGGTCGCGGTCGGCGGCGCTGACGGTCGCGTAGTACTGCATGGCGGACAGCGCGCCGCTCCAGGCGGTGGCGGCGGGCGCGCGCCGCACGCGCTGCCGCACCTCCGCGCGCGCCGCGCACAGGATCACGTAGCCGCGCGTCTCGCAGCCCTTCAGCACTCACCATCGAGCTGGTCGCGGTCGGCGGCGCTGACGGTCGCGTAGTACTGCATGGCGGACAGAGCGCCGCTCCAGGCGGTGGCGGCGGGCGCGCGCCGCACGCGCTGCCGCACCTCCGCGCGCGCCGCGCACAGGATCACGTAGCCGCGCGTCTCGCAGCCCTTCAGCACTCACCATCGAGCTGGTCGCGGTCGGCGGCGCTGACGGTCGCGTAGTACTGCATGGCGGACAGCGCGCCGCTCCAGGCGGTGGCGGCGGGCGCGCGCCGCACGCGCTGCCGCACCTCCGCGCGCGCCGCGCACAGGATCACGTAGCCGCGCGTCTCGCAGCCCTTCAGCACTCACCATCGAGCTGGTCGCGGTCGGCGGCGCTGACGGTCGCGTAGTACTGCATGGCGGACAGCGCGCCGCTCCAGGCGGTGGCGGCGGGCGCGCGCCGCACGCGCTGCCGCACCTCCGCGCGCGCCGCGCACAGGATCACGTAGCCGCGCGTCTCGCAGCCCTTCAGCACTCACCATCGAGCTGGTCGCGGTCGGCGGCGCTGACGGTCGCGTAGTACTGCATGGCGGACAGCGCGCCGCTCCAGGCGGTGGCGGCGGGCGCGCGCCGCACGCGCTGCCGCACCTCCGCGCGCGCCGCGCACAGGATCACGTAGCCGCGCGTCTCGCAGCCCTTCAGCACCACTTGCGAGTTCACCAGCTCGACTGAAATTACACATTGTTACATCAACATTAAAGCAGACGACATTCATGATTGTGGAGGACCCTCGACCAGACTAATCACTACTCGTTGGCGCGTTTGGTAGAACACTTATCTTACGCTCCGATGGGTCACGGGTCCCACCATTCATATATGGAAAAACCGTGCAGTGCGCGTTTCGGTATCAGTCTATGGATTTCAGAATGCACGAAGTAAGCAATAGGTTCACAGCCTCAGATGTTCTGTAGCTGGGGTATCACCAACCATCAAGTGAACCTCATGCTCGTCTGTCGATATCCAACATAAGAAGTCTTACGGTCTTACTTATAAACGTAGTATGAGCTTGATATAGTTAAAATATGTTTATTATTTCTTTTTCTGTAGTCTTTTTGTATTCAATAGAGTGGGACAAAACATATTTTAACTATATCAAGCTTATACTACGTTTATAAGTAAGACCGTAACGTTTATTCAGAACCCAAAAATCCACTCCTTTTGTATAGTGCAGTAGTGAACTCACTGAGGCACGCCGTGTGCGCAGTCTCGTCGTCCAGCACGTGCCGCAGATGCGGCGGGTGCGCGGGCGGCGCGTCCCCCTCCGCGCCCGCCAGCTCGTCGCTGAACACGACGGGCGCCTCGCCGCCCGCCTCGCCCGCCTCCGCCACCAGCGCCGCCAGCATGCCCTCTGCGCACGCGCCGCCCGCCCCGCCGCCCTGTATAGGAAGCACAAAGATGACAATGAGATCACGGTGTATAATTCTGAATAATCAATGACCGGTTTATAATTTTATGTGAATATGTTTTCCCCTAGTCTGGTAACTTCGAGCATTGATCGGGTGGGAGGAATATCGAAATTCCGACCGGGTAACGAACCACCGTTCATAGATGGAAAGATTGTGAAGTGCATATTGCTCGTTTCGGTTTCAGTCTATGGATTTCCGAATGCTCTGAGAAAAAAGTAGGTCGACAGCGTATCATTGACTGATGTTATGTGGCTGGGATATCACCTACCATCAAGTGAACCTCAACGTCGTCTGTCGATATCTAACATAAAATAATATAATATTTACAAAATAACTGGAAATTGACTAACATGCTATGTTTATAATAATTTCTAAACTGGAATAGTTTGTTTGTACAGATTATTAGCATATGATTTTCGCTATATGTATTATTATGATTACTATGTAATAGTCGCAATATTTTATGTATAAGTATGTATTAGTAAAGTAAAATAGTGTATATAGAAATTTAGTAGGTAAATGTTGATGTAACCTGCGTCGAAGCCGGCGGCGGAGATACAACGTCAGTGTCACGTTGATTTTTAGGTGAATTTGTAGGCTTTTCTTCTTCTTTCAAAGCCTTCGTGGACAGATTCTTTTTCAATTGCTGAAAATACAAATTTTGGTTACTAATATTCCTAGTATTTATTACTTTATTACTATTATATTATTAATTACTTATTACTAACTTATTTATTAGTTTGATCTGTAATCATGGTGAAAGATATATTTTTATAGGAATTGAATATTTTCTTCAATTTTTCTAACTATGAAGTAGTCTCTCGATATAGTGTCGTGTAGTGTTATTCAGGAGTCTGTGCCTTCCAAAGGTTCACAAAACTATTAGGTACAGTACTGAACTTTACCAAACTGCCGTCCACTTCATTTAATGATCGACAAAAAAACTGTCGTCAACACAAGTTTCTAGAACTAAAATTGGTACGAATGAAATCGTTTAAATTTTAGTTCCTTAAAGTGGGCCAAAGCGCCACCGCTAACCGGCTTTTAGACATTGGAGGCTGTTTATGGTCGATAAATGGCCCAGACTTTTCAGCGACTGACAACATTAATTGCCTATCTAGCCCCACAGACACATATCTACTTCCCTCAATTTATAAATGAAAAACTTATATAAAGCATTTCATTTGTATGTTAAGGTCACGTCGACGCAGCACTCACCTGCGTCTTGATGTAGGTGTCGATGAGCGCGAAGGCGAGGTCGCGGTTGAGCTTGGTCCAGGCGCCGCGCAGCCCGTGCACGGCCAGGCGGTGCGCGGGCGCCGCGCTGGCCGCCGCCCCGCCCGCGCCCCCGCCGCCCGCCCCGACCGCCCCGCCCGCCTCGCGCCCGTACGACACGCGCCGCACCGACAGGCAGTAGCACTTCTCCATCGCCGGCGGGCACAGCATGCCCGATCCCTGCTGGCAAACCCGACTTTATCCTTCCGAATTTTCTCTCTCTGAATACTCTCCCCGTGCAAGTTTATCAAACAGAAAATGGGCAATTGCGTTGCCCGTGGAACTGGTACATGTACTTGTTTCCCTCCCACAGATTAAAAACGTAATATGGCAAGTAAAAAAACCAAATTCTTACATACATAATATTATTTTCTCTCTTTATATATCCTTACTAGAAATTATAATAATTTTAATTAAAATATTATGAAATTGCGAATGAAGGTTAGAAAAGAAGACTCAGCGATCCAACATATAGAAGGCAATTCAGTACATTTCTGTTCACGGACTAACTGAAAAGTTAGGCAACTCTCTCATTTCTATTCTTACTAGGAATTATAATAATTTTAATTAAAATCTTAAAAAATTGGTAATGAAGGTTAGAAAAGAAGACTCAAGCGATCCAACATATAGAAGGCAATTCAGTACATTATTGTTCACGCGGGAACTGAAAATAATAAAATACCTCATCTCCATCTTTCTCTTCGTGCGGCTGCTGCGCGGGCGTTTTGAGCCATATCTCGACGTCGTTAAGGTCGCAATTCATGTAGAGCGTGGCCCAGACGGCGCGCGCGCGGCGGATGAGCGCGTCCGAGCCGGGCACGAGCGCGAGGCGGTGCCGCGAGCCGCACGTCACGCGCACGCCCAGCATCTCGATGCCGCGCTGCATTGACGACGACGACCAGTAGAACACCTGGAGCGAACCTCCTTCACGATATGGTTAACCGCCATAGCCACTATTACATTTCATCTTTGTACATTAAATATCGGTCAATATGTTAAGACACTAATATTTGTCTTTTATTAACGCGAGTATTACACACTAAATAAAATACTTGATAACCGATTAAAACGCGATTTATTATTTATATCATTTTTGCCGACGTTTCGGATGCTTTTCAGCAGAGATGCTTTTCATGTCTGCCGTGACCACGGTTGCTGAAAAGCATCCGAAACGTCGGCATAAGTAATATTATAAATAAAAAATCGCGTTTTAATCCATTATAAAGTATTTTATTTAAATGTTAAGAAACTGCCATGTAAAGCGGCATTTATGATATTATGGAACCCAGTCATAATTTACGACCAGTTCAATACTTAATTATATGAAATTACTCTTCGAAGAGAATCATATGCCAATGTCTTTCATCAAGTAAATCGTTAGTTGTTGTTGTTGTTCGCAAAAAGAAATAAAACTGATTTTTATGTATCGTAACGAAAAACCTTTTTTTATTACACCTAGGTGTGAGGTAATGAAATGTTATGTATAACCTGTAAATTGTGTAGGGTGAGAGAGACAGCAACGTTCCTGTAGTGCCGCGACAGCTGCGGCTTCCGCGGCTTGAGGTTCCCGAACACGCGCCCGCGCCGCGTGGGCCGCGTCGTGCCCGACAGGATTAGTTTTAGACTCTCGAACCATCTGGAAGCCATGAGAACTGTCATCAGTCCGCCTAGCAAGCCCATCAAGAGATATCTCTCGATATATCTCGACATCGACAACTTTGCAAGACAAGATATCCCGATCGATAAATAACTACACTATCTAAGAGAATTCGAGTTATTTTTTTATTGAATAATCAAAAGTATATAAACGTCATTTGAGATAACTTCTAAGGAAATAAAAAGTTTAGAGGTTTTATTAGCCATTATTACATATGTTATGTATCTATAATATATATTATCAATGCACACCTTAAAGTACTGCCATATAACAGCAGAACTGGTCCGTCATCTTCCAGAGGTTTTGTGTCCATACTCAAGTGTAAATCCAAACCTTGCGATCGAAATGCTCTGTAGGAATCATGTTCCTGGAAGAAACCAATGCTGCTGTTGTACAAATACTATTTTTTCCAAATTTTAAGACTTCATTAACATTTGATAGATATTGTCAATACATTAATATTCCACGATTAAAAACTGTCATGCAATTATTGAAAATCAATTCTTAATTGCTACCGATCCACCCCGGCCTCGAACGGGTAGTAGAGCATAGTATGCCTACATGTTTTGTATGTCGTAGGATCACATTCGCGCCCATTAATTTTGCAATAACTCTCTAAGATATTCACTTATGATGTACAAGATTATAATAATTTGCATAAAATATTTAAGGTAACTATCGTATTTAAGTTAATAAGGATTAATACTGTATCCGTATAAATAGCTAACCAATAACCGCATTGTACGTGACTACGGTACGGTCAATTTTCGATTTTACTGTTTTATTATATGTATGAGTGCCGCTCCCCGCTCCCGCTCCCGCTCCCCGCTCACCTGGTTGCTGGAGTACTCGGGCAGGCGCGTGGGCGCGCAGGGCGCCACGGCGTGGTGGTCGCGGGGGTCGCCCACGCACTGCCACCCCAGCTTGATGCTGAGCCGCAGCGCGGGCACGCGCAGCACGCGGCAGTCGTCGTACTTGCTGGCCGTGCGCACGAACACCTTCAGCTCGCCGAGGAAGCCCAGCTTGCCTGTAACGTCTGAGCTTTCAGGCTGGGTAGGGTACCTGAGATAACTTGCCGCTAGTCGAGTCTCCAGGACATATGAGTTACCCGTATAGCCAACACAGTGAATTCCCAAATCCGCTAGTGGGGCATGGGGCAAACACATTTATTTTTACACTGATCTTATTGATAGCAAGTATGTGATCAGTTTTCTATGTCCTGCCCAATTGAAACATATATTTTTTAAATCCCCTGGGATTCCGCAAGATTCGGTCGTGGAACCCAATGCAACATGATTATCCTCTCTGATTCTCCTCCCCCTCAAAAAAAATCTATTGTTACATAACCAAGTTACCATTGGTCCAGTCGAGCACCAGGTCGGTCCAGGTGACCTCCATCTCCTCGGTGGTGTTGTAGGGGTCCAGCGACACGTGCAGCAGGCACGTGAACTTGGCGCAGTTGAGCGTGAGCCGCCCGTGGAACAGCAGGCGCACCTTGTCCCACCAGGTCAGCGGCGCGGAGGGGTCCAGCGACGGACGAGATACTTGGTCGAACGCTACAAAATGGAGATAGTTTATCAGAAATGTTCCAATACTAAAGTTCATGGGGGGGTTGGACCAACCCAACCCTTTTTTCTTAACTCCATCCAAATGTAATTGATTATACAGGGTGATTTTTTCAAATGGGCGTGCATGACCAAACCATTAAGAAGATAAGCGAAAAGTACTCTATTATGATGAAAAATAAAACAGTATTATTTTTATTCATCATTATCATCAGTTTCATTTTGCATCATAATCGGCCTTGAGACTCCTTTGAGTACTTAGTTTCGGATTTAGCCATTCTCACCCACACACCAAAATTACACCTAGAGTTACCCACCGAGGTTGCAGTGCGCTATGACGGGCTCCCAGCAGGGCCCGAACGCGTAGCTGTACTCCGTCATCTCGCAGCACAGGTCGTAGTACCACTTGAGCGGCATCATGCTGCGCTCCAGCTCGAACGGCCCCCACGGCGCGCCTTGCTCTATCACCACCGTGCGGACCGCTGGGAGGAACACCACGTATATCAGTGTTTATGTGAATTCTTTTTTAAATATCAATACCGAATATCTTTTCAAGGAAAAATGCACTGTTTTGTCTTAAAATACTCTACGGCTGAGAGGCATGTGCTCTGCTTCTAGCACCGAAGATTCCCGGGCAAGATTTCATAGCCCAAGACTGATCCTACAAAAAATAAGGTCAAGACACAAATCATAATCGCTTTCATCGACACGGAATTGTGTCTACCTTATACGCCACTAGGGAACTGGCTATTCAACTTTTTTCTTAAAATCTTCATCTAATAAATGCAATCTAAAAGTAACATCAACTGCTATATTTCTAACCACCTTAAATAAAAGCTATTTTTATTTTTATTTAATATTTTGGCAAGATCAGGCCTACCTCTTGGCGGAGCAGCCTCCTCAGCAGCCAGCATGGTGCCCCAGAAGCGCACCTCGCTCATGCTGAGCAGCGGCTGCGGGAAGTCGCGCAGGCGCAGCTGCCACAGCGCCACCGACACGTTGATCATGCGGCACCACAGCGTGCTGAACTCTATGCCCTCCTCCGGCCAAGGGCTAGGGACAAATTATCTTTATTAGTATTTCACAAAATACGTGTTCACAGAGTTTACAAACACTAACGCTGTCATCAGACCACATCGTATGGAATAGCAATGATAGAGATTTGTTATGACGTATTGCACCATTAAGGACCATTTACATGATGCCTTTTACTTGTACATCAAGAGTAATAATTAAATGCAATTAATGACCAAGAAAGAAGTCCAAGAATTGTAAGCAACTGTTTACACGCGGATATTATTTGCTGTTTACATTTCGTTTTTTGTGTTGTTTAGACCATGTAAGTCATTTATTGCTTCAATTCAATTGTATGTAACAGACGCAAAACTTGCATCGTGTAAACGGGCCTTTATCGATGACGTCACGAACACGCTGCACTACCGTCGAGATCCGCGAATTAATTTTAGAGGTTAATAGCGCGGAATGACTTCCCGAACGCGTCTTGCCGGCCTAGCATGACAACTGCGACACAATTTTTTCGACCAACTCGTGTTTTAATCGATTATCGCTCTATTTCTTTCGGGTCTAACATGACAATTACACTTAAAACTCGACTTTTAATATCAAACATTTTCTATCAAACTGGCCGATGTCGCGATATAATATATCTCCATATCCTACATCTTAGTTTGTCTTCTCTCGTCCGCGACATATCTCGTGGCGGTCGAGACGTCCCGGCTCACCTGTCCGCATCGATGTCCCGCAGACGGCGCACGGCGTGCGGCGCGCCGTGCAGCGCGGGGTCGGCCAGCGCCAGCAGCCGCAGCCGCGCCAGGCAGCAGGCCACGAGCCGGCGGCGCGGCGGCGGCGCGGCCCGGCAGCGCTGCACGTAGATCTGCGCGTCCTTCTGCCGCAGCGCCGCGTACAGCTCACCTGTCCGCGTCGATCTCCCGCAGCCGGCGCGCGGCGTGCGGCGCGCCGTGCAGCGCGGGGTCGGCCAGCGCCAGCAGCCGCAGCCGCGCCAGGCAGCAGGCCACGAGCCGGCGGCGCGGCGGCGGCGCGGCCCGGCAGCGCTGCACGTAGATCTGCGCGTCCTTCTGCCGCAGCGCCGCGTACAGCTCCTCCACCTTGCCGGCCGGCAGGAACAGGTGCGGCTTGCACAGCTGCTGCACCTGCGGCCGCGTATCGCTTAATAGTCGGGCTGAGGAAAGTTGAGACTAGTTTGCCGCGCTCTTCCAGTTTCAAGTCCCGTAAGGCAGACTCTTATATTATGCCGGTACTATAATATTATAAGCCGGGATGTTTTGTTCCCGGTTGTAAAAAAAAATTAACCAATAATAAAAAGAAATTATAAAAAAAGTCTATGTCTTGTTTAAGTACCTACTTATTAAATAAATGGAATTCACTTTCTTCACAACAGTATGAAACAATAATTTTTATTTCTAATGGTTACGAATATAGAAAGAAAGCATATTTATCGCTGCTTACAAAAATATTTGGATAGTAAAATCCGATAAGCTAATATAAGATCTCATTGGAATTGTAGAAATTAACTAAACTACGTCCAACTAATTACTAGACAATCACAAACATTGTCAAACGGCACATACTTTAGCATCCAACATAGTTCTCCGCTTCTGACTCTCCTTATATTCGTCTTCTAGCAACTCGTAATTATCCCGTAGTTTTACCTCAAATGGATCATCGCTCATTTCAATCAATATCTCTTCAATCTGAAAAAATAATGATTAATATTTCAATATCGCCATATCATTATAACGTTTCTGCTTTAATTGTTCGATTGAAATATTCATTTTTACGTAATTCTTATCTCAAATTTTTAACTATTTTCGATTCAATTGTCATATTTCTAAGCTTTCAAATCTTGTTTTATCTCATAATATGAAAGATACAATATTAGTTTACCTTTATATGAAGATCGCTGGGCAACGGACTGTCCACGGTGAATGGTTTCTTCTTGATGCCGTGCACGTGTTTGAGCCATTTGAACAGCGACACAAAGTCACCCTGCACGGCTTCCGCGAACCGGTGCTTGTATGGGAATATCACGCGAATAGACTCTATGTTCACTGACCTGAAATTAACATAGAAATTTTTAGGACATTTAAGTCTCTTTCATATCAAATTTAGTAAGTCAACTTAATCAGCATGTTAGATTCTATAAATTGAATGAAATACTTTATAAAATAAGAGGGCATTGTTAGAAAATTACAGTAAATATCAACTCCATAAGAATAGATAGCGTTAATATGGCAACTTTGTGATATTTCAAATCAGACAACTGCCACCTCTCAGTCTGCCCGTGATCACGGTTGCTGAAAAGCATTCGAAACGTCAGGATAAATAATAAATCGCGTTTTAATCCGGTATAATGTAAATTAATTATTAACAATAATATAATTAGTGACGAAGACGGGATAAAACAAATAGGCAAAAACCAATTCATCATCATTTTATAAACATCCCAAAGGTATTGCAATTTAACAGATTTATAATAGTATCGAATTCTCACCAAACTTTATTCCAGGATAGCGTGAAACAGTCATTGGCTTTCCTCTCGACCCTGATATCCGGGTCGTCGGACACGCGCTCCATGGAGTACCCCTCCACGGTAACTATCTCATCCCCGTTCAAAACCATCTTCAATTGACTCCAAACTATCGACAGACCTATTTCATGGTCATAGGCTATCGTCATGTCATCTAAAAATTATTCTCCAAGTAACAACACACTTCCTTATTTTTTGTATTATCGTAAACATTATGATGGACTATAAAAGTATGAAAATATGATCCTACCTGTTGCAAACACCATACTATTATCTTTTGATAACGCAAGTCCTAAATGAGTATCAGTCTTGAAAGAAACTCTCCAATCCTTCGCCAATTCCTGACTTCTTGAGGACACATCACCATTCCTTTCTCTTTTCTCTTTCAGTTCAGATCTGAAGCCCCTAAAAGCTCTTATAAACGCCAATATTTTCAAATGCAGATTGGGACTCCATTCAAAATCAACGTTTTCTAAAAATTGAAAGTCTAACAGCACAGAATTTCGTTCTAACGACGGCACGCGCTCGATCCTAGCTAGCTTTACGTGGAAGAAAGATGACGGCATCTCATCCGACCGATGACATTGCACATTTCCTAAAAGTTAACAAAACACCATTAATACCATATACAATTAAAGCGAATAATAAAATTTATTGGAAAACACTCAAAAGGTTTTACAAAAATATGCACAGGGATGTTAATGTAATTCTGTCTTCAAAGCCCATTTACGAGTCAAATCAGATTTCAATGTATACTAAGCAATGTTTTGAATAGTATCTTACCCTGAAAAGGAACAATTTCAACCATCTTCAGCCCAGAAACCACAGCACCTGATTTAACTTTGGTTTTCTCTAAGGTAACGGCATCTATCCTGGTCATGAGGCAGACCGTGTCGCTAACTATAAGGAACAGGTTAATGTGCGACAGAGCCACGTTCATGGTGACATCGTGGGCCGGCTCGGCGGAGTGCGGGCCTCGGGCCACACACGTCACGGGGCCTCTGTATTCGTTGATACAATCCACCAGGGTCAATACAGATTGTGCGAGCGCGGGGCCCCACTCTAGACGGAGACAATCCATCATTGCTTCCACCTGCAAATAATTACCTTGTTGTGTCTATTGCATTTAAGTTCCTAATACGTATGAGATTTAAACACGTGACGTCTAATGATGTCTCTGTAAGGGACAAACTTATTTTTAACCTGTCAAGAGATATCATTATCCATAGTCAAATTTTGAAGTACAAATCTAGTTTTGAGTTTTTCAACGTTTTTTCATACAACACAAGGTAACATAGGTTATTTGATACACTAAATACTAAATAAAATACTGTATACCGGATTAAAACGCGATTTATTATTTAAATTATTTATCCCGACGTTTCGGATGCATTTCAAACCGACTTAAGGAACACATTGCGGATATCAAAAACAGACGTCACTCTAAATCAGCAGTATGTGAACACACTCTGGATAAACCAAACCACTACATACGTTTCGACCAACCAAAAATCCTTGCAAAAGAAAGTAGATTCTTTCCCAGACTAGTACGTGAGGCTATTGAAATTAAAAAACATCCTAACTTCAATAGAGAAGATGGTTTGAGACTTTCCAACACCTGGGATCCAGTAATTAAAAATCTAAAGCCCCAAATCCAACATACTAAAAAACAAGAGGACACCGTTAGTCAATATTGTCATAATATAGAAAATTACAGTAAATATCAACTCCGTAGGAATAGATGGCGTTAATATGTAATAATTGTGAAACAAAACTTGGCGATTAAAAAGAGTGGCGGCGAGTTTCTTGCCAGTTCTTCTCGTCCGCTCTACGCCCTTGATTTGTGAACTGGTAGTAAATGTAAAATTAGAAGCATTTAATATTAGTAATTTAATATGTATTATTTTTTTTTAATGACGTTCATAGATGTACATTGTATTACCTAAATTAATAGATTATTTTTAATTTAATTGAATTAAATATGGCAACTTTGTGACATTTCAAATATAAGACAACTGTCATCTTTCAGTCTCCCGCGACCACGGTTGCTGAAAAGCATCCGAAACGTCGGGATAAATAATTTAAATAATAAATCGCGTTTTAATCCGGTATACAGTATTTTATTTAAATGTGTGATACTCGCGTTAATAAAAGACAATATTACACTAAATACTAGTTTTTAAATTGCAGTATGTAATGTATTTTACTATCGCAACTATCACACATTCAAATAAATTATCCGTTATTTATTAATGAAATTTCTAGTCTTTCCATGTCCAGCAAGCGTTCTATAAAGCACCCATATCGTCAAGATTAAAAAAAGTTTTTTCTTTACGTCGCACCTTTTTTTTTACATTAGAGGAGGCAAACTGGGAGGCGGCTCACCTGATGGTAAGTGACGCCGCACCTGGACATCTGCAACACCAGGGGTCTTGAGGCCGGCAACGGCCTTTAAAACCTACCCTAGTGAATTATTTTTATATCTCCGTCTATAGCTACTCAATGAACAGAGACAGAACGAAGTCATATTTCCCTAGCGGCGGCTCACCTTCGAGTGTCGCGGGCCGTGCGAGGCCCACTTGACGAGCGCGACGGCCAGCAGCGCGGCGCCCCAGCGGTGCGCGCGGCGCGCCGGCGCCCCCCCGCCCCGCGCCGCGCCCGCCCATCCGCCGTCCACCAGCAGCTCCGCGCTCCACTGGCGGCCGGTCGACTTGTATGTCTCTTCTGCAATGTTAGATATCGACAGGCGAGCATTTTTTTTTAACTGTTATGAGCAAGCGTTTGGCCGCTGTTTCACCTGATGGAGAGTGATAACGCGGCCTTAGATTGAACATGCTTGCTCATTAAAAAACTATGCACACAGCGACCCAGATTTATAACTCGGCGGGAAAATGGACGCTGGAAGGGCGTTCCATTCCTTACAGGTCCTTATAATAAAGGACGATGCGAATCGTTTTGTACGGTTTTGAGGGATGTCGATTACGTAAGGATGGGGGCCTAACCGGCGTCTGGTCGTTCGTTTGTAAAACGGTGACGCCGGTATAAGTTGGTGCAGTTCTTCGGAGCACTCCCCGAAATACAATATGTAAAGAACCGTCGATGGTCTAAGCTCTGTAACTTTGTAGAAACGAGTGTGCATGAGCTTCCCTTGATGGTATAGCTACAGGACATCAGTCAATGATGCGCTTTCGGCTGCCGAAACGCACAATGCACTTCACGATTTTTCCATCTTTTTTTTTGGCAGGCGGCTCACGTGATGGTAAGTGATCACCGCCGCCTATAGACATCCGCAACACCAGAGGGCTTGCAGGTGCGTTGCTGGAAAGGCCATCTACGAACGGTGGTACGATACCCGGTCGAAATTTCGATATTCCATTCACCCATTTAATGCCCGAAGTGACCAGACGTGAGGAATATCAAATCAAATTATCGTTTATTCATTTAGGTACACTTATGAACTTTAGATTATATAGAAAATTATAAGCATGTCGTCCCGAAGAAGATGCCTATTTTTTACTTTGAACAATCGGATTTCTATAGATGAATGAAATGAATGAAGAATGTTAAGTTTTTACCTACCTATCTTTGATTTCGACCTTTGAAGTTTTGTGCATGCACTATGGTTATAATATCTCCGAACCTTCTAGAAAGATTTAAATGTTTAATTGCAGTATGTTTATTTTATAATATCAATATCAACCCCTGGGGATCGGAAACCATTTTAGATATAAACGGGCTGTAGTAATACGAATAATTGAGATTTAACAAACCTGTGGTGTCAAGCAGCTGATCGAACTTGACCTTAAGCCCGCTGCAGCCCGCCCCGAGCGCGGCGCCGCCCCCCGCGCGCACCAGCACGCCGCGCAGCTCCGCGCAGCCCTGCAGAGCGCAGCTGCGCGACATCCGCGCCCACCACGCTTCTGCGCTCCAAGCTTTATCACACCAATTATTTATTTAACACGTGCTCCGACAAGACAGGCTCGTTGGCGCGTTCGGTAGAACACCTGCCGTGCGCATCGATGGGTTCGAATCCCACCGGGAGAACATGCTTATAATTTTTTGTAAGCATGTTTTCCCCACGTCTGGTTACTTCGGGCCTTGATCGGGTGGGAGGAATATCTAAATTCCGACCGGGTAACGAACCACCGTTCATAGATGGAAAAACCTTGAAGTGTATTGCGCGTTTCGGTTTCAGTCTATGGATTTCCGAATGCTCAAAGTAAAAATTAGGTCGACAGCGCATCATTGACTGATGTTCTGTGGCTGAGGTATCACCTACCATCAAGTGAACCTCATGCTCGTCTGTCGATATCTGACATAAAAAAAACAAGACACAAAAACGATTGTAAGTATTACAATAATGTTAGGAATCACACACAGTTATTATTATTTTATTATGCACAAAATTCCTGAGATTATTATGTATAAAGGATGTTTATAACTTTTAAATAAAATACTGTATACCGGATTAAAACGCGATTTATTGTTTAAATTATTTATCCCGACGTTTCGGATGCTTTTCAGCAACCGTGGTCGCGGGAGACTGAAAGATGACAGTTGTCTTATATTTGAAATGTCACAAAGTTGCCATATTTAATTCAATTAAATTAAAAAATAATCTATTAATTTAGGTAACACAATGTACATCTATGAACGTCAATAAAAAATAATACATATTAAATTACTAATATTACTAATATTAAATGCTTCTAATTTTACATTTACTACCAGTTCACAAATCAAGGGCGTAGAGATCACAAATCAACGGGGAACTGCAGCATGTTAAGCAAGTACTCCGTGACAACAAGCTGCGGGTGCCTCCACAGCATCACAGAAACAGGAATAAACCACAAACAGTACAACGTCAACCAGCCTACCTGCCTTATGTGAAGGGTGTTACAGACAGGATTGGAAGAATCTTAAAACGAGCTTCTATTAATACAGTTTTCAAGCCACACAAGAAGATTCAACAGTTCTTGAGACCAATAAAAAGTAATATTCCTTTGCAAGATTCAGGTGTATATAAACTGGATTGTGACTGTGGTTTATCCTACATTGGGCAAACTAAACGTAGCATTTCAAACCGACTTAAGGAACACATTGCGGATATCAAAAACAGACGTCACTCTAAATCAGCAGTATGTGAACACACTCTGGATAAACCAAACCATTACATACGTTTCGACCAACCAAAAATCCTTGCTAAAGAAAGTAGATTCTTTCCCAGACTAGTACGTGAGGCTATTGAAATTAAAAAACATCCTAACTTCAATAGAGAAGATGGTTTGAGACTTTCCAACACCTGGGATCCAGTTATTAAAAATCTAAAGCCCCAAATCAAACATACTAAAAAACAAGAGGACACCGTTAGTCAATATTGTCATAATATAGAAAATTACAGTAAATATCAACTCCGTAGGAATAGATGGCGTTAACATGTAATAATTGTAAAACAAAAACTTGGCGATTAAAAAGAGTGGCGGCGAGTTTCTTGCCAGTTCTTCTCGTCCGCTCTACGCCCTTGATTTGTGAACTGGTAGTAAATGTAAAATTAGAAGCATTTAATATTAGTAATATTAGTAATTTAATATGTATTATTTTTTATTGACGTTCATAGATGTACATTGTGTTACCTAAATTAATAGATTATTTTTTAATTTAATTGAATTAAATATGGCAACTTTGTGACATTTCAAATATAAGACAACTGTCATCTTTCAGTCTCCCGCGACCACGGTTGCTGAAAAGCATCCGAAACGTCGGGATAAATAATTTAAACAATAAATCGCGTTTTAATCCGGTATACAGTATTTTATTTAAATGTGTGATACTCGCGTTAATAAAAGACAATATTATGTTTATAACTTAGTTCATCGTTCATTTTTGTATCAATTTCATAAACAACTTACACATTAAATAGCAAAGTCTATTAAACTACGTAAAAACATATAATTTTAGATATAATATATCAACATGGTGAATGTACATTGTACAGCATGAACTATGTACGTATATGTATGTCAATCCATTATTAAAATATTTTATAACTGTAATTTTAAAGAAGTTTTAATTTTTTTGGCTCACAACTTGAGGTTCAAATTTTACATATTATTATGGACATAATAAAATAAATTCGTATGTAATATGCGCAGTGTTACCCCTCATATCAGTGGGCACTGTTCTCTATTTGAATATATATATTTTTATATAAGTACAATAAAAAAAGTTAAAGTACAAAAAAAAACTGCATATCAGTAAAAAGAGTTCCAAAAATAAACACTATTAACTACCAAAGCTAATAAATAGTCAAAACAAATGCAATTGACTACTTACACTTATGAGCCGTCTGCGAGAGCTGCATGGCTCGCGCTTGTCTAACACGCTGCAGAATGTTGGAGTACCAGAGGTACACGTTTCTGTGGTCATACGTGACATTCAGCGTGCTTATTATTAGGTACAGGTTCAATACACCTTTTTCTAGCTGAAATACAAAAAAAATCCATGTACATATGCAAAATCTCAGGGCTTGCAAGAATAATAAAGGTTCTTCAATAGTATCGCTTCGGAAGTACCACTTCTGCTAACTGATAACAAACCGAACTCGCGTGAAGGCAAGGAGTTCCAAAGGAATATTAAGATATCCGATGTTGAGAGTAGACAACGCAATTCCTCAGGAGACTCATGATACAACATATGTAATGATAAGTAATTATATTAAATTTCGACACAGTTCGAGCTGCAATGCCGAATGGAAGTAATTTATACTCTGGTGCTAAGAGATGAGAGTCGTATTTTATTTCGCGCGTTATTGAGTTATGCGTAATGTACCGGCATAGAGAACTGTATCGCCTCACTGCACACCCAACTTTACCTTTCTTTCCAAGCGACCCTTTCAACATCATAAATACCCCTCCCACCAAATTGATGTACAATTAATTGCTTCATGTACAGTTAATAATAAAATAAATAATAATAAGAATGTAAGTCCTATTTTTATATGTAAATAGATAAGCGACTATTTAAACACCTCCGTCATTTGCTAGTTAGAGATGTCTAGCTGAGGCATTTCTAAATCGTAAACATTATATGCCTTCATCAGGCCTACCCCCACCAGTTTCACACCGATGACCATCAAGAAATATCTCGCGGACGAGTGAAGACAAACTAAGATATAAGACATCTTGATATTTTATATATCAACATTGACAACTTTAATTGACAAGATATCTCGATCGACAAATATCTCTACTTTTGACATTACAAGTCTAGTTTTAAGTGTGTTAGGTTAGACCCGGAAGTCATAAAGAGATAATCGATTAAAACATGAGAAAACGGTCGATTTTTTTGTGGTTGTCATGTTATGCCGGCTGAGCGCAGTTACCTTCGCGTCCAGCTTGAGCTTGTCGAGGTAGAGCAGCGGCTCCGCCCGCTCGCCCCGCTCCCCCCGCGGCTCCCCCCGCTCGCCCCTCTCCCCCCGCAGCTCGCCCCGCTCCCCCCGCTCGCCCCGCAGCTGCGCGCCGTCCGCCTGCAGCGCTACGTACACCTGCGGCAGGCGCGCCTCCGCGCCCATCGCTACGGACGCGGCGCTGAACCGCGAATTCACCTAATTACGACATTATTTATTTATTAACAACTAGCAGCACGCCCCGGCTTCACACGGGCTTCCAATATTTATTAAGTTTATTCGTTACAAAAATACAATTCTTTCCTCTTCATTATATTAATATGGATTACATACTATTATAAAGAGGACAACTGGAAGGAAATAATGCAAGAACCCAGTGGAAGTCACGTGTCGGAGGCTAAGACTCATTTTGTATCACTAATCCAGCAGATTAGTATTTATTACAAAATCCCAAAGCCTAACAAACACATTTAACCCAACATTGTATTTTGTATATAATTTAGATAGTCCCTTCTATGGAAATGGATGAATTTTCATACACACCTGGAAACTCTGCAGTGCTACCTCAAAGTTTGTCTTGGTGATATTATCAACGCAGCTAATAGTAATTGGACTTATTTTAAGGCTGAAAATCTGAAAAATAAGAAAGTATGTTCTCATTACAACTATTTTCGAAGAACAGTATCAATTACTATATAAATTCTTAAAAGTATTATTACATTATTAATACCTCTAAGTGAAATTTTAACAGATTTATTCATAAACGTATTATAAGCGTAATATAGTTAAAATATGTTTTGTTTCTTTCGTTCTGTAGTCTTTTTATATTCTATAGAGCGAGACAAAACATATTTTAACTATATCAAGGTTATAATACGTTTATGAATAAGGCCGAAAGTATATAAATAGCAAACCTTTGGAATGACAGGAGACACTCTTGGGATAAGGGTGGCGAAATGGTCTTCACTTGTACTTGCTATGGCTACAGTTTTCAATCTTTTATTATTTTGCAAGAATGGATATAGATCATCTTGTATCACCACTGTCGGATTACTAACTACTGTATGTATTTTCTGGAATAATAATAAAAATATGAGATTAAGCAAAAATTTAATTTGGTAAATCATCTGTGGTAATAATCTACAAATTAAACATCATGCAACAGCAATATTTTAAATAGTATAATTAATAAGAAATTCTGATAATATTAATAAAATTTTAACACATCAAAGATTGTTTTAACGACAGCCTTTCAACAAATCTCATTTTTAACAAAATTATACTACAAAAGATATAAAAATATTGTTGATAAAATTGTTTTCAAACTATCTTATCCCGTAAAAACTTAATCAACTTACCTCAACATTTACAGGTCCATCGGCCTTCACTGTTCCCTCAATAAGTATACTACATGAAACATCTACTAAGGCAACCTTTCCAGAGTTGACTTTCCCCTGAGCATCAACAATATTAGCAGAAAACACCAGAGCTCTTGCAGGACCTCCTGCTGCCCCATCTGCGTGAACTTCTGATGCTGTAGCGTGGAGGAACCATTTGTTGGTGTCATTATGTATGGTAATGGATGCATCAAATATATGCACACCCATGAACTGTAACAGTAATGAAGCTAATTTAATGGTAGATTTTAGGAAACCTATAACAGATATTGTGTATTAAGAATGTACTGTTCTGTACTAGAGAACGCACCTTCAAATTACCCTATTGATGGGCTATTTGGAAAATATGGTCAAAGTAGTATTGCATCAAATATTTCTACAATGCATATTATAATATTGTAATTGGAAAAAATACAATACCTGAGCAAATATTATTAAGCTAGGCGGAAGCTTTTTATCTCTAAAATCTAGCAGCTTCTGCTTAAAAGCACTCATTTGTCTGTCTTGTGCCAGTGTTTCAGTGTCCATACTCTCAACTCGAGAACTTGAGTTCTGTTTTGATAGCAGCGGCTTGAGGATAGTCTCCACCACAGCGTTTCTTTTCTCTTCAGCATTATTTGTCACTTTAAGAGACTTTATCACAACAGATACAAGCTTGTTGATGTCCGAGTTGAAACAACTGCTGCGGAATGATACTTCATCTATGTGCTGAAAATTCATATTTAATCTTATGTGGATTAATCATATTAGCTAAAGAAAATTAAATATGCATTATATCCATATACACAGACAAGAATAGTAATTGTTATAGTAATAGTAATAAAATAAATAAAACAAAGTTTATAAACTGAACAGGCTAACACAATTATATGTTGTTTTTTTTTAATTACAGAAAAGACAATTAACCTGATGGTTAGTAATCACCACTGCCCATAGACATCCACAATTCAAAATTCACAAATGTTGTCTGTATTTTAACAATTTATAGGCTCATATATTAATATATATGTATTTATTCAAATGAAATGAATCAAAAATATACTTACAATGGAATAACCATCTTTTGAGAGGCTTACGTCCCGCAAAATTAGTTTGAGTACAGCTATCCTACCAATTTTAAGTTTGATGTGATATTTCCTTTTAAAAAGCCATGACAAGAGTGTGGGTAACAACCTGTAAAACATTATATAAGTATTTATTTATTTGCTTTATTGAACAAAAGAACAATCACAACAAACAAATTATTATTTTAGGTAAAATAAACATTTTACTACAATATAAAAAAAATAGATAGTTTCACAGAATAAAGTGTAAAAATACAATTGTATATAGTTTACTTAATTACTGCTAATTTAATGTTTAAAGAGAACTATATAATGTAGATTGTAGAATATCTGAGTATAAGCAAACTTAATGCTAATTGTCAAATGGAGTTTGCTAATTAGAATAATAACACAACCAAGGATGTTTGACTTATTATTCATTAGGTTTAAAAAGTGGGCTCATATAACTTGAAAAAAATATTTCTATCACAACAAAGCTTGGTGTTTTTCTTCAAACAAAATATAAAGTTAAGATGCAAAACAAACAATCCGGAACCGACACTCACCAGGAAACACAGGAGTAAATCACTATAAAAGTGAAGAACAGTATAAGAAACAAATTCATTGTAATATATTTATGTCATTTCTATCTATAGTGTGCTTTTTTGACGATAGAACCATTCAATTTTATATTTTAATTGACGAACCGAATCCAACTCGGCGTTTCACAATTTGCCAATGCTATAATATGTCAACTTCACACTGCAATCAACGTCACAACATTATTGAACTCAGCTGTCTTGTCAAAATATGTATGACAGAAGGATTGAACGTTTAGAATTTTTAAAAATAGGTAATATATAAGTTTACGACCTTGACACATTGAAAAATTGGGTTTTAACCTGGGGGTACACAGCGTATCTCCTTCCGTAGTAATAATATACGTTTTAAAATCCCATGAACATACATAATGTTAAGGCCGGATTTAGAGTAGGACATCCGGGGCTACTGCCCTGGGGCCTCTACAAAAGAGGGGACCAACAATAGACTTCGAAAATAGACTTGTAAATAACTATTCTTTTGATTATTTTTTATTCGCTGTTTTATCTTTACCTAATGCACTTTATACAAACATGATTATATTGTTCTTAAATGAAAAAAATAGGGCCAGGGGGCCTCCACTCCTTTGATGCCCCAAGGCATTTTTTGTATATTGTTGATCGAAGCCCCAAGGCCTCCACACCTGTAAATCCAATCCATCTCAATCCGACGGGCTCGTTGGCACGATTGGTAGAACACCTGCCGTACGCACCGATGCAGGGTCGTCGGTTCGAATACCATTATAGAAATTTATAAGCTTGTCTTCCCCACGTCTGGTAACTCCGGGCATTGAACGGGTGGGAGGAATAACGAGATTCCGACGGGTTAACGTTCACAGATGGAAAAACCGTGATGTGCATATTCCACGTTTCGATTTCAGTCTATAGATTTACGAATGTTCGAAATAAAAAATAAGGTTGAAGGCGCTTCATTGACTGATGTTCTGAGGCTGAGGTATCACCTACCATCAAGTGAATTTCATGCTCGTTTCTCGAAATCGAACATACAAAACTAAAAAATCTGGGGCTACATAATATATGTACTTAAAATGCATAAATTAGTAGACAGCTGATGGTGACAGTTCATTAAAAACCTAATAATTTTAAGGAATATAATATTTCATTGCTAAATTATGATAGTTGTGCCTTAAATTATATTAGGAAGAAAAAAGAGACATACATATAAGGTAAACAATTTATTTTACACTATTTCTATCTTACTTGTAACCACTAAAAAAAATACAGACTGGACAACTGAGCAGGTGGGTTACCTGATGGTAAGTAATCACCACCACATCCATGACTGAATCGTCTCAGACACATTGTCAATTTCAAGGCCAAGACCTTTTAGCATTATGTCCTTCATATTTCTTCCGATATTTCAATCCAGAAACTATAGTTGAGCTTTGAGGGAAGGCTGATGCACCATTAAACAAAGCATCTTTATCTGAAAAAAAAAAGAAAAAGGACGGTAACATAAAATAATTATTTCATGTTTACAATCATCTTACTTTTCCAGACTTACTTCTGTTCTTATTAATATATTGTAAGATAAAATAACATATATTGTATTTGATAAAGGGTACATATACCTCTCTTATCTTTATTTTATAACCAATTAGAAAAGAATTAATATAGTTTGCTTTTTTTGGAAAATAATATTAATAGTATAGTGTATCTACATTTATACTTTTTAGAATTAATAATTTTTATAAATTCCTAAATCAGATTAATAAGTATTATTCTGCCTTAAACATTTTTTTTACGCAAAACAATTTTTACACAAACCAATTTTTATAACCACATAATATGGGAATTATAATACTACGTAGCTGTGATGTATTAAGTTTATTTTAATTTAATAATATAATACTAGAAGTAAGTTTATAATCATACCAGGATGGAATCTGACATAGTCTTCTTGTACATGTAAATTTTTAGGTAGATCCATCTTTTTGAGGGTATCAAATGGAGTTAAAACATCAATGGGTGTTTCATAGAAGCTCTGCAAGTCATCTGAAATACAAACATTTTTTTTAGGAAACAATTTTCCTCAATGCAAGTCTTGCTTTTAAGTTCTTAATCTCAAAATAATGAGGCAAAGACAACTCAATGGTAATACTATAAAAATATTTGGGCCGCAACTACAAAATTCTAACTAGAAATTAAAAAAAAACACAGAAATTATAATTTCCTTATAATCATGATACATACCAACTGTTTCAATAGTATGTAATAAGGAGTTAGGTACACTATGTCCAGTCTCTTCAAAACAGGACTTTAAGACTGTGAATTTGACTTCAAGGGAATCAAACTCCGAGTTAGCATTAAGTCCATTTGTTGCACAAATTTTAAGAACTGTTTCCTGAATATCTGCTGGAGGATCCCAAGGCTTATTTGGACGCAGAAACCTGTAAGAGTATATTCGTAATGAAAGCCATAAATATGCAATGCAAAACTTTTATGGAATCACTCAAAATACACACCCTCTTGCTGCGAGCGATTCCGCGGCAGCTTGTAATTTTTTATCCACTTTTGGTACTTTCTTTTGTTTATTTCTTAAACAAATGACCTACAAATGAAATTATAATTAAATGTAAGATGGAAACAATCTCTTTCACATTTATGTTTAATTAATGCAAAAATGTACCTGTAAATTTGTTCGTGTAAGTGGGCATAATATGTTTCGTAACATATCGACATTAACAATTTTTAATTTATGATTCGGAATATATTTGAAGATATTTTATATAACACTGCTTTTTCTAACCTATCTAATGTATAAACATTTCAGAAATCAGAAGACACTAGACGACAGATTACTTGGATTTGACATTTACATTTGAAACCACAAAGTTTCGTTCTAGGCAGTTCTCAAAAAAGGAATTATTTAGAATTATGCATCAGGAAAAAGGTGTATTTTTGATACATAGGACAAAACAAACGTTATATATTTTATATTAGTAATCATTTAAAAAAAATAAACGTTATATATAATTATATAACAGTAATTATCACTATATTATATCGCCTTATCGCCACATGTTCCTGTTTTTTACGCATTATACCGTAAAAAGAAACGTTAGAACATTTCCGAACGAATGTAGTTACTTATTTTGTCGCGGTGAGCGCTAGTGTCGGCTTGGGTTGTTGTTTCTCATCCGCCATTTTCCAGTCGCCATTGAAAGGTGAAAACTTCACTAAATGTTGGTGATGATTTTAAGATTTTGAGTGGTTTCTTTAAGTTTGAACCTGTTTTTAGTGTTGTGATATGAAAATGAAGTGCCCTGGACTACCATGACGCATCAAAATCACCAAACAAACGGTGCTAGTCTCGAGGATTGCCACACAAACTTCTTTGCCTTGGTAAGTCACTTTTACATTGAGAAAGAAGTTGTAGGTACTTTTCTTTCGAAATCATTACGTTTATAGTTTCGGGTTTATAGTTATGCTATTGTTCCGCTTAATCGCTTATGTGAAAAGAGCTTGTAAGTCCTAAAACCATCAATATTATTCGCGACGAGCAAACGGTCCAATTATCGTTAAGTGATGATGTTACACAAAATTCACCTTAATTGTAATACGGCAATGAAATCGATCAAGTGTTTTAAACACTTTGTACGGATGAATCCAAGTATAGTCGACTAATGACGCTCGTATGTTAGTCATCCTGGCATCGTACTTCGAGATGTAGAGTCATGTCGTGTTGCTAACCCATAAAATATCATCGCAATCGGCGAGCGAGGCCACAAGAAGCCCCAAGCTCATAGAGGTCATTTTGAATTCACCTGGCCGTAACGCGGACCGTAATGCGTTCGCAAGACTAGTTTCGCCAGGTCGAGGAAATAACTTTCTTACACTTAAATTCTTACGATTGCGCTCAGTCCGATACTGCGACTTAATGTATGATGATAGTGGGAATGTTTATGTATCGAGGAATGGTGCGGTCATTCATTATCGTCGTTTTGTAGTGTGGAGTTGCTTTGCGTAACATTCATGAAGCTGGCGCGAATTTTATCAGATTGTATTCGGTTGAGGATTAGCGGCGGGTGTGTGTGAAGAGGCCGGCGGGGCGCGGCGGGCCGGGGAGTGTGGAGGCGGTCGCGGGTCGGTCGTCCTCGGCGGAGAGCAGCCCGCCGCCCGGCGCCGTTTCCACCTGACGCGTTGCCACATCTCGGCGTTGCGGCGCACGCCTGCACCCGTCTCCCTCCGCTCCGCCTATGATATTGCCGCGACACAAATTACTTATTTCTTGCCCTGCTTGCTTATTGTCTAATTATTTATGCATCGTTTGCGGACACGACGGCTTTTGTCGAGTGGAATTCTGTCCATTGTCGTCCGCACTCCGCATCGTTCGTTCGCGGGTCGGTGACGCATCGACTTACTAGGCTGACATTGCGCCGGGTTCAATACACTCACTACTTTAGTAGATCGCGAACGCAACTTTTTCAAAGAATGCACATTCAAAACAATGCTCCTTCATACTTACCATTTCAAATGTAATCGCATTTGAATTTTGTAAGTAGTGAAGAGCTATTGCTGTTTTGATTTAGTATCGAAAACAATTGGTGTGACACATATTTCTCAATGAAATTATTATATGAAAATATTTTCAATGGTTTATAAATTTGAGAACATAATTCAATAAGTCTTAATTATCACTGAAATACATATATGTATAGTAATTGAAATCTTTTATAATTATTAATTACAGCTTATTCAATGCATTACGTTAACTTTTATCTCCTATTGTTTGTTAAAATTAGACTCTACTTTATTTCTGATTAATAGAGACTGGAACGTATCTAAAATGGTAAATATCTATTAAAATTGATTAAATCTAAAAAAAAGTATTATTTAGAAAGATTATTAAATCTATAACCTGGAGAGATCACAGTCAAATTAACAAACACCTGTTTAAATATTGATATAAAATGTGATCTTTCAATATGATCACAGTATGTTTTTAGTATCAAACCCACATTTTTTACTCCAATTTACATTAAAGATATTTGAAATACATGTTATACATTTTTAAATATAACATTGATATGAAGGTATAACAGGATAAAAAAAATGTAACTGTCGCAGAAGATTGCCAGTCAATAATATTCTTATTCTATTCTAAAAAAAAAATTATGAGTGAAATAGACACAGAAACTTGTCTGTCATGCCCGTTGCTCTAACTTTTAAAATAAGTGCCTTTATATATCTGAGATTACTAGTACTCCTGTTATACCTAATTTTTGGTATACTAAGAAGAGAAAGTGTAATAATAAACATTTATGAATTTGCCTAACATTTCCCAATAACAACATCTATTTTCTAAGAAGATTAGTAGATATACAATTATTCATTGAAGTTAAACAGAATCGATTTAGGTGATCTTTAAAAAAAGATCGAAACGATAAAACGTCTGCGCGGGCGCCTAAACTCTACATTCATTCACGCGTTCACAAATGGTCTGCTACGACACTTTCCCATGCCACGCTCAACAAGGCGCGTAAACTACATTTTAAATATCAGAAGCACAAGATTGGATTCTGTATTTGCTGTTTGTTTCATTATTATGTCACTCAAAATAAAATTAACTGTGACCACAATTAGGTATACAACGTAAATAGCGTTCTGGACTTTCTTATATCTACTTGAGTCACCATACATCACATTTTATTTCTGCTTAATTTAGCCCATTTTTCACAGATAATGTTTCTTTTTTAATTCAGTATATACTACATAATACAGTACAGAGATTAAAATTCTGACCTCTTGAGTACATATAATAAAGTAGAGTAATGTAGTGACCGATTTAACCATTCATTAATATATCCAATCGTAATTTTCCAATGGGGAGTTTTGCATTAAAATTCTGAAAATTAAATAAAGAAAAGATGTTTCTCACTTTATCTGTGTTTCTCCCCTATACGTATTTAATGCTCGATCCCCATCCCATTTGACGACAGATATTGCAGGCAGTCAGGCCTTAATATTTTAGGTTTCCGGCGCCGCTGCGGCGATATTGTCCATGGAACGGCCAAACTTCGCTAAGTTATTCATATTATCTGAAGGCGACCTATCGCCATCTCTGTAGCCCCTTTCTCTCAATGAACTCATTTTCACTCTTATTAAAAATGCCAGCACGTAATGATTGCGCTATGATAGAGGGCAGCATAAAGAACGTCTTTATAAAACTTTAAGTTGGTACATATTTATAAATTTACGTTAATCTAATATTAATATAATAATTAAGTATTGAATTCTTTAATAGCACTAAAATACCTAGGTACCCTTAGCAATAGAGCTATGGTAAGAGTAAAATAAATATTAACTTCAGAATCCAATAAATAACGATATTTACAAATTTAAAAAATCGCAAATCAAGACGGTAACTACAAACATTCTAACGAGTAAAACTCTTAAAGGTTTCCCTTTCGGCGAGACCATACAAGTGAAACTGCTTTTAACTTATTTTATTTTGTCCCTTAAACAGAATAAAAAGCAAAGCGTAAAAAGAATTTCATAAAAGTTCTGAATTCAGTAATGCACGCAAGGGTAAAATAAAATGACCACTTGATATAAAACCGTTCATGTTGTCAAAGCTCACCTCAAAGGAATCTTGAACGGCTGGCGGAAACTTGTTCCTTATGTAGACAAGGTAATTGTGAATGTCTGATTACTTAATGCTTAATAAGCTAATTTAATCACATTTTACGGCTACTTACTAAGGTTAAATTGACACCTTGCATTTATAGAATATACTAGCTTCTGCCCGCGACTTCATCTGCGTAGAAATGACGGGCTCGTTGGCGCGTTCGGTAGAACACCTGCCGTGCGCATCAATGGGTCGTGGGTTCAAATCCCACCGGGAGCACATGCTTATAATCTTCTGTAAGCATGTTTTCCCCACGTCTGGTAACTTCGGGCATTGATCGGGTGGGAGGAATATCTAAATTCCGACCGGGTAACGAACCACCGTTCATAGATGGAAAAGCCGTGAAGTGCATATTGCGCGTTTCGGTTTCAGTCTATGGATTTCCGAATGCTCGAAGTAAAAATTGGGTCGACAGCGCATCATTGACTGATGTTTTGTGGCTGGGGTGTCACCTACCATCAAGTGAACCTCATGCTCGTCTGTCGATATCTGACATAAAAAAAAAAAGATTTAGTATAGGTAGCTTATTTTTTAACTGAGCTGTTTTTCATCAATCTCCGCTTAATGGCAATCCATCTTTACAAACTTTCACTCTTATAATATTAGTAGGAAGTAGGATTAGTAGGATATCCAAGTTAAATTAATTGTAAGAAAAAAATGGCTGCACGCTTTTATCAAGGTGAAATTCATAAACATAGCACTAGTTACTTTCTAGGATAGTCATTGAACCCCCTTTTAAAGAGTAACATACGCATATTGAAGAGAGCCCATTTTGTAAAATTGTTCGTAAACACTCAAGTTTGTTGGTAGGCTTATTATGGCAGGGGTCTTGTATACTGATAAGCAGGCTCGGCAACTATCAAGGCCTGAACGGTAGCGATAATTATCGCTATCATCCACAACCACTTGAATTAATAACCTTTTACCCACCGACTTACTTAATTATTCTGCTAATTTCTGTGTTTATCTTTGATATTTATTTTGTTATACTTTTAATTTAAATCGTATATTGTAAATTAACTCAATATGATATTCGTTTGAGAGGTGTGACTGATGATTTGGCGAGTGAAAGAAGAGAATGTAAAAAGAGAACATACTCCACCGCCCCAAATAAAAAAGTGTAAATTAACTCAAAAAAACTGATAAATATTGAAAACTCTGCCCTTTTTATTAGTTTTTTAAATATTGTCATGGGTTTCGACCTCGTTCCTTAAACTATAAAACTAACTGTAATTTGTTAGATAACAAGCAAACATAATAACGGTGTGAAAGTAATACGAATTAAATAGTTATTTAGATAGTATAGTATGAAGTCATTCAATGTTAAATCAACTCCGTTTCTATTATAACCAAGTATTCATTGGATTTCTATAAGTTTTCTTTATTATGACGTTATCTCAACAATATAAAAGCTGATTACGTCCAAGGCATTATTTGACCTACACACGAGGAAACTATGAGTTGCAAATCAATAACCTCAACCCCTTATGGATATGATAAAGGTTTCATGGCCGTAAGCTGTTTGTATCTCATACCCACCGTTTCATAGAAGGTTTTAATAAATGGATACGTATATATTTTATCACGCCTTATTCTCATTGGGGACCACGATTAGAGATCACAGATTTTTATATTCGTACCATTTTGAATAATGGTTTAAATGTGTTTAATTGCTTTTGACAACTGGCATTTAAATATATGTTCTTTAGACAAGAATAATTTGCAAACGATAAACTACTTTGGTCACCAAAGTAGTTTATCGTTTGGTGGTATTCCCATCTATGATTTCGGTTTGAGGCCATAGATTTCGAAATGCTCGACATATTATAAAATGGTTCTAGAACGTCTGTTATAATGGATATAAAAAAAAAAACAAAATAAAACTGAAAATAAGGGTGGGTGATTTGTTTAGCTCAAAACAAACGAAAGTCAACTAAACATGTTATATTGTTTAAATGGAAACGAATACAAACTAAAATAAGTACAAAAATTCATACCTCCAAAACAATTACAAATTGCTTTTTCAAATAATATCTGTATAACAAAGAAGATATGGCAGTTTTGTCAATAACACACATTAACATAAATAGTAGATACTACCTATATTGCGTAAGTTAACTACAGAAAGATTAAAATTGAACTACAGAATTTATTATAACCATGTAAAGAACAAATGATATGATAATGTTCGCGTCGGGCATAAACTATTTTACAGATAATACTTCTGATTTTTACATGAACTCAAAGATTCATGATTCAGAAGGACTCTCAAAGATTCAAATAGTCTTCCATTTTTTTATCAAGGATCGCGTAGGTCGTGCCCGATTTTGTTACCAATTGCAAACGTCCTTCACCTATATTGTGCCCTTGCACTTTCATAACAAACTTATTGTAAGCATTTCTGGCTCAAAAGAAGAAACTTTCTCGGAGCACTCGAAAAGTTGCTGGGTGCGTGCATTTCTAGTATTAACTGTGTACCTCAGTTTATTTATAGTTGAATGCGGGTTTAAAATATTATCAATTTAATTTTCAGTCATTTTTCAAGCATATTTGTAAAAGTTGACTTGAACAAAGTAGGGAATTATTGTCTTTGGCATAAAAATATTGTTTCACATCACAATCTGAATTCATATTAATATTATCTTGACTCCTTGACTTTATTATATATATAAAACATATTAATATTATCTTTGGCTTTAAGACATTTCAATAACATCACCATTGAACGTAAACTTGGTTTAACCTGCTTAAGTAGTAAGAGATAATTCGATATAATTACTTAGTTCCAAGTAGAGGAGAATGTTTTAAAACAGTTATAGAAATGTATTATTTTATAGATTAAGATAAAAATATCGCTCTTTTAAAAAATGAATTGAAATGTGTCGCAATGTTTTTTGTGACAATTAAATGAAACATTTAGGTATAATCTTTTTATGTTAGATATAGACAGACCAGCATGAGTTTCACTTTATGATGGGTGATACCTCAGCCACATAACGTCAGTAAATGATGCGCTGTCGACCGACTTTTTACTTCGAGCATTCGGTTGGCGATCGAGCGAGCGACACTGACGTCACTTCTATCAAAACTTCTATATTACTATTTATTTACCAGTTTAGGTGGCTACTACTTCATATTATTCATTTAAATTTGACTTTATTTCTATATGTTGCTGTTTTTCTAGAATTTGGATGAAACGTAGCGGAAACTGAAAGCAACCCTCCTATACATTATGTGCAGTATCGCCCTACCGATCCATTAAACGATTTCATTGGCAGACATTGATTTCAAAAATGAAAAGCAAGCATATATTCGCAAGAGTCATATTAAAATCTTGACACCTAATTTCACTTTTAATAATGACGCGTGCGCACGAAACATTCTTTTCATTACTCATATGCTTTAAGCCCTTGACCTGGTATTGATCTTTGAAGTTGTGTCATGGCTTCAAGCTCTTGAGGAAATTGAATTTGTTATCGCACACGTTTTCCTTGTGGACATATCAGTAATTGTCAGTTTTACGTGAAAATTGCTACGATATTGTTGGTTGTTCTCTTCAGAAAATTCATAAAATACTAGCTGCTTCGCATGAGAGCCTATGTATATTGTATAAATTTCGGAATCCTCTAATATGAAATCCAAAAAAAAATCCACTTAACAAGTACTCAAACTATTTTGTACCTAATGATAATTGTTTTCATCTTGATCCTTGCTAGTTAGAGGAAAACCATATCATAACTTGTACTTCGATGTTATGAATGACTTCCGCAAGTCACGTTTTCCTTCTGTTACTCATAGTTAATAGATCGGAGACGTTCTTCAAAAGGGCTTGCTCAAAAGTACTCGAAACCGACGAGATGTATGAAAGCGTTGATGCAAGTGGAATAAGCGAAAGTGGTATGCAAGGATCGGAGCATATGGAATTCCGTGATCTCTGCCTACCCCAATGGGAAAAGGGCGTGATGTATATGTAGATTATAGTTATGATTGTATTATGATAAAAGTGTCGTGTTGACTTCGCACCAGGGTGTAATAGTATTCATTTGCCTTCCCGAAATATTTTATAACATAGCAACAACACCTACCACCAGATGTTATTAAGTTTCTCTCGTCTCGTTTTGTTAACTTCACGGAATGCCATTTATTCCCTAGGTGGAAGATAGAAGGCAATATAATCGGTTTATCGCTCGTTTTTTAAACCTTACAATTATGTCCTTCAGATTACCTGGTTTGTGTGGCCCATCATTTAAGTAATTTGCACATTCGCGAATCCCTACTTAGGTTATAAAGTTGAAAATGTGTTTATTTATTTCATAATTCAGAAGCAGAGAAGTGAGTGATACTTCCTTTAGCACAAACCCAAGTCGAGCAAAAAAACGTCATGGCAAAAAACTCGCATGCAATTGATAGTATCGATTTTAAAATGATCGATTTCCAATAACAAATATGTCGAACGATAATTTCGGAACGGGTTACGAGTAGCAATTAGGGTCTGTCGGTAGATTAGCGAGAGTGCGAACGAGACCGCGGCCGCGCATGTATGTGGGTCAAGATAACTGAGGAGCCCTGCGTCTCGATACGAAGTCGTTATTGCTTTGCTCTTGATTTTATATCAACAAAACGTTTTTGATTACGACTGTTCTTGAAACAGACGGTTGATACGTGTCCACTTATACCTTTTATTATTATTATTGAGAGATTTTGATATTCCCCTTTAATCCTTATTGAGCTGTAGTGTCATATTTGGAGTAAAATAACTGCTTAATAATTGACCTCATGAATAAATTAATGATTAGCAATTATTTAAAATATATATATAAAAAAAAAAGTTATTGAGTACATAATAGGTATAAAATGCAACAAACTGCAATGCTCGGTGTTGTACGCATTTAGCCGTGGCGTTGTTTTGTAAATAAATATCAGTGTACAAAGGTTGGCATGACTTCGCGTCCGACTCCGAAGAAAGTAAGCGTTCAGTCTTCATCTCCTACACGAACTTATATTTTAAACGAATTTAACCTCAATGCCTTATATTATTTTGTATATGATAATTGAATTGGATTTATTTAATTAAAATTATACACGTTGTATTTTATGAATAACTCACATTAGTCTTATGTGTCTTGTTCGTTTCCCATCTATTTTGACATAATTTCCTTTAAATGTGTTTTTCTTCTACTTCTGAAAATTAAAATTAGGTGAAATTATGAATAACCATTAAATATTTAAGATGAAACAATGAAGTATCCAGTAAATATTCATGAATCATTCATATTACGCTCATCTGTCAATTTTTAACAAAAAAAATTGTAAATAAAAAAAATAATGCGATCCCGAATAGCAACATTAATTTACTAATATGCAACATAGCTATTGCATATTAGTAAATTGCACAAACAATTGTATTGAACAAACTCAATCTAACAGTCAACTCTCTTACGGTTGTAAATATATATAAATAGCCTTTTATGTAAATTGTCATTCTAGATTGTTCACCTTGGCCCTTCATTTTGGCCATCGGCTCACGGAAAACGTGTTTTCTCTTCACTCCTGTTATTATATACTCATGTGTAACCGAATGGGCATAAATCCTTCGATAAGTCGTTACAATTGTAAGTGCAGCTCACCTTTCCTTATCTCGATAATAAATGACGAACAGCCTTAGACTAGTATTAATTGATCCGTTACTGGCCAATTTGTTTTAATCGAGGAAATAAACTTTTTGAAATAAGATAATAATTGAAATAAACGTAAGGAACTCTCTTACAATCTGACGTCAGAATTTATTACACATGGTTGTGAGATAGTATAACGATTATAGAAACAGCCCTTAATAGAGCAGGGAGCAAATGTTGTAGTTGGCCATTGCAACGGAAGTGATAACGGCCAACCGTAACAACAGTAGAAATACCTGTGTGTTACTTGCCTATCTCCAATCATGTAACAGCTCGTCTTGAATGAGGTGGACACATTGCAGGATCTGTTTTACTGAGATTTCTATTTTTTCCTGAGAAGTAGGTAAACAACAATAATTATAATAAAAATAGTCTACTTCCCTCCGGGTTGAAACGTTATTTTTTGTGTGCTCGGGAATAGAATCCCGGTTCTCAGCGCCTATACGACTGAGACATTGAGGCTCATATTCCACAAAAGAAGACAAAACTTTAGAAGTCACGTACATTACCTATAAGAACCATATACCGACTGTGTTGACCCTATTACTGTATACAGAACAATACAAACGACAATATAAGAAACTTTGATAGTCATGTAACTGGGTTACTCCGCTCTGCTAAATTAAACGTAAGACTTTCAGAGTTTTGCAAGGTATTATGCGGTTGCTTGTAAACAGACCCTTTGAGTCGCATACATCGGCTACACCAAGTCATGGAAAACGTCATTTCACGATGTCGCGATACAGTTTGCACAACTTTCACTTCATTTGCACTCTTTTAGTTGTAATGCGACAGGATCGCAAATGCACAACTTTTTAATCAGTTTAAGTTTTGTGAACAAACAACAAATCTTTGAAATAGGTAGTAGTTACACGATTAAAAAGCATATTATTTTTCAAAACAGGTATCTAGTATTTACGCTTCATAACAAAATATCATATAAGCTCTACTTAAAATATTACACGTTACCTAATTTCGCTCCTTTAGTAAAAGTGGCCCATTAATGTTTTTATACGCTTTAAGTACAATCTGAGTTTTGGACGATTCTTAAAAATGTTGAGTTAGGTCACTTGTAAAGGTGCGATTTGTCGAATTACATATTGCATTCCTTACGTCATATTGGCTTTATTTGGGGCTTTATTACGCTCTGAATTCATTGAATCTGTTCTCGACGTGAATTGGTAGCGTTTATCGCGGATGATTGCATAAATGACGTTGTATTACTTGTTCTCGACGATTGGCCGATTTAATGACTCGACTATTAAGATTTATGATCTTGTAATCCATTCTTAGTTCTCATGTTTCAACGTTCCCACTTCACTTTAGTACAAAACAGGTATGGCGCAACAACGTAACTGTTATTATTATAAACACAAATGGATTAGAACAATATTATATAGTCCGTACGTTTTTCAAAACGCGTCTCAACCTGCAAGTGACATTAGACCTCAAAAAATCCAAACCCAAGACGTACCGAATGAATTATTATTTATTATAAAAAAAGTAATTACCTAGTTTTTCTGACTAATAGTCAGAAAAACTTAGACTAAGAATAGGATTTCTTGCAATATATGAAAAAATGTATGTGAAGATTAAACTTTTACGTATATTTTTAAAGAAAATGGAAGAAAATTGTTTATTACAATAAATTTTATCTTAACAAATGTTTAGCGTTATATTTGTTGCTTTGTAAGTTTTGAGTTTTGACCATGAAACCATCTAAGAAAATATTAAATTACATCAAGGAAATCAGCAACAGAAAGAAACCTCTTCGCTTAGAGATGTCTCGTGATCTAAGTCACAGATATTGGAGGAGGAGAAGCTAAGGGAAGGGAATTAGAATAACACAGACTGAATTGAAACTGTGGTGCTATCGGTAATGTTTTGTGTGTGTGAGGGAGTCAAATGAATATATTATTAATCAATATTATGGTACGCCACTAGTCGTCATTTATTATTACATGAAAATTGTATACATCACGGGGGGTTTCAATCCATTTGGCTGAATCGGACTTAAGCATAGTTATATCATATAGGGGAATATACATTCCATATACCATCGAAATACCGATAAAATTAATGATCAACTATATATTAAACGTGTTAAACATTTTGTTTGAAAAATTAAATAGGTAGAGTAATTTATGATTAAGGTATATTACCGCTTGTGTTTGAGTTAAAATCTGTTCTTGAAAAGTTTTAAAAATTAAAATGTCTGCCAACTAGAGTCACGTCTTGGAGTACGGAGTTAAATATACAGACAACTTCAGTTATTTATATATACGATCTAATACTTCAGTTGTAATAATATAATAATAATAAGCAGAACCGATAATGAATTAAATCCAAAGCTCAGTCAAATGAATGCAGTCTTCGACGCTTTACATCTATCGCTGCCTCCCGAAGTACTTGCCGTGTGCCCCTTACCAAATAGTGCATAAAGCAAGATTTCGTGTCACCATTCAACCGTCAGTCTTTATATTCATATTTAAACTAATAATTTGTGCTATTATTTCTGAGTTATTGAGGTACAAAACATATTGACAGCGCATAACTGACTGATATGACATATAAATAGTTATTAGCAATATGAATTGTAATAATGTAGACAATATTATATAAAAAAATAACCTTTAAAACAGAGACAGCTTCGACTTTTTTGAGAAAATTATAGAGTGACGTTGAAAATATGTACAGCGTAAAAAGTAGAACTCCCATTACGGCCTCTGCGGCTTTAGCCATGTAACATTCTATTATCGATGATGCTTACAATTGACATCAAAAACCAACGATGAAGCACTACAAAAGGGTAAATAGAATGAGCTTTTTTCTATGTAAGAAGTTCTCTTAATTATTTATTTAGGTTCACAAGTCTTGCTTTATTATCAGTGACCTCTATTTGTACTTTTTATCCTGCAAAAACTTAAATTTATTACAAACGTTGAAATAATATGTCTATATTATATTTGAGGTATTGAGTGCATTCTTGCTTTAAAAAATCGTCTAATTATATCTTATTTCAATATAATATAATTAACAGGAACGGGTTTATTATAGAGTAAATCAAACTTACAATATTATGACCACCACTTGAGAAACTCTGATACGTTGTATACATATAACGATTTTGTCGGGCTTTTGCTTTGGTAGGTTGGCGGCAGATACTCGGCTTGTACGATATTATAAGCTTTCAAGTTCCTCTTTTGTATTCATGTAAGCTGCACGGCTTGCGCACGGGGCCCTGTCCGCATTATTTTGTCGCAGTAGCTTTGTGGAGGAGACACGATGTAGCGCGATGTAATATTGGAAATGATAAACTATGTGCTAAATGTTTGAGTATCTCCTAAATACCAGACGATTGTCCGAGAACTGATATGGTTTTTTACAAATAGATGAAACCATCGGAGGTTTATGACATCGTTCGTTATCATTTATGGATAATAATGGATCTCTGAAAACATTAACTTCTCTTGAATTACAGTCTTTTAAAAATAGAATTTTAACAACTAAAAAAGAAAAGACCAATCCGACATATATCCTTACAAATATTCAGAAAATAAGGCTTATAAACTGTGTTCAAAAATAAATCATATACAAAAAACATTTCCGTGAGCGGAAGTTGAAAAACTATGCAATATTTGAGACTAAATTTTAAGCTCCTTTCGAAGCTCGCTTCATCATAATGGCCATGAATCGGCAAACGTTACCTTATGTCCTCACTTACGTAATCGACGACCGAAAAACTGGGGCAAATCCTCAAAAATCTAGACGTACGGTGGATGGGGTTCGTTGACCGCACGCGGCTGCCTTTACCGTTAGCTGGGTAGCGCACTCGTACCGTCTGCTCCATCTACCTGCATGCTGCACCCTTCATACTTGCACCCCGTTCGCTCGTATTTTTTGTTCCCATTTCCATTTGCCTTCTCCACCAAAGAAAAATGTAAAAATTCTTATGTTACATCTCTCGAGAGTACTCGTACTTATGGGTTTCAAATGTTTTGCATACTGGTTTTATGCGTATGGTTACGACAGTGAGTTTAATATGTAAATAATTATTATGTAGAATAGCTTTTATTGTTTTGTCAATGTACCAAAAAGCATTATCGTTGTAGAGATTAGTTTGTTAGGAAGATACAATTATTAGGTTTTCAAAATTGTCATTATAGCGAAACAATTCTTTGATTTCACCGAAGTTCAGCGACCGGTCGAACGATTGCTAAATTATTAATTCTACGCGATTACGACATCGCGAATGCGTGCAAACAATAGACTGATCACAATGTAACAACAAATTGGTACCTAATCAAAATATTCATTACCAAACTTTTTGAGGAGCCATATTATATAGCTTCAACACGGCCACACGTTTGATTACTGATGTAAGTTAAAAAAAGACTACACTCTTGAAAGTAACGTGTAAGGATCATCGAGCTGAAACAACTTATACGTGACGAGGGTGTTAAAAATATGTGAACGTAACCCATGTTAACATTCATTTGTATAAACAAGAAACTATTAATATTGTAGATCTTTGTTCGTATCGATGTAATGTGATTCATAATCGTATTGTTGAGGTATCGACAAGTTTGCGGCGGGTGTATGCGCCCGCGCAGCGCGCTTGACCTCACCGATTCGCGGCGCGTGCCTCATAGCGCACCCAACGCATAACAATTTGTTCGCTTATTATACTTACATGCTAGTTTTAGAATATGTTTAAAACGAATATAGACTTCTATTTTGGGTGATTAAAAGGCTGTTGAATCAATAACAATCCAAACTTTGTTGTGGTTTGGTATCACTTCTGTCAATTACACGCCTTTGTTATAATATCTTCGAAGGATTTCTTTATTTATCCTACCGGACACGACATATACATAGGCCGACACGTTACGTCATGGATTTTTTTCGAAGCAATTCAATGTAATCTGACAGAAGTGAGTAGCGGGTCAGAGGTAATTGTTTTATCATCTCGACGTTGCAGATAACCGGAGCGATACACGGCTTATTATGGTACCGCATTCTTCGTCCCGCTCGCACGCGTATCTGTCGGAACTAAAAACTGAGAAGAAAATAACGGTAATTGGTTCGTTGTCGCAACCCACACTCCCCAGTAACATTGTGCTTTTAGATATCGGAGGAATGTAAAAAGGTAACTCTGAACTCGCTCTCATCAATTACTAAGGAGCAAAACAATAAAATGATACATATTGATATTATTTAAATTAAGAAACCGCATTGATATTGTTATAATAACAAAACCCCGTCCCCAATATCCATGATAGTTAAATGGTAACTTTTCACTGATCGTACGTGTCATATCGAAAATAATTATAAAACAGATTCCTATCACCGTTTAGCGCATAGCAACGAATATTGACGAACGCGAGCGAATATAGACTTTATTAAGTAATTGGTTATGTTTAATATTGTATGTTGTGTTATGTTTGAAGGGAGGTCTAGTGGTGAAATGTAACGTGCAGCTCATAACAATGATGATCGCGGAAGTGGTCGACATACGGTGCTTATGTCACGCACTGTGTTACTGGTTGAGATTGTAGATTGTTCTTATGAGGTTATAACTTGTTTAACAAGAATACCTATTTGGTCATCGGAACTTAAGTACTACTAATAGAAGTCTAACATTTAATAATCATTGTCCTTTTTTGCGGAATGACTAGAGCTGAAAGATTAAATGCCTTTTTTGCATGAGGGCTTCCTGCTTTATTATTGTCAGCTTTGTAATAACGCGCAAATATTAATATGTTCCAATGAACGGTGAAGCGTTAAATTGCTAAGGTCATCCGTGTATCGCTGTTTGTAAACATATAGCTTCTGACGGCGAACTACCTGGCACAAGCGCTGCTAAAAATGAATTTACGAATGGACATAAAATCTATTCCTTTTCTCACATATTTATGAAAGACTGACGTTTATTTTCACCGAGGTTCATTTAAAATTTGTATAACATACTAAGAGTCCCTGAATGCTTATGACGTCATAAAACAAAAATGCAGTAACCGAAGTGCATGGCCGGGGGCGCACGCGCATCTCGCCGTCACATCACCTCGATTGTTTACCCCGCTAGTAACGTAACTGGCGCCGGCGCGCGGTTGCCGCACCGCGTCGCGGTCGTCTCCTCTCACTTTCGCGATTGTATGTCCTACTCGCACTCAATGCGCTGTCTCGCTCTTGTCTAGCGGTGTTCGACTTTTTTGGCTATGCATTTTTTCCGTTCATGATTGCAGCGCAGCATTGCTAAAGCAGACCATAGTAATAACTAATATAATATGTACAGTAGAATCTTGCTAATCCTGCACTTCAATAGACCGACACGTCCAATAGTCCGGCACCCTCCGCCCGCGCCTATAAAAAATGTGTAGAACATGAACACAAATACAATATATTCTCTTTATGATATATTTTTTCTATACAATCTAGTAATCCGAACATTCCAATAATCCGGCACCTTCCGGTTATGATGAGATCTGGTTTTGTTCTGGATTAATGAGATTCTACTGTACATACTTATAAATGGCCTAAGGTATGTTTTTGCTGTCCATTTAAAAATAATAATAAACATTAGTAATTATTTTAAAATATACTATATTATATTTTCATTAATCATTTTTTAAACTTGAACTTGCCAATTGAATAAAATAAAATCTGATACAATACTAAGTACACCCAAAAAGTAGCTGTTCTAAAAGACATGTTCAGTCAAAGTGCCGACGACCCAACCGGGTCAGTAAGTAGATCGCATTAAGTAAGATCCCACATTTTAAATTCAAATACTCTCACATTTTACACGCAAAAGTTATACTTTAAGCTGCGGGATTGACGCCGGATATTCCTCTTAATATCCGCCTTGTACGGTCTTGGATGAAGACAATATCTCCCTCTTTGGAGGAGATAGTCATTCAGCCTTAACTTAAAACCTACCTACTTTCTGTCACCGGTATTCGTAACAATACATTTCTTTTTTTCATAATTGTGTAATTTTGTTATCAAATTCTCAATGTTAGTAGAGATTCGATAAATGTTTACTTCATATTTTTCTGAATCATCAATTGCCTAACATACTAGTCTTTCTTAAGTGTCATCTATGAAAAAGAAATGTACTGAGGTTACCTCCAGTTCTGCAATTAAAACAAAATATTTCAGTCGATTTATGCGAAGTTGTAGACGCGTCATCGCGACACAATAGAAAGTGAAGCGATCCACGCGGGCGCATCGAGTGTTAGAAAGCGGCCGGCCTCGACGTTGAATTCTTTCACATGCTACCACTAAAACTGGTATTTTAGGAAGACTAGACTAGATTTAATTTCACGTTAATCTTGACGCTTCTAAGGGTATTCCTTATCGCGGCGGACAATGTGCTGTTCGTATGGATCAGCTTGTTCTTTTCTGAATATATAGAAATAAGAATAGAGCTGACAAGGAACTATGTAGAAGAAATAGATACTGAACAAGACTGACTATGTTATACTTTACTAAAGTTATCCCCTTTGTATGATTTGATGATATAAAAATGATTTGTCCTAGAATTTCAAGCAACATAACTTAGATGTTTAAATCTAAAAATAATGCTTTTTTTAGAATACACATGAGCTAATGATGGTATAATTTATATTGTGACACGGCACCCGTAATCCGTAGGTACATCGTGTACAGGGAATTAGGTGAAACCAAATTCAACCCGAGAATGAAGAAAACTTGCACTTCTTTGAAGTCTCCCCACGTAAGCCCGTCTTATCGCGTAGCCGATGCGACCCCACGCGCGTCTGCCAGGTGTACTCAAGGACCCCTTCCGCTGCAGATGCTAGCGACGCGGAATTCAGTACAATGACCTTAGGCTTATGGTAATTAATTAGTTAATAACTTATAAACATACATCCGAGATTAAAAAGAGTTTTGACGTAAGGAAAAAAACCGTCTGGCCTGATATTATATCCTTTGAGTGGCTTTGGGTTTAAGTACGTTATAGTAGTGCTATAACAGTGTATAATCATCTTACCGTCTTGCATAGTTGTTGGACCCTCATCACCATTTTATACCTGACATCTGACAGTTCGTTAGTAACATCATCTGAAGACTACAACGCTCAGCGACTGCATACACGGTGTCTTGACCTAATGTTGACATTTACAAGGTCACACCAGTTAGCCATTCACCTTACGTTTGAATGGTAGCAGAACAATAGACTTTTTGTTGTTATTTCCGATAAGTTGTATGATATAAGCTTTTATCTGTCTGACTTTACACACGTGTCTCGACATATTTTTACCCCCTTGGGCCATCCCAATCCCCCAAGATCCCATGATCGCATATCGAAAATAAAAAGGAACAATATCTATGCGAATCTTAATTTTCATTCGACTAAAATTCCCTATTTAATCTAGTGTGGATGATAGTTTGAAAAATCCTTGTAAATAATATGTACATAATACATATGTATATCCTTAGTGGGACCAAATATAAAGAATAATCATATTTATGATTTAAGCTGTTAAGGTTGTGCGATGATGAGATGGATCAGTTCTTTTATTTATATAATAGTATAATTTTGTGAAATCATGCTTTTTCCGTCGCATAATGTTTTGTTTATTAAATTAATTACAAGGTTATCAACACCAACCTGGGCTATAACATTGAGGAAGCAAAAAAAGGACAATTAACTCGCCTCTTAATAAGCTTTAATTTGTATACATGTAGAATTAGCCATGCCCCACGACTTTACGTACTTCGCGGAAATTATAAAATGAACACGTCCATGTTTCATTTCGAACATGGTATTGCTTGTATGTTTATTTTAATTAATCACTGTTCGCCTCTAAACGACTTGTTTATTAGTACAAGGTATTCTCAAGTATTTTGAGTTTGTAGTGTGGAGAAGAATTTTAACTGAAGAATGTAAAACGTAATTAATAGATAAACCGTGCCATGCGTTCATAGATTGCAAAACCGTGAAGTGCATATTGCGCGTTTCGGTTTCAGTCTATGGATTTCCGAATGCTCGAAGTAAAAATTTGGTTCATTGACCGCGCATCATTGACTGATGTTCTGTGGCTGAGGTATCACCTACCATCAAGTGAACCTCATGAACGTCTATCGATACCTGACATAAAAAAAATAGAACATTTATTTTGAAAATTGAATTTTTTATTATTTTTAGTAAATATAGTAAGTAGGTACTTGTGTAAATATTTAGTCAACCCAACGCTTTCAAAGTAAGAATTAACTGTGTATTGACTTTTACAAAGGTTTTTAATAAATACCATAGGCCATAAATAATGTAGCTTGTTTTAGGAGAATTCATGTAGGCCGAAAAATATTCGAATAAATGCCACAAATCGCTGAAATTACGTTTGTCTTCAAAATATGACATCGGGTAAAACCATAGGCATTATAACAAATAGATTGAACGTAAAACGACCGACTTTATAACTACTTAATCAATTATCCTTAAATTATTTTGTCTTATTCGAAATGTTTCGTTTCAGACTGAACTGCACGGGATAAAATGGCGTAAGCTAGTATGGGGCGAGACAAGCGGCGGCGGCGACGGCGAGGACGGCTCGGCGCCGCTCGCCGACCCGGTGATCAGCAGCTACGCGCGCTGCCTCGCCGGCGACATCCTGTGCGTGTGGCGGCGCGTGCCGGCGCCCCAGCCGCTCGACCTCGACATGAGCATGCCGGCACCGGCGCCGCCGCCACTCTCCTTGCGCGCCTCCAAGGAGCTCTGGATCTTCTGGTACGGCGAGGAGCCCGACCTCACGGGACTCGTCGCGTCCGAACTGTTGGAGAGCCGTAAGTACATACTTGATGATGCTCGTATATATAACACCGCGTCACCGCACCTTGTGGTTAGAAGAAACGAAATAAAGATAGTCATAGGAATGAGTGGAGAGAGATGTCACTTACACCGAGATATTGGCTTTTATATTTCAAGTCTTCCAAGTTTATTTGTACAAAATCTGCCTTGTACATGCTTATTTATCTGTAAATATCGATGGAAAAATCAGCTCCAATAATCATAAATATAACAGAAATTACTATGACATAACATTATCAAGCGATATCATCAAAAATTATCAGTATTGTAGTGACATCGATAGTGACTTATATTCCACTATTATATCGATAAACACTGAAGTTGATTACGGAAAGTGACTAGATAGCTGGTTCTGTGTTGAACACAGATAATCCTCGTTCCGTTCATAGCTTAATGACTGAGTGTAACAGCTCGTTGAACAAAACCCCGGGATGTTGTATCATCTGCAACAATTAAGCGAAAGATTAAGTTCGCGATGTCATTCTGATTTCAGATGACAATAGACTCTGGAAGTGGAGAGAACACGAAACATTAAACTTAACTGCTACAATACAGGATATTAGCGAATTTTTTCTGCTCTATTAGAACTTTTGTTTTTAATTGTTTAAAGTCTTAACGTTCAGAAAATGATCTTATAATCACGTGGAATTTGAATGTCTCGATCTGTTAAGAAGAAGGTATTTCGATACAAATTACTATTGTGTTATATAATATCCTTCGATGACTTCCTCAAACTATCAAGAGCTTCTTAATCAACAGGAATTCAATTCAACAGGTGTTTGATGTCTCCGACAGACTCCTATGTATGGAAGTATAAAAATCATTTCTACATTGAAAGAGAAAGTGAACACTTGTACGACAAGTTTCGCTAGTTTGTTACAACTTATCGAGAATCTTGTCTTCGAAACGCTCTATTCTGTGATGAGCTATGTTCTCACTTTGGATTATAGTACCCTTTTCGATATTTATGTTGTAACAACACATTATGGATTTTATTTTCTCATAACCATATAGAAATTGTAAAATTATTTTAATGGAGAGAAACTTATTGTTGAGTAATAAGTTATTATTTAATTATAGATAGACACGATATATCGACGTCTTTATTCAACCGTAAATATAGCACCGTAATTGTGTTATGCTTAATTTTAATGCAATTATAAATTTCACATATTTTAAAGTGTTGTTCAAAATATAATTGTACAGATATTCTATCTGACGTAGCCCGTTTGGCTATAAATGTTGTTAAGCGTGCATATTTACATTGTTTTAGTGTGCGCAATGTTTAGCGTGCGCTCCCGAGACAACATTCATAGCGAAACAGACTTCGTGAGATAGAATATATTATTATACCAAATCTGTGTATACATACGGCTTAACGTTAAGAGTAGTAGAGTAACTTATTCCATAAAGGCCGATAGCGCACGAGCATGTCTTCAGGTATTGCAGATGTCTATAGACACCGACAATCACCTACCCCTTTTATAATAAACATTCCAGGACTTATAAGGGTATTTATTATAAAATCTTTTTATTGCTATCTTCTATTTTTGTATCTTCCATTTTTGACGGGCTCGTTGGCGCGTTCGGTAGAACACCTGCCGTGCGCATTGATGGGTCGTGGGTTCGAATCCCACCGGGAGCACATGCTTATAATTTTCTATAAGCATGTTTTCCCCACGTCTGGTAACTTCGGGCATTGATCGGGTGGGAGGAATATCTAAATTCCGACCGGGTAACGAACCACCGTTCATAGATGGAAAAACCGTGAAGTGCATAGTTGCGCGTTTCGGTTTCAGTCTATGGATTTCCGAATGCTCGAAGTAAAAATTAGGTCGACAGCGCATCGTTGACTGATGTTCTGTGGCTGAGGTATCACCTACCATCAAGTGAACCTGATGCTCGTCTGTCGATATCTGACATAAAAAAAAAAAAAAAAAAAAAACATCTTCCCCGTCTTTTAAGTTTACATTGTTTTTAGTTAGCTTTGGATTCCATATTATTTTAACAATATCGGTTCGAACACGGCTTGTGAGTGCAACTCGACTGCAACCAAAGCTTAAAATAGACTGTGACATAAATCTACATAAACGGTCCTTGTTTTCGTCACTTTCATGTTTCTCCTGTTCTCAATACCTCGCTTGATTGACTTCGTATCTGCTAATAGACAGATCAGTTATAATATACTTCCGATTCAAGTAATTTAATACCAATAAGTTCGTTCTATTGGGAAGCATTCGCGGTGTTTGTATTGCGTAATATCGCACCTAGGCGCGAAGTGGGCGTAACGGTGTTACGCGTGCGCACTGCTAAGTGCACCATCGTAATAAAGGGCAATATCGTAATATGTTATTATATGTATGTAAGCGATTTTGGTTATTTTCCCTTATATTTTGGAATGTTTACTGATGATTTTCCGTTACTCTATCTTTCGTAATATCTAATGAATATTGAGATATAATGATTTGGAATATTAACAAAAAATTCGTAACAGTAAAAAATGATGTACCTAATATGATCATAAACTAGAAATAAAAATGTTTAATTTGTGACAATAAATCTCCCGGTTACCCACTTTCGGCTTATATGGCGAGACGGGATGCGCAAAGACACTATCGAGTTTGTAGTGAACTAACGTTACATCCAACTATCGAATACATAAAGTTTTGTTTTTTGTTAAAATCCTTGAAACGTGTGATCTTATAAGTATTCATATACCTACCGATATTTTGATATTGGTCAATGTTGGATTTCAGTGATAATTGCTTTATAAAATTGGACGGAAAATGGCTGCATTCGATCGAAGGTCGCCGCCGGTTCACTGTGAACGGAAATAATCGTACCTATAGCAATTTCCCGTTCTGTAATGGCTACCAGAAATGTTGCTCTGGACATATGGCAAGGCAAACTTGATGAACTTGTCACATAAATTGTTATAAATATCGTTAGCTACATAGTTACATATTGAGATATAGTTTGAAATGTTTGTAATATACATATATATTTCAACCACAAGTAACCATTGAACCAACAACCATAAGAATCCTTAGTGTTCACTATATAGTAGTGATCATGTAGAAAGCAATAACCCTTTATGATGCTGGTTAGAGGCTCCTGGTAACAATTTGCGAGGAATCTGTCCGAGCCGGTCTGTACGTGAGCCTATTTGCTCGGAGATTAACGGCTGACCCGGCGGCGGTGAACGCGACAACGGATAATCGGTTTATGCCATCCCGGGGTGACGAGAGAATGTTGGAAGCTGACGAGCTTTTTCTCAAAGAGCAAAATAAATCATATGGTGCGGAATATATGCAGCCAAGTCACAATAGATTTAGTCGCGTACTCATTGGAACAAATTATCTCTGTTACTCTATCTCGTTTACTCATTTATTCATGAAGCTGTGATTAATTAATCATACCATAATAAACCACGATAATATTCTGTTTCGCTTTTCTGTCTGAAGGATGATTTTTCCACTATGGTAGGTACATCTATGTATTGTTGAACAGTACAAAATTCGATCAGGGCAAATAAGTACAGTGGGGTGGAAATATCAAGACTCCCCAAAGGGTGTGTGAAGAACCTGCCTTTCAATGTCTAGACTTATATATTTTTTTAACTGGTACACGTTAAATAATTGTCTAATCTTTTCCCAACTATTACGGCCGTTGCGTATCAAAATCAATTATTTAAATATTAATAGTTAAATTGAGGATATAAATATAGAATCATCTGTTTCTATTCTTAGATTTTCAATGATAATTTCCGTTAAACTCACTCTACAATGATTCCTGAAGCCGTACAAGTGATTTTTTTTCCTGTTTAACCTTTATTACCGTACGCTTTGACCGCGTAACAATTAAGGGTTCGCCTGTATCTCCGCACCTGGTAACGCGGGCGGGTGCCGAGGGAGCGTCGGAGGGTGTCATGTTCCCGCGTTTAATTCTACCGCATTTATTTATTCATTATGCACGATATCGTGTGTCGATAAGCTGTACTGGCATTGTATCACTTTACGCATCAATTAAGTTAATGATCATTGAAGTTAATTTAGGTTACAATTGTTTTAAAATATACTGGTAATTTCTAATAGTATATCTAAATCTTTAAATTGCTCCCTATCACACTATGACAAAGGTAATTTTGATTCAGATCGCTCTTAAAGAAGAATGTGTGAGTCCGGCTTTGGTGCGGATGATCACACTTATTTTTTAAGAAATGAGTTCAAAAATACCTCGTCATTTTTTTTATGAATTAATTCCGATGAAACTCCAAACAATTTTGCGCAAGTATGAAAGGCTATTATTTAGATGTTATGCCGGCTGTTTGGCGCCCTCGCCTTTTGAGGGCTGGGTATAACATTCATATAATTATAGAAAAGCTTACTTATTATAGGAAGATGTAATAAAAATTGTTCTCTTGTTCTGTTCTGTCTTGTATTGGTATGTAAGTTGGAAACATGTTTACTGAATAAAGTTAAAAAAATGTATTGATAGCAATTTATTCGGTTCGGATAATACAATTTTATTGTATAACAAGGAGTTTATATGGCTATTAAAGGTCAGAAACTTGGGTGCTAAAAATTGTTTGCTACCTGAAGTCTTCAGTAGCAGTAGCCGTTGTGTCAAAAAGTGAATGGACTGGTGATAAATCATGTTATTTGATCCCGCTGGGTTTATAAACTGGTCAACGTACGTTATGTCAGAAAGAGTTTATCGGAGGCTTTTTAATATAAGGTAGACCCTTTCAAATACAATAAATTAAAGCTAAAATAAATTGAAACATAACAAATTCAAATAAAGAACCGCCAGCTATCAATATTCTAAACACCGCCATCGCCAAAGCGCCGACCACATTTGATGTTAGGTCATTATCGTTAACGTCGTACCGCATTATATGAGCGATACTTTAAAAATAAAGCGGCATCATAACTGCTGTATGCATTATACAAACAACGCGATAAATTAGGTGCGAAGTGGCGCGAAGACGGCGATAAGTGGAGCTGGCACCCGGCTCTTACAGCCGCGCCGCTCGCTGATCGATACCAGCCGCCGCCTTGTAACCAACCCTACCTGCCACTTGCGACCTGCATGCATCTACAATACAATCTTCATAGGACTACAGGCGACGCTTCACTATGGCTTCAGTTACGAGTAGCTATTGGAGTTCGTTCTGTACATTATACACTACACGATAATGTATGTTAACGTTTCTCATGGTGTTATAAACGATTTCATTTAAGAGCGCACGATCGCGTGTGACACTATCTGTATCTAATCAAACGAGATGGAATTTCTAATCAATAGATCGTGCAATGAAATTTTCCATTTATCACTTCAATAATCCATACCGTACATGGTATTATTTATAAATCAATTTAATAACTACTATATACTAATAACCAAATTGCTACTACATAATGGTATGAAAGTTGAATGTATGCCAAAAGACAACAGATGTAATCGCAAAAGAATTGCTTTAATATTATGATATAGTAAGGAGAGTTGTCACCCAGATGATTAATAATTAGCACTTCCTAATGCTTTTAAATAACACGCAAAATCCCTGTGACAAAAGTAATTAAACCGGAATATGTCTAGACAGTGTAACTCGGTCATAATGAGAGTTAATAAGAAGTTTATTGTTTGCGATTCTAGCTCGTGAGAGCTCACTGGCTGCACCATATTTTGTGAATATGCTTTTCAAATAGATGTTGAAAATCTTGAACAAAACTATTTGAAATAGCAGGTTTTACTTTCTGATGTGTGAAGCTTACAACTGGTTTGATAACCCGTTCCGCCAGGTTTGCCCGCGGTCAGTGCGACACCTGATCCTTACTGCACATGTCCTCCGCGCTCGCATGCTAAATCATAATGTAGACACACGCTCGAGACTTCCTCGGGGGCTGGTTTGAGAGGCCCTCCGACAGCAGTCGGCATTCCGTGACGAATTTCGAGACACAATAAAATTATGGGCCGCCTGTGGTGTTTTACTCAAATAAAACGATCAGTGCCATTTTTAACATCGTGCTTTTGAGATACGACTGCAAATTAAACGTTTCGATTTCTCAGTATTTTTGAAAGCCGGGACCAATTTAAATGGCCAAAGATTAATGTTTATCGTGCGCATGTGCCGCGCATTCGTCCAAATTCTTACAAAATACCCCTTTACGTACTCGACGGTGTGTCAATCCCCTCTCATTTAAAGCATTGTTAGGAAATAATCCGTATCTATGCAATATTGTGCTTTCTGCATTTCGGTCAACTCCGTGTCCGAAATCCGCTTTCACTCAGATTGAATACATTTTCGTTGTGAATAATATTTTAAATCAGATTTAAATAAACTATCCTCGGTAATCTCTTCAAGATTATCCCATGTCGAATGTTTGAGACTAGTGAAATATTTATTGGCGGTTGCCCGAGCTGTGCTGTCGTTGACCCACACCCACCGTGCTTGTTCCACGACCAATCGCCCATTACATACGCCCTCCACGCCACAAGGTCCTCAATTAAACAGACTGTCTTTAGTCCGTAGTCTATACACGTTTGAAAGTTGTTTCAGCTTTATGGAAACAACAGTTTGATTACCCAAATAGTTGCCATGGAAACGAAGTGTTATTTCGTAGTCGCTAACTATGAGTTCAAAGTCAAATGTTGTAGTTAAATGATTCAAGAATTTCAAAAAGAATTCCAGTGAAGAGTACGATTTCCTATGACTGGCATAGACCATGTTATCTAATACAAACATTATCTCATCGCAGACAATATGTGCGATGAAACTAGATAACGTCTTCCGCTAAACACCACTAGTGACAACCGGCTATGAATACGATGTAGAGATACATTGTCCTTTGGAATGTTTTAAACTTAGACGTCACGATAGGGTAATAAAAATCGGTGGTTAAGATACACATTGACAAATGATAATTAGTTTGTCACTTGTTTATACATAGTCGAATGATCGTTGGAATAAATAACCGATTTTTCTTGTTAAATAAATCTGTTCCAGTTAATTTGCTGCAAAAGATAAACCTTTAGTTCAATAAATAAACCTATCGTAGATGCAGATTTATCCTTTTGTTCCGCTTGGTTAAATGAACCAAGAGAGTGTGGAGAGGAGCCGTTACCTTATTAATTAGAAGGTAGAGCTCGAGAATGTGTGGGTTGAATGCGCGCGCGCAAGCCTCGCTATTATTGTGGGAATGTACTTGAGACATAGCGTAAGGAACGCTCGGCGCACGCATACCATTCCCAACGGGTTGTATGCTTATTCTTGATCTGTTATCGCATTAGGTTTAGTCTGGTACTTATAACATTCTTATGATCGTTGTAACTTATTGTTTCATGTTCTATTCCGATTCAGACATAGAATGTACATGTCCTATTTGTGGAAATTAATAGTAGTAGTAGTTTTTATTGTATCATGTCGTCAGTTTATATGGATTATTAATTTCGAACAGTTTGAGATCTTAAAAACCTCCAAAATTTACTTAGTTTTATTTTATTTTCCACCAGTTGCTGATAGAATTTATTTAATTTTCAGTTATGGTTATAGTAGAGCAAAAATATAATATTAATTTTTGCTTCTTTTTAATAACACAATTTGGTAACTTGTGACAACCAGGGATTTTATGAGTACTTAAAAGTTCGAGTACGATCGCGTACCGTGGGAAAGGTGTCGGCCCCTGCGCCGACGCAGACTCGTAGGTACCTAACGGTGCTACTGTCGCACGATGTAAAGTTACTCTTTATTCATAATCACGTCCGTTCTTATAAATATGAAAAGAAACAAAAAGCTCGATTGTATAAACATTTATCAGAGTAATAATTGGATCATAGTGTTGTTACATAACCGAAATGCAAGTATTGCCGTAAGCGATCCCCTTCCGCGAGGTTGTTGAACGGTAACTGCGTTTGTGTTCGGTGTTTTATTAATAAAAGCTCCACGGTGACGTGTATCGGCCGCCCGCCCGATTGGACTATTTATTGATGCGCGCGCGCAACACTTGATCGACCGTCGATCGACTGCTGTCGTTTATTGGTTATACATATTATGTATATATCTACGAACTTTAAAATTTATACGAGAATATTGGTGCTTGTGGTTTGTGACATTTATCTCAGTAAATATATCTCTTCATAAAATAACAAACATAAATTATGAAAATTATATAAATCTTAAGCTGTTTTTTCATTATATTTGCGGTGAAAGTATTTTTACCACCACCACTATTCTAGTAATGAGCGAGTCAAGTTTCGATAATTGTTATCTTTCACATGCTTCTTAAGTGGGTCTTATAGCTAGTAGTTAATAATTTGATGGCTGTGTAGCGGTACATCCTGTTACCATTACCGACATTCGCCACCGACCATCGCGCGGCGGCCGTACCGTTACCGTCGGTGATAAGCTATTTCATTCTCTTGATGTGCTGTACTGTTCATTATTGGATTTCGGAATATTTCTATATTTAGAACGTTGAAGCGTAAGCGTAATCTCTATTTGTAGAATACGATTCTACAGAAATTGTCTTTGACTAATAGTATATAATGATACTAATTACAACAAACATTAATATATTTTGTATAGTGGTCAAACACCGGAAAAAAGTATAGTTGACATGAGACTTGCTAAAGTTATTTGTTTCTGAAGTCAGAGTTTATCTGGACGCGGTTAAGATACTTATGTTCACATAATGATTAGGTGCGGTGTAGAAACAAAGCGAAGGGTGGGTCGGTCGCTACTCGCTAACAGCTGCGTGACTCCAGCCGCGCAGATGGCCCGACCTCGCCGCTCGCCTGCCCACTCCAAACCATAGCCTCCACACCACATATACAATAGGTACAAGAGTTACTATCGCGAAGCCATATATTATGTTGCAAGCATACACAGTTCGTCCTTTAGTTCATTAACTCTGGGTGGGTTCGTGTTTCAGAGTTCTTTGTCATCTTTATCAGCTGCTGCTTATCAGATTGGTGTTGGTTTATTTTCGTTTTGCTGATGTCCACTTTTATAATTGGTACAGTTTATAAATAATATCAAGATAGTACTGTTTCGTGTTGATGGATATAATACAATAACAGTAAACATTAATCTGTGTGAGGAAAGTAAGTTATCAACGGGGTAGGGCAATTCGCCCGCATCGGGGTGTTCGCGGGCGGTCCGTGACGTCGACGGAAAGACGCGAGCGTGACGTCACATGCACGTGGGCGGGTGCGAGCGAGACGGGCACTGGGCCGGGACAGGAGCCCGGAGGGACGGGTGACGGCCCTCTGCGGAGGGCGCGCGCGAATTGACAGATTTCCACACGCTCGATACCATCTTGAATCGCGTTACCACCCGCTCTATAGACCTATGTAATTCTTACTTAGTTGCTTTGTATGTTAGGAAATACTTCAATAAGATAACCCCTTCGCTTAGCGCGCTTCTTGTTCACCTTAATTATTAATTAATCGAAGTAAAGTAAGGAGTTCAGAGCACTATTTTTATTTGAAGCATACTTTCTAAAATGTTAGGCGGTTTCTCCACTTCCAATATGTTTGAAGTCTCATGTAGGCGGCATGAGGTAAACAAAACGCGCGCGGTTCGCGAGGCCGTATGGCGACGTTGCCGCTCCGCATCTAACTTTGTACAAGTAGCTGTCACGCGCTGTTTACTAGTTTTCTCTATCTTCACGATTGTTTAGAACTTAAAACAATTCAATTTAAAATAGTAAAGATATCGTTAATCTTTTTAGAATAAATCAGCTCTTCCTTATGAAATTTTTAATTTATTTATTTTTCCTTCTTCCTACTCTTTCTTACTAGATAGGGTCGGCATATATTATCAGTACATAATGCGTATTTTTTTTCTTTTACCTTTTAACTTAATTTACAAATCATATGTACGTAATACGTACTAAATTACGTTATAATATAATTGTTGTGAAATAAATTTTCTCTGCCTGCAACCGACCACTCTTGCTCTATTAATAATAATTAATATATAGCGAATATATTAAAAGTTTATTTTTCAAGGAAGATCTTCCCGTTAAAGCTAAGTACATCATAAATTTTCTCTATATATCTCCTACATTTCAAGATTTTTTCTTACTGTACTACGTGAAAACACGCCCCTCTGTACCAGCTTGGTTAAACGATATTTCGTTTTTTGAAAATACTCTCCTCGTTCAGAAAAAAAGATCTCTTCAACAGGTCTTTAGTGAGGGTGGGCTATAGGGGTGGCGAGGAGACCACCGTGTACTGCAGTGTGGGCGGATCTGGATATTGACGGCGTAAATTGACGTATCCAACTCGTATTGCCGAAATGCAGGCTTACTTTTACTTCTCTCGATAGACTGCATTTCTGTTCAATAAATGTTCTAATTTCAAATAATTGAATATTTTATTATTATGAGTAGATATGAGTCCAATTAGAAAATAATCAATTAAAATTCAAGTGCTGATGTTATTTGACTCTGCATTGCTACATGTGTACGATTTTATGGCGTCTTCATTTATAAATATATGATTTTTTTTATCTATATAAAAAGAAAAACTCACAGATTAAAAATAAAATCAATGTTTTGAATATTATCTACTGTTGTATTAATGGAACGGGTACCTAATATGCAAATAACTATATAGGTTTGAATAAACGAAGCCTTATGTTTTGCATTCTGCCGTATTCGCCTTGAGGTTTCTTCCGACTGGTTTATTGTATGCATATCGACTCGTGAATGTCCGAAAGTATCAGCTCTCTAGTTGAATATCTGTAATTTTTATAACAACCATATGTACATACTGTAACTTCTTCCCGACAGATTAACCTCAATCTATATGCTTCATTTGTTGTCCCCTTTTTATTTCTGGTAAAATCTTTCAATGTACAGATTTTTTTATTAGAGAGGCTAAAAATAATAATTTAGAAATATGCTATCTCTACTTAAACAGTTTATAAACGAAGATCACGGTATTGTAAGGTGATAAGCGGTGCTGGTGATAGTAACTGTCGGTTCGTTTGTAGCGGTAGCAGCGCGGCGGCGCGCATCTGTCCCGCTATCGATCCCGCCACGAGGTGGTGCCAACCGCCACGACACCGCTACAAATGTTTGGCCTTGAACTTTCAATTATCCTTATAATTGCATTACGCCCAATGCAACTGACATAGCTGAAATAAGTTGGGCTTATAAAAACTAGCGTATCCCAAAAGGTTCACATCGTAAAAGTATTTAAAGTTATACCCATTCAACAACACTGAATGGACATTAGTGATTAGCTTTACAGCGAAACTTAAAATGGTACCCGATTCAGAACTTGCACACTAGAAGTATATCTTAATACGTTCGTTGCATTACGAGATCTATCAGATCTCTTACAGGAGTGGTGTGCATTGAACATAATCGTGTTGTTTCACTCCTTGCGGGAGGATCTAACGTGTTAAGTTCTTTAAGTATTATCAGGACAAATATACATATTTGCTTCCTACTTAAAGCTGAATTCAAGGACATGATGGCGCAGGGAATGTGTTAACGGGGATTGATTGTATTTCTCGCGGATGATACATTTCATACCAGAAAATATGGGCCAAAGTTGGTGCGTTTGGAAAGACAAGTTTTGAGAAACCCGGTGGATCGATAATAACTTGACGTTATCGCGATGGCACCACGAGTCGAGCAGTCGTGACTGGCTCCGGTATAATACGCTAACATTGGCTGTGGAGTACAGTAATCGAACCGTTCGCTTTAATGGCCTTGGGAGATACATAGCGATGGAGCCGAATAGGCCGATGCTGTAATTATTGCAGTATACGAGCGACACACTCATGTAAGATAAATTCCTCGTCACTAAAACGTGTTTTCTGTACCTACCATGTAACCCAGCGACGGTACGTGTTATTCGTTTGTACAGTGACACGGATTATAGAGAATATACAGTTTATTACCGCATAATTAATGAAACATAATATAGGTTTGCCCTGATTGTATTCAAGCTCTAGGAAGTCTAAGGAAACCATACAATGTTAACTAGTTGGTGTTGGTCTTACTTAATCTGATATGTTATATTATGAACATTTTCGTTTTGTATTTTAATTCAAATTGGAGGTTTTTTTTCAAACCGACTATTTCCGATGAGTATCGAAGTATATTTTTGATGCTAAATTTAGAGCAGTATGTAAGGTTTTGTACAAATTAATCAATATTGTGTTATCTATATAGTTGTATGTATGTCAATTTATACTAGAGATAGATACTGGAAAAACTAGTTCAGTCGCTACTAGAGATGGCGCGCATTGCGCACACCTGGAGAGCGAATGTCAAGGCTGCACGCTTGGAAGTTGGAAACGCTCCAGCTCCCTGCACGCGCACAAAAAATACCATTAGACGTTATAATCGAATATAAGCCTTGTTAACCATAAGGTATTGCAATGTGCTTTTTAGAAACTAAAAAAAATATATAGAAATTAAAATTATATCGCTAATAATCCACGCGTATTTCATTCTACAGCACTGTTTACAAAATTCTGTGTTTATAATATTTCACTATTTTTGTAAGCACAGGTAATAAAAATATTTGCATATCCGTAAAACTGTATCTATGATAACATAAGGTTGAAAATTCAATGTCAATTAGAATGTTAGAGCGGGCACTGGCGTTCGCATGTGTGTCGCGCGCGCGACAAACACAAGCACGTGCGCCGCAAGCGGTCTCGTGACGTCACAGGGGTCGCCCCCGCCCCGCCCCTAAGAAAGAGACGACAAACGAGGTGCGGCAACGACGCGCAAGCCGTTTGTTTTCGCATGTAACGCTAGTGATAGGCCGGTTTATTTTTCAAATACGAATGCAACGACAGCTAATGCGTTTCTCAACTTTGCAACACACCCTTAATCACTTTTACGATTGCCCGTAGTGATAGAAATTTTTATCAGTCACTTTTTTACACATCTGATGCTGTGCTAAAACGGCAAGCACGACAATACAAAAGATGAACTGGCTACAAAGGATTATAGGCTATCTTATCATGATCGATAAATGTAAAGTACAAATCATTACAATAACATTATTACTACATAATTTACTCTTATGTTATCTGGTCTGATATTAGACGAATTCTATACATTTTTATAACGAAGACAGGATATAATGTGGGTTTTTTATTGTTACAGAGGGCGACCAAGGTTCCTGGGAAAGCGGTTTGTCGTACGAGTGTCGTTCTCTACTGTTCAAAGCACTACATAATCTCATTGAAAGGTATGATGTTATATCGCGGAAACTTCTTTAAACCGATGATCAAACATGCTTTGTGTTCCGGCTAAATCGATAATCAGTAAGCGGCAATTTGTGAGCATTTAATACCACCTCAATCTCATGACATACTTATCTAGATGCATACTTTTTAGGTGGGTACATTCAGCAAGACATGAGAAAAAGTCTCGTGTGAGAGTAGGAAAGAGTTAAATAGCTACGTACTAGTAATTATTAATGCAAACAATTGAATTTCACAGATATAATTGCATTGCGGCTAGTCTATACATATAATAAAAGAGTAGGATCGAAATTACGCTTCACTAAATATTTTTACCAGAAATTAAGAGGGGTGATAAAAGAAGGGTAGCAGAATGCATAAATGCAATTTTTAAGATTCTTGTCTGTCTGTCTGTCTGTCCGTCTGTCTGTCTGTCTGTCTGTCTGTTTGTTCACGCTAATCTCCGAAGATACTGAACCGATTATCATGCAATTTACACAAATATATTAAGGAAAGCCCGGGGCAACATATAGGCTTTGTTTTATCGAAATCGGTTATCGGAAAGAAAAGTTATCATCATTTAAATATTATTTTAAAGGCACCATATCACCAAATTTCAATGCAAACTGACTCGCGTTGAACTTTTTCGAATTGTCAGATGTCAATCACAGTCTGATATGTAAATGAAATAGTTTGATAATTTCGCCGTTTTTGATATGTGTTCGTGGCATAGTGGATATACGGTCGTACTACGTAATTTCAGATGCGAGTTCGAATCATCACTCAGGGAAATATTTTTTTGTATTTATTTTTTTATATTTTTAAAAGAACTAATATTTGAAAATAGAAAATGTATTATTGAACTATTCTATTATATAAAAATGTATTTCTTATGAGATCGTTTATTTCGCATTTTCATCAATCCTTTCCTTTCCAAGGGAATTAAACAAAAATATCTGAAATTAAAAGTGATCAATTAAATGAAATAAATATAGAGGTGGATCTGGATGGTGGATATCCAGATACTATTATCTTCCACACTAATTAAATTTATTAAAAATTAAGTATTTGGCCAACATGGCCATACTTTTTTTTTAATTCATTTTACGTTGCATTTCTCCATACCTTCATTTTATTCGTATTTAGACATTTTCTTGGCGTTTTTTCCATGTGTCGCAAGTATTTTCAAACCCCCGTACAACTTTCGTGCATATATTTAAGACGGAAAATGCATTGAATCCAATCTTCGACTGAACTCTGATTAGTGGAAAAAAGACACATATCTGCATTTTGGTGACGTAAAATTTGATAGATATGCATCTCCCTAAAGTTTCTTTAAAGTCAGGTTAATTTTTTCAATTAATATGGTATTTCTTTTGAATTTCAAATCATCATTTGAACCCCAACCTCAACCACCATTAAACATGTCGATAATATGATGCAAAAGCAACCGTCAATGACTACTCTGATAGTTCTTTCCGAAAAGAAATCACCAAGTACAGAGGATGGAGGATATATGATATGAAGAAAGCTTGCTCAAAAGTTCAGCATAAAGTGATCCCCACGCGAACGAAGTCGCGGGCATCAGCTAGTATATAATAAAACAAATACGAGATCACGGTGCTATTATTAAAAAGTAGTAATTTAATACCTAACTAATAAATAATAAGTTTTGATAACAACCTATTACCGGCACAAGTACTTATTTATTTTAAATAGGCCAGTAATAATTGCCTTTTAAAGCTTTGACTGTTAGATTAAACATTGAATATTCGAAACTTGTACAAATTATATCTACGTGTAATCCAGATAGCAATCGATAATCATACATTGTGTATTATACTGCGTAACTGAGGCTTCGTGCGAATGCACCTGGCGCGCGGTGTGAGGCGGCCTGCGCGGGCGCATCGCTCCATCTCATTGTTACGAAGGTCGTTGCTTCAACACTGACAAGATGTTCTGAATGCTTCTTTTTCTAAGCAACGTCGCGGCCGTTTAAAACCACAGATTAGTCCAAAAGCGAAAGTTTTCGCCGCTATGCTTATGAATTATGATTGATGACCTACCTAGCTCTACAACACGTTCACGACTAACGTGAATAGCCAGTTGGATTTGAAATAAAATCGGCTATTTGGCCGTGCGCGCGGACGTTCTTATTGGCTGTCAAGGTCACCGTTTGTAGCCTGTTTGTATGTGAACAAGATAATAAGGCTATAAGTAGTTGGAGTGGTTTTAAACGCATCTCCCGGACCCGGTGCGCGGTGGAATCTTTGATATGAACGAAATCCAGACGAGTCGTTGACCCCGACAGCGGCACGTCAAAGTAACAATGCTTGCGGCGAGACATAAGTATCTATCGCGATGATTTCACAATGCGTGCTGAAATGAAAGGATACGAAGTCTACTTTTTACACTGTTTAATTGATATTTTTATTTCCAATATAATTAGTGAGCGACCATTTCAATTGCACATCGGTATCGCGGAAAGAAAACCTTTCATCTTCGAATCTTTAGTGGATATCGCCGCTGCCATTAAGAAGATATTTTCTCGACCGCGACATGTTATGGTATTTATTACCTGTTATCACGTGTAATTAAGTTAATGATCACGTTTCATTTTTATCCTTGTGTTATGTGTTCGCTGCAGCTGGGGTGTTAAACCTCTACATCTATTGATAAAGTGATTTATTACGATACAAACGCAAGTGATTCAGATATAATAGCGCACAAATTATATTGTAGTACCTGACAAAGAAATTCGCTACGGCCGCATATCGATCAAGGTGCGCAATCGCATACTTGCGACATAACATATACAAAGAGGCTCATATTGTACGTCGATTAGGTATTGACTTCGTATCTCTTATGATAAAAGTACGAAGGCTCCGGTGACATTGATTTGCTCATTTATATTATCTATATCTCACCAAGTATTCATATCATGTATATCGACATTAGTTTTGCAATTGTAATTATCTTGGGAACGTGGTTATTTATAATAACATTTGAATAGTTTTGAAAGCTTTTTTAAATCTGTTTAACAAAAGAATTTATAGAAATAATTCGGTGCAAAACTAGTTTTGTTTTCATCGTAATTACTGTTAATATAAGTATAATGCACAAAAAAGTGTTTTAATTTAAATTATATAATATGTAAACTATATTTAAACACGTGTTAAAATAGTGGATAACATATAGCATTATAACTTAATGAATTTTAATTCCCATAGGAAGTTAAGTATATATGTTTTTTTATAATATATCGTTATATTTGGGTGTTCTATGTTACAGATGCTTGTTGTCGCGGGACTTTGTGAGACTCGGCAAGTGGTTTGTACAACCGTACGATGGAGACGAAGAGGATGTTGGCAAGAGGTAATTTCAGTTTTTTACGCCAATAAAGAGATAAGATACAGCTATAGACCTTAAAAACGTGTGTTTGATATTAATATATCGTCATGACAAACCACCACATTCTCATTACACACCCTGATGTATTCTCTGGTATAATGGAAGTAATATTTGATGCAACTTTTTCAATATGTTGTTCCAAATACACTATTGTGGCACTTCCTATATAAAAAATGGAGATTTCTGTGTTGCCCTCATTGAGACATAAGAGTGTAACTTCGTTCCTCTTCATACATTTTTAAAAACTACTTACTTTGTAAAGATAGAATAATATTATGAATTTATCTTAATTTTATATCATTTTGCCTCTTAGTTGGCAAAATGAACGAATACATTAATTCCTTTTGAACTATAAGTAATACAAAAATAATATGAAGTTATTATATTTTTTATTTATATTTTATATAATTTTTTGTCATTGGTATTGTTACGGTGGAATACTGAAATGGTAAATAAAGTTCTGATCTACTTAAAATATTTCTGTCTCTTTTATTATGTATGTTAATGAAATGAAGTATAACTCAAATTTGATTGTCATTTTAGTATTGGTCCATCAGGCAACAATCTAATCACTGTTACAATTTTACACGATGGTCCTCCATGCCGGATACGCAATAACCACCGTACTTCTGACATTGTTCGCAGTCCATGGCACCTCTCGTTCTCGTTCGCGTTCTTCCTCCACGGCGAGAGCACCGTGTGCGCGTCGGTGGACGTGCGACAACACCCGCCCGTGCGCACGCTCACTGCCAAGCGGCTCGCGCGCCTCCACGCGCCGCCATCGCACTCACCGCCGGATAACAAGGGTGAGTTAGGAAATGCAAAGGTTATACAAGTTTGAGAATTTGTACAATTAAGACAAGTTTAACTCAATATCTTAAATATTAATATTGTCTTTTATTAACGCGAGTATCACACATTTAAATAAAATACTGTATACCGGATTAAAACGCGATTTATTATTTAAATTATTTATCCCGACGTTTCGGATGCTTTTCAGCAACCGTGGTCGCGGGAGACTGAAAGATGACAGTTGTCTTATATTTGAAATGTCACAAAGTTGCCATATTTAATTCAATTAAATTAAAAAAAATATAATCTATTAATTTAGGTAACACAATGTACACCTATGAACGTGAATAAAAAATAATACATATTAAATTACTAATATTACTAATATTAAATGCTTCTAATTTTACATTTATTACCAGTTCACAAATCAAGGGCGTAGAGCGTACGAGAAGAACTGGCAAGAAACTCGCCGCCACTCTTTTTAATCGCCAAGTTTTTGTTTTACAAGATTGACGTTCATAGGTGTACATTGTGTTACCTAAATTAATAGATTATATTTTTTTTAATTTAATTGAATTAAATATGGCAACTTTGTGACATTTCAAATATAAGACAACTGTCATCTTTCAGTCTCCCGCGACCACGGTTGCTGAAAAGCATCCGAAACGTCGGGATAAATAATTTAAATAATAAATCGCGTTTTAATCCGGTATACAGTATTTTATTTAAAAGCTTAAATATTAAATATTTCTCTACAAACCCTTTTCACGGCTAAAGGATAGAATTAACAATCTTCAATAATTTAACCGACTAACAAACGGCCCCACTTTCACACCTCCACCCACGTTTTACATTATTGTGCTGTAATATATGTATGTGTAATAAAAACTTATAAAATTGCTGTTAATATGGATTGAAAGATAAGTACATTTGTATTACTAGTATTACATTGAAAATCCCATTCATCGAAAAATAATAACGATTGATTTATTCATGGTCTACCACAAGATATAGAAAGCTCACAACCGGTAGCGTTGAAAGAGAATTGAGGAGGCTTTCATCCAGAAATGAACCTCATCAACAGGCCAGTTATGATAATGACATATATTAGTGATAGAAGAAATATTCTGATCACATTTGTTTAATATCTGATAGAAGAAAATGGCTGATTACACGTTTTCTCATGTATTGAACTCTTATATTATAAACCATAGGGTTTGATAGCAAAAAGAACGCATATATTCGCTCACGTGTATTTTAAATTAAAGTATTTAATATAAATAAATGAGGTTAACTTGAACTGCAAGAATGGAAAGGAGATGTCCTTCTGATATAACTTTGTAAATATGTTTTTAAATGATAAATTTTAATATTATTAATCCCATATTATCGAGTTTTAAATAAGGCACGTATCTATCTCTTAATGATTTTTATTATTCACGTGCTATTAGATGAACATTAATTCATATTATATAATACATTCTGCGCCTGACATTTTCTTTAACGTTAGTTTATGCATTAATTAGATTCTATTATGCAATCCCCACCATATAAAAACCGTTTCGGAAAGCGGTTGGAAGGTTGTTTCCATTTTTTATTCGACTATCGATCACAATTGACACTGGTACACAAGTAGTAGAAATGATTGATTGATTTATTTATTTAAGGAAAACCTTTAGCTAATGCTTCCATATAAATCTATGTTCTTTGATTGTATTATTTACAACAGAATATAAAACAAACAGCTAATTCATGGTTTTCAAATATAAAATGAATTTCTTTTTTTTTATGTCAGATATCGACAGACGAGCATGAGGTTTACTTGATGGTAGGTGATACCTCAGCCACAGAACATCAGTCAATGATGCGCTGTCGACCTAATTTTTACTTCGAGCATTCTTCCGAATAAAGCATAAATGCAAATGAATAATGTAAGATGTATTCCGTGTTCCAGTGATCCTGGCACCGTTCGGGTTGGAGGGCCGCGTGACGGGCCGCGAGTGGAGCGACTCGGACCCTCCCACCGCGCGCCTGCTGGACGCTTGGCGACAGCTCTACCCGCTCGAGCAGGCCACCGGCGCTGTCGAGGTAAATGGTCGCTGCCACAATACTATTTAGAAAGGTGCATAATGTTAATACGAATCAACGCTAATCTATGACATGATTTTTGCTCAATTAACATAATATTGTCATTTCTCATGTCACTGTATGTAAAAATGTATTGTTTCATACAACTCCGAAACTACTTTCTCATGTATTATTGCCTCTCTTTCACTTGTTTCCTGAACAACATCGCTTTAGTTATGTATTTTCATTCGATATAGATTTGCTTTATTGCCAACCAAAATTGCAAATAATCATCAATAATTATAGGTAATAACTTAGTGTTTACTAAAAATTACACTTACATAAGTAAGTTAAAATTACAGAAGGTTGATAGCGTATTTGTGTTTGCCGCCAGGTGGAGTGCGGTGGCGTGCGCATGCGCTACCCGGTGCCGTACGTGCTGGTGACGCAGATGGAGACGAGCCGCGGCGCCGCGCCGCCCGCGCACTCACTCGCCGCGCGCACGCTGCGCTCGCTCACCACGCCCGCCGCGCACCAGGTGCGTGCGCACACTCACTATCCTAACGTTTATAAATACCTAACCTTTTACTGATGACTCAAAACGGAACATCGGTTTATTAAAACCAATGAATGAGAATGAGATGTGTCTCGAAATATGGACCTATGTATTAACGAAAAATACTAATATTTTAATTAGAATATAAAATCACCATATATTATTGTTTACCATAAATCTTGCATAATTTTATTTATGCAAGATTTATATTTATGCTCAATTCACCTTATGGTGAGAAATAAAATTATAATACTATTTCAAATGGAAGTTGGAAACAAAACTTTTTATTAAGATATTAGAAGTTTTGAGTATACTTCCTATAGAAAATAAAGAACCAGCCATACATTATATTTTTTATACAGATTTGTTATATCTGTATGGTAACTCAGGCATCTTTAACAAATATTTTCATGATTCCTCAGATTCTATTCTACATTCATAATGTCACTAATACAAATAATATTTAATTGAATCTGCATATAGCGAATTAAAAATACATAATTGGCTTGAGGGAATCTGACACATGACCCTTTCTTATATGATATCGTTTTATAAAGTGGCTTTTAAGTGGCAGTGATAGTTCGTAAGACATTACAATGAATAATATCAAGATTTCTTTGTTTGTTTCTGTAAGGTGTATTTGTTTTACCAATTATTTACTGTCTTCAAATGTATTGATCGAAATTATTATATTAGACGCCAGAGGTGTGCTTCACGGACTCGTCCGGAGACCCCAACGAGGACTTCGTGGACCCCACGCGCAAGACCACCTGCGCCTGCGCCAAGTGAGTGCCCGCCTCTATACAAACCTCTATGCTACATAAATCCCGCTATTATTTTATATTATTATTACTATTCTATAGGCTTGGAAGTCAACTGTTTTGTATACAAGTTGAGCTTCCATTTAAATTCAAAAAAAGTTCACTTCCAAACCATATTATATAAAGTAGTTAGGAGCTGTATTTTAGTAGTAGTTGTATGAGAATTGTGTGTAATGCATTTTATTTATTGGAAGATAATATATCGTATTTAATATTTGTAACGACATTAGATCCGTCGACATCCGGGTTTAGTGTTAGTTGTAGCCTCGGACGCAGAGCGATGCAGGGTGTAGATAGGTAGATGTTATGTATGTGAATGTTCTAGTATATGTAGCGTAAGTAAGCCTTAGAAGGAGATACTGCGGCAGTATCGCGAGCGTGAACTTAACGAAGCATTACTGTGATGACCGATGTAGTGCCTCGATACGTTCATAGTAGAACGACGTGCGCGCAAGCTTTTGTCACACTTTGCGTGTAGATACGTTCTTCGCTTGGAAAGCATTTATAAATCAAATATAGTTAGAATCTTTTGCTTCTTTACCTGACTATAGGAGGGTAAAGCGGTCTGTTTATTTATCAATTTACTTTGGGATATGCTTTTTTTGTTACACATCTATTGGATATGTTAGTTTATCGGTGGTTCTAACCTATCGATGTTTAAACTGACCGTAATTAACAATGAATCAGAGAGAAATAAATCTCAAACCCGTCATGCATGTATTTTGAAAGAACCGTAGTCGGGTTATTGTTATAGTAATTATCGCTTTGTTATCATCAATTCGCTTGTGGCATTTTTATTGCCGCTTAAACGAGGCTTGATAAGTGAGTCGTGATAGCGGTGAGGTGTGACGGTGTGACGGTGCGCCGCAAAGTGTGATAAGAGCGGGTCGGGCGGGCCGGGCCGGGGCGGGTGCCTGCGGCCGGCACTAGCGTTGTGTTGTGCAGGTGGCGGCGCCGCCGCGCCCCGCGCCCGCTGCCCTTCCACCGCCGCGCGCCGCCCAGGTCGCCTCGCGCGCTCGTCGCATCCGTCGCCCATGCCGCCCCCGCCCACGCCGCGCGCCCCGGGCGCCCGCACGCCGCGCAGTGAGTAGTACAACGAGCGACCCCACTTTACACGTACACTCGAACAATCACTCGACTCCAACCGCACTATGCTTACATTAGGGCTTGAGACACGACAGTATATCAGTTTTTAATAAAAAAGTTATAACTACGCTATAGTCACCAACGACCTAGAACACTTCAATGATTAAAATTTTCTTTGCGCATTTTACTGAACCCTGAATAGTGGCCCACAAGAGAATGCTTCCCCACTTTGAGAAACTACGCGTAAAGCTACTGTACCACAGGTTATCGTAAAAATTAAATTTGAAAAAAGCTTTATTTGAGTGTGGAGTTGGCGGTTGAAGTAATTGTTTCATTGTACACACTGGGCTGTCACATTTGCATCGCAAGTGCTCGGGTTCGACACGAACGATACACGACGCTTCCGCAAGATCCCACTTCTGATGTTGGAATAATTCCTTCTTGCAGTGGCTCTAACTATAGATAGTATTGGCTACTATATTAACGCTTATGATGAATAAACGCGCTAATGTCAATATTGAATATCGATCGTGTCGAACGAACACTCATTTCATCTCGAGGGGTCTTCGCTTCGGGTCTGGCGTGTTTCCATTGTACGTATAAAAAGAGCTTCATTAGTCAGCGAAGACGTCATTCTTTTTCATAGTTATGTGTGTGGGCTACACTATCATCCGATTAAGCAGTAGGCGGGTGTCGTCTCCGAGTGTACGTAAGTATGTAGGCAACGAATGCACACAAATAATGCAATGCCATATCGATGCATGCTGTATGCCTTATTATATTTAATTTATTTACATTTATCGCATTTAATGCATGAGCAAATATTTTATGTAAATTGCATGTTTTGTGTCTTTCCATGAGTTTTCCTGTTAATAGGATGTGATCGACCAATTTCAATCATGTGCATAATTATTATCATCCGATTAATAAACTGATTATAAATTGACATAATTTGATGTAATAAACTAAATAAAATAAAAATGTAAATATTTTGCAGTCATTTGTGATATGTTTATTGAGTTAAGCAAATTTACATTCCTCATCATCAAATCTATTCAATCAAATCTTTTATATTCAGCTTTCAGTAATGATATGTTTAAAACAATTAAATTCATGTGTATAATTATTAAGCTTTGATTGAAGAAGAAATAGATGAAAGGAAATGGAAAGGGTGGGGTCATGTATAGACATAATAACATCTACCTCATCTCGGCATATGTAACTCGCTCAGTTGACATTTAATGATTTTATTCATGGTTTTTAATCTATATTTCAGAGGTGTTTAAGTGAGTTTAATTTTAAGTTTAAACATGATTCTAGTTGCTATAAGAGAGGCAATTAATTCGAATAAATGAATATGTTTAAAATCAATAGTTTTTCACCAATATACCATACAATAACAAAAGGAAATGAATTATTTGTTGATTATGTAACTGAAATCAATGTTATATAATATTCTTACAAATGAACATTTACAGCAATGAAACACTAAATGAATCTCAACTTGTCTAGAAACAATGCGTTGGTACAGTAGAAGTGCTTATATAAAACAATTTGCTAATAACTAGGTATAATTAAAAGACAGACTTACAACATTTTAAAAGCTCGACAGCGCATCCTTGATTGATGTTATGTGGCTGACGTATCCATCAACTCCATGCGTCTGTCGGTATCTAAAAAAAAAATATTAAGATATTTCCTTAGTATTTGTACATGTATGCAATGTATGGTTATAGGACGAACAGCTGCAGCGGCGGTAACGGGCGCGGCACGTGCTCGCCCGGCAGCTGCGGCGGCGCCTCGCCCGCAGCGCCCTCGCCGCATCACACCGCCATACCTTCACATCAGGTATAACAGAATTAATTTGTACACAGCAACAAGTACAGAATAGATTTTAAAATAACATGGCTAAAGTGAGTTATTAAATTATTTTATAAATAAACATACAAAATATACGTCGCTTTGGGTAAATCATAGAACAGTCAAAAAATAAAATAATCAATAAAGGTATTGTAAAATAGGCATTTATGTATATTTGAAAATCTATTTAATTTATGGTATCTAATCGCAACTGGTGACATTGCAGTACAGGACAAAAATCGATCACCGTTGGTTGACGTTTAAGATAATGTAGTGTGCGTGCGCGCAGGGCCCGAACGTGCCGACCACGCTGCACACGCCGGCGCCCACGCCCGACCCGCTGGCGCCGCCCACGCCCGCGCCGCCCTCGCACCACAAGCTCTACGCACAGGTACTGCATTCCTCCTGTTGTTATTTTTATATTTATTTATTTAATGTGTTTCGTCACCGACCAAAACCGTAAGTGTAATTGTTCAATGTTTTATATAAATTGCTGTACGTAACTTCTAAGATGTGGGAGCTATCTCACGTCTTCACTAACAACTCAGATACATAATATGAAGCACTATACGGGTATTAAACCCTTTTTAAAAACAAAAACACTTTATTGAACACCACACGTGAAAATAATAATAAAGTTAAAAATGAGTAGCGTACAAAAAGCGGCCTTATCGCTGAGAAGCGATCTCTTCCAGGCAACCAGAGAAATTAAAATATTAAATAAAGACATAACATAGATTACGATAGTCCTTTAGACAGAAAACGTAAAAATTAGTAAAGATAATTTTTATATAAAGAATCTGGTATTCACGTGAAGAGTATTACGGTAACAATCTCGCAAGCCAGCGCTCGGCGGTAGCGATGTTGACAGCGTGCATTGTGTTGTTGCAGGGCGACTCCCCACCGCAGGGCGGCGCCCTGGGCGGCGCGGCGGGCACGTGCCAGTCGCCGGCGGGCGGCGCGGCGGCGGGCGGGGCGGGGGCGGGCGGCTCCTGCGCCCCGCTGCCGCGCCGCCCGCTGCTGCCCGCCGCCCAGAAGCGACTCGACCCGCTCGAGGACGAGCACTCGCTGCACATGCTATACGACTACACCACCGTGCACGCCTGGTGAGTACGACATGCAAACATATAATCTGTAAGGAAATAACAAAAATCATAATTTGCAAATTGAAAAATGGAATAATTTTATCAAATTAGTGTATTGTCATTGGTCCTCGATAAATCTACAAAGTTTTAACGAAATCTGGCCGTTTAAAGTGGGTCAAAATCGCGCCCAAAGAAGTCGGTTACAAACATACAAATATACAAACAAACAAACCTACAAACAAACAAACCTACAAACAAACATACATACAGGTGAAGCTAATAAAAAGCGTGTAAAAAAATCCGGGTGGAATGTGTCCATGCTTTTTTTATCAGAAATGGTTTATCGGTTTACAGTAGCTTGAAATGTAACTACATATTCTCCTTTTTACAATTTTAATATTGCAAGTGCTCTAAAAGTTTCACCATGAATTTGACGTATATTAATGTAAAATTATGTTCTTCTCTTGGAGGTTATTTACCTGTAGATATTTTATGTATTTCAATATAACTTATTTGAAGTTCAAAGTCGCTCAGTAAAAAATATGCACTTATCTATATTCTTTCTATATTTCTTATCTATATTTTATACTGAACTACTACTTTTAGCGAGAATAACGGTCACATCGAAATATGAGCTAGTCGGTGTGTATTCAAACCTCGCGAAATCAATACACCAATATGCGCATCAACATTGTGAAAGCTTTCAATGGCTGTGTTCAATATTTGGTTACATTACCCACTGTTATATTCCTTCTGAGTGAAATATACTCGTCTACAGCCAATTCCTTTTCTGATATCTCTTCTGTTCAGTTATTTATAATAAATAGTATTCTATTTTTCAAGCTATTCAAGTAATGCTTTACTATAAGACTCCTGATTTACAATTAATAACTCTATTGTGAGTCTGGATTTACACGATTTGTTGTTGTGATATATGTATTTTTAATGGTGTAAATATTTTTTTTTTTCATATAGGCTGGAACATCCAGTCAAGCGGTTCAAAAGTGACGAGAACACATTTCGCGAGGAACTAGCGCTGGGCACCAGCGGCGGGGACCTGTACGCGGGGCAGGAGTACACGCGCCCGCCGGACTTCGTGCACGCGGACAGGGTTGACATCAAACAAGAAAAGGTCGAGCAGGTTGGTCCTTCACGCAGTAACAATAAAATCTACACCTATACATAACAAAGATATACATAGAGCACAAGGCGCGCTTTGCCCGGTTTCTCTGGGGTAAGAGTGATTCATACCTATAGTCTATAGTCTATACGAACGTCATATGACATACAAGAATTTATAAAACTGTAGTTTTGGTATACTACTTATGATCAAATAAGCAATTACTTTCATCAACTCGACTTTTGTAGCTTTAGATTTTCAATTTAAGAGCTACAATCGGATTGAAAAATTTGCCAGAGAAGTGCTGGCAACTGGCTCTTTTAATGACATAAAAAAAGTGGAGTACAATAGTACAATAATAAAAATATAATAATTAGTGAGTTTGTTTTTGTTTGCAGGAAGACATAAAAGACTATAAAAACTTATTCAGGTCGGACGGTCTATGTCCGACCCTTAAAGACCTGGAACAAATCTTCGACAACTCAGACGACGCGGCCAGCGGTGATGAGACGGTAAGACTTGTGAGTGTACCTTTATTTACTATGTCATACTATCTATAGTTGCATGTATGTGGTGATTGTGGGCTTTGCTGCTAGTCTTTGTTCCTTTTCATGTCCATTTTTCCTATTCTTGTTACATTTAACGCTACTTAAAACTTCTTCAATAATAATTAAACTCAAGATTTTATTGCTTATTACGTTTCGGCTTAAACATTATTTATTCTTATTAAAGTGTATATTGATTACATAAGAATAATCTCACACATACAACCGATAACCGGCGGGTATTTCGGGAATTAATTTTCGTATGTGGTAGATACATTTAGGATTTTGTTTTATATAGTTGTGTTTGTTTTATTAGATTTATCAGTGTCACTATTAATTTGACCTGATTATGTGTTTCATGTTTATAATTTTCTGTAAGCATGTCTCCCCCATGTCTGGTAACTTCGGGCATTGATCGGGTGGGAGGAATATCGAAATTCCGACTGAGTAACGAAGCACCGTTCATTTATGCAAAACCGTGAAGTGCACATTGCGCGTTTCGGTATTAGTAGGTCGTCAGCGCATCACTGATGTTCTGTGGCTGAGGTTATCACCTACTATCAAGTGAACCTCATGCTTGTTTGTCGATATCTAACATAAAAATATATATATATTAAATTGAAAAGAGTATTAAATTGTGCAATATTGTCAGTTACAAGTGCAGACGCCGCCGGACTCGAACAAGTCTTCGGAGGTGCGTTGCGTGCGGGCCGAGGAGCTAAGCAAGATGTTTCCGACGCCGCCCAGTATGGAAGCGCACGCGCAGCCTTCTCCCGGTTTTTGCCCTGACGAGCCAATAACAACTAGTGGGCCGATCACAAGGCACGGCAGCCCGCCTAGAGATCCCATAGAGGTAAACTGTTGATGTTATATGACAATATAATCGTAAGTCTTGTTTTTAACATATTTTGACAATGTAAAACATAACAAGACCCTATAGTCTGTAGTAACGCCAACTTTGAATAACGAACTATGATGATGAATGTAATATGCAAATTACCAAAGAGTTTCCTCTAATAATATTCGGTGTATGTTCAACAATATATCATGATGGAAATCTTCAAACATATTTTGGTATCTACTAAATTTATTGCGTTAGGTTTTATAAATTTATTAAAAATATTGTTTGTAATCCACATTGTGAAGTACATTCGTAGTAGGATTTACGAGACTAATATCAAATGAGTAACAAGACGCCATAAACATATGTTATTCCATAGGACTGGTCGTACGTGTTCAAGCCAGCTACTGTGTACAAGTATGTGGGGTCGTCGAAATACGCGCCTCTGAGTACGCTGCCCAGCCAGCTGCTGCCGCCCGTGGTGCTGCCGCCGCACGCCGTGTACCGGCCGCGCTGGCAGCACGACCGCGACGCGCCCGACGGCGAGGCGCACGCTCATTGCACGACGGAAGCGGGTACGCGATAGCGTTCTGCACTATTCTAATTAATTGATGTCCATATACAGATTATTGCAATGTTTGTCATAAAATGCATGGCTTATTTTGAGAAGTAACTACGTTGCAAGTGTTATAAGTCACGAACTGGGCATCAGTCGGAGTTGATTCGTATCCGGCTTCGACAGACCAAAATCATTAATAATTAAACTAATTTAATTTAATCATACTGTACATAAATAACGATACAATAACTTAGGAAGGCACACATGCATTCAGTTTCTAAATTAATTGTATTGTGTTATTAATTACCAATTTTAAACTACTTCACATGGGCTGGGATTTGGATTCTTTTACGATTGTTAATAGACTTCAAATTGTCAAACTAAATTCCTAATAATAATTGCTTCGTATTAGTACTGCACTTGTATGTATTTACAGTAGTTGTTTCAGAGTATATACAAAATAGGATACGATTTATCGCATTCTCATAAAGTTAACATGGCTTAAATAATATAGGTGCAACGAGCACGACTAACACAACAACCAACACCGGCGGTGTGAAGCGTTCTATATCCGCCGCGAGCGAGAGGGCGAGCGCCGGCAGCGCGCCTCCCTCGTGCGGCGGCGCGCGGGCGACTGTCGCGCCGTCCCCGCGCCGCCCCGCGCCCGCCCCCGCCTCGCCCGCCTCGCCGCGCACCCCCGCGCCCGCCTGCCCGCTGCTGCTCAACGTGCTGCTCGCGGATACGGTGCTCAATGTGTTCAGAGACCACAACTTCGACAGTTGCACGCTCTGCGTGTGCAACGCTAGCGGACGGGTGAGTTATTTTGATTGTGTAGAACTATGGTATTCATTTACATACGATTCAGAGGAAACCAAAATTCAGGGTAACTTTTTATTGACGCTACGCTGGGTATAGACATGTTGTTGTCTTATTAATGTATCCTGAACTAACTATATATATATATTTTTTAAATGAATTAACCTAATCAGCATTCGCAAATATCAATATAGGTTTTTAGATAAAAACTGTATATTATGTAGAATACCCACAATATGCCAGTTGATATTGTATTTGCTAATAACCTAAGATATAATTTTGTCATCAAAGGTATAATGTAACTAATGTCCTCCTTAGTCATAATGCTTCTCGTAACCTTGTACCAGCCTTGCAGCAGCAATTGTATTTTGTTTCTAAGTATAGCATTTGTTGTGCGTTGTTGATTCAGAGCGTGGGCAACATCCGCGGCGCGGACGCATCAACTTACCTGCCGGGCGTGGAGTGGGGCAGCGGCGTGGAGGACGAGCCGGCGCGCTGCTCGTGCGGCTTCAGCGCCGTCGTCAACCGCCGCCTCGCGCACCGGGCCGGCCTCTTCTACGAGGTGACCGTATAACTTATATACCTACACACGAAATTTGGAAATCTGTAGCCTCTTTATGCTGCTTATTCAAGGATTCGTAGGACAATTCTTTTTTTATAAGGATTCTGATAGTTTTCTGTGGTTTTTGGAGAGCCAGTAGGGAAACAACGTTAAAAATGTTAGCTTTTTTGCTCGTTTGATTTTAATACTTTGTGTGCGATAAAATGCACCATAGTTTACAGTAAAATATATTATGTACCTATTCATTCTGAACCAAGGATACATTTATTATAATCAAGAAAATTATATAAAGACGTACAAAAACATAACTGTAGTGTATCTAAAATAAATATATATATTACAGATAAATAGTCTGAGTAATGAACACAAGTTTATAGGTTAAGAAAAAAAATGATAACGTGATGAGATGTATTCTACATTAAGAGGCGCGGAAATAAATGCATCGTTTGTGTGATTATAGGACGAGTTGGAGATAACCGGAGTGGCGGAGGAGCCCCGCAAGTGGAGCGAGGCGAGCGGCGGGCTGGGCGACGTGGCCGGCGTGCTGGTAGCGCAGTGCGCCGCGCCCGCCGGCGGCATCGCCTCCGCGCTCGCCCGCGCCGCGCGCCGCGCCGCCGCCAAGCACGCGCCCAAGCACCCCGACCGGCGGCTCAACCTCCTCGAGTACGTCTACACACCTGTCTTATAAAGCTATAAATTAGTTTCTCATAGATTAGCCAAGTGGTTAAAAAATTTAAATTTAGAAAAAAGAAAATAAATGGACGTTTTTTTTTTAACTTTACCGTCTGCATAATATGTTAATTACGTGTTCCTAATATAACCTATGTATGTTAATAGTAATTGTATAGATAAAAAAATATGATTCATTGATCAGATCGATAGCGTTGTGACCAAATTTCTCAATTTTCTTGGGTTTGCTTGGAGAAACTGTAAATCTTTAAAAAGCACATTACCCTTTAAAATTGTTTGCTATAAGGACTATCTTTGAGCACTGTTCACTACGACAATAGTTGTCGTTCTTGCGCTTTTTGCTGATTTTGATTGGAATTGATGCTTTTGTAACACTGACAAGAGTTGAAGTCCATAGGGAGCACAATAATTGCAAGCATTGTCTGCCTATAATTGGGTTTATATCTTTATATTGAATGTTTAAATGTCTCATGTTTTTATTAAATAATTTGTACTCATGTAAACATGTTGGCAGTTCTTTAAATAAATGAATTGACTACGTCCATGTACAGATACTCAGACGGCGGCGCGGCGGCGATGAGCGCGCTCCGTGCGGCGGCGGGCGGCGCGCTGACCGTCGCCGCCAAGAAAAACGGCATCACAACAGGCGCCGTGCATCGCTGGCCCTTCATCGGTGCGCGTGCGCCGCGGTCGACCAGGGATGTCGTCAGGTAATGCACACATACTTTGAGTCAGTGTGTAATTTGTTGTTGTTGAAGAGACATAATAAAAAAATTAAGTTAAGCAAGCAACTATTGCGTGAACCGCTTAAATATTGTTTATCTAAGAAAAATCCATATTTTATACAAAAAAATATTTTTCTTATTTCGGCACTTATGTTCGTTATCTTAAATGGATGAATGTTAAGTTCTACCCTTATTCACACTATACCAGACCTGTTTCTTAGTTAGTGTTAAACATATTATCTACAATTGAATGAGAATATTAACTTTATTTACATAGATTGATGCGTCGCCTCCGGCCGCTCCTGCAAGACGCGATACAAAAGCGTTGCGCGGGCGCGCGCATGTGGGACGGCGTGACGGGGCCGCTCACGTGGCGGCAGTTCCACCTGCTGGCCGGGCGCGGCAACGAGGACCGCTGCGAGCCGCAGCCCGTGCCGCCGCTGCTCGTGGGCCACGACCGCGACTGGGTGTCGCTGTCGCCGTACGCGCTGCGCCACTGGGAGCGGCTGTCGCTCGAGCCCTACTCGTACAGCCGCGACGTCGCGTACGTGGTGCTCGCGGCGGACGGCGAGGCGCTCGCGGAGCCGGTGCGGACGTTCTTCCGCGAGCTCTCCGCCGCGTACGAGGCGGCGCGCCTCGGCAGGCATCAGCCGATATCTAGGATAGCGAGGGACGGCATCGTTAGGACCGCGCCCGCTGATAATGATAGGTATTGCACTTTGTATTTGATGTTCGTGTTTTTTTTTCGATTTTAAAATTGTGTTATGCTTTAAAGATATATTCCATTTCATTTATTTTACTTGAGGTTGGAGGTGTGTAGTGATTTGAAATCATTAAAAACTTTCATTTCAAATAATTAAAAACTATTTTAATAAAAATTTAAGCTCAAGAAAAAAAAAGAATTATAATAATTATTTATTGTCGCATATACCGGACCTATTTCTTTATAATATGTATCGTATATGTGTTGTTGGAGCACTTTTTAAATAAATAAAATAAAATAATGTTTCCAGGGACACAAACTGTGAAGAATGGACGGGCGAGTTACCACCGGGGCGGTTGGGCGAGTACATGCGCGCGTACGCTGACACGATGCGAGCGAGCCTTGTGCCCCAGCTGGCCGCTTTAAATGTCGACAAGACGCTATTTGAACGTGAGAATTTTTTCTAGTTGTCTATGGTCCAGTTAACACTCAGGTGTAGGTCCTATTTGTTCATTCTACTACTCCATGATATATGTTATGATGGATTAATAATTTATTTAGCCTCCTTAATAATGCATCTGAAATTGATAAAAGCTGTCAGATTGTGGATTACCAAAATAAAATAATTTCACAGCAAACAACAGTACGGGAATGCGACCACCGCCCGACCGACCAGACACGCCAAGTAGTGTGGGCGCTGGCGCGAGTGGCGCGGAGAACGAAGCGGAGGCGGGCGTGGGTAGCGGCGGCCCGACCGGCCTGGGCGGCGCGTGGGAGGAGGATGAAGGCGGCCCGCCCGCCCTCGTGGTTTACGTGGTAGAGCCGCCCGCCGCGCACGCGCACCGGCCCCGAGCGCTGCACGCGCTGCTCAGGCTCGTTGCGCAGGCGCATCACCATCTACATCATCACAATCCTCTCATTAAGGTGCCTTATGTAATAATAATAATAATAATAAAGCCCATTTATTCCATGTTCTGTTTTTACAAAAAGATAATTTATCAATTTTTTTTAAGGAAATATATAGTTAATTTATGTTGTAGTTTTTTTTTTTTTTTCTTCTATCTTTCGCTATTCTCCTTGAACATGAACCCCAGTTTGGGTATAGGCCTCCTCTAGCATGTATCATGATTCTCCATTTTTCGCCTTTAGTTTCTTGTAGGTTGTTTGAAAGACAAATATAGAAATTTCTTAAGCATGTTTGGTTGTGATCTGGAAAATGTTTTGCATATTTTTAAGTTTTGTAAATGGTAAGTAACACATAACAAGTGTTAAACAGATGGGAATTCTAGTCTATTTGTAAGCTCCACATACAGTATATTTTTAGGTAATTGATAATTTATGTTCATAGGCATATTGTATGAGTCTCTTTCCTCTGTTGTTTCTCATTCCATGTTCAAATATTTTCTAAGAATCATATTCTCACTGTTATATTTCTCAATGTCACATCCCATTCTTTGGACTTTGGAGCTAAGCCTAATATGTTAATATAGATAATTATTTGATATAGATTGAATGATTTCTATAAATCTTTCTGTTGATGTTAGAGATCTAACATTAAAATCAAATGTTCCTATTTGTTAGTTTCTTTAATTTCTTATCACTTGCTAGAGGGTTGTGGTCTGATTCCCCACGGAGACCAACCGGATTGGGGGGCGTTATGTAGTTAAATTAAAAATATATAGTTGATATTATGTTATGTATAATGATAAGCTTCAATTTCTCGATACATACCAGTATCTACCGTGTTTATGTTTGAAGAATTATGTGTGTAGTGTTTTACTTCATTATTCGTGAAACTAAAACCCATTGATCATATCGATATTTAGTTACCTAAAATTATTGTGTTTGTACAGATAATATCACTGGAAGGCGTGTGCGAAACGTGGTGCGGCGCTGGCGGCGGCGGCGGCGCGGCGAGCGGGCCGGGGCTCGGCGCGGAGCTGCGCGCGCTCGCGTTCAGCGTGTTCGCGAGCGCGCGCCGCCACCTCGCGCACTCGCCCAACGGCAAGTCGCTCACAGGCTTCGGGACGGCCGCCGACGCTAACCTCTTCCTGTCCAATAAAGATGTGAGTCTCACTTACATTTTTTGTAGCATTACGAGTATTTGTATCCGGTGTTTTTCATACTTACAATTAACCCTAACAGGGACTAATTATAGGGACTATAATATATACTATAATCCTATCACTTTTTAGTTTCCATATTTTTATTTTCTATTTTAATAACTTCAGCACTTACGAACTCCATTACGTTTTCTATGTGCCCATACAGATGTTATTCATTCATGTTACGCACTCTTCTTGATGACGGATATATCAGATCTTTATTTTTTTTTCTTACACTGCTATTAACCTTCAAGCGGTCGCGCCGATTTCATATGTTAAGATTTTGTTTATATCTTCGAATTTTTTCATCACAAATATTTCGTAAATATGTTTTTCTTTTATTTAAATACTATCCTGACCGAAATATAACTATAAAAAGTAAATGATTATTTAATTATTTGTTATTTCGTCCGGACGTCTTTTCGGTTACGCGCGACCGCTTGAAGGTTAACGAAGATTTAATTAAGTATTAGATGTATAACTAATCGCCGTGGACATTAACAGGAAAAGAACCGTGCACCGTACCGACTATTTTCCCCGGCGTGGGTGCTGGCCCCTCCGCGCGCTCTGAAGGAGGTCGCGGAGACGTGGGGCCAGGCGAGCGGCGAGCACGGCGCCGTCCTGTACGTCGCCTACTGCCTCTCGCACGACCAGCGCTGGCTGCTCGCGGCCGCGACGGACGCGCGCGGCGAGCTGCTCGACACCACCGCCATCAACATATACGTGCCCGCCAGGTAATATACCGGATAGGCTTGCTCCACAATGGACAGCAAATATACTTCAAGTCGAAATCTTTTCTTGATGGTTTTGACAAGTACTTATATGAGATAAAACCCTGAGTTATGTCTTGGAATACGGCCTAAAGGTATCGCGAGTATAAAGTACAATAAATGCATTCTACTTCTATTCTTTCAAAAAAATCCAAATAGTTTTAAAAACCATTTTACTCTATATTAGTATTTCAGGCTTATCAACTGTCCAAAGTTGTATGGGAAAGTTGTTTATTTTTTTTACTGTATCTTTTGTGGGTAAAATTAAAAGAAAGAAAAACATTGTGTACAAAATACAATAGAAAATGTTGTCTCAGCAGAATAAAAATGTAACGTGATGTGTTTAGATCGCGACGGAAACGCGGCGGTCCGGCGCGGCGGCTCGGTCTGACGAAGCTGATGGACTTCACGCTGGGCGTCATGTCGCAGGCCGCGCAGCCCTGGCGGCTCGTCGTCGGCCGCGTCGGCCGCATCGGACACGGCGAGCTGAAAGGTCAGTCGAAATATATTAGTTTTCGTATTTATTATTAAAAAAAAATGTCATGCTGAGGGGCCGTCCATTAATCACGTGAGGCTCAAAAGGGGGGGGAGGGGGTACGGAAAACATCACGAAACATCACGAGGGGGGAGGGGGGGTCTCGTTAGACATCACGTGTATTAATTTTATTTATTTTTTGTCAAAAAGCGCTATTTATGAACCGAAATTTTGAACGGCGCGAAAATTTATTAATTAATTAATTAATTATTCATTAATTTTATTGCAAATACATATAAATGTTTTTCGAATCAAAACGCCATTTGTTAAATATTTTTTTCCAGTCAAAAATAGCCTTTACATAGACTTCCAAAAAAATACACGTGATCCAGGGGGTGGGGGGGGGGAGTGGTCCCAAACCTCACCAAATATCATCAGGGGGGAGGGGGGGGTCAAAAAATGAGAAAAACGACCTCACGTGATTAATGGACGGCCCCTGATGGGTTTTGATATAATCAGGTTGACTAAAGACGATCTCAAAAGGTTTTAATAAATAAATAATATTATTTTGTTTAATTATCGCGGGCCCCGATTTTTTTTTATTGAGCTTTGGTATAGGTTGTTTTTAATTAATTATCAGAAAACTGGCTGCTTCAAGAAAAAATATCCATACTGTGGAATACTAAAACGATATTCAAAATTTGAGGGCTTCTTAAAATGTTTCTGTCTTTCATTTTACCTTCGTAATGTAAGAGCTAGAGATACTTTTAAGTACACCTCAATGTTGATTAGCGTTCGAGAATTCGGCCGATACACTGTTAGTTTTATAAGAAACATAAATATTGGTGAGAAAGATCATTTTTTATAAAAAAAATTATGAGAACGCCGAGATATTAAATTTTGAAGGGCTGAGCACGGTAGAATTTTTTTGTCTGTCCCGCCGGCGTAACCCCGTGGTCTGATCAATAAGAATTTTATTATTTTTAATTATAAACAAAAATTTATTAAACCTATCCGCCGTCTCTGTGATCTGGTTCTATTTACCAACTAAAATAATCTTTATCCTCAGGTTGGAGCTGGCTTCTATCCCGGCCGAACTTGAGCCGCGCCTCCAACACGCTGCGCGACATGTGCGGGAGCTGCTCGCTGCTGTACCCGAGCGGCGCGCCGTGCATCCTCTCCGCCTGCCTCGTCTCCACCGAGCCGGACTCGTGCCTGCGCCTCATGGCCGACCGGTTCACGCCCGACGAACGGTTCTCGAAGGCCTCCATACAGTCGCATCTGCACACGCCGAGGGACGTCACTGCCACGCATATACTCGTCTTCCCCACCTCGGCCACCACACAGGTAACATTATGTTTGTGATTAATTTTGATGATTTAATTGCTTGTTGTAAAGCATTCGAAATAAATTTAATGAATACATGGAGTTGTAATCTATTAAAATATTTTCCATTTACATACAGTAGTTTTTATCTTATTGACTCCAGATCAGAAGGTTGCGTGTTCATATCACGTCGGGGTCACCCATAGGGCGTGTATGAGAGATTTAATTAATGGCGTATAGTCTTAATATTGAAGGACGTGTTCGGATAAAATCATAAATACTCAATCACACAGTCATTATTCAAACTCACTCAGGTTACATACAATTAAAGAACACCCTATAATATAACTATAATATATTTAAAATGATAAGACCTGGCAGGGCGGAGTGTTGTTAACGACTAACTTTCTTGCCGTCCATAATGTCGTCAATAATGCTGAATTTCAAAATACGCCTTAAGACGCCGCTAAAAACATTTTATATACAATTTAATATCTAGAGAATATCATTCTATCTATATCAGGTTTGAATTTGTATTGCTGTACGCCGATTTTTAAAACTTAAGCACTGAGAATATATCGTTATGTGATTTCAGTCGAATCAGATGCCATACGAGCAGCCGACAGCGAACGGCGAGGAGAGCGACATGCTGCTGATGGGTCTCGAGATGGTCGACGAGGACATCGGCGAGGTGCAGATGACCGACCTGCTGATCAACGACATGTTCACGTGCTGGCAGGGGGGCAGCCCGCGCGCCTCGCCGCGCCGCGACGACGACAACAACAGCCGCGACGGCAGCCCCCACCACAACCACATGGCCGCGGCGGCCGGGCACTATCAGAGGGAGGACGACCATCAGCCGGTGAGGACTGAGACGAGTGTATTTATTTTGGTTCTAATGAGCCGCTGCCGTAGTGACATGACTCACTATGATTTATTATTTATCAAGTTCATAATATACAAATATAATACATGAAGTTATAAAATAGTTACAATGACACAGGCATACTATATTCAACTTTATACACGATATAAAAATACGATTTTGTATTTTTTGCATTGGAACAATTTCGGCTTTTTCATTGCAACAATACTGGTATAGTCTTCACATTCTCCTGTGTGAATTACAACTGAAGAAATGAAGTTGTTTTTTTTATATAATATATTATCGTACTCCATCAACAAACATAAACACCAACTGTAATAATTATGTTTTCAATTTAAACAGAATTATATGTATCTTATAGTGAAGCATTGCATTAAAATTTCTTCACACAATTAATATTGTATTTTATTTACCATAAAAATTGACAAGTGAGCATAAAAGTAAAACGTGTTGTTTATTTGTACTGCAGGAGCAAGTGGGCACTGTCCTCCAGCAGCCGCTGGCGCTGGGCTACCTGGTGTCGACGGCGCCGCTGGGCGCCATGCCGAGCTGGTGGTGGGCGGGGTGCGCGCACCTGCGCGACGCGTGCCCGGCCTTCCTCAAGAACGCGCTCCACCTGCAGTGCAGCGTGCCGCCGCACGACGACTACGCGTTCACGCAGCGCCGCGACCACAACGCGCACCCGCTCGACTCCACCACAACCACCGATGTGCTCAGGTACTGGTGTAACTGTTGTCCTAGTCTTTTAGAAATAAAACTCAAAATACATTTCTACTCAAAGGGTCCAACTTTTTGTCTAATGAGCAGTTTTGCTAGGATATTCAAATAAAAAAATCATTTTTTCATTAGGTAACACAATGTACACTTATGAACGTCAATAAAAAATACATATTAAATGCTTCTAATTTTACATTTACTGCCAGTGATAACTAAGTAATATTAAAAATTTGCAATACATTGCTTAGCAACTCTTTACTCTAGATCACATTATATTTTATATCAATGTGTGTGTAATTATTACAATAGTTATCTAACTCAGTGTGAACTGCATTTCAGATATGTATTGGAGGGATACAACGCGTTGTCGTGGCTGGCGCTGGACGGTACGACCCACGACCGCATTTCCTGTCTGCCCCTGCACGTGCAAGTGCTAATGCAGCTCTACCACACGGCCGCCGCGCTCGGCTGAACCGCCAACTACCATCAGCTTGTGCCCACCATCCCATCACCAGTGGTTATCTTGTTATTGAATACCACCAAGGATCTTGGATATGTATGACCACCTATCATCGCCAACTCGATGAGAGTAGCCAAAGTGTTTTACCTGTGCAAGAACTGTACGAATAGTGTAAAGTTTGTGTAGTGAAGTGTCTGTGAATATCAGGAAGTAAACAAAAGGTATAGTTGTTGAATGTATTACATCGGGCTCCGAAGCAGGGCAATTAGTTGTAAATGTTATTATGAGAAACCATTAGCATAATAGTTTTCCTTTTTTGAATACAGCCTTATTAAAAGATAGTTTAGTGAAAATTGGTTTGAAATTGTTGAAAGTAATATAATATTGTCCCACTGCCATACTCATAATTTGTTTCTGAAAGGTTGATCAACTGAAAAAGTAACTAATTATCAATCTTCATTAAAGCAATATATTTGTTAATATTTTGGTTGATCAATTAAAAAATACTTTCTGAAACACACTTTAAATTTTAATTACTTGTTGTAGAAATCATTTTAGAGTAATTCAATAAACAGTGATAAAAGAGAGAGCATGTGCAGCTATAATACTGCCAATTATTTAGAAAAGGTATTTATAACCAGGTTGATAGTCATGTTTTTGGTTTTACAAACTGAGGGAAAACAAATATGACCATGTTCTTAAGATTTTATGTCAATAAACTAAGAATCTGAATATGTTGACATTAATTTTTACATGTTTGATAAGAATGATATAAATTTGTAACTTTGATTTAAACTCATTCTATGAATATTTAAAAAACGCAAAATCAATAAAAAAAAGTTAACATCGATTATTTTACGTATTGTGCCAATTTTACTTCTAAAAATATTACCAAAATATAATTTTTTATTTCTTGTTAAAATGTTATTGTATTATACAGGAGATTAAACTCGGTAAACCAAATATTGCGAAATATCGCGCACAAAATACGAATAGTGACGCTATGTAATAATATATTTAAATAAGCCAAGGTGATGTACTAGGATGCTCTAGTATATAGTCTTTTGAAGGTCCAATTTGGCTCGTAAAATCCGTTAGTACGATGAGAATCGTTTGTCTCGTAAGAGCATTTGAATTGTGCAGTAATGACACTTCCATTGTTGTCTTTCAGTTACATTCTTCCAATCTTACTCCATTCATCTGATTCTTTATTCTATCATAAACATACCTCATTTCCTCATTAAATTCGAATATCTTTAGCAAATGATATTATATAAGTATAATAATTTTGTTTTATATATAAAATAAAATGTATCCATAGTCAAGTGCTTATTTTACAATGAATTATGCATACTAGATTTGTATTGCAATAGATATATAGAACTGATTACTTCCCCTATTTCCTCTGTCTTCTCATTAGTTAGTATAGAAAGTCACAAGCTCTTTAGAACATCTCATAATAGAAATATGTTGTTGTATTGTACTGTGTATATTTGTAATTTTTGTTTTATTTATCAAACCGGTATCAATTACCAAAGGCATTAGATATTTCATTTAAGGAGTTTTTAGACAATTTTTTCAACATTTTTAAAAGTTGCATCACAGGGTTCTCTTTATTTCAAGAATAAATGTTAACATCAAAATTATTTGTTAATGTTCTGTTCATTCATTCATTGAATATAATATTATTTTTGTACGTAATTTATTATTTTGATGTGTTTGATCATTTTTCCAATAATCTAAAATTTTAGTTTTATTAGTGACCATTAAATTATTATAAGGTTTACACCATAATTAAGTTTCAAATCCATTTTTATAATCTGGGAGCAAATGGAAATTTTTCAAAAATGTTATGACAAGACAAGATAGGAAAATTTTTGCTATAATTATATATAATATAGCCAACTGCCAACCAAGGGCGAACACAGGTGGATAGGATAATAGCTTTATTGAACCACCAATGACACAATTTTCTTATATACATATACCTCTTGATTTTGAAGTAATTAGTAACACCAATAGTTAGATATTTACAATAGGTATTAAAAGAGTTAGGGTTCACATCTGAATTAGCATTTGTATAATATTTAGAAGTCGTTTTATATAAAAATATTTAAATTTAATAAATTACGACGAAAAAATGTTGGTTCGTCGAATCTCGGGCAGTTTGGTAGTTATATGAAATTTTCTATTTTAATATATTATAATGTTAAAGTCAATATTGTAGAGGGTGTGCAGTTGTTATACATGTATAAGTGGACAGAGTGATGTGGATAGCACTTGAAATCATGCTTTACAAGTCTTGGACCATTTATTTTTTAAATGCAATTTATTTATCAGTGACATGAAGCAAAATCAATCAAATTTTATGAAATTATTTCTTTACTATTTTTGTTAATATCAAATTATTATATAAATATTGTTAATTTCAAAAGGTTAAATCAACGCTAGAACCTATTATTTGGGAAATTGTACAGGTTCTGTATGATATCCCTAAACCATTTATACCTAATTTATTTACCTGTATTGTCGGCCCAACCGCGACTTAATTGAATTACGCCTAGTTGAATATGTATGAAATGTTTTAAATGTGTTACAGCATTTGAGAATATTTAATGATGTTGTATATAGTTTATATTTTGTTTTGTAAAAGAACTTTTTGTAAATAGGCGACGTAGTGAAGTACCGTTAATTATTTGCCCACTTTGCCATTGTGTAATGGAGCACATTTTAAAGAAACCACTCGTAATATTTTGTACAGTTGTTAAGCAAGATTCGTAGTTGAATGAATTATTTTTAAGATTTCGTTTTTGACCTTTTTTGTTATTGTGAATTGTCAATTTTTTTAGGGAATTGGGATTATACTGTAAATAGACCTCACCATATTAGTTTTAAGATCAAATCCAATGATTCATGTGGAAATCAAATTTTCTAAATGGAGCAATCGTTAGGATTCGTAAACAAAACGTTAGTATAATACTTGATATTAATATAACTTTATAAATAACTGAAGATAGGTAATAATAATTATGAATAAAATATTACATATTTAAAACATATTTTTATTTAATATTCCACTGACTGATCCAAAACAGTGTTTGTATGAAAATAATTCTAAACCTAAAACCAAAAAAAGTAGGTGCACTGGGTACAGAACGAAAAAATCAATACTGAATACTACTAACCTAAAAAGTTAAGAAAAAGCTAAGCTTTTGTGACATTGCAAAATAGGTAGTTATTATTAATTACATATATGCCCGCGACTTTGTCTCCAATTATGTTTAAATAGCGCTAGCTCCCTAGGTAGTAACCCAATATATTATTTCGATAAAATAAAGCCTATGTGCGAAAACCGCCTGAAAATCAGTTCAGTGGTTTTGGTATTACCGTGAACAATCGGACAATTTTTTTTAACAAAAATTACCGACAGTAGCATATAGAATTTAGGAATAAACGCAGGTTTCAATGTCATGGAAGAAGGGAATTTTTCATATGATGTGCTCTTAAACTTAATCTTGCAGTGGTTAATAACTGGCCTTCAGGAATTATAAGACTCCTAAAAGTTTCCTAAGTTTATCGATCCATTAAATTCATTGCAGATGGTTATAATATGTTGTGTGAGACAAACAATAGCTTCAATAAGGCTATCAAGATCAGCTTCTTATCATAACAGTTATATAAGTTATATAGTTTAGCGATTTAAAAAGAGGCGTAGCTATCCTTGATGGGATGATCAAAATTTCTTTCTAATTGCGGCGAAGCCATCGTTCGGGGCCCCGTATCTTCGATACGTAGTAGCTACGCCCCTGGATTTAAGGCAGAACACTGAAATTGTAGGTAATCAAAATTTTGAGCTCCTAAAATTCATGTTGTCTCATATGTAGGTTTTTTTTTTTTAGTAGCAAGCTGGTATCTTCTTTTTCCAATCTAGTGTGGTACCAAAATATTGAATTCCGTTCTACGAACGGTTAGACATTAGTGTTTTAATACTTGGGTTGTAAATCAGCCGGCCTAGCATGACCGCCAAAAGATATCTCGCGGACGAGTGAAGACAAACTAAGATGTAAGTTATCTCGATATAATATTTATCTCAACATCGACAATTTTGATAGAAAAGATATCTCGATCGACAAAAAAAACTATTTCATTTGTCTGCTGTAATGAATGTCACTGTCAATTTATTTTGTTTGTCGTCACAGATGTCAGTTGTCACAAATCAGGGAAATCATTTAAGAAAGAAAAAGCAAAATAAGAAATTGAAGAGAAATGAGGAATAAAAACGAAATCTTCTTCATTTAAAAGTGAATGTGTATCTAAGGAGTATAACGGCGAAGTGTTTCTCGTAGTGAGCGCACCTGTTATTTTCTGTGAGCATTTATATTTCAATATGAAGATAAACGAGAAAAATTTATGTGCTTTCGCATCGTCTGCTACTCCAGTAGATCGTGAAGGATGGCTGGATTTACGTGGAGAAGTGGGCAAGAATTACCAGCGACGTTGGTTTACCCTGAAAGGGAACCTGTTATTCTATTTTGACAAAAAAGGGGACAAAGAACCTTCTGGAGTTATAATTATAGAAGGATGCACAATAGGTAAGTGAATGTTCTATAATATACTGCAATGCTAATTGATCAATTAAAATCTGTTTTATTTATATAATTGAAGTCAGTTTATTAATCTTTCATCCATCATCTTTTAATACATTTCCAAGAGATAGTATGAATTAAATAGTAGATATATGACTTATGTTAATCTTTTATTTATAATAGTATCTTGCTTACATTAGTATTGTATAGTTAAATGTACAATTTTATAATTTATTTGTAATAATTTGTATTGTGAATTTCATACAATTTCCATTTAAAGACTTCTATCATTTGTTTATATATTTTTCTTTATATTTTCATCTCAGAACTAACAGAAGAGGAGTCATACAGTTTCAAGATAGTATTCCATTGTGAAGGTGGCCGAACATATTTCTTGTGCACCAACTCACAGGCTTCAATGGAGGCCTGGATGAAGGCTCTGGCATGTGCCAGCTACGACTACATGAAGCTAATGGTTGCTGAGCTGCAGAGACAACTAGATGAAGCTCAGGGTTGGTACATCATTAAATTATTAATGAAATGCATCTTGCATGGGCCAAACACATTTGTGTCTCCCAAACTTATCATTTTTCTTTACGGAAGTCAGTGTTTGGTCATCCAGTGGTATGTAACAAATAAACTTAAAAACTACTGGACTGATTTCAAAAATTTTACATTATCACTGAGTAACATAGGCTTTGCTTTTTTATCTACAATGCACTTGTATGTTTCTGGCATGTTCCGGATTTCGGGGAGAGCATCCAGGGCTATTGCCCCGGGCTTCCACAAAAAGGGCCTTTGGAAAAATCTTACAAATTTTGATGAGTAAACACTAGTAAAAAAAAATTCCTTTGATGTTATATTTCTTTGTTTTTTTACCTTTACCTACTGTACTTCATATTGTTAACATTGACAATAATTTGAGGCCAGGGGCCATCCACTGTTTTGTTGCCCAAGGCCTCAACACCTCTAAATCTGGCCCTGATCTGGATGTTAGATGAAATTATGGGAAATATGGATTAACGAAAATTGGGCATAAATGGTACATCTTTTATGTGCCACTTTATTTAGCGATAATAAGAACATAACATTCTGATATGACCTTCAATACTTGTTCCTATTCCAGCTGAAGAAGCAGCAGAAGCGGCCGCTTTGGTGACAATCACTCCTCCTGAGGATGACGTAGAACCAAAAGTGCCACCCCGGGGCCAACGACATAACCCATTCAATAAGATGGGTGATGGAGAGACTAAGGCTGTTCCTGGTAGTAGGCATCGTAAGTAAACTAATTGTCATCGATAACCTTGACGACTTGCTATTATTAGCCGAATTTGCTAATTTAATAGATTGTCTTTAAAAAGTGCGCATAAAAACCTTAACAATTAATGGACCGGTCCAGTAGATTAAAGTTTTTCCGTTGTGACTTTCTAGAATGGGCCATGTAGATGTATGTATACATATATATGTATTTGAATGAATTTTTAGTATGCTGCATTAGGGTTTTCTTTTTTGCACATTGTTATTGTTTTCTTGATACTGATACTTATAGCACTATCTGCCTGTCAATCTTACAGCGTAGTTTTGATTTTAGGAAATATTTCTAAATAATTTTATAACCATCAAAATGGCAATGCCCGGAAACTAGGAAAGACAGATCAGATTTGACCCGTAGGTAAAAACGTGTGGGAGTAGAGGGAGCGAATATTGTGTGACAGTGTCGTATCAAGTGTAAAGTTTTACATACCTCTATGGAAAAGAGGCGTGAATATATATATATATATATATATATATATATGTATATATATATATATATAAAATGTTTGGTGTCGAGCAAAAAATGTTCGGGAAAATGTTCGGAGTCGAGCAAAAATGCTCGGCAAAATGTTCGGTGTCGAGCAAAAAATGTTCGAAGTCGAGCAAAAAATGTTCGAAGTCGAGCAAAAAATGCTCGGCAAAATGTTTGGAGTCGAGCAAAAAATGCTCGGCAAAATGTTCGGTGTCGATCAAAAAATGTTCGAAGTCGAGCAAAATATGCTCGGCAAAATGTTCGCAGTCGAGCAAAAAATGTTCGGTGTCGAGCAAAAAATGTTCGGCAAAATGTTCGAAGTCGAGCAAAAAATGCTCGGCAAAATGTTCGGAGTCGAGCTTAAAATGTTCGGTGTCGAGCAAAAAATGTTCGAAGTCGAGCAAAAAATGCTCGGCAAAATGTTCGGAGTCGAGCAAAATATGTTCGGAGTCGAGCTTAAAATGTTCGGTGTCGAGCAAAAAATGTTCGAAGTCGAGCAAAAAATGCTCGGCAAAATATATATATATATATATATATATATGTATGTATGGAATATTGCAGACAAAGAGACCGTTCGTGCAGAAATCGCCCGCAAGAAGGTCCCATTCCGCGATATCCACGGCGTGTTCGGGCGGCGCGTGCTCGCGGACCGCAGCGAGTGGCGCGCGCGCCTGCGCAGCCAGCGCGAGCCCGCCGCGCCGCTCATACAACTCTGACTTGACACACCACACTTTGATCGTTCTACATCAAATTTTATCACTCCGCCATCGTCAGGAATAAGATGTATGTGACAATTTGTTTCGATATCGAGTTATTTATATCAGGTCTGTCCAAACTAGAAGGGATCTAGGGCCATTAAAAATAACTAAATAAATTGCCCGCAAAATATTTACAATATACAAAAAATCGAATTAATAATGTATAACCCAAATTTTCTAAATTTTGTTATTTAGATAATACAAAAAGAAATAAGAAATAGCAAGATTTTAGGCGGGCCTTGATTTAGACAGCTCTGATCTATATATTCAGAATCAACAAAGACGAAATTGTCAGTATTTTTTTCTTCAATTTTTATTTTGAATTGACATTATTTTTCTGATGACAACAGTTCTACGACCTTTAGAACTAATATATACGGGGAAACCAGACTTTAAAGAAAATCCTCCAACTATATCTTTGGGTGTTAAGAATTCGCAATTTTGTTAAATTCTCGCTGTAAAGTCTAGCTAGCTGGGACCTTGTTTGACTATGACAGAAATATCTGGGTAGAATAATAAATAGATGAGTATTCTTTGATTTTGACTTATGTAATAAGAGGATTATCTTTTATAACTATTTAGTATTCTTGTGTCTGACAACGCAGTATTATCTAATATATTAAGATATTATTAGACATTTTTTAAGTGTAGGTACGTTGTTCATGTATATTGTATATCATCAAATTATATGAATCTCATAGTTAAAATAAATATTTGTTAACATGATCAAACATGACATTTAAATAAAAAAAGAACTTGGTCAGTTTTTCTGTTCCCAAGGTACAAAGCACTCGAAACCCCGTTATACTAAAATTAAACGGATATTTTTATTTAATTCATAGTTTAAGAGCTTGTCAGCATAGATTATTAGAAAAGCGTCATCATAAAATAATTTTCTGCCGACTGTACCGTTGTACTTGCCTTAATTGTGTGATTTTGTAAATATATGCAATAAAACAACAATATTGTATTAAGTAGTTTATTTAAAAATCTTTGTTATATAAACCAACACTATAACGTCAACTACGACATAAAGGGGAGATAATAACATAAATATTTTCTTAGCTTTCGGTGCAAATATCACTTGATTAAAATCTTCAAACTTTAAAGTAAATAAATTTAAAAAAAACCTCTCGCATAAAAATATTCCATATTGAGAGGCGTATATTATTCATTATATCATCATTCATCTCTTTCTATAAACCATAGAGTTTAAAGACGTCTTGAACCGCCATAAGAATCGACCCGTTAGTTTTTTTAAATCCTATTCCATTATGAATACAATTTACGTGTCGATTTAAGCTTTTGGTTTAACACTGACGCAACTAGAAGCAATTTGAGCAATTCATAAGTTTGGTTTCCATGCAAAGTGCGCATTCGCTGTGGCTACCAGTACACAGCTGGAACACCCGGTCTGAGGTAACGCGATCTGCCGGGCTAGCATGACAAAATTTTGTCTACCGTTTTCTCGCGTTTTAATTGACTTTATTTCTTTCGGGTCTAACATGACAATTACACTTAAAACTCGACTTTTAATATCAAAAATAGATACATTTGTCGATCGAGATATCTTTTCTATCAAAATTGTCGATGTCGAGATATAATATATCGAGATATTTAACATCTTAGTTTGTCTTCTCTCGCGCGAGATATATCTCGTGGCGGTCATGCTAGCCCGGCTGATTCGACTCATGCAATGCCTTGGCTGTTATACTATATATCAGTCGTATGGTTTAAAGTCAAGAAAATGAAATAAACATTGAGCCGTCCGTATATAAGTTAGATGAAGTTATTGTTGATTACTTAAAATAGAAAAACTAGAGTTCGTTTGTCACAGCGGGAGAACATCTACGAAATTAAAATCACTGAACAAACGATTATAAAGAATACAAATATTATAACAGCCACCGATCTACATCCTTAACATTCCGAATAACGAATATATAATATCCCCCTCCTCCGAATATATAAAATTTGTAAATCTATCAATAAATCTACAAAAAATAAACAAGGTTAAATCTAAGAGCGACACGGTGATCGATCTTTAATAATTTGAATACATATCCATCGAATAACCGCGTCGAACTAAACACGTGTCATAAAACTCATAAATAAGAAAATATTTGGTAACAAACTCCTTAAAAGATACGGGACTGTGCACTAAGGGAACGAATTAAAAGAAAAGTTAGTATTTACACAATGTTACAAAAATTTTACAAGAAAACATCACTAACCAAATACTAAAATTATTATGAACACGACGCATTCACGCTACACCGAACCGTAGCTAACAAGAAGACGTACAAATGGTCGAATACTGAAACAACTACGTGTGTACATTACATTTATCGAAAGGTATAGCGATAATTTCGTATTTTTACATTAGTTTAACGTTAGAGTATTCGGCCATATGTCGATTAAAATAAAAACAAACATTATTATATACAATGTGGTGGGTGGGAGTTTATCTGGCCACTTAGAGGAAAGACATTTTTGGTCTTAGTCCATAACTTACGTCTAATATTGTCAACACGTTATACTGAATACGTATCTAACTATAATGTTTATATAAGTGAAACTAGTTTTAAACTTTTTCTTAATTTCACAAGTAAATCTAATTTATAAATCGATCAAAAAATCAAATCAATAATAAATATCGTCAATAATACGCTAAATACAGCGACGACAAGCGAAGTGGCCAGGTGCTAGCAGCGTGGTGGGAGAGGTGTATCGATGTGATTATTACATTTAATACTGTAACACTTAAGACCTTATCTCGGTACGAATAAAGACTGAATTTGAGTGAAGGTTATAGCTCGAAACGTTTCTTGCGTTCGGCGACCATGCCCACTAAGGATATGTTCGCTCGCCCGCTCTCCGAACATCGCTGTTTTGATTTCAATTCTGAAACATAATAACATATATTTAATGTCTTTGAAAAATTTAGCGTTTTCCTAGTTTACCCATCATTTAATTAAAAGGATATGGAACCGATACGACTTGGGAACCTTCAAGAAACGAGCCTACATCTTCCTTAAATACCGGCAACGCACCTGCAAGCCCTCTGGTGTTGCGGATGTCTATGGGCGGCGGTGATCACTTACCATCACGTGAGCCGCCTGCCCGTTTGCCCCCTATGTAAAAAATATTCTTTAACTTCTAATACAAATAAAAATATTTATAATTTATATTTTTTGTAGATTAGTGCACCAAATACGAAATATTCAACCTAGAATTCTCCTCACATGGTTAACTGGAAGAGATTAGTAAGAAGGCCGCCACTTGTACATACGTTTTGTAATATATTTTGTCTTTTTTTATTTTTATGGTACAATAAAGTATGTTTTCATTTCATTTCAAAAATAGGAAAGTGACTAGTATGTTAGTTAACCTGCACGGGAGAGAGCTGCAGATTTCTGGTGGTCTCTGTCTTGGCGAACTGTATCTTGGCGGGGCGGTTCGGCCGAGCCGCCTCCATCAACGGGCTGGTCCGGGTTGATCTCGTCTACATAGATATACAGATGTAGTTAACATTAACTCTACTCAGTTCCAAATGAAGGGAAAACGGAATACAGGGCCTGTACCACCATCTCTTAAATTGATGTAGTTGGCGATAGAATAGTACAAAGCTATATCGTCGTTGCGCCTGCCAAATTCCATATGTGCATTTTTTTGATTTTTGCACAAAAAATCATCTTCGTTTTATTCTGTATGTGTTACTAAAATCCTTTTTGTGATATTCGAACTGGAAACGAGTTTAACTAATTCCATATGTGTTTTGACCGTTAAGAAAAACTCCGTATGTGAATCAATAATACGTTTTTTGTTGTTTCCCAAAACTATACAAAAATCACAAATGGAACTTGTCAGGCGCAGCGACGATATAATGTTACATTCACTCTAAAAGTAACGTGGCAATAATAATAGAGTTAGAAATCTTGGTAAAGACCCTTAAAACGGTAATCAACACTGAAGGTTATTTAAAATATTCCTACTCAATGCATGTTAATGGCAGTGGCAGTGATACTTTTAGGTAAAACTCGGTATTGATTACCATTTGAGTATTCGGTCATTAGGATATTGGATACTTCATTAAGTGATAGATTTGATAGGAAAGGAAAATTATAAATAAAACTTGTGTGGATGTGGTACCCACGTGTGATAGTTAGTCGTGTGTAGACAATAGATCAATAAGTGAATAACAAGAAAAGTCTAAAGAAATTAAGCTACTGAAACAGTGTTTTTTTTTAAAACTGGAGACAAAAAGACGTGCAAAAATTCTCCATAGTATTAAATTTTAACGCAAATGATTATTGAGGGAAAAAAAGAGGATTATTTTCACATGTAGGAATCATATTTTGCATATCTAAGTTAATTCCAAAGCAAAAACTATTGATTGAAACTTGTTTACATAGTCCTTTGAGTCCACACAAAAAATCATAGCAAAAAATTTAATTGCTTAATAAAATAGGTGAAATCATGCATGCAAAAATAAGTGGCTTGATGAAATTGTTGATTTTCCTTAAAATGTTATTCAGAATTTAATATTATCCTCATAAATATCCATATACTGTTTTTCGAAGACAAACATATCAAAGGAAGGAAAATATTTCAAGAAATTGAGAGGAAATTGAAATTATATTATGTACAATAATATTATTGTTTTTCCATTTACAAGATACGTTTTACCTATTTGGTTATTTGCCTTATTTACAAATGGTTTTAGTGTTTGAGAAGTACAGTAGAACCTCGATTATCCGAATTAATTGGAACTTAGACTAGTTCGCATACACAAAAGTTCAAATCGAAACGTGGGTGTTTTGCTGATCATAGACAAAACTTTTCTACATATAAAAACAGTACATATATAATATTAAAATAAAAGTTAAATGACTCGACGTTGAAGCCATGTCACAAATTAAGTCAGAAATATATCAAAATTGCGCGAGGAATCATAAACGGAAACGGACTAACAAGGTTCGATGAAATAAAACGCGATTCAACACGCTCGATATTCGCCGTTGCATGTCCGCGATTCTCGCAAAGATACGTGAACGGCGGTGGCAGCGAACAACAATATATCTTTCACGTCAACGCGACGTTCGCATAATTGAGCTTTCGTATAAACTAAGTCATCATTGCTAAGTCAGTTCGGATAATTGAGGCTTCGTATAATCGAGGTTCTACCGTATCAAAAAATCTGACATGAATTTTAAGAAAAACTTAGCTGTATTTTCAATTATTGAATCTGAACTCAAAACTTATTTTGAGATTTGTATTCTCTATGTTCTAACTGGAGTTGCGTGTTGAAATAATAGTCGTTTATTAATGCATTCTCGTTCCTGATTCTTGTCAGATCATTTTGAGCTCTATGAGTGCGAAATAGAGAAGATAATTACCTGATGGGTTGTTCTGCCAGAGCGCGGCGAGGTGCCGGAGGTGGTCCCACAGGGGCGCCTCCCGCTCATGCTGTTAGTGCGCCCGCCAACCAACGACATTATGAGATACTACTACTGCGATCGCATTCATTGAGATTTCTACTTGTATGTTGATATAAAGTGCAGAATTTGACAAGTATTGAGAGGTAAAATGAAAGAAAGGGAAGAAACTATTTCGTATCATAAAACGTATATTTTCAAATTAGGTTCGGTTTTATTTTGGAAAATTTGTTGTAGTAAGAACTGTAAGGCTTTTTTATTTACAAAATATATTATTTATTTCAACAGTGACAGCTACGTAACGTGAATATATTACACTCAGTAAGCTCAATTTGTGCGATCTGGTGTTTTTGTAAAAAGTGCGAGTAGAGAATTGAATTTTTTAGTGCTTTTTTGTGCACAGATATTTTGCGTGGTTTAGCCGTTGGCATCGATTATGGAAATGGAAAGTTACAGTGAATTAACTATGTGTATGATATCATGCAAGCATTATGTTTAAGCATTTTCAAAGTAGCTAGAAGGCATTTAGAGGAAAGTGGTACTGAATAACAGTAGATACCAACCGGCGCAGTGTCTTCTATGAGCTGCGAGAGAGTGGACGCTTCAGACGCCTTCAAATCATTCGCCTCCGATATCAGATGAGCTCGTAGTTGTTTGTTTCTGGAATAACGAATTGATTTAGTCGGAGTTATGTGATCTTTGTCTTCTTTGAGGTTAGAATTATTTTATGGCACTCTTATTTATGTGAGTTCAAAGAAATCTATAATTTAAGGATAAATAAAAATAAGTAGGTCGCTTATACAGAAAAATATGCACACATAAACTCAAATAAAAAAAAATAACTCAAAAAAGCTATAAACAACACTTTCTTCTCACAAATTACATTACAGTTAATGAAAATCTGGTTAGTTTTTTTCTTTTTTATATAAAAGTTACTGGCTTATAAAATGAGATGGCAAAGTATCACATAGAATCTAATATCCTTGACTTAGCCCAGAGAATTGACCCGATTTTCAAACCATGGTATGAATTTTTTCTAAGTGTACAATAAGCCACCAGTCGTGGCCACTAATATATACATATTCGGCGAGGAGAAGCTAGTGGCCGTGTGCGGGAGTCGATCGAGTGTCAATCACTCCCGCAGTTTGTGCCACTGTGCACCGACGCCAACGCCATGTCCAGTGGCGACCTCAGCGTGGCCATTAGGCGCACATTAGTGAGGCAGCCGTATTACTTGCGCCGTAGTCTAGGGACTTACCTGGCGTCGAGCTGCATGATGTGGTTGTGCGCGTGCGCGAGCTGCGCGGTGGCGGTCGCGAGCCGCTCCTCGAGCGCGGCGCTCTCCACGCACTTCACAGAGTACTTCTCCGACAGAGACAGGATCTCGCGTTTTATCTCTTCCATTTCTTGTCTATACAAGGGTTTTGAGTATTTACTTTTTACATCGAGTACAAATTATTTAATAACCAAGAGACATTGAAAATAGTGTAGTAGACCCAATTATAGGCCTACCTCTTTCTGTTAGCCACTAAGCTATTGGTTTAAGATGATTCTTGTGTAAATGAAACGATAGAAATAAGATGAAACTTTTGGTAGATACGTACTAGTTTTAGGCTCACAAGAACATTTTTATATTTTAAAATAAATTGAAATAACAAGTGTTATTCTATTAACAAAGTAATTCAGCAACCACGAGTTAACGTGCGCCGATATATGCGATGTGATGTAGTTTAATAAACAAATGCGACACTGACTGGTGGCGGGTGCTGATCTGCGAGAGGTCGGTGGAGCCCCGCGCCAGGAAGTCCTGCTTGAACTTGTCGACCTCGCGGCGCACCTCGCTCTCGTGCGCCTTGCGCATCGCGTCCAGCGCCGCCAGCGTCGCGCGCGTCTCCTCCGCCAGCGCTTGCTCCTTCTCCAGTCTGCGCACATCCATCAACCGCTTAGTTAACTCATATACTTTCTGCAGCAGGACTCAGTGGTTTGAGAAATTATTTGCCTTTTAGAATTCATTAAATTACTTGAAAATAAGAAAATGATATCGCTGTTTACTGAATAATAAACAAAGTGTATAGAGCAATTAACTACGAAAATGGTTACACGGTAGGCATCGGGTGCTCTTTGACTAACCGTAGTTGTTCTCTCTCGGCGCGGTGCTTGTCCTCCATCTCGCGCACGATGCGACGGTGCGAGCTCTCCATCGCCATCAGCCCCTTCTCGCAGAGCGCGCGCAGCTGCTCGATCTCCTGCTGGTAGCGCACGCGCAGCCCGTCGCCGTGCGTGTCCGCCGATACCGCACTCTATAATACACAATTTAAACATATTGTAATACAACACAAAGTTTTGTGAGGAAGCCATTTGATAAATGTTACAGCGATAAACCCACCTGATAAGCAGCACGGAGACTCTCCAGCTGTGCTGAGTATTCAGAGTCGAGAGCGGCGAGGCGACGTTGCAAGGTGCGCGCGCGCTCCCGTAGCGTGGTGCGCTCGCGCTCGTGCTGCGTCTGCAGCTGCGCCCGCGCGCGTCTCGCGGCCGCCAGCGCGCCCGCCTGCTGCGCCAGCGCGCACTCGCCCCGCGCTCGCTCCGCCGTGAGCCTGTCCAGCGCGTCCTGCAGTCTCTTGCAGTGTTGGCACGGCGCCAGCGCTCTCAGAGCTTCCACGCGTCGCCGCAGCGCTTCGATGCGCTCCATCACCCCTACCTCAGCCCCCGCCGGACTGGCGGTGTCCCTCTGCGGCGTATCTTCGTCGCCGGCTAGCCTCCGCTGCACCTCCGCGACCGCCGCCTCCACTCGCTCGAGGCTTTCGCAGATCTTCATCGAGTCTTCACTGTTACCAGAACAGTCACTGGAGAAGAGCGCTCGGCACTCGTTAGAGAAGTGCTGGAACAGATAGACGAACTCCGCCTCGGCGGTCGGGTCCGTTTCCAGCGAGGAGACGGCGTCCTCGGCGCGGGGCGGAGCGTCGTGCGGCTCGGAGGCCCGGTAGGTCCCTTCGACGACCGCCACGCGCGCGTCCACCAGCGCCTTCTGGGCGAGGACGTCGGCCAGCTGCTGCAGGAGCGCGCGGCTGTCGAGTCCCGAGGAGCCCTCGCGGCGGTCGGCGGCGAGGCACTCGCGGTAGCGCGCGGCGATGTCGCGCACGGCCGCGTCCATCTCGCAGCGCAGGTGGTCGTGCGCCGCCTGCCACCACAGCTCGAGGTCGGCGCGGTCCTGCGCGGTCAGCGTGAGGCGCAGCGACCGCGACTCGTCCAGGCGCCTCTCGCACAGCTGCGCGGCGCGGGAGAGCGCGCGCGCCACCTCGGCCTGCACCAGCTCTGCGCCGAGCGTGTCTCGCGCCGACGCCCACACCTCGCGTACGCGCGCCGCCTCAGTGTTGGCTCGGTGTTGTTCGAAGTCGCTATCGTTTGGAGTTGTGAATGACAGTGTTTCACATGCGAGCGCTGAACATAGCTCGATAAGTTTATCCGTCTTATATTTTTCCACAGCTACAGCGACCTCTCTCTGTGACGTTTTCAACGCTTCTAAATCTGCGCCATGCACTATCAGCTCCGAGCGTCTCGTATCATCCTGGGTGCCGTTCATCACATCGATTTTCCTCGATAATATCTTCGCGAGGTAGTCGAGGGAGCTCTTGGTCACGTCGAAGTTCTTGCTCTCTCCGTTTAATTTACACTTAAGGTTATTAATTAATTGACTAGTTTCGGTTATTTCAGACTTGATTAACCTCGCAAAAAACTTACTGCCGTTTGAAGATTCTAGCGCTTCTTGGATCCTACCGACAAGGACAGCTTCGTATGCAAGTTTTTCTGCTAGAAGTTCTAAGCTTTTCCTTTGTGTGAGCTCGCCAGCTTCGTACATTGCCGCTTTTCGCTTCGAAATGTCTAATAGTTTCATTCTCAGCTGTTCTTCAAGCTGGATAACCACTTGTGCTATACTATCATGCACATCTTCATTTTGAGTTTGCTCGCTTGAATCTATAACACATTTATCGAAACACTCTTGTAGGCTTTTGCTGACATCGGACAAACATTTTTCCATTGATTTTAGACTATATTTCTTTTCCAGGCTGGGTGATGGTGATCTTCTTGACTTAGCAGCACGCATTGCACTCATTTGGCACAGACAGTCGCTTACTTTATTTCTTGAATGTATCACCACACTTTCGAGACTTTGTAGCCTGTCTAAAAGATGCCTTTGAGATTGAGTGCCGATAGAATTTTCCTGGCTTTCATTAAAAGCAGTTCTCTCTGCTTGGCTGAGAGATTCACAAGAATTGGCCAGGTCTCGACGATTTTCAAGAACAGAAGCAACTTTTGTTTCTAACGAACTCAATCTAACCAACATTTTCATGGGTTCGGAACTAGTGGCGCTATCCAGCGACTTCCTTCTGAGGCGAGCGGCTAATCGTTTCATTCTTTTCTCATTATCACCATCAGTTTTAGTAACTTTTTCTTTGACAGGTGAACCACTTTTTGACGGTGAGTTGATCGTAGGTACCGATTCTCCGGTCTCTAAAAGAGTTATTTTATTTTCTAGCTCCGTCAATTTGTCCTCTACTTCCTTGCCTAAAGTGAATGACTCTCGTCCCTTCAAAGATAAGCTTCGTCGCTTTTCTCTTGACTCAGTCTTCTGGATTTTATGTTTTAATGTACGGACTTGTTTGTCGGATGCTGTAAGCTTTTGCGTTAAGTCTAATATACGTGCAGCCATTAGGTCGATTTCGGATCTGCTGCACTGTTCCCGCAATTTCATTTCATTGATTAACTTCAAATTTGTAATCTCTAATTCATCATACATGTTATGTGATTCACGAAGCTCTTTCTTCATAGTTTTTATTTCTTGTATTGCTCTTAAGAATCTACTTCTTAACTCTATGTATTCATCGATCAGTCTGTTTTTCTCTAAAGACTCTAGATTTAAATTTTCATTGATGTTACTGAGTTCGTGGAGAGAACCGACGCTTTTTCTCTTCTCTTTGGTCGGCGATTCTGAAATTACTTTACTTTCAAGTTCTCTAATTCTTGCGTATAAGCAATCGTTTTCTTTAACGCTTTTTAACAGTTTTTCATTCAGCTCACTGAGCTCCTTCTGAAGCTGTTTAACCGTTTCTTGAGCGGTTGTTAGTTGCTTGGTTAACAGTTCACAATGTTCTGTCGATTCTTTAAGAAAATTTTGTGTTTCCGTTAGTTTAGTTTCCCACATATTTTTATCCTGATTATAAAGCTGTTTTATAGCATCCAAATTTTCAGCCTCTTTCGTTCTTATTGACAGTTCTTCCTCCTTCTTTTGTAACGTTATAACTAGTTCTTCCATCTGCTTCTCTCTTAACGCAGCTTCAGATTTCAATTTCCTTAATCGCGCTAATTCAGATTCCGCAGCATTGAAGTCGCTGAGCGCCAGTTTCAACTGCTTCCGCAGGTCGTCTATTTCAATAGATTGTTTATCTATTGTCGAAATGTAACTACGTTTTCTTGGTTCATTTGGTTTTTCGTTGTCTTCGATGATATTTTCCACCGGGCGCTCATTCTCTTTGGTAGCGTCGATTTCGTCCCTCTCAATTTTATTGTCGATCTTGACAGGCGTAGTGTGGCAGCCTCTAGCGCGAACCTTTTCTTTAACTTTCGATATCGGTGTTCGGTTAGGGATAGGAGATGGTGGCGGTTGTGGAGCGACGTCTCCCCAGTCCGCACTGTCTCTGCGTCCACCCTCTGAGGCAGTTCTGTACTCCTCATCAGATGAGAACGGTGCCGATTTCAATGCATTCGGCGTCACGGGCGTGTTAGGAGACGTCGAAGCTTCAGACGCTTGGTCGACTGTATCCTCCCGCAATATAAGCGAGAGAGATCCGGAGTCGGGTAAACCAGCCGTTCTTCGTATAGCTGACACCCAGTTCGATCTGATTCCGGCTGTAACAGCGGATAATACTATATGTTTCCCATCCCAGATCTGAAAGAATAATACAAAAAATAAATTTTTCGTTCGTAAGAATAAAATTAAATAATATAAATAATGGTAGATTAAACAATAGTTACCTCAGTTTCAAACGCATAACCGTTGGTGGAAGCGGATGTCGGCAGCTCGACAACCCGCGCGACTCCACTCAAGTCTATGACACCGTCCATCAGACCCCGGTGTTCCGCGTGAGGGTCTCTGAAGTAGAGAAGAGCAGCTCCGCGAAGCACGAACCAGTGGCGGGACCACCCCGAGGGCCCGCGCCGCTGGAGCCAGCCGGCCCTCGCGTGCAGCAGTCGTTCCGCTGGGAGCTCCACTCGGCCGCCTTCAGCGCTTTCTGCTGCTTCTGCAGCATCGGTGGGCTCACTGCCTTCGCTTGCAGAGCTGGTCAAGCCTTCTTCTGTTGGAGCTCCGCCATCTGGTGAACCTCTTGCCTGAAAAACAGAGTTAAAGAATAAGATCAATGTTCCAATGTAGTTAAAATATATGTCACTAAGATAAGTTTGGTTTAAGCGACATCTAGTGAGTAACTTTCAAGAAATTGAGTTTAATTTACTAAATTGTTTACAGCGCTATCTATCGAGAATATTTTAAAGAACGAAGATAGCAAAACTATCTATTTATTCTATATTATACAAAGGTAGTTACCGGCAGCCTGTCCGGCGGTGGCAGCCGGGTGGGCCTCTCGAGAGTCGGCGGTAGAGCACGGCGGGACCGGGGCCTCGTCAACGACGCAGCGATGTCGCGCAGCTGTTCGTCATACTGCTGGTGCTGCTGTTGGAGGAGAGGTGACCTCACTATGCTCGCTGGAATAAAAATAAAATAAAAGGAAAATATAGCAAAAATAAATTTTCTACTTGGTTAAAGTTTTCTTTATTTTCTTTGTCGACAAGTACTACTGTTTATTTAATCGCTCTGAATTAAGACGTAGGTATAGTATACGTGTTACGTATACAGTAAACACTTATAGGAACAAGAAAGTGATAGCTCTAGTACCTACTTATGAAACAACACAAATCTTTGATTGATAATGTTAAATTTATTTTAAATATAAAAATAATACATCTATATAAAAAAAAATCAATGTTTGTCCTCTATGTTACTATGTATTCATCCGATTCTGATGAAATTTTGGTAAGTTCTTCTACGAAAATTCCTTGCCAAAAAAAGAGTAGTTTTTTTAGTATAGATAAGATTGCAACGCAAAAATTTAACTTTGAAAAAGGTCCCACAATTTCAAAAGCGTCGTCATGTCTTCGGTAGTATAGTGGTCAGTATCCCCGCCTGTCACGCGGGAGACCGGGGTTCGATTCCCCGCCGGAGAGAACACTCCTTTTTTTTTATTAAAATAATAGTGTGCAAAAAGTCACAATTGTTCTTTCTATAAACTGTATATTTTACAGTTATATTCTTCGCCTAGATTGTTTCATTTATAAAACATATTTTTATAATATTATTTTATTTAGTAGATTTTTTTCAATTTTTTCTTAAAAATAAAAATATAATATAAAAAATATTATTTAAAAAAATAAAATTCTCTCCGGCGGGGAATCGAACCCCGGTCTCCCGCGTGACAGGCGGGGATACTGACCACTATACTACCGAAGACATATTTGAACTTGCGAAATTGTGATTCTATTTTAACATGTGCATTTATACAATTTTTTATTCATACCATCATCATTGGTTGGGGTAGCGCCAGGCTCTGGCCACGTGTCTCTGCGTCGTGAGCGCGCCTTCTCCTCCCCATTAATCTTGTCCCGGGTGGGGGGCGACGCGGATGACACAGGTTGATCCGTATACACTGAAATATAAATGTTGGTTTGTAAATATCTTATTTAAATTTTTTTAGTAGTCAAAACATGATTAATTATTTATTTTATTATAATTGTTACGTGGTTATTTGTCTGTACTTGGAATTAATGTGATTTTTGCAAAGACAACAAATTATTAATTCGAGAAGAGCATCAAGAAAACCTAGCATATTATATTCTTATACATTACTATCATAGTCAAAAGTAACATTATTCGAATTTGTAAAAACACTATATGAATGCATCTTGCTGCAAAATATTTAAACATTTTATAGTAAAATAAAATGGGAAGGACACAAAAGGAACTATAAGGTCTTACATACAATTTGCAATCTATAATATTTTGTTAAGACATACAATTTGTTATGTTTCAATATCCACAAGTTCTCAGACATATAATTCACTGTAATAAATCCCCTAGTGCCCGCAGTCATACTTGTATTTAACATAATTTCATCTTGGAAGCAAAATAGCCAATGAGCTGTTGACAATGTTGCTAGGCTATGGGTGGTTATGGTTATGTATAAAAATGAAGATACATAACCTAGCCACACATTGACGGAGTCCCGACGAGGGGATCGCGTGCCAAGGTCGACAATAAGAGCACGACGCAAATATGCGCCATTTACTTGATAATTCACTATTAGGCTTTGTATACACTTAAAAAGGCATTTATAGGGCAAAAGAAGGTTAAATTTTGTTTAGATTGGGTAAGAAGAATTTTGTGAATACTTTACTAGAGTGTAAAAAAAAAAAAAGTCTTATTTGGTAATTTACCCACTGTGTTAGAAGCACAGAACAGGGACTTCTTCTGTTCTGTGGTTAGAACCCAATAGGTATTAAATTTTAAGTTATTCAATTTTTTAAAAAGTGAGGGACAAAAATATCTAATATATACAAAGAATATCGCCGTTTTTAACTAACGCGAAACTTTTAAAATATAATAACTGTAACTGTGTATTTTATGTAAGGTAAAAGTCCCCATTATGAGACATTGTCCCTATTTATGATACATAACGTAAATATACTAATTTATAAAAATAATACGAAATTACACTTTTAAAAAAAATTATAAGCTTATTTTTTCATCAATTTTGAAAGCAATTTACAAGTCTTACTGTTGATTCTTTCCCAATAATAATAAAAAAAAAATTATAATAGTACATGGTTTGATATCTGCACTTGAAACAATGACTATAAAGAGTTAAACTGCAATGACCAAGCAATTTTTCAGTCGGTTTAAAATAATTGTGTGTTATATTTATATACATAATTTATATGTTAATTGAAAGCTAATGAGTTTTAGATTTCATTTCTATACGCATTTATGCTTTTTTATGAGAATAATATTTTATATTTGAGTGTCTCATAATACCTACACTTACAAACTTGAACGTACCGGTGTATGAGACACTTTAGTCAGTGTATCTTGTAATACGAACATGTGCGTCCCGATTAGATGAGACAACGTATATTTATAAAGTTTATATTATTAATGAGTGATATTAATTGTTAAAATATAACATTTGGATTGTATAGAGGATTGGCTTTTATTACATTATTAAATATTTTCATATAAGTAAGTATTTTAAGTTAAATAACGTAAAATTACACTAGTCACAAAAATTAAGGGATATAAAAAAAATCCAAATTTTTGGGTGATTTTCAACGAGCTGTAACTCCGAGGAAAATGGCCGTACAGAAAAAATAAAAAAAGCAAATTGTAGCTCCTTGTGTTTAGTTTTCAGATATGACTATGAAATTTTTTTGTAATGTCCAGGTCCTGGAGAAATCCTAAGAATACTACCGAAAAAAATTTTTACAAATTTTTTCTCGTTTTAAAAAAAGGTCCACGGGCTTCAAAAAAATTTTTTTGATTGTTTCGTTTAAAAGCCCTTTTAGAGAATTTAATACTCTTTAATTTGACGTATTCAAAAAGCCTGTAGGACGATTTGCCGCGATAAAATGGATGAACGAAGGATATCGTCGGTAATTTTTTAACCTCAGTGTCCCCTAAAATCCCTCAAAAATTCAAAGCGCTGCGATTTTTTTTTCATTGTGCCCCGAAGCTTCAAATTCTTTGCTTTTGCAAAAATCACCATTATGAGCAATTTGGTGATTTTTATTAATTTTTTCAATGAAAAAATTTTTTTCTCTCTTAAATCTTTATTTTTTTATCAAATGGATTAACTGTTTAAGAAAAATGAAAAAAAAAATATTTTTTCATTTTTTTTCGAAATTTTCTCGATTTTTTTAGACTGCTGTTTTACCGCCGGCATTAGCGTTACCCAAAGCGTACCACGTGGAGGTTGCTAGGTCGGATTTACGCTTCTGTGTGTGTGTGTGTGTCTTTGTGTATCTGTGTGTTCGTCTGTGCGTTTGCTGTCTGTCTGTCTGCAGCTGTTGAAGGACCTCTGTACACACGGCAGTAACAGTTCAGAACCGTGTATTGCCACCTCTGTTCCGAATCACAGCTCGTAAGTGCTCTTGCATGTTGATGCATCGTTGAATATCACGTTGTCAAACGCACAGACGAACACACAGACACACACACACAGAAGCGTAAATCTAGTAAACTAGACACATGGAGCTACAATTTGCTTTTTTTATTTTTTCTGTACGGCCGTTTTCCTCGGAGTTACAGCTCGTTGAAAATCACCCAAAAATTTGGTTTTTTTTTTATATCCCTTAATTTTTGTGACTAGTGTATAAATCTAACCTAAAATTGTGGAATTAAGTATTGACTTTATTGACTTTACGAGAAAATTTATTTATTTTTTCAATTAAATATTTTAATTTTATTTATAATATTTAACTGTATATTTTATTAATTTGTTAAATGTTTCAGATTGTATACCACCAGTAAATAACAGATAAATTAAAATAATAATCTGAGGTAATGGGAAATAAACAGAGATCCAAGAGGATAAAAAAAAATCACTCAAAATCAAACAAACCAAAAGTGTTGTGCGCAAATTCCGATAAAAAACCTATGAAAACAAAGCTTAAAAGAAATAAATATGATTCATCAAATATTGAATTATTATTTTTATGTTTAATAAATTTATATTATTAATGTAATTGTTTTCTTAGAACTCGAGAAAGAAAATTTAAATGGTGTTTCTCAAAAAACTGACGTACATCGTTCTATTGATGAGACTACAACAACAGCTATTGATAAAGGTAACATAGAATAATTACTTATGAACTATTTTTAAAAATAATTGACAAAATTATAAGAGAAACTCTTATTTTTAGATATGTCGCCGAAAAGACCATTTAAGGAGATATTTACTTTACCGCCAGATTATTTACCAAAAAAAAAAAAGATTTAAACTTGAAAAATCAGGCAAGTCAAAGCTACCATCTGTGGGAACCTCCGATGAATGGTACCAGTAACAATTGGAAAAGGAAAAAATGAAAAAAATGAAAGAAGAAAAACAGAAACATAAAAAAAAGTTGCAAGAAAAAAAAAAAAAACTAATGGCTCAAGTTAAAGAATTACAAAAAAAATCAAAGAAGAAAAATAAATTTATTATATAAATAAATTTATTTTTGTGTTGATTAGTCGTTTAATTTCGGCAAAATCTATTATTTGCTGTTTAAAATCTGAAATAATTTCTTATTTTATAATTATAATGATCTCAAATTAATAAATACATAAAATATATTCGATCTTTTTTATTTCTTAAGTGTCTCAAAAATAGGGACCTGTATCATGAGACACTCGGGACATGTGTCTTTAAACTGTCTCATAAATAGGGATGACCCTATTTATTATATCATAGAGGTGCCTCCAAAAAATGCTTATTTTTATTAATTTTTAACTTAAAATTTATTATAAACAAGGAATATTGGCGTAATAATCATAAAATTAACAGATAACACAATAAATATTGGGTTTTTCATTCAAATATATTTTATATTAACGAGAATGTTCGACCTACGTCGAAAAGTGTCTCATAATGGGGACTTTTACCTTACTTGTACTCTCGCAATATATAATATTTGTAATAATAATAAGGAAGATTAGAATAAAAAAAAGAAGTTGAAGACAATATTTTTTAGCATATTGATTAGTTAATTCAGATGTTGGGGTTTGTAATATTGTTAAACAACTTTAGCAAGCGATCTCAATAAACTGATGATCAAATAATATAGATGAACCCTCATTATGCGAAATTGTAGTGCCCTTCGAAACCTTCAACGTCTAAATGGACCCGGCGGAACACGCGAGCTCGTCTTCGGAATTGTATTTTTTATGAATGAAAAGTCAGTATCATATCACATTCTTCTTGAATTACTGATCGATATTAAATTGATAGAATGATAAGTAGACGTTGTTTTTAACTTTATAACAAAAAAAAAGTCTAACCCAGAAATAAATTGTAACTGACACAGTCACAGTCGCTTAGGCGTTTATTCACACGGGTGCAATGTAGATGTACTATACACAAAGCGTATGTTACTCACTGATATTGTAGCTTTCTATTGGTGAAATAATTTTTAAAATCGATCTAGTCGTTTTTGAGTTAAATCGTAACAAACAAACGTTTTATCTTTATAATCTAATAAAGTATAGTATAATTAATATAATTTGTTTATGTATGTTAATAATAAGTGTAGTAATATAAGTAATCTGTTGCATGAAAGCATTGATGAAAGTGGAAGAAGCAGAAAGTGGCAAGGATCTCTGCCTAATGGGTAAAGAGGCTTAAAATATATAATATGTAAGTATTTGTTGCATTGGTAACTTATACTGAAAAGGAGGGTGATGTTTGTTCTAAATTGTAATAATAATAAATAAAAAAAAAACAAATTATATCTATCTCTTTCTACAAGTAAGTAATGAACGGAGACAAAATAGATTCTATCATAATCTGACTTACTATGAGTTCTGTTAGTAACAAAGCACCAAATCTTTAATAAGAACCGGTCGATTTATAGTAAAAACAAGATTTTAGAAAAATATTCAAATTGTGCCAAATCTCGATTCGAAGCACGTTCTCCACAATATTAAATAACGGTTTCCCACCATCCATGACATAGATACTCAACAAAAAGCAACTTGGCCCCATTTTGGAATTAAATCGCCACTGTGAGGTCGCATTAATAGACAAAATAAACAAAAGTGACGTCAACTTGTTCAGAAATAGTGCAACCTTTATGGAGATCTATTATCTGTTCTGCGTACTATAAATCATAATTATGAGGTGCGTTTTAATATTCATAGACTTGAGATGAGTTGCAATTCTGCATATTAATTAGTTTTAATAAATAGAGAATTAATTTCATATCAGAATTGGAATCTCGGGTATGCAGCGAAGCAATGGAACAGCTGTGAACTGAAGTCTGAAGGTGTGATTTTGAATTTTTGCGATTATTACCGGAATCATAGACAAATACTCGTTTAAATAAAGTATTACAAACATATTTTTCCTTTTTTATATTTTATCCGTTGTGAAATGAACAATTCGTTTTGTTATTGAAAAAAAAATCAATATGCTTCGCAATTGCTGCAAACGTGATATATTATTATAAACGACAAATCCTAATAGCTTTTAAAGTAACTCTGAAATGTTTTAAAAGAAACTTCATCTAGCGAGAGAATATTCATGAGTTATTCTCGAAAAAGGATGTAAAAACGATGCTCAACGATAATAGGACCATGTCGGAGTGTCATACACGTCATTCATACGCGATTTATGGTGGAAAAAATAAGCTGCTAATAAATATGAATGAATGCAATGGTGTAAATCATTGACACCCACTGGTGCACGGTTAAATACGATGCGATATGAATGAGAACTTATTAAGAATAGCTACTGCTGAATTTATTTTGTGTGCGTGCAATCGTTTTGCGAGCTCAAGAAGTAAGATGTATATTTTAATCATCCGAATTCCTAACCTTTAAACGATATTAAATTATATAACTTTTACAAAGGTGAAACATGAATTTCGTTTACGACTATATTGTGGGTAGGATCTCCTCAGTACGAAGTATTGTCTAAGTGCCAATAGTATTTTTTTATATTTTTATATTTTTATAATATTATTCTTATTATTAAATCAGAGATTCCCTATATAATATATTTTTTTTCATTTATTTTGGCATCAAACTGTCATGTCATGTCAACATATATATACATATTAATAACAATATATTTCTTAAAAACTACAGACCTACAGTGCCCAAAAAAGAAACATACAAAAAAATATGAAAAGAATCGCGTGAAACGTGTTGATAACATGATATTTTAACTATAAACTAGTATGTAATAAAATTAAAGTATACTTAATTAAATTAAACTATTTCTACAGAATTAAGTACTTTTTTCAGACAATATTGCGTAAGTTAAATTGAGTACGTTTAAGGCAATTGAGAGAGGTGTTAAAAAGATCTATGTTATTAAATTCCTTATTATGTGTTGGTGGAACGATAAAGAAATGAATTACGAGTATAATTTTTGTTAAGCCGTGGAGGCACAAATAGTGGTAAGGTTCGTGAGAGGCGTACGGAGAGGCGGGCCCGAGCTGAGAAGGATATCATACCAAGCAGTTCAGAAAGAAGTAACTAAAAAATTTCGAGTTAAGAACTTTCCTAAGGTAGGAGACTTATAACGTTTTATTTACTCCATCCAGTGCAAACTAATCATAAAGTTTTTTTTGATCTTCAATACTAAGAAGACCCTTCCCACTAGACGAAATTAGTGATAAGTGAAATAGTGAACTTTCTTCACTACACTATTTACTTGTTTATAACATAAGAAAAACCACTACATATTTCAATTTACAAATATTATATAGTCATACCTTAGGTCATAAAGCGTTGCTTCACAAGAGGTATAAGGAGACGAAATCACTCAGTGATTACAATAAATTCACATTATATAGAAAGTCTGTAAAAAAAGATATTGAAACTGCATATGAAAAACACAAGGAAAAAATTCAGTGCCAGTTTTCAGCTGATCCGAAATCTTTTTGGGGATATATAAAAGCAAGAAGAGGGTCTCCGAATAAGCAAATTATAATGAAAGATGGTATACTTCTTTCGAATGAAGAGAGTGCTTTGCAATTTGCACAGTTCTTTGAAAGTGTGTACAGTTGCGAGCAGCCACTTTTGGACGCGGTATCGGCGGCAAGCAACGGGGCGAGCAGCGCGCGCATACACCTTGAAGAGCTCACAGTGGCAGAAGTGAGTGAAGCTCTAGTGCGCCTTAAGCCAAAGCGTTCCGCCGGGCCGGACGGCATACCAGCGTTCTTGTTTAAGGATTGCAATAAGGTACTGGCTGAACCTCTTCAATACATTTTTAACACCTGCTTGAAATCCAGCACATTTCCTGCTTTGTGGAAAACCACGAGAGTTGTTCCAGTCCCGAAGGGTAAAGCGGTACCAGATGTCAGTGGTTATAGACCCGTGGCTGTGTTATCGACACCGGCAAAGGTTTTCGAGTCAGCTATACATCGCAGACTGTACGCGCAAGTCTCAGCGCAATTTTGCGATTCCCAACACGGGTTTCGGCCGGCCCGAAGCACTGCTACGAATCTTCTGAATATGATGACATATCTGGTTCCGGCAATGGACTCTGGAGTACAGGTAGATGTAGTTTACCTGGATTTCAAAAAAGCATTCGATACTGTCGACAATGATGTGTTGCTGAGGAAGTTAGCCGATGTAGGTTGCACGCCAAAACTATTACAGTTTTGGGCTTCTTACATGAGGGATAGGCAGCAGTATGTAGAATATAATGGATATGAATCCGAGCCATACTATACGAGATCTGGAGTAAGTCAAGGCAGTAACCTTGGACCTCTCGAGTTTATCATAACGATAAACGATCTGCCAGAGGTCCTTAGGTACAGCAAATGTCTCCTTTTTGCTGATGACCTAAAGTTAATGCTCCAAATAAGAGATAAATCGGATTGCGAGCATGTACAGGACGACATCTCGAAACTCATAGACTGGTGTAGGGAAAACAAACTGAACTTCAATCCTGCTAAGTGCTGCGTCTTAAGTTTTACCCGCGCCAATAAACCTATCCTGTATAATTACAAGATAGGCGCGGAGACAGTACAGCGGGTGACGCAAATACAGGATTTGGGTGTTTTGTTTACGCCGGACTTGATGTTTAGAGAACATATTATTAAAACATGCAAAAAGGCCTATAGGAATTTAGGATTTGTTTTGAGACACTCTAAAGAATTTACTAACGTCACAACCGTTAATGTACTTTATAATGCACTGGTGAGGAGTCGTTTAGAGTACAACTCGGCGATTTGGGCCCCTTATGAGGATAAGTACAGGTTGATGTTAGAGCGTGTCCAAAACAAATTCGCTAGGCACCTATACTTCAAATTATATGGAGTATACCCATTTTACCCGCTTATGTACCCGACACTGTTCGTGCTAGGTATGGTAGGGTATAATGAACTAAGCGTCCGTAGGGACTTTTTTCTGGCAGCGTATGTAGTGAAGTTGTTGCGTGGGAAGGAGCACAACCCGGGAGTGCTGCGCTGCTTGACTCTCTGTGTGCCGGACCAGTACGTTTGGAAGCGCCTCCGCCCGCCGCTGCTATCCGTTCCGGCAGCAAGAACAAACTTGTTGGCTAAATCGCCCTTAACGAAAGCCCTTCGATATGTAAATGAACTCCACAATAAAGTAGACATTTTTCATTGTATGTGGAGTGAACTCACAAGGGCATTATTATGTATTATTTGTTATTGTAAATAGTTTCTTATGTTGTACCTGTCTTTTGGTTTTGGTTTTTATTCTAGTTTATTATTATTATTTTTAAATTTAAATATTAGAATTAATTAATTATTCCTTGATATATTTTTTGTGTTGTATGTCACTGTCGCATTAGTTTAACTGTAATGGCAGTGGATGTGTGTGTGTAAATAAATAAATAAATAAATAAATAAATAAATAAAAGATACACTTGCGGATGTTAAGAAGCGAATTTAAAGAATGGTAGGACATTGACCTCACCATATTACTCACCGTGTAGTGCGGCATCTTTTAATGATCGGAAAGCTTTTACTTTTTGCAAGACAATTAAGTGACTAATGTCACGATTCCAAAAATCATTTGTTACTAAGATATAAAAGCTTCAATGGTGTTCTTAAATCGAAAAATAATTACCGAATGTTCGGCACTAGAACCGAATTTCGGGCGAATGTCGAGGTTCGGTTGAACACGCCGAAATTCGGTTAATCCGAATGTGAAACGAATTTCAGCCCAGCTCTATTTAAAACTAGCAAGACGCCCCGGCTTCACACGGGTGCAATGTAGATGTACTATACACAAAAATAGCCTATGTTACTCGCTGATAATGTAGCTTTATATTGGTAAAAGATTTTTTAAAATCGGTACAGTAGTTTTTGAGTTTATTACATACAAAAATACAAATATCCAAAAATACAAGTCATTCCTCTTTATAATATTATAGTACACATATGCTTTGAACAGATTTTTAAATAATATATAAGGATAAACTACCTTTGGCCTCTGGCCGTAAGGGATAACCTAAGAATAAGGAAGATGAATCGCCAGCTCGAAATTACAACGCTCTTCTTATGAAATAAGACATTTACAATCAGACTGATATTCCTCAGATTAGGCAAAACATCACAATTGTCATATATTTAAATGGCTGGAATATATTGAAAAAATAATTATTCAATACAAATTCTTTCAAATATCATCATACAATGTTAAGATCTAAATGAGGTATGCGGTTAAAGGCCTGATTGCAGAAATCATTTAACATGCTGTTTAAATTTCGCTATGGGCTATTTTCATGCGCAAACGTCTCAATCAATGTTATAATAGAAGAGAAAGTATGGCTATAAAGATTTTATGACTTAATTATAAAAATATCTTGTTTATAAGGAGATCGAGGACAAATGAGTAAAATTACTTATTGTTAAAGTTTTTCAAACACATTATCCCGTTGTTGGGACGTCCTTTCAAGTATATTCTGTGCCAAGATGTCCCGCTCTTCCGTAGAAAATTTCTTTAAAAAATGAAAAACTAACAGCATAATTTAAATGTTTATTCCGAATAAAAAAAATTTCCTGCTACGAGATGTGTCCTAGTATGATTGTTGTGTGTAAAATACAGCATTTCTTAAAAAACATATTTTTGCAAACATCATGGAATTTATTAAGATAAACTAATTACTTACCCTAATTTTACCCTAAGTTCTAATGGTATAAGTATGATTTTAATTGTATGAATGTAGAGTAATTTATTCGGCCGTAAATGGGTCATTTTCTCTTATTAATGATATACATTAAGGCACTTTACACGTGGCGCGAAGTATTTCTCGCGATAAAACAAAAACGGCGAGATCTTACCGCCGATCTGTCACAATCGTCACGCACTACCGCACGCGCATAGACTAAGAGATGATCAGTTTTTTATGGTTTATTTAAACGGGTATGTAATATTGTCTTTTGTTAACGCAAGTATGACCAGTAACTTAGCTATCATTGGGCATAGTGGTGCAGTGCACCCGGGCCCTGAAGGTGAGAAACCTAGTAGTACCTGGCTTTTGAAAGAGGGGGAGGCCGCTCTTGAAGCTAAAAAATTTCACCTTATCCACCTAACTACGCCCATGAGTATGACATATTTAAATCATACAAATTTTACCGGATTATATATTCTGACGCAAGCGTGGCCACAGTCTGTCCGGTTGTATATTTATTTTAACGATTTTTATAGTATTTATTCAATATATATTAAAAACTTTTTATTGGACGTATAATAGAGGAACAATTTAAAGAATAATATAAATGAAAGAATGTAACTGATTTTTATAAGTCTCGTGAATTAATTGAGAAACAGTAGGTATCTCTATTACTTTTTGTAATAGAGATACCTACTTTTACTGTACTACTAGGTTTCTCTATTACAAAAAGTAATAGAGATACCTACTTTTACTGTACTACTAGGTTTCTCTATTACAAAAAGTAATAGAGATACCTAAAGTTTCTAGATAATGTGTTTAGAATAAATGACAACTGTTTAATAGCTAGATTTAATTATAAAATAAATTTACTATTTATCGATTTGTAGTGATAATATTATTGGCACTCAATACTATGAATATGCTTTAACGAGTAAGTAATCCAGCCTGCCGGTAGAAACTAGTAGGCGATCAACAATATCGTAAGAATTTCTAAAAAGACGAACACTTAACTGTTAGTAAGTATATTATTTAATTCGGATTCAGCATCTCTTAGCCTAGAAATGAAAGTGAAATGCTCCCGCACGCGTCACTTAGTCTGTATCAAGGCGGCCTTTTTCATGTATTTTGTCTTTTAAATTGGACATATTTTTGTGCCTCAATAAAAAGTGCTTGAAAGTTTTCTAGTGATGAATAAAGCATTTCTTTACAAGAAGTCTAAAATAAGTAGGCAAATAAAAACAAGAGTATAAGTTTTGTAAATTATATAGAAAATTAATTAGAGAAACAACCTTTGTTTAAATAAAATATTTTACCGGATTAAAACGCGATTTATTAACTAAATTATTAATCCCGACGTTTTAATCCGGCAAAACTAATTTTATTTATATGGGTTAGTAAAATACCATATTATAATGAACACCCTTTATGCTTGTATTTATAAAAAAAAGCTTATTAAAAATATTTGGCAAAAACCTATATAAATAGATAAAAAAGTTCGCATGTATTGATTTCTCAAACAGCACGTAATACAAACTGATTGAGTATTGCAGAAAAAGACGTGGCAAGGCCTCAGTAGACCAACCCACGGCATTATTCATAGTTCAGCGCCTTGTAATATTAACGACAAAACAATTGCATTCCACTATCACGTATAATATTGTAACTGAACACTACCATGAGATATCGACTCACTTCAAACTCGATTTAATTCCCTCGAAAGTAAATATTTTTTTTCGCCACTCAACTATTTATTTTTTTTGTAAAGGATATCAACTGCTTAGTCATACTTACAGACATTAAAATTATAAAAATAATAAATGTTGCACTCTATATTTATGATATTATTATGATGAAAAAAAAAACATAAAATTTCCTATTTAATGCCGTATCATCATAACTATATAATAATCACTTATGTCTAATTTTGGTTTGAAATTTTAAAGACTTTTTTCTGAAGAAGGTTATTTTTCCCAGTTCGCGTGTCACTGATCGTGTCTGACTTGCCTGGATTTATGAAGTGATCACACGTCACTAAATATAATGCGAAACTAGAAATTCTTATTTATTTTTATATATTCGAGATAACCTCCCTTGTAAGGTTTAAAAGATGAGAAGGCGACAAATATTTTAAAACCAAAATTAGGCAAATCGATTCAGCCGTTCTCGAGTTTTTGTGAGACTTACAAATGTGAATTCATAGTTACTTTTATTCTGGAGTTGTGTACCAAATAAAAACGTCAAGAATAAGGGTGATTGATCTAAAAGAAGAACACCATTTACAATAGCTAAAACTCATAGTAGGGCTTATGATTTCTAATCTGTAATTAAAGGTTAGCCGTAATGCTGTTAGATCAGTAATTAGGATCAGCCAGGTGCGCGCGCGCATGACATTAGTAGGCGAATTCGATATATAATAGATTATCTTACGTGTGATAGAGTGCAAGTTACATTGTATATAAGATCTAATTACATTAGAACCAAGAAACAAGAGAACAAGAGGACTAATAAATCGTGTCAAAATAAAAGATTCAAAGTTATTTTTGTATGTGCGTGTGGTTAGCTATAATGTTTTGTGTATAACATTAGTAATATAATAAAATAATATTAAGCTCTTATTGTAAGGATTCCATACCATCAGATGACCAATGATGCGCTGTCGACCTAGACATCCTAAGATTGCTAGATAGACAGCGTCTAACATAAGATACATCTTTACTTACGCATTTAAATATGTTGTGATTCGTAAATTTAAAAGGCAAAATCGTATATTGTAATCAATTTTAGTGTTAAAAAATGAAATAATCGATATTAATTATAATGAGTTTACATATTGTTTTGATGCTTTTAAGTGTATTTAATTCAGATGGTCAATTGATATGATTCATTCGATTCCCCCACTCTCCCCACTACAAAACTTATGAACAAGTTTGGTATAAAGAAGGTGGAACGACAATTGCGGGGCAGTCTTGGCTCTGGCGTGGCTCGGTGCAGTGATTGTACCTCGCTACTAGCTTATCCTTGACTCTGCATAATTAATTTGTGGAAACGAATTAATTATCATTTGATTATCATTTTGATTGACTGCAGTCGTGCTGTAGTCGAGTTCTATAGATTTATAGACTTATTATTATTGAAATTATTGTAATTGTAAGGTTGTAGTGATGTATTAAAGTCTATACTATGTGAATATCGATATTTGGAAGTGTTGGAAGTTGAATATATTCATATATATGAGAAGTGAAGTTTGTATTGAAAATATAAATATATGTTTGAATTGTACACCAGTGATTTTCATTACATTTCAGAAGCGCGATAAGGACCCACGTTAAGAAGCGAGATAAGGACCAACTCTAAGGAAGCCAGTTCTTGGAGGTTATGAGTGACTACCAAAAGAAGCCATGTGTGCGTAGATCTTGGAGGTTACGTGTGCCGACCAAAAGAAGCCATGTGTGCTTAGTTCTTGGAGGATATGTGTGCCTACCAAAAGAAGCTAAGTGTGCTTAGTTCTTGGAGGTGATGTGTACCTACCAAAAGAAGCTATGTGTGCTTAGTTGTTGGAGGTTATGTGTGCCCACCAAGAGAAGCCATGTGTGCTTAGTTGTTGGTTATGTGTGCCTACCAAGAGAAGCCATGTGTGCTTAGTTGTAGAGTTTATACGTAAGAGCCAGCTTAATTTGTTTTAAAGAGGTTTTAAAAATAAAAAGACATTATTTTGTTTTGATTGCATATACTACGAAAAGCAAGTTATATTAATACTTTAAACAATAATGAATCGATTTAACTACCGACATGATTTAAATGATATTTCTTTTTTTTTGTATGAATGACTGATGAGCGATGACTCCTGGAGGTTCGCCTGCTCGAAAGGATGATTGCCGAATAAAACTTCACGGAGTTCAAATAAGAGGAAATCCAAGGAAAAAGCTGGTCTACTAAAGAGCCAACCAGAGAAGAAAAGACGGATTCATCCCGGAAGTCAAGTAAGCACAGGATTCAGATCTTTATCTAGTGGGACAAAAGATGTACAGGCAGTAACTAAGATAATATCGAAAGGCTTGATATCTGTTTAAAATTGTACAAAAACATTTGTGAGTCTTCAACATTTGATAAGTACCCGCCGAATTTTAAGACTACATTATTTATGAAATCATTGATAGTTCAGTAGGTAATAGAGCCCAAACCCTTAAATGTACCAGAACCAGAAGATTTGTTGAAACATTTAGCTTCTCAGCAATTCTATCAGATTAGAAATAATGCTATGGTAAAAAGTAATTCTTTTAGAAAACTCAATTAAGGGACTGGTTCTGTTATCATAGTTAATGTTCGCAAGTAAAATACAACTAGAGGAAATTATTCAACATATTTTAGTTGTCAGGAATGGGGATATACATATAAAAATGTAATAAATATGATAGAACAGGTCATAAACCACCTTGAAGGCTGTAACAGAAATTTCATATAAATGAAAGTAGGGGTACAAATGAATTGACAAAAACTACTTAAGATATTTATAACAAAAATTAATTTCCGATTCAAATTGTTTAAAAAAAAAAAATCCTGTAGAACAAATCAGAATTTGAAATTGCATCTCAAATAAACAGAAAATATTTTACAATTAATGTCAAAAGTAAAAGTTTCTTAAAACATTCATAATCTCCGTAGCAATCGTAATAACCATAACTAGAATACCTACTAACTGACTAAAATACAATTTACAATTATTAGATATTATCGAACCAAAACTTTAGACCTATAGTTATTAATTACGTTCGATATTATTGAGGATATTGTAATTGCTGACAATCATTTTACTTTGGCACAAATAGTCATTTTATTAAACAGTGTTACAGTAATATTTATTTTACGTACACAGACCTATAAAGTCCAAAAATAGTATGTATTACAAAAACATTACTAAAAGCCGATAGTATAGACAAGATAGAAAGGAGAAGAGCTAAAGATAGAAGTTATGATAAACGTTATTTAAAGACAACATATTAGATGTAATGATATACACAGTAGCTATTGAGATAAATCCTTATCAATTATTTTACGAACTTGTGCAATCGAAAGATTAAAAATGTCAACGTTAAGAAATTCTTTATTATAAGTGGTAATTGGTCGAAACGCAAAGCTGTTAAGAGTATAATTTTAACTAAGTGAAGGAGGTACAAATATACTTTTCGTTTGTAAGAGGCGAACAGGTTAGCGCAACTTAACAAGAAATGGAATCCTGGCTAAAACACTAGGAGAGTAAATTTTACAGTTAGTGATCTTGTAAAAAAATAAGATGTCAGACTGTTTTCTGTTGTTGTAGAGAGAAAGAATATTATGAAATTTAAGAGAATTAATGTAAGAATCATTATAGCGATATCACGATAATTAAGGTAACTAATAAACTTTTTTTGAATTCTCTCATGTGATTTCTATAGTTCGGATTCCAGATTACACTACCGAAATCTAAAGTCGATCTAACATACGCAAAGTATACAATTTTTAAAGTTGATGTATCACGAAAAGGTTTAGTAACTCTGTAGGTATATAAATCCTAGACTTCTATAAGCTTTTTGAATTTTAGTATCATATTTTGAGGAATAAGACTTTGTTGGGCGATATTTTGATAATGACCCCAAACCCAGACTATCATTTACATAATATTCTCCTGTTACAAAATTAATGATGGAAAAATATTTTATTTATATCTGCATTATTGCCAATAGCTAATATATTAGAGTCGGGAGTTTTGTTTGTTAATCAACTCCGCTGAGAAAACAAATGTGTGAACAAAAATTACACAGATATAATTGGTTGAATGGATTTAATTGGTTATTCGAAGTGTTCAAGCTTTTTGATAATTATTATTAAAACATTCGCGTAAAGTCTTGATCAAATAAGAAATCGATATTGGTTTCCTGAATTATTTATCAATCTAAAAAAAAAAGTAGTTTATTGGAGATCCCATGATGATAAATGTTTTTGCAAATTACTGAAGTTATGACGATATATATAATATTTATTTTAGCTCACAGATTTATTTTATTTCTTTTTTTTAAATGCCGAAACTTTGATATTTTTTATTTATTTATTTTTAACTCTTTAAATTAAATTAATAATTAAATATAAGATTGAGTATTTGTTCCAAAATCAAAATGATTGGTTTGATACACCAAAAATCAAAATTTGCTTATTAAAAAGCAATAGATGGTTTTAATAATAATCATACGGTAAAATAAATAAAGGAATAGAATGAATTTGAAGAAGTGTTGAATCTGAAAGAGTAAAACCTGAAACCTCCAATCAAGACTATAATAATGACAAATTTGATGTTTTTAACTACTAATTACAAATAACTAAAGCTAGACATATAGATAGATCAATTGTGTCAAATTTATTTGTATTTTTAATGGTAACACCTTCAAAGACAAAGTTTTAAATAGGTCCTCAGCTTATAATAGAGCCTCCCCCTGGGATCAATCGATATATTCAAGTCGTAAAGAGTGTCAAGTTGACTTTGACGGCACTCTAGTAAAGCGGTAAAATGATGGTGGTGGCGCGGCTATCTGGCATCCGAAAAGTTACATAAAAAAAGTCGCGGATACACCAAGAATACGACGAATCAATTATTTCAGAGGCAATCGATATTCCTGTGTGGATTGAAATTGCTGCACATTTTTTAATACCAGTAAATATTTATTAAAAGTAGAGATCGGTAACTCAAGAGAGATAGATAAAAAAAAAGATATGTATCAATCCGTTTATATCAATCACTCTTTATATCACTTCGAATCCGAATGTATCAGTAATTCAGTCACAACGTCTTTTTGTATCTGTGTCGCAAAAGTGTATACATGTGCAAATGATAATTTTTGTTAAGTCTTCTGTCGCGCGGTCGCAAGATAGAGAGTAAGTTGTTGATTCATGAATTGAGCGAATCGAATTACGCTGAGTAATGTCACTGCGTGTCATGCGCGGATACAAGAGATATAAAAGAGTGATACATATCCCAGTGATCGAAAGATACATTTCAATCTTTTCTTTTAGTGATACATTGTTCCCATGTCAAAGTACGCCCATGGCGATTGCCCATGCTCGAATGTTTAAAGAATTTTTTATTTTATTTATCATATAATTTAATTTATTTTAAATAAAGTGTTCAAAGTTATATAATATTAGCAATTTTTGAAGTATCGACAAATCTTCTATGTTCAAATAATAAATAAAATTTGTGAAACAAAGTAATATCTTTGAGATTGGTGACGTGTTGTGATGTTAATAGTGTTGTGATTAGTTATAGTCTAGGTATAGTATGTATGTTCTAGTTTCCAAGTCAAAAAAAAAAATGTTATTTAATTGTTCTGTTTCTTATGTAAGAGAAGATGTATTATTATTATTATTTTTTAAGAAATTTCTTAAACCACAAGTAAGTTCTTATCTAGATCTCATTGTAATAATAGAGGATAAGATGGTATTGATTGTATAATTATAAGATATAATTGTAAGATTAATTGTATATAATGTGCTCAATGAGTGTTGTGATTTTGCGTGCTCCGGAGATAGCACGCTTGTCGATGGCCGAGTGTTGTGATTCGTAAATTTAAAAGGCAAAATCGTATATTGTAATCAATTTTAGTGTTAAAAAATGAAATAATCGATATTAATTATAATGAGTTTACATATTGTTTTGATGCTTTTAAGTGTATTTAATTCAGATGGTCAATTGATATGATTCATTCGATTCCCCCACTCTCCCCACTACAAAACTTATGAACAAGTTTGGTATAAAGAAGGTGGAACGACAATTGCGGGGCAGTCTTGGCTCTGGCGTGGCTCGGTGCAGTGATTGTACCTCGCTACTAGCTTATCCTTGACTCTGCATAATTAATTTGTGGAAACGAATTAATTATCATTTGATTATCATTTTGATTGACTGCAGTCGTGCTGTAGTCGAGTTCTATAGATTTATAGACTTATTATTATTGAAATTATTGTAATTGTAAGGTTGTAGTGATGTATTAAAGTCTATACTATGTGAATATCGATATTTGGAAGTGTTGGAAGTTGAATATATTCATATATATGAGAAGTGAAGTTTGTATTGAAAATATAAATATATGTTTGAATTGTACACCAGTGATTTTCATTACAAATACTATACTGAAAATTGATTAACAGAGGAAATCCTGCGGGAAACGACCAGGACTCATTCGTTCTGTCACGTCAAAAGCTTATTAAGGTGGGTACTGACCAACGTTACGAGGTGTAATGTAACATTCGCATCGAGCGTGTTACGCATCGAGCATGTTACGCTGTGTTTTAAAATCGGCATAACACGCTCGTCAAAAGTCGCGACGACTTGCAAGAGCGTACCGACCGAACCGCGTAACACTCAAAGGATTCGCCAAAAAACCGACAGCCGAGTGGAGCGCTCAAAGCGAGCAACGAGCGGCTCGTTGGTCGCTGGTTTCCCCACGACGTACTGACTGCACGAATGCTCGCTGTGTAACATGTTACATTACACCTCGTAACGTTGGTCAGTACCCACCTTTACGGGTCAAGGCAAAATATTGTTCGTTACCAAAACAAATATACCTACCTAACTAGTAATAAAATAATTTTCTGTTTTTCGGAATAATGATATTTGGAACGGCATTATTTTTATAGCGGAAACGGTAGTTTGAAAGGCAGTAGGTACTAGAAACCCGATTATATCGTTATCTATCTTGGTCGTGTTTGTTTTCAATTATTCATATCTATTAACATTCGCTTAATTATCCCTTTCCCAATAAATTGTAAATGTCCTGGGGCCATGGGCCTCCATATCTGACCAGGTATATTGCCAACGAACTTTAAAACGACGTGTCCGTAGAACAAAGTCACATCTGCATGACGCTCTACTTTAAACTTGACCTTATTCTTAGGGGAAATTAACATCATGAACCATTATTCGACTGCTATCTTTGAAAAAACGATGCGTTTTCTAAATTTAGGATTTTATTAGTAAATTAAATAGGTCTCAAATACAAAAAAGCGACTTGGTATCATAATCATATCCGACTTTGTTCTACGGATACGTCGAAAAGTTGGTGGACACGTCGTTTTAAAGTTCGTTGGCAATATACCTGGTCAGATATGGAGGCCCATGACCCCAGGACTTTTACAATTTATTGGGAAAGGGATAATTAAGCGAATGTTAATAGATATGAATAATTGAAAACAAACACAACCCCAGATGATGTTGTAATTTCCCTAACAACTTATATGGCAGACTCATTACTCTTTTTATATAAGATAGTCTTCTGTGACTCGCCAGATAAACTCCGATGGAAATTGAACGCACGCTGGGTATTATTGGTTATATCGTTGCTAAGCCGCACTAGGTAAGCGATGAGGGGCTTGAAGGTTTATTTCTAATAAGGAGCCGAGTTACACTAGGCTAAGAAACCCCCGCGGGCGCCCTTGGTCAAGTTGTAGACACATGGCGAGCACTTAAAAAAGTCCGGTCCGTTTTTAAGGGCATATGTGCCAAAAACAAGTGTCCTTTCGAAAAATAACTAGGCTAAGTGATGAGGGGATTATGGTCTTGAAGGTTTCTATCAAGGAGCCGTCACCATTGTTTGCCTCCAATTTGCAGTGTCTAAGAAGTAGCTACTAGGGCTATGCTAAGATCTCTAACTATTGTAGGAGAGGACGCCTATGATGATGAGGATCACGGATTTCACTAGTGGTGAAGTTGATGTAGTGATAAGAGCTCGGACTCGTAATGCGATGATTGCACGCAAAAATGGCGTACTATAACTATGACTTTTGCGTATACAAATAAATAAATTATTTTATGTTAAAAAAAATATTATTAAAAAATTGGGAAAATGCCAGAAAGCAGTGTCCACAGGGGGAGTCGAACGTGTCCGAGTTCGTTTCGGTATTAATACTCTAAAAGGGATGGTGGTACTATAATTTGGACAGTTTTAGCTTGTTAAATAAATGGGCATTCGAAACGTAACAATTGACGTGATGTTGTTTATTTTTTAGAATTGAAACTGTGGTAGGTCTGCGGTTTGTGTTTTCAAATATTGATCCATCCTCAGCTTCCTGACCTCAGAATCTCATTAGAGTAAAAAAAGCAAATATTTTAAGTTAGTTTTTTACTTACTTCGAGCATTCGGAAATCCATAGACTGAAATCGAAAAGCGCAATGTGCACTTCACGGTTTTACCATCAATGAACGGTGGTTCGTTACCCGGTCGGATTCGAACCCACGACCCATCGAGGCAGGTGTTCTACCGAATGCGCCAACGAGCCCGTCCAAAGTAAATGTAATCTGATACCTTACGGTCTAACGATCAAATATAAAAACGGTACATTGTTGATAAGTCAAATAAATCAGGCGACTACGTGAATAATAATTTAATCAATTAATACATAGAGGCACTCCTAGAGGTGCTGTATAATTGACGCGATGTCTTGCCTTGCATAGAAGGATGTGTTCCATCCAAAACATAGGCGTTGGCGATAAAAAGAGATATCCCATTCGTTAGTGTAAAAAACTCCAAGAAGGAAACTCCATGAAACAATTTGAATTAACTCCTCTTGCTAACGCAAATATCACATATCCAAATGAAAAAGCATTTATAAAATTAATATAACTTCTGACTGTAGCGTATTTGAATTTATTTTGTACTACGCAAGTATTTCATTTCTAATTTAATAACAGATCATCATAACAGTGTTTGTTTCCCTGATCAATTTTCTTAAAAGACTCTGATACGCCCTGTACGATCGAAACTATCTTGATTATTTTTTCAACATTCGAACCCGGGGCCTTTTGTGCTAAACGCAACACATATTGTGCCGCGGAGACGGTTTTTAAATTTTAGATTATCCAGACTGCAAAGTACCAAAGATGAAAGACTTTTTAAAATCGGTCGAGTAGTTTTTGAGTTAAATCGTAACAAATAAATAAATCTTTATAATATAAGTATATTGATATAAATAAGTAGTCTGGAGACGGCTTATACCTTGGATTATTATCAACGCAAGAACAACTTGAACTGCAGACAGATGGTAAGTATTAACCCGTAACTCACAACTCACAACTCCTTGCTCCTAACGGCTTCTAATTAGGACTGCCAGTTGTCATCCGACAGGAATGACTTGGGTCCCAAGTACCAACACTGAGGGAGTGAGATGCAAGAAACCAAATACTACAAGACGAAGCAAGATAACCTGTCCTAACATAACGCAATATTGTGATAACATCCAGCGCTATTTGGTATCACTACATTGCGTGTGCTAAACGGTTTTTGATGGAGGTTCTCGCAATAAATACACAATGTATGTCCTACATATAATTTTATGTGAATTGGAAATAGTACCGCAATGATGGCTGCGTGATTCAGTTATATGATGTTTTAGACAGAAATGTTGAATTTCGCTAGAAATTATCACTACTTTTATGGGGGAAAGGAAGGGGTAAACCTACTACATACAATATTGCAAAAGGTCTATCCTTTCCTTATGGACATAACGAGAAGGTGAAAAAACAAAAATTTGTTTAAAAATTATTCAAATTTATTTACTTCGAGTCAATTATTCAACAGATGCTCAACCATAAGTAAATATTTATCGTACATGGCAATAGTGTAAGACGTTTCTCAATTATTCGGGTCACACTAATAAGGCTTACAATTATAAACTCATGGGACGAAATTTGAAATGCAAATCGGCTCCATAAAGTGGGAAGGTGGTAAAAGGGACTGTTCATATTTGTTCGATAGAAACAATCCATATACAGACAGATCTTACTCATGACTGCCTTACTCAGTTGCATTTTAAGATTATTTCAACTAATTCAATATCTAATAAAAAAAAATATAAACATATTATGGACTTGATGGTTTGTTTTTTAACGTAATTTTCACTACGAGTTTGTTTGTTTGAAGAATATAATCTACGTCAACAATTTGAACTAAAAAGCCCGACAATTATCACTTACTTTCAGTAATAAATTTTAATATTTTTTTAATGAAGTTGACAGAGCATGCTCTGTTTAGCTGAGGAGGACGAGTTATGTCAAAATATCTAGACGCCAGTGATACAATTCTATAAAAAATAAATAACATACAGTCTATGACGGTACCCGATGTACCTTGTTTTATGGGGCAAAAAATTTTCAATTTACCAAAGTTTCATCACAATCAGATGAATAGTTTAAGATTGCATAGAAGAAAAACATAGTTACATTGATTATTATTTGTAAAATAATATAAAATTTTTCAATATGGGTACGAGTCACACGGTACTGTTAGTTTATAACATGATAAATTATGATTTTAGCTTAATCTTAATGCTTCTGTAGAAACTTATTATAATGTAAAATGCGATTAGGTACGACAAAATGTGTCTAGTCCCCCAACTCTATTGCCAACGCTTCTATCTGATGCATGCTCGTTGGAGATGACGTCACGCTGGGAGTGCCCCTCAATGAAAACCTACTTCAGGGTATCAAGGACGTGAATTTATATGCAAATAACTGTCGAACGAAATGAATGCGCGCACGTTATTTATTTCTCTTAGGTAATATTGCGGTAGTAGGTAGCGGTAAAGCAAGGAATGTTCGTTTCAAATATCATTTAAGTTTGGAGAATATTTCCATTTGGACTAAGCAAGAGGTGATAAATGGGAATATTGGAACAAACATAAATAGGACAACATATGAGTCAAAAAGGAGTCCAAAAGTCCTTTAATGTCCCGAAAAATAATATGTTGTTTATAAAATCCTTTACATTTTATGTTCCAGGATTTATGTTTTTTAATTTCTTGTAGTCACCGACACCGCCGTAATAGCATAATTCAAATAAGGGCTTTATCTTAACATTACTGTGAAGAGTTCATGTTTAAGTTATTAGGAATATTGTCTTAACGATTCTAGTGCCATCTCGAGGATAAGTATGGATCTTCATAAGGACGTACTTAGGTGCCTGTGACATCGTTTTGTTAACAAGCCGCGTTATCAGTCTACATCTTGAACGGGCATCGAACCTTTGACCTATCGCTTGCAATATTGCTGAGCGGTAAAGCAGATGACATTTTTTATTTAAATTAAATACTACGAACGTAGAGTTGATATTTTGGAATAAAAAAAAATCTAATAATACTTTAGGTTTTATATATTTTTTTTATTACTTTGATTGATTGACACATATACCTATACGTGTCACATCACGATGATGCGATTTTCTTCTTCATTTAATATAATTACTATGATAAACATAAAAAAATGAGTATCATACATATAAATTTAGTTATTACCGGATTAAAATGTGATTTATTCAATAAATATTAAGTAATAATACTAATATTATCCACCTTTGATTGACATACGACTGGTTTTAAAAATAAAATAAGCCTTTATTTTGCTGCTTCTTACATAATTTTACCATTTATTATATTATTTTACTATCTATTTACTATTATTATCTATGATTATATGTTATCAACATATCTAATGTATATTTATCTATATCGGCAAACGCCGAAACTTCTTCTTTCGACAAAGGCCTCCTCTAGTGTTTTCCACTCTTCCCTGCCCCTTGCGATGCGGATCCACTACTTTTCATTGGTCGTCTCACCATCGTTTAAATTACCTACCCCAGCTGCTATTTCTTGGACATCACTCAGTAATAAGTTTTTAAAACACGGTCTACATCAAAACTGTAGAGTGTAGATCAATAACTAAAATCGAATGCAACAGAGCGAAACGAAAGAACAAACAACTTCGTATTATAACTTATTAAGAAAACAATTTCAATTCTATTTAAGATCATAGTAATGTTAAACGAAAGAATAATGTCTGATTGCGAATGACAGACCGATCATCGGATTCGTAATAGGAAAATGTACGATCCGTCAGCTGAATCTTCGTATTTTGTTTTGGTAATATTCCTATTTTCATCTTAAAGGCCGGCAACGCATCCTCAAGACCTCTGATGTTGCGGATGTCCATGGGCGGCGGTAGTCACTTACCATCAGGTGACTCGCCTGTCCGTTTGCCCCCTCTAATATAAAAAAAAATATGCCTCCTGAAACTTGGAGATCCTCACCTTTGGTGTCAATATTGGTGGGTGTCATGCTGGGTATCTCCGGCTGCGGGGGCTGGACCCTGGGACCAGGCCAGGTGGTGGTGCCGCCGCAGTACCGGGGTCGGCTGCAGTCCGCAGCATCACGGAGCGTCGAAGCATCTGCCGAATACTCTGCAATCACAGGACCTTTATGGAAGGTGACAGATTTGTTGCGGCGTGTTCAAGCCTTGACGTATACTTATATAAAGTCAGACCCTGTTGGGCAAGGATAAGGGCGACTGTTACCTCACCCCTCGTCCATAATAAGCGGATGGGATCGTTTTTTTAAGTTAGATATCGACAGATGAGCATGAGGTTCACTTGAAGGTAAGTGATACCTCAGCCACAGAACTTCAGTCAATGATGCGCTGTCGAGCTAATTTTTACTTCGAGCATTCGGAAATCCATAGACTGAAACCGAAATGCGTAATATGCACTTCACGGTTTTTACATCTATGAACGGTGGTTACACCAAAAAAATTGCCAAATGAAAAAAAACATAGGCTAATGTTACTCGCTGATAATGTAGCTTTCTATTGGTGAAATAATTTTTAAAATCGGTCAAGTAATTTGTACGTTAAATCTCTTTATAATTTTTAATTTAAAATCACTATCACACTGTCACTGATCCAATTGGGACACTAAAAGATCTCAGAAATCGTAATTAGATATAGGCTTATTTTAAAAAAGTAGTTGCTTGAGTCTGAGTATTCTGAGTTCTTGTATTTTGGGTTACTCTATCCTGAAATCTAATAGAAAATTATAGAAACATAACTCACTTCTCGTGGTAGTAGATTGTAGAAGACTCGCTGTTTGACCCCCGGGAAATGTTGCGTTTCGTTTGTGCCGTCCCTGAAACAAATTGTGATTATTATTATTATTAATTAATAATTTATTTAAAAATGTAATGATGATTATCAAGTCAATAATAAGGCCTCTTTCCGGTTAGCGGAAACATCAGAATCGGATAATTGTCCGAAAGCGCATTCTTGAACAAATGTGAACGATATTTGTCGAACGTCATTCGACGGCGATGGAATAATTGTATCTAATAATTGGTTGGTAAATTATTATATGGGAAACGTTGAGAATATTCCACGAGAAAGATAATGTAATTGATCGGTGTTAAAAAAAAATAAATACAGCCTTTAAGCTGACATAAAATAGGTATAAATCGATGTATTTTTAACAAATAAATTACTTTAGAAGTCTTATAAAGAAAACACTACATCTCTAAAACAGAATGAGAAATTATTTAATACAAACTTTGGGTTACGCAGATTAAATTCATATCTTTAATTTTTAATCTCAAATTCTTCGAATATGGAGTAATCGATAACGACAGTAATGATTCATGGTTTACTGCGTGATAATAAAATTAATTGGTGAACATCGAGGCGAGCTGCGCCCGCGCCGCGTCTGCGACCCGCTATCGTGAGATTTGGCTACGAGGTGAACGCACTGATATCTTTATTTATGTGCATTTTTGTTTCATAACAGCGAACAATAAAAACTTTTGTTGTCTTATCTGATGTTTTGTTTTCACAACCGGTATGAGGAACTTCGTTTGTAAAGATACAAATAAAAGGTTGTTTCTTTGTATTTATCTTTCGGGTCTTTATTCATTGGCAACTTTGAAGAATCCTTCTTGAATGTTGAGTTCTATAAGTACTGCTGGTTGTGTGGTTATTCCACTGCACAATACGTTTCTTCAAGGCCAAATGTTAAAAATAAATCTACCGCCAATATTTGAAATCCATAGGCGTCCTGCAAAGCTTTGATGAGCAAATATCACTATCTATTGCGCAAAACGAACCCGTCGATCTAAGCAAACTCAAAACTTTTGGAGGTCAAAGACTTTAATAACTGGATATATACATAGGTTAGTACTTCAGCAGTTAAGTAGCACAAATAATCTTCTAAACGACTCTTGCATATTTCTTAGCAATGACAAGTATATAGAAACTTCCATTCATAATCTTTTTCATTAACAAATAATTACTGTCTTAATTCCGCACTGATCACTAAATCTGGCCGTACTAATTAGCCACTATTTTCTATCTGCCTTCCTGATCTCTATATACGGATGTTATGTCCGTTACTGTTTTCCACGTAGCAATTATCGGATGACTATAATCAGCTATTCTTGATTCTCTATTTAAACCAATTAACTGCATGCCAAGAACAGTTTGATAATTTATGCGGATTTTTCCGTATCACGTTACCTCATGTAAGTATATGTTTTTTTCTAGATACATAGATACCTCAACCACAGATTGCGCTGTCGTCCTATATTTTCTTTCCAGCAATCAGAATCTATAGACAGTAACAGAAACGTGCAACATGTACTTCATGATTTTTGATATTTCTCTCACATGTTTAATGCCCGAAGTAGCAATAAAATTATAAATAAGTCGTCCCGGCGGGGTATGAACGCGCGACCCATTGGAAGGCCAGATAGGTTCTATCAAATACACCAACGAGACCTATATAGAAATATCTCTACATGAAATTATATTCCGATGTTTTCTTAACATTCTTATTGTTACCCATACACCCTATAAAGGTCCTTGATAAGGTCATACGCGGTCGATTGAAATAAAATGGTCCTTCGAGTCAAGTGCACCAGACAGATGTTATTTCATAACAATAGCCGCCATGCGCATGAGTCACGCGTGTAAGACGATCCTGCGCTAATTACAGCGCGCCATTTACTGCAACTAGCACAGAAAGATTACCTATAGGGTTATCAAAAGGGCAAATATCGATTGATGGTTTTCTTTTTAATTATACTTATATTTTCATTTATAGTAAAAATATTTTTTTTTGACCAAGGAACGTTCGCGGGCATATGCAGACCAACTCTCCAAAGTTTTATCTTAATCGGATGAATAGTTTAGGAGTGCATAGAGGACAAACATAATTTTTAATAATAAAGAAGTTATATTTTGAATTTTTTTTACCAAACTAACTAAAATAACTTGTGAAATCTACTCAACAAGTCCGAATGCTCGAATAAAAAATTTCACATTCACTAATTCGAATATAAATCCAATATTAAAATGAATACAATTGACGTTATTGTTAGAAAAAAATCTTCAAATGATTAAATGAATTGTTAATAATTCCATATGAAAAAAGAGTTGACAGCCCTAAGGTAGTATGGCTATATTCGTTTGAACCAATCGACAGAGGATTACCACTAACATAGAATTAGGTCATCGTTTGAAGTTTCTTGAATTGCTTTGAAGTTGAAGCGACGCTCATTGGAATAATAAGGCTAACCAGAATTAACGGCAACTTCGAGAAATTGAATTACAAACAAATATAACTATTATTAGATGCCGATACAGTGCCAAGGATTTTATATCTTTTACCAAAAAATAATTAATCTATACTAATAATCTACACTAATATTATACAGAGGAAAGATTTTTTATTTTTGTATGTTATGAATAAACTCAAAAAATACTGGACCCATTTTGAAAATTCTTTCACCAATAGAAAGCTACATTATCAGCGAGTAACATAGGCTATGTTTTGTGTATAGTACATCTATATTGCACCCGTGTGAAGCCGGGGCGCGTTGCTAGTTGTCTATAAAGTGAACTCTCGAGTCCCCTAGTGGGGCATGGGGCAGACCCATTTCTGTGCTTCACTGATCATTTTTATTTACAGGCAACTAGGTGATCGGCCTTCTCTGCCCTGCCTGACCGAATCATTTTTTTTAATCGTGTTTCCCCGGGATTCGAACCCGGGACCTCTGGTCGCCAACGCATCGCTCTGACTACTGAGCTATGAAGGCTTTATTTAATTAGTCATTAAAACCAATTAACTTTTTTAATTCCCAAACCTAAAATGACCTGACTTTGATATCATTTAATAGTGTCTCTTAAAACACAAGGCTAATAAAATTACCACACCTTTTTGTCTACAAATTCTACAATAGAAAATTCTACATAAATTATAATGAATATAGAAAAATCTTAGGATGCTAGTTTTATACATAAGTCGAATGTAATTGAATACCAAGGCCACGTTAGCATTGGGTCTGAACGGTTCCACTGTTAACGATATTGCAAAACACCACAAAAGAATACCTATACGCAAACTAATATTAATTATCTTATCTTACTTTATATTTTTTTTAAGTTAACCGAGGATGTATGTTTTTTTTTCAGATATCGACGGACGAGCATGAGGTTCACTTGATGGTAGGTAATACCTTAGCCACAGCACATCAGTCAATGATGCACTGTCGACTTATTTTTTTTACTTCGAGCATTCGGAAATCCATAGACTGAAACCGAAACGCGCAATGTGTACTTCACGTTGCGCGTTTCGGTTTTTCCATCTATGTAAATGATGATGAAAGTGGAGGAAGAAAAAGTTCTATGCAAGGATCGGAACATATGAAAATCCGTGATATCGGCTTACCCCAATGGAAAAGGGACGTGAAATACATGTATGTAAACTTCTAGATTACAAAACAAAATAAAACAATCTTGAGGGGATGAATTCCAAGCTTGCTTCAAGGTAAGCTTCTCGTGGCTGTCAATGGCTGCTATATATGTATATAGATTGGGTCTTCAGTATTCTGTGGCATACTTGGACAATACAATTGTCACCTGTCCCACTTATTATTTATCACCTTCACAATTTATCACATTGCGCAGGTGCTAATGGTAATGTTGAGATCGATGTTGCATTCTATTGTTTTTTGTGCTGATTGACGCCTGATCTTGTTTTTCTAAAAATACGACGGACACGTGTCTTCTGATGATCGTCTAAAAATATATGTGAGGTAGCATAGTTCAGCAGGTATGCTTGGAGATAAAGTCAGTAGAACTTTATAGTTAGGCTTTTTGAAATGAAATGTATTTTTTTTATCATCCATTTAAATCATAACAATATTAAAGCCCAACTTAGTTCCTATTACAATTGAAATAATCTAAAATAATAATAATATATATGTGCATATTTATATGTAAGGCAAGGATGTTAAATAGGATAGTGGAGCCTCTATTGAAGTTGTGGCGCTTCAACGTCCCAACAATGATTTTCTGTGGCCCCTTTACAACTCTTGGGGGACAACTCCTCACAATCTAGTTTTATTTTTCTTAAATTGGTTCGTAAATTTCATTTGTAATGCAGGAGTTGAATTTCTTTTCTTCATATTTTGGGTATATAGATAGATTCAAATAAAATATTTTATATCTTAATAACCACCCGTTCAATGCCCGAAGTTACCAGACGTGGAGAAGACATGCTTACAAATAATTAAAATATGTGTCTCGGTGAGATTCGAACCCACGACCCATCGATGCGCACGGCAGGTGATCTACCAAACGCGCCAGCGAGCCCGTCGAAATAATTGCAGAATGAGTCACGATAATTGAATTAAATGAATAATATCGATGATATTGTCCCACATAACAACTTCCATACGCATTTCCTGTCTTTTCCAAACCCGATCCTAAGTAGTGGAAAAGACACCATGACAAACTGGTGAGTCAACTCTGAAACCAGATGACCGGATGAGTAAGGCTTTCAAGGAAATCTTTATTTAAATCAGTGGTTTCTTATTTCTATAGAAATTTTGAATTCATAAAATCATCTTCCAATACCAGTATTTATTAATTTGGAAGATAAATCGAGTATGACTTAATATTTTATGAATTTTAATGGTTTATTATTCATATTTAAGTCCAAGGTCTAGACAAAATTGCATTAGGGCATTAGCCATGTTATTATATTTCAATTTTCTTACCTAACATTAATTAAATCCCACAAAATATTGCATCAACTTTGTAACCTGCAATTGCGCACGCGCCGCTATCTAACCAAACGCCTTATTATCTACCACTTTGCCACCACTTAGGCGCTTGAAGACCATATTTTGGACTTCCGTGGAATCAGATATTGGCCGATAAAATGCCTTTGAGCCAATAATTACGTCGCGAGTGATGACTGAACATTAAGAGTCACTGCGGTATTCACGGTTATATAATTTCAGTTCCGGCCCTTGATTAATTATATCTTGGTTCTATATCACTAGATTTCATAGCGACTTTCACAGATAGCAAGATGGAATACCTCCCTAAATAAATATTTCTACAAACTATTAGAAATTTCGATTCAAAGATTTTTCTTCTGGTAGATATTTCAAATCATTTGCCTGGGGTTTTACTCCTACATACATACATACATATACATCACGCCTCTTTCCCATTGGGGTAGGCAGAGATCACGGAATTCCATATGCTCCGATCCTTACATACCACTTTTGCTTCTTCTACTTTCATCAATGCTTTCATACACACTCGACGGTTACGAGTACATTTGATCTGGCCCTTTGGCAGAACGTCCCCGATCTAATGGTTTTACTCCTAGCTTACTCTAATCCTAGATAATGATATTGCTGCTCACCTTACTCCTCGGGTAGACGCTGAGGACATCCGCCCACCACCTAGCTTCTTCCCTACAGGTTCCCTTAACAAAGGTGACCCGCTCAGGTGCGGTGATAGCCAGGCTGTGCGCATGCCCCGTTACGCTGTCAGCCTCGCTGACTTCCAGGACAGTTGTCATGTCTATGCTGGCCTGTGGGACTGTGTCCGGCTGAAACAATGAATACTGCAATCAGTCTTTGCATATATAGGAATAGTTTATCTGTAATTTAAATACGTAATTTCTTAATTCGGCGATAATTAAAACTTTCAAATATAAGAGGCATCATTCTGAGAGATTATCTCAGAAAAATATAATTTTGGTAGACAAGGCGTTTTCATACAATGAATCGACTACAACCTTAAAAGACACAATAATCAAGAATATGCAGATTGTAGATGTTTAGAAAGGCATTTCTGTTTATAAACGTTTGAATAATTACCTATTTAGCAATTACTATACGGAGTAATTGCCGATTTGATATGCAACGGCAAATACGTTTTACTCTTATGGTTTACTGGATAGTACATAGTATTTACAAACAATAAATGGCCGGGAAGTAGTATTCAAATGGTAAATAAGTAGGTTCGGTAAACGTTATTGCAAGTTACGGAATTGCAGAAATATCTGGTAAAACTCAATTTCAAATTTTAATATAGGCAGTCCATACGTAAGACTAATGAAGCAAGGAATTAAACGCGAGGTTTTCACTTAAAAACAGGTAAGGGCACGGTAGGTTAATTAAATATAGTCTTCGTAACGTTGACACCGAAACTCGGTGTCACCATTGCAAAGGTTAAACTAACAGTAAAGAAGTAATGGTTTATAATTAAACTTTAAAGACTTCATTTGCCCAGTTAATTTCATTCGGAAGACGTAGATTGATCTGACAATAATTTGGTGGAATTTTTAAAATTACTACATTTTAAATGTTAATGGACTCGTTCCTATTTCAAAGTCAACAAGTCATTCAACGAAATAAACCAAGCAGAAGCCTTTTAGCTAATTAATATATTAATTTGGACAAATGAAGATCTTGTTTTGTTGTGGTAAATATTATTGAAATGATTGTCGCTTTACAAGGGAGATGAAGGGCAAAATATGTGAATTTGAGGCCTAGTGTGTCTTGGCCTAGTGTCATTTGCTTAATCGTCGGTCATATATTATTTAGTAGGTATTTATCACTACGTTTGACCTGAAGCTTCTGCTGAATGTAAATGTTAAGTGTGGTCCAAGCGATACTGTTGACATTTTCATATTGAGTACATTTTAATTTAGTTTGTAATTATGACTAGATACGACATTGCTTTACTACCATAGGCAAGTTAAATCCTAAAAATGTTAAATAAAACACTCTAACGAATAATCGAAAGTTTGCAAATGAAGCATATTGTGTTCTTATCGATACTTATTTCGTGCATGGCGTATCGGTAGATACGTTTTATCGACGTTATTGATCTGCACCAAACTCGCACGACTGCACAGATCCCCACACATTAATCGCAACGGGAGCCAAGGTGAAAGCCCGCCAAAAATAACGAAGCAGAAAAAGTGAAAATAAATTTCACATAAAACACGTTAACGAAACCAATTAAATTGAATCGGCATGTTCGCTTCATAAGCGTATATCAAACTTTATTAATCACTGCCAATGAGACGTAAAGACAAACCAGATTCATTGTACGGCTTTCCCGTCCAGAAATGGTCTAATTTGACATTGGATCGCGAGCGCTCGATATTATGTAACCGGTTCGATTGCGTATGGTAATAACGATTGTTGTACATTGCTTGCATTGGTCGTACTGCATGTAGAGTATCTTAAGTGTGCAGAGTAATGTAAGGAAATGCAGCGATGTAATGACGACGATTTTGCTTAATAACCATTAACGATTATGTAATGTTTCCCATACGACAGTCATGCAATAATTTTGGAGTAGCGGGACGCAGGCATTCAAGTGAACTGTGAATGGGATGGAATGCCTTGTTGTCTATTCGAGGACAACGCCTGTTCCGATAGGTTTATGTCTCCGCAGATTGTAAATGTACATAAGTGTAAAGACAGCTGAGCAGATTTATTAATATAACCTAAATATTAGCGGATCGCTCGTGGGCGTTGTTAACTGGGAGTGTTTGATATAGTTGGGGGAATTATGTCTTTATAAAAGCTTCGTCACTGATATAAGAGCTATCGTTCGGATAATATCCAGTTCTAGTGTAATCTGTCTGTGACAATTATTATATGCCTAAGATAAATTAAATTACGAGAAATCTTCGTCAGTCATTAATTATTATTTATCAGCACTATTTTTTCAAAAAAAAATATTAACAAAATAGATGCTGAAGTTTTATATTATATACTAACTACATAATATATAATTGGTTAATATGATTATATCTGTTGTATGAGCGCGGTATCGAACCTCGGATTCCGGTACTAAATGCAAGGGGTATACCGCTGTATCACGGAAGCGGTATAAAACAATGGACTATATTAAATAATTTACCTAACGGCTCACTGCGATATAAATTTTATAGCAAAGCGTGAACATAAAAGTAATTTTTAACATCGTGTTTAGTGTTTACCATCAAGCGACCGTAAAATTAATGCGAATGCTAATTATGAGCGCTGATTTCATACAAACCGTTAGGGCGACCGTAAACGAACGACCAGTTGTAGCTACCAGGATTTCACCTAATTTGTATAAGGCTGTTAATAACTTGCGACTTACAGTCTCTGTAGTCAATACTATGTGACAAAATTTATCGTATTTGATTGGGGTGATAATTAAATTTAATACTAGGTCAAAGTTCGATATAAAATATGATCCTTGAAATGGTCGTGTTAAAATAGTATTGATAAGAAATAAGTCGATTAAAATAAGCAGTATGAAAATAACTTTTGGGCTCAAATGTGCGCGTGTGTCAAATACGTATTACTAAGAAAACTAATGTAGGCTAAAAAATGTAACTAACAAATAAAGACTGAATGAAAATATTTTTATTATTTTATGAACTGATATGAGGCAAATATTGCGAATCTTATTGACGTATATTACAGGAAAAGGAAAAGTATAAACGCAACACGACCAGTCGCACGTGTATTATCAGTGTTAGGGTTATTTTTACTTTTACAGAGGCAATGTCCTTAATGCAAATTGATGGTAAACTGTCCCGTACATGTATTAACAGTCCTGTACTGGAGAAATTCTATTCCTAATGGCCGAGATAAGAATATTAAATGCTTCCAGATATTAACCGTTGTTTAGAAATTTTAATCAGATGCTGAAATGTTGAATATAATTTTCTGTGTGTATTTATAGTTAATTATTTATACACAGGTGAAGAGTCTAATTGCAGGTGAATGAACCGCTTGGCACTCCTGTGTTTACTCAAAGCATGTAAAGATTTTTTTGTCTTTTCGCCTCAACCATATGGAGACAAGTCACAAGAGAAGAATATAAGGAAATAAATAAATTATCTACAAAATATTTCACATAGTGTTTCCGCCATTTAGAGAGAGTTAGAAGACTTCAAAGAGAAAAAAGTGTCAGTTTCGACACTTAGTTTAATCTAAGTCTGATCTTACCACTACCACTAGATAAAACGTTTATTCAAAAACACAGTACATCACAGACAATAGCTTAAACTAATAATAACTATGCTATTAGTCAGATCAGTTGCAAATAGGAACTGGCTCAGCATATTCTGTGATACTTTCAATATTCCGTCCAATATATTCTATAACAACTCAGAACTGACCTAATTCTTCTTTTCATTAGGCCTCACTCTATATAAACAAGATGGTACAATAAATTTCAATGCTGATTCCATAGACACATCGTCACTTAGATAAGCAAAAGCAATCACATAAACAAGTCAGTGGTAGGACCGTTAAGAGGAACGGTTAGGGTGCGCCTACGCAGCTCCGAGTGGTGCCGATAGCCAAGAGTTACGGACCCCACGCACGGAGCTCTGGGTCAAGGGGCTGATGGAATTCTAATTCAAATATTTATGTATGTGTGAGTTATTGAAATGGCTTGAGGTGGTGCAATTATGTATATTGTATACGAAATTAATATAGTTGTTAGTCTGTTCCGAGCCGTAACTCAGGTTTGAATATAGTTCCAGTTTGCCGGCCTAGCATGAAAACCACGACAAAATATTGTCGACCGTTTTCTCGTGTTTAAATCAATTATATATTTATGTCTTCCGGGTCTAACATGACACCCTTAAAACTTGACTTCATATGTCAAAAGTAGAGATTTTTTCGATCTAGATATCTTGTCTTTTAAAGTTGTCGAACTCGAGATATCTTATGTCTTAGTTTGTCTTTAGTCGTCCGCGAGATATCTCTTGTTGGTCATGCTAGGCGGTCTGGTCAAACCATTTTCCTGTATAGAAGTTGACCAAATTATAGCTTTAGACTTAGATAGCACAATCCAATTTTATATTATAATTAATTTTAAATGTTTTGGTTAATTACATTAATTTGTATCAAAATTGTTGTTTGTTTTCCTCACTATATAAGGATATTATTGTTGTAAAATAAGATTTTAAACGTCATGAAGCATTATAAAATACACTTGATTCTATTGGTCTTTATTTCGACTGAGTAGTATTTGCCATAAACAACCGAAGACAACAAACCAAAGAGTTAAACAACCATGAGAATTGCCGCATTTGTAACTATAGTGCCAAGACAAACAGCAATTAGACCTTCAACGGACAAGCTGTATACACCTTAGTGCAAATCACCCATAATTGGTACTGTCCCACATTCGTTGGTGATACGTTATGGCGATAGCGTGCTGGTAATAACAGATGCGGTGACACGCGGTATCGTTTGAATGCTAGTCTAGTGATATCGGGAACGTTTAGGATATTATATTACCATTGATGCGAGTAACATTGCTGATATTGTAAATAATGATATGGATGGATTTCCGAATGCTCGAAGTAAAAATTAGGTCGACAGATCATTGACTGATGTTCTGTGGCTGAGGTGTCACCTACCATCAAGTGAACCTCATGCTTGTCTGTCGATATCTATACTTATATTAATATTATAAAGAGGAAAGATATTTTGTGTTTTTGTATTTTTGAATTTTTGCATTTTTGTATGTTATGAATAAACTCAAAAACTACTGGACCGATTGAAAAAAAAATTGATTTGAAAATTCTTTCACCAATAGAAAGCTACATTATCAGCGAGTAATATAGGCTATTTTTGTGTATAGTACATCTACATTGCACCCGTGTGAAGCCGGGGCGCGTTGCTAGTCTAATATAAAAAAGTGACCTTTTAACGTAGTACAAGTATGATGCTGAAATCCATCGTGATAAGTTTCGCACATAATACAGAGACTTCGGCCTTTTTACTGTCAAAATATATTTTACTGCTTAAGTTTTGTAATTTTTGTTTTGTTTATGAGGGTTTTTGTCAGCGAATAAATCTCTCTCTCTTTTCCTTCTGGGATAAATAAATATAGATACAGCCATGTTGTTTACGTAATACGAACACACTAGAGTTAGGATATTAGAATTATTGCGCGTATATCTATACCAATTTTATAAAGAGGAAAGATTTGTTTGTTTGTTTGTTAACATTTAACTCAAAAACTACTAACTTAAAGTTTTAACCTATTTAATGAACATAGGTACTTCGAACTTGAATCTTTTTTTCCTAACATCGAATTTTTTTTCGAAACTTTTGTGCAATCTAAACTCGAAAACTTAAAAACTATGTCGACAGCGCTAAAACTAATAATTATATTTTTGTAATTAAAAATTTAGAAGAGAAAATCAATAAATGACATACTTATGTTGACTAATAACGTAATGTATAATTTGAGTCATTTCAATTTAAGTTTACATTTGAAGTAGTGTTATTTGTTGTGCATATAATCAGAGACATTTGCGTGAAAGTGCAATAATAACAAAATATACATCAGCTCCGGAATCACAGGCTGTGACGGAGTGATTGGCTATCACGATACGTAGTAAGTGATAAGCGACGAGCGATAAATATGTTCCCGAGTAAACATACAATAGGGATGTTGACTATTTTTTGGAATTGCTTTTATTTTATAGATACATCCTTTATAAACACGAAAAAAAAATCTTATAAAAAAATATTACATATTTTAATAAAAAATACGTAAGTTTGGAGCGTTTTAGCGGGAATTTTTGAAAAGTATTTTTATTTACGTATTTTTTATTGAAATATGTAATATTTTTTGATAAGATTTTTTTTTCGTGTTTATAAAGGATGTATCTATAAAATAAAAGCAATTCCAAAAAATAGTCAACATCCCTATAGGCAGAAAAAGAAGAAGAAAAATATATGTTTATTACATTTATAAAATAAATAGAAACTACTAAAAACGTGTGGCGACTAAAGAGACAATATACTCGTATGTATAATAGGGATAAATATACCAGGGAGACTGGCCTCGAATATTTAAGACTTTTCGGTCGATTTTCGTCAAATAAAATTAATGAAGCGTCAGGATAATAAATTGATGAATTAATCGCGTCTTTCTCATTGAAATTCATCCTAGGTCACTCGCGTTAATATGCAATTTATTTCGATCTTAATAACGACTTACTGCAAAATATAAGCAAGTTGTACAGCGTTTTGTTTATTCTTCAACATTGACTTTAGTACTATGTCAATGTTCTTTTAATGACCATCTATTCGTCTATCCCTATTAAAATTGTTGGATTTTTTCTTATTATTTCACTAACAGACTCTTTTTTTTAATGTAACAAAACAGTTTGCATGGTTATAATTACTATTATGTTTTTCGTATATTCAAAATAAAAATAAAACGTTTTTAACCGTACCAAATCAATTGTAATTGATTTTCACACCCGACAATATTAATAGGGATGACAGTTTAGTTCAGTTTAACATTGGAGTTTATAGAAAACGCTTTGGCTCATGGTTTGGTACAATCAGCAATAGCCGTCCACTTCCTACCTGCGGCTTTGTCTGCTATTAGGGCGATATCGGCGTTTTTGTATCGGCAGTTGAGTGGGTAGCGGTGCTGTGCGGTTGCACTGTCTCCTAGATATTACTGTTTTTCTCCCTCGTGCTTAACAGAGTATGAAGTAATACCGCTCTATGTACTGATTCGAACAGTACATGATATAAGTGGTCGAGTGACCAGCTTTACAGTAGAGAAAAGCGTTATGCGTATGCACTCCACGGGCAATATATAGAACACCTGCCGTGCGCATCGATGGGTCGTGGGTTCGAATCCCACCGTGACCACATGTTTATAATTTTCTGTAAGCATGTTTTCTACACGTCTGGTAACTTCGGGCCTTGATCGGGTGGGAGGAATATCTCAATTCCGACCAGGTAACGAACCACCATTCATAGATGGAAAAACCGTGAAGTGCTTATTGCGCGTTTCGGTTTCAGTCTATGGATTTCCGAATGCTCGAAGTAAAAAGTAGATCGACAGCGCATCATTGACTGATGTTCTGTGGCTGGGGTATCAGCCATCAAGTGAACCTCGTGCTCGTCTATCAATATATGACAAAAAAAATAAGAATATGCTAAAAAATTTTCATTAGTGTGTTATTTTTACAAAATTACGAGTTTTCTTATTAATTACTATATAACTGTCTATCCGATGGTCGACCGAGGCGAACGTACCTCGATCAGATCGGGGACATTCTTCAAAAGGGCCAGGTCAAAAGTACTAAAAACTGAAGAGTGTGTATGAAAGTATTGATGAAAGTGGAAGAAGCGAAAGTGGTATGTATGCAAGGATCAGAGCATATGGAATTCCGTGATCTCATCCTACCCCAATGGGAAAGAGGCGTGATGTATATGTATGTATCTGATGGTCGCTAGACTCTCTGAAAACCAATGTTGTGATATAGATGCGCCACAGCGTATACTGTATATTTTTATGTACATAAAATTTTCGTACTTTAATATTCAATAGAACTAATTGTAAGTTGTGTATTTTGTAATTCAATAGTCAATAGTCGAAATTCCTTCTAATTATTATTCGAACTTTTGAAAACATTTAGGCTCGTTTTAAAACAAATATTAATCGCACGCGCATCGCACGCAGGATGCTCTCACCGGAAGTGTCTCCTCAGACAATGCTCTATTGTGGAGTAATTACCGGGACATTCCTCCTCATTGTCATGTGACCCACTTTCTTATGTCCCATATGTATACCACAGGTAAATTACAATAAAGCGCTAGCCACACTGACAACCAGCTATGAGAGCTGAGTTATGTTGGTCTATATATTTCGCGGGGGGTAAGATTTCTAGCCTTCTACTAGTCTTTTATCGATTGCGATTCTTTTAATTGGTATATATTATTTATATTAGAATAAATATATCTGCCATATTTTAGATCCTATCGATTTGCAATGTTTCATTTGAGCTGGTATTTTTTCTTTAAAAAGAACAAATAACACACTAAAATTCCTGTCAAAAAAAAGTAAATTCCCGAGTTCCGTAGTGGGGCATGGGGCATACCCATTTCTGGGTCTGATCACTGATCAGCCTTCCTGCCCTGCCCGATCGCAACTTTTTTAATGTTGTTTTCACAAGGGATTCGATCGTAGAACCTCTACTGCTAAACACCCCGCGCTTACCACTGAGCTACGGCAATCAAAAATCAATAGTTTTAGTCGTTTAAAAGGAAATTGAAAAATAAGTTCAAAACCAAACCAACCAAATAAAATGTCAGTGTAAAGTTATCTTTACACCGGTATATTTAATCATACGTACTATTACAATAAATAAGCAATCAGGGATCGAATAAATAATACCCTTAGTACGATTATACCTACATAATATATATTTATTTTTCTTTTCGACAGCGTTACTTTGTGATATTATTATGAAATCTGTTACATTATGACATTCTAGGCGATTGGTAAGCGATTATTTCGAGATTTGCTAGCTTTATTTTGAAGTTCTGTGTCTTATAAATAGAGAACAAACTTATGGCCTTATTCATAAACTTATAGTTAAAATATGTTTTGTTTCTTTTGTTATGTAGTCTTTTTATATTCGATAGAGCGAGACAAAACAAATTTTAACTATATCAAGCTTATAATACGTTTATGAATAAGGCCGATAATCTTTATTCTTTATGGATTATTCGGGGAAAGATTGAGAAATAATGATAAATCTTAGAGATTAGTAAGTGACATACATATTCTACAAGGAATAGAAAATTAGTGAGTTAATACTTTAGTATTATCATTAACTCATTCAAATTATACTGAAATCTGTTCATCAGTTTTGTCATGAAAATATTACAGAGTTACCTTTGCACGTTTAATAATACTTTGTACAGATGGGTTTTAAATTTATATATATAAAAGAAAGTTGTGTTAGTTACACCGTTTATAACTCAAGAACGGCTGCACCAATTTTAACGATATCTTATTTGTTGGATTCCTCTATGTCCGGAATAAGATATAAGCTATTAAAATATTGGAAAAAATATATGCATAAAATTAATTATAAAATACATTAGATTCGGAACTCCGCCATCTTGACAGCTCACGTCATGCATTCTTAGCTTTTTTTGGAATAACAGATGTCCACTGCAAATTAGTGACATATTAGACAGTTATAGTGGGTAAATGGGCATATAATAATTATATAATTTCGAAGCCAAAATTGTGCCAGAACAACGTCTGCGGGGTCCACTAGTATACAGTAAAAAACATATGTCCTGAATTTTTCTTATAATTTAAGTGCTGCCAACACATCTATGATACTACTTTCAATCCCGCTTGAGCTATGCCCAATGAAAAGCTTCGTATATCATCCCTATATATGATCGTATACATAAAATGTGGGTGTTAAAATCATAGAATATGTATGTTGCCTGTATGTAGATCAAGTAAAATTTACATAGCAGGTAGCCGCCAGCTCTTGTGCGCTGCGCGTGAGTGGTGTAATGTGCAGGATTAAGCGATATTTATTGATATTTTTATGTTAGAGATAGAAATTTCGAAATTTTAACGGCGCCAACGCGTTTTGTAGAACACCTACAGATAACACCTACCTTTGGTCTCAGTCTAAGAATTTTTTAATGGTCAAAGTAAAATATGAGGTCGACAGAGCATCATTGGCTGATGTTCTACGGCTGAGGTATCATCTACCATAACCTAAACCATATGCTCGTCTGTCGATATCTAGCATAAAAAAAAATATTACTAATTGTTACTTACAATCAATCGCTTTCTTTTTCTCTGGTTTATGTCAAATTTGTTAACAGAACTAAACAATATATTAAAGTAAAATGAAAACGCTAAGATTTGTAACTTGAGGCAAGCGCCAAGGGTCGCAATCAAAGTCCGCTAGCACCGCCTCTGCAGTTGCCGCGATGACGTTTTAAAGCAAATCACTGTTTATTATCTGTTTTCAGTGCACACTTGAAATGACTCGCTGATTCGTGCTGATTTGCCACACTCGCTTATCAGCGCTGAGTGTTTGTTGATCATTTTCGATTAATTGTTTGACTTGAGATATCTAAAAGTTTTTAAGTCTTGGTAATTTCACCGATCGAGAAGTTAGTAAATTCATAAAGTAAAAAATAAACAATAGTATGAAATGCGACTTTTGCATCATATCCTCAAAATTAAACTACCTACTATACGACGTAGCATATCATTTCAGAACACATATTAAAATGTAATACGAAATTGAAAACTAATCATACTATGTACAAGGATAGGGCAGACGGCGCGGCTAGACCATAACACAAATCAAAGGTCCCTAATTATATAAAGACATCTCCTAAATCCGGTTTATTGACATGTCGCTTTGTAGGTAGGGACCGTCGAAATTAGCCATGCGCAGAATGTATCATTGAAAAGAAAAGATATGTATGCATCTTTTCGTCACCGTGAACTATATCTTTCTTTTAGTTCAGTAGTTTAGTCCGTGAACTATATCTTTCTTTTAGTTCAGTAGACTAAACTACTGAACTAAGAGAAAGATATAGTTCAGTTGCTCACTGTACTGAGATGTCATCCCCGCGGGCACGAGTGAGTGAAACACAAAATAATTTCAGTACAACAGAGCGTGATAAGTGATCATAACATAACGCTAAACGCGCACGTGTTGATTTGTTTCGTTGGGAAAGTTCGGCTCCACTCGTTTTGCTTCGTTCGCAGATTAATAAAGTGAACTAAATGAACTACTGAAATAGATGAATTGTAACTGAACTGGAGAAAAAAGGATAGACATAAAGGAACTAGTCCAAAGAACTAATCTAAGGATTCATTCGTGAACGACACACCGCTAACACAAATGCTATGCGTGCGAGTGCTTCTAGGGTTTCGTTAATATTTCACGAACGCAACACGAATTAAATTGACGTTTCAACGTGTGACGATTATTAAATATTGTGGGCATTGTTACTCGATTACTCGTAAGATGGCGCAAATATATATAATTACGATATGACTGTGCATAAAATTATTTATTGGTTTCAATTGATATGTTATATAATTATGTACATTATGATTTTTATGGAAATCAAAGTTGTTCTAGAAAAATAAACATGTTATTAATTCTTATCTAAATAAAGACGTTAACAAAAGTATAAGATTATTTCTGGAACCTGTCCTAGGTTATACTACAATTCCATTATTTAGTTACATTTAAATTACAAACCACTGTTTGTTTACAGCACATACGCGTTATAACGCTATCTTTATTATTCACGCTTAGTCAATTATTATTATTATTTTAAAATGGCGATGCGGTCGCTCAACGGACGAAGCGTGAGCGGCTGCAGGGGTAGGCGGGGCGGAGCGGAGGAACTAAGTCAAGTAAAACTGTCTGGGTGGGAAAGAGACGGCGCGATAAAGCGGACGCGGGCGGCAGCGTAGCGACGTAGCGGGGAGCGGGCAGTGCGCTCTGGCATACCGACTTGAGTGGTTGCGTCATGTCGTTCGAGGAGGTTCTACTAAAAGTGAAGGAAAACCCGGTGCTATGGGACCCAACACACAAGTACTACAAGCTGAAGGCTGTTCAGGCGGAGGCGTGGGTGGCCATCGCGAAAGAACTTGGTACTGAGGGTGAGTGCTTTTACATGCGTAAGCGTGGTGTACTTACTGCGAGTTGTACGCGGCAACCGGCGTGTGACGTGTTCGGCTGTGGGGTATGACAACACAACAGCGCAGTGGGTAACTTTGTGTAAATAATCAACGGATACGTAATATTATGCAGGATCAACAAGTTGTAGCATATTATCTGAAGTATATAGACTATTTTTATCTCGGTTGTCAGTACTGTGCTTACATTTTTTTTTATAAGATATGAGGTTCACTTGATAGCGGGGACTGAAACCGGTTAATTTTTATTTTCCAAAATACGTGTCTGATTGAGATACCATGATATTAGTTTTAAATAGTAATACACACTAAACTTACACAGTAATTCTTTTCAGTAAATATGAATAAAAACGAAAGAGTATTAACAAAAACCTTTATTATACCGGTATAACTTCCATAGTAAATTAACCGGTATTCAGTCCCTGCTTGATAGAGGTAGATGAAACCTCAGCCACAGAACATCGACCTACTTTTTATTTCGAGCATTCGGAAATCGAAATGCGCAATGTGCACTTCACGGTTTTTCCATCTATGAATGGTGGTTCGTGACCCGGTCGCAATTTCGATATTCCTCCCATCCGTTCAATGCTCGAAGTTACCAGACGTGGGAACTGTAAAATTATAAATTTATCGTCCCGGTCGGATTAGAACCCACGACCTATCGGGGCGCACGGTAGGTGTTTTACCAAACGCGCCAATGAGCCCTTCAAGTTACATGTTATTAATTTTTATCTAAATACGTTAGTCATCACACTTTATTATTATTACACACTAGTGACCTGCCCCGGCTTCGCACGGGTAGAAGAGCATATTATGCCTACATGTTTTGTCTGTCATAGGGTTATAGGAATGCGCTTGAATTTATGTAGATATATTCGCGCGCATTAATTTTTGTGATTACTCCTAAGATTTTCATTTAAATTATATAGTGTAAAATATTATAATTATGAATTTATGAGTATGAAATGCTTAAGATAACTAACGTATTTAAGTTGATAAGGATTTTTAATACTGTATCATTCTAAATTACCAATTTATCATAATTAATCCAATTACCGCATTGTACACGTATATTTTTTTACGTTCAGTAGTTTTTGAGTTTATCGCGAAAAGACAGACAGACGCGGTGGAGAGTTTAATTTATAATTAGTGATTAATCACAGTAATAACATTTTAAACACTATTAACAACCACTTATTGAATACTTAGCGTGAAAAGACTCGCACATACAAGCAAATAGCAACCACGAATGAGTCTATATGAGACTTTATTACGAAATATTTTAAAATCTTTGTTTTGATACATAACATAGGTACCTGTTTTTACCCGTATTTGTTACGATGACTTTTTTTAAAAATTGTTTTTCAAAAAAATATTAAAGTTTGACAGAAGGCACAGTCCATAACACGGTATACTTAAGCCAGGAGATATCTAAAAATATGCAAGTAGGCGTTTATATAACGTTTTTTTTATATATATTATGTACTATATAGTATATATATGACGAAAGGTCAGGTTTGTAGGTGATTACAATATCAGTCCATATGAATCAACTGTTAAAGAAGCGAGCGTATCAACCAAAAATTTGCTTCCATACTTGCAATTCCTCTCGAACTGCCCGTTTTTTTACCTCTCTATACTAAAAAGAAAAATTACTTTCAGAGAAACTAGTGAAGAGTCGATGGAAATATCTGAAGGACCATTGTCGCAAGGAGCTCAAAAAACTAATGGCGGGTGAGACGGAGAAGTCAAAGTGGCAGTACTTCGAACAGCTTGACTTCATAAAAGAAGAACTCCTGAGCGAGGGCAAATCTAAATATTTTATAGAACACAAACATGAAACTGACGGAGAACCACCAAACAAGATGCCTAAAACCGATACTCCTGAATCATCCAGCAGCACAGGACAAGAAAAGAAAATTCTATTGATTATAAATAAACTGTACGAAATCTCGAAGAAGTTAGACGGCCTGAACCCAGCTGACGAGGAGTCGAGGAACGATCCGGACTACTTGTTCCTAATGAGTATACTACCGACAATGCACCATTTGACAGCTGTGCAGAAGTTCACGTTCAGGGGTAAAGTGAACGAGTGGCTTCTGGAGGCGCTCGCGCAGAATGATTTCCCTGTCAGTGATCAGTTTCAATGTAAGTTTGAAGTGTCGGATTCGTGAACAAGGAGTACGTTATCAGTTCGTTGCGATTGCGAGTGTAATTGACTGGAAGTAATATGAAATGCATTTAAGGCCTAGCCTACGCGCAGACTAGAGCCACTAGTGGCGACCACAGCATAGCCACCGGTGGCCGCCACAAGCTACGGGCGTAATATTTCATACATTTTAGGGCATCCGCGCACACACGGCGCTCGAGAGGCCGCCACCGAGCTTCTAGCTTGGATGTCATTTATATTGATTAAATTATCGCATTCAATTATTGCTGGTATGTACAAGAAAATGGCATGGTGTTAATGGGTCTTTATTCGGGACGACCGCGGCAAAAGTAAATATTCGTACAAGAATAATAATAAGATAGAAATATACCAAAATGCCGCCCCGAAAAGGTATTTCCGTTCTCAGCATATATCAGCGTTTTTGACGCTGATATTCAGCAGTCTCCCAATGTGACAATATATCGATGGTATAGTGCTAATACCTAGGAGTATGAATTTTAAGCTTCAGGTTAAATTCAATTTTAAAAGTTAGGGACAAAATTATGTAAGATATACAAAGAATATCCCCGTAATTAATATTTGTAATTCTTTGTATTTAGATATTTTTGTTTTATTAACTTAAAAATTCAAAGTTATTGGGTTTAAGCACTGTTGATATAAATATGCATTTCATCTGAATGTGGTACATTTAATAGTTTTTTTTTTATGATATAAAAGTATTTTGATACAGAGGAGTTAAAGTTATGTATTTATACCAAGTTTTTTCCTGGTTTATGACAGTCATTATAATTTGTAAACAGGAAATGCTATAATAATGCAAAATAATAAAGAATACTTACATATCCATTGCAATACTGATATAGGCAAGGCAAAGACGACTTCGCGATCTTTTTTGGCACGTACTAAACCGTTGAACCGATTTTGATATATTTTTTTAAAAACGGATAGTTTGGACCAGGGGAAAATTATTATATTTATTCCTAGACAAACTTTTCGTAGGTGTCGTAATTTTTTTGTATTTTATAAATAAGTATATATTTATAACTATATAAATTATGTTAAGGCGAAATGTTAATATCGGTGTAAGAGTCAGATGGACGTATCTACTATCTAGACATACTGTTAGAGGTTTAAAAAAGTTAAGAATTATTTAGTTACGTATGAAGAAAAACTATTTTTGGAGTTTTTGTAGATACCTTCATCTGGTTCTTATACTGCAATATACACAATCACATAAAATGTGCCAAAAACATGAGGGTGACGGGTTGTGTATTTCATTTTAGAACTTAAAAAATTACATTAACTATTAATAACCTTAAAATGTAATAGATAAGACAAAACATCGAACTTTTAGTAATGTCCCAGTTGTGATAACATTTTAAAAGACAATTTGACATAATACCTATATTATTGCTAAACCTTTTGACCGCCAATGTCGGCTATGCTCGACAAACGCAAACGTGCCCTCGACGCCGACGTCGGCTATGATCGACAGCAAGACAAAAAACAGCTCACAGAAAAATACAAAATAAACCTATTAAACCATTACTTTACTGTGTTTTATTAATACATCTTAAAAACTGAATCTCCAATCATTACTTTATTGTACAAAGCAAAGAAAATTTCATTTTAGTTATTCAAATATTTGATGATAAAAAACAACATAATTAATGTCGATTTTCAGGCTCGGCGTACAGGGCACGGAGATGCCGTTTTGACATGGCGGTCAAAAGGTTAAATAAAATATTTTATACCGGATTAAAACGCGATTTATTATTTATCCCGATCAAACGTAAAACAAGCGGACACTGTTAGTGAATATAGAAAATTACAGTAAATATCAACTCCGTAGGAATAGATGGCGTTAATATTGCAACTTAGTGATATTTCAAATCAGACAGCTGTCTTTCAATCCTGTCAAAAGCATCCGAGACGTTGGGAAAATAATAAATCGCGTTTTAATCCGGTATACAGTATTTTATTTAAATGTGTGATACTCGCGTTAATAAAAAACAATATTATCTATTATTGTTCGTATCACAATGCAATCCAGAAAGGTTTTGGTGCTTTTAGATGTAATTCATTATTTCGGTAGCTAAAAGGAAAATAAGTTTAAGTTGATTGATGTAATCATCAGGATATTAAGAGTTAACTACATATATTTTTTCAACAAAACACTGGTCTTTTATTTAAAATAATCTGGTAGAAGTTAAGTAACTGAAGTGTTTGATCGATTTTTGAACTATGAAAATCACATTTGTTTGAATTTCAACTGCTTTCTTTAAAAAAACAGGATTAAAAAACCCGTATATCATTAGTAAACGAACATGTTTTCCATGAAATGTATGTAATTGCAATGTATGATGAACGAATTGCATAAAGAAATTTTGACTGCTTTTCAATTTCGTTTAAAAAAAAAAGTATAGGTATTTATTATGATATATATTGTATATTATACTCGTATATCCTAGTATTTATATGACATTGTATATGAATGCAATTCAGTTGAATATAACTTCCTCCCTTCTCTGTTTTTCGATAAATGCCTGTTATAACTATATTATTATTTATGAAACTGGTGTGAGTGGGAGAGTCGGGAGTGGTCGACCTAGGCGAACGTACCTCGATCAGATCGGGGACGTTCTGCAAAAGGGCCAGGTCAAAAGTACCTACTCGTAACCGTCGAGTGTGTATGAAAGCATTGATGAAAGTAGAAGAAGCGAAAGTGGTATGTAAGGATCGGAGCATATGGAATTCCGTGATCTCTGCCTACCCCAATGGGAAAGAGGCGTGATGTATATGTATGTATGTATGTATGTATAACTATATTATCCGTAATTTCAATATTTCTTGTGCTTAACAAATATTAAAGACGAGTGTGCGGTAGTTCCCACGATTCCTGTCGCAATCCTCAGTAGTCTCAAGTGAGTTTCAAAAGACTATACTATTGTTAATTTTAGCCTACTTTACATTTGATTGCATTCAGTCATTAATTACTCGGTTTGCTAACGAAGTAATTACATGTTTTGCTATTTGTTTATAGTGTACACCAGGTTTTTTTATGTTAGATATCGACAGACAAGCATGAGGTTCACTTGATGGTAGGTGATATCTCAGCCACAGTCAGTCAATGATGCGCTGTCGCTCAATCCATAGACTGAAACCGAAACTGCACTGCACTTCACGGTTTTTCCATCTATGAGTGATGGTTCGTTACCCGGAATTTCGATATTCCTCCCACCCGATCAATGCCCGAAGTTACCCCGGTGGGATTCGAACCCACAACCCATCGATGCGCTCGGCAGGTGTTCTACCGAACGCGCTAACGAGCCCGTCAAATTGTTACACGCCATGTTGAATTCGATTAGTAAGAAGAGTCCATTAATGTCGTTATAAACATTTTTAATCTAAGAAAGTTTGATTGCTTGTCACAGCAAAACGGATAAAGAGTGGTGATCAATTTTGCATAATAAGTCCGTGGTCAGGACAGAAAATCTGTATAAAGGAGAAACTTACTTCTATGTAACAAGTAATGTTGGAAACTTGAAAATTTAACTTAGATACTTTCATACAACAGGCTTTTTGTATCAGATTTCGACAGATAAGCATAAGGCTTGCTTGATGCCTCAGTTTCATGATCAATGATGCGCGGCTCACTTATTCTTTACTTCACTTTTTTCAATGGAAATATTTTTCTTAAAATTAACCTAAATGCAAACGAAGTCGCGGGTGAAAGCTAGTAACACACATTTTCCACGCGTTGAAACCTTAATATACTAAAGCCTATTAAAGTAAGAGGCACTTGAAGTGATGTACGTTATGAACTTTAACACAGAACAAGGAAGCTTCGGCGGAGCTGCGCGCGCGCATCGCTTGCTCAACGCGGCCGCATTCCGACATACACTGTGGATACATCTATTGCACTCATGTTTGTTTTACTATCTTGTATACCCGAAGTTAATATCGGCTAATTCTATGTATAGAATGGCTATTAGAGGTGAGGTCGATTAACATGAGTGGGACATCGCCAACCGACACTGTAATACTATCAAAGTAAATCATGTATTAAAATGAGAAACATAAAATGTAGTGAGGGCACTATTCTTTCTTATTATTTTATTTCTTTCACTGATCGTTTTCTATGTATGGGATACTGAATGCTCGAAATAAAAAATAGGTCGACAGTATATCATTGACTGATATTCTGTCAGGGCCGGATTTAGGGGCTACAGCCCTGGGGACTCCACAAACGAGAGGGCTTCGGAAAGTCTTTCAAATTCCGACGAGATAACACCAGTAAGTAAGTATCCTTTGATATTTTTTTCGCTGTTTTACCTTTACCTAATATACTTTGTACAAACATGATTATATTGAGATTAAATATTTGAAAAATATACGAGTATTATGTTTTGGAAAATAATTTGGGGCCAGGAGGAATCCTCTCCTATGTTGCCCCAAGCCCTCCAGACCAGGGACTGAATACCGGTTAATTTACTATGGGAGTTATACCGGTATATTAAAGGTTTTTGCGAATATTCTATCGTTTTTATTCATATTTACTAAAAAAATTACTGTGGTTAGTTAAGTGTGTATTACTCTTTAAAACTAATATCATGGTATCTCAGTCAGACAAGTATTTTGGAAAATAAAAATTAACCGGTTTCAGTCCCTGCTCCAGACTTCTATTCTGTTGCTACGTATATCAACTAAATTTAACACAAAAAAAAATCTAACAAAAAAGAGTAAGACATAAACCTCTATTAAAATATCGATTTAAAAATGTTACCTTCATTAAATTTTAATTTAGGCTGAAATGCGAACACCTCAGGCGTTACACAAATTACAAGTATTACCCCAAGGCTCGCTCGCTATTGAATAAATTATTCAATCAATTGGTCGTTTAATATCAATTATATAGTTGAGGGGATTGCTTGCAATCGTGACACCAACGGCGATGATTTAAAAACCTGCTGATTGCAATTCTATAAGAAATTATTATCTGTTAGACATACGAGTACTAAGCAATATGATTAAATAGAATTTTCCCACGATAGGGATCGTTCGTTTATCACGTGGGGCTTTAAGGGGAGTTGGATATAGGATAAAAATTCGCTAAAACATCGCTGTTTAAAAATGTTACGGTATCGTCTCTCCATTTATTTTATTACTAGCTAGGCTTCATAAATGATAATAACTTTTCTACATACGATTTCGGTGAAACAAAGCATATATATGTTGGGAACTCTTTAATTTTCCGGGATGAAAAGTATTTAAGATGTTGACCGAGGACGTACCACCATGCTAAATTTCTTATAAATCTCTCCACCAGTTTCGGAGATTAGCCCGTACAAATAGACAGAGAAACAAAATTTTTTAAAAAAATCTGGATTTGTTCTATTTTTCTTCTTACATCTCTCGATATGTATAGATAATTTTTAAAGTGTAAAAAACATGAATTAATTATAACAGAAGTCCTTATATTTAAACAAGTATTATATGTGTCATATAAATATAAACGCAATGTTCGTGCTATGTCCGTGCTTATGTACATTAATAAAAGAAATTAATAAAGTTCCTGAGTTCTCTAGTAGGGCATGGGGTAGACACACTTGTGTCTGTTATACTGAAAATTTGTCTCCGCAGTCTCCTATATCCTATTGAAGCAATTCCTCGGGATTCGAATGCATCACGGGTGCTAAAGTATAAGATAAACGCAACGTCCATACACAAAAGGCGGTAAAATCATAAATAAAACACGCGTTACTTCCAAAGACGTATTGAATTTTGGCACCACCTGTACCAAGCACCCAAATGACCCATTGTTTCAGCATTTTAAATGACCGTTGTATTTGAAAACATGATGAAAATCACTTTCAAATAATTGAAACAATTAGATTTATTCGCTTGAGGCGTTTTTGGATACAAAATTGATCGAGTCCGTGGCATTTAGCGAGTAACACTTGGCTGTGATGTAAACTACGGTTGTTACTTTAATTGCTGGTTGAGGATGAATAGGATGCCCTATGAAGTAATCAGTCATAAGGAGACGTGAGAAAAGGAATCTTATCTTACTTCTTACTAATCTTACTATCTTATCTTACTTCTTTAATCTTTATCTTCTTTCTTTAATATTATAAATGCGAAAGTTTGTGAGGATGGATGGATGGATGGATTGATGGATGGATGTTTGTTACTCTTTCACGCAAAAACTACCAAACGGATTTCGATGAAACTTTACAGTAATATAGCTTATATATCAGAATAACACATAGGCTATAATTTATAAACAGTTTTTTTATATTGGCCATAATATTACGATAACTATCAAGTAACTCGGAAAAATTCCTGCCTTCTGAGAGCTATCTTGGCGTGCGCTGCCTTAACTGTTGGAGTTACAAGAATAAAATGTATGGTGGGATTGTTTGTTTTACATAGTTCTAAATAAAAGTCCGCGATAGCATATATCTACATTTTATGTGGAAGCCAATATACCCTAAACTATGAGCCATAAATACATTTAAATTTGATTCATTTTTTCAATTGCAATTTTTAGAGTATTTAGCTAATTCTTATCAAAATTGATACATTTATCGCTTTCAGTATTTAATATAGATGAACTTTGTCTTTTACACCAAGTAATTTAGACGAACGGTTTAAAAAATATCACGATATTATTGACTTGAGTGCAGCGCCATTAGGCGGAGATTGATGAAAAAACAGCTCGGTTCAAAAATAAGCTACCCTTAGTACTAATTCTACGCAGACGAAGTCGCGGGCAGACGCTAGTAAATAATAATAATTACAACTTTTGTACACCTACTTTACATTGAACCAATATCTCTGCTACTAAATAGTAGCATGGAAGTGTTTACAGCTTTATTCCATCGTGATATCAAAGTTTCTACTAGCGTTGAGTATATATACAACATCTCGACATCAACCACTGGAGCCCAAGGGCCGGTCAGTCAGTGGTTCGCTGGTCGAGGATGCTCCATGAAGGTATAGAAGGAGAGCATTTTCTTCCACACTTAGAATTCGGTAAGGGCAGCGGCAGGAGTTTGATTGTGAGAATGAAACGGCTGTATAAAATTCTGTAATAGGTATTAAATCCGTAGCCTCAAGCCTGGTAGCCAGTATATAATTATTAGTGTATTGCATTTAGAATTGGAAGAAAATAGTTTATAATGATAGCAATACCTAGTGTGAAGATTCAATTACTATTGTAACCGAGTCTTTGTAAGCTAAACCATTTTTGAAAAGAGTGTCCATGGAGTTTCTTGCCAGTTCTTCTCGTCCGCTCTACGCCCTTGATTTGTGAACTGGCAGTAAATGTAAAATTAGAAGCATTTAATATGTATTTTTTATTGACGTTCATAAGTGTACATTGTGTTACCTAAATGAATAAATGATTTTTGAATTTGAATTTGAGACGTTTCATAAGAGCCTGCAAAGGCCTTTTTGAAATAAAAAACTTTTGATTTTTGAATTAAATTTGAATTTATCATACTAGATAGTTGAAGATGAAGGCTGTCCCAAATTTGTGGGTTAGAACACTATGTTATTAAAATAATGGATCAAAAAAATCGAAAATCGGTGGAAAATAATCTTTTTCTCTATGCACCGAGGTCCTTGTCCATCCAGCTATCCCACTGTTAAAACTTTATTTAAATAATAAAAATTTGAAACAACCAACGGACCCCTTCGTAGTTCGTATGACCTTAACAGTAGTTTAATATTTAACTACTAAGACACTGGTATGTACTTCAATCTCGCAAATGCTTGTATTAGCGGAACGTTGTAGGGCATCTTTTAATTCAATATAGCCGGGGCTTCACTTGACGTTCTACAATGACCGATAATTGCGCAATTTCTAATTGATTTTAAACTTTAGAATGTTTGCATATCTTCTTTATTTAATATATAAAATTCTCGTGTCACAGTTTTCGTTGCCATACTCCTCCGAAACGGCTTGACCGATTTTTACCAAATTTTATATGCGTATTCAGTAAGTCTGAGAATCGGCCAACATCTATTTTTCATCCCCCTAAATGTTAGGGGTAGTCCACCCCTAAATTTTTTATTTTATTTTTTGGACGAAATTTTTTGTTTTTATTTTTTTTATAATGTGGCATTAAGAAATACATTCAACTCCTGCTTTTTTTGTCAAAAAATCTAGACCCGTGCGAAGCCGGGGCGGGTCGCTAGTTATATTATAATTTTGATCTGGGGGTTTAGGTAAAACATCTATTAAATGAAACGAAACAAAATGTTTATTTAGCCACTATCATGTATATTAAAAATACAATTAAACCTTCCTAATCTAAAATTATTAAAAAACTTAACAATTTTTTGTTATGTAAGATATCGACAGACGAGCATGAGGTTCGCTTGTTGCTAAGTCAACGATGCGCTGTCGACCTACTTTTTACTATGAGCATTCGTAAATCCATAGACTGAAACCGAAACGCGCAATATGTACTTGAAGGTTTTTCCATTTATGAACGGTGTTCGTTACCCGGTCGAAATTTCGATATTCCTTCAACTCGTTCAATGCCCGAAGTTACAAGAATTGGGGTAGACATTGTTACAGAAAATTACAAACATGTCGTCCCGGTGGGATTCGAACACAAGACCCATCGATGCGCACTGCAGATGTTCTATCGAACGCGCCAATGAGCCCGTATTTAATAAATTATGTGGCACAGTTATGGATATTTTTAAATGTTTTACCATGAAGTTGTTTAACCGCTATCCCAGCTGAAGTTAGCTGGCGTTAGGGTGGAACCTGAATACTATAGTGGAAAGGTCACTGTTTTGGTAAAATGAATTTAATTCATATACAGATGGACACAGATTTCTCAAACGGGTCAAATATTTGTATTTCGAGTTCAAACAAGGTATGATACTCAAGAACATATTATATGAAAACTTTTTGAATCATAAAATACCCTCAGCATTACGCTAGCTGTAAACAACCACGGATATTTTGTTAGTATTTTGTTTGAACACTTAAATTTCAAATCTTTCTGGGGGAACTGTGGAAATCGAAAGTTACTTGTAACTACTGTTATACTCTGTGTTTAGTTTCGCTAATATTTTAATAATGCAGGATGTGACAGCGCGGAAGTAACACGATATTGGCACGTGGGTGACACTGATATGAATACAATTATATCAAGGCTTATAGAAATCTGATTTCTACCTACGTGGAGATACTTGGTAAGTGATTCGAGTCTTGTAGGAGTACATGTAACAATAATAAATAAACATGGGATAATGTTAAAGGTAACTTGGATCAAATACAAGTTTCGCAGCATATAATGAGTCTCAGCAAAGGAGATTTTTATTTATTTAAATAAATCCACACTTTGCAGATTTCAGAAATGCAATTAAACCTATATATATTAATATTATAAAGAGGAAAGATTTGTATTTTTGTATGTTATGAATACTCTCAAAAACTACTGGAATGATTTTGAATATTCTTTTACCAATAGAAAGCTACATTATCAGCGAGTAACATAGACTATGTTTTGTGTATAGTACATCTACATTGCACCCGTGTGAAGCCGGGGCGCGTTGTAAGTAATATTCTTCACTAAAAAAAATTGGCGCGAGTGACAGGGCGGAGGTAATACCTACCTAATTCTATACACGTCTTTAATTCAAGTACACACAAAGGGTGCCCCAAGCCCCACGAGGGGACCTGGGTCACATATAGAGGTCTGTCTGAACGCTAAGCTGATATGTGCGGTTCCCAGCACACGTCGGGGTGAACGTCTGGAGCGATATCGCTAACAAGTCAATTACGCGATGCCCTATACGACTGGTTTCAATTTGTTGTTACAGGGTTGTCACATACGAGAAAATAATACTTTTTAAACTTGTTTCTGAAAGTGGATCAGCTATAAAATTTAAGCAACAAAACACTGCTTTGATGAGATTGAGGCCCTTTTTATACTAAGTCACGCCCTTTTTATTGAAATAAGACGTTTTAATTTAAAATAAATTGCAGATTGGGATATAAATTCATCAGTCCACGATTCATCATGATAATCACTAATTTTCTTCATAAAATTACAGAAAATACACGTAAATTTAGTCTAATAATAGGGAAACTATCCTATAAAAATCTAAATAAAAACAAAAATACTTAACAAAAGAATTAGCAAAAGAGACAACTAGTTGTTAAGACATTGCCAGAATGATTATCTCTGAAGACTAAAAGTTGACAGCCCTTCAAATGTATAGTAGTATCGTAGTCTATTAATAGTGAGGAAAAAATGGTAATTTCAGAATAATAAAAGAGAATTGACAACCCTATTCCTCGGTAATGGACTGGATGGATATCGTGCAAGATATAAGAGGGTATACCTAATATAAGCACCAGTTTACGGAAGTACTCGTTTTTGCTACTATACAATATACTAAAGGAACAATGGATATCATAATATTAGAAAAATAAGATAAAAAATATCTATTGCAACCCTAAGAAATATCAGTCTGTAGAATCGCCTCGCTATCAATAGAATATTTTTCCTTATCAATAATTTGGTTGTGATTTAAATGCTTTCTCACAATACAGATTTCAGCTTATATTTTGACCACACAACATATAAATATATAGTTATATTATATAATTACATATAAATTAGAAGAAATAACATTTAAAAATAAGAAAAATAAATGTTTAGTCAAATGTGAAGTCATCATAATTTTCGAAAATAGGCACATAAAAGACTAAATTACATTTATCTGAGAGAAATTCAGTTATATATGTATCATTTTCTTCCAGTGAAATTATTAATATTGTTATCGAAAAATTATTACCAGAAGTGTAAAATATATAAATCTATAAATAATACTTACGTGTTCGTCCAACGAGTAGGTGAGCTCACCGTCGTCATACAAAACGAACCACCTCCGCTGCCATCTCTGAAACAAAATAATCGAATTATTTATATTTATCGAGGTATCGGAATTAGTAATTTTCGAAGAAAACTGTTCAACTCATTATCGTGCCTGCTAGTCTCTACCAGCCGGCCTAGCATGACAACGGCGACAAAATGTTGTCGATCGTTTTCTCGTGTTTTAATCGATTATCTCTTTATTTCTACCGGGTCTAACATGACAATTACACTTAAAACTCGACTTTTAATATCAGAAATAGATATATTTGTCGATCGAGATATCTTTTCTATCAAAATTGTGGATGTCGAGATATAATATATCTCCATATCTTACATCTTAGTTTGTCTTCTCTCGACCGCGACATATCTCGTGGCGGTCATGCTAGGCCGGCTGATTCTCTCAAAACGTTATTTGTCTTGTATTCTGTCAGGAGTCAGACAAGCGTAAGGCTCCGTTTGTGGACCTATATTTTTTAGTATCTCAACCACTAATGATTTGTTTATAAAACACTAGTGTCTTAATCATAGTTTTAAGGATAGCTTCAAAATCGGGTATATAGAAAAATATCTAAGTTCAACATTAAGTAACTAAAATTAGAAACTCCAGTGAATATGTAAATATTATGCTGAATCACGAAATGTTTGTGAGATCCGAGTGTTTGTAATATAAACGAATTTTCTACTTCCATTCATGCAAAAGAAAATAAACTGTTCATCTTCATAAAAAATTCAAGCAACAAGCCCTCGTAAAAGGTATCAAATTCTCATGTTACCATCCCGAACAGTTTAATAATTCGAATGTCGACATACTACTGATACCTTGTACAACGCTTGAGGACAATAAAACTCCTTTTATTCCAGTAACGATACAAAGGTCTTTATATCGAACACTTTTAGGCGGTCTCTTTCTACGGGAAGATAATATAATCATCAATCAGGAAGACGTGAGAATGGTGAGTCGCCCGCCCACGTCTTGAGAGTCGCTGTTTATTTTAATGATTTCCTTTATCTTTAGGGACAATTAAGTACTCAAGTTGCTTAGGAACAACATTATCAGTATACAATTGGAGATACAGTCTACAGTATACAGTCTAAACCACTGGATAGAAAGTTAAAAATTTCATATTATTCGGTTGGGTCTATTTAAATCGGTAAGTTATAAAGAAATTATATTTTATAATCAGGTTTGGGTTCTGAATTGAAATTAATATTATTTATACGACGTTATCCTCATTGGTCCCTTCATAGAAATTTTTATAAATAATAATGAATATATAATATAAAAAAATATATAGAAATACAATATCCTTAGACCTTAACTAATCATAGCATATATTATACACCCTCAAAAATACTCTCATGCGGCATGTCCATAATAAATGAAATAAAAATATAGTATTGGGGGGCAAACGAGCCTGCGCGGCGGCTCACTTGATGAAAAGTGAACACCGCCCTCCATGATCCACAACACTAGAGGACTTGCAGATGTGTTGCCGGCTTTTAAGGTAGGAATAGGAATCCTTTGAATTCACAAGTATTCTAGATGGGCATGGGAAAACACATATGTATGTTTGTTTTACTGATCATGTGTCTGCCCTTAGCGAATCAATATATTCAACCTGCAACCCCGAGAATCCGGAACCTTCGCAATGAATAACTTAGAGTTTCGAAGTCTACCAAATAAATCTCACGAGTGCATCACTTTTCGAAATACAAAGTGCTATTTGAGCTTTGTGCTTTTATAAAGTTGTTTAACACAAATGGGAAAGCGTAGATAACAGTTCACTTAACATGTTTGCAAGTTTGTAAGCTAAAGTTTTCGTAATCAACATATAATGATACAGCTATCTGCCTCCAAGGTAATATCGACTTGTATATTTATTAATAAGAGCAATATAAGTGTTAATATCGACCAGTTAACCGTGTTGATATCGTTAGATAGATAAGACGAAGACAAACACAACAAAGCAACATGACAGCAACTTAAACTATAACTTATGCTAGTAGTCCAATATTCAGTAGTGAAGAATATTATTCATTATAAATTCCGAGTAGGGGTAGTGAGGCATGAGGCAGACACATATTATATCTGTATGAGTGAAACAGATTATTCTTTGAGATAATTTTTCTTTACAGGCAAGAAGGTGATCAGTCTTCTATACATTGCGCGACCAAAACATTTGTTTTTATTATAACCCGAAACTCGAACCCGGGACCTCCGGTGCAAAAAGCAACGTGTATACCACTGAGCCACGGGGCAGTGAAATGATTATAACTTTATATATATAGAATATAAAAAAATAAAAAATTAACTAAGCTAAGCTGAACACAAACATTGGTGCCAACGTGTTAGTGAGCGTGTTTTTCTGAAACGATCACTGTTACTGTTACACAGTAACAACATTTGATAAGAAATGCAGTAGAAAATGAGCGTTTTACAATGGTCCCTAACAATATCTAGCCGGGTTAATTGGAGTGGCATTAAGGTCCATGTGTCGGCTGTCGTGTCGGCACTCGATAGAGATCGCGCAATACCGTGTTGGAGTCACGCGACGTGACACGGCTAATTTGTTGCTCTATGGAATTAATTAAGTGTCGGGTTTTAGATCAATGAGCTAGCTGACTTGTCAGGGAAATCTTTTCAGAGTGGTCTTTAAGAATACGACATGATAAGGGGAAATTAGGACCGTCTTCTTAGAAATACCACCGCAGAGCAGTGATGCCAAATCCTACAAAATATTTCCCCTAGAACCAACTTCAAATACTCCTAAATATCGATTAAAAACCCCTAAAGGTTTTGTTGTACACTCGATATGAGAATGAGATGAGAGATATGAGATGAAAATTCATTCAAGTAGTATAGTTGTATTTATGTTAATTGAACCATTAACAATTAAATTCGAGGTTCGAGGCTTAATATAAATTCTATAACAGGGTACATTTTTTTTTAAATTCTTGAATAACCTACCCCCTTAGAATCCCCTTAAATAAATGTATCCCCTAAAATCCCCTGGATATCTTGATTCCCCCTAAATTTGGGGGGAAACTCCCAAGTTGGCATCACTGGCACAGAGTTACATATTCTGCTTCCTAGAGGTGTAACTATTATTCTGTTTACGCTTGAATCACTGGGCAATTGCTATGGGCATGTTGCATATCATCATAGTCACGATTAACCCGTAACCAGAGAAAAATACGTTTAAGTGTGTGTTGAAAGTCTGCATATCTCGATTTTCGAAAAAAGAATCAAATGATTTGCTTTTAAAAGATCGCTTAATAGTACGTGAAACTTCCGTACCAAATGTATTTGCAAAAATTTAACGGACACTGCGTTCCCGGTATGCCTCAGTTTCCGCTAGCTAGCTGGTCGTATCGCAAACATTATGAAACAATCTCTGTCTGACAATAACATAAGCGCATATATCATAGGCTGTATGTATTTACGATTTAAGCACTGGGGGCTCATAGACAATCGCTAAGAATCTGCGTTCAAATTCCTAGGGAAAGTCGGTCATGCGTTAATAGGACTGGGCTGGCCCGGTACTAGCTAGATAAGATTGTCATTATCTTCAACTCAACTCGGCGGCAAACGGGATTATTCTAATTTCAAATTTCGTTCGGTCGAACTGTTCCGATTCGAAATTTGAATTTCGTGTAAAATGTTAAAAAAAATAATGTGCTATATTTAAATTCATCGGTATTTTAATAAATTATTGTGATAAGAGAGGTTTAGACGCTAATTTTAAAACAAAAGCAAAGCTATTAGACTTTTGATGATCGTGGAATTATTTCAATTAAATTAAAATACATGTTTTGAGATTAAAATATCCGATATTTTTATCTAGTTAGCTTATAATTTTCCTTAATATCCATTAGTAATAAAAACATTAACACGCAATAAGTAGTAGAACATTCTTATAGGATTACAGTCTGCCAATTCGCTTACGAGCCAGCTGATAAAATTCCTATTCAATTAGCATAAATATAAAGTATGAAGAGAACTATAAATCATGACTTATCTAATATCATAGGATGGATGCATACTAAATTCCTTTCAATAAAACAGTGCAGATGATCGGTCTGCGCACGCGCCGGTATCGGACGATCGGTCGTTTCGCACTCGCCGACCGCGATCCGTAGCGATTATCCGATCGAAATCCCCTAATGATGCGTATAGCATTCCTTTTAAATCGGTATTTAGATATATCCGCCGCCGCGTTTGAAATTGTCAATTACTTGACATGATTGTATGAAATTTATGTTGTTAATTCTAACGAACATAATAAGCTAATATTGAATCTCAACGACAATTTCGTTGGTAATATATAAATAATGATGGCAAATGAAGTGAAAGTACGTGTATCATAATTGTATTGCAAAGAGGCCGCTTGTTGTTGTGAGTACAGACAGTAAAACAAGTTTTGCATTTAAATTAAAAAAAGTCTTTATTATTCAGTGTAAATAATTAGCTTTAGAAAACACTGTCTATTAATTACGTTTTTATTAAAACTTTGCAAGTTTTTTTAATTATTTAGTTTACTATGTTCTCAGTTAATTGTTTGTTAAATTGGACGTATTTAAGCGAAAAGGATCCACCCCCAAAGAATTCATTGTGGGTTGGATCCATTTCGCTAAACTACGTGAAATGTATTATATAATACGAACATGTAGAAATGAAACAAAAAAATAAACAACGTATTATAACAGTTTATGGAACAGTTGATCTTGTACAATACAATAAAATTATGAATTACCTAATTCATAAATGTCAAATGTTTACAAGATAAAATATAATATACAAGAACTATACCTGATTTACATCATTGCTAATAATAAATACGATACGGTATTAATGATATAAAATTAATATCATAATTCACACACACTTAATTACAAGCGATAGAACCCATTGTTCTGTTACAATATTCACAGAAAACAGCGACGATTAAAAATGAATAACAAATCAGTTGAATACAATGCGGTAAGTAAAATTGAAAGTGAATTCTTTGTTAGTGAAAACGATAGATTTCAAATGGTAATTATAAGCTAGTGTGAATATATTTATGTTTGCTATTAGCTAAGGTGTAACACCTACAAAAAGAAGAGGTGTATCGTATCTTATGTAGATCTATACATAGGTACGTATAATTAAAAATTTAAATTAAATTTTCTGTATATTGAAAAGAAATACCAGAAATAGAAAGGGGAGGATTAAAGAATGGGAACAGTATACATCAAAATCATTGTGAACGTTTGTTTTTGTCTGTCTGCCTGTTCTTCTTCTTCTTCTTTCTCTTCTTCTTCCTCTTGCCTTCTTGCCTCGCACAACCACTCTTTGGAATCAGCTTTCACCGGCGGTCTTCCGAACCTTCAAGAAGCGAGCCTACATCTTTCTTAAAGGCCGGCAATGCACCTGCAAGCCCTCTGGTGTTGCGGATGTCTATGGGCGGCGGTGATCACTTACCATCACGTGAGCCGTCTGCCCGTTTGCCCCCTATACTATAAAAAAAAATCTAATATAAGTTCAATAAATAATAATCATCAACATAATACAATGTTTGATAAAAATCTTGAAATTAATTGTTTTTGTGGTAACCGTACAAAGAACACAGGGTGTCCATTCCAGACTGTATCGGAAACATTTTGGCGTTATGGCTGTCTAAAACAATGAAACACGTGCTTATTTCGTAATCGATTCCTATCTGATGTAATATTATAAATCGATGTTGAATCGAGAACACTGACCGATACCGCATACAATACATAATATTGTGTTTCATTTTTGATGAAACTCGACTTGTTACGTGTCTATGCCTATACTTTATAAGGTATTTTTAACATAAAAGACTACATTTTTGCGTGTGAGGCGCAAACTAACATTTGTGGTGTCTATCACGTCTGCTCCATAACAGAATGCTGAGCCAGGGCCAGCTTTCGCCGGCGGTTTTTCCGAGCCGAAACGACTTGGGAACCTTCAAGAAACGAGCCTACACATTTCTTAAGGGATTTGATATAACAAGCGAATATAAGGCGCGCGGACAAAAATGTATGACGCGCTATAGAACGAAATACAACAAGTGCCCGCCGCGCGCCTACCGCTCCCCCCTTCCCCTACCGCTTCCCCTCTGCGCCTGAGACGAAGAAATAGATGAACCTGGTTTTCTTTTTTAATTTGTTTAACAGAATGAATGCCGGAATCCTCGCGCGGAGTTGGCGGGAATACCGTTACGGTGCAGCCAACTCCGCGTGGGTACTTGTATATATATATATATAGCTTATATATACATACTATACGCTTTTTAATAATGTTTTTACTTTTTTTTATTTGTATAGGTGCATATTTTATAATCATACAGTAATTGGCATCGCGGATATATATATTTTTTTGTATGAAGCTTAATTCCGGCAATGAACCGCTTCGCTTGCTTGATAATAATATAAATAAGTAATTACTGTCTTGGTAATGAACATGTTGGCGATTGGGAAATTCAGAGGAGAATGGGACAATGGAGTGGTAGATACTACGCGCGAGGCGCACGTCCCTAGGGCCTAGCACGAACGACTATCGAAAAAGTATTCGAATCGGCCAACGGTCAGTTGTATGAGAAATCATTTGAAATTTCATACAGATGACAGCTTTGTCACCTTGGCCGCTTGTTATATGAAGTCCCTAAAGTTCGGCAGCGCATGTCCCATATGTCCCATATTCTATATAATAAATCTATAAAACATATCTAATGATCATGAGGAGTTGGCGCGCTCTATAGTATCACTATTTTATTAAAGTCTTAACAATACCATGGATGTCTGTCGATTACAAGGTGCTGTTCGTAGCAGCGGGGCGTAGACACGTAATTGATTTTCTAATCCATTTTATTGCATCAATGTTATGCAAGGTGAGGCGATAATTCGATTTGCCATTTTAGTTTGAACAATATTGTTATTTGTAATATCGCTCAACTGAATCTCTCAAGGACAGGCCTTGGATTAAAATAGGATATTTTAATCCACCCTTTGGTCATTAAGCCAAAAAAAATTGAAAGAGGAAGTAGGAAGATTTTAAATTATCTATACTAGTCGTAAAATTGAGCTGTGAACAGACAATAACAGATACTCCAGTTGGCCGATATTTTTCATCACTTCAAGTAACGCAACCAAATTTGAGTTAAACGCACGTGTGTTTGTTTTCGATTAGATAACAAGTCGATTTAAGCCGGATATTGATAGCAGATATACGATACAAACATACATGTATGGGTGTATAATCAATATATGTACCTTTACGCAAAGTGTACGTTACCCGGTCGGGATTTCGATGGTGTCGAGTGGCGCCAACGAGCCAGTCAAAGCCAATGTCTAGTATTTTTGGGAGAGTGGATGGGATTTATATCTACTACCATACGACCACGACAAAAAAAAACTAGAAAAGAAGAAGAAGGGTTCTCCCACACCCGAAGCCTTCCAAGATAGCAAAAAAAAAAAATAGCTCCAACAATTAAATAGCCGTCAATGTTAGACCATTTGTCAAACTCGAACGACATAATAACAGTCACTTGCGCAAACGCAGAACTAACAGAGACACTTGATTGATTAAAAAGTTAACTCCATTGTTTTCAATCACAATGCCGATGTAACTTAGACTAGATAGAGAGTTTACAAATCATTGTTGAAAGGGTGTCACTATAGTGTAGTGACTGTCTTTGTTAGTGACTGACTTTAAACCTCAGTAACAAGACGATATTAGAGTTCAATTTAGTAACCAACAGGTATTCGGGCATTCTATTTTTGAATCCACGACAAGTATATTACGTATCAATATAATATGATGTGATACAAAGTGAGAGGAAATCTCTGGTCCAAATTTGCCAGAAAAAAGGACGAATGGAAAGATTTAGAGGAGGCCTAAACCGCTGCATGACCAAATAGATTTCCATATTCTTGTATTATCCATAAATTATGTTCTAAGAAATTTATGTTTTTTTAACCTAACTCCCTCCTCGTCACATATAGACACATTTATCACCCCTCTGGTGTGAATAAGCCTAACGATAGTGTTAGTAATAGTATTAAGTTTTTCGTTATACAATTTAAATTTCACAATTCAATATTTGAAACCCTTATTACATAATGTCACACTTCGTGGAACCGTTCCCCGCCCTTAACGTGTGACGTCATTTATGGATGATCCCTTTCTTTTAAAAAAAAATCATAAATTGTTTAATGTTACATACATTTAATACAGTTTAATTTTATAATTTATCACAATAGTTCTTTTAGCATAAGAAGTTTTAGTAAGCAAGTATTCGTATAGACTATAGGTGATCTGTCATGAGTATGCAATTTCAAATGATTTCTCATACAACTAATATGTAGATCGAATCTTTCCTCGCAAGTTGTTCGTGCATGGCCCTTAGATGACAAGTTTTTAAGGTGTGTAGACACTGTCCATGTGTATTTACCGCGAGTAATGTGGTCAGGTTTTTGCCAAAGAAACTGATACGGTGGGACAGGTTTGAGTCGAGTGTTAAACGGTTATTGATTCAGCAAACAACATATTTGGATTCTGTCCAAAAGAATTCGATTTGGCACTTAATTCGACATGCCTTTAACTTAACTACACATTCTATTTGATTTTGTGTGTTCTTACTATTTATTTTAGTGGATTATCTTGTGTTTAGTTAGGTCTTGAATTCTGTATTCAATGTTTCATACTTCGCTGCTAAAACGTGATCTTTTTTACTTTATTCTCAAAATTTTAAAATGTATTGTCCATTTATTGTACGAAAATCATCATTAGTAACGCTGTCTTCAGTATGACAGAATTGTCTTGAACTTAGCTAAGGTCATCAGAGTCAAAGACCTGAACCAAAGTATTTTTGGTAAATTGTATAAGCGATGCATCAATTTAAGCTAAGGTTCTCAGAATTTTAATGCTAACAACCACCTGTCAAGTGCAAAGGTACAACGGAGCATTGAATACAAAATACAAATTGCATGAAGATGATTTTGCAAGTGCAAAGAAACCCATTATTTCGGTAGCAAAAATCAAGTAAAAAATCCCCTTTATTAAGCTTACGGAATTCCATCAGAAGGTAATTTAAAAGCTTGCAAGTTTGTCAGTCTTATTGGACACATGAATGCACGCTGTGGTAAGAACGTAAAAAAAGATTTTTGGCTAACTTCTCCGCCTCTTAGAATACAACATCGTTTATTTAACACACATACATATGATTAAAAAGAAAAAGAAAATAATAAAAAAGCTATAGCGTTTCGGTTTCAGTCTATGGATTTCCGAATGCTGGAAGTAAAAATTAGGTCGACAGCGCATCATTGACTGATGTTCTGTGGCTGAGGTATCACCTACCATCAAGTGGACTCGTCTGTCGATATCTAACATAAAAGAATAGTAGAAAATTCTACATTCTAAATACAAAATTAAAGTTAGTCATGTCCATCAATTTCCCTACAGTGTTACGTAATTTACCATTTGAGGTAGAGTCGAATAATGACGGTATCATGCATTCGGGATTGCACTCACGAGATCTTTTGATGGTTAATGAAGGGTTTATTGAATCAACGTCAGAGATCCATTAGGGAGGCCCTCGTTAGGTTAGGCCATCAATCAAGCAGGCGGGACTTTATAACACGTTTTTTGGACTTAAATAATATAGAAACACTAGATTTTGCTAGAATTCTTCGTCTCTTTATATCTGCAATCTACATATTATAAAAAGGATAGATTTTTTGTTTGTTTGTTATGATTTAACTCAAAAATTACTCGACCGATTTTAATAAAAACGTACATTATCACTGAGTAATATATTATGCTAGTAACATAAGGCTTCACACTTGCAATGTACTTTACACAAAAATAGCATAATATGTAACTAGCTGATAATGTGTATTTCTATTGGTGAAATCGGTCCAGTAGTTTTTTAGTTTATTCGTTACAAACATAGAAAAATACAAATCTTTCCTCTTTATTATATTAGTTATTACAATATAGGACATATTGATTAATAAAACCGAATATTCCAACAATAAGTATATGTATAGGTAATTCCTTTAGAATCTTAATACAAGATGATCCACACAAAAAACCGAAAACATTTCAAAAGCACATCAAAGCTTCCTCGAATATTTTAGATAAGTTTTTTGTTATCATAGAGCAAGCTCCGTGAGTCCTTTTAAGCACGCTTCCTTTATCTTTCAACATGATTAGAGATGGACAAAAAACCGGTGGCTTTAGAAAAAGAAAAAGGATGTAAAATGCCCCTATCTTTGGACACGCTTCTAGTTCCATTCGACGATTTTTAAGAATTTTTCAAAACCTTTATGATTTTTAAATCGTTTACATTTGGACATAATTACACGCTGTGGGATGTTTTAAATGGTAATAATGTTTAACGACAATGTTTACGTTCTGGGGGACTCTTAAAAACATTATTAAATTTAGAGGAAACTTTTTTAATATGTACATTACTATTAGCTGCCCGAGCCTGCATAATGAAGAAAATAAGACCAAATCATTTTTTGTCAAAAAAATAGAATAAAAACTGCATAGGGACACTCTAATCACCTAGCGGTGTGAAATAAAACTTTTCATCAATATCGATCGAGCCGTTTCGGAAGAGTGCGCAAACATCGTAATACGAGTTTTTATATAGATATAATCCGTGGATGCAAGATTAAAAACAAATCTTTTAGGTCGGACAAAAGCCTTATTGCCACCTACTTGCCTATAAAAAAAATGATCAGTGAATCAGACAGATTTGTCTCTGCCCTGACTCACTGACTTAGGGACTTGGGGCACTTCATAACTCCGTTTTTTTATATAGGAATTTTATACTATTTTGATACCACAATAAATTTAATTGAAACATTACTTCGAGCTGTTCATAATCTGTTTCATTATATAATCTAAAAATTATTTCACTTACGGCAATATTACAAAGAAATAAATGCACGTCATTAAAGTGTATGTGTATAAGTATGCAGTATTGGTGGTCGGTGGTACGACTGGCTTTTAAAAAATTACCCCGTGCGTCGGTATGTGAGATAGGATCGTGGAGTGACGTACCACACAAATGCGCTTAGAAAAATGATGCCGTGTTTGGTATTTTCTATTTTAGAATAGAATCCTGATAATAGTGATTTATTTGTATGCAATATCGTTTAAGGTTAAGACTTAAGAGGGATTGGGTAAGTAGTTTAGAAGAATGTGCAGTTTCCGACACATTTTTGAAACTGGGGCCGAGTTATCACTCAAGTGGTGTTGATTTCCGACACCAGTGGTGTTATTTTGCTGGACAGTTTTTTGTCAAATTTCTACAAACACAAAATACAAGACGATCTATAGATCAAATCTAAACAGTAACGACATTTCGCAATCAAACAGATGATTGATTTTAACACATGCGATTGTATCGCAGTTGTGTCGTCGGTTCATAGTGCAAGCGGTCGTGCGTGGCTGCGCGTGCGCCGTCTCACGCCATCAGATATACACCACGCAGTCCTTACATCAATCAACTTGAGATATTTTTTATGACGTGGATAATTGGTAGTTTAAATTGGATTTGTGAGTTATAGTGTTCCGCTTACAGATTCGTGACCATAGCTAGTATTTATATATATACTTCTATATATAGCTGATATATGAAGGTAGATATGCTCAGAGCAGACCACCAATAAACAAATGTTGTAGTAAATAGATTAGATTTAATTAGTTTTACTACATGTTCAGTGTTTTTGTGACTGTACTTTGATTTTTAATCACAGTAAAGTAACTAGTAAGGAGCATAAACTAGTATGATAGAAATATAATAGAGATTTTTATAATCAATAAAAATTCAGCCGGAAAGACTATAGATAATATGCAAGGTTTATGACGAATTCGTTGGTACAATGGTTAAACACTTGCCTTGTAACTGATAGTCGCGGCTTCAGATGAAACAAGATACTTAGAACCGAAAATAGTAAGAATTAAAAAGTTTAAAGAATCTTTGCACTATATCGAGCTATGTTGAAAAAATACATCTAACATTATATTATCGAAGTGCCCACTGAATTGAATCAAATTGATTTAGTAATTCGTATAAGAATAGAGCACGGTAAAAGCTTTTTTCAATAATTGTTTGTGAGATGCTGTTATTAAAAAACTTCGAGTATAGAGTACCTACTACATAGTGACTGTACCTACTAGGTTTATTGGTAACTGTGAGTACTTAAAACGGGTGATAAATATTAGTTTCGTACCTAGTATTAAATACAAGTATTTATTATATTATAACACATACATATGTATAAATTATTTCCAAAAGTAATAAAAATATACACGTATGCAAATCTACCTTAATGTTTTTTTATGTTAGATATCGACAGACGAGCACTTGATGATAGATGATACCTCAGCCACAGAACATCAGTCAATGATGCGACCTACTTTTTACTTCGAGCATTCGGAAATTCATAGACTGAAACCGAAACGCGCAATATCCACTTCACGGTTTTTCCATCTATAAACGGTGGCTCGTTACCCGGTCGGAATTTTCGATATTCCTCCCACCTGATAAATGCCCGAAGTTACTAGACGTGGAGAAGACATGCTTACAGAAAATTATAAACATGTCCCGGTGGGATTCGAACCCATGACCCATGCGCACGGCAGGTGTTCTACCGAACGCGCCAACGAGCCCGTCAAGAGGTAGGTGGCTGGAGCTGTTACTTCAGAGGTCCAACCAAGCATGACTATCGAGAAAGAATCGTATCGTCAAACTGTCATTTATATTATTTGAAACTGCATATAAATTATACATTTACACAGAAATACTTTCTCGCAAGCTGATCTTGTAAGCCCCTTAGTACTTGCCACTAATACCAGTGTCGATATCACTATACACCTCACTATAGCTTTGAAGCGTCAGTGGCCTTATTGTAGAAGTATGGGAACGTATAGAAACCACATAATGTTACCATTTAAAACTTCCTCCCGTTACCACAAGAAAAAGTAAAAACGTGGACAATGACTCGCGGTTAGGTTAGGTTACCTTGTTAGAGGGCATTGTGCACAGATTTTAACAGGTTTACTGGTCATTAATGTTTTTTATATAGATATTATGTTCTAGTTCTAGCGAAGCTAAGTACAGCACTTTGTAAAGAGGCAACTGTGTATCAATGGATGGCGGGTTCCATACTCACCGGGTTAAACAGTAGACACCTTTATAAAATTACTAGTAACACACAATGTAGCTTCCTGGGGAAATAATTTTTAAAATCCGTCGAGTAGTTTTTGAGTTAAATCGTAACAAACAAATCTTTCCTCTTTATAATATTATTAGTATACACACCATGCGGTATATTTCCTATTCCCCCTGTAAATTCTATTCACCCCGTTTAACGCAAGTCGTCCACCCATTTCCCGTATGCACAGTATGTTATTTATTTTCTTCCTTCTTTTTTTATAAAACGACAATTTTCCCTGTAATATTTTTGAACATATTCTTCTAAATACAGAAGGATATATCTAAATTTCATCTAAATAATCACTGTTCATAGATAAAGCCGTGATGAGTCCTTTCGCATAATTGATATTGTGTGGCCTTCCGGCAAGTGATTTGTTTCAATAACATCCAAGTATTGTGTTCAAAATATATTACTAACAGTATTATTTTTTTACAACGTAATCCCGATAAACTTTAACAATACATTTATGTATATAAAACCTCGAAAAGATATTATAGGATCTTTTCATCATCGAATCACTAAAACAAAAAAAGGTAAACAAGTAACCTGATCCGTCACTTGTGGTTCTAACCGCATACGTGATGAGACCGATGAGGGGAGGGGGTACCTTAATCTGTGAACAGACCTGCGGGTAATATGTATCTTCATGTTAAATATCGACAAGCGTGAAATATGATGGTAGGTGAAAGCCCAGTGGCCGGCTATAACGTAATAACAATAACGTTAAGGACATTATTAATATTCTTTTTATGGTTGCATTAATAGGGTAAGCCGGGCGTTTGCGCTTGTATGGTGGTGCCGTCACGTAATTTAGACATAGTACCCACAATAAATAATTAGAATACAGAATATTTACTGTCAAAAAACACATTTGAAAATCGACAGTAATTTAAGATTGGAGAAAACATAGACAATATTAGACAACAGTTTAAATTAGAAATTGACTTTAAAAACAGATTGTCGTTAAAAAAGGCGACAACTTTTTTTATTGCTATTAGGTACTTTATATTCGTATTTATAAATTTTATTGATTAATCAATAAATTGTAGCTATCATGTCACATGTGTCGGCAAACCCTAAGAGCTCAGTCAACCACATCGTAAGGATAAACACCTGCATTGTATAACATCCAGAGATCAGGCTACTCTTAAATGATAAAATTATCCTGATATACCCAGTGTTATGTAATAATATTAAACCATAGATATATGAAACGGTATAAGGACATGACTGTACCTATTATATTTAACTTAAGTCGTTATTTTAATAATATATAATTAATAATATTCTAGTCTATTTTGTTTCCAATAAAGAAATAAAAATAAAAAACATATTTTTATAGCTCTTACACAGACTGCTTACTCTTACTTTGCGCTTACTTGTTACGTCAGCACATATCAATGATGCACTGTCGGCCTATTCTAGTTTTTATACTTCTGACTTCTGATCCTTTTCAAGCTTAAAATAAATTAAGGAAAGAATACATTTTCTTAAACTCAGTCACCAAAGAGTATATAATCAATAAAAAAAAATATTTTGATGATAATAACCGGCTTATGGGGTGAAGTGGGACTCACAGGTAAAACTACAACATCTAAATAACAATTGAATATCAAACATTACCCACAGTTATTACTTTGGACGTATACAAAATTGAAAATTAGCTTTAAGAAGAAGAAATAAAATGGGAGTCCACAATTACCCGCGAGTCGAAAGTTAGTTATGACCGATAATGCCGCCATTTTCCATTCGATTGCGCGAACGCAGCACTTATATGCAAATTTATTAATTAAATGCCTTTCTGATGCACGAAACTGTTTGGTTCTAGTGTTTTTTTATTTTATTTTAAACGAACACTTCCAACATCTGAGTCGAACTGATAATTTTAATATTAAAACGTATACGCAATTAATTCAAGTCGTGAGTGGGGGCAATTTTAGATATCAATAATGTCTATTAGGATATGGGGTAAACACATTTATGTGTAAAAAAATAACTGTTTACCGGATTTATCTTTACTAATTTTATTAAGAGAAAAGATTTGTTTGTTTGTTACGATTTAACTCAAAAACTACTCGACCGATTTTAAAATATCAACCCTCTATAGGTCGAAATAATCAGTGAGTTTGACAAGCCATTTCACTATATATTTTCCCACCATAACTCGAAAAAATAAATTGGTCCGCTGTATCTAGAACATATGTACATAGCAATAAATTTACCGACTTTAAGAATTTTCCGACAATGTACCTACGAGTACGTCATTGTTTCTTAGAAAACTTAGTAAATAGGATTACCAATTTAAATAAAATACTGTAGACCGAATTAAAACGCGATTTATTATTTATATTTAAATAAAATACTGTATACCGGATTAAAACTATTAAATATTAAATGTGTGATACTCGCGTTAATAAAAGACAATATTATTATTTATATTGTTTAAATTATTTATCTTTCTGTCTCCCGCGGCCACGGTTGCTGAAAAGCATCCGAAACGTCGGGATAAATAATTTAAAAAATATAAATAATAAATCGCGTTTTAATCCGGTATACAGTATTTTATTTAAATGTGTGATACTCGCGTTAATAAAAGACAATATTAGGATTACCAATTCTATGAAATGATAAAGGATTATATGGCTAAAATTAACACGTGATTATTTCCTTACACAATCCTAAGATAAAATCCTTCATAAGTGTTAAAAAAAATGGCCTCTCCCTTGAAGTTTGAGTTACAGAGGTTCTACTGTATAAATAAAATAACTAAATCATTGTCTGTATAATTAGTCTCGCTCACTAAATAAGCGCTGTTATGACTTATTACAAGTTTATTTTTTTAGAGATCTTCATTACGCGTGATGTATGTTCAATGTCGTTTTGAGGTTGCGTTGAAACAATGGAGGCGATATGAATGAATTAGCGATTGTGAAAAATGATGTCATTTGTCAGACGCAACCGAACTGCCTACGCTTATGGTAATTCGGTTTCGGTTCGATATTTTATCTACATAAAACTGTCGAATATCTAAGCCTACCAGAAGTTGACCCATATGTATATCATTAGTTATTATTTTTCGTGATTTTTGTAAATGTTTGTATGTATGTATGTATGTATGTATGAAAGGATTTTTTTTATTTTGTAACGAAAGCGGTATGCAAGGATCAGAGCATATGGAAATACGTGATCTCTGCCTCCCCCAATGGGAAAGAAGCGTGAAATATATGTATGTATGTATATGTCCTGACGGGCTCGATGGCGCGTTAAATATTATATCTGGAATAAAATTTCATATTAATAATGAGGTGAAATTTAGACCGGGTAATGACCAATGTACATACATAGATAGCAAAACCATATTGTGCGTTTCGGTTTCAGTATATGGACCGAATTCTCGAAATAAAAGGTTCACTTCACGACATTGACATCTATGAACGGTGGTTCGGTTACCCAGTCGGAATTTCCATATTCCTTCCACCCGATCGATGCCCGAAGTTACCAGCCGTGGAAAAAACATGCTTACAGAAAATTATAAACATGTCCCGGTGGAATTCGAACCCACGACCCATCGATGCGCACGGTAGGTGTTCCACCGAACGCGCCAACGAGCCCGTCAAAATCTTTCACAAATATAAAGTCAGACATACTTTGTTCTATGAAAAATCACCCTAAACTTTAAAAATAGAATGCATCTACAAATTAATCTTTGTCCACTTGTTATACCGTACTGTCTCGATAACCACAGGCTGGTAATAACAGAGAGGACCGTGTCGAATCCAGCCCGATTCCGTTACCATTAGAAGGATTAGCTGTCCCTTCTGTAGGAGACAATTAACTGTGGAATGTTCGAGGCATTAAATTTCATTGGAGTGTCTGTGATTAGGGGTGTCAGCACCCATTGGACCATTGTAACCGCTGTAACCATTGAAACTGGTTCCAGTTTCAGTTAAAGCTCTTAAATTTTATGTATTTTGTACAAAACATGGGTTAATCCAAGCTACATTAATGTTAGAGTCGACAAGTTCAGAGAATCTCTTATTAATAGATAACAAATTGAACTATTCCAGATGTTGTCTACATTTCTTTTTAACCTGGACAAATGAATGATATTTTTGGAATTCGCACATTTATTTCCAATGCATAACTTATTCTTGATATATATGATATATACAATATACACTAGGTGGTCGCAATTCTAGTCATAACGCTTCGCAGCCGCGTATTAAAGTGAAGTTAATATTACCAAGGTTTCAGCATTTAAAAATATCTGTGGCCGAAAATGAAATTTCGGGCTACGACAAAACCTTAATAATTTGCACATTTTTCAAATTGACCTAATAGTTGCTGAGATCTGCTCACAAATACAAATGGCATTTGAATCGCTCCTAGGACCTTCGCTCGCTTTGCTCACTCCGCTCCAAAAAACATTGTTATTGGCAGCCCTAACAGTCATTACAATTTTTGATTGAAAATAACCGTCCCTCGGGAGAGTTCTCAAGTTTTTCGAAATAGTTATCAACTCGAATGTGATTGCTCGAATTTGAATGGCCCATTTGTCTTGAGGTGAACGATAAAAACTAAATATGAATTTAAAATTGCTTCGACAATGATATAGGTACCTACAGTATGATGTATTTTAAGATTTCTGATAAATTGAATTCTAGGTTTTTCCACAACAACGTTACAGGGGGACGACAATGGTCGGAATGACTTCATGAAAAGGATGGGACGGCTGTGCTCGACTAGGGGAACTTCCGTGCCGCCGGATATTTAAAAAAAAATTGCCTTTAGATTTATTTATTAATAGATATACGATATTTTAGGTAGATACAATAGCTGACAGTGCGGTACTTCAAAAAGAGTTTACACATCTTACAAGAGTAAACAAAAGTCTTATAGAGGATTGATTGTTTAAAATCAAATAATTAATTTAGCAGGCCGTGAACCCGCGACTTTAGCGATCGTATCAAATATTTACAATATCGTGATCGACCTTCGGCGGCGCGTGGGAAAGTGCTAGTAAATTATCTTATCTGCGCTCGCGCCGGCGTATTGTGTGTTTAGTGTGGGATGCGGTTTCAATCGTCACATGCGTATTGATATTTTTATCTAAAATTCTATACATAAACATCGAACACTGTCCGAATTTCTTTCAAAGGGCTGTAGAGTTGAGGGAATTACGTCTTTAGATTTTTAAATTTATTTAAAGTACTCCATCAACGAACAAAAACACAATTTATGATAATTTAACCTTATTTCTAAATATTATCCTTAATTACACGTTTCTTATGGTGTATATAACATTCCATAAACTTAATACATGTGCGTTAACACACTATAATAAGTTGATCATAATTTAACTAGTGAGATCACAATTTGAAGTAAATATTTAAAATAAAAAAAATAAATAAAAAAAAATACACTTAAACTTAGCTAAGTCGTCGTTAAAAATATCAATTTCAAAATTGTTACTTATTATATCATTATAAATCTGACACATTCTGGTAATAGGTACCAAACGCCCGACATTTGTTTTAGTGATAGGAATTGAAAACAGTTTTCCAGTTAGAATAGAAATATTAGAAGTTGTGGTCAAAGGGTTTCCTACTCGAAGTTAAACAGTCAGTTACTTCTTTTGTAAAAAGGTAAAATAAATATCAAAGACATTTTACCACATTTATTCATTAGGAGTTTATAAGATTCCTATTTGTTCATTAACACAGTATTATGTCAATTTATTTGTAATAATACTTTGTATTATTTCTGTTTACTGTATATTAAAAGAGAATCCATAAATGAATGAATCATCGCATTGAAATTATATCCCGATCTATATAAAAGACTTGAACTGACCTATAAAGGACAAACCAAGAAAAACTTCACAGTTATCTTGAGAAAAAATACGCGATGCACGCGCGATGACATTTCGTGCGCACCTGCGCTTGCGCAAGACATCCCAAACTCGCTATTAAACCATAATTAGTCGATTGGCCAATTCTTGTACGATTATAATCTCACGATACATTGCTTCTTACACAAGAACAACGTTTTGTTGTATCTTACGTTGAGAGCGATGGAAGTGAACCCTGAATGATGAATTGTGTGCCTGAGATTACATGCATTATTGGAATTATCTTCGCTTGAAAGAAATTGGCAGGTGATTATTTGTTAATTGTTTCAACATGTTTGTTTTAAATATTGATTTCGTAAGTATATTTTTTAAAACTTTCGTAGTACGCTTAATTCTTTTCCGACACAAGGTGATTCAGAGAGTGAACTTATTATATGTATATGTAATATGTATATAACAAAATGATGGTTAAGTATGTTAGACCACAGCCTAGTAACTCAGGTCTGGAATAATGTATATGTAATAAATTCAATATATGAGGTTAATAAAATGGTAACTTCATTTGACCCCAAGTAATAGAAAATGGTATGCTTACATTTCGTTTGATATAGAATGAAATGCAATAATTTATTAAGTGCCAATCAACTAAGGTTAATCATATAATAGATGCTATTCATTTTGTTTTAGTAAAAAGTTATAATATTTTTTTTTTATAACATATGTTTTATATTCTTGTTACAGAACAGTTGAGAAAAATGGCTAATCAGTCCTAAACATTTATAAGCCTTAGTCTGGAAAGAGTCAAGTAGAGTCTGTTTCAAGAATTCTGCTTTTATATTTTATAAATAAACAAAAAACATCAAACTTCATAGTTATACACTAGTGCCACCTCAAAGGGACTAATTTTATGAATAGGACTCTAATAACTAAAATCTAAAATAAACTAAAACTTTTTACTTATTCTCACGACAGAAGAACGGTTCAGTATCCAGTGGATATGGTATCTTATGTTTTGATATTTGATTGTGTTTTTTGTCATCGTAACTTCCGTAGTTTGTATAAATTAGAATTCTGAGTACTCCGTGGGAGACGCCTCAGTGGGTGAAGTAGGGTGACAACGTAGCTCATAAATGTTTTTCGAAGATAATGTACTTCTCAAAGGCCCTGATTTATTTTATATTAAGCTTTTTATTGAAATAAAGATAGATGATTATAGTTTTGATTTTATTTTAATTTATGCACTTTATGCAGTGTAGTTGCACATTATTGATCTAATTAAAGATCGGACGAGACGTTCTTCAAAAGGGCCAGGTCAAAAGTGTATGAAGGCATTGATGAAAGTGAATGGGAAGGCATATGGGATTCCGTGATCTCTGCCTACCCCGATGGGAAAGAGGCGTGATCTATATGTATGTATGTAAAGATTAGTCATTATTAGGATTTTTAAAGTGTCCCTGAAACTATAGTCTAACTTAAGTCATTGACAAAATACAAAAAATAGCCAACAATATCAAGTACAAAGTTGAGAATCGTCAAAAACACCCTACAATATAGTACAAAATATATTTTTAATATATTATATACACATGTCCCATAGATCCTAAAATCATAGTGACAGTAGTGAAGGATTAGATGACCGGTATCATTGAGCCGTGCTCACGCGCATCCTAATAGTGGAAATAATCAAGCTGGTAATGGCTTTCGGATGGAGCTGGGTGCGTTTTATGGATAGAGTAGATATCTCTCAAACGCATATAAACCACAATCATGGTATGCGAAATGGTAACCATGTTAAAGCCAATTTAGAGTTTTGGTATTACCTTTACATTTACACACGTTAATTTCGTAATAAGGGTATTTATTTTTAACACACACACTTAGTTTTATTATTTTCATATGACACATATATATACAAGAACATACAACTGTACAAGAGTATTATATTAGTCCCGGACTGAAACACATTACAACAGCAGTGGCGGGACCACCATACAAGCCTAAAAGCCCGGCTTGCCTTATTAATGCAACCATAAAAAGAAATATAATAATTCCCTTAACATAATTATATAAGTCATAGGGCAGACCCATTTCTGTGTCTGTTTCACTGATGACATTTCTTTACAGGCAGGCTGCCTGACCGAAATATTTTTTTTAAATCTTGTTTCCCCGAGATTCGAACCCGGGACCTCCGGTGCTAAACGCATCGCGCTTACCACTGAGCCACGGCGCGGTCATATATAACTTAAAATTATGTTAAAGCCGGCAAGCCGGGCTTTTGGGCTTGTATGGTGGTCCCGCCACTGGACAACAGCAACAGGAAGCTCTTATCTTAAAAAATCTTGAACTCAAAATGAAAAGGGTAAACACGGAGTTGAATTCGAAGTAGCAAATTAAATGAAACCGAAAGTCGTCCAGAACAATAAATCAGCGCAGTTAATCAATACATTTGCGAGCCAACATTCAATTCAATTTCTTATCCGATCGAATGTACCCCACCCAAAATGGTGGTCAATTTACGGGAACCCCAGGGCCTTTCATGAATTATACACGCTTCGACAAAATCACAGTTTAAAGCGCAGTTGGGATACTAAGATTAAAGAAAAAGCTCCAAGGCTTATTACACGCGCAGTACATAACGACTATAATATTTGGACTTTGGATTTAATTTTATAAAACATAATAAATATATACAGTTGTGGTCATATAATTAAGAACGATTTTTAGTTTCAGATAATTTCTTATCAAACGTGTAATATTTTTGTTTTAGATACTACCCAGAAGATATTTGTTGAATTATGGAAAAGGCACATGAAAAAAGCTCACTAAATTACGACAAAAGATATAAGAAACATGCAGATTTTTTGACTTATGTACATTTAATAAAAATAGTAAAAATTTACATAGAAACGAAACTGGACAAATAATTAAGAACGACCCATAAGCTATTCGATAAAATTGTATCAAATTAAATTTTAGTTATTGAAATTACATTATAAAGGATCACTTGCGATACAGAGGGCAAATGAATACCTTTTAAGCCTAAAATTAATAATAATTAGTAGCATATCCACAGCTTTTGATATCGACATGATTGACTCTCATTTTTTGAAATTTTTCAACAGAAATAGAGTTCCATTCTTCTAAAAATTTCCGCGTATAGTTCTCTTAAACTGCTACATTGCCTATTTGATGCCCTTTTCTTAACCTAACACTAAATGTTCACAATTGAATTAAAATCCGGACTATAAGATGACCACTCTAAGACAAAAACAAATTGTGAGTCGAGGAATTTCTTTACTGTGTGCAGTATGCTTAGGGTCATCGTCATGCTGAAATGTCCAAATGACAGGAAGAACGTCCTCAACATAGGGTAACATTGCTTACTCTGGTATAGTTTTGTACTGGAATTGATCCGTGTTTCCTTCTATGAGCCTAACAGGTCCGACTCCATGGCCAGAAAAGCACCCCCAAATTTTCACGTGTGCACCGGCATGCTTCAACGTTACTTTTCTGAACTGAGGGTCAAATGCTTTATTCGAAGGGCGTATGACGCATTGGTTGTATCACAGAAAACCCTATTTGTTTTAGTTTCATCAGAGAAAAGGACATTTTTCCATTGTCTGACTGTCCAGTTCTCATAGCTTATTGCAAATTCAAGACGAGCATGTCTAAGGCGCGATGTCAACGTGAGTATCTTCCGCGCTATCCTTCCGAACAAACTTTCTTCTACCAAACGCCTTCGTACCGTGCGTGTCGAGGTTGCCGAGAGGTTGCTTTCGCCAAAAAAATCTTTTTGTTATCTCATTGGACCCTTTAAATGGAAACTGCTTGGCCAAACGAACTATCTTTCTATCCCCTCGAGGAGATGTCTTCTTCTTTTTAAACCAACGCGGTTTATTTGAAATAGTTTCATATGTTCTAAAATGCTTAACAGCATGAAAAACCATGGTATTTGAGCACTGAAGATGGTCTGCTATTTTTTTATACGACCAGTTGTTCTCACGAAGTTTTATTATAACTATCTTATTCTAGACCTATCACAACTTTAACTTTTCCCATTGTTTTATAGGAAATAAGCACGATTTATTATTTTTGCAGCAATTAATGGTTCCAAAGTTATACTAAAGGTGACCAAGAACAAAAGTTTTTTTTATTAAAATTTCAAAAATCTATAAAATTATTCAGCGTTCTTAATTATATGACCATCCAGTAGGGGTACGACCTACGTTCAGGTACTACATTTATGTACTCTATAAAACATATCTGTTTTTTTTTTAAATTACTCATGTGCATAATTAATGTACAAATAGTATGGCCTTATTTTGCAATACCATAAAAAATAAAAGAACGTAAATGCGTTATGTTTTGCGAGGCTGTTTGTAAAAAATGTTTTCTTCATGTAAGCGTTCTTAATTATATGACCACAACTGTATATTATATTGTTGTAGTGGAATCGCTAATTCTAACTAGTACTGCAGTTTTATTTAAAGATGAGAATAAAAGACGTTTTATTTAATTATATATTGGTCATGAGGAAAGACAAGTAATCTGCTTTTTTATTTCGTCGAAATATACTTCTATTTTTATGCAGGTTTTTGGCATACTTACTATTTTTGAAACGAATTCCCAAACCGAGTTCACATTTTTGGACTAAAAGATACACGACTCTCGATGATCCATTAGCTCTGTAAGATTTTTCGGAACACTTCGTTTTTAAATTATTTGTAAGCCAAAAGAGACAAACACAAACAAATTTTACATTACATAATCGTGTACCAAGTACAAGCCGTAAAGTAATGACTGTACTAATGTAAGTATACGTAAGCGATCGTAAACAAAGAGAAAAGTCGCATCCATAAAAGTAAAAGCGCACATGTAACGCGCAGACCTGTCCCGAATTCCTAATCATCGCGCGAGACGCATCTCTGCGCTTTAAACACTTTCTATTGACGGATGAATCTGTTTATTTGTACAGGTGAATTGCCAATTCATCTTCTGAACAGGAAATTAATACTTATTACCCTTGAAACTAAACAGTTGAATGATGTTTTTGCAGACGTAAAAACTTTACTTCATGATAGGTTAGACAGTTTCCGACATCGCCGTAAATAAAGGTATACAGTTTAGGGATTCTGAATTCTTGAAAGAAAACATAAAATTATATCATAGACGGAAAAAGCGTGAAGTGCACATTGCGCGTTTCGGTTTCAGTCTATGGATTTTCAAATGCTCGAAGTAAAAAGTAGGTCGACAGCGCATCATTGACTGATGTTATGTGGCTGTGGTGTCACCTATCATCAAGTGAACTTCATGTTCTTCTGACGATACCTAACAAAAAAAATCGAAAATCTATAAACACGCAATATTTATTTCACAGTTTTTTTTATCTACAGACGGTAGGCATACCTACTCAATGCCCAAAATGACCAGATTCGAAGAAATAATTTGGAACTCAATGAGAACCTACTGGTAGTTATATAAGAAAATATTATTATAACTTACAACATTTCAAACTTCAGTTCATGCATACCTGTAAAAAAAGAATAGGTTAATATTATTCATTTCAATACACAAAAAATGAATAAGTATGAAGATTATTCATGCAAAGCAATAGAACGCGACAAGACATAAGCCTCGGATTATTTAAATTGAATTTTGGGAAAGTAACTAATTCCTTTGAAATCTTACACGGGATCAGAATACCGGGCGGCGTTTTGTTTGGTGTATATTATCTAAAGATTGGACAGTAATAAATAATAATAAGCGGACAAGAGAGCCTCGCGTGACGCACGCTACTGTGCGCATCTCCGTATCAACACGGTACTGTTGTGTAGCGGCCTAATCGGGGCAAATCAGCTAACCATTGTAAGATTTATAACATGCTATGTATTTTTGATTCGCCTCTAAGACTCTGTAATAAAGTATTCGACATTGGAAGTCTGCATTCGGGCAGGACACAACCAGTATAAAGATATTTTCACACTGACATTTGAGAGACTCGGTTTGGGACATTTTTTCAATTTCCTTTGTTCAGGATTTTTTTGACCACCTCCGTAGCTTAGTGGAAATCGCGATGTGGTTAGCACCAGAGGTTCTGCGATCGAGTCCCGGGTGAAAACTAGATTTTTAAAAAGTACCGACTGGGTAGGGCACAGAAGACCGATCACTGCTTGCCTCGATAGAAGAATTAATTATTATCAGTGAAACAGACACAGAAATGTCTCATCAGAAGACTCGTGACCATTTTGAGATTTAGGCAACGCTTTAGGTGTCATATTTTTGCGCCACAATTTACCAATAATGCGTTTTAAGATTAAGAAATTTTCTAACAGGTGATTTTAGTGACTGACTTAAAGGTGTTTCCTAATATATAAGGCTCATTGGTGCATTGACTTTTAACACCTGCATTGCATTCTAAAGGTCCACGTGCTCGAATCCTGGCGGGTCTATCGTGTTTATACATAATTTTATGGATTGCGCGTTTCGATTTCAGTTTAGAAGTTTCAAAATGCACAAAATAAAATATAGGTTGGCAACGTCACATTGATTGAAGTCCTGCTTATCCAGACTTATGTCTGGCATAATAAAGATACATTTCTTACATAGGTAATGAAAAGAAGTCTACTTTACATCTTAGTGTGAAAAGAGATGTAACAACATTAACCATAGTTTCCTTAGTTATGCAATAATTTATCACAGATGAACAGAAACGCCTGGGCCAATATTATTTCATACCTAACATCGAAAATACCCAAGTTTGTTTTGTATTTATTATTACCATATACCCATTTTTAGTCCCCATTTATTAATTAAGCTTATGTGACTCCTAATTAAAGGATTTTCTGCATGGTATGAATGAATAAACCCTCAAGAAAGTTGAAGTTAAGGGCTAAAATATATGACTCCTCTGGAAAGAGATACTTTAATATTATAACCTACTAAGATTTAAAAGTGATAAACGCTATCCGGTTAAGAAATACACCTGAAAGAAGATCGAGCACCTTTGACAGTTACAAGGCTAGCAATTAACATGTAAATAGCGAGTAGATATATATTCTAACTAGCGCATCGAAATGAACACTTTAATTTGCATACGTTATGCACGTCATTATGCACGCCGTGACGTGCCACAATGGGCACAGATCACGCGTCACATGCAGTCAGATGTTAATTCCTGGCTATTTTAATGGAACAGAATAATAAGTAAACACTTCACATACAATTTGAAGGACCTATACATGCAGATTTCTTTACTACACTTTGTTATATCTTGAACACTTAACGGTTAGAATTACGAATTGAATAAGAATTTCGAAGGAAATAAACGTTTAATTAAGTAATAAAACTATCTAAAAGTAACAAAGATACTTAATAAAATACGGTAAATTACTTAAAAATTACTTTTTCTTCTTCTTTTTAGGTTGTTTTCCTGATATTGGTTCCGGGGGAGGTGTGGGAGGCAACTTTCTGTCAGGCCATTTGCGGGACAAGTAATCGACCAAGTCTAGCAAATTTATTGTTTTTGATTTAGCCAGTACAACACCAGGGAAACTATTTACTATACCTTCTACAACATCTGCATCCAACGGGGCCCCGTGATTTTTAATCTCTCTTGAAAACTGTTTAGTATCCATTGCTGCTCCATAATCCTTATATATTTGCAGTAACACTAAAGCAATGTCCTTTTTCTTTTTTGTACAAAGGAAATCAGCTCTATTAAATAATATTTCTCTAATATCGACCCCTCGAGGCACAAATGGTAATTTTACTACACCATACGTTATAACGTTATTTTTCCGAAACTTCATTTCCAATATCTCCTGTCGCAGCTTTAAAAAGTCTTGGTTAACTGTAATGTTATCTAGAAGAAGGTTTTGTAACTTAACCTTCCTGTTCATTAAGCAGGTGAGTAGTTTAATAGCATCGTCTGGCAATAATTGGTTATATGACATATTTAATGTAGTAAGACAAGGACCACTATTCATTAAGCCAGTGCAAATAGGTGTTACAACATCTGACGCTAATTTATTATTGTTCAAGTAAATGCTATTTAATTTAGTACACCTCACTAAAAGCATTCTTGTAGCATTTCCAATACGTACTCCACTTAATGAATTCCAAGCTAAATTTAAATACTGAAATTTTTCATTTTGAGCAAATTTCTGGCAAAGGCTAAAAACGGCGTTAGCTGAGAGAATATTATTCCATGATAAATCTAGGCTTGTTAGTTTGTTATGAGTTTCAAAGGCTTCGCATAGAGGAATTAATGAATTAGGACCTAATTCATTATAGCTTAAATTTAGATCAACTACGTCTGAACCTAGGAATATTGATTTTGCTAAATATTCTACACCTTTATCTCCAAGTTTATTCTTACAAAGATTCAGCTTACGAAGACCTTTATTTATATGTAAATTTGCTATCAACCGTTTTAGACCTTCAGGCCAAATTCGACATCCATGCAGATTTAATTCTTGTAAGGTAATATTCTCTATAAGCATTTCACCTAAGTGAAAACAACCGTCCTCGTTTATGAAATTATCTGTTAAATCTACAACAGTCACAAATCGATTATATCTTAAGGAAAGTGCAATAGGTCGGATTCCCATGGGATGAATACCATAATATTTTAAATCTATTTTCGTTGTAAGTAAATCTCGATAAAATGTTCGTATCGGACATAAATTACTTTGACTACATACTGCTAAGTAAAGTTCTTGACCGTCTTCGGGATATATTACTTTAGGTTCTGGTTTAAGGAGTGCTTCTTTTATGCCAGGGTCAATAACACCGGGATAGTTATAAAAAGGATGCCGAAGGACGGAGCTAGCAGATAGTGGAAAATACTTTGTGCATATTTCACCGCTTCCGGGACTATATAATCCTTGCTCATACTGTATTTTTTTAATGTTTTCTTCGGGAGATTCAAACAAAAGTGATGACCATTCTGTCATCGGAGGCTCTTCGGAAGAATCATCGATACTGTGCTTAAAGATAACTTTAACCGAAGGCTCTTTTTCTGTAGACTGGAATGAACTCTCACTTAAAGGCATGATATTTATTGATATTTTTAAAGAATATATAATATGTATTAAAATGTCATGATAACAATAACAAAAAAAATGACATTACAATATCAGTGGAAATTGGCAATAAAGTAGCAGTGTCTCGCGCTATTTTTTAAACAATAATTCTAAGTAGGTTCAATACTTTTAAAACTATATTTGATTGTTTAAGAAGTTTAATCTAAATAAAATACTAACGGACCAAAACGCGATTTATTATTTATCTTATTTAATCTAGTTTAGGTCTGGGGTTATTATTTTTTCGACCTTTCAGCTGCTGCATTAGATTTACAAATGTCATATGAAGTTGAGAAATTCTTCTGACTTCAACATCAGATCAGGATCATGGTTCCATACAAGAGAATTGTCAATGAAGATTTAAAAAACAGATTACTAAACCGGAAAAACTTAAATGAACGCAACAAGGTAAAGTAAAGCTTATACAAGTAGAGCTATATGCTTTAATGTTTTGTTTTAAAATATTCAAAGATCATTGGCCAAATAATCACTTGTTTTAAATATAAAGTTTAGTGATCATAACTATAAAAACTTTGTTTCAGAGATTATATTACTCTTTTTAATGTTTAGGAAATAATGGTAATGATGAACAACGTTATTGAAGTCAAACAATTACATATACCTTTAGGATTATTAACACTGTATTTCATTGGAACATATTACTTAAATAAAAGAAGTGATTAATATTGTATATTATTGTAATAAAAATAACATTTAAAATAATAATTTTAAGCTGTATAATCTAAAAACTCATTCATATTTATTATAAAAATCATAAAATAGTCGTTATTTTGAAATAAAAAATCATTTCGTTTTTGTTTTAGACTTTTTAGGTTCCGGCACTGGAATTGGTTCTGGTTCTGGTTCCGGCTCAGGCTCCGGAGGAGGTGTCGGTGGTAATTTTCTATTTGGCCATTTTCTGTTCACAAATTCAACAAGTTGACCCAAATGTATTAATTTTGACTTAGCACTTTTTGGTCCCACAAAAGTATTAATAATTTCATCAATGAGATCACCATCAAGAGGGGCACCAGTAGCTTCAATAGCTTCTTGAAAAGCTTTACCTGTCATAATCTCTTTATTCCCACTATCTTTGAAAATCTGCAGAACAATAAGAGCAATATCAGTACGTTTTTTAGGCTTTTTAGTTAAATATTCTGCTCGATTAAGCACCAAATGTCTCATATCTGGGCCTTTAGGTTTAAAACTTCCAATGACACCACCATAGATAATGGAAACATTTTTCTTTGATTTCATTGCTTTAATATGATCTAAAAGAACTAAGAATGCGCCATTTACAAAAACATTTTCCATTAGGACATTTTGAACTTTAACTGCATTTGATTTCATTTTATGAAGAACTATGAGAGCATCTTCAGGTGTCATCGGGTTGTAAGATAAATTAAGAGTAACCAATTTTTTAGCTTTAGCTAGACCTCCAATAAGAGTTTCGATAGCTTCGCCTGAAAGTCTGTTATTGTTGAGATCCAAAACCCGCAAATTGGGAGCCTTTATCACAGTTCTTATGGCTACAGCTGTTCGAGCACCAGATAAAGAATTCCATGAGAGATCTAATTCTTGAAGAGATTTACTCTCCCCCAACTGGGTAAGTAAATTCACAAGGCCATTAGGAGGAGCATACAAATTATTTCTTGAAAGATCAATATGCGTAAATTTATTATGAGTTTCCAATGCTTCGGCTAAACTTAACAAAGATTTTCCAGTAATATTATTCTTGCTCAGTAAAATTTGTAGAACACTGATACCATGAAATATTACATTAGCGAGATATTCAAGACCAGCATCACCAATTTCATTCTTATTTAAATTTAATACACGTAACTTCCTATTTAATGTTAATCCAGAAAACAGTAGTTTACCGCCCAATGCACCAATTCTACAGCCAGATAAGTTCAGCTCATGGAGAGTAGAATTACATATTAACATTTCTCCGAGATGAAAACAAGCGTCTTCATTAAGGAAATTATCGGTTAAATTCAATGTAGTCACGTTTTTGTTATATTGAAGAGCTATTGCCATAGGACGTATACCGAACGGATTCACACAATAGTACTTCAAATCTATGGCATTTGTGAGAAGACCTCTATGAAATGTTCTAACTGGACATTGGTCCATTTCATCGCAAATGGCTAAGTATAAGTCTTGTCCATCTTCAGGATATACAGTTCTTGCTTCAGGTCCAAGTAGCGCTACCTTAATTCCAGGGTCCAAGACAGCGGGATAATTAAAATACGGATGCCTAAGTACTGAGCTCTGAGACATTGTTATATATTTGGCACATACTTCTCCACTTCCTGGGTCATATAAACCCTGTTCATGCAAAATTTTCTTTCTATTTTCTTCAGGGGCTTCGATAATTAATGAAGACCATTCTTCCATGGGTGGTTCATCTTCGGAACTCTCCTCGATTTGGGCTACAAACACGACCTCGGTCTGTTGCTCCTCCTCTGAGCCTTCAGAGGACATCTTGATAAAAATAAAGTAGCAAAAAAATAACTATATTAAAATTATCAAAAACATTTAAATTACAAATGAACTCGTACAAAATAAATTAAACGTCAAACAGTTCCATGTCAAAAGTGTGGCCTTTCAATTCAACATGTTTTTTTTTTGCAGTATATATGTATTTTATTTTATGCCATTTTTATTATGATATTCAGATCCTAATACGCTATTTAAGTACAGCTACCAAAATCATATAAATCCGTTGCCCCGTTTGTGTGAAAAAAGGATGAGACAGTAATCATTTATAATCCTACTTAATATTATTATAAAAGTGAAAGTTTGTGAAGATGTATGGATGTTTGTTACTCTTTCACGCTAAAACTACAGAACGAATTTTGACGAAACTTTACAATATTATTGTTTATACATCAGAATAACATATAGGCTATAATTTGTAACGATATTGAGTTAACTGGCCAAAGTATAACGATGTGTATCAATTCGGAAAACATCCAGCAATTCCGGTGTAACCATTAGTTATACGAAAAAAAATACATGGTGGTATCGGAGTGCATTACAGTGAAGACAAGGCCCAAAAACAGATCCAAGAGAATCCTTCTTCCTGCCCTGTTCTCTTTTTTTTTATTGGGGTCGGCACAGTATGTTCTCTTTTTCCATTCTCTTCTTTCACTCGCCATAAGTCACACCTCTGTTCAACAATTCATGTTTTTTTAAGAAAGAAAGAATAAGAAAAAGTGGGTAGAAGCTGGTATGCGATAAATAACAACAGCGCGCGGTTCTGATATCTCACAAGGGTGGGCTCGAAATGTATTTATAAAAGTACATTGATAGGTAATAACTAGGATTTAATTGCAGTGGTGGATAGCGCGCACGCAATTGTTGATATTAACATTCTATGATCGTAATTGCTATCGTGTAACTCGATAAGTATTTTGCTTTCGCCGCGCAATCTTGGAAGTGAATTATTACTGCGAGGAAGTGAGCTTGGGTTGTAATTCAAACTAATGTCTATACTATTTTATTTTTACACCTAACAAATGTTCATTCTGATGGTCCTCTATTATACACTTTGTAATTCTTATACATATACATAAAATACGAGTCAGACATCGATGCTTATAAGTAATTTCTCGTAATATATCGTAATTCTCATTAAATAAATATATTTCAATAAAATTAATAATCTAAAACCTTTATATACTTAACGATAAAATTACTTTCGCTTGCATAATATAATTAGGTAAATGATATTGTGTTAACCTCTTTTTAACCTACAGATTTGTATCGCAAACATAAAATAAAAGAAAGTGTTACATGAGATAGGCATTCGTCTGTTCGACTAATAATTATATGTACAGAGAAGTAAGCGATCAAAAGCCTTTACTATTAATTTAATACTGAGTATAATTTCTCATCTCCCCGAGAAACAAACCTAGGACCATCGATGCTAAACATCGCATACCGTCGAAGTTGTTTGAAAGGTCGATTTATTAGAATGTTTCGTAGTCAGTGACCTTCAATTTTGCAACCTGTCCGCTACAGTGGGTCAAGCTGAGCCCAGGGCAAGAACCTCCTTATATGAGACCTCCTCGCCGTCTCGACATAGACTAATTATAAATAGAGACTGCGAATATTTTAATAATTATCATAATAAAATAGTTATTGGGATTTATACAATCTTATATGCTGAAGTATTGAAATTTTTATTAATATATGTGTGATTAATAAAAATGAGGCTTTTATTTCTTTATATACATAAACACACGTCAACTATGTCCAGCCCTAGAACATCATGGCACAGGAGTACAAAAGTGTCTGCACTCACTCATGTAATATACCAATGGAGATTAGTTGAGGTAATTTCTACAGGTAATAAATAAACCGATTTTTTTATTTTAAAACCTACTCCCCATCAGAAGTAGACAGAAAAAAAATACAACTAAAAGACTCCTAAAAATCGCCATTATGTATGATACATTATTAAACTGAAGAAAAGAAAAGGTACATCTTTTTATTTTTTCCTTTAAAGTTTTTCATTTAATATCTATGCATGTTATTATTTTATTGGGATTATATGGCTATTATATTATTATGAATGACAAAGGTAAAAACAAATAAGGAAGTTATCTGTCAATGAGTAGTCTATGTCTGTGACTAGAAATAGCTTAGGCGTTTGGGCGGGGCGAGTGAAAGTTTGCTGGAGGATACGGAAACTGCGCGGTTTCTTTGAAAACGTCTTTATCTCCGCTCATTCATCATGTCTAAACAGATGCAGTGGCGGAATAATGCTTCAAAACATGCTTAGGGCCCTAAAAATTTTGGGGCTCAGGGGCCCAAATTTTAATATTGCTTCCTAAAATCATTCTGGTCAGATTTATGAGAAATATAACATACGGCCGCAATGATAACTTAGTCAACGTGATCGTTTCATTTTAGAAAGAGATAAATATAATGAAAGGTTATTTGGCGTGTTTGGTATAGAACACCTACCTTATGGTCCGTGCTTGCGACGGGTAACAAGTTAGAATCTCGCCCGTGTTTATAATTTGCTGTAAGCATGTCTTTCCCACATCTGGTCACTTCAGGCATTAAACGGGTGGGAGGAATATCGAAGTTCCGACCGGGTAACGAATGATGGAAAAACCGTGTACCTGAACTGATATTATAAGGCCCTAACATCAAGTGAACCTCATGTTCGTCTGTCGATATCTAACATAACAATGTAACACAATAACAAATGTAACTTTAAATGTAGAAAATTGTATTATATAATATGATGTGGTGTACTTTAATTAATAAATAAATAACAAAAAAATACGAGTTCTTTTCTAAATAATTAACTGCGTATGTGACAATAATGAACACAAATTTAATGAATAATTAGCACAAATGATTTCTCCCGTGGTCGATTACTCACATAGACAAAAAAAAACTATTAGCTTGACTAATTATGCAACTTAAATTTAATTTAGTCTTACAATTAGTTTACCTGGCGTCGCGACAGTCTAACACAAAACATACTTGCTGCTCTGTTCTATTTTAGTTTTCTTTAAGAATGACGTTAGATATATATTAAAACATTACAAATTAACATAGAGCTGCTCGACCGGATCCAAGAGGATAAAATAGTCGTGTTTATCCAAAAATAGCTCAAATAAATCATACCGCACCCATTAGATAAAGAGAAATCGTTAGCGTTATTCCCTTTTGTACCGATAAACTGTATTTGGTTTTATAATGACCACCACAGTGTATATGAACATAAAAACAGTAATTCAATGACACATTTTGAAATGAATAAGGACTTTTTCGTCTTCTTCTTCTTCTTCCTGCCCTGTTCCCTTTTTTATTTTATTTGGGGTCGGCGCAGTATGTTCTCTTTTTCCATTCTCTTTCACTCGCCATATCATCAGTCACGCCTTTCAAACACATATCATTCTTCACACAGTCAATCCAAGAATAAGGACTTTTTATAATAGTAAAAAAATGAAAAACCAATTCAAAGTAATTCCGTAAAAACTGATTGTACATTATTTTAGAGAGACTACTAAACCCTTTTGTATAATTTAAGTTTATACATGAAGATGTGTTTTTTTATTAAATAACCTACCTGATACCTACTACACATTAATATTTATTATAAAATACAACAGAAATAAAGATATTGATTTAATTAAATGTTATTACAAAAAAAAAACAAATTACACCAGAAAATGTACTTATCAATAATTAATGATCAAAACAAGCTTCATCCTTGCGTTACTTCTTGAGTTATATGTACTGTGGTAAAGCAGTGGAAAGCTGGCTGATAATGAAACAATGAAAGTGCCCTGTTCACCCGTGTGTTGACTAATTTGCTAAGCTTATCTAGATGGCCTATATTCCCTAGAATCCGGCGAAACCGGAAAAAGACCTAATTCATTGCGTAATTACTGAGGTTGCGTATCACTAATGAACTCGGGCTATAACCCTGTAGTAGGTTTTAATTATTGCCATATTGAATTTGGTTCGGTATTTTTATTCATGGATGCCGTTTGCTCGGGCTCGAATAATCCATTTACGGTGTTGTTTTTTGTGCGCGTACGCACGAGCTTTGAAGGGATTACTCACATTTGTCCGTCTAATGTCCTTTTGGCTAATTAAAATTAAATTGATATAACGTGATATTACTATTTTGACGCGAAATATATAAATCTCAGTGTCCCAACGCATTGCAGTCTGCTGCATTTATGTATGCTGATATTCGAGTTCTCTATTAATCTTCATAAAATAAATTTGGGAAGAAATTCCTAATAAAAAAGTGTATTTCGAGCTATTCCGTTTCTTTTCTTATCGCATTTTTTTAATCGCACGCTGTTAAACTAATTGTGGTAAAATACAATAAAAAAACAGGGTGCTTCCAAGTGGTGTTTCGGAAAAGCTTAAATAATTAAAAAAGAAGATTGTTGTATAAAATCTAAGTATCTTCATACGTCAAATAACGTAAAATCCTATTGATGTGATCATTAAATGACGTGTATGCCGCTACAGTATGCCTTTTTTATGTCAGATATCGACAGACGAGAATGAGGTTCACTTGATGGTAGGTGATACCTCAGCCACAGAACATCAGTCAATGAACACATGCTTACAGAAAATTATAAACATGTGGTCTCGGTGGGATTCGAACCCACGACCCATCGATGCGCACGGCAGGTGTTCTACCGAACGCGCCTTGAATAATAAGTATAATCTCTGAAGAATTGGGAAACGAAGTAAAAATTACCATCCAATGCCGTCTGGATTTGAACCCATAATCGCGATTATTATAGACGCGTACCGATATGTGGAGACCCTCTTCTTCCTGAGCAATTAGCATCATTGTTTTGCGCTTTAAATCTTTCCGCTCCCGATCGGCTGGCTACATCGTGTAAGCACTTAGGCGTTTTTACACCGCCATGTCTTTGAGATTTTTCAAGACCGCTTTTGTTTATGGTAAAGCCGGCTTACGGCTGAGTCCATTTGATATGTGTGGCGTTTAGGTTTTTAGTTAGAGCTTAGTGGTCGTAGTTTTAAATAAATTTAATATATTGATAGAAATTGTCTTATTAATTAATATTTATTTTGTCAATCGCCTTCCAGGCGGGTTGCGATTCGTATCGGATGTCCCGTGTTCGATTCCCAAAACACCAAGATAATGTTTTGACTTTTGATCGAGCAAGACTCAGAAAAAACGTCGAGGCTTTCAGAAGACCCAGAAGAATTGACATAGTGAACTGATATCTTTGTATATAAGTACTTTGGTACTATTAATTCTAAGCCGATAGCAGACGAACTGACATATACATTTATTATCACTTATTTATTTTTTATATTTAATAATTGTCCAATCCAACAATAAAAACATTCTTATTCTCAATATAAATAACAAATAAAAGTCGCAATATCTGTTCAGTATTGGCATATTTCAAAATGGTTATCAAATGTTGCCATTTGATTAATTTTAATTACAATAAAACAAAGGTTGGCCTCAAATGTTTCAAATACTAATATAATTATCTGTTGGTTTATTACCCAACCGGTAGTTTCACGGTAAGGTAACAGTATGTATTTATTTATACGCCTTTTATTTCTGTGATATGTAATTAATTGAAGGTTAATTTGAGTTATAGTGTAGTGCTTAAAGACGTTCAATTATTTTCGACTTTATTTACTTGAATCTTTTTTAAAGAATATAATTATAACATAGAGGACAAACCTTCATTTGTTTTATTCGTTTATTTTTTTATTATTATAATTAATTACTTCATGATGTCATGTGGAGCATAGTGTAAAACCAAAAACTTAGTGATTAAAAAGAGTGGCGGCGAGTTTATTGCCAGTTCTTCTCGTCCGTTCTACGCCCTTGATTTGAGAACTGGCAGTAAATGTAAAATTAGAAGCATTTACTTTTTATTGACTTTCATAAGTGTACATTGTGTTACCTAAATTAATAAATGATTTTGAATTTGAATATACATAGGTTGTTTTTTAATTATTCTGACGGGCCATACATTGCAATCACTGGGTCGCGGGTTCAAATCCCGCCGGGTTTGACGAAAAATATCGAAACTCCGACCGATTAACAAACCACCGCGACTATTCATGTATGGAAAACAGTGAAGTGCATATTATTTACTTCGGAGTGATCGAAGAAAAAAATTGGTTTAAAGCGCATCATTGAGAGGTATCATCTACTATCAAGTAAGCTTCTCGACGCATAAAAATCATCCAAATAGCGCATCTGACCGCAAATAAATAAATTAAAACGACGTCTTTTTGGCCATATATATCTTAGGAGTTAACTAACTCAATAATGGCGCCTGTAACAGCATGTTGTTGCTTTTGCAACTCCAAAGAAAAACACAGGGTTGCACACGCTAACTGGAGCAAGGCGAAAATGTTAATTATTAATCCATATTGGTTTAATTTGAAAAAGTATCTCGCATTAATTAGAACTCTATCCAAATGTATCAGAGTCTATTATTCAATACAAGTTGTGTAAAGGCGTGGGACACTGTTTACTTTGAGGTTACTACAGTATACAAAATAAAGAGTAGTCGATAACCCACTCTTTTATGATTTAAAGAGGGTACTCTTATGGTCTGAGGATTAAGCAAAGTTCAATTGGCATAGCACACGCTGAATAATCTCACCATTGAAATCTCCATACAATACCATACGATGGAATGATTTCTATAAATCAATCTTTTTATGTATACAATTGTTAAATTACTGACATTAATTATAAAACCGCGTAAAACGGTTGTTTCCGCAGACAGAAGCAGTGACTTCGGATAGGATACATTTAGGCAACTTTTAGCACTGTGTGTTAGTAAACTGTGTACTGACTTCTCGCAATTCATTACCGATGCGTACGAGTATCGATTAAATCGAATCGAGAAAAAAATATCAATGGCTGGAATTTCGCTCCAAATAACTAAGCGTTAGAAACGCGTAACAAAACGCTTTGAGGTCTCAGCTTTATCACTTATGGACTTATAAGTGGTTTTTCTATCATAAATGAAGGTTATTTTGAAGGAACCAAACAGGCAGAATATTAAGTCCGCTTTTGCGTGAAATACGGAGGAAAGAACCATTCGCATTTACAATATAAGTAGGGATTAAATCAAAATTTAGTAAAAAAAACTGAATCGTAAGCATCTCCATACGAAATAACGAATCACCACTAATAACAGCCCAACCGCCAAAACTTTTTGCTTAGCGACTGAGGCCTTACAATAAGGAAAAAAAACTTAGTCTTTTCACGAATCGCTTGCAAATCGATTATTGAAAACATGAAAGGGCCGACCCCGATTTTTTGTCCATAATTACGCGTACACTCGTTTTGTTTCGAGTAAAATTGAAATTTAAATGACGGTTGCATTCGGGAAGGAATTCGATTATAAAATCGGAGAAAGTGGTGAAATTTTCTTGTAATTCAAACGCAAACATTAATTTCACATAGAGCTACATAAAAAAGTGCCATGCGGAAGGGAAGCACACTAAATATTTGCTCTATCAACAAATTATATTGTATCGTCGACGGAGCGCCTGTTTTCAGTGTGCTTCGAAGCTAAAATAAGAGCAATAATCTATCTATATAAAACAAAGTCGTATTAGTTACACCATTTATAACTCAAGAACGGCTGCAACAATTTTAATGATATCTAGTTTATTGGATTCTATATTCTACGGAATTATTCAGGAAAAAAAGCAGAAAATGTTAAAAATAAATTAGTTTCGGAACTCGGCCATCTTCCGCAATTGACAGCTCACAGCACGCACGCTTTTAGCTTATTTGTAATAACTGATGTCTACTCGAATACATTCTAGACCTTATGTAAATTACCCAGTACAAGTGGGAAAATAGCATATTCAAATCTAGCTTTATTTTTATTTTTGAAGCGGGTAGGACACAGAAGTCATCTACTTGCCTGTAAAGAAAAATGACCAGTGAAACAGTCACAGAAATATGTCCGCCCCATGCCCCACTAGAGGACTCGGGAATTCACACTGTGTTACTAGAATAACAGAAGCATATATACAGCTTGAAAAAGCAGGCTTGAGTGTTCGAAATTTTTATTATTTCTTTTTTAGGGTTCCGTAAACCCTATCAAAAAGGGAACCCTTATAGGATCACTTCGTTGTCCGTCTGTCTGTCTAGACCATTTTCCTCAGGAACGCGTAGATATATCAAGTTGAAAATTAATATCAAATAATGTCTGTAATCCCTTGCAGCAGTGAAAAAACTTCGAAGTCGACGCAATTAAATTTATGCTCCGTTTATGCCTCATATTTTGAAACTCGCAAGGGAATCAAAACCTATAGGGTACTTCCCGTAGACCTAAAATAATTAAAATTTTCATGAAGCAATGTCATGTAGCACAAATAAAGTAAAAATCCGAAAACCGTAAATTTGGAGTTTATTTTTATTGGGAAAACTAAACTCCAAATTCTACTTAACTAAAAAATTTTACGGAATCCCATTGCGCGAGTCTGACTCGCACTCGGCCAGTTTTTTATACCTCACAGTCTAGGGATGTAACGGAAGTGGTTTTATCGGAACCGAATTCGGAATCGGAGTTTTTTAATTTGGTTTTCGGAACCGGAATCGGAACCGGAACCGGAATCGGAAGCAGAGGCAAAAGAGAGATATGTAATAAAATAAAATTACAAACATTATTCATCAGTTTCATTCATATAAGTTCAAAAAATAAAACACCTTTCTGGGTGTTGAAAATAAAAATAAAACAATTTTGTGAAATTTTATACATTAGTATATTAAATCAAATAATGCTGACCGCGGCCACCGCCACCGCTGTGCTTCGACTTCCGATTATAACCTCCGATTCAAATTTATCGGAACCGAAATCGGAATCGGAGGTGCAAAATCGATCGGAAGTTCCGACTTTTCGGAACCGGAACCGAAGCTCCGTAACATCCCTGCCTCACAGCCAGTTTAAATATCTTGCCAAACGTTCAAGCAAAGTACGCGTAACTTATCGCGTTCGTAATGTCATAATTTTCACATAATAGTCCTGTTTATGTGTCGTACGCACAAAAGTGATAAAAAAATTATTTATTTGTCCAATAACATCAGTGCATCGATACAGAGATACCGTTCATTTCCAGGAATGTTGAATTCATTTCTTATCTTATATCGTAAAAATATCGATAAACTTTGTATGAAATTACTCTGTATTTATTTAATTTCAATATGATAATGAAATAAGCATTAGTTTATTCAGAAATTAACCTACAGATAATTTATATAAATATTAAACATCATTCACAGATAACTTTAAGAATATTATAGATATATTATAACTGTTTTTTCAGTATTTATGTCACAGTTACAGTCTGTTATTTTATGATACCGAGCCTAGGCCTAGCATGACCATTATGAGATATCTCGGATGAGTGAAGACAAACTAATATATAAGATATCTCGACTTCGACAACTTTGATAGACAAGATATCTCGATCAACAAAAATCTCTACTTTTGACATTAGAAGTCGAGTTTTGAGTGTGTCATGTTAGAACCGGAAGACATAAGTCATAAAGAGATAATCGATTAAAACACGAGAAAACGGTCGACAAAATTTTGTCGTGTCATGCTAGGCCGGCTGTTATATTTAGCTGTTACGATAAATACGGCTCACTCCTACAGCATAATATTCTTTGTAGGCCCCAAAACTGATTTTCAGTAGTCCCTTGTGCCTCTATCAAATAATATATTAAATCTTTTATAGGATTTCTGAGAGTAATAATATTAGTTGAAAGATAATTATAATAAAAACACCTAATCACAAAAGGATAACGTCAATTAAAGAACTTTATGGCAGCTATCACGCGTTTCGAACACAATATGATATCAAAAAAGTAATTTTATCAGGTTATTTACTACATCAAGTCCCGAAACCTGGGTTTATTTTAAATGATTTTCGTTGAAAGAAATTTAGTATAAAGGCGAAACTGATAAGTCATTGACGCTAAGCTGAGGCTTTTTTTGAGTATCTAATTGGAATCTTAAACTATAACGAACTCTGTTATATTCCAATATAATATACATTGAACTAAATTACATAATATTTGTTTTGATAAAAATAGCTGATGTTTGTTTTTATAAAATTTCTAAACCCCAATAGAGTGTGTATATTTTTTTCATGGAGAAGGTTTTTATCCGCTTTATTATAAATCACCAGCAATCATATAATCAAGTATATAAATAAATAAACAAAAATAATAATAAAACTGAGGCAAAGTTAATAAAACTGATAAAAAGTAACAGAAACTAAATGATATGTTATCTCGAGCAAGTCACAAGCCCACCCGTTGCAGCAATTTCGAACAATATCTATGGATTATTCGATGGGTTGTTTCAAATTGTGCGTATAATCAACATAATTGGCGTATAATTGGAGCATCCGAGCGGGCGCGCACGAACCCACTGACCTTGTGCATCTCGACATGTCACATAAACATAGGATCAAGGCGGTTTGTGCGCAGGCGCAAGATCAGTACAGACGCGTTTAATCAAATATTTGTTAAATGTACATCACATGTACTACAGAATAATTACAATTTATTTAATATAGAAGGCCTACGGTTTAATAGGTGTAAAGTAAGCACCGCCGCGCAAGCTTTTGAGTCGCGAGTGTGCTACGGGGCTTTAGAGTAGGTACGTTCGCCCCTTTAAAGTACTATGTCGTATGGGTTCATCAAGTGTTCAGTTAAATTAGTATTGATAATGTATAGTAACTCTATCAGAATAATTAAAATTAGACTCGATTTTGATTTTGGCATTTAATCATATTTATGTGTAGGTTATCCCCAATTAAGCTAAGCACAATAGAAGAAAACTGGCTTCTTTGAAGTTAAATCAATTGGAAGGAATTACCTATATAATAACTATAACCATAAAATACTTAAAATAGAATAATAGCTCAGTAGCGTATCACCGATTTTTAATCATAAAGTGTGCCTTTGTTGTAGCGTTGTAGCACTTTTGGACGAGAAATGATGAACGCAAAATCTTACGCTTTAAAATCCCAAGTTTACCTGAAACAAATAAACATAACAATAAGCAACATGTTTCACAATTATATAGTTCAAAAGAAAAGTTCTGTGATAGAATGACAAGTTTTATATTACATTCACTTGTCTCTTTCACACAGGTCGTGTAAGTAGCAGACGAAGCGAGACAGATGATTATCATCGCTAATGAGTTGGTGAAAAGTAGGTAGGATTTATAGGAATGGCATGATGGGTTCTGTGACTAGATGAGATTTTATTTAAAAATACCTTTTATAAATTAGAATAGCACAATATATATTATTACAATGACTATTGTCTTTACAATATCTGTATTTCAGATAAATTTTTAAGATATTTTTGCACTGTTCGAAACGGGCAACTTTAGTATAATATGTATTTTTTTTATTAGATATCGACAGAATGAGCCTGAGGTTCACTTGAATGTAGGTGATACCTTAGCTTCAGAAAATCACTCAATAATGCGTTGTCTACCCATTTCTTACTCGAATTAAAAATTCGGAATTCTATAGACTGAAACCGAAACGCGCAATCTACACTTTACTTTTTTTTCCATTTACGAACGTTCGTTCGTACCCCAGCCGCAATTTCAATATTTCTCACCCATCCCGAAATGAACAGTCGTAGGGAAGACAGAAAATTATAAACATGAAACCTGCGACCGATCGGAACGCAAGGTAAGTGCTCTATCCAACGCGCTAATGAACTCTTCAATATCTCCCAGTAAAACACTTAAGCATCGGGTTGGAATAAATACTGATAGTTGACGCTTTTTTTACAAATCATATAACCTAGCAGATGGTCATCCGTGACATAAACGTCTCCTATATGTGTGTGTATGGTATACCTACCTCTGGACTAGCACATTCCTCTAGGGTCTTGCGAAGTGAAAGTCCATACTAAGGTACGATTTTTACAGGTTTTGCCAATCTGAGTATAATCGATTACGTGAATATTTTGTAATTAAACGAGTTTTTGAGAACGGAAACCGTTTCGTATTGCGCAAGTGTTTCAATTAAATTAATCATGTATGGACTTGTTCATGTCCGTAACATTATTATATTGAGGTATTTTAATTGATTATACGAGTATAGTTGGGTAACTGTTTCCGGTCCTTAATATGTTGTTTTGGCCATGATAACATAATAACAATGAGAGGAAAAATACGTTCGCAATAGAAAGATAAAACAATATTTATGAATAAATGATTATACATATTAAATAGAGTTAATTTTGACGAAACCAAGAAAGAGTTAATTCTGAATTATATAAGTTAAAATACGAAGTTGGTTGTTCTTTCGTTTCGCTCCGAAACGGCGTTCGATTTTGATAATACCATAGTTCCTTGTCGAAATGTCGAAAGAGTACACACTATACACAATCGATTACATCAATTTCAACAATAAAGTACGTTACTATTAAACACCACTATTCTAACATAAATAATAATAATACAAATACTCAAAAACATTTTTTTATAAATTACTAGCGACCCGGCTTCGCACGGGGTCTAGATTTTTTGACAAAAAAAAGCAGTGGTTGGTAATAGAAGAGTGAAAATAAAGGGTTGTATGTATTTTTTAATGCCATAATAAAAAAATAAAAACAAAAAAAATCGTCCAAAAATAAAAAATAAAAATTTAAGGGTGAACAACCCTTATCACTTAGGGGTTTGAAAAATAGATAGTAGCCGATTCTCAGACCTACTGAATACGCATATAAAATTTGGTAAGAATCGGTCGAGCCGTTTCGGAGGAGTATGGCAACGAAAACTGTGACACGAGAATTTTATATATTAGATAACCACATCATACTAAGAACTAAGAAGTTATTCTATAGCTGATCTGCTCACTAAAATAAACAACCCATATACTGACTTCAAAGTTCCCTGTAATTCAATACAATAACATTTCGACTTCATGTTGTTTTAGATTCGCATTGAGATAGCCAAGCTTTGTTCTAAACGGTGACTGATCGGTTGTCAGCGTGCGATCGATTCGATACAATTGCTAATTCGATTGTAGCTACTGCACCGTTCACACAACCGACCGAGCCTATCTCTGTCTCCTTTCTTCTGCATACTAGTCATTTGTCATGGTAATTTTTATTTTCTCTAATCGATAAGGAAATTTACTTTGACACTTGATGAATTAAAGCTTAACGCCAGTGAAAGGTGAGGTAACAATAGAACACATGACTGGACAAAGTAATTTGTTTGATGGATATCTGTTTCTCTGTTATTAGAAGGCTTCTTCGCAAAGCTTCCCATTTACAGGATTTTTTTTATTTTTTTTATGAAGATTAAGTAAACATTTGACCGCAATCCTGCCTGATGGTAAGCGCGGATGCGATCTAAATGGGAGCATGCTTACTCAGAAGAAGCCTATCCAAGATCTAGGGAATGGTACGATCGACTGTCGAAAAGATAACGTATAATGATTTTTCCCATGCAATGACATTATAATAAATGATACTGAAATTAACTTCATAAACCATTATTTATTTAACTGCTATCTTCGAAAACATGTTGTTTTTTTTCATTTTGATTTTACTAGTAAATTATATAGTTCAGTTAAGCCTTACAAATACAAAAAAGCGACTTGGTATCACATCCATTTCATTTCATTAATCATTTGTAATTAAAGTTAAATATTAAAAGCAGTCTACCGGTTTTTGAAACCGATTATTATCCTTATAATGCCATATCTGAATGATATTTAAATATGAGCGAGTCATTCACGATAAAATGTTAATACTTTACAAATATGGTATGAGCGAACGAGGAAGACGACAGGTCATCTGCTCATCTGTAAAGAATACCCCGTTCACACAGCGCGGAAGGCACGACCCGGCATTTGGATGCGCCTGCGCCGGCCTGACGTAACACTTTCTTGTGAAATGTAATGTATTACTCGAACACCGACTTACACTCGATGCAAGTTGCAATGATTTGTGCCAATGTGTTGGCCCATGTTGGTAAGTATTGGTTATAGATTAATGAGGTTGCAAAAATGTTTTAAGATACTTGTGCTTTGTTTCCGTGGTTGCATGCGCGTTGTGTTCGGAAGTCACGGCTTCTAAGCCCGGGGGAATTTAAAGAATGTTTTCAGTCAGACAGGGCATGTAAAAAATATAAGTTAGTCGATGAAGTGTGAATTAAAAGAATTAAAACAGGATTTAAAAAAGGAAGCTGGCATCCAGTAGAAATATCTTAAGTTATGCTATACTAAGGAATACATAATAACATGTATATGACCAAATTTCGATTAGGAATCAGGATGCATTCCAAATAAATCATATGTACGAAATTTTAAAGAACTATGTATGCTGACTTACAGTTTACACAATCAAACAATGGAGCGGGCATAAAATTAACACGCCGCTTGCGCAATCAAAAATTGTCTTAAAACAGAACTCTGTGGGAATTCAGTATTTGTTGTATTAACGGATTTTGGAAATCGAGGTCGACGCGGTCACGTATTTTAACACGAAATATCACATATTTGTGTTCATGAAATAGTGCTAAGATTTTTTATCTATGCAGAATACTCAATACTGGACCATCAGTTGACAGACGAGCGTAATATTTGATGACAAGTGCTTCAATAATAAGTAAATAGATAGAATTGATGTAACCGAAACGTTATTCGTACGGAATTTTGAAATTACTGAAATACACATAAAATTATAAAAACATCAGGCCCAGTGGAAATCAGACCTGCAAGCTTAAGCACATCATCTATTGCGCCAAATCTCTTACAAAGAATATGGCATTGGACTCGACAACACAAATCTTCACTAGTTCGAGGGCAAACCTGCAACCAGGGACTGAATACCGGTTAATTTACTATGGGAGTTATACCGGTATAATAAAGGTTTTTTTTGTTAATACTCTTTCGATTTTATTCATATTTACTGAAAAATAGTGTTGTAAGTTTAGTGTATATTACTCGTTAATGTCACGGTATCTCAGTCAGACACATATTTTGGAAAATAAAAATTAACCGGTATCAGTCCCTGCCTGCAACCATGCCTTAAACCACAACAAGAATTCAGTTCGGGTTGGTTCTAATTAATATCCTCGGGATGAGATCCCAGTAGGTCAAGGGTGCGGGGACCGTGCAGTCAGCGTGGCGCCAACTTTCACTGCGGTTCGACGACCGCTAGCCAAATAATACTGACTAGAGGTGTAAAAGTAACGAAAAAAAAACGTACCCGTATGTATTCGTTACTATACATTCAGTACTCGTTACTATCGTATCGTTACTCGATACTCCTAATACCTCATAACATGCTATGTTATGCTAGAGAAACAAATTTACAGAACTAGTTTAAGTTGCGCGCGGGCGTGCGATTTAATTAATTGTTTGAAAATTAAGTTACAGTGAAATCATTTTAGAATTTCATGAGAGACTAAAACTTTCACTTTCGTTTATTTCATACTATTACATAAAATTTATGAAATTTTAGTGGCAAAATTTTATGAAAACACTTTTTCACAAGTATATACTTTTTTTTACTGCATACTCTGTTAAAGAAAACTTTGTTTTGAATATTTGAAGTTACATTGGGTCATTGAAACAGCGTATACGTAACCATGATACGAAACATGCGAGTAACGAAAAGTATTCGTGAGTAACGTTTCGTTACTCGGTACTAGATGGCGTACCCGTTACTCAGTAACGAATACATACGGTTTGCTACAGCTCTAATACTGACGTCGACACCGTTACGTCATTCGCTAAGATAATGCCGAGAGTAAAGGCCAATTTACACGATGCCTTTTCTTGTAAATACAAGAGCAATAATTGGCATCCAAGAATTGTAAGCAAGGCAAGACTGTTTACAGGCGGATATTATGCACTGATTACACCATGTGTATTGAAAGAAACTTCTATGACTGATCAAGAATGTTATGTGTTGTTTAGACCATGAAAGTCATTTATTGCTTCAATTTAATCGATGCAAGAAACTTGTATCGTGTAAATGGGCCTTAAAGTGTTAATAATGTCTACTTTTGTCGGCAACTTAAATCGCGTGGGTGAGTTGGGGTATTGTAACCACGATATATGTATATATATAATATGCAGTTCGTAAGGATTAAGAATTTTCTAAATTTTTATGCTAAAGAGCATCCTTGTAAATAATTAAGCACCAAACGTATAACATTCAAGTTAAGGTAATAAAATCTTTAGATGTATTCTACACTTCATGGACACAATAAAGATGACTGTCATAGTAAACAATTCAGTTTTCTTTTCAAAGCCCGAGGTAAGCAGTAATTAAATTTAATAGACACGAACTTCTTGAAAAGGTTAAAAGGTTCATTATTCCGGATAACTTGACAATTTACAGCTTTGTCTTTAGTACAAAGAGAAATTAATGAGGCAATAGAAACTTTTACAGAACTGGCAGATAAATCCCAGGCTGAGATAAAGTTGAAAGTAAGAGCCTCCAAATAAATCGAACTGATAGGTATTAAATCAAAGATAAGAGGACAATAGAGAGAGTGGAACATTTATCTTGCTTGGGTGGGTACAGAGCACGCGTCTGTTTGTTGAAAAATTCTATGGCGTTTCTTATTACAAGGAGTGGTCCAGGTTTTTTACAATTCGGAAAAACGTCGAAGAAGCCTAGGATTTTGCGGACCAGTTAAAGTTCTATGTACGTGAATGTTTAATGATTCTTAATAATTGTTTTTAAATACGAGTATATAACTTATAATTTGACGTAGAACGCGCATTTATTTATAAGTTCCAAAAAGTGAAAACTACATAAAGAACTCACACACTCACTAGTGGATTAGTACGGGACACAAATTCTTTCTAAGAATCTAACTCAAGTGAATACTGTCCAAAGACCGATTGAAATGACTGATATAATGTTAATTGATCTTGTGATTTAGAATTGTGAACAATTACTCGGTGAACAGTATACAATAGACGCGAGATCCGCGCCATCTTGATAAATATCTGTCTTTTGGCTATCGGGTTTCTAATTTCTATTTTTTATGAGACAACTACTAATTTATCAGAAGTCATTTGATGCAAACTGCCATATATATACTCGCATATTTATTTTTTGGCATTAAATGATCGCCACGGCTCATAAGCACAAGCAACCTTAGGAGTCAGGAGAGTGTTGCTTACCTAATCAAATTTGTTACTACTTAATTTGAATATGATGTAAGGCATATTCTGTATATTACAGGTTAAACAGAAAAACCATTCAGATACAGGTATGTGATTCTACAATGTGAAATGTCCATATAAAAAAATATGGCGCTAAAATTCTAGCAATAATAACCCCGCTAAAATAATATCTTATTGCGTTTCTTACGACATTTTTACTTCAATAAAAACGGCAACGACCTCAGCGCCTTCATTACAACAAATCGTATAAAGTAATTGAATTAGGTTTAAAAAATCCGCTGCAAAAGGACAAATGCTATTGACGCAAATTGTATTTTATTTTTATGGGGCTAGAGTTCAAAACCGAAGTTGTTTCAATATGCACTTGCTGGCCCTGACTCACATCATGATCATTATGTAGTTAACGATAATTACGGGCAATGTTTAAATCATAACGACATATGTCATATACTAAAGCGAATATGAAATGAAATGCCACCAAATTGTACGTTGACGACAAATATAAAATCCTTTTTAAGAACCAGCTCTTACACGAATGAATTAAGTTCTAGGTTTTACTAACGCAATATTTATAGAATTATATCGTATTACTATCAGACCCACATCTTTGAGCGATTTCTTCAGTTTGGTTGATTGAGGTGAGGCGTTGAATAACAAGCAATCTCGTTCGGAGCGAATTTTAAAAATTTTGCTTTTAAAAATTAAAAAGTTACTTTAAATTTCGACAAACGATCGTAAGACTAACCATCCGTACTCGATATAGGCAGATTAATTATCTATTTTTGAAACGAATCATGTCTTTAATATTATCAATTAGATCGTTATGTTCATCTGCTATTTCCTTTTCTACATTCAATTTAATTAATTTTTTCTTCTGTTTCCTATTTAAGGCTGGCATTATACCAATGCCTTAGCCTTTGCTGACACAAAAGCCTGTGTAGAACAGAGCAAGACTCATCTTTAATCACATTCCACATTAATATGTGTTTTGTTTTAATTTGTAATTTAATTTTTTTTTCATTTAGTTAGTTATAGTTTATAAGTTTTTTCTTTTCTTTTCCTATCATGTTGCTCTTAAAGATGTTGATCTACCTAAAGATTGTACAATAATAATAATGTAATAAATAATTACAACTAACGAAGCCCTTTTAATTTTAATTTTAATCTAATAAAAATTAACTTAAATCACTAATACAAAAAACATTACATTGTAATGGTTACCACGATGCAATATCGTCGTGTCACATTAAGTTTATCTATATCTGTGTAATTTGCCAATTTGAAGATATTAACACACGAAATTTCTCACCCGCATTATTGTTTATTAGTTAAGGTGCTAATTAATTTTAAAATTTGTTACATTTAAGACATTTTCTAAATAAGTGAATTGTAAAATTCTTTGAAAAATAAACTTCTTTAAACATAATAAACACTTCGATTAAACGTTATGTTTGGTTAAAATGCCAATTTATATTTCCACCTGTTATACGTCATATTATCATGAGTCGAGAGAAATGTAGGCCGCTAGGGAGCATGTCAACGCCGAATACACCAGTGCAATTGACATGTAAATTATTGTACTGCATTTAGTGTGTCATGTCCTCGAAAAGAGGGATTATGCCCACTTTGTTTAAAAAACAGTTTCCGTAACAGGCAATTTTCATGATTGGCAAATTATAACGTGTATCAGTAATGTGATTCCATTTTTTTTGGAATATGGAAATTTAAAGATTTGTATAATAAATCAAAAAAAAGGTCTTGATGCCCCGAAAGGACAATAAAACTAATAACACAATATCAAACTGAATGTCTTTTAACACCGGCCCTTCCATAGATAATTAATTAATTATCTTGTTTAGTTACTTCATTGTATTTTGAACAAAACACCGTATTGTGTTTGATTTCCGAATGCTCGAAGTAAAAAGTAGGTCGACGGCGCATCATTGACTGATGTTCTGTGGCTGATGTATCACCACCACCAGGTGAACCTTATTGTCATCTGTCAATGCCTAACATTAAATAAAAAATAGGTTAGGTTAGATCATGTCAATGTTTATAACAACCTTTATACTATCATCACGCAAATTATTGCACATTAAAAAATTCCAAAGAAAATAATTTCATTGAATCGTAATTTCGCATATTATTACGCTTTTGTTCATGAGCTGCAATAATTTATTAAATTTCTTGAGACACAGAGATAAGTGCAAGAGTTCCATCATTAGCACATATAGGTTTTGTCTTTTACACAATAACAGCACGTATGTACGTGGTAATAAAGTAGAATATCGTTTAATTTATCATCACACTGATAACGACAATACGATTTGCAAGGGAACCGTGTGACAGTTTTAAAATTACTCCCGCCACGTGAAAAATGACTTCGATCAAAATCATATTTTTAAAACAAAACAAATTCTCATATATGCAAATCGAGTGCTCTTGTAACACGTATAAAACTAATTTATTTCACGTTTTGCTACTTGCCTACTGATATTATAAATAACAAAATTAGTTTGTCCTTCTTTAATGTAAAAACGGAGCTAGAGATTTATTTGATTTTTGTATGGAGATGTATGAGTGACATAAGCTACAGTATATGCCGGAAATATTTTTCCAAGCAAGGAAAGCCTAGTCTATACTAATATTATATGAGTAAAGATTTGTTTGTTTGTTACGATCTAACTCAAAAACTACTCGACTGGATTCATTCACAAATAGAAAGCTAAATTATCAGCGAGTAACATAGCTTTTTTTGTGTATAGTAAGTACATTGCACCCCTGCGAAGCCTCTATAACTTCTTTAGTGGACGAACGGGCAGGTTGCATGGACCAGGTGCGATGCTGATATCTAAGGAAGCTGGCGATAGTTGGTTCTGTCTGACAGTTCTGTGGACAGATAGTTCTTTTCGATAAAGGGTTGTGTACTGGTTTCCTTCTCCAAGCATATTATTACATAAGAAAATATATACGAACTGACGCATTGAAGAATCATTTAAATCGTGAATATAGTGGCCTTGACTGTTTAATCCACGTCGACCGTTGGGTCAAGATCGTTTTAATATCGCCTGCGCCGGCGCATTGATATCATTTACTGGCTGTAGAATAGTTCATTTACGGACTAGGATCTGTACTGTTTATCTACCATCGCCATACATTGTCCCACTAGGGCACGGTAATTCAGTATCAAGGAACATACAGCCGAAATTATTCCTCCAAGTAATTACTTCAATTTGATGGGCTCGTTTGCGCGTTCGGTAGAACACCTGCCGTGCGCATCGATGGGTCGTGGGTTCGAATCCCACCGGGACCACATGTTTTTTTCTGTAAGCATGTTTTCCCCACGTTTGGTAACTTCGGGCATTGATCGGGTGGAAGGAATATCTAAATCAATCAAAATCAAAAGTTTTTTATTTCAAATAGGCCTTTGCAGGCTCTTATGAAACGTCTAGTTGCACGGTTCCAAAAAGTGGGTCTCATGGAGAAGAACCGGCAAGAAACTCCATGGACACTCTTTTCAACAATGGTTTAGCTTACAAAGACTCGGTTACAATAGTAATAATCGGCTGAGAAGTTTATATAATGCAAGGTATACAGAGATTCTATACAATGCAAAAGATCTAAATTCCGACCGGGTAACGAACCACCGTTCATAGATGGAAGAACCGTGAAGTGCATATTGCGCGTTTCGGTTTCAGTCTATGGATTTCCGAATGCTCGTGTCATGTAAAACGTAGGTCGACTGCGCATCATTGACTGATGTACTGTGGCTGAGGTATCACCTACCATCAAGTGAACCTCATGCTCGTCTATCGATATCTGACATAAAAAAAAAATATTATATGTTTCTTTGTAAAGATAAGAAAGACCAAGATTTCATTCCTACACAGGAACTTGCAATATAAGTTCAGGGCGATACTATATTATTTGTTAATAAACAAGGTATTTAATTTAAAAAAAAGTAAGAAATGTAAATTTATCGGTTCGTTAGATGCAGGTGGAGGTCAGGTGTCGGCGGTGGGCGGTGAAAGTAGAGGCTAATCTTGTCATATTTTCTTTTAGTTACGTAATTTATATTTTTACACATGACCTGGAAGAATGATATAAAATTTGAATATTTAAATAACACATTTTGATCATAATAAATTTTTCATTTAGCTGTTTAAAAAGTACATAAATGTGCGAGTCGTTGTAAAATATTTGTCTTAATTATAGAAGTTAAATTCCTCTATATATAATTTTATTTCACATGAATAAAATTTAAATAAATTTTTAATATTAAACATAAATTACACACGAATCCCCGAGGAATTTAACGATACATGGGATAGAATCATACATCCCTTTCCCATGCTGTTAGACCGTGTTCATGAGCGGAGCGATTAATAAAACGTCATGTTGTTCCATAAGTTACCTATAATTGTTTGTATAAAAATAAACGCGCATGATTTGTTCAAAAATCCGCATCAAAATCTGAAAATCACGTCAAGAGATTATGTAATGATGCTGGCTGCAACTGGGCTCATTCACCACCGTCAGACCATAAATCCAACAGGCAGTATTTAGTTCATCCAGCATCATCGATTTCGTAGTGGAATGATGTACGGTCACATATATAATTAGTTGATCTTTGAGAGTTATACAGAAACTGCATATAGTATGTATAAGTAGTATTCCTTTCCAGTGTTTGTGTTTGTTTGAGGGGTGTGACTATAATGAGTGAAAGAAGAGAATTGAAGCAGAAAAATAATAACTGACCCTTAATAAAAAGGAGGAGCTGTTCAGTCAATGCTCCTTAAAGTATATAAAGTCGCTCACTACTGCCTCCGCCTCCGCCCCCGCTTCCGCTCGCTCTCAGTTCCGGCCACCTCGTCACCCGTCACTATTGTGATGCAACTCGCGCAGCGGTTCAACAAACGCTCTTCATTGGCATGCGGGCGCAGGCGCACGATTCAATCGCGTTGTTTTAGCGAATGCCCTTGTCCGTACACCGATGTAATTTGTATTTCAATCATAGATATGTACGTCTAAATATTTGTAATCGTATTTAGATAGAGCGAAAAGGTTAGATCAGGTTTTTGATTGTTTATTTTTAGTAACCTTTCTTTAAAATAAACTAAATGCTTTAAATATATATACATTTTAAAAATGTTTGATACAAAAAAGTTAATAATTGTTACATTGTAATTATAGCCATTATTTTAGGATATTGCTTTGAATATATTTTGTAAGATGTATCTATGTGCGATGACTAATACGTACATATCTTATTATGTGCATTTTTTACTCGCAGCTTATTCAAACGAAATAATTGCTTTGGGTATATGTATTTTTTACATGCAAGAGACACAAAAAGTAACCGGTTATGCAAAAATAAACTTTAAGTCAAGCGTGATAAACGCTAGATTAGTAGATGATATATTTCTTCGGCAGGAGAGGAATTTAAGGTGTGATATATAAAAGCGTTTACAATGTTTAAATGGCAACAATATCAGACAAAGAAGGACCCACTAATAATTTATTTGATCAATGTTATCCTTTCTACTGTCACTCTACTATATTCAGACATATAATGGATTTTATGAGAGACCTCGATAGAGAAGCATGAGGTCCATATTAATTTTATATAATATAATATCTTAAATAAATGCTGACTTATTTTTATTTCTAATGTTCGGGAACACATAATCTGAAGCTGGAATAAGCAATTTGCATTATCATGGCTTAAATCATTTAAAATTACATATTTCTGATATTATTATCCTAGCTAACTTGAAGATTAAACATACATACATACATACATATACATCACGCCTCTTTACCATTAGGGTAGGCCGAGATCACGGAATTCATATGCTCCGATCCTTGCATACCACTTTCGCTTCTTCCACTTTCATCAATGCTTTCATACACACTCGTCAGAGAGTGGAGCAGTATACGTATTTAAACATTCAGAACTATTATTATTTCTAAATCCCATCACAAACATTTTATATTTACGAAAAATAGACAAGACTAACTGAAACTCGTGTGGTTTTACAAAATATCCTATAATAGGCTGCACATAATATTGTCTTTTATTAACGCGAGTATCACACATATTTATCCCGACGTTTCGGATGCTTTTCAGCAACCCCTGTCTCCCCGCGACCACGGTTGCTGAAAAGCATCCGAAACGTCGGGATAAATAATTTAAACAATATAAATAATAAATCGCGTTTTAATCCGGTATACAGTATTTTATTTAAATCCTATAGGCTATTGATTCACTAATAACAACAATAGATAGATACGGTCAATCGCGTAACAACCGCTGCGTTTTACATATTGGTGTATAAGCCACCTTATCACCTACATAATTACGTCCGTCACCCTGCGCGTTGTGCCGCGTGTGGATAATTCGTTTTTACCTGTATAGTTTTTTTTGTAAACTTGGTAATTGCAGTGCTTATAAAGATAAAAACATTTCGACTATTTAACTTAATTATTAAAATTTTACGTCGATGCCCGGCGGAAAGATATGAGACAATTATGAAAGAAGAGTACAGTGTCCTTACAGTATGTATCTAATGGAATATATTTTGTTTTAATTACTAAACTGTAAATTTTATTTGCAATCGATAGTAGCTGTGTTTTGTTGGAATATATCGTTACCAACCACGTAAGTTTTGGTAACGAAAACGGTGTTTCAAGTTTTTTTAAACTACACCGCTTGTTTTCACTTATTTTCTGAGTTCGTAATAAAAAAAAACTTTTTTGACTTTTTATTCTACCTATTGGACGTATATACGTACAGATGAAAACGGACAGCATAATTTAAAAAACGAAACGAAAAACATTAACTTTATTGGTTACAACTTACATGGAAGGTATATCTGGAAGCAATACCTACAGTGTCAACCCACAAAATGATAAAAATTTGAATTTTTATACCAATCGCTTCCTTATGAGCTGGAGTACATATTTCAAAGAGATATTTATCATTTAAATCGTTTTAATAGCAAAATATTGAATAAGCTAGTGGGCTAGCGTAAATTTTTTAGAATATTTAACAATAATGCACTAAATTCTATTACTTTGATTGTTACCAAGAATATCGATATGTATTAAGTGTAAATATTAATTACAAAAATTTGTAATAATAATAATTACAAAAAAAACTATTATATCTCTTATTTTTTAAAAGAAATTTAATAAAACCTCATTAAATCTTCAAACTCAATTTTCTCAAAATGGCAACCGTGTGAGTTGACAATATAGAGAATTCGTTAACTACATCTGTAATTATAACATTGATGTTGTATTATATTTTGTTTGCTCGGTAATTCACCGGACCTTTTGTTTTATACACATTGACGGTCCGACCACATTTCAACAATGTTTGTGACAATTGTCCGGTTTTCATAAAACGGAGATTTTTCCGATATAATTATTTATTATTATCCCCGTATAATATCGGATCATAATCTTATATAATACTAGGATTCATCCAACCTGCGGAAATAGGTTGATGACATACAAGAGCGTAATTTAAAGATCGACTTAGATAACAGTGATCCGACAAATAAGTTCCAAACGGTCCGGAATGCGAACATTGTGAAACGGGCACTAATCTTATAGTTAGCTAATCCAGTTTACAGTTACATTGACAAGGTCTTCTTAGCACGCGAGATGCAATTTCGTCAATTGACCAAGTGGCTCGTATAATGCTGCTCATTAAAACGGTTGGTAACCGCACGCTGACATGCGACGGTCGGGTTATATCCTGTATGTAGGGCAGGAGAGTATGATGGCTGAAGAAATATTAGAACATAATATTTATTCAATCATCATACTCTCTATAATCCTATCATTCTTTTGGTAACGCAAGAACCATCCCTTAAAAAATCGTCAGATGTATTATTTACTAGCTTCTTCCCGCGACTTTGTCTGCGTAGTATTAGTACTACGGGTATCTTATTTTTTAACCGAGCTGTTTTTTTATCAATCTCCGCTTAATGGCGCTCCACTCTAGTAAAACTTATAGTGATATTTTTTAAACTGATATATGTATAAGCTATATTACTGTAAAGTTTCGGCAAAATCCGTTCAATTGGTAGTTTTTGCGTGAAAGAGTAACATCCATCCATCCATCCTCACTTTCGTATTTATAATATTAGTAGGATTACTATCAATCCACCGAGGCTTCGCACGGGAGCAATGTAGTATACACAAAAATATACTCGCTGATAATGTAGCTTTCTATTGGTGAAAGAATTTTTAAAATCAAATGAGTAATTTTTGAGATACACAAACAAATCATTCCTCTTTATAATATTAGTAATGTTTCGACTGCTTTGCAAAAATCTTTGTAAGATAAAATAGAGTCTTTACCAGAATGATACGCGAAGTCGGTCGACATGTGTAATCTACAAAACTGTACTACCATTATGACATAAGCGAACAAATCCATTCAACTATGATGATGTCATAAATGCAGTGTAATAGAGGCAACAAACATCAGTTTCTCGAAATGCTCGCAAACCGTTAGATTACAGTGCATAGTATGATTTATAGCTCATTGAGTGCGCATGCGCCGGTTGTGCCAGCGTGTCAAAGGATTGCAGCTATTGTGCGCATTCATCAGCGTTCGATCTGTCCTTTAAGAGCTGATTATGATGAATCGTTACCATGGTAACGGTGTCTGCTGTTTGTAAAGGCTTTTTTGTTGTATACTAATGTCCTGTTTCTGTATTCACCTAACGGATATTCGTAGGTTTCAATAGCAATATAGTTATCTGAAGGACTTTATATAATAATATAAAGTCCTTGAGTTATTTTTCTTCTTCCTGCCCTGTTCGCTTTATTTGGGGTCGTCTCAGTCACACCAATGAAACATATGTAATTTTTCACACAAGTTTTTTAAGTTTCATATCCATATCATTTTTTGACATGACATGCCAATCTACAGTGAACTAGTGGTCCGCCCCGGCTTTGCACGGGTGGAATGTAGATTTACTATACACAAGAAAAGTAAAAGAGATAGTCCATGTTACTCCCTGATAATGTAGCTTTCTATTGGTTAAATTGGTCGAGTAGTTTTTGAGTTAAATTAACAAACTAACACACAAATCTTTCCTCTTTATAATATTAGTGTAGATAATATAGAAAACCGTACATTTAGAGCCAGTGTAATAGCGGTTACACATGGTGACTTTTGCAGGTCGTAACAGTGTGTCGGAATAGTTGCTCATCACAGCTGCTCTTATAATAAAAATCCACAGTCTAAACGATACTAAATGGAAAGTATTAGAAAGCCCGTATGAGGCCTCCAATCAGTTCTGACTCCTTTTTTACGAGAGTCCCTACTTGGCTACGTGAAAATTACACCACTTTCCATCTCGTTACCGCTAATTACTTTTAATTTCCACCGCACACTTTCGTCTGAGATGTCGCTAACAGCTTAATGACGCGTAATTCTTTGACATTAATGTTGCCAGGGTTTCGTAATTTTTTAGAATGACGTGGAATTCTTGAACACTGATGCCGCGGGAGAGTAAATTTTTCACTTTTTCAAGAAAACCATTAAATGAGAGTAAAATGAATTCGCTCACCAAGACTTAGTTTATTATAAAAGTAGAGCTTTGATATTAGATAGATATCAGAAACAAACAAAAATACTTCTCGAAGATAAAACATAATTTTTTAAATTAACCTTTGTATATTATATTAATTAATATACCAAAGTCTGCTCCCAGAGTATCTAATGAGATAGTGGCAGAAAATCAGCGCTGGGTCACTCTCGAGTCAGCAAAAGCTGAGTCATCCCCTATTCAAGCTGACACACAATATTAGTTAAAATTAAGTAGTTAATATGTAGTTTTGTATTTCTACGGCAATCAGAGATAGTGTTTTCCTTCAATCAAAAATATCAGGAATTTTAGAAATTTCTCACCCCTCGAATTTCGCCCTTGATTTCCTAAGTACCCACTCAAACCCTTGCAGAGTCCATACTCAATCTCACCTCTCAATCGTTACCTCTTTCTTATATTAGTTTAAATGAAAGTTGGCAATAAATAAATAGTGGCATTTGCTTAATAAAGAAAGTTCAAGCTAAAATTAACCCTTCATGGTGTCAAAGAGCCGATAAAAGTAAAAATAACGGAGTTCTTAAGTTGAACTGCGAAGGGTTCAGAATAAATCAGTTTAATCGGAAGTGAAACTGGGTCTCGGTCCGCTCGTGATTTATTTAGCATCGATACTATCGGCGAGATTATTTACAAACGTAAATGATAATCGATTTTCAATAATCGAGTTCAAGGGATTAAGGGAATAAGCGGTCTTGAATAGCTTTATGAATGTGAAAGTTTGTTTTTAAGTATGGTATACTAGGTCTGTATGTTTTTAATCGATTATGTGATTGTAGCACATAAATGAAATATATATTTTTTAATTTTGTTCATTGGATATTATTTTCTGTCAAAGCTGCGAGGAAATCTTCTTAAAATATTACAGTAATGTCGTATGAAAAGAAATTTATATGTATATATTCAAGGATGTGACACACACAAATAAAAAAGTTACAATAAAACACTTTACGTATGCGGTTTTTCAAAACCCCAATATAGCACATAAAATACGCATTATTTATTACATTCATAAAAATAGTACATTCATAGCGTACAGCGTAGATATAAGAAGTTTTTCATTTATAAAAAAATTTAATTCACGGCGTCTTGAGTATACGTAGTACATATACTTATATGCGTTGACATCTATTAATTATTATTTACGTAAATTATAAGCATTTATGAATGGTCATAGAATCATAGATTACTTCCAGATGTGTAGACCGATTTAAGTAATCCTTTTGCTTGAAAGTTTGTGGCATTGTCATTATCAAGTACTTATTAAGGTGTCTTTCAAAATTTACTATAATTTAAGATCCGTGTCCGCCCAAGACGTGATTCAAGCTTGAATTTAGTTTTGAGACTTGTAATATTTTTTTTCTGGATAGTTTGATACTTTGACAGTTCTTAAGTATAGATTTCAACTTGAGTAACGTAACGACTTGGAATACGGGCCTAAGACTACTTTTAATTAAATATATTCCTCAATTATAACTTTCCCTACTCCCGTCCCCTAATTAGTACCGATATGGACATGTAGCTACATTTTCTACTTATCATTTAGAAAATGATTTATTACATCGATGCTATCTATCATGAAGTTGAATGGAACCGGCTCAAGTTAAGCTTGTAAACAAATTAGTTTAGTGTCACGACTTGCTGACTTGTGTAAATAAGTGGTAGATCTAGGAATAGAGGTGGGGGGTGTATATTTTTAAAACGATTTAAAATATAATTGCTTTTGACTAGTCGGCGTGGTCTTTCAATGAAAGTAATATATACTAATACTAGTGGACCCCGCAGACGTTGTTCTGCCACAATTTTGGCTTCGAAATTATATAATTAAATTGACTCTAGAAAACGTTTGTATGGGAAATAGAAAAGGGCTGTTTTTAGGGTTTTCCCGGAAATTATTCGATAATTAAAAAAACATTGTCCAGCGGACAAAATTGTGAATCTAAACCATTCCCAGATCCCCTTGAACACACACAAAAAATTTCATTAAAATCGGTCCAGTCGTTTGAGAGAAGTTCAGTGACATACACACTCACAGAAGAATTATATATATAAAGATAAGTTTGAAAGTGGATCAGTCCATGGTGTCCTAAATGCTCGAAGTAAAAAAAAAGTTGACAAAGCATCATTGAGTGATGTCACGCAGTGGATACCTACTATAATATTATTTATAAGAATGATTTGTTTGTTTGTTACGATTAACTCAAAAACTATTCGACCGATTTTAAAAATTCTTTCACCAATAGAAAGCTATCACATATAACATTATCAGCAAGATAACATAGGCTATTTTTAGCTTTAGCTTTTTTTTATTTATTTTTTTGTATAGTACATCTACATTGCACCGCACGGATGCCGAACGGTACGGAAGCCGAGGCGGATAGCTAGTCTAATATAAATAGTGTATGTATAATGTATATGTTTCTATTACGAAGAAGCTAAACTTGTCTATTACATAAGGATCATATCTTTTATACCTTGTTTTATCACAGAAAAGGTGAATTCCCGGGTACCTAGTAGGGCAAGGGACAGACACATTACTGTGTCCGTTTCACTGACTATAATTGTCAATAATGTGTATTCTGCCGTCCTACCCAACCGAAAGCTTTTTTTTTTCTCGGAAAGCGAACTCGAGACTAAACTCAACGCTTATATCGTTCAACCAAAATGGCAGCTAAAGGAGAAAGCATCCCAATTTTTCTTCGAAGCCAATCTTAAGTGATAAAGACTGGAAACACTTCAAGCATCGTATTACCTACATCGCAATGACTCAGTAGAAATGCTAAATCAATTATCCATGGTTAAAAATAGTTGCACTTCACGTATGGCATTTGAAAGTGAAATCGATTTCAATCGAATTGATGACCGCATCGATCTTGCTTCAAATTTTGTACACAGTTATTGTGTTTATGTAACTTATGTCAGATTTTAAAGATCGTATTATAGAGGATATCTTCTAATATTATTAGATTAAAAGTACCTTAGCAGTCACCGAATCGACCGTAAGTATTACTTGAAACAGAAAAGCGTAAGTTTTTAATTCATTTTTAAAAATTCAATTTTTTTTTTCAATTCAAGCACCTTAGTAAAGTTGCATGAAAACCTTGAAAAAGCTGTTTTTCAATTAATCACATTTTAAGGCTTTTTAGACCTCCGTGACTCAGTGGTCAGCGCTATGCATTTAGCACCGGAGGTCTACGGCTCGAATCCCTGAGAAAACAATTGTAACAAGTCGGTTAGCGCACATAAGGCTGATCACGTACTCGCCTGTAAAGAACATTGATCAGTGAAATGTGTCTGTGACACAGAAATGGGTCTGCTCCATACCCTAATAAGGGACTCGGGAATTCACTTTACACTTTAAAACTTTAGTGTATAGTCATAAACTCATTTGAAATAAAAAAAAATCTGAAACAAAACTAATTCCTTAAACATTATATTTACACTCTAACTAGACCTAATTATAAACTCAAGAACATAATTTAAAACCAGCGTTAATGGGTAGTTAATCAAGGTAATTTTCACTTGTTACAATAAGTTATTGGATGTTGCTACGACGAGAAATGAACCCACTTTCCCCGTCTCAGTGGGCGCGGCACGTCACTTTGTAAATCACCTTTGAATTATGGATAAAACAAAACACTCAGATACTATATTTAATAAGTCTTAGCCTGCTATAAAATACGTTCAACTGCGACTTAACACTAGAAGGACTGAAATTTCGGGCAATAGAGGTATACCAAATACATATCAGTTTTACAGAGGGGAGGAAGTTGAATTAAACTGTTAACATGCCTTATTCATTTGGTGTATATAAAGTCAAACACAAAATAGCAAAAAAAATAGCTTATAAATTGTATCATAATAAATATGAATACATTTTTATTGCAACGAAATTGAAAAGCAGTCAAAATGACTGCTTTAGGCAATCTAGTGTTAAATAAGTGGCAAAACATTGAAATTCTGACCGTGTTCCATCGTTCCTAGGTGTAGTTTTAAGTGCAGATTCCACATTTGTCAGAATTCCAATATGTTTCCCCTTATTTCAGTCTAAATTAGAAATATATACAGCTGTATCTATAAACAGATAAAGAATAGTGTATATAACAAAATTATCAAATTGGGTCTTTTCAAAGCAAGAGTAAATAGGTACCTTCTAGACAGTTATGATTTACCACCTTGTGGTATATATGTATATGTGTGTATTTATAATAAAACATAGATTTAAAAAATTGTAACTCCAAGAATAAAAGTTAATATAAACTTCAAAGAATAACAAGATCCGTTATCCGAAACGGAAATCAATTAGCATTGTTGCAGAGAAGCAGGACTAGAAAAAAAAACTCTTTGGAGCTTTAATCAGGTATACAAATCGCCAAAAGCCCATACGCTGATTAAATATTCGACACTTTAGGAATCCAGCGATAATATTCGACGCACCTGACAACTTAGTAGTGTTTACCTCATCGAAACAAAAGAAACAATTTGTATTCCACATGTTTTGCTGTCATTTAAGTATTCTTTTGTTAGCGACGGCTACTAAATGGTAGTTGGTTACGTGATCTTGTCGTTGACAAATTATAACTTTCGCCGGCAGGTGGTCGCTCGTACGGACGCGACGAAAGTGCACGTTTCTTACTGAGTTAGACATTAACTGACCGTAATTTACACGGACAGCTCTGTCAGATTATATAGTAATAATAAATGTCTATTCCAGTCTTATACAATTCATTAAAAATTCAAATTTGTCCCTGAAAATCACATGTGTGCAATTTCTAATTGCAACTTGTCCTGAGCGGCGTTTCTTTTTTAACAGAAGTATTATCTTTCTCTGAAACTGTTCTGTGGATTTTTAATTATAATTTAATTATTATAAGCTACTGACTACTATTGTTAAAACAAAGTTTTATAACTCATACTTCTTTCGGTGTTCTATCGGTTTCACTTCGACGAGTGTGCGATGGAACTTCACAATTTAATTCCCCCATCTCCTTTCCACCTTCGAATATCCAGGCGCACGGCGGGTTTTCATTCTTGACATATCAACACTCCGCACAAATCGTTTCGCCTCATCTTTTATTAGGCGAACCGCAAAAATCTGTAACTCTCCCTGCGTCTGTCTTTCCCGAAAATTATAAATTGGGTATTTTCAAAGCGAGACAGTGATTTACCACCTTGACCGCATCACTATTAAACGTCGAAAAACTGTCTATAAAAATAAAAAAACGTGTGCAAACATAATATTATTCTATAGTAGCTGTTTTTTTACTAATTAACCCCGCTCATAGCTTTCATCATTTCATAATATACAGGTTTATTAGCATAATTATATTATAGCTGACACACGTCCGTCATTTAGTATCGTTCGCGAATTCATTATGCCGCGGAAGTTCTCTCCAAATTAATAACACGTAATATTAGGTAATCGCGGATATAAATAATTCTATGTTAATTAATAGCTTACTTTCAAAGCTAATTTTTACATAAAAAGCCTTTAATTGTGCAGTGAGTGTTACATATCTTGTAACATAAACTTATTTTATGTCCGTTTTTTATGTTAGATATCGACAGACGAGCGGGAGATTCATTTGGTGGGAATACGTCATCTGTGGCTGATCATATATATCAGTCAATTATGCGCTGTCGACTTAATTTATACGTTAACGTAAGCTTAAGGTAAATATATCTATTTCAATGTATCTTAATCGCGGCTTCGTTTCACCAGAAGTCCTGAGTTCAAATCTCGGGGAAACAAGATGTATGCAAATTGTTTCCGTCTAAAAACACAGAATGACAACAAATCATTGAAACAGACATTTTGTTTGCGTCATGGACTACCGAGACAACAGACGGACACGAGAATATACTATGATATCTTGTAATAAACTAATTAGCAATTAATATCATTTTATGACGACTTTACCTCACATGAGAATACAGGAAGCTCAGAAGGGAATAAAGAAAGTTATCGATTACTTTCGACTAGCTTACTTCCCGAGAAAACCCGCCAGCGGAGACTATATGGTATTTTTAAATAGCTTCCGTGAACAACTCGTATGAAAGTGACACTTGTACAGTCACCGTCACAAGTGATTGTTTCCTTTTTACCTACTTGACTGTCGCAGGAAGGGTAAAGTTTTCTATTTACTCTCTGTCTTATTTTGTATTCTATTATCGACCTATAGGGTTTTTAGGAAATCGATGTTTTTTTTTTATATTACTCCTATTTCTTACGATTGTAGATTGTTAGCATTTAAATGATCTGTAGGTAACTATAATAATAATATTTTTTAATTACCCCTTTGTAAAATAAAGTACAAATTTTATCTTAAGTGCAGCTAAAAATACAAATAATTTATCTAAAAAAAGTTTTTAATTATTATACAAAAAAAATAATCTAAACGTTTTTCATGTTGACTGTACATAACTATAACCATCGGGATAGTTACATCAGCTTTTCTATAGAAACTTGTTTGAAAAATTTACACACGGATATGTAAGAGTGCCCGTACATAGCGCTATGTCCTCGCCCTATCCCTCTACGGTCCTAACAAGACGTCTATTAGAAAAGCGAGACGCTCTAACGAGATTTGCGACTTCCTAATAACAGCTTATAGGATTTTTTAATTGGAGGGAAAGCATACTAGTGAAAACCAGTAAATAGATATATTAGTAATTCATCGAAACGATGTAGCAATACTTATATTTTTTGAGCCGATGAAAGCCCACATTAATGATATGGTATAGCCACATAGAATTATATATAGGAATATAATGTCTACCCACAAGGCTGATATTCTGGCCTAACCAATCAGAGTAGCCGTAATATATTTATTGCGGTTCTATTATATTTTGAAAAGATTTTATTTTTCCCTTATATATAAAGGTAATTCAAAATATAATAGAACCGCAATTTTAATTCACAGAGTTAGATATAATACTTTCTGATATCACACAGAGAGGAAAATACGAATATGATACGAGTAGTTTTTTTTATGTCAGATATCGATAGACAGATCATACGGTTCACTTGATGGTAGGTACCTCAGCCACAGAACATCAGTCAATGATGCGCTGTCGACCTAATTTTTACTTCGAGCATTCGGAAATAGTGTGTTACAAGAAGTAAGATGTGAAGACAGTTATGGTATTCAACATTAAATAGTGAGTCAAGTTGACTCATCAATATCCATAAATCAAAAAAGTGAATTTCCGACTTGAAGCATGGGTCACACATTTCTGCATACGTTTCACTGATCATTTTTCTTTAATAAGGCAAGAAGATCAGTATTCCGTGCCCTTTTTTAAATTTTGTTTCTCCGGGATTCGAACCCGAGACCACCGGGGCTAAATGCAACATGCACACCACTAAGTACTAAGCACTATGGAGGCAGTCAAGGCAAAGCGTAGTGTAAATATTTATTTCGAAGTACTCCTCGGTCACATTCACGCTTGGTTCAATAAAGCCTCTACGAAGAAATTATTCAAAGAGTAAATATTGACCCTCAACCACTCCCGGTCGAATGGACCGCTAACAAGCGAACAATACATGAAAAACAGGTGACAACTCAATAAGTGGGCACTAATTATGTCACTTAACACTTCGACCGCTCCATAACGGTTATGCAATTGTAATTGAGTTTGTTTAAATTGTGCATACCATTACTTGAGTTATGTATTTAAAACAAGAGCTTTTTCGTACCAGCTTTAATTTTAATTAAAATGAAAGTACTGACTGTTATATGTATACGAATTGTATATATGAAGGTATACGGCATATGTTCACATTATAAGACAGTATGTGTCTTTGCGCAGTGTGTTGTATGGTGAAATTAGAGTAAAAAGAAGTATCAGTAGGATATAATTAAAGAAATTCAAATTTCTCTGGTTATCTTATTTTTTTATATCTTTTAAAACTGAATACTAACTATAATTTTGTAATGTTTTGTAACAGATCAGTGATAAATACTATACAAACTTATCTTTTCAAACACAAATCATTTAATACAAATATATATTTGTTTCAATGGGTAGGTACTACCATTATTTAGTGCATGGAATAACAAAACGTATTAACGACTCATAGCTTCCGAGAGAAAAGATAAGTTTTAATAATTAAAAGCCTGTTTTAAAAACTATTTTTAAAATATGACATTGACATTGAATCGTGGTCCGTGGACCTTGTTCGAAGTTATAAATTTCACACAGAACTTTAGTAAATAAAGGACATTTCATTTAATTCATCGTTATTTATTACTTGTTTCTATACATTTCATACCTTTATCACGCTGTAGATGAATCGGAGAACTATCAGGTTTCTTCTCGGTCGATATAACATTCCGAATCGGTGGTAGATTTAAAAAAAATATGATTCCAAGCAGGGACTGAATACCGGTTATTTTACTATGGGAGTAACCGAAATAATGAAGGTTTTTATTCTTTCGTTTTAGTCATACTCGTATTTACTGAAAAAATTACTCTTTAAAATTAATTATGACATGATATCTCAGTCAGACGCGTATTTTGTATAATAAAAATTAACCGGTTTCAATTTCTGATTCAAAGTACTTATTAATTTTAAGCTCATTGGAATAAAAATACTATGAATTTTATAAAATAGGCAAACGTTCAGGCGGGTGCTGGTAAGTGATCGTCCATAGACATCCGCAACACCAGAGGGCTTACATTTGCGTTGCCAACCTTGTTTCGAGTTGGTCCACAATTACGAAACCAAGTGACCGAAAGCTATCAAACATTCAATGACAGCGAATATCTCAGAATTTCACATCATTAAAACGAAATAAAAGTAGGCAAAGCCAATATATTTTTTGTGCCTAGCGAGTATCAAGTACGTGCGATGTATTGTACGAGGCGTCCCGGTGCGACGCGACGCGTTCGTTCAATCAAGAATCAAGACGTAAAAATTACACGCAATTAAAAAAGTTCACTGACCTCACCTTGGTGAAAGATTTGACAATGACTCATGTCTACCTGAAGAGAATTAGAGTATTGCTACTCACAAGCAAGTCTTTAGAGAATTGACGATATTTACTGTGGATTATTGTGTCTAATATTGACAGACGTATCATTGATACTTTAGCCTCAGTACACCAATAAATGACCATTCGACTTATTTTTTTAAACAAGCATTCGCGAATCCAGACTAAAACTGAAACGCGCACTTCACTGTTTTTCCAACCATAAACAGTGGCTGGAATATTGATTTATGCTTATATCCACAAACAACTTTAGAAAACGTTAAAGTTTACATCTTTAACTTTATCAAGCCACTAGAAAGCTTGTTTAACATAAAAACACCGAACATATTTTTAGCTTTTACTTGAACTTAGTTTGTATTATATATTTTCAAAACGATGGCTTATACTTCCGAAAAGAGTATCTTGTTTGTAAAGCACCAATCGCATTCTGTCGGCCTCGCATGACCGCCACGAGATATGTCGCGGACGAGAGAAGACAAACTAAGATGTAAGATATGGAGATATACGAGTATTATATCACGACATCGACAATTTTGATAGAAAAGAATAAAGATATATCGATCGACAAATATATCTATTTTTGATATTAAAAGTCGAGTTTTAAGTGTAATTGTCATGTTAGACCCGGAAGAAATAAAGCGATAATCGATTAAAACACGAGAAAACGGTCGACAAAATTTTGTCGCGGTTGTCATGCTAGGCCGGCTGAGCGTGTTATCTGAACAAACTTTTAGTAATATAAGTTAGTACATCTTACTAACATCGTTTTAAGTCATGATCAGATGGGTCGAGATGAAAAGGCAAAGTCCAAGTACAATATTAAATTTTAAAACATATAATAATTAATGTTGTTTTCATTTATTCCGAGACACCATAGCTTAGCAGCGTTAAATAAAAATGCTGCTCACGTTTACAAAGGCACTTATGCGAGCAGGGAACAAGTTTACAGGTATGAAAGTAATTTTGAGGCCTAGCTTTGCAAATTACGGGTCTGCGGGTCTGTCAGACCGCAGCGTCTTCCGCATTCTGCAGAACAAAACAACCTATTCGCGTATAAATCTTTATTGTAACCTCCGCTTTCTCGTAGATCAACTTTTTCAACTGACTTCCATTAAGAGCGGTCTTTTTATGTTAGATATTGACAGACATGAGACTCCCCTGGTGATACCTCGAACGACATCAGTGATGCGTTGTTGATCTTTTTTAACTACGAGTCGTGTAGTGTATATATTACGAGTTGCGATTTCAGACTATCTAGTTATAGAACGACAGCACATCATTACTACACACCTACTGTTTTATTTCAGTATAGTTCCGACCAATAGAACCCATTTTTGTAAACCTAATTTTACTAGTGGTTTGTATTTTTTGTTTGGCCGTTTTGATTTCTGTTTTTAAGAATATATAAAAACTATCAAACTATTCTACATTGTACTTTGACTATCGCCGCTATCGCAGCTTCGAGCGGGAGATCGTTCGCCTATCCTTATTAAAATTGTTGGATGTGCATTTTAAGCCATTTTCTTTTTAGTTCACTAATCATTTTTACGAAAGAGCCATTTTTTAAAAAATGCAACAAAACATTTTTGAATACTTTACGAATTAATTATAAAATAAATAAATAAATAAAAAATAAAAATAGCCTTTATTGTACAGAGTGCTTGAATACAGTTTTGAGTAGAACATCGTTGGTAATAAAAGTATGATATATTATTTAACCCGATGTTTCGAATGCTTTCCAGCAAACGTGCACGGGCAGAAAGAGGGCCTAGCACTAACAACTTGCGAAAAAGTATTCGTATCGTCGAGTTGTCATTTGTATGAAATTTCAAATGATTTCTCATACATCTGACAGATCGACGATTCGAATACTTTCTCGATAGTTGTTTGTGCTAGGCCCTCTGAAGGTGACACCTGTCTGATTTGAATGTTCACAAAGTTGCCACACTACTGTCATCTATTTCTACGGAGATACTTCTATATATTGGCAATATTGACTAATAGTATCCTCTTATTTTTAGTATGTTTGACTTGGGGTTTTAGATTTTTATTTATTGCATCACAGGTATTAGATAGTCTAGTATGTTCCTATTAATTATTACCATTGAAATATTGAGGTCTTAATAAGCTGATACGACATAACATGTCGTATCTCCATATTAGTCACCATAGACTAGCTTTCCGTTCGTTTGAATGGAAGGGCTAATAAAAAATAAATACAATATGTTCATGGAATAACAAAACGAATTTACGACTCACAGGTCCCGATAGATAAGCAATTTATTACTCTCGACCCGAATATTTCTGCTTCACCGTTAATCCAAGTTACGTGCTTATTTTAATATATTATATATTGGTATGCTTTGTATACTAATACGAATATATTGGATGAATTATTGTGGGCATTAATAAATGTACTAACACGGGTTAGGTGTGCTCATTTATTAGAAATTAGAAATTAATTAAAATACCTTTTTGGTATTACTGAGTTATTGGCGAGTTGTACCGCCCTGGTAACACCCGGGTGTAAATTATTATTATATCACTGTGTGACCTACACCAGCATTTTACGCACGCTTTTCCGTGACCTAAATAGGCCATTTTCACATCGGAAAAGCATGCGTAAAATGCGGGTTTATGTCACTCGTGCTATAAATCGTAATATACTAATTTCAAATTAACTCAAAAACAACAAAAACAGCGCCGTAAAAAAAACAATTCTTGATAAAATAATCTAGAAGAAAACGTGGCTTATTCAAGTCCAATTCTAATATCATCAATAATTAATTATAGCAAAGGTGTAGCAATACATATAACCTTCTGAACCTAGACTAATTATGTATCACATAATATTCAGTATATTTTGTAGAATTAGCTGCCGAGAATTAAACGATAGGGAGGAATATCAAAACACCATCCTCACCACCTCGATGTCTGGCGATCCACAACTGCGCGTTTCCTTAGGCACTTTTTGCCACGCACTACCACTTTGTGGAACCAGCTCTCGCCGACGGTTTTACCGAACCGATACGACTTGGTAACCTTCAAGAAACGAGCATATACTTTTCTTAAAGGCCGGCAACGCGTCCTCAAGACCCCTGGTGTTGCGGATGTCTATGGGCGACGGTAGTCACTTACCATCAGGTGAGCCGCCTGCCCGTTTGCCTCCTCTAATAAAAAAAAACCTCTCTTAAATTGAAAAATTGACGTACCTACTCTCTCGTCTATCCATACCTAACATAAAAAAGGGAAATGTGTTTTTCATATCCAATCAATTAAAAGCTAGTAAAGTAGATCTACATTTTTACGCCAGGAAAAGCATAATTTCCACGCAGGCGCAACTAAAAACTAGTAACATAAACAATAATTATTAACAGCGCTTCATACAGCGGCGCACGCGCACGGCGTATCGCGTTATCAGGGTAGAACGCCTTTCTACAATTTCACAGAGCCATGCTAATTGTGGCACACTTTCTATCATGCCTCGCCACATGTAGCCATTTGTCGCATTCTGATGTAATCGAACTCGACAATTTAACAAGTAAATAACGATATCACTTTATGATAGCGACTTGTCATCACCTGCCGTATGTTTATATCGCAGATGAAGGCTTTTATGAGTTCTTTTGATCTTAAAAGGCTACGACAAACTACAAGTATTTCATTTAAAAAAATATATAATGTATAAATATAGAGGATTACATCAAAACGCATCTGAGACGTTTAAGTCCCGGATTTCCTTGGACGGTGGTTATTTGCCATCAGATAACCCACCTGCTCGGTTGTCTGATTTGTAATAATAAATAAAATAAAAAGCAAGTGATTAGAAAGGTGAATCTGAATGTCGTAACATGTTTTTGTGAATTTGTTTGAGAAAACGTATTATTGTTTCAGAACTGGGAAACCTAGCCCGATACGACATGTTTATAATTTTCTGTAAGCATGTTTTCCCTACGTTTGGTAACTTCGGGCATTGATCGGGTGGAAGGAATATCGTAATTCCGACCGGGTAACGAACCACCGTTCATAGATGAAAAAACCGTGAAATGCACATTGCGCGTTTCGGTTTCAGTCTATGGATTTCTGAATGCTCGAAGTAAAGAGAAGGTCGACAGCGTATCATTCAATAATGTTCTGTGGCTGAGGTATCACCTACCATCAAGTGAACCTCATGCTCGTCTGTCGATATCGAACATAAAAAACACTTGTTTAGAGCAAACACACACACACATACCAATATAATTTTGGACAAACATCAATGGAAAGAAGGAAATTTACAATCACAATTAACAACTTAATCCTATAAATTTTCACGTTAGGAAAGAAGAAAAACAATCAAACGAACTGTGCGACAGTGCGCTGCTTTGAAAAGTTAATTTTAGCTACTGGCAACTCCGAGCCTACTATATGCCTTTGGTTTGTAATAATGTGTAAACATCAGGATCTCTCCAACAGGAGTGAGGACGATAAAAATATCCCTGTCGCGACGTCTGACGAGATTTTAATGACTATAATGTATAAATAATGTCTGTGACCTGTTTGGTTCTAGCTTAGATAGTGATGTGGTTGACGTAATAGCAACTACGATCCGTAATATTGTCTTTTATTAACGCGAGTATCACACATTTAAATAAAATACTGTATACCGGATAAAAACTCGAATTATCATTTATATTGTTTAAATTATTTATCTTCTTCTTTCAGTCTGACCATGGTTGCTGAAAAGCATCCGAAACGTCGGGATAAATAATTTAAACGATATAAATAATAATTCACCTTTTTAATCCGATAGTTGTGTGTGTCGGCAAATATCTACATACATCATTCAGTCACTGTACACAATTTTTAAAAGTTCGAGTGTGTCTACGTAATATCTCCTTGAGAATTAAAGCTCCGAATGCGCGAAGTAAAAGTCGACAGCGCATCATTGACTGATGTTCTGTGGCTGGGGTATCACCCACCATCAAGTGAACCTCATGCTCGTCTGTCGATATCTGACATAAAAAAGTGGCAATTTGTTGTTATGTTACGATGGTTTCCGCCATTTCTGATCTTTGTTTTTTGCAATGTATTTGCTGTTTTTCTACTTTTATCTCAAAAATTTGAAAAATAATAGACCGAGTATAGGCAGCTCTAGAAATCAAATCAGTCGAAGCCGCTGAAAATCAGTGTTGCGTTAGATCTCCACAGCGCAAACTGAGCGGCCACTTTTTCTAGCGGAACTTATTTTTATTCTATCTTTATATTATTAGTACCAAGTTTGTTTAAATTACTAGTAATTTATTTGGTTCTTTGTTCTGTTTGTATTACTTCAGTCAGAATAAAGTGTTTATCGTTCAATCATTCATTAAAACGTTGCATTAGCACCATCTATTCAACACGCCCTTCCATATAAGGTATTAAATTGCACAGGGGAAAGCGTACTATCATCCAATCGAGGCAATTTAGCTAAAGAGATCTCCACCTCACCGCAATCACGGGAAATCGTTCGCGCTATCGATTTCTAAGCTTAATAACTTGTCAGCGTTAAACATCTCATGAAAACCGACAAATACGAGGAACTAATAACTCGTATATGTTCCGAAAAAGTGATATTTAAGGATAAAGGCCGACAACGCATCCACAAGACCTCTGGTGTTGCGGGTGGCGGTAGTCGCTTACCATCATAGCCGCCTATACGTTCAATATAAAAAATGAACGTTGTTTCATTTCGACACCAACGTCATATTTTCGATTATGCAAACGAACCTCCTATTTTAAACCTTGGCTTTTGAAAAAAAAAATTATTTCTTTAAATTTACCAAAACTATAGCAAGAGTATCGAAATACGGAACAGTGTCATTCCAATAAATTAGCGCGATATTTCTCAAGCAATATCGACTGATACAGTAAGTACATTGATTATTTGCAAACAAACCGCAAAACTTACTCAACGCTGGTTGCTTCATGTCTCGCAAAATAAACAACTTCGAATAAAGCTTGGTATTCACAGCAACAATTTTTTCCAAAATATATTTATATAAGACATAGTAGACAATAGTGCCTTTTTTCTGTTCAGACTCTTCATCTTTACCTACCTAAGGAATAACCTCTTTCTCCATACATTTTAGGGATTCTTTTGATATTGATTACATAGGTCACCCATTACATTATTACTTTAAATTGACCAAAAAGACTTGTATAATAATTAGTCCGCATAGTAAGGAGATTCCCGTCACTGTCCCTCTCTAATTTATTACGATTATATCCACAGTACAGATAATATCCATCCAGTTTTCAATCCAAAATTGTATAGCGTTAATTAATAAAGTCGGAAGGATAAAGCACTGGAAACGTCGGGATATTTAATTAATCGCGTTTTATTCCTGGTACAAAGTATTTTATTTAAAAAAATCCTTTTCAGTTTGAAGGTTTCTAAAACAACCTTTATGACTTATGTCTTGTTTTTGCAACTTATTTAGCAATGGCTGCGAACCACTCCTCAAAACCAACAAATTTTAACATCATAGCCCCATCGTGACTCGCCGAGACAGGTATGGGAATCGATATTTTAGCATCGATTACTTTGTAAACAATCGATTTATTGAGGATATTATAAAGCAAATACTTTTCGTGATTACAATCAATTGCTTACTGAATATTAAACGAAATATTATTTATCATTTGGTATGTGCAGAATGATGGCATTTTGTACATTCTGATAATCATTTGAAGCCGAGAAATATAATTACATATTTATTTTTAATACCGATAAAATTAACGCCTCGGCATCGAAGCGACAGTTTATCAAACTCAATTTCCTCGTATCTAATCTAAACTTTATTATTTTTAAATCAAACGTAAGTTATCACTGAGTATTAAATTATCTTCTTTAACATCGCAACTGACGTTTGAATTAATCCTCGGTGTGTTATTTATTAAATCCTTTTCTGAATTTATTAGTTGCGCAATCGTATACACAATTTGTGAATATTACAGTGTACAGTTTGTAATATTACAGCACTTTGAATTTTATAAATCAACTTCCTTCACATATTCACTTGCAAATACTCTAACCCTTTTTTCTTCGAGGGGAATGCGTTTGCGCACTGGGTAGGTACCCCCCCCCCCCCCCCCGTGAGATATTATGCGGGGGGAGTATAACCTTCTCAGTGAGGGCCTCAAACTCACCCGGTGTGACTCTCTAGTCAGAGAGGCGGGTGAGGTATTACCCACTAAACCCCTCTAGACCATCAAGTGAACCTCATGCTCGTGTGTCGATATGTGACATAAAAAAAAAGAAATGAACATTCTTTTGGAGCAATGTTGGTTCATAAAGCAGAAATCCATATTTTTGAACATTGCTTTTAGTAAAATATTATGATAAATCTACTTAACCGCATATTTCAGTTAATTTGAAATTTATAAAGGGTAATGAACATAGGTTGGTAAATCACGAATAGTTCGGAGTCTTATTCGATAAATCGATTGGCGTACGAACTTAGCCCTTAGGCTGCTTACAGACGTAGCGACTTTCCTGTGACAGTGACAAGACTGAGTATAATATATATACCCCAATATGAAAAGGCGTGATGTATATGTATGTGTGTAGAAAAGAACAAAAAAAAAACTAGCAATGTTCAACCACTTATGACAGAATCATGAAAATTTGACAACAGGGACTGAAAACCGGTTAATTTACTATGGGAGTTATACCGGTATAATAAAGGTTTGTGTTAATATTCTTTAATTTTTATTCATATTTACTGAAAAAAATTACTGTGGTAAGTTTAGTGTGTATTACTCTTTAAAACTAATATCATGGTATCTCAGTCAGACACGTATTATGGAAAATAAAAATTAACCGGTTTCAGTCCCTGTTTGACAATAGGCATACTATACATATCAAAGAATCTTTAAAAACCTCACACACTTGTACTCTTTGAGATCAATGTAGTCGAAGTCACAGCTCAAAAGTTAATAAATAATAAGCTTAAAAAACTTTTCGTCCAAGCCCAAATATGGCTGATTGAACTCGACTCTAAATTAAAATTAAATTCATATTACTTCCATTTGTTTCGCATACAGGTATGATATAACCCTTAGTATTTAACATTTCAACCGATATTTATCAAGTGAACAAGTTCTAAATAGTAATAATACACTAGACAATACCTCGATGGAGCTGATTATGAATACTTAAGGTTAAATTAACTGGCTATTAATATTATCTATTCAATGGTTAGATGTAAAACGGTTGTTGTGATAGCTGCTTCGATTAAGGGTACCTTACTGCCTTGATGTCCAAAACTGCGAGTTTCGGTTGGATCTGCCTCGCACAACTTTATGGTACCAGATGTCAAAATATTTACGACCTTATTCATAAATGTATTATAAGCTTGATATAGTTAAAATATATATTGTTTCTTTTGTTCTGTAGTCTTTTTATATTTAATAGAGCGAGACAAAACATATTTTAACTATATCAAGCTTATAATACGTTTATGAATAAGGTTGTTTCAGTACAGTTTTTGAGCTGTTGTTCCGAATCGTTTATTAAAGGACCTACCTATGAAATAACCTACTATAATCTATATATATAAAAGAGATTCCCACCTATATAGATACTCATCACGATATCTCTGGAACCATAAGGCGTAGCAACTTGAAATATGGTAGGAATATTCCTTTCGCCGAGTAGAGGTCAGCTAAGAACGGATTTTACGAAATTCAACCCACAAGGGGGGTTGCGGGGGCAATTGCTAGTTCAGTATATTATAGAGCTATTCAAAAATTGTAATATTATTTAGTAATGTCTAAAAATTTTAAGTTTCTTTTCACTATGTTTCTGCTGTTATTCTATGCGTTTTACGTGTTCTTTAACCGTATAAAAATATCTATCAAACATTTCTAAAAAATACCTCCTGTCAAATACGTTTATCGGATATATTACTATGACCTATGATAAGCATTTCATTGATCCCATTTCTTCACATTCACCCATCGACCCAATAACCCTCGTGAATGGTGGGTGGCACCATCTCTGTCACGATCCAGAGCACATTACTGTCCATGGTATGCGTATGACATGGATTCTTTGATGATATATCTTTTTGCTTGTTTGTAATACAATGTGAAAATTATAACACGATTTTACTCTGGTTTAGATATACATATAATATCGGTAAAAGATATATAGAATCGTGAGGTTTAAAACTCTGCAAATAAAACATATTACAGTTGTAACATATATTGCGATGAGAATTGAAGTGACCTAAACAAAAATCTTTGAAAAAAACCGGCCAAGAACATATTTTTTCTTAATGTAAAAAATCACGCTTTAGAGGATGTAGCTTCCGATTTTAATTTTAAATTCTGGAATATATTTGAGTGTGAAAAATTATAGCAGCATAAAATACAACGCCGCTCGAATTTACTCAAATGTTAAACATATTGAATATTTTCAGCCCGTTATATAAGGGGTAGGTCACTGGTTCTAAAGGTGCGATTTATAGGTATGTGACATGATTATAATATACTTTTACTTATGTTTTTAGATCTATCTCTAAAGAACGCGATTTAATCGTAACACTAAGTACGATAAAGTTGGTGGTGTATTCTATACATATATATTATATTTATATAGCAAAAAAGAGAAAATATTCATTTGCAAGCCCATCTCTCGGTATAAGCCAGGACGAGGCTCGCCCCAGCGCTGATTTTCAGTGATTTATGTACGTAGCCAAGCCGTCGATAGCTAACATACTGATATAAACTGCCGTCGGCATCTCTATAAAAAGATGAAAATAGTATTTTTTTAAAAATAAAGGCATCCCGCATTCCCGACAACCGAAATGATAAACTCCCTTGCAATTGTTGTGATTAATAATATTCAGCCAACTTAAATTTGCGCCTGAGTTCTTTTTTGACACTTTTTGGCGCCGTATCGACCCCCCGTAGGGTGTTATCGTGATCGCCGAGCGGTTTGACGTAGACCGAGAGGCGAACGTTGGTTTTGTTAAGCTATCGATTTTTTTTTATTTATGACATAAACTTGTCAAACTAAACATATCACATAGGTATGTGGATGGAGTGACCCCTATGATAAAATAAGGTGCCAATTTCCTTGAAATAAGTATAATAACGTTTTTAATACTTTCAATAGTAAAATAATTAAAGAGCAAAATAATTAATTGTAAATGTATGTGTTAAATACATAATATATAACGAAAAAAATATATAATATAATTTATAACGATTTGTGTTAATTAGCCAAATTATAACGACGAGTGTCAAGTAAGTCGGAATAAATCCCGCTATTTGAGAGCTATTTCGCCCATCTAAGTGAACACGGGTCAGCTAATATATATAATATTGTCTTTTATTAACGCGAGTATCACACATTTAAATAAAATACTGTATACCGGATTAAAACGCGATTTATTATTTATATTGTTTAAATTATTTATCCCGACGTTTCGGATGCTTTACAGCAACCGTGATCGCGGGGAGACAGAAAGATGACAGTTGTCTGATATTTGAAATGTCACAAAGTTAGTATAATTTAAACAATATAAATAATAAATCGCGTTTTAATCCGGTATACAGTATTTTATTTAAAAGCTAATATATAAATAAACTGGCAACCCCGGCATCGCACGGATCAATGTAGATGTACTATACACAAACCCTATTAACATAGATAACTCTGATAATGAAGCTATCTATTGGTGAAAGAATTTTTAAAAACGGTTCAGTAGATACAGAGATTGCCCCCTACAAACTCACAAACTTTACCTCTTTATATATTAGTAGACAAGCTTTAATGTATGCGTATGTCACTATGTCATCTGATAATAAAAAAAGATTGTACGATGTTTTGTGAAATTTACCTTTTTTTTTAAATTATACATAATAAAACATGTGGTATTTTAATACTAACTAATATACCTTTATTAGTTGTTAGAATTAATAACGAAAAATGTAAAGGACACCCAGACTTCCGTACATTTTTATGTACATATACACAGTATGGTTTCGATAAAATAAAAAATGCAACGTTCAGATCTTAGTATTAACACGGTTTGCATAATAAACATAATTCGTTTGCATCGGGCAACATTTAAATACAATCCTCTTCGCTCGTAAATAAGTTGTATATCGACAAAGGTCTTTTTTATTCACATATATTTGTATATACCGAGTTTTATGTAGTATGCTCAGGGTCAATCCAATTGACTTGATAAGCAGTTTTATGAGATTTTGAGTGCATTTGAATGGCAAGGTAGATTATGTTGTTATCAAAATATATATTTTGTATATTATAAACAACATTATCAATGATCCTTTCAAATATACTGGCTATTGAAGAGCTCTCAAACGTTAGAAATATATCTATGTATACATATGCATATAAATAAATATCAATAAAACTTTTAAATAAAATACTGTATACCGGATTAAAACGCGATTTATTATTTAAATTATTTATCCCGACGTTTCGGATGCTTTTCAGCAAATCGCGTTTTAATCCGGTATACAGTATTTTATTTAAATGTGTGATACTCGCGTTAATAAAAGACAATATTATCAATAAAACTTATTTCTAAAATAATCTGTGTATGTATTATTAATGTATTTCCTTTCGATAAGCCATTACCTATCACGATAAATAGTGTTATAATCGCAAAAAATATCAGGAAATTTTCCGTAACATAATTCACTTTGATAACATAATCAATATAATGACTTAATCTAATTAAAAAAAAAAAATTCTTGCGCCGAAGACTGGGGGGTTTTAATCGGTAGGCCCATGACGTATTGACTCTTTGGAGTTCGGTTGCGGGAATCCGATATAACTAGTCCCTCCCGAAGAGTATCACTGATGATTTCCCCACGATAAAAAAAATAAAACTTTTATTTACTTGATTCTATAATATATGAATCATTTTTTAGTCTCCTGTATTTTCCCTGTCACGACAATTTTCATAAAATAATCGCCTCCAACCCTTTGGATAAGACAAAGACTTTTTGCAATTATTTCCTTATAGTAGGTAGTGAGTTTTAATTGTTATTTTAATGAAATTAACGAATTAAAACCAAAAGATATTAATTTAATTATAATTAATTACATATTGCGTACTTTATATAAACGTGGTTACGGTTCAAGTGATAAGCGTTTGTATCCGATAAGTTATTTCTATAATTTTTAACTTTTTCACGTAGCTGATGCCACGAGTAAATGGGAAACCTATTTTGTAGTTTAATTTCAGTTTTCAGTTTTGTATATTTAATACTAGCTGGTGCCAGCAACTTCGTGTGGCATCTCAAGCTGAGCGTGTAAGCAAGTTATTTAAATGAAGATAACTTTTCTTCCCGACATCCGATTTGGATGAACCAATGTTTTGAAGTTGCCCCAAACTAGGCTCAAACTATGTATCAATGTTAATGAAAATTAGTGCAGTATCATCGGACACTAGCGTGAATAAATAAACAGACAAACACGTTCAAAATTATTTTAATGTATACTGTTCGCCTATTATAATCGTCCCATTTCCATTTCTACTGCTTTTTTTAATTCTACTGTTTTGAGTTGTACCTACTGGCCAAGCAAAACATTCCTTTTTATCTTATATCACCGGGATTCGAACCCAGAACCTCAGGTGTTAGACGCATCGCGCATTCCACTGAGCCACGGAGAAGATAATGGTTCATTCTATTTTTCAAAGTAACAAAAATTATTTACCCGCCTTTGACATATCACTCATATTAAACTAAAACGCCTTTAATTTTGGCGCGAGAGACACCGTATGCCTGTACTAGTAAATGATAAAACAACGAAAAAGACAGAATATTTCGAGGAATAAAATTACCTTTTGTTTCAGATTGGGAAGCACGCGGTGATATCCGACTTATTTATTATCAACGATAATGCCTTAGTTTTTTTAACATCCCAAAACCTTTGTATTTTTTTTATTTATTTTTGAAACAGAATATTAAGTCAGCGAACAAAAAACGATAATTTGAATGTGAGAAACGAAAAAGAATCTTGTTTTGTCAGATATTGGCAGACGACCTCGGCTTGGCTGTTAGATACATCAGCCGGACACAAATGATGAACAATAATGCGTTGTCTACCTATTTTTTACTTCAAACATTCGAAGTACAAAGAGGTCAAACGCGCACCACACATACCAAATAACTGTATAGAAGTACTAGCACAACAAAGCACTACACAAAAAAGCCTTTACTATATAATTTTTAAAATCGGTCGAGTAGTTCTTGAGTTAAATCGTAACAAACAAACAAATCTTTCCTCTTTATAATACTAGTATAGAATAGTATAGATTAGAAATTCTAATCTATTCTAATTTAGAATACACTTTGATTGGTTGCAGATGATTGTAGACCCTAAGTATGTGTGAGGAAATACCAAAGTTCGCAATAGTACCCTGAAGTCTAATAGCATTTCATATCCGTATCAATTCTATTTTATGTTAGGCAAATACTTTATATTTTTATACCTATAAAGATAGACTTTATATTTTTTTTGATTTTGAGTCAAAAAAATTGCGATTAGCACCACTATTTAAACTATGGATTATGTTTACCTTAAAGTAACACTCACTTGATGGAAGGTACCTACATCAGCTATGTCAAAACTATGTAATCTATAAATTGTATTTTAAATAATTTAACGGAGAACTTACCTTTGTCCTGTAAAGCGGATTGGAGAAGTCCCATCCCGGCGCGACGAAGAGATATCCGCATTTTGATATCTTCCGACTGGCCTGAAACAAAAAATTAAAAATGAATTCAATCGCACCTCAATCGTTGAAGCTAGAAACTGTTATTTTATATTTAATCTTAAATTGTGTGCAATATCTGTTACTATTCAAACACTAATAATGCTTTTATTTTGTTATATAAAGAATCGACAAAAATTTGCAATCGACAATCGTAAAATTAATTATAAAACAACAATCAGTGTTCATGTATTGTCGGTTTATTATTATCTTGAAACATAATTTATAACGTTATGCGCTTACATGTATCATAATATGCAGCATGTTCAATGAACTTTGGTAACCTTGAACACGGGTGTACAGAATGATTTGGTATCGAAGGTTTGAATATTATGTCAACTATAACAATGTATTTTATGTCAGATATCGAATATCGACGAATTATGGAATAGGGGGCTAACGGGCAGTCGGTTCATCTGATGGTAAGTGATTACCGGCGCCCATGGACTTCTGTAACACCAGAGGACTTGCAGGTGCGTTGCCGGCCTTTGAATTTCGGTATTCCTCCCACCCGAATGCTTGAAGTGACCAGACGTAGGTAAGACATGTTTACAGAAAATTATAAACTTGTCGCTCCGGTGGGATGCAATCCCATGACCCATCGGAACGCAAGGTTTTACCCAACGCACCAAAGGGCCCGTCAAAATTAACTGAAGCATATGTACACCATATTGTCATCCCACATTTTGTTGTACTGAGAGTTCCAAAATACATTTTATAACTTCGGAGGTGGGCGTTGACTCCTGAGCCACAGTTGTACTCAGCTTTTTCAGGAGTCATCGTTTCTAAATTGTTTTTCTGTTAAATGTGTTTTTATTTCACTAATAAAGATTATTATTATTATTACATGTTTCTCTTAGTTTGACCCCAAATCAACTATGTAATTATTTTTGTGAACTATAGAAGAAATAAACGAAAAGATTTTATTTTCCATGTGGCGTGCATTGACAGAAGAGATCTTGTGCCTTGTCTATTAAATCTACTACAGTCACAGATTTTAATATTTTAAAATAAATGTATGTATGAATGCCTCTAAACACTTAATGACCACACTAAATGCATTTTTATGTGATTATAAACGGCGCTTATAGACACCAGAGGATTTGCATGTGCGTTGCTGATCTTTAAGAAATGAGTAGATTCTTTTTTGAAGGTCCCAATGTCGTATAGTTTCGGTTTTTTTTTAAATTATACTATTTTTTTATATAGACCTTGGTATCAATAGAATTCAATCAATTGGAAACGAATCTAAACATATTATAAACATAGATAATGTAACTTTTTTCCGGTCCCATACAAACGCTAACAGTAATCTGAACTTGATCGTTTTTTTGCGGACAAACGGACAGGACGTCGACACTGGCATGTCATTAAATAATGAGAAGTTCAACGAACTCAGATTACCGCATAGATTGTTAACTTTGACCCGCGGTTGTACTTACTTCTTTTATTCCGTCAAACATCATCCATCAATGTTTTAACTGACTTAAAAGTAAGGTATTCGTTGGACTTGTGTAATCATATTTCTGTCAAATTTTAATCGATTTTGATGATTCATTTGAAATATAACAGTGACACCTCACTATTTAACAGCAAAGCCCATTCTAGTAAAGTAATAATAATAATATTTTTTACGAACTAAAAATAACAGATATTTAAAAAATATGAGTCAAAGAATGGGCATTTTATGAGGAGAGATGAAGGGCATGTATCTAAAAAAGTTTTAAATGTGTGTGGATGGGTATAAGGGAAGAGGGAGGCCAAAAAGACATGGATTGACTGTGTGAAGAATGATATGTGTTTGAAAGGTGTGACTGATGATATGGCGAGTGAAAGGAGAGAATGGAAAAAGAGAACATACTGCGCCGACCCTAAATAAAAAAAGGGAACAGGGCTGGAAGAAGAAGAGTTAAAGAATATAATATGTGTTATAGTTAGGATAAGAATGGATTTTACTGATTTGCTTATTAACAGAACAAACAAAAAACAATTTGGGTATCGGGAGTTTAATCAACTTATCAATGACAGTGTCAATCGACTACAAATGTAGTAAGATATTTTTGATTTAAATTGAAAATACCGCCAAGATGGTATAAATAATTATTCAAACAAGATATTTATCAAAGTATACTTCTATAGAGGCCATTAATTCTACACTCCATAAACATAAAATATTATCAAATGGAATAAAAAAACATTTGAATGCAAGCGGCTACCCATTTCTCTATTAAGTCAGACGGACAAAGATTCCTCATAAACATTTCAAATTTCGAATAGGAGTTCTTCACTACCGTATTACCATAGAGCACGGGAGCTTAGCGTTAAATCTGGGAGTTATTTCCCTAACAATCGTAAATTCACTGTGGACAGGCGTAAAACCGCCCTGGGATTGGTGTGGTTTGGTTATTTATTTCTAGCTGCTCCAAGTTATAGGTTTTGACGGGCTCGTTGGCGTGTTCGGTAGAACACCTGCCATTCGCATCGATGGATCATGGGTTCGAATCCCACCCGGGACAACATATTTGTAGTTTTCTGTAAATATGTTTTCTCCACTATTGAAATTCCGACCGGGTACGAACCACCGTTATAGATGGAAAAACCGTGAAGTGCACATTGCGCGTTTCGGTTTCAGTCTATGGATTTCCGAATGCTCTAAGTAAAAAATCGACAGCGCATCATTGATATTCTGTGGCTGAGGTATCACCTACCATCAAGTGAACCTCATGCTCGTCTGTCGATATCTGACATAAAAAAATAAAAAACGGTGTCAGAGATTTTTTATTTATTTTAATTTAATATTTCCATAAAATAAAATTAAAATGTCAAACAACGGGGGATACGAACCTGCAAACTGGCGTGTACTGAATTAAAATTGGTAACATGTAACGTAAGAATGACGGTCGATGTACTTATTCTATCAAAAAGGAGCATAAAAAGACTGGCGTATAAAAGCAGTATCAAGGAAGATATTCTAAAAGAAAGGAAGATTTATTTTCGCATACCTGTGAGCGTTTTAATAAAATTAAAGGTTTCGCTTGCTCTCTCCATTCAAACCAAGCGCCATCTTTGTATAACTCGCATTGACATAATTTATTCTCTCTAACTCCATATAAAGCTGTATTAAGATGACGTATCACTTCATCAATTATTCCTTTTTGATTTACTGTTTTTTTACTTCGTACTCCGTCGGGTTGATGGAAATTAATAGCCCCGGCATTAACGCCTCCAAGATAATACCTGTCAGGGTCCGAAATTTCTAAATGAGTAATTTTTATTGATTAAAATGCGACTTGTCCGTGTGATATTATTTATCACACGATATTTCGAGTCTGTAGGAATAGTAGTCACGGGGAGACCTCCTCATCTAAACTTAAATAATATATAATTTATATAAAAATAAGTCGGGTTTTCCTTCCTGACGCTATAACTCCAGAACGCACGAACCGATTTCCACGGTTTTGCATTCGTTGGAAAGGTCTCCGTGAGGTTTATAGCAAAGAAAATTCAGGAAAAATTTCAACAGAAAAGCGGGAAAATCTTTTTTCTTTAAGAATAATTATATAATTTCGAAGCCAAAATTGTGGCAGAACAACGTCTGCGGGGTCCACTAGTAATTTATAAATTTACGTAACATAACGTCAATTTAAAAAAATGCTTCTAATTTTACATTTACTGCCAGTTCTCAAATCAAGGGCGTTGAACGGACGAGAAGAACTGGCAATAAACTTTCCGCCACTCTTTTTAATCGCCAAGTTTTTTGTTTTACAAAATGTTTGTAAATAATTGAAAAGTGATTCCATTTAAAAAATACTCGTGATCCGTCCCCGCTTCGCACGAATGCAATGTAGATGTACAAAAAATATTACAATGTCTATTAGTGAAAGAATTTTTAAAATCGGTAGAGCAGTTTTTGAGTTAAATCGTAACAAACAAACATATCTTTCCTCTTTATAATATTAGTAGATAGCAATACTTCTTCTCTTAATTAAAGTTTTTTCCGAGACTTCGCAATGAATAAAGAAACAAAACATCTGAAATTGGAAACGCCAAATATGTCAATAAATTTTATAAGCCGTTACATAAATAACTTTAAAAATGTGTTTTACCTCATTATATGTTTTGATTGTGTTTAATTTTCCATTAATTGTCGATTTTATACTGCAATTGTAATTGAGATTAAGAATAAAAATAGTTTGACACGTATTAAAAAACTAAAAGAAAAAAATATTAAGAAAATAATACTTTGTAAAAATGTATACATTAGAATCTTTCTAATCCGGCCCTTCAATAGACCGATACGTCCACTAATCTGGCACACTCTGGTTTTTTATAGTGCCGGATTAGTGAGATCCGATTGTACTACTTAATGCGTTTTTTACTATAAATACAAGTAGAAAAGGAATGTTCATAATATTTAGTCAAAAATTTAAATCACATCATATCACACACGATCGTGTGATACGACGTATTGAGTGTCGATTTCGCGAAAGTGTAAACTATTCGATTATATATCGATTGAAGAGGCCGTGAGAACTGGACGACTTGCACTTTCAACGGCGCATGCGATAACTATAGTCTCCATGTTATTATGATATTGTGGGACAGTTTTGTAGTTAATGTATTATGGAGTGTACAGACAAAAATAAAACAAAAATTGTCATGATCTCAGTCCGAACTCTATCTAGATAGAGACAGATAGAGATCTACTTTTGTCAATGTTATACATATGCATATATATATGTCGTTCAGGGATATATTTAACTATATGTAGCAGGATATATTATATCTATTTAAACATCTATTATTTTTGTCTCAGTTTTGTCCCTGTCTGACCGAACTCATAGCGACCATAGCGAGCGCTGTCGCCTGGAAGTCTGCGCACGAGTCGCTAGATTAATCATTTGGCTAACATGCGAAGATTTGTGAAAGTCGGAGAAATGCTCTTACAATAAGGTGGGTACTGACAAGTACAACTCGATGCCCACGTGCTTAATGTCGATCTGTGTGTAATCAAAGAGTAATATTTCAACTCTCTTATTTCCCCATATACCAAAGTAATTTTAAACAAATGCGTTATCTTACATTAAAACAATATATTATATATTAAAATAGATTTAAGAAAATAACACTTTCTTAGCAATTTGACGGGCTCGTTTGAGCATTTATTAGAACACCCCGCCGGAAAGACATATTTATAATTTTATGTAAGGATGCCTAAATTATGGATCCCACTAGCGGATATTTTTCTCTACACATATTCGTTTAGCTTGGTAAGGGCATGTTATGAGGAGAGATGAAAGATATGTATCTACAAAAGTTTTGAATATGAAAGTGGATAGGGAAGAGGGAGGCCGAAAAAAAAACATGAATTGACTGTGTGAAGAATGACATGTGTTGCAGAGGTGTGACTGATGATATGGCGAGTGAAAGAAGAGAGTTGCGACGACCCCAAATAAAAAAAAGGGAACAGGACAGGAAGAAAAAGAAGATATTTTTCTTATAAAATTCGTTGAACTTGTTATTGAGCACAAACAAAACGAAACTAAGAGTAATATAAAAAGGTCTGTAGTACTTCATTTATTTATTTTATTAATTTTCACAAGAAAAAGATTGAAGTCACGATCAATATACATTTCAAGTAGATAAAAAAGTCAGAGAGTAATGGGAAAATCAACAAAGTGTCACTTTCACATCGCGAGAACAACAAAGCGATGTCAAGTTCATTGAAGAATCTCAACAAAAGCTAAATATCGATTGAATCACGAATAAAATAGTATGTTAGGACAATTTTCGAGACCCCTAGTGGGGCATGGGGCAAACTCATTTTTCGATATTACTTCAGAAAAACAAGCCTATCGTCACCATTCATAGATGGAAAAACCGTGTTCATATTACGCGTTTCGGTTTCAGTCCATGCATTTCCGAATACTCGAAATACATAATTAAGTCGACAGCGCATCATTGGCTGATGTTCTGTGGCTGAGGTATCACCTACCATCAAGTAAACCTCATGCTCGTCTGTCGATATCTGACACAAAAAAAATATGTCCCTACATAATAAAACAGGTAATTCTGAAAGGTGCATCGTTCGCCTAGTAACGAATAAATAAGCCTAATGGAGGTCGTGTTACCGAGTGCTTATCGGCGGGCGGCCGCTTCGAGCTGGTCACGGATCCGCTACCGACATAATTATCGCATCTAGACCACTCTCACTGAATCAAAAAGAGCACCGCGACGTAAAGAAAGAATCAGGTGCGCCCATTTCACTTTCCAAATACATGTGCTGAATGAAAGTGAGCTCAAAAATAAGCCAATTACGATTCAAATTCAATGGGAGTCAGCAAAACGGACAATTATCAAGATCTGCACGGAAACCCTATAAAGATAATTGTAAGTGTCCATTTCATTTTACTAATGTTTAGAAAATTACTGTGGATAATGTTTAATATGGTCTGTTTAGTACAAGTGTGAGATATTAATGATGAAGATATAATTTACATGATAACTCTCGTATACGAAAGGCACATTTTAAATGTGGTTGCATGAAGATTCATAAGATCAGTAACAGAAGTACATAACTTGAAAACTGTATATTTTTATTTAGGATAATGTCATAGATTTATTAAACAGATTAGTAGCTTAAGGTAAAATCCCTTATCTTTCATTAAATATTTTTCTTACTTTAATTTTCTATAAATCAATTATAACGTGATAATCGCTACTTCTATCATGTTTTTTATACAAATGTTGTTATGCCAATTAATACGAATTACTTGTGTAACGACATATTAAACCTGCTGACAGACATTGTCCTCTCGAGGCTCGAGCCTTAGCTTTAAAAATAAATAAAATATATTTCTTGAACCCTAAGTCAGTGCCACCTATCAATTTGATCTAGTTTAGCAAAAAGGATCCAACCCACAGTGAATTCTTTCTTCTTTTTTCTAAATTACGTCCAATTGTGAATCTAAATCATCATTAAAATCCATTCAAATCCGTCCAGCGGTTCGGTTTGGTGAACACGTAAAAAAGATTTATATATTTAGAGATTAAACTCATAAAACATGAATGAAAGCAATCTCAAAGCGCAAACAGCGCAAATATTTCGTAAGGTTATCGTAGATCATAGATCAAGCGAGCATTGTGCTGCGCGCGAGTTTAACCTAATGACAGACCATTTAGTTCATGGTTAGTATCGATTGAGCTGTCCGCATCACAATTTGACAGATCATTACTTCATTTCAAGCCTATGTAGATCATTTTGAAAGTATTCTATTTTTTAAAGTGGCTTTGCATGTTAATTCTAATCTTAAAAGTCACATCAATTTTTTTGAGTATATATTATTTTATACATATTTTTTATATTATTCTGATTTTTTAGTTTTGTCTTATTTCATCGCTGTTAAGCATACGAACCAGTCCTCTTCCCAGCCTTCATTTAACAGCAAAAAGCTGAGACTGTTGCCGTTGCGTTGTTTACTAAAAGTAAATAAGTTCTCAGCAACGTTAAGTTAAAAATAAGTAATTATGTTTAAATAAAGTTTATTTTTGGTCTTAATTTTAGAGTTTTTTACAATAAATCGTTTTTACCGGTCAATAATCCGCTTACAATAATTCGACTTGTCTTTGTATATTTAAATTAACAAATCAATCAATGAAAATAATCAAAAAATGAAATCAAACCAAACAATACAACAGAGCTCTAGGTCAATATCGTATTAACAACCGCTATCAACTGAAAAGTAAACAGTACTCCTGTCAATCGTATTGACCAAGGTGTTGTATGAACTTGTTTTAATTTATTCTGAAGTTTGACATTCAAGATGAATGTCGAATATTGTAACACCTCACCTTGGGGCAGAATAATTTTTAATTAAGGCACCTTCATGACTGATTGATGTCGTGTAAGTTTGTAAGATCACCAATGCATGGTTTGAGAGTTTTTAATCAATGTTAAGCATATGCAAATACAAAGCATAATACGAAGTGTCTGACGATATCAATATTTTTAACTGACTTCAAAAATGGTGGAGGTCCTCAATTTGACTGTTGTTTTTTTTTGTATGTTTGTTACGCGATAACTCCGCCAATTATGCATGGATTTTGATAATTATTTTTTGGTAGGTCATATTTTAGAGGTAAATACGACTTCAAAAATAAGTGTTAATAGATATTAAATAGATATACATATAAGTATCAATAATTTTGTTTTAAGGCGCTTGCTTTGAAGTAATTAAAATATTATTTTGTTTCTTTTTAGTTTAGATTTGTACATACTATATGTAGGTATATTTTTGAAGTCGGTTTTTGTGTTTTTTTTAAATAATTTTTAATTTCTTTATTGATTAGTTATTGTTCAAAACTAATCGAAGGAGTCAAACTCTTCTTAATTTCAGGTCTTTAATCATATGCCATATCAAATTCTTTGCTTTTCTCAGTTCTACGTCATTCACGGACATGAAAGTCCTAACAATTTGCAGAAACAACAGTACAGCGTCTAATCTATGTCATTATAAATTACTTCCATCAATTCCTTATCAATTGTTTTTGCAAAGCAACATTCCGATCTGGTTTGCGTTCATGTTTACCTTCCAGTTGAATTAGATTAGTTTAATTAGGCATAATTATAGTAATATACTCTGTCAATGTTACGCCTGACAGTTACTATTATTCCAGTAGTCGGCCATACATAGAACTAAGAGTCGGTTTGGAATTTGAATCTTGTTTCAATACTTGTCATGCCATTTTTTCACTATAAAAATTTGACACATTGACAGTTCTCATGAAAAGATTTCGACTTGTGTAAGGTCTTGGAACCAGGGCGTAAAACATTGTATGATAATATGTAATTATTAATATGACCACATTGTTTAAGTGAACATTATATTTTTTTAAACTGGTAAAATTATTAATTTTTATTAATATTGTACACAGGCAATATTGTACATTATAGATCTACCTACTAACGAAGCCGCAGTTGCGTTGTAATCTTTTGTAAGGATATGTATACAGTGTATGGTAATTTCATATTATTGATAGATATATAAACTCTAGTGATGATTTTTAATGGTATAAAGGGAATTTCGACAAAGACTCATTTCTTTGTCAGATTCACACAGTTTTTTAAGTATTTTTTTTTCATTTCTTTTTTCCCCGGAATTCGAACCCAGTACCTCTGGTGCTAAACGCATCGCTCTTATCATTAAGCCACAGATACGGTCATATATACTATAATGGTATGCTAAGTGTTAATTTTTAAAGGTTCAGTGCAGCTATTGCTTCATCCAACAATTCACAAAATTTCCACCGATAACCGTTTTTCATCCGCCAACAACATATGATCGACACCCACTTGACTTTCCACACACAATAGTTAGGAATCACTTCACTCGCTTTCTACGTCAATAGAAATTATCGTCGCGAGCGATTAATATTGAGCCGTATTAAGCGGTGAAAAGGTCGATATTGGAATACTTAAATGATTATTGACAATTGTTTTCTTTTGTTACTTCTGTCAACCTGTTAGCATCGGCGTGTGATTCACACGTCTCCGTGTATCCGATCTTCACTTGATCAGTGAGTGTAAGCTACTTCGGACTTACTATAACACGATATTCCTAAGAAATTCATATCGTTGGAAATTGTGAATCGCAATGAAAAATGTCTTCATAAGTATAATGATATTTTACATATTATTACATATTATTAGATCATAAGATTATTTTATGCATATGGGGCACACATACAACTTTGATTTTTATCTATATCTATACTATATAATGTATTAATATTATAAAGAGGAATATTTGTTTTTTTTGTATGTTAAGAATAAACTCAAAAACTACTGGACGAATTTTAAAAATTCTTTCACTAATAGAAAGCTACATCATGAGCGAGTAACATGATTATTAGACAATATTACAATGGATACCTCAAATTACCTCGTACCATGGAATTAATAACTGCAGTTGCAACGTTGACGATTTGCTGTTTGGAAAAATACGTACTTACTTCTTACTTAAGTAACTTTTATATTTTGTCTATACTCTTTCATAAAAAGAGAAACCATTAAATAATATATCGTCATTATTTTTATGATTCCTTCGTTTCTATAAAACGAAGAAACAGACAAATCCCTCTTCTCCTAATACATTATTTGTAGGGTATGAAGTTGGTCAAACTCCATCCATAATAATCTATTAAAACGTCAGATGCAATCAAAGCTGGCAGGAAAATCGACGGCATGTCACTGACAAATGTCTAACATTATATCATTTAAAGGTTACTCAGGTTGTGAGTTAAATGAGAGTAGGCTAAGTATTTAGGGCCTTTGGGGTTAGGATCAAATATATCAGTAGTATAAAAGGAAAAGGTACTGGGAAAATGAGTTTTAAGATAAATTATATACCTAGAAAACTAATAAAGTTAATTTTTGATTTTTCTATGTTATATGGGTCTGTCTTTCCCGATTCTTACAATCTTGACGTCTTCAAAGCCAGAGTGAATAGGCTTCTTCTAAGTAAGCATGCTCCCATTTAGATCGCATCCGCGCTTCCATCAGGCAGGATTGCGGTCAAATGTTTACTTATTCTTCATAAAAAAAAAATATATCGACAGACGAGCTAGGGGCCCACTTGACAGTAGGTGATACCCCAGCCCAGAAAATCAGTCAATGATGCGCTGTCGAACTACTACATATATACATCGAGCATTCTGAAATCCATAGACTGAGACCGAAATGCGCAATGTACACTTCACGGTTTTTCCATCTATGAATGGTGGTACGTTACCCGGTCGAAATTTCAATATTCCTCCCCTGCTTTTAATGCCGTGGGGAAGACATTCTGATAGAACATTATAAACCGCGGGATTCGAGCCTGCGACCCATTGAAGCGTAAGTTACCGGTTCTACCAAACGCGTCAACGAACTCGACTAAAGTGAGAATAAGTTCTAAATTTAAATAAAATGATTACACAGCTCATTTCCAGTGGTAAGCGCGATGCGTTTAGCACTGGAAGTCCTGAGTTCGAATCCTGGGGATCGACATTTAAAAAAAAAGATTCGGTCGGACAGGGCACAAAAAGCTGATCACCACTTGTGTTGTTCAGTTAAGTGAAATGATCAGTGACACAGATACAGAAATGAGTCTGCCCTATACCTCACTAGGGCAGTCGGGAATTCACTTTTTACACTTCGATTGTAGTACATAACGATGATTGATTAATACAGAAAAACCAATAAACATAAAATTCAATGTCTGCCGCACTCAGAGACTTGAACTTAATGATTGATTAATTTTCCTGTATCACATGTCTCGTACCTTCATTAATATAAACATCTAGATGGACGTAAATAAAAATACCAAAGTTACCTATATACCGTTTACGTGTCTTGGATGTACCTATGTATAAACCATCCAGTAGGGCTATTCACGATCATTCGAAATCGATCCGCCCGGAAAGCTACGCTCTCCCACTGAAAATTTTTCGTATTTACCGGATATGAAAATGGTATTCACAATTCCCATAGGATTGAGCATCGGCATTCTTCGGGAGTTTCCGATTAGAATCTTAGTATAAAATGATAGAAAGCTTGATATATCGGTACGAAATCTTGTAATATCGGAACGGAATGTTTTCGAATGATCGTGAATAACCCTACAGAAGCAATTCTCTTTATGACGATGCAAAATGCATCTAAAATCATTGTGATAAAATAACTGAACCTTGCAGACAACAAGTTAGTTTATTTTTAAAATGTGATGATAAATAACTTAATCGCGACGTCACAGTTCACAACAACTATTTTGTCAATTTTTCGTTATTAAATTTGTATTTATTTTTATGTCAAACTACGACAGACAAACGTAAAGCATACTACATAAGTAGATACGTTAGCCACAGGAAATCAATGATGCGCTGTCTACATACGTTTTACTTCAAGTATTCGGAATTCCATATCCCACGGTCTTTCTATTTATGAACGGTAGTTTGTTATCCGATCGGAATTTAGTAACATAGGAAAATCACCTAAGCAGAAAATTATAAACATTTATTTATTTCATAATATTATTATTATTATGTTCTTTAGTTGTTCGCTAAATTTTTTTACAAGCATTTTAAATCTTTCATTTTAATTTTATTTAGTAATCATTTTACTTGTTCTGCACCGTATTATTTTTTATGTATACAGCATTTCCTCCATGTCGGGTTGTCTGAAAGAAATAGCTGTCTTAGCTATAAGATCGTCTTCTGTACACTCTCTAACGCTAATTTGTTTATATTTAAAGTATTTAAGCAATAATGTATTTACTACTACTACTATAAACATATTCAACCCGAAGCCAATCTTCAACTAACTCAATCCGCCGACGAGCCCGTAAAATATTCATAAACTAATACCCCACAAAATAACATTTTACTAACACAGTTCACAAAGAGTAAAGTTACATAACGTAAAATGCAAAACGTGGGATACTACGAGCAAGTAGGTGTGACGGACGGTATTAGCCAACAATGATTACTTTATAATCATAGGGTCCTACTGATTCTCACACGTCGGTAATATTGAGCGGGATAGAAAAAGGAATCAGTCTGACTTAGTAAATAGTTCGAATCTTGATGGCATTCGTAGAGATAGGCAAGTTTGACTAATGTAATACATACATATACATCACGCCTCTTTCCCATTGGGGTAGGCAGAGATCACGGAATTCCATATGCTCCGATCCTTACATACCACTTTCGCTTCTTCTACTTTCATCAATGCTTTCATACACACTCGACGGTTACGAGTACTTTTGATCTGGCCCTTTTGCAGAACGTCCCCGATCTGATCGAGGTACGTTCGCCTAGGTCGACCACTCCCGACTCTCCCACTCACACCAGTTTCATAAATCTTTTACTAATGTAATAACTACCGTAGAATTGAATTGGTGTAGTGTGATACATAAGTAAATTCCCAACCGCGGAATACTGAAACGATAATCAAAATTTGAGGGCTTCTTAAAATGTTTCTGTCTTTCAATTTACCTTCGTAATGAAAGGGTTAGATATACTTTTAAGTGCACCTCAATGTTGATTAGCGTTCGAGAATTCGGCAATTCCCCTAGTGAGGCAAGAGACAGATACAAATCTGTTTCTGTTTCATTGAACGTTTTTTTTTAAATCAAGTGTGTATCAGTGTAAATTACCAAAAATCTATTTAGTTCTTTTTTTAATTGGTTACTTCTTTTTTTAAGTTATATACGTTATTTAATAAATTAACATATTATATTTTACTATTGAAAAAGTAATTGTCAAAGGTCGTTACCACTTTGCTCTAAATAGACGGAGCGGGCGGGAATTTTAATGGGCGCCATCTTACGAGCTATGCAATGCGGCCTGCGTATGCACATTTTTTCCGAACAAATTGTTGATGGTAAGGGTTACCAGCTTCATCATTCTGGTAACTAGGTGCCTATAATATACAAAAGACAGTTTATTTTTCATACTCAAAGCTTAGTAAATTGTAATGTTCTTGCCATATATAACATGTATTTTTAATAATATAAATATATTCCATCAAAAAATATGAATTATTATTTTATTAAAAAAATATTAACTGGCAACCCTTAGCGAATAACATTTCGATGGATTCTCATCTTTAAGTACCTAGCTTTAAATAGCTAGTCTCTTATACATTATTTTATTAAAACATAGTCAGGATGGTACGTGCCATTGGTTATAAAAATATATACCCATTACACCTGTTTCTTGTTGTTTTCTTTTCTTTTGTTGTTATGGAATCTTCTTTTTAGCGGAATTGTCTTTTATTCCTTATTCAAAATGTTCCACAGAGGAATTTGTTATTTATTATGTACTTGCGTTGACATGACATTATTAACATATTATGAGTGAATTTTTCAAGCCTACTTTAAACGATTTATAATTACTTGTAGGACTACTTTTCAGGATATCCAAAAGACAAAAATAGAAGAGAGAGCGAATTGATTTTACGACATACGAAATATCTTTTTTTATATAATGAGAAGTTTTTTTTCAACCTTAATATTTGGTTAAACGCATTAATTATCTACCATGAAGTGACGGGCTCGTTGGCGCGTTCGGTAGAACACCTGTCGTGCGCATCGATTGGTCGTGGGTGCGAATCCCACCGGGAAGACATGTTTATAATTTTCCTTAAACATGTCTTCCCCACGTCTGGTAACTTCGGGTATTGCACGGGTGAGAGGAATATCGAAATTCCGACCGGGTAACGAACTACCGTTGATAGATGGAAAAACCGTGAAGTGCACATTGCGCGTTTCGGTTTCAGTCTATAGATTTCCGAATACTCGAAGTAAAAATGATGTCGACAGTGCATCATTGACTGATGTGCTTTGGCTGAGGTATCACCAACCAACAAGTGAACCTCATGCTCGTCTGTCGATATCTGACATAAAAAAAAAGATGGAAGAACCGTGAAGTGTATGGATTTCCGAATGCTCGAAATAAAACTTAGGTCGACAGTGCATCATTGACTGATGTTCTGTGGCTGAGGTATTACCATCAAGTGAACCTCATGCTCGTCTGTCGATATCTAACATTAAAAAATAGTAAAAAAAACAGAAATTTACTGACCTGATGTTAAATGTGTATAAATAAACACAGACAGAGCAACTCTTGTGCAATGAAACGTGGAAACCTAAACACTTAAAAGCTATATATTATGTAAATTGCAATATATTAGCAAGTTAACAACTTTCACTAAGAGATGAGCCGACATTACGTAAGGTAATAGAATTATTTATAGTCGCCAATAAAACTAATAGCCGCGATAACCTTCCATGTTCGAGATATCTACTAATAGATGAATTGTATAATAGACTAGCCGTCCCCGCCCGCCCGCTTTGCTGGGCGAATTGTAAAGGATAGACGAATATGAACTATCCACATAAATTTGAAAAAAAATGGTAAAGGGTTGATGGAATTCAAAAAATGAATTGCCTAAAACCTTCTACAATTAATTCCGCGTCGAATGGTCATGGTATCATGCCGATCGGTCCAGTAGTTTTCAAGTTTATCGATAACAAAGAAAAACAAAGTTGCTTATATATATATAGATTAAGTCAAAAACCTTATAGAGGCAATCGCATTTATTAAACACGAAGGCGTTCTGGGAAATATAACACTAGTAATACGTCCCCGCTTCGCACGGGTGCAATGTAGATGTACTGTACACAAAAATAGTCTATGTTACTCGCTGATAATGTAGCTTTCTATTGGTGAAAGAGTTAAATCGTAACAATCAAACGAACAAATCTATCCTCTTTATAATATTAGTATAGATATCTAATCGTAAGCCGAGGAAGTTCCGTCCTTTGTTTTTAACCCCTGAAACTTTCGAACATCTTCCGATAACTAGCTGGTTAGATACACGTTTAAATATAATACTAGGTATAAAGGGATTTTATTTAAATTTGTGATACTCGCGTTTACAAAAGACAATATTATGGTCACATCTTATATCTTTCGACGGGCTCGTTGGCGCGTTCGGTAGAACACCTGCCATGCGCACCGATGGGTCATGGGTTCGAATCCCACCGGCACAACATGTGTTTACTGTAAGAATGTTTTCCCCACGTCTGGTAACTTCGGGCATTGATCGGGTTCATAGATGGAAAAACCGTGAAGTGCACATTGCGCGTTTCGGTTTCAGTCTATGGATTTCCGAAAGCTCGAAGTAAAACAAAAAGTTGGTCGACAGCGCATCATTGACTGATGTCCAAGGTATGATGGCTAAGGTATGATGATGATGTATGATGTCGATATCTAACATTTAAAAAAAAATATGTCACTACAATGTGATCATCAATAATAATATGTGCAAATGAGTCAGCGAGAAACAGCTACGGTTTATAAATACTCGTAGCTTCGAGTAATTGGGTCAGGTTTTGGGATCAGATACACAATGCATTTAATGACTTGCACACGTAAACATGTGCCAAATGTGCTCTGGCATTAAGGTGATTAGGTACTGAAAATGTTGTTTTTTAAATCAGTGTATCTCTTAAACCGTACATAATTTTAAGAACCAAAAAACATATGATATTATTAAGTCTTTTTTGCATATAGTGGTCGATTTCAAAACATAATTAAACATACTATAATGTGTTAAAAAAAATCTTCAAACATACCTCTAAATTCTGTTTCAAAGCGGTTTTTCTCTTCATTAGCATTTGTTGTAGTAATGAAAAATATTCCATAAAATTTCAAATTCCAAAACGCGTTTAATGATCGATTGTTTTTTGTCAAATAATTAATATTTAATTTTATATATAAATTTATTTGAGTTTTACGACATACGCTCGCTCATTTCCTCGCTGCCCGCACCGCGCCAGTGTTCTGCGGAACGTTATCGAGGATAGACGTGTATCTCTGCTGCTCGCAAAAATAAAATTTGGAAATAAAACTAATAGTGCGAAGAGATGGAAAGCTGCTCATCGAAATCACTTACTTAAGAATATGCAGAATATAGCAAGAAGACGGTAAGAAACTTTATTATTATAAGTAAATAATTTCGTAAATAAATAATGATAGAAATATATTTCTATTGAATTGAATGAATGTTTTCTTACAACTTACTTAGCAACATAATTGAAATTGGTTACCCGAATCTCATCACTCGGCCACATAATTATGAGTACCTACAGTGGGGCCAGCTGTGCTGCCAATACTATTTCAATGTTTTTAGATTAGCGAACAAGCAAATTGCTACTAAATAACTGGATGATACTGCTTCTCGATTGGATATCGAGTAAGTTCCTACCTACTCATCAAGGTCGACTGCCTCCCTGGCACAGATCAGATATTAGTAACCACGAAACGATACATCATTCCCATACAAACGCGTAAATACCTACGTAATAAGCCTCCTAAATTTTGATAATAATCGTAGAAGTACAAGCCTATTTTCTTTTTTTTATGTTAGATATCGATAGACGAGCATTTGATGGTAGGTAATACTTCAGCCATAGAACATCAGTCATTGATGCGCTGTCGACCTACTTTTTACTTCGCGTATTCGGAAATCCTTAGACTGAAACCAAAACGCGCAATATGCACTGTTTTTCCATCTATAAACGGTGGTTCGTTACCCCGTTGGAATTTCGATATACCTACCACCCGTTCAATGCCCGAAGTTACTAGACGTGGGGAAGACATGCTTACAGAAAATTATAAACATGTCGTCCCGATGGGATTCGAACTCACGACCCATCGGAATTCTAACAACCGTGCCCATCAAACCTGCACTTAGTAGTTTACTAGTCGTTACTCATAATATAACTTTTATAAGTACATTATACACATTTTATAAGTATATAAAATCGAATATTTATTTTTAGGGGATCCAGAAAAAGTCAAATTGAAGAAGTATCAGGATCTATAGATTGCAATGAAAATGAGTAAGTAGTTTGTATCTAATCTAATACTAGCGATCCGCCCCGGCTTCGCAGTGGTGCAATGTAGATGTAATAAAAATATATAAAAATAACATATGTTACTCGCTGATAATGTAGCTTTCTATTGGTAATTTTTTTTTTTTAAATCGGTTGAGTAGTTTTTGATTCGTTATGTTTGTATTGACATTTTTAATTTCGTAATATTATCTTTTGAATGGAATGTCCGATTTCAATAATTCAAAAAGTAATCAGCAGGTATTGAAACAGTCTTGAATACGAAATAATTATTACAAAGGTGTGGATAACATGTTCTGATTTTGATCGGTATTTATATCAACTTTTAAAATATAAAAAAGTAGTTATTGGGATAAAGAACTACAATAGTTGGTCATATACATATGGTACATATGGTCTCGCTAAGTTTTTTGTAGATATCTTTACTCTATACTGATATTATAAATAGGAAATATTTGTATTTTTGTATTTCCTATGTTATGAATAAACTCAAAAACTACTGAACCGATTTTAAAAATTCTAGTATTCTAGTAGTGTATACATACATACGTAGGTACTTTTACATTGCATCCGTGTGTTGCTAGTGTTCTAAAATATTGTCGAAGTTGTTTTTTGTCCTATCGTCAATATTTTCCGGAGCGCATGCGATGAAAGTCATTCTATGGCGATTTTTTTTACACCTTGGGATGGTTATGATGGTTAGAAATGGTAGGGATTCCTAAGGATCTCTATATGTTTATTTTCTAGTAATAAATATTGCCTATGATACTCAGGGATAATGTAACTTTTGAACGGAAATGTTAATTTTTGAAATAGGTCCAATAGTTTTTAAGTTTATTCGTTACATACAAATATACAAATATTTCCTGTTTATCAATTATAATAATTATATATTATTATTATTAATTAAATTTAGATATAGACATAAACTAGTAGTACACCCCGGCTTCGCACGGAAGCAATGTAGATATACAATAAAAAAAAATACTGATATTGTAGCTTTCTATTGGTGACAGAATTTTTAAAATCAGTCGAGCAGTTTTTGAGTATATTTGTTAAAAACAAAAATACAAATCTCTATTTATATGTTATATAGTATATGCTAAAAGCTATGACGGGTATTTTAAGTCATAAAAGTCGTTTTGTCTGTCGTAGGGTCACATCATTTTGATACACATAATATCTCAAACAGCGTTTTCTATGAAAGCTCCCAGACTGCTTGACTTTTTCCGACACTTACAACTATTATCGTTATATTTCAACCAATTTACACAAAATCTTAACAAATTATATATCTAAATCTTCCTCATGAATGATTCTATCTATTCGAACTTCGTGATCATGAAAATCCGCTGTTTTTGAGTTTATCGCGACAGACAGAGAGACGCGGCGGAGGACTTTGTTTTATAATATGTAGTATGAGTATGATAATGGCTCGTTGGCGAGTTCGGTAGAATACCTGCCGTGTGCATCAATGGGTCGTGGGTTCAAATCTCACCGGGACAATATGTTGATTATTTTCTGTAAGCATATCTTCCCCACGTCTGGTAACTTCGGGCATTGAACGAACCACCGTCTCTAGATGGAAATACCGTGAAGTGTATATTGACTTTCGGACTCAGTCTATGGATCTCGTCTGTCGATATTCGACATAAAAAATCCTATACATCCCTATCCCTACTTCCCTACTATAATATATAATATAATATATAGTTATTATATAATATATATAATATAATATATAATTATAAATGCGAAAGTAACTCTTGTCTGTCTGTCTGTCTGTTACGCTTTCACGCCTAAACCACTGAACCGATTTTGTTGAAATTTACTAAACTAGAGCTTGGGAAAGGACATAGGCTACTTTTTACTTTTTATCGCGAAATATAGGCTTGGAGGGGTTGAAATAGGGGATGAAAAATTGTATGGAAGTTCGTTAAATATCGAAGATGATACCATGAAACGTTGTATTTAGGCACTTGATAAGATATAAATAAATATTTGTTCTTGCATTTTTGAAATTTCGACCAATGTGGGGGTGAAATAGGGGATGAAAATTCGCAGGGAAGTCCAACCAAATCTATTAATATATTTACTATACGTATATCTATTGGAATCATTTATACCTATGATTAGTAAAAATGCCGTACAATCAAAGATATCAAAGTAACCAGGGTATCATGAGAGGGATGGTGGTAGTTTTAGAAAAAAAAAACGTAGTTTATAAAAATGTATTAAAATAAGCAATTTACAGTTAATCACAGCAGTTTGTATGTGTGTTATTTGCAAAGTAAGCATCCTAAAAAATTATATAATATTATAAATGTGAAACTTTGTGAGAATGTATGTATGTTTGTTAATCTTTCACGCAAAAACGAAGGAACGGATTTTGACGAAACTTTACAGTATTATTTTTTATTCATCAGGATAATATTTATGCTATAAAATTGGACAAATTATAACGATGAGTGTCAGTGATTCTGCATTTTCGACAAATCAGATTAATTAGCAGTGATTTCATTTATTTTAGATTTTTTTATTTAATTCAATTTAACAACCATGACCGTATACCATATACCGTATTTAAGTCTTAGTCTAATACCTAACTCTACTACCACTGAGAGATTAATATGTAATATGTAAATGATATATTATATAGCCGCGATCAGAATATTAAAATAGTAAGGAGATTGATGAAAAAATTGCTCGGATAATAAATAAGTTACCCGTAGTACTAATTCTACGCAGACGAAGTCGCGGGCAGAAGCTAGTATTTATATAAATATATGTGTGTTTTTTATGTCAGATATCGACTATATAAATGTGTATTTTTTGCAGGTCCAATATTCGGCCAAAACGTTTATGTCAGGACCAGGACGAAAATTCGATGATGTCAAAATAATTCTCCTTATCTCCATCCATTCACTGCAAGTACTTTGCAGTATACCTAGTGTATTTTTCAATTTTATTTCTTTCTTCTTCACTCCGTTGTAAATTTTGTAAAAATAATATTTTATTTTTTTCAAACATTTCTGGATCCATGTCCAGTTTTGTACATTTCTCCCCGTCATTCGAATCATTGCCTTTAGAAAACAGTTGCCTATTTTTCTTTCGATCATATTTTTTCATGCTTGCAAGTTTCTGAAGTCGTCTCTTTTCTAAAAGTTTTATTTTGCCCCTCGGACTACGACCCTGAATCGATTTATAAAGGCTAGATTTCATTTTGTGTGAGTTGAAAGATACAACGGCGGCTTGGCATCTTGTCTGGTAGGAACCTCTGAGGCTCAAATTTATTATTTTTCCTTCAACCAGCTTCGCTATTATTATATAAATATAAAATTATCTATGTAAATGTACATTTTGTTTTAATTAATTATCGATAAAGACTCGTTTTTATTTTGGTATACCATGTGTTTTCTTCACTGCGTTGTAATTTTTGTAAAAAAATAATAAATATAAAATGCTCTATGTCAATGTATTTTTTATTTATTGATTACCGATAAAAAAATGGTTTTATTTTGGGGGTTGTTTCCATGTCTCCTACAGCTGTTGATAAATTTAGGAAATACCTACATGTAAAATATTCTATGTAAATATTTTCTTTTAATTATCGATAGAAACCGGTTTTTTGATGTATGTTTCCGTCTCTGACAACTGTTTGTTAAGTTAAATCAATACTTATAAAATTCTCTATGTAAATTTACTTTTTTTATTATATAATTACCGATACAATTCTCTATTAAAATGTTCTTTTTTTATTTATTGATTACCTATGAAAACCGGTTTTATGTTGGGGGTTGTTTCCATTTCTCCTATAACTGTTGATAAGTTCAGTAAATACATGTTAAATATTCTATGTAAATGTACATTCGTTTTATTTTGTGATATGTTTCCATGCCTCCTGCAACTGTTGATAAATTTAGTAATAATTACCTATAAGATTATCTATGATTCTCTCTTCTCTAAGCTGATGGATGAAAAACGTTTGCATGTGGCTGAGATGAGAATGTTGAGGTGGATGTGTGGAGTGACAAGATTAGATAAGATAAGAAATGAGTATATAAGAGGAAGTTTGAGAGTAGCTCCAGTGAATGAAAAATTGAAAGGTAATCGTTTGGCTTGGTATGGGCATATTATGAGGAGAGATGAAGGGCATGTATCTAAAAAAGATTTAAATATAAAAGTGGATGGGTATAGGGGAAGAGGGAGGCCAAAAAAGACATGGATTGACTGTGTGAAGAATGATATGTGTTTGAAAGGTGTGACTGATGATATGGTGAGTGAAAGGAGAGAATGGAAAAAGAAAACATACTGCGCCGACCCCAAATAAAAAAAAAAAGGGAACAGCGCAGGAAGAAGATTCTCTATGTAAATGTTCATTTTGTTTTAATTAATTATCGATAAAGAATAGTTTTTTTTTACACGCTTTTTATTAGCTTCACCTGTATGTATGTTTGTAACCGACTTCTTTGGGCGCGATGACAAACGGCCAGATTTCGTTCAAACTTTGTAGATTTATCGAGGACCGATGACAATATACTAATTTGATAAAATTACTAGCGACCCGCCCCGGCTTCGCTCAGGTGCAATGTACATTGTATAGGATTCTAGATTATTTGACAAAAAAAAGCAGGGGTTGGTAATAGAAGAGTGAAAATATAGGATTGTAAGTATTTTTAATACCACATTAAAAAAAACAAAAATTTTCGTCCAAAAATTAAAAAAAAAATTAAAAATTTAACCCTTATCACTTAGGGGTATGAAAAATAGATAGTAGCCGATTCTCAGACCTACTGAATACGCATATAAAATTTGGTAAAAATCGGTAAAGCCGTTTTGGAGGAGTACGGTAACTAACATTGTGACATGGAAATTTTATATATTAGATTCCATTTTTCAGTTTGCATAATATGATTTTTGTTAATTTATATAATTTTCATCTATAGTCGATAAGGCAAGAAACTTAATTTTATTTTTTTATAATTTTTCTCTACAGTCGATAAGACAGGACTTGATGTTAATTTTAATTTCCAATAATTATTATCTTTAGCCGATTTCTCTAATATTGACAAATTTTCTAATACTCAGGAGAATTTTAATTCACATCATCATACAAAACAAATATTAGTTTAAAAAAAACTAAAAAATCACGCTTTTATGAATAAACCAAACTAAAAAGTAAAAACTAAATAATAGTTTAAAAAAACTAAAAACAAGCTTTTTATAGAAAACCAAACTAAAAAATAGAAAATAAATTTTAGTAAATTTAAATTAAGAATAGTGTTAAAAATTTCAATAAATATGAATTAATAATAGTGTAAATAAAAAAAAATTATTTTATTTAAAAAAAAGCGTGGGGTACATGGTGTCAATAGTTATAAATATTTTATTGACAGACTAGCAACACTACCCGGCTTCACACGGGTGCAATGTACACAATATACACAAAAAATAGTTACTCGCTGATAATGTAGCTTGCTATTGGTGAAAGAATTTTTAAAATCGGTCCAGTAGTTTTTGAGTTTATTCATATCATACAAACATACAAAAATACAAATCTTTCCTTTTTATAATATTAGTATAGATATGAGTAGAGTGATTATCATTTTGATAATATCCTAAAAAGCACCCCACCCCACATTTTATTTACACTATTATTAATTTATATTTATTGAAATTTTTAACACTATTCTTAATTTAAATTTATTAAAATTTATTTTCTATTTCTTAGTTTGGTTTTCTATAAAAAGCGTGTTTTTTGTTTTTTTAAACTATTATTTATTTTTTATTGGTATTCCATGTTTTTTTTAATGTTAGATATCGAGTTCTTATATAAGATAGATTCACTTGATGGTAGGTGATACCTCAGCCACAGAACATCAGTCAATGATGCGCTATTGATCTAGTTACTTTATACTTCGAGCATTCGGAAAACCGTAACTTAGAATCGAAACGCGCAATGTGCACTTCATGGTTTTTCCATTTATGAACGATGGTACGTTACCCGGTCGGAATTTCGATATTCCTTCCACCCGTTCAATGCCCGAAGTTACCAGATATGGGGAATACATGTTTACAGAAAATTATAATCATGTCGTTCCGGTGAGATTCGAACCCACGACCTATCGGAGCGCACGGCAGGTGTTCGACCAAACGTGCCAATGAGTCCGACTTTATATTATATAAATAAACTAGCAACACGCCCCGGCTTCACACGGGTACAATGTAGATGTAGTATACACACTATATTACTCGCTGATATTGTAGCTTTCTATTGGTGAAAGTATTTTTATCGAAATAATAATAAAATATACTTATGTTGAAATCGGTCCAGTAGAATTTGAGTTTATTCATAACGTACAAAAATATAAATCTTAATATTTAGTAAATAATTATTTACTAATATATTTTACTATGCTTATATTTATTTATGTTATTAACTATATTCATCATGCTACGATGTTAATTTAACATAAAATGTAACTACTTCTTAATATTAGTGGATGATTAATAGTCCTATTTTATGTCATTTTCTAAACTACGTTTTTCGGCTCCCTAACGCAATGCTATCGCGATGTTTCGGTGCGGGGGCTAGCGGCTGGCGGGAAGGGAAACGTTAGGCCACGCCTAAACGTACAAGGTCAATCTGCTCTCTGATCGTCTTAATAGACTTGTTTATTGTAGCGACTGAAAGTTTTTATGTGGAAATGGATGGAGTCATAGATGATAATACCCTGAAGTCCTTATTGCACGTTTCGATTTCAGTCTGAATGCTTAAAGTAAAATATAGGTCGACAGCGCATCTTTGACCGATGTTCCGTGGCTGAGGTATCACCTACCATTAAGAGAGCCCGCTCGTCTGGCGTAAATAGCGAAGGGATGATTTAAGAAGGGGAATTATAGATGAAAATCTACTTGAACGTATTTGTCTGTCTGCCTGTTTAAATAAAATACTGTATACCGGATTAAAACGCGATTTATTATTTAAATTATTATCCCGACGTTTCGGATGCTTTTCAGCAACCGTGGTCGCGGGAGACTGAAAGATGACAGTTGTCTTATATTTGAAATGTCACAAAGTTGCCATATTTTATTCAATTAAATTAAAAAATAATCTATTAATTTAGGTAACACAATGTACATCTATGAACGTCATTAAAAAAATAATACATATTAAATTACTAATATTACTAATATTAAATGCTTCTAATTTTACATTTACTACCAGTTCACAAATCAAGGGCGTAGAGCGGACGAGAAGAACTGGCAAGAAACTCGCCGCCACTCTTTTTAATCGCCAAGTTTTTGTTTTACAATAATTACATATTAACGCCATCTATTCCTACGGAGTTGATATTTACTGTAATTTTCTATATTATGACAATATTGACTAACGGTGTCCTCTTGTTTTTTAGTATGTTGGATTTGGGGCTTTAGATTTTTAATTACTGGATCCCAGGTGTTGGAAAGTCTCAAACCATCTTCTCTATTGAAGTTAGGATGTTTTTTAATTTCAATAGCCTCACGTACTAGTCTGGGAAAGCTGTTTGTCTGCCTGTTTGTTTACGCTAATATCCAAAGATACTGAACTGATTTAATTTTAAGAAATAAAAGATCTGAACGGAATTTAATAATTTGTCACTGCTAACTAATAACCTATATATAAAATTTCATCAATGTTTTAAAAATTAATAAGGTAAAAGATCCGACAAAAAAGTAAAAGATACGGACTTTTCTTCTCCCTCAGCTACTTAGAAGCTCAGCTTAAGACGAAGATCACGCTAACGAGAACACAAGCTAGTCTATATCTATATCTATACTAATATTATAAAGAGGAAAGATTTGTATTTTTGTATGTTATGAATAAACTCAAAAACTACTAGACCGATTTTAAACATTCTTTCACCAATAGAAAACTACATTATCAGCGAGTAACATAGACTATTTTTGTGTATAGTACATCTACATTGCACCCGTGAAAAAAGCAACAATACTAGAATGCTAAGACTAGTGCCAACCGCTCCGAGTCATTGACACTTCATTCACTTGACTAGTAGAAAGTTCAAGTTTAGCTCAAATTACATCTCCTTATATCAAACTGATACTTTTACATGTCACTTGTTTTAGCCCTCTGATCCAGTAGCGTATTTATATATTTAAAAGGTATAGGATGTTAAATTTCTGCCGCCAATGCAGGTACAAACACCTAGTTAGTTTGCGACAAATATAAGTTTGCTGTACCGTTTTATATACAAATACATTGAAAGGGAAGAGAAAAATTGCTGCTGGTAACCGCCACTGCTCTGAACTGTAATCGCTGTTCAAATTCAAATATATGGAAAAGGAAAAATACATATTTTTATTCTGTATAAAATTATTTTTTATATTTACATATATCCTATGTTCACCACCTTCTCTTCAAATTATTGAGTTTCCATATAGATTTATCCGGATAAGGGTAGCCTACATATAAGGCTTTTGTATATATTATAATCGAAGGTACACAACTACACAGTAAAGAGTTAAAAAAATATATTATCGAACATAAAATGATTAATAGGCGAGTACCTACATACACACGTAAAAAAATAGTTTGATCCGTAATTTGTGTTCAACTCGTTGGTAAAGGTTATAAGAACAGTTGCTTTTATTTAAATATTGATACAGGTTCGATCCTAATCGGTTTATGTTCAATGGATATTTCGTAAAGACCATTAATAGATTGAAAATTTCAGTTCACAATTCGGACTATATATATAAAAAAATCCGAATAAAAGTAAAAAAATAGCTTGACAGATCATCGATCTTCACTGTTGTGGTCGAAATACCTATAACTTAATGAGTAAGTTTCTTCTGCCAATATCTTACAAACAAAAAACGCACCTAAAATAATGAAACAAATTAAAATGTAAAGCACACACACCGCACTAGTCGAAGCTGTTTTAATGCGCTACGGTGCTTCGAAAATACATTCATAATTATCTGTGGGTCAAGAAAACAACCAGTTAACTAAGACCTCTTTTTAGCAACAAAACGCTCATATTATTCTTTACCATAGTAAAATTTTGAGTTCTTTTTAATCTGTGCAAGTAAAGGCACGTCCCTTACAATATGGCGCCGTTTTACATGACAAAAGTAATGGCGGGAAACAATGGTAGCCCGTTATGAATATTGAGAGCTCAAGGGATAGTCTGGGCATGCCTCACTGATTTTCGCCGCATGCCCAAATAGGCATTCGACTATGAAATCACACATTGGAATGCATTGGCCTACTCACTACTGTACGAGTGATTCCGCGTCACATATTTTGACGTGTTCGAAATATGAAATGGAAGTTACGTTATAACGGTTGTTGAATTTTGAAAGCAATACGCATTAACTATGTAAAAAATATACATTTTAGTGAGAAGATACACATAATTGTGAGAATCCATCTGTCATTTGTATATTTATATAAATAAAAATCATTGTATGTTTGTCCTCTGTGTACTCCTTAACTATTCATCCTATATTGATAAAACTTTAGTAAGTTGTTCTGCATATGCCCGCGAAGGCGAAAAACACTTTATAAAGCACACAACACATGCCGATTACAGCTAGTATCATATCATTTCTCATAATATAACAGAGTGATTGACGCTATAAATACTTTCCGCCAGTCGTTCATACTAGGGCTGTGGATTGGATTGGAATCTACAAGTAGGTATCCTATGATTACTTTTTTTATAGAGGTGAAAAGATTCCTTATATCCCCGATGAAAGAATAAAACTCTTGCTTTTACATGTTGCCTCTTGAATTATATCAAATTATCAAACTCTGATCGACAAGTGCTCCGTAAAATGAAAACACTTGACCATCAACCTGGGAATCAAACCTGGGATGCATGGGCTAGCTGATGAAAGTGCGACCACTAAACCATATTATATGCAATTATCCTGTTACTAGAATAGGTACAAGCTACCTATTTCTACAAAACAAACTAATGAAGTTGTTAAGTTTACTACTATGCCTTATCTGGCCAAAACAATTCTTTTTTTGATTCCCCGGGACTCGAACCTCAGACCTCCATTGCTAAACACACCCATTCCACTGTGCGACGAAGGCGGTCGATAAATAGGGTATGGTTCATTTATTTATTTTGTTGACTTCCTAGATTAAATAAGGCCCATATACCCAGCGTAAATCTTTCGCAATTACATTGTATTTCGATATATTAACGGCATTTTATTATTTTACCATTTCAAAAATATACGTTTAACCATAAAACCAAATAGTCCATAAACATGTTGTTTTGAATTAAGTCGTAGTTACGAATACACTGAATCACAGTTCGAATAAATTTTTGAAGTTCGTCATTATTGCTACTAAGAATCAATTATTATTTACAACACAAGGAAAACGAAAAACAATCTGTTTCAATGCGGATATGCCTTTTTAGGATACAAAGAGACGAACGTCAGATGCACCTGATTGTGATTATCAGGTATCTCTAAGCAACAACCCATAGGACATCAATGATGAACTGAACTAATTACTTTTTTTTATGTCAGATATCGACATGCATAAGGCTTACTTGGTGGCAGGTATCATAGCCACAGAACACAGAATGGAATCGAATCAGTATCTCTGAATAGACAAGGATTCTCAATAATTTAGGACTGCTGTGCAAAATAACTATATGACTTTTCGAACCATTGACATATTAAGTTTCTAACAAACCAATGCAAAGTTTTGTGTTATTTTGTGTTTAGTTCGTGTCCAGCCGGTCTAGCATGACAACCGCGACAAAATTTTGTCGACCGTTTTCTCGTGTTTTAATCGATTATTATCTCTTAGACATGGGCGTTATAAACCGTAAATAGTTTCAGAAACTATGTATCAGCGTAATACCTTAAATACGGTATTGCCTTCCACAATAACTATTTATTGTGTGATACTATTTATTTGTCAATACCACAAATCGAGATTGAAGCGTTATACCGAAATACCGAGTGAATACTTGAATCTTTGATTAGGTATATAATTATATAATCAACTTTTAAATACGCCTGCATTTTGCATTTCAAATAACGCTTTACTAATTGTAGTCAGTCCTATGCCTGTATAAAGTATGAAGGTATTACTATTAACTATAAAACAGATATTTAAATACACATGAAACATTCCAATATCTAAACCGAATTCGTCGCTCGGTATCATAAAAACGTAGGTATTCAAATAAATAGTTTCAAAACCTGGTATTCGGAATCGTACCAATACCTAGTTTCGGTATTACGAATACGCGTACCGACCCATATCTATTATCTCTTTATTTCTTCCGCGTCTAACATGACAATTACACTTAAAACTTGACTTTTAATATCAAAAATAGATATAATTGTCGATCGAGATATCTTTTCTATCAAAATTGTCGATGTCGAGATATAATATATCGAGATATCTTACATCTTAGTTTGTCTTCTCTCGTCCGCGACATAACTCGTGGCGGTCATGCTAGGCCGGCTGAAGACCCAACTATCCTTCCATCCCTACAGTTTTTGTCGCGTCTTTATATGCAGTCTAAATTTGCTTTGTGACCGCAGTCAACTCTGCATTTTATTACAAAATAACAAATGAAAAGAATCGCGGATATGTTACGACCCTTTCCAAGTATCTCTTCTAAATAAAATATATTTATTATGCCGACTGTTTTCTGTACTATGGGTTCTACGAAGCGCAAACGACCCTTTACTGTACAACGAATTCTATAACATCCATTTATGAACATGGAAATACATTCCATATTAATACATCAGTAAGAGCTACATTTCCATGAATTATTTTTGTTACAGAAAGAACTCGTTAAGCCGGCTTACAAGAAAGGCTTAGATGAAAAAGGTAATGTGTTTTATATAATTACAATCTTAAGCGGGCTCTTACGTAAATAAATGTGATTGTTACATATCACTTGTAATTTCTTATGTAAACTGCTTTATATTTGATTTTTTTTTTTTAATTTTTACATCACAAAGATAAAAAAATAAGAAAAACTTTATTTCTTAATCGAGTTCAGACAACTTAACGTAAAACGTAATTTATGTAAACGCAAAATGAAAATTGAGGTATCTTTGCATTTGACATTTACTGAAAAAATTAATCTGCAAGTTTAGGGTATATTACTCTTTAAAACTAATATCATGGGTATCTCAGTCTGACACGTATTTTGGAAAATAAAAATTAACCGGTTTCAATCCTTGATTGAAAACGTCCTCCTCCTCCACACCCACAGTATTACTCATAACCTAGTAACAAAGTCTATGGCAATCCATCGGTTATACATAGACTGTATAGATCGGAGCATATCTAATTCCGTGATCTTTGCCTACCCCAATGGAAAAGAGACGTGATGTATGTATGTAGTAACAAACGTTTACTTTCAAGTGCGAACGTCTTATCCACTTGTAAATTACGAAATGTCGTTGTCAAGTACAATATTGGCCCCCTTACATCTTACCACTTGACGATTAAACGTTTGCTTATGAGTTTCACTCAAAGTCGGCCAACCGCATTTATATATCCATTTTATGTGAGAGGCCTTGACACATCACTGCAACGGCTCTTACCTGAAACAAGCAGGAAATACAATTAATACAAGTATTTTTTCACTGCAGAAGCTGATACGTTATCTGGCATACGTTCTCGTACTATAAATATAGAGATGTATGTATAATTTTTTTCGTAATTGAACCTTGAGGAAAGTTTACGTATAATTACTACGAATAAACGTATTTTTTGCTTATTGTCCCGGTATATTTCAAGAACTACATTAAATTACTCAGTATTTGGTGATTGTTTATCGTTTCGTACCTAAAGAATAAGAAATGTTTCTGCGAGAAAACTGCAATATATAATACTACAAAGTCTGAAACGAAAATTCATCTTCAAGAAACTCTACTTTGGCGTTAAGTAATGAGGCACTATAAGATGTTTAAGATTCTATTCCGGTTTGATAAATTGGAAAATTTCCGAAAATCGCCAAGTCTCGTATAGATCGCGTCAAACTTCTTGTAGGCTGAACGTCGCGTCGCATTAGCAAAATATAGGTGGTATTTATTATTAGTACGTAATTTATGAGTGAGAATCACTAAGTTTTAAAGCGATAAAAATAATATTAAATATAATATTGTCTTTTATTAACGCGAGTATCACACATTTAAATAAAATACTGTATATTATGACAGTCTGTCTGTCATCTTTCAGTCTCCCGCGACCACGGTTGCTGAAAAGCATCCGAAACGTCGGGATAAATAATTTAAATAATAAATCGCGTTTTAATCCGGTATACAGTATTTTATTTAAATATTAAATATACTTAAATTTTATGTGCCTGACTGTAAACCCTGCGCGCATCAACTTCAGAGCGTACTAGAATTTTGGCGTGATCTATACAAGAATTGAAACAGTTCCCCGACGAATATTATGCTGTCCATTCCAATGTTTCCAATCAAAACTTCTTTCTTCTCTCCTCGTCTCACTAGAGAGTTCCAACCTGAGTTTCGAACCAACCTCTGTTCCGGTACACACCATAAATAACGGTACTTATGCAAATTTTATTTCCGGTCTTAACAATAACTTAGTGCATTATGACAGGTAGAATTATGTAAACATATGTTAGTTTATGTAAATATGTAAATAAAATGTGTTGTGTAATCGTCTGTTTCCTTTAATAGCTCGCCGAGTACAGGTGTTGAGATTTATTGTGTCAATTTCCTGCTTTATATAGTATATTATGTATGTTTAATTTATATTCATACTGTTTATGTTATTGAGACTAACTTAGGCTCTTATAAAAATAATTTGACTGCTCATTCTGAATTTAAATGCTATTAACTTCGATCAACAATATACTAGATATCGGGTCGACGCAAAAAATCCGTGCCGGTAAATATCGGCTCACTTGAAATGTGAGAGTCTATTTTGTTTAGTTCTCTTCAAGCATGGCCAATATTAAGACGTTTCACAATGACACAGTTTGTCTTCAAAAATTGCGAAAATAATTCCCGAAAAAACAATTTTACGGACGGAGTCTTATTTTTGGTTAGTACATATAAAATAAGATATATTTTAAGCTTTCAAACTAACAAATAATTGAAAATTTGAACAAAATTATCTGTTTTAAATGAACGCTACAAATGTTTGGCCAACACATGCGCAAACTATTGTGTAACAGAATAGTGGATGCATGGAGTAGATTAGTACTAAAATAATTCTTACTATCTAAAGGTAGCGTTCCGATCTTGACTGCCGCGACTCGGCAGCTGCGACCCAGCAGTCACTGCCGGGCAGCAACGCACCGCTCTGTATGATCATGCATAGAGAGCTTTCCGATGCACGCGACCGGGTCGTGCGGCCAAGCTGCGCACGAGTGGCAGCGCTGCCGAGCCGCTTGTGAAGCAGTCTGGCAGCGCGACCCTCTATAGTTGCACGTGCTAATAAAATAAAAATGGCGGTATTTAACGACCAAGAAGATGAACATTTAGTGGAAGTGGTTTCTAGAAATCCACCAATTTTTAATGCACGACTCAAATCCCACAAAGATAATGTTGTTCGGGAAAATATTTGGGACACCATTGCAAAGGAGTTAAATAAAACAAGTAAAGTATCTTCTTTGATTTAATTAAGCAAAATTATTTAAGGGTGATATCAAAAATTTATGTTTCATACAAAAGACCGCTCAACAAAACACTCGCCGTTACTGCCTGGCAGTTACGATCGGAATGAACGTGGTCGCGCTGCTGAGCAGTCGGCAGTGCTTGCAGCCGACGGCAGCGACTGCCGAGTCGCGGCAGTCAAGATCGGAATGCTACCTTAAGGATAAGCATCCGTAGTAATATTATAAATGCGAAAGTGATTTTTTTTGTTTGTTACGGTTTCACGCTAAAACGGAAAAGAAAATATTCCAATATTCCTGTATATTTGGAACATTTTGCGGATATTATTATTTAACATACGAATTACTATTTATATAAAACATTATATTATTGTTTATCAAATATATTATAGTTTTTGTACCCTACTAGATACATGATAATTTACACATTGGTGTTTCATAAACTATACTAATAATACCAAAGTCTTCGAAGTTAGTCAAGTGTGTATGTATAATACATAGATATGTATATATATATATATATATATTTTGGTAACTAATAAAATCATATTTCAACTTCACTCTTTTCTTTGTTCCCATTGAGCAGTGTCATTTTTTCAAAATTTGACAAGGAACGAGGCTTAAATAATCGGTACACTTTTTTCGTGAATTTTGTATGCGACCTGAAGTCTATTTAATACTATGTCAATAATGAGGCACTATAAGATGTTTAAGATTCTATTCCGGTTTGATAAATTGGAAAATTTCCGAAAATCGCCAAGTCTCGTATAGATCGCGTCAAACTTCTTGTAGGCTGAACGTCGCGTCGCATTAGCAAAATATAGGTGGTATTTATTATTAGTACGTAATTTATGAGTGAGAATCACTAAGTTTTAAAGCGATAAAAATAATATTAAATATAATATTGTCTTTTATTAACGCGAGTATCACACATTTAAATAAAATACTGTATATTATGACAGTCTGTCTGTCATCTTTCAGTCTCCCGCGACCACGGTTGCTGAAAAGCATCCGAAACGTCGGGATAAATAATTTAAATAATAAATCGCGTTTTAATCCGGTATACAGTATTTTATTTAAATATTAAATATACTTAAATTTTATGTGCCTGACTGTAAACCCTGCGCGCATCAACTTCAGAGCGTACTAGAATTTTGGCGTGATCTATACAAGAATTGAAACAGTTCCCCGACGAATATTATGCTGTCCATTCCAATGTTTCCAATCAAAACTTCTTTCTTCTCTCCTCGTCTCACTAGAGAGTTCCAACCTGAGTTTCGAACCAACCTCTGTTCCGGTACACACCATAAATAACGGTACTTATGCAAATTTTATTTCCGGTCTTAACAATAACTTAGTGCATTATGACAGGTAGAATTATGTAAACATATGTTAGTTTATGTAAATATGTAAATAAAATGTGTTGTGTAATCGTCTGTTTCCTTTAATAGCTCGCCGAGTACAGGTGTTGAGATTTATTGTGTCAATTTCCTGCTTTATATAGTATATTATGTATGTTTAATTTATATTCATACTGTTTATGTTATTGAGACTAACTTAGGCTCTTATAAAAATAATTTGACTGCTCATTCTGAATTTAAATGCTATTAAGGATTTTTTTATGTTGAACTTACGGCACAGACTTCGGATTTAAAGCTTATCATACAAACATAGATATAAACTACGAGGTCCGAAAAAAATACATTTGGAAATATGACCTATGGGAAAGAGGCGTGAAGTTCACGATCTATTTTAGAAATTTGGTTATCCCACATATATAGCTTTAGTTCGTCATGTAGTCAGAAATAAAGTTTTCCAGCCGCTTAGAAAAAATACGAAAATAAAAGCAGATGAAGAATATATTTTTGTAACGATGCGATGCCGTAAAGTATTTCTACTCTCACCCTTGGGCGCAAAGAATTGTATTTACCTAAAAAGCCTAGGAAATATCCCCGATGGCCATGCCAGGTTGACTCATTGTAATCATTTTGATCTTCAAAATATGAATTAAAAATATATATTGTGAAGTTTTTTTCTTGCTTTATAGTTATTTTATCTGCCTTTATAAACATAGATGACACCACATGTAAAGCGACCGTAATAAAATAAAATACTACCGCGGCAGTGGCAAAGTTTTTACACCCTCACTGGAGTTCACAGAACATCCAAAAAATCAGGGTTCATTAGCGAATACCGTCGCATAAAGACGATCGTAAACATTATTCAGTGGTAGAGTGGCGAATAATCGCCGCATCTCTGAGAGATGGCACAAGATTAGGTGCTTATGACTGGTTCTTGTGTCGTAACGACGTAATACGAGTTGCCGTGTTGTAACTTAGGAGTGGTGTACACTGTATTTTATACAAATGAAGGAATATTTCTAAAAACCACTGAAACCTCTTTATTTGCCAACCTGTATAACTTAGTGAATGTTCCATTTGGTGTGGTATATATTCGTTTAAAGATAACATCGCAACAAATATTCTTGAAACAATATTATGTAGGTGTTTGGCACCAAACGTTTTTTTTTGTGCAAAAAGTGGTCCAATAAAATAATGTTAAAAGTTTTGAGTGGAACTGTTATTTGTGCTACTAACAATTCTACAGATGTACATATGCAATACTAGGAACACGCCCCGGCTTCGCACGGGTGCAATGTAGATGTACTGTACAAAAAGCCTATGTTACTCACTGATAAAGTAGCTTTCTATTGGTGAAAGAATTTTTAAAATCGGTCGAGTAGGTTTTTTGTTTTGTTTTAGTTAAATCATAATAAACAAACAAGTGTTACCTCTTTATAATATAAGTATATACTAGACATTTGTCTGGAAAAAATATTTAAGCCTTTTTTACTTGTGTAACAGAAATATCATACTAATATACATATTAGCAAAACATAAGTTCCCGAGTCCTTAGTGGAGCACGGGGTAGAACAAGTAGGCAAGTAGGTGAACAGCTTTCTGTGTCCTTTTTATATAATTTTGTTTCCCCGGGATTCGAACTCTGATCCTCCGGAGCGCCGGATTATTAGCGAATGTTTAGCGAATCACACTTACCACTGAACCACGGAAGTAGCCTGTCAGTAAACTCTTCAAATAGATTCCAGAAATTACTATGAGTATATTCCGATTAACGACTTATTAAATTTAAGGAAAAGCCTTTATAATGTCCATTTCACAATGTATATTCGGCTAAAAGTTTCGTAACACGCTGCTTGGTTGACAAATCGCCACTTGGCCGGTTTTGGATTACCTTCCAGATATGCTAATACAACTAATACCGTGTTTGAAGGGTGTAATTGAGATTATTTCTCGTTATTGAAGCGGCATTCCTAATTGACAACTTTTGTTCTGGCGAAATTATTGTCGTTCAGCCGGCCTAGCATGACAAGCGCGACTAAATTTTGTCTACCGTTTTCTCGTGTTTTAATCGACTATCGCTTTATTTCTTTCGGGTCTAACATGACAATTACACTTAAAACTCGATTTTTAATATCAAAAATAGAAATATTTGTCGATCGAGATATCTTTTCTATCAAAATTGTCGATGTCGAGATATATCTCCATATCTTACATCTTAGTTTGTCTTCTCTCGTCCGCGACATATCTCGTGGCGGTCATGCTAGCCCGGCAAAACTAATCATTTCGCATTAACAAGTATAGTGATTTAGTATTGCTTCAGTTTTAATTGAAGGCTGAAGATTCTTGTTTTGGATACACCAACTATAACTTGCAGGGAATTTGGACTAGATTGTCGAAATTAGATACTTAGGTATTACCATTACATTGCATTACAGCTCTGAATTATGCTTAATTGCAGTAAGAGTTAAGCGTATATCATCGAAGGCAAATACCATTAAAGTGAATTCCTAATTTATTCAGTTTGACAGTATATGGTTCTCTGCACAGAACAGGGAAAAATTCTTCTGTTCTGTGGTTCTCTGATTATTATTTTTTTACAGACGAGCTAATCACCTATTAGAGTTCTATGCTATGCCTACTTTTACCAACTACCAATTTTTATACAATTTTATTTGTTTCCTCAGTACTAGAACCTCATTTCCGAAATGTGTAAATATTCACTGAGCGACAATTCAAGTACCAAGCGGACGGACAATTCTATCAGTGTGTTCGGTGTTGGAAGCCCATGGATCTATTATTACCAATTTACGTTTCTTTAATTTAATAGCGAAATAAGGGAAATGGCGTCGTGTCCCAGCCGGTGTTATAGAAAATTAAATCATGTTATTGTCGCTTTATTGCGTTGACGTCGTGACGAGGTGACGGCCCGCATCACGACGGACAATCTTTATTATTTCGCTTTACTAGCATTTAACTAGTACAATAAAGCTGTTTTGCGAAATTTATTCAAATATCTTCTATATAAAATAAGGCTACCTCAGTTTTTATGGGTACAAGGCTGCTTAGACGCGAGATACGGCGTAACGGAGTTTGACAACGAGACATTATGTGGGGCTCATTAGCACTATATAGTGCAACTGTCTTGAATAACACGGGTTGTAGGTTTGATCTCAGCTGGAAAATGCTGATTCGACTTTTTAACCGACTTGAAAAGGAGGAGGTTCTCAATTCGAACGTATGTTGTTTTTGTTTTTTATCAAAAAAAATAATTTCCTAAAATATTTTTTTCCATTGGAAATACAGACTTAGCTCTGACCACATCAAGCATTTAATGGGTGGGATGAATAAAGTACACCTGTCCCTTCAAGGTTCGTATCGGTTCGACAAACAAAATGTTAGGTATTCTTCAAAATGCTTGCTGATGAAAATTTATAATATTTAAGCGTCAACCGAATAAAAATATACCGTCAAGATTATACGGCCTCCATAAATCGAAAGCGATTTCCTTACAGTTTAGGAAGCACCGGTGTAACCAGTAAAGCAATCCCATAAATGGAGGAGTATCCTCAAAACATAATATTGTTTGAAATTCAGAGCATCGGTCAACTGTCAATTGCAGATTAACGACGTCAGGCTGACACTGACGACTGTCAAAAGTGACAGGTGGATTGTATATGACCTGACCGAGCCAAGTAGGTTTTAAGGAAACTTTTAATTTTTTATTGCGATGTCGGACGCGTTCATGTAATAGTTCTGATTGGTGGCGCTGGGTACGAGACGTTTGTCTGTAAACATGCTTTTATACTACTATGTCAGATATTTACAGACGAGCATGAGGTTTACTTGATGATAGGTGATACCCCAGCCACAGAACATCAGTCAGTAATGCGCTGTCGAAAACTAACTTTACTTTAAGAGTATTTTCTGTCTACTGAGTTCAGAATGCTTGAAGTGTATATTAAACTAATCCATAGCGTCTAGCATGTCCTATAGTTGAAGTAACACCTAACATTAATCTCTTCCGGCACGTGTAGGTACATTTAGATTTAATGAAATATTTTATTTTATAAATGAAAAGTAACGCTGCACGGCCATTTATTTTGATCTGTAAAAGTTAGTTAGCTTTTATGTGTTTTTTACTAACTGAATTATTATCGCAATGAAAGTGATCGGAAGAGGTCCTGAGCTTTACCCTCGTCTGTCAATATTTGACCCAATAAAAAAGAAAAATAAATGCTATAGATTCTAATAAAGAAACATGAGATTTTGCCCCCATAAGTCATTAAAAATATATTCAGAATTATTCGACCCAACAAACCTTGTTAGCTTAAATATCAACGCTAATAAAACCGCAAGTTCCAGCCATCGATATCTTATAAAAATTCAATCACCTCCAATCCACAAAAACGTCAGTTCCATCATAAAACTCTAAAGGGAGCCGATAAAACGGTCATAACATGCCAAATATGATTTCGAAACGGCTCATATAACTCGGTGTCACTTGTTAAATGCCAGCGACCTGTTCTCTGGACTCTGACCCACTGAGTTTTTACCAAACTCATGTCATATCATACTTGCGACACGGCTTTTCGGCTGTGTTAAACGAATGCGTTTTCGTTCCCGACATTTCGCCGTTTTTTAAAAGGAAAAATCTGCATTTACATTGCCGCCTACAGAATGGGTATTCATTCATAATGCATTATGCAGAATGCCGTTTTTTTTGGATTACGAAACTATTTCTGGTTTATTTGAATTTAATTCAAAATATATGTTTAATGAGCAGATTCGTTTTGCAAATTTTAATGTGACTATTTTATAACTGTATTAAGAATTAAATAAATTGTAGATATATAGTGTTAATAGTTTAAAAATATAACAAAATTTAAACATTTATGGATATTCGAGTTTTTAGACAATCTGTTCTAGATACACATAATAAATCGAAATATCTGCACATTGAAAAAAATTACCAGAAATTGAAAGGAGACGATTACAGAAGAGGAAAAGTATACACAAAAATAACTTAAACGTTTTGTCAGTGTGTCTGTTTGTTCATGCTAATCTCCGAAGACAATTAAATCTGGTGCAACATCAAAAATTTTTTTTATCAAAATCGGATGTCAGGAAAACGTATCCTCCTATAGCTTGCTTATAAGCTCAGCTCAACATGAAACCCACGCGAACGAAGTTGCGGGCACAAACTAGTTAAAACAGGTTAAATTAAATATGTAATTGTAAAGAGGATAGAAGTCGATTCCTGGAATACTAGCTTCCTCCGTATCAAACTTCATCAAAATCAGTTCAGTAGTTTAGCCATTAAAATGTTTCACCATTCTAGTATTATTAATGAAATTAGCAATAGATCAGAAAACTACTCATTTATTTGCGACAAGAATGTATGAGAAACGAGTATTTGTTAATTTACCTTGCAAAAGGTAACATCCGTTCACATATTAAAATAAGCGCTCATACTTGCTATCCCTACAATAATACAAAGCCTATCTTACCTTAAAGTAATAATATATAAGAACTATATTAGCTTGTTATACACTATTTAAGTAACGATTAGATAAATACTCGCCCTTAACAGTTGTCTCCGGTAATTATATATAGGTAATTGAAATTTATTGTATCCGTTTAGAAACAAAAGAGTAAATCGTAGTTTATATACATATGTATTATAAAGAGGTAAAGTTTCTATGTTTGTTTGTATGAAGTAATCTCTGAAACTATTGAACCGATTTTGAAAATTCTTTCGCCAGTAGAAAGATACGTTATTCCTGAGTGTGGCTATATTTTATTGTTTATAATTATATGTTTGATGTGAAATAATAATATGTATTTGTCAATCATTTCCGAGAAATTCGGTCGTATCGACATGCACTGACTAAATGGTTTGATATAGGTAAATATAATGCCATCAAAAACATATATTGTAAAAAAAGCCAAGTCTTGCAACTCAGTTCTTCTATCGTAAAAAGTTGTGAGATCCATATAATACCAAGTCGGTCAATTTATTCAGTCTCTACTGAAGGATCCTTCTGTCTTAAGTAATTACATGATAAGCTAACCTAACAATATCTTATAGTGATCGTATCAAGGCCAATATTAAAAATCTTTGATGTTTAAAATAAATAGATTGGCTCGGCTATCGCATGAAAACACAATGTATCTTTTTTTATTTTATTAAAAACATAATGTATCTCACAAGTAATACATATTATTTTAAATTAGATTGTTTAGTGCGATTGCCAAGTCAATCTATTTATTTTAAACATCAAAGATTTTTAATATTGGCATTGATACGATCACTATAAGATATTGTTAGGTTAGCTTATCATGTAATTACTTATGTTAAGACAAAAGGATCCTTCAGTAGAGACTGAATAAATTGACCGACTTGGTATTATATGGATCTCACAACTTTTTACGATAGAAGAACTGAGTTGCAAGACTTGGCTTTTTTTACAATATATGTTTTTGATGGCATCTCATTTCTTTTTGTAGATATTCCTTTTCTTAGTTTATTTGGATAAGAATTAATATAAAGCTATGGATAACAGTCTGATTTTGATCGGCATTTTTATTAACTTTTTAATGTAAAAAAGTAGTTATAGTGACATAACTACAATAGTTGGACATATGGTCTCGTGAAATTTTTTGTAGATTTTGATATGTTCTATAATATTGTGGAACGTTTTTTTTGTTCTAGCATAAATACTTTCCGCAGCACATGTGATGAAAGACATTTTATGGCTAATTTTTTTACACCTTGGGTTGTTTTTAGTAGGGATTTCTAAGGATCTCTATTTTTTTCTAGTATAAATACCCTAAGTTACTCAGTGATAATGTAGCTTTCTAACGGTAAAAGAATTTTTAAAATCGGTCCAGTAGTTTTTAAGTTATTCATTACATACAGAAATACAAAAAAAAATTGTATATCTAGAAAACTGGACCGAAATTTCAAAATATTGTAGTTTTTCCTTGATTTATAGACTAAACACTAATTGTATTCTAAATTTCAAGTTTCTATGCCTGCTAGAAGTGCCTTAGAGTTTTGATGATCGGTCGGTCAGTCAGTGAGTGAGTGAGTGAGTGACAAATTATCAAACTTTGACTAGTTATAATTCTTAAACTACTGGTTCAAACAGAATGATATTTGAAATATACCAAGTTTATACAATGTCTGCTTAGTGACTGAAAATTCAGGATTCTAGTTTTATCCACAACGAAATTATAGGGGGTCGAAAATGGCCCGAACTACTTCGAGAAAAGGATAGTACGGCCGTGCCACTTTTTGCTCGACTTGGCGGGGGCACTACCGTGCCCCCAGATGTTTAAAAAAAACTCTGTACTAAGAACCTCACAAGTAAAAATATTTGACACCCAGCGAAGCGAGTCATATATAATCAGTATATTACGCGTGTTACATTAGTATGGGACCATCTATTAAACACGTGAGGCTCGAAAGAGGGGGAGGGGTTCGGAAAAATCACGAAAATCACAAGAGGGGATATAGTGAGATGTCACGTGTATTTTTCGGTGAACGCACGATTTGTAAATCAAACAGCGCAGCGGCGTGTGGCCTTGTATTTAAAGATAATATTTTGAAAATTTTAATATACTTTGTACTAAAAAAATACGTGATTTTGGGTATGGGGGAGGGTATTCTAAAACCTGACCACATATCACCAGGGTGGTACGTTATTAATTGACGACCCCTAAACGAATGATTTCGACTACAGTTCTCCCATACAACCCCGGCTGAACTGGGCTCTTGCAACAGGACAGACCTTAACCTTCGTTTTGTAAGATATATCAGTGAGTCGAATTGTTAAACGAACAGGTGATCACGTGCTTGTGCGTGGGTTAGACAAATGTGCCTTTTATGAGCGAGTGAGCTAGGGTTGTCACACAAGACAAAATAGTTGCGGTTTAATTCATGTGCTATATAAGGAAGTACTTTATGAACCTCAAGCCGTATAAGAGCATCCATGTCACGTGGTTAGGCGCTCGATTTCACTCTGTCATTGTCATTTATTTTCGATTCACGGAATATAGCTCACGTTTTTAAGTAAAATCAAACGCGAATCATACAAATATAGATAATATCACACATTATAGTATTTATTTATTAGGAGAACACACGAGTGGGACTAACTAGTAGAACTTAATTTTATGTACTATGTTATTAGTAAATATTAGAATACATTTTGGGGTTTTTATTCGTATATCATAATATAATCCAGGGCCCCAAGATACAGGGTTTGCCTAGTTTGGGGCTCACTGTAAGCATTATGTAAATAAAAATAGTAAAAAATAAATAGTATCAGAGTAAAATGCTTTTACAATGTAACCTTGACAATTACAGGAAACTTGTAATAAAATATATTCTTCGAAACTATCTATACAGTTAAACTGAAATATTAAGTGCCATTACGAGCTATCGATTTCAAAGCATTTATCACAACAATTATCATAAACAAAAGATCTAAACGTTTAATTTTAATGGCATTGCAATAAGTCGATGCGATTTCGAGTGAGCACAGAATCCGAAGCATAAATTGAAACGGGATAGCCGATACCTCCGGCCCGTTAGGCGAGGGGATTATTTATCGAAAATCACGAATTAGCACACGAACTGATAAACATTTTACTAAAAATATACGCAATAAAATATTAAGTGTTAAAAAAATAAGATTGGGAACCCTAATTTGTCGGAATTATGAGTTTATTTACTCGCATATAAGGTTATGAATTTGAGTTTAAAATGAACATTGAGATCGTGAATGTTATATTTCTGTTTAAATTAATATGATGAGTTATTTGTAAAATAAATCTTATATAAAACATGTAGTAGGTACCAAAATTAAATATTATAGTTAAGAAAAATTCAAAAATACAAGTTTCTTAGGCATCGGCACGCTATTGGATCGAAACTCATTCTGTCAAGTTTTCTCTGTCAAATTATTGTATGGACGTTGCTTTAATGTTCACTATGAACAGCAAAAGCAGCATAAGGAAGAAAATTAATAGATAATACGTGTTCGAATTATGTATGGTAAAAGTGATGAGATATAAAAAAATGTCTGATGGTTATCGCCCCATAACAACGCACAGACTTTAATCAAACGAAATTCGCACCAATTTTACTAGAGACTAAAACAATATCAATGATACATTAGACCATATAAGTGTTTAAAATTCATCAAGAACAAAGCCAGACGTGTAATAATGTATGTTAGTCGACGTTGACCCCTCACGTATGATCTAACTTCGAACTGACGTGCACTGCACAATGCGCATGCGACCAGACTAATTGTCTAGACAGTCAATAATAACGGTAAACGATCTTTATAGTCAAAAAGTACATGATACATTCACTTCCGCTAGACTTAGAACATCCTGTATGCATATGAACCATGAGAAAATTGAAATGAACAATAATTTAAATAAAACCAAATAGGAATAAATAAATCTTTGGGCTGGAGCTGCGCAGTACCAGTTGTCCGCTTTAGATTTAATTGAAAAACGAGCCAAGAGACTAATTGGTGATGATACACTCGTCTCAGCAAAGTTGCAGAGCTTAGACCATCGACGATCTGTTGCCAGTCTGTCGGTCTTTTACAGAGTATATTTCAAAGAGTGTTCCGAAGAACTACATCAACTTATACCGGCATCACCATTTTACAACCTAACGACCAGACGCCGGTTGGGCCTGCATCCTTACGTAATCGACATCCCTCACAGTCGTACAAAACGATTCACATCATCTTTTATTATAAGGACCTGTAAGGAATGGAACTCCCTGCCGGCGTCCATCTTCCCGCCGAGTTATAATCTAGGTCGCTTCAAAGCAAGTGTACATAGGTTTTTAATGAGTAAGCGTGTTCCATCTTAGGCTGACTTATCACGTTCCACCAGGTGAAACAGTGGCCAAACACTTGCTCATAATAGTTAAAAAAAAAAAAAAGTTGAAAAGGATAGAGCCCACCTGTTTATTCATTTTTGTTTTTTAGACTTCAAGAATTGCGTGTGTATTACTGGTATTTTAATATTAATAAAGTGTGCCTGATATCCCGAGACTCCTAGTGGGGCATGGGGCAGACCCAATTCTGTGTATGTTTCACTGATCCTTATTCTTTACAGGCAAGTAGGTGATTAGCCTTCTGTGCCCTGCCTGACCGAAACATTTTTTTTAATCTTGTTTCCCCGGGATTCGAACCCTGGACCTAATGTGCTAAACGCATCGCACTTACCACTGAGCCACGGAGGTGGTCTAGTCTTTATAGGAGGTTTTATATCAATAAAATTATCATTTATTTTCATAACCGCATACCTACTTACTAAGTAAGCATACCTTACATAAACATTACGTAAGTCGGATGTAATATTTCTCATTGTTATGAATAATGCGTTGGAATTAGGAAGTGTTTCGGAAGTGAATCTTATCGAAGTAGACTGTGTGAAGTTCTTGGCACGCATTTATTATCTTTTAGTGTTATAAGACTGTAATTAAGTGGCTTTTATAATGTTTGTAAAAGATAAGTATAAGATTAATTGTAGCTGCGTTTTCTGACGTAATTTTATGAGAAAATAATGATTTAGATTACCTGGTGAGGTAGGTACGATATAATTATAGATAAAAAATGTGAAGATATTGCGTGTTTCGGTTTCAGTGTTTACATTTTCGAATGTAAAATTAAAAATTACAATTTAGAACTAACAACGCAGCAATGATCATTCACCATAGATTAAGCGCATCTATCGATAAATGACATAAGAAACAGATTCGAAATTTTTCATAAAATTATAATGCCATCAAAAACATAAATTGTAAAAAAAGCCAAGTCTTGCAACTCAGTTCTTCTATCGTAAAAAGTTGTGAGATCCATATAATACCAAGTCGGTCAATTTATTCAGTCTCTACTGAAGGATCCTTCTGTCTTAAGTAATTACATAATAAGCTAACCTAACAACATCTTATAGTGATCATATCAATACCAATATTAAAAATCTTTGATGTTTAAAATAAATAGATTGACTCGGCTACCCTATATTACTCAGTGATAATGTAGCTTTCTAATGGTAAAAGAATTTTTAAAATCGGTCCAGTAGTTTTTAAGTTATTCATTACATACAGAAATACAAAAAAAAAATGTATATCTAGAAAACTGGACCGAAATTTCAAAATTTTGTAGTTTTTCCTTGATTTATAGACTAAACACTAATTGTATTCTAAATTTCAAGTTTCTATGTCTGCTAGAAGTGCCTTAGAGTTTTGATGATCGGTCAGTCAGTGAGTGAGTGAGTGAGTGACAAATTATCAAACTTTGACTAGTTATAATTCTTAAACTACTGGTTCAAACAGAATGATATTTGAAATATACCGAGTTTATACAATGCCTGCTTAGTGACTGAAAATTCGGGATTCTAGTTTAATCCACAACGAAGTTATAGGGGGTTGAAAATGGCCCGAACTACTTCGAGAAAAGGATAGTACGGCCGTGCCACTTTTTGCTCGACTTGGCGGGGGCACTACCGTGCCCCCAGATATAATATATTATTAACATTAATTTGGCTCATGCCGAAGTTCAAATTTGTATTTGTTATGGAACACAAACATCATTTGATGGTAAGTGACTAACGCGGGACGCCCATAGACATCTGCAACAACAGAGAACTTGAAGTTGCGTTGCCGAATGCCGGCCTTTAAGAAATGAGTAATCATTTTTGAGGGTTCCCAAAACGTATCTTTTCGGAAATACCACTGGTGACAGCTCGTCCTACATAGTATATGGCGATCCAGAAAATTTCTAAAAAGACGCGGTTATGGTTTTGTGAACATCGAGGTGGTGAGGATGAAATTTCGAGTTGAGTCGCGATGTCCGATTATGGAATTCAGTAGCAGGAATTAATCTTCAGAACACTCCCCATGATATATGCGATAGAACATTCAGAGTTTTTAAGAGATTTTTTTTAAATCTAGAAACAAACTTTTCATTTAAGACAAAATTTCTGATGTTAATTTGTGTGTAAAACACTGAAAAATCTAAAGGAAATTACATCAAAACCATTTGTATGTAACTTCATCTACTATACGCACACTTCTATTTCCCAGCATCAGAGTTAGAGCGATTTGTCCCGGCGGCGCAGGCGCAGCGCTCGTAATTATCGGCAATGGTGATCGATGTCGGATAATGACGGCTCGCGGCCGGGAGACACCTGATCCCGCTCTCAAGATTGATACGGGGCATTTAGAATAGACACTTGTTGGATGTTAATAGCTAGATTTTTTTTGTTTGAAGCCGCACGAACTTTTTAATGAACACGGACTTCTCTTCTAAAGGCATTAGTATCAATGTTATAAATACCTTGAATAGATGTTGATTAGAAATTGTCAAAATAATATGGTAAAAAAATTTGATGCCTTTTCATCAAATTTAAATATAATAAATATTATTCAATAAAAAGAATCATTCGTGTACATTAGTAACACTAAAAAGTACCGTTCAGTAGCGTTCGCTTTTTTGCATGACACCAGAGGAACTGCAGATGCGTTTCCGGCCATTAACGCCTTTTGCCCTCTCTCCCATTAACAATTCATTTTTAAAATACTTTTTCCATGAATTTCCATAATGTCTTTGTAGTTAAGCTAATGACGCTTATGAATATGCACAAACAACGCTAATAGAAAAGATGTTCAACTGTTTTAAAAAAAGCAATATACATTAGTTCTGTCGTTTGAATTATAAGGTTATTCTTGGCTGATTGGCTCGTTTTATCACCCGTTCAATCAATTCGATTTAAATGAAATGAATCGAGTGATCCCCATTAAATGGTGGCATTAAAGTAATCTGTTTTATTAAGCGATGGGCTTTCTGCAACTGGTATATTATGTTAAAATTAATGATTCATTGGGGACGCGTCGTATCAATACGTTGGCATTCGCATGAAGTCGTACGTATACGTCCGAAATTAATGAGCTCTTCCAATGTAGCGTCTGTATTAATTACTAAATTAATATAATGAATAAGTAGTTTGTTTGACATCTCTGAAACTATTGGAACGACATAAACATTATTTCGCTAACAGAATAACCTACCTAATTAGCTTTATAAATATACTAGCAATTGCCCCCGCAACCCCCCTTGTGGGTTGAATTTCGTAAAATCCGTTCTTAGCTGACCTCTACTCGGCGAAAGGAATATTCCTACCATATTTCAAGTCGCTACGCCTTATGGTTCCAGAGATATCGTGATGAGTGACTATATAGGTGGGAATCTCTTTTATATATATAGATTACTTTTCTTCACTAAGAAAACGGCAATATATTTTTTTACATATATGGGGAATAACCTAAATAATTTTTCAGAATATAAAATCCTTCTCTCAAATAGCTTTTGTGCGCGACTTCATTTTCAAAGTCTAGTGATTTAAGCTGTACGTTTATAGATAAATCAATCCGATTTTCCTTTTATATAAAACAGATCAAATATACAATAGATTACAATACTGCATTCCGACTTAGCATTCTCTTGTCGATGGGTGGCACGCTAATTGCTTGTTTCGCTAGCGATTTGCGAACAAATGTCTAGAATCCCCCGGGCGATATTAACGTGTTGTGGGTAGATAAGGATAACAAACTAGTTAGTGCCGGCGGCGTTTCACGCATCGACTCAGCCCCTGGTATTCGTAAGAGTAATAACTTGCGATGGCATTGATCAAATGATGGAAGATACTCCGGTGCGAGAAACTAAGTTTTATTTGCCTTCTTTCTATTAACTTGCTGTGTTGAATGTTTTATGAATTCTTCGCTAACGTAGAAATGAGTTTGTAAAACTTGAATTATTTTATTAAACGAACTTCATTCGGTATCCAATAATTTAAAGAAGGTAAGGATAATCGAGTAGGTGTTTAGAATAACTCAGTTTACAATCGCTTAAGGCTTATATATGCATAAGGTTCCGAAGGTACCGATGAACAGAATGAAGCAGGAAAAGAAGAATATTCAATGTTACTACTATCTTAAATAAAATTATTACATTCGACCTACAAGTATGTCTGAATAACCCTATTGAACCGTTATGCCTCGCTGAAATCATCTCAAAATTGCTTATATTAACCGAAAATCATTTAAAGACGTAAACAGTATTAAAAATTATATATCATAATCACATTATATAAGTATCTATAGTATATTTATAATGTATATTTATATAGTTACAGCTCCTTCAAAATTTTCACGACTTTAGCCCTTCCGAATCTTCACGTCATTTGACCTTTTTATTTTTTAACCTTTAAAGGCTTTCACTTAAAAGGAGAGCTACTAACGAGACACAAAATATGATCAGCGCAAGCGATTCGAAATCAAGTCTCTCATTTGCAGATGTTATTAACTTGTTAAATTTAAATACAAACGCATAAAATAGCATGTAAATGGCGGCGTAAGCGTTATAAATGTGCAAAATGACACAAATAATAAATGTTTAATACATAATGTCCCCTTACAATGAAACCACTAATTACTAACCTTATTTGCGATAAAATATTATCCATACAATACTAGAAGCTATTTATTATACTGTGCATATTATCAATACCGCAATGGATATTCATGAGGGATTGATTAATACAATGAGTAGAATATTTGATGTGAAAATTATTTTACTGTACAGTTGTATTATTTATCTTTTATACCTATATATACATCATACGCTTCTTTCCCATTGGGGTAGGCAGAGACCACGGAATTCCATATGCTCCGATCCTTGCATACCACTTTCGCTTCTTCCAATTTCAGCAAAGCTTTCATACACGTTCGTCAGTTTCGAGTACTTTTGATCTGGCCCTTTTGATAAACGTACTTCGATCAAATCGGATCGAAGTATATTAGCCTAGATCGACCACTCCTCATGCGTCCTAGATTCGATACCCATGCTGGTGATGTGATTTTTTTTATTTCTGGAGCACTTATCGATCAGTGTTTGTGAAATTGGTGGATGTTTAAAGGCAATAAAGGTTGATAACAAAAATTGGTGATTGTTAGAAGCCTGTGAAGGTGGATAAACATAAACCGCGGATAACACGGTTGCGTGCTAAGCCGTGTCCCCTGAAAAAGGTAGACCAGCCGGCCTAGCATGACACCTACGGCAAAATTTTGTCGACCGTTTTCTCGTGTTTTAATCGATTATCTCTTTATTTCTTCCGGGTCTAACATGACTCACTTAAAACTCGACTTCTAATGTCAAAAATAGATATAGTATTTGTCGATTGAGATATCTTTTCTATCAAAATTGTCGATGTCAAAATATAATATATGGCCACGCTAGGCGGGCTGACAGCCATTCAAAAATTATTTTTAGGGCGATCACTCCTGACTATTTCTTTATATTTTATGTTTCTTTCATTATGAGGTACACGCAAATCTTATTATCATTGAAGTGTTTTTTTTTCTAAAATAACTGAAATAAGATCATCACAAATTCGTAATTAGGAACAACACTACTACAGGTGAAAACTAGTTATAAATAAACTAGAAGCAGTAAATCAATAAATTGGATATTACGGGACTATAGGCACAGGAAATAGGTGTAGAGAAAGGATACTAGCGCCGGCTCGACGCTAATGATATCACCTTCCCGCCTCGGATACTACATTACTGGTTGTAGACAGTCTTGTAATCTTATTTATTATATACATACATATAATAAAATAGTTTATCCTTCCTAGAAACAGAGGAGGAGGTAGACAATATAAAACACGGGAGGATGAGATCAAGGATGTATGGCGACGGGTTAGTTGGCGCGTTTGTTAAAACACCTGCCGTGTGCACCGATGGGTCGTGGGTTCGAAGCCCACCGGGACGATATGTTTATAATTTTTTGTAAGCATTTCTTCCCCACGTCTGGTAACTTCCGGCATTGAACGGGTGGGAGGAATATCAAAATTTCGACCGGGTAACGAACCACCATTCATAGATGGAATAACCGTGAAGTGATGTGTAATAAGTATTCCGCGTTTCAGTCTCAGTCTATGGATTCCGAATGCTCGAAGTATAAAGTAGACAGTTCGAAGTATAAAGACGTTCAATGCCCGAGGTGACCAGACGTGGGGAACACAGGCTTACAGAAAATTATAAACATGTCGCGGCGGGATTCAAAACCTTCTACCAAACGCGCCAACGAGCCCGTCAAAACTGTTAACTCCCAGAATAACCTAAGTTAATGCGTGTTCTAAATAGTCGCAAACAAAGTCATAAATTGTCGTATAATGAAGTTGCAACAGTGTTGCCGTTTGATTTTAGCGCAACTTTCATTATGACATTTATTAATCTTTATGAGTTCAGAGACAAGTGGACATTCTTCAATTAATGAAACTGGACTTCTGGACGCGCGTCGAGTTGAAAGTAGCAAATAGATTCTATTATAATAAATACCCGGTTTCTATATTTAACTAACTGACAGCCGTAGGTACAACCACTGAACAAGAAAAATTCTTCTGTTCTGTGGGTACAACGTACTTAGGGGGCGTCCATAAATTACGTGAGGTGTTTTTTTCAATTTTCTGTACCTCCCTCCCCCCCTGGTGAGATGTCGTGAGATTTTATTCAACCCCCTACTCCATCCTCCAATCTCACGTGAGATTTTTCAAAATGTGGGTTTCTTACGTAAACGCGTTGGATTGTTATTGTAAAATAAAAATACATGTATACAATCTGGAATAAATGGACCAAAATAGTATATATTTTTTTTGTTTCAATCAGAAAAAAAATTGCGTGATATTTGCCAAGACCCCCCCCTCGCTCCAACGTAAGATTAGATGAGATTTGACTCGACCCCCTCCCCCCCTTAAACACCTCACGTAATTTATGGACGCCCCCTTAATTTGTCAAAAAAACTTGCATTTTTAACGAATAAAACTATCCTACCATTACATCAAAATTATAGTACGAGCCTTTTAAATCAGGTTACTTTTGAATAAATTCACGTAGTTAAAGTATCATTTAAGTAGAATTATAAAAAATAAAACAGGATGCATCTTTTATATCGATAGGTTATATAATATATTGTAAGTCGTAACCGACATTTTCGCTAAATATGTCGGTTATGAAATATAGGCCGTTACCTATCGATATTGAAGCTGTCATAAAATTACTAATTGTACACTAAATGGAATCTACTTACGGTTGCATGTTTGATTTATGTATTTAAATAAATTCGAAGGTAAATAGTCTGTGTTACTTGATGGTAGGTGATACCTCAGCAACCGACATAAATCAATGATGTGCTGTCGACCTATTTTTTACTTCAAATATTCCTCCCACCCGTTTAATGTCCTAAAGAACCAGACGTAGAATTTTTTATTCTTTTAAATTATAAATATGCCCCGGCAGGATTCGAAGCCGCGACTCGCGGTAGTACCCAATGCACCAACGTTCCCGTCAAAAGTATCTCTGAATCCGACTAGTTAACAGTAAATGTATATTGTATCGCTACCGGTCGTCCGCTAGTATTACTGACGATAGCTGTCCACTTCACACTACTAGATGTTATACACTGGTACAAGACATAAGCTTTAGAGGTTTTTATCGAATTTAATGCATTTCTCGTGGCTGGTAAGTGGCGGTAGTCCTAGGTTCGAGTCAAGATTTAAATAAATATTGTTTCGGTCGGGCAGTGTACAGAATGCTGATCACCTATTTGCCTGTAAAGAAAAATAAACAGTGAAAGAGAGAAATAGGTCTGCCCCATGCCCCACTAGGCGACTCGGGAATTCACTTATATTGAACTTGAAGACTTAACTTTAAGACAAACTGGCAGGAGGTTCTCATACTAACGTACTAACAGATTTATGATAATAATATTTTTCACAAGTACGTGCTAGTCTTACGTGGTAGGTAATCTATGGACAAATTTGGAAACTAATTTAAGGCTAATTTCTTTTTAAATACGGTACATGTAAAAAGACTAACGTATTATTCAATTAGAGTATTTATTACCAGAATCATCTAGAGGGAATAGGATACACTCATTACTATATTAATAACTAGCATTCCGCCCCGGCTTAGCATGGGTGCAGTGTTGATGTAGCTTTATATTAATGAAAAAAAAAATTAAAATCGGGCGAGTAATTTTTGAGTTCAATCGTAGCAAACAAACCTTTCCTCTTTATAATATTAGTATAGAAGTATAGATGAATTTGTTATTTAACAATTGTAAAATCTATTTCAGTTACAATGTTATTATAGAAGAGAGCGAAACTGAAAACTTTTTACGTTTTCCTTACATTATCTACAATTTAATGAACGGAATACGATTATGTAAATAACAATAAGGACAGATCAAATATATTATAAGATCTACTTACTGTATTCACTTATTTATTTCTATTGGTGTCTTGGCTAAGGAAGGATAGAGTTCCTCCATCACACCGTTCACTCTCCTCATAATATCGCTATAATTTCCAACTTAGCCCACACAAGTAAACTAAGCGCCACGGTCTGATAGGCCGTGGCTTCGTGTTACACGCGAACTTTCAGTACCTCGGTATTTAGTACAAATACAATTAAATATAATGAAATTAAAAGTACTATCTAATTAACATAGCGGCTGGTGTCGGTCAAACATGTCACCTAGTATTTAATGGAAATGTTTTCACGCTATCTACGTATTACTTACTAGGTATCTACGAATTCGTTCGCGTCGGCTTAATCTCAAGCTATTGTATGAAGATAACTTTTCCTCCCGACATCCGATATCGATGAAACAAAGTTTTTATGTTGCCCCAGACTAAGCTCAACTTTATGTGTCAAAGTTAAATGCAAATTCAGTATCTTTGGAGATTAGCGTGAACAAACGGATAGAGTAAAAACGTTCAAAATGTTGTTTCCCATCATTAATCGATTCTTCATTTATGGTAAAATTTATGAATGTACTGAAATGTCGATTCTACTGTTATATTATTTACAGTATATTATGTACTCATATACTTGATAAGCTATAACTTATACTTGATAAGAGTGTTATGTTCTGAGAATATTAGAAAATCTGTTAAGTTTTTTTAGTAACTAACTACTTCTCAATATTATATTATATTTTTTGCATTTTAAAGATATACGATATTGTTTATTTGAGAATTAAAAAAAATCTTTTAAAAAGCACCAATTAAATTAAAATATGTTCTTATATAATAGCATTTTTGAAGCTGTTGCGAAACTACACACGACTTCATTAGTAAATTACTTAAATTTCGAATGGACTGCGTATGCGACGCCCGCGCCGCCCCGGATTGCTGGTTTCATAATACTTATACATGTATATTGGTCATATAAAATGCCCTAAAGCTACAAATAAATACGCGAAATATTTTAGCAGATATATTGCACAGCAGCACACAGTAATCCAGTCAGTTTCACAAGTGTAACGCAACCGCGCACCGAACGTTGCGCAGACGCAATTAAAATCCCTGCGCTCCGTTATACCGATATTTTATCTATTTGTATCTAAATGTTGGAGGAAACTGTTGTCAATTATTGTTTATTTATACGATTGATATTATTTTGAATTATTTGTAAGTGGAGCTTGGGTAAGATCCTGCTTTTTGCATGCGCCGGTTTGACTGGGGAATGTTTGCAGATTGCGTAGTTTATTCCAGCACAACCTCAGATATTTTATCCTCAAGGTTGGCTAGTGAAACTACAGGGCAATAATCCTGGCAAAATACCCTGCGATGCAATGGGCCGCAGGTTCGAATTCCCCCGAGACTATATGTTTATAATTTTCTGTAAACATATTTCCTCTACGTCATTTTGGACATGAAACAGGTGGGAGAAATATCGAAATTCCGATAGGGTAACGAACTACCGTTCATAGATGGAAAACCGAGAAGTTCATTAGCGCGTTTCGATTTCAGACTATGGGTTTTTGATGCACTTAGTTAATAATACTTACTATATTTTACTCTATATATACATACCTAGAAGTGTTTAGATGCACTCTCTAAGTTTTAAACAATATCTGTGAAAACTCTGTGTTGGTTCTTAGACTAGACGAATACCGCAATACTCCCACTCAATAATAAACATAATATCATAATGGATATGAATTTAAGCCGAAGGTGAACCGCTCTCTAGGTCAAAATACACGAATTCCAGTCGGATTTATATCAAATAAAAATGAAAGCCCACAAGTTTATGACTATAGCTGTGTGCTGCTAAATATCCTTCGGCTCGTGAAGTACAATAATATACTTTAGAAATAATAGATTTTTTATTCCTCTCTTTATAAATAAAAATCAATGTAAGTATTTTACTCTATGCACTCCTAAACTACTTATCTGATTATGATGAAACTTTGGAGAGTTATTTTGCATACGCCCGCGTTAAGTTTCCACCATTTTTACCATTTTTATGTTATACGTGCTTGAGGTTCACTTCAAAGTTTGAAGTGTGAAGTTCAAACTATTTAATTCATAGAAATAAAACTACTATATAGATAAAACTAGATTAACTTAGAACTAAGTATCCTAACCACGCTGGCTGAAATTCGAAACATACAACATAGTATTGTTGATCGAAGGTATAAATAGTATAATTAATAAATCGAATTTTAATCCGACCACAGTTTTGACTTAAATTTGATCACATATTGAATACTGTAAATCCATTGTAGCGACATAGATGATAAACAAATTGAAACGGTCTATAACCCCACTCGGAATCTGCATAGCCGCATTCGATCACGATCGAATCGATTTCCCGCCGTCACTCGATACGAGTGATTTATTCGATTCACACATCGATTTGCCACGTAACAATCGCGCTTTGGTGTGTACCGCATTTCCTTATGCTGTGAATATATATTGTGAATAAACAGACCTCACGCAGTTATAAATATGGAATCTTTGTATGTTCTAATTTAGATCATTGATACCCATCATTATCCGGTTTTGAGCAAAAAAGTCACTACTGAATATTTTCGATTAATAAACTGCTTTTTTGAAACATGGTTTTGATTTTACGAACTATACACGTCATATATCATGTGAATAAATAGTGTATACCTACTTGACATACAATTTAATTAAATCGAAAAGAAGTGTTATTTTTCATCATCTGCATCAAAATCCCATGGATTCTATAGTTCCATAGAATGATATCTTTCTGTATGGTGCTTATAGTAATTTTATTTTTCTCACTTTAGTTAACTCACTCTAATAATATTCCGCAACATACCTGAAACATAAAATTAAATTTTTATTAGTTATTGTAATTCGTAACAGTTACGCAATCTTACCACAAACAATAAGTAAATAAAACGTTAGATTTTCAAAGGAAATACTGAAATATATACAAAGAATAATCCGCGTTAATGCTGTGAGCATACGGTTTGATTTTACTTGTTCGTTTTCATATATTACCTATAGTTTTGTGGCATGGCCGTAAAACTGTGGTTTGAACAAAACTATGGTGGTTATGTTTAATCGATTTCATTATAAATACTCGTAAATACCAAAAATAACAGTATTTTTGGTGTATTTTTGCTACCAAAGTGACCTAACTCAAAATTTTGCCAAAATTACTTAATTTCATGAAACCGTCTAAGCCTTAAAACAATATCAGCCTAGTTACACATACACACGTATTGGAGAGCTTCGGGTGTGGGAGAACCATTCTTCTTCTTGTTTTCTAGAATAAGAGGAGGATTTAACGTTTGGGGTCTTATAGGACGTAGGCATAAATCCCATTAACTCTCCCAAAAATACTAGGCAGAATCCGGCTTTGATGGTAGTTGCCATAAATTAAAAGAAGAAGAAATTCTGTTGCCTTTTATTAACGTATTATCACACATTTAAATAAAATATGTACTTTATTACGGATTAAAACGCGATTTATTATTTATGCCTCAAATCCGTAGGAATAGATGGCGTTAATATGGCAACTTTTGTGATATTTCTAATCAGACACCTGTCACTTCAGTTTGCCCGTGACCATGGTTGCGTCCGAAGCGTCGGCATAAATAATACATATAAATAATTCCAAGAATTCCATATGCTCCGATCCTTGCATATAACTTTAGATAGATATTTCAAACAAATGACAGATAGACCATACGAATACATTCTCATCAGTCGTTCGTGCTATGCTCAGGTCAGCCGTTGGTCTCTTAAATCCATCAGTAGCAAAATCCAGCCTCAAACATGACAGCTAACAAACAGTTACTCCAATCTGCATACGGTATTTTTTGTCGCCCATTAGTCAAGCAGTGTTTAGACTTAGAATCCATCACTTAACTTATGACACGTTATCAAACCATCGATCCGAGAATTCGTTAAAAAAAACAAAACCAGTTGTGTGTAGCGATTTGTGCTATTTGAGTGCCGACAGTTACTCGGGTCAAAGATTTAAATATTTAGAAGCGCACACTTATTGAGACGCGAGACAACGACAAACGATGTGTGTCTCTCTATATACGCTATGATTTCAATAAATTGTGATCAGTTCAAGCAAGACTGCGACAGGTCTTATTTCGTATTTTTTTTATGTTAGATATCGACAGACGAGCATGGTTCACTTGATGATGACCTCAGCCACAGAACATCAGTCAATTATGCGCTGTCGACCTACATTTACTTCGAGCATATTGTCAATTGCTTCGCTTTTGCCTCAATTTGAAAGATTTTGTACCACGGAGAAATTAATAAATAAATATTTCATTACCTTTCAATATAACTGTTACGGGATTTTGATAATAATGAGCAGTCTAGTCTAGGCAAATAACATTTTGGTATTAATTTTGAGTATAAGCAGTGGCGGGATCATCATACAGGCACAAATGACTAAGGCAAAATAAGGGAATTATTTTATTTTTTTTATTTTGGGTTTGTATGGTGGTCCCGCCACTGTGTACAAGAGCTATATATATATATCCATCAATAGAGATTTAAGTGGAGAAATCGTAGTATTGTTGAGGATGTATGTATGCTACAGTATAATTAGTTAAGAACTAGCATATTGTTATTTTTTTAATTTGTAGTAAGTCATTCATAAGTTACTTAGTCTTATTTCTAGGTACTTTAAAATTATACTTTGTCCTTTTTTCACGTAGAAGTTTTTTTAGACATCTTATGCAAGTTTAGATAATTAAACAAAAATTAATATTAAAGAAGTAAAAACAAAATGTTATTGCATTTGACACCTCTAAATATTTAAATCTTTGGCGTCAAGTTTCTTCTAATTCAAACAGACAGGAATTATTTGAACTTGTTTTTACTGTTGTATACTTTTTACATACACTTGTTCGTTTGAGGTAAAAAATTCATTTTCGCTCTACGGGGTATAAGTTTTGACCACAATTGCCAGGAAGAGATGTCTCACACTCATTATGTTTGAATACTAACATTAAATTAAATTATAAAAAATAAAAAAAAAAATTATTACATAATATTGTCTTTTATTAACGCGAGTATCACACATTTAAATAAAATACTGTATACCGGATTAAAACGCGTTTTAATCCGGTATACAGTATTTTATTTAAATAATTATTACAGTTAAGCGTGGTTCAGAATGCCAACCCTTTCACTCAGCGTTCAGGTTCAGCGTTCAGCGCAGGTTCTTTCAAACCCATTTTTGAGCAAATCAAGAAAGAGGGAGAGGGATGGTGAAGACGAAAGCAAAGATGCCGAAGGCGGATCTGAGAAGACGAATATGCACGAGAGGAATATTCAGCACCCGTTTTTTGTTTGATTTTTATTATTAAAATACTCTTTCGGACCCCAATGCAAAAAAAAATGGAAAATGAACGTCGAGCGTTGGACGAAAAGTTGGTTACCCGCAGTAGATACCTGAAAGTGAATTAAAACTGAAATTGTAATAGATTTTTTAATTTACATGTTGTAAGTACATACCTACTTTGACTATTTTTTTGACTATTGCATTGTTGCAATAGTAACAAAAAATAAAGATAAAATATATTTTTTATCTATCTACCCTCTTTTTATACACATTAATAATATAGGAATTCTTGACACTGATGCTCACCAAAAAACAGGCAGTTGAATGGTAAATAGCCGCATGCACCGTTTCCAATCTCGAAACTTTTAGACATCAACTTCATACAATAAATCAATCGATTCGCATTCAGTCATAAAAAAACTCGCCGTAATTCATCAAACATCGCATATAACCACAGACAACTGTTCAACAGTGGTGAAATTATGACAACGGCATACTACAGAAAATGATCGGCGACAATGTATTTAGTGGGTATTAATAAGGTATACTTAACTTTATATTAAAATTCGAAGATCCCCAACGGTTTTATCTTGTTACTTAAAGGGGCATTAGGCAATTATAAAACCCTAATGACCCTCGTTTTTTTTGCACATACATCAATTTCAAAGTGAATATTAGGTATGCACAGCTGGTATAGAAATATATTTAGAAATATTTAAATTTCTTTATTTGCAAGTGCAATGTTTCTACATTTGTAGACCCCTTGGGGTCGACATAGACCATATTAAATAATAAAAGCGAAATTAATACATTGTTTTTATGGCATCAAAAACTTGCTTACTAAACACACTTATCCTGTAATAATCGTCTATATAATATGTGTATTTGTGCCGCTGTGGTCACTGATATCGCTAAAGATTTACTACTACATGTTCTGTACACTGTGGTGATACCCACTGACCCATTTATAAGTAGATTGGGGACAAGTAATCAAGTTTTTTTAAAAGCTGACGGCGCACTCGGTTTTTACAATACGCATAAAATTAGATATTTTTTTCTTATTAAGTACTTCATCAATAAAGAAATTTAACGTAAATTCATAATTTTTATTTTGACTTCATTTCAATAGATTTTAAATTTGGGCTTTTATTTATATCATCAGCTACTATTTTTACTCTGTTTTTTGAAAATAGAATTATGGGTCCATGCTTGACATTACACACACTTCTTCTTGCCCTGCCGGCCTAGCATGACAGCCGCGACAAAATTTTGTCGACCGTTTTCTTCTGTTTAATCGATTATCGCTCTATTTCTTTCGGGTCTAACATGACAATTACACTTAAAACTCGACTTTTAATATCAAAAATAGATATATTTGTCGATCGAGATATGTTTTCTATCAAAATTGTCGATGTCAAGATATAATATATCGAGATATCTTACATCCTAGTTTGTCTTCTCTCGTCCGCGACATATCTCGTGGCGGTCATGCTAGCCCGGCTGTTCTCTTTTTTTTTTAATTATATTTAAATGATATATTATTATTCTTTTATTCGAAATTCGAATGAAACGCATATCAGTATAGAATTCTACTTTAGATATTGCACTTTCGTTAACATACATAATATGAAATATAAGAACATTTTAAGTAGCCTTAAGGTTCGATTGTTTCACTATTACATACGATCAGATTAAGTCCATATTCCAATATCTTACTCAAGTTTAACTCTATTATCGAACATTGTCAAAATGTCAAATCAAAGAGACAAATAGTTTAACAAGTATTATAACTGGATTCACATTGAAAATCACTTCTTGCAATTGACCCCAAAAAACGGATGCATCAAAAAGTTACTTCAAAATACTCAATAAACCTAGGCCGTTGGTATTTCAAGGATTTTAACCTAGGTCATATAGATATAAGGAGGAAGCGAGTTTAAGGTCAACACGAATTAATTTCTTTAAACCAGTTGTTGGGTAAAGTCCACGATTAAAAGCAACAAAACTTACATTTCGTATCTTGCGAGATAACTCAAGATATAACTATATCCTAACTTTAATCTTTTTAGAAAGAAAAAAATGCGTATTATGTCTAAATTATATAATAATATATAATAATTTATTTTAAATATAAGTTCATTATTTGGCTTTATTTCTGCGCCATTTGGTCTGTTTCATAAATCTACGAAAAACATTATGTCGCTCATATATTTTTATAATTTTTCTCATCACTTTATAATTTTAGTTTACTTTAATTTTTATAATATTAATTATTATGAATACTAAAAAAAAATCACTGGACATTTTTTTAGTTTATAAGTAAAGTAATACTGTATTTTAAGTTAGATGTAAGTTACTCATTTGCCATTATTATTTATTATTGTTAGCTATGTATATTGTAATAGAATGAGTTTCTACAACATGTATTCTAGAGCTATATACATAAAAAAGTTGACTTTAGTTTTAGTTTATAAATTTTTTTATTTAAATTACACAATAATGATAATAAATTCTTTCCTTGTAAGTCCGTGCTGAATATTCATATAATTACTCATGTAACAATGCATGTAAGCTCATTAGAGTAACCGATAATAATTTTGCATATACAGGTTGACTTAATTCGATAAACTGGTGAATTATGTTACACAAACAATATAAATATATTCTTGTACCAAAAAAATCTAATCTGTAGTAATTATGCGGCTGGGATCTCATTAAAAAAATACACGCTACACAATATTTGGGCCCAAACAAAGTTCTAGGCAGAAGGTATTATAGTCAGGCTATTGCAGTGAAAAAACTTTGTTTTTTTTATTGATTTTATTTCAATATTTGACGAAAGTTTTATCTGCTTCCGTGACTAAGTGGTAAAAGCGTCCGTGTTAGCACTGAAGGTTCTGGGTTCAAATCCGGGGGAAACAAAATTTAAAAAAGAAATGTTTCGGTCGGGCACAGAAGGCTGATTAGTCAGTACCAAAAAATGATTAGTAATACAGACCCAAAAATGAGTCTACCCCATGCCCCACTAGACGACTCGGGAATTCTTATGACATTTACTATGAACATGCCATACATACTGATTTTAAAGTTATGCCAAAAAAACATCTTTGATAGCATGTGAAACTGTATGAATGTTATGATTTACCCTGTATATATGTTTGTAAATAAACAAAGCAACCGTTATCAGGAGTATTTGCTGGTAGACAAAACAACACGAAGCGTTCGATAACCAGTATGTGTTTAGTATGGATGGACATGTTATTCAATACTCATTGTTATTATGCGCTGTCAGTAAACTCCACAAATAATAATAAAACTTCAGTATCACTGAAACATTTTTAAATCAATAAAAATATATTTAACGGTGTTCAGTGTGGCCTGGCCGAAGGATATTTTTTTAAATTTTCAGGGATTCGATTCCTCCCGGGTGCTTCAACTCGTGTACAGAGTAACGAAGTGATCCCAGCCTTTGAAATAGCCAAACACACTTGAAAAGATATATAATATTCATAAAGAAGTATAAAATTGAACGCCATATAGACAAAAACATAATTGTTTCTTTGTAACATCGCAAACATTTTCTCAACAAAAAGATAATTTGTCATCATTACCTCCTGGCTGTTGCACGCTTGAAACTTCAACCAAAAAACTATTTAAAAATGGCATTAATTTTGACCTTACATCACCTTTTAACCTTAATGTCACAAAGATCAATTAAAACCCTACATGGTACAATACCTCATAACATATACAAAAAACGTACCTACTCACTGTGCTTTTCGGTGAACCGTGTCGAGAGATGTTAAAATCATCCGCAATTTTTTTTTATTATATTTTAATTATCTTACATGCTCAGAAAGGTGATTACTTAATTCATAAACCTTAATTTTGCTTCGCTATAGTCGGATAAAAAATGTGGTTTCTCCGTACTCATAAAAACGAATCTCGAAAAACTGTCAGTTTTGACAGATATGATGATGTTTAATCACTCTTAATCTGCTGTCGCATTTATCACGAATTCCAAGGAATAGCAATGATAAGTTTTTTTAAGGAATAGGAGGCGAATGAGCAAGATTAAACGATCATTTCTTGTTTGCTACAATAGATGTACCGCAGCCTTCATATAATTCATAGAATCCTTTTATTTCCGAAACAATATTTAGCTTTTTGAAGTGAAAACTTATTTAGGCGCGTTGAGCGTTTTTAGAGGGGAATATTTGAAATTAGTCGTAAGATATTATAATAGTTCTAAGTTTTCACGTCTTTCGGCAGTCCCCATTGCCTGTTTTTTTGCTTTCTGGAAAAGAACTTAGCTATTATATAGGAATCGTCGACTTTAAAATAGTTATTGAGTCATTTAAAGGGACACAAAGGGTATTTAATCTGTATCTGACAATTCAAGTACTTAATCAATGAAGCGTCGAAGACGATATTGCTGTATAGTGAGTAAGCGCAAGGGCACTTTTTAGTGTGGTAAGGTGACACGGCTCCCTTACGTATCGATGAAGGTAATTCAACACCTCAATGTGAGGCGGAAATCGATTTTTTGTCGAGGATATCATGTCAGTGCAATTATGCACAAAAGGACACAAATTATGTAATTAAGATATATATTTTATGAAATATCTGTTTTTATGAAAAGGAAAACTTTTCAGTTATTATAAGAGCCTAATTAACATGTTATTGATATTTTAATTTTAGAACAGTTTTTTGGAAACAAATTTTATGTCTATGGCAAATATTTTTGTCTATAGCTTTGGATATAGCTAATGCGTCTGAGATTAATTTTTTTATTTTATCTGAGTACCTAATATGTATAATTTTTTGAGAAATCAATATATCATAAAGAACACAATCAATGAGTTTTACATTATTCTGTAGTTGAAGTTGCAGCATTGAATAAAATTAGTATCAGATCTACCAAGAACACTACATAATATTATTATCTAGCCTCTAAATGTTGTATATTTTTCCTTTCTAATTCAAGGTTATATCTATGTTTTTACTTAATATATATAAACAACAATCATATGGATACAAGGACCGCATTCCTAACTGTATAGCGTTTTAACGAAAATTTATATTATGTTAACTGCTTTTTAATGTATTTGGCAACACCGTCATCAATTTACGGATTTTATTACAAAATTAAATCATGAAGGTATAATTCAAATATTTCATATTGGTACTAATAATAAAAAAAGTTCATTTTTAAAAGCTACATACAATATACATATGTATATACAAAAACCTCTTATTCTGTTAGTTTTGCGAGAATATTTGATAATTTTCTTATTTTTATACAAATAAGTATAGCGAACTCTTCAATCAGCCCTTACAATCATCAATATTCAAGTTCTTTCTTACTGAAAATCGATTCCAAATACAACACGAGTCAAATAGGTGCGCAAGCGCAATAACATTTTAAATTTCAAACAAAGATTAAAGAAAACTATGTAGAGTGCATAGTTAGCGTTAGAACTAGATAAGGTACTTAGCGGCTTGTCACTAGCCGCAATGTTTAGCGTGTGTCGCAACGCAACTAGCAACATGTTGTGAAATAGGAAGTGCACTGATGTATGCCACAGAATATATAGTTACATACTGCACCCAATAGTTAAGGTATCTAAATTTATACGAACGTCTAGCATGGCAATTTTAAAAATAAACGGTCAAGTATAAATACCAGCAATTCTGAACAGTGTTAATCGCGATTTCGGCTTGCCATTTGGGGAACGAGACGTGATGTATATGTAACACACCAATAACATTTTCATGTAAAGTAACGTCAAGACGAGTAGGTACATATTAATTGCACTGAAAAGACATTATCAGATATTATGGAGAACTCCTAGCTCTACACGCAATAACCTAACACTCTCTCATCAAAGCGTATAATGTTCTGCGTGAATCCAAGTCTTAAGTTCTCTAGAAAGTCTACACCTTAGTCAAAATGTGTGGCCTGGCCGTTTCGTTACTCAAAGACCTATTGGCATATAATTAGTTAGTGAATTACTTTCTGTTCATAAGCCCGTAGGATTGTCTACGTCTCTCTTATGCTTCACATTAGTCAAAATGTTTGGCTTGGCCGTTTCATAAGAGTTTATGCGAATAGAACCTTAAGTAACGAAACGGCCATGTCACACATTTTAACTAATCTGTTCAAACGGGAAATAAGATTTAAAAAATATATGGTACTTGTCTGTAAGAAAAATAATCAGTGGCACGGATATTGAAACGCGTCTGCCCCATGAATTCGGGAATTCTCTCACATGCGTTTTTCTTTAAATATTAAAACTTATATTGTCAGTAGAAAACTGGCGGTAAAACCTTCACCGAATTAAGTGCGGGCACCTACACCTAGTTAATTAAAAACTAATATTCTTTATCAAAAGACACTAATATTCCATCAATGAAAAGTAAGATTCATCACGGTGCGCGGGCGCACAACAAAATGTCCAACCGCTAGATCAGTTGTGTATCGAAACCTGTCGCGGTAAAAAACATATTGACCCACTTCGTAGACACGAATAACTATGATTTTTCACAGTTCACAATCTAAGAACCGTTATTTTATTATATTGAAACCTATTTAGGGCACTAAATTGAGAAATTAATAACGTAAAAATAGCTTTTGTTTGTAAATAATTAATTTTCAACATCTGCGTGTGGGGTCTTCTAATACGAGATTTTTTTAGGTATTTTATTCAAAACTAGTAACATGCCGGGCTTTGCACATGTGCAATGTAGATGTACTAATCACAAAAAAAATAAGTAAATAAAAAATAATAAAAATAGCCTGTTACTCGCTGATAATGTAGATTTCTATTGGTGAAAGAATTTTTTAAATCGGTCCAAATTTTTTTAGTTAAATCTTAACAAACAAACAAACAAATCTTCCCTCTTTACAATATTAGTATAGATAGGTTACACGAAACGACGCACGATTAGTTAAAGATACCAACTTCAACACGATAACTCCAAAAACACTTATGTAGGTATATGTATATAGGAACAACTTTTTGCGAAAAACACAGGGGAGTGATTTTTTTTTATAAAAAACTAGGAACGCGCCCCGGCTTCACACAAGTGCAATGAAAATGTATTTTACACAAAAAAATTAAAAATTCTATCACCCATAGAAAGCTACATTATCAGCGAGTAACATAGGCTTTTTATTTAATTATTTTTTATATTTTTAGAACATATATATTGCACCCGTGCGAAGCCGGGGCGGATCGCTAGTAATGAATATTACTATAAGTATAGGCCATATAGACTGAGAGACAAATTTAATTTTAAATCTTTGATTTTCCGACAGACGACAAGTGTATTTATGACCGACATCATTTTAACGGCGGATACTGTCAAACTTGCGGTTTCGAACAAAGGCAATGTAACTTGTAATTACATGGATGTCAATTAAAACCGCAACTGACCCGTTTAATTCAATTAAATGTCATTAATTAATGACGAACATCAATCTTAAATCACAAAATTACTTATGAATATTAAATAGTTTACCGCTAACTTTATGCTATTTCATTTATATTTAAAAAAGGTAATTTGTCGACTAAATTTTCAATTTTGGCGCCGGGATATTCCACTTTTGTATTCCGGTCACAGTTTTGTGTTTTTGGTTGATAGAATTTATAAAACGCTGACCAAGTTTGAAGTTATGTGGGCGTAGCGTTTAATCGGAATTGGTCATAATTACACCCGAACATGCAAAAGATTGATCAATTTAGTAGTTTGATTAAAAATAAGTTTATTAATACTTCATAAATTATTTATCTCTTTTTAAAGTAAAAGAGGAAATCTTGAGACATATAACGGTTCAGTTTGAAAAAAAGTTTTGACTTGAATTTATTTGTACAATAGCTTAAAAAAGATTACGGAGATAGTTACAAGTTGCAATTAAATAACTTTTCCCGGGAGCGATAATCTATACTAATATTATGAAGATTAATATGTTTGTTTGTTTGTTACAATTTAACTCGAAAATTACTCGACCGATTTTTTAAATTTTTTCGCCAGTAGAAAGCTACATCATACGGCATAAGCGTCTTTGTCTTCTTTGTGTATAGTACATCTACATTGCACCCGTGCGAAGCCGAGGCGGATCGTTAGTTTATTATATTATTATTTATCCCGACGTTTCGAGTACTTTTCAGCAAGCGTGGTCTGGTAAGAGTCTGGTTTATTTTTTTATATTATGGCAATACTGGCTTGTTAGACAGTTGTGAAAACCAGTTAACACTACACCGTGAGTATTCCTTTTTGAGATCAAGAGTTCTCCGACTTCTTGCGCCGAAGACGGCCACCTCGGGATTTTAGTCGGTAGGCTCGGGATCTTTTGACTCCTTCGAGTCCAGTCGCGAGAGTCCGACATAACCCTTCGCCACCCTCAAAATAGTGGGTATCATTAATGATTTCCCTACGAGAAAAAAAAGCACACTGTGTCCTCCTGTTTTTATTTGGGATTTAAGTGACTTAATTACCGGTTCCCAAGTGTTGGAGAATCTCAAACTATCATCTCTATTGAAAATGTTATTGAATTTCAATAGCCTTGTATACCAGTATGGGAAATAATTAATTAGTCGAAGCACATAATATGTATTATGTAGTGGTCTAAAATGTGTTCACATACTGCTGACTTAGACGTTTATTTATCCGCTATGTCCTTAAGTCGGTCTGACCGACCTCAAAATCCTTCTAGATTTGTGTATTTTATAATCAATCTATAATTTTCCATAATTTTGTTAGACATAAATAATATTATTATGGAAAATGCTGAGTATCATGCCATCGCACGCATCACCTATTCCTTAGAAGTACAAGCACTTTCTACAAAGCCAAAATTTACATATGACATCAACCTCCTTTACATATAACACTGAATTCACACGTATTTCCATTGAGCCACATAAGGCATGTCAACGTCTTCAGTGGCGTGTAAACACACCCATATACTCCCATACTGAGTAATTGATAGGAGTTTTTGTTCCACCATTGCCCTCTCACCTCGAGATGAATAGTTGTTGAATTATTCAAAAGCCGATTAGCGAATAGATCGGCCGACTCGTTGATATTTCAATGTCTGTTTTACCCGACTACAGAAGAGGGATATTCTTTTAAAAGTTTACAGGCTTCATAAGGTATAGGCGGTTTATTTTCGTAGTACAGTGGCGACGAATGTTGCTTCTGGTTATAATACAAAACAGGATTGAAAAATTAACTTTTTACCGTTTAATTAACGTTATTTCAATTGGAATTAAGGAAAATATAGATTATGACAATATTTTGTAAGAAATAAATAGGATATATTTATAGGAGGATATATTTTTTATACATTACAATTTGGAATATTTTAGTAGGTATTTTAAAAGAATATCCGTTTCTGGTCATATATAAATAATCCTGAGTTGGTCACCCATTTCTTGGACTGGAACACTTTATTATAACTTATTTATGCTGTGACTTTTTGTAGCTTTATTTTATTTAGGTGAGCCCTGCCAGTGCTATGGGAAATAAATGCTTTTTCTTATTCTTCCTCTCTAAGATTATTCAATGATTAAACATTATTGCAAAATCTTTAAGAGAAATCTGAATGAAAAGTCTCCCTTCAACAATTTGTTAAATTATAATAAAAGTAATTGGACACAAGCAAACATCACTTAACTCTCGTACAACAAACAAATGGGATGTTCCCACCGCGCTGGCCGAATCGAGAACAATACAATTACAATCGAATTAATCGCTCGCTATCTGATGACGGCGATCGCTTGGTACTTTCTCGTTTGCCGGCGATTATCGATTGCTGGAATCGATTAAACTATCGATACCGTTTACAAATATTTCGACATCAAGATATCGATCTGAGGCGTTGAGTTCAGAACTGGTTTAATATTAATATAAAAGTTTCGCCCGCGGTTTCGTTTACGTAGCCTCGATTTTTCAACATTCCGCTTTAGAGAAGTTCCGGGCTTTCTTGTATGATACGCATCTTTCTGATGTACACGAACTTGTGTCTGGATTTTAAGGTTGGGAAATATGGGAGACATCGTATTTCCTAGTAGTTAGTAATAAGTTTTTGTCAAATAATGAGTCTGATGCCTATCATTTTCGGACACCTCGCACTTTTATAAATGTAAATAAACTAACATTAATAGTACAGATATAAATATTCTCTCTCATGAAGTCTGCTTGGCTATGAAACTTGTTAGGCGTGTGCATATACAATATTTTTTTTTGACTGTGCGTAATCTGGGGAGCGCGTAATCATTGCGCACACTAAAACAATGTATATGTGCTTTAGTACAACATATACTTCATCACATAGAATATCTATATTCAAACAAAAAAGTGAAGCTACGGTGAAGGATAAAATAGCCTGAAGTATCAGAGATAAATCATCAGACGACATATTTCAATTTTCGGTCAATTACACACGTAATTAAATCTGACAAAACAGTATAGTATCAGTGACCCAACCGAACAGTTTTACGAGCACCGAGGTGATTTATTTGGAAGAAATCTGATGAAATGCTCGATTTATAGAGTCATTAAAATTTTTGATTAATCTCAGTCGACGATAAAACTACTACGGTTTTAAAGATTATAATAAATTGTGTGATTTTCGGTCATCAATTTTGTAGAGGGGAATAAATAACCCACATTTACATATAGATCCCAATGGATCGTCCTTACGTATCTGATAGGTACATATAGACTGTAATTATGCAGCATTTAAGAAGCATAGCTTTATTTTATGTTAGATATTGACAGTACTTGGTGGTAGGTGATACCTTAGTCATAGAATATTAGCTAATGATGCGCAGACGACTTATTTTTTACATGACTTCACGGTTTTTCTATATATTTTCATTCTACCCTTACCTACCCGAACTGAACTGACGTAGCATTTTGCCTATGTCAGTTGAACCGCGACCCATCGGAAAGTAAGATTTTGTAACGCCAACGAGCTTGTCGCAAGATTATGGCAGTAAAGATGACTTCAGACTAAGCACATAAAATTACCTCAAAATATATCTTAACTTCGGACACAACTCTACGACGATATTGCCGGTCAAATTTAAATTTTCCCTAGTTTTCGGTGAAGTGATATCAAGAATTCGTTTAACTCTAAGTGAACTTAGCGTTTGCACTTTAAACTTAAAAGGAGTTGAGCATCATCCAACAATTCAATCGAGCCGTTGCAGGAATGTCATATTAATGTCATATTACCACCTCACCGAACTGCAGCATTTCGTGGGAGCTTTAAATATGCTGCCACGAAGTGCTGGAACAATATTCCTCCACCACTTAAAACCTTAGAAAGTAAGTTTAGCTTTAAGAATACTCTTCGCACCATTCTTCTTGATGCTCAGAAAGAAGAATGGGGCAAAGATTTTATGTCTGCGGTAGTTTAGCTTTATTTTAATTGTGTACTTTGCCATTTTATTGCCTATAAATTGTTATTTTAATCGATGCTCATCTTCAATTTCTTCCATAGTTCAATGTAATTTTTTATTTTATTCTTCACTGCATGCCCCTATTGTTCTTATTAACCACTCTTTATTATGTTGTACTAAAAAATAATTGTATTCTAATTTTCGTTTTTGTGTTTGTTATTAGCACTGTCTATTTTGTAGTTTTCCTTATTTTTTACTCTATAAATTATTTAATTTCTTGTTGGACCTACTCTGCCTTAGGTGACAGGCAGAATACCAGTGTCTTAGCCCTAGCTGGCTAAGAATTAGTACTGAGCCTGTCACCTTTTCAAACATATTTCACACTGTACATGTACTTATAGCCAGATTTCCTTTTAAATTGTTTTCTTTTTTTTTTTTTTATGATTATAGTCTATAAGTTCATTTTATTTTAAATTGTAATATCTTTTTGTGTGTTTGAATAAATGTTTTCTTATTCTTATTCTTATTAACATGTAAACAATTCAATTCACATAAAACAAATTCAATAATATGTAAATATGCATCGCTTTCGGCCGCTTTTAAAAACTAATCTTCATTTTATCTTACTGATTATCTAGCTTCATTAGTGATAAATAATTAGTTCGGATCTAAACTGATATATAACAGTTTCTATAGATGAGTTCATTAAAAATTATAAATCAGAGAATTTTAACGAAGTGTATGTCTGGAAGCTATTTTAATAACGGAGAATAAATCAAACGATGTAAGGTATTGTTATTGGATATTTAAAATTAATTAAGCTCAGATGTGTCTTAAACATTCACTCATAAACATGTTTCATATAATTAACAGCCACATTATCCTCCATGGCTCATCAGTAAGCATTTATCAGCGGAGGCCCTGGGTTCGATCCCGGGAAAACATGGCATGTAAAGAAAAATGATCAGTCAAACAGACACAGAAGTGTGTCTGCCCCATGCTCCACTAGGGGTCTCGGGTATACGCTTAATGCTATTTTAGAGAATTTAGGAAATATAACGTAAAATTATTTTGGTGATATTTAGTGGCGGAAATCCATAGAGCGAAACGCGCAATGTGCTCAATGTGTTCACGGTTTTACTATCTATGAACGGTGGTTCGTTACCCGGTCAGAATTTAGATATTCCTCCCACCCGATTAATGCCTGAAGTGACCAGACGTGGGGAAGAAATGCTTACAGAAAAAAATATGATCATGTCATCCCAGAAGGATGCGAACCCGCCATGCATCGGAGCGTAAGTAGGTGTTCTACAAAACACGCCAACTAACCCGCCAAAAATCTGAATGAAGGAATACTTTTTCCCAAAACTGATTGCAATTCATTCTAATAATTTACGTTACAATGATGGTATGCGTGACAGCAAGTAGTTGTATAACGTTAGTAAAAGTAATTAAATCAATATCTCGGGTGAATATCGCGAATTTTCTCTCAACTGCGCGGGCGCTGTTGGAAAGCGAGTTTCACTTCGCACGTAACGCAAGGTTAATCGTATGATTTGCGATTTTCCATTAATTTATCTAAGACCTGCCAAGCCAAGCGATGACCCGAGGCTGTGGTCTGTGCAAACAACGACTAAACTTACTTGGGTGTGCGACATAAAACAATATGCAACTAATTATAAGTTAAAAATTCTTATTAACTATTGTAGTGTGTCGCTCCCAATTGGTCATGTTGCCGATTCGATTTTCCATATTAAAATATGCATTTTTACTTATATTAAATTAATGTTATGTTTTATGTTTATCACATACTAGTGGTAGTAAAATAAAATATAGACTTACTAGTCTGTTTGTTTATTTATGAGGATCACTAATCTAATCTTCACGAAATTTGGTACAACAAGTTTTGAATTTCGAACTTAAAGAGGATTTGTCGGGGATTTAAGAAGAGAAATATTCTCTGTTCAACACAAAACTATTCTTCTTCCTATGTACCTATATCCCTATGTAATAACACGTCTTCTTTAACTTTCTTCAGTAAGCTATCTTCTCTCAATTCTTTTACACTCATATCTTTCTCCTCACAATCCATCCATACCTTCAGTCTTCCTCTGACCCTTATACATGCATTTGCATACTTAAAACTACACTTACATTAGTCTAATTCCCCTTCTTGACATGCCTTACAAAAACAGGCATAGGTTACGAGTCGTAGCCCATGAAAACCCTCGTACCATCATCACTATTATCTTTTGCCTTATCACTAATTATTTCTAAAGTAGTTAACACAGCGATTCATGTCGATGGACACACTGGTGGCCAACCATGAACTCTACTAATACAGGTCAATTCCTGAGCAGTTCAACTTTTAGTCGAAACCTGTCAGGTATTCATTTCGTACCATGATGTGATATCAGCTGACCTGTAATTGGCCTACTTCTTACCGGCTACTTGTCTCTGACTTATATTGTGAACGTCATTTTGAAATTACGTTCTAAAATATATATTAATACCGGTTTTTTATGTTTTAGTAATATACAGTTATAAAATTATTTTTTAACTTTAGAAATGAAATAGTAAGTTTAAGGGTAATTATAACCAACAATAAGCAAAGTTACACATTCCTAATGAATGTGGATACTTAACATGCGACAAAAAAATAGGCGCTAAGTAGCCTCTATTAAAGAACGTAACTAATAAACATGTCAAATGAATTGTAAGATTTAAGAGGGATATTTGAAATGAGTTTTAAGTTTTTGAGTGATTTATTTGGAATATTTTTGTTAGTATGTTACAACATAAAATAATTCATTAATTTTGTTACCGTCTTTTGTGTTGCACCTCATATCGGAGAAATATTCACAATGACTGCATCGCGTCGAGTTTCATATGAACAATTGGAAATTTTATGGGACTTTTTAAATACACATAAAGATATTGCAACGGGATACAACAAAAGTGCTCAAGCTCGTGAAATGTCTCGGAGGATGTGGACGGATGTGACTCAAAATTTAAACTCCATGGTTGGTGGTGCTGTAAAGGATTCGAAAGGCTGGGCTGCTGTAAGTTTATTTAATTAATTGAATTTATAAACATATAAATTTAATATTAAACAAATGGACAGGCAGAGCTAAAAAAATATAATTCTAGTATGTTTTATAAATATTAAAAAAGTATTATTGTATTTTTTAGTATTGGGTGGATTATAAAGGAAAAATTAAAAGAAAATGTGCAGCTATTAGAACATCTCACTCTCGCACTGGTGGGGGACCCAGCAATATTCTAACTCTGACAGATATAGAAAAAAAATATTTGTCAATATTGGGAGAAGACTATGGTATGGGCCTCCCTGGTGTTCAAGTAGACCCATTTGATACTAATAGCGTTCACGTAAGTTCTTTTTAATTTATATAATGCTTGTATTAGGTGTATGACTTAATTTTTACAAATTTTTTCTTAGAGCTTAAAACTATATTTAAAACAGAAATATTTCGCGGTCTTTTGTGATTTTGTAAAGATCGGACACAAGAGTGTAAAACACCAAACACCAGTCGATACAAGTTACATAACCTCTCAGAATAGTTAAGTTTACGATGGCAACTGATAAACAGCACATTCGGCACTGCATTTTATACGAATTCCAACATGGAAAAAATGCTTCTCAAGCGCGGGCATCAATTTGTAGTGTTCTTGGTTTGACATTGTATCTTATGAAACATGTAATTATTGGTACAAACGTTTTAGAAGTGGTAATTTCGATCTTAGTGACTAGCCGCGTCCTGGGCAGCCTCGAAAGTTTGAAGATGCGGAATTGCAAGGTTTACTAGATGAGGACTCAACCCAAACGCAAAAAGAGCTTGCAGCTCAATTAGGAGTCACCCAAACAGCTATTTCCAAGCGTTTGCATCAAATGGGAAAAATTCATAAGCTTGGACGTTGGGTCCCACATGTGTTGACCGAACACAACCTAGATCAACGTATGAACACGTGTCTTTCACTGCTTGCCCGACAACAAAAAAAAGACTTCTTGTGGAAAATTGTGACGGGTGATGAGAAATATATTTTTTACGAGAATCCCAAACGTAACAAGTCGTGGGTAGATCCCGGGCAACCCCCTACATCGACGCCGAAACCGGACAGCCATTTGAAGAAAGTTCTTTTGTGTATCTGGTGGGACATGAAGGGTGTGCTTTATTATGAACTACTGGAAACTGGTCAGACGGTGACAACGGAACGCTACAGTCGACAATTGAACAAATTGAGCGAACAGCTGGATCAGAAAAGGCCATTTACTGGGCAAGGAAGCCGGCAAGTCATACTGCTGCATGACAACGCTCGACCTCACGTTGCTCGCGCGACTCAAAAGACCCTCTTGGATTTGGGATGGGAAGTTCTCCCGCACGCGGCATATTCGCCAGACTTGGCCCCATCTGATTTTCATTTGTTCCGGTCAATGCAGCACGACTTAAAGGATAAACAGTTCAAAACGCTGGATGATGTGCGTAAATTCGTCGATGATTTTATCGCCTCGAAACCTGCAAGTTTCTTTCGCGACGGCATCCGTATGCTGCCTGATAGATGGCGCAAGGTCATAGAGCACGATGGACAATATGTACAAGATTAAGTTCATTGTTCCTATTTTTTTATAATTAAAAAAAACTATTTAAGAATCTGTAAAAATTAAGTCATACTCCCAATACTTTCTTATTTATATACTGTGTGTAATTTACATGGTTTATTTTTTTCTATAGGCGCCATCGACATCACAAGCATCTGAAGTATCATTAACAATATTAGATATAGAACCTACTGAAGCGGTTGGCCAAAATATAATTAACAGAGATGCGCCGCATATACTTCCTCCAGGCAATGAACAGGTAGAGCATCAGAGTCCACCAATTGTTCAACCAGCTTCAAGAGCAAGTATCTCTCGGCCTGTAAGGCAAAGGCGGCGGACATCAATAACGCAAGATGATGCAAGAAGGTCTCTTGTAGAATCAGGCCGCAGAAGAGCAGATGCAACTCAGAACATTTATGAAGGCCTGAATAGTATTGAAACTGTTCTGTCTCGAATAGCAGCTGTATTAGAAAGAATATAAAATAGGTATGCTCTCATATCATTTATTCACTAACTGTACATACATATATTATTATATTATACATATTTTCATTTACAAATATTTCAACCAGAAAGTTAAGTTTAATTTACAAAGATAAGTAAGGTTGAAAACAAAACAATGATATATTCATATTAGCAATGACTTGATTGCATACATAATATGTAAATTGATTCTTAATTTTATAATTACTGTTGTTATGTTTTGTAGATTGGCCACAAATAAGCAATGAGCTGTCTTCTGGCAGAATTATTGTTATTAAGAATATGATGAGTAATGAGTAAAAAACCATTGATAATGTAATCATATTATTCTTTAAATTTTCAAAATTAATAATTTAATGGTATAAACCTAAGAACCACATATTATTTAATTCCTCCATATAAGGTTTCAGTGGGTGGTTAGCCCATATAAATGTCATATAACTATAGCTCCACCATAGCTGGCATCCACACTGATAATGTTCATATCAGAATAATTACATATCTGAAAATCAATTTTTTATTAAATTTTATAGTAATATATTGTTTTTGTTACAGATCGTCTTCAATGGGTTGTAGAAATATGAAATTAACTTTATTTAAATACTAAAGATGTGACTACAATGACATATTTCTTAATTATATGCTATATTATAATTTGTTTTCTTCTCATTATTTTAATTCTAAGCTTTGTTATTACTTACTTCTAATAGATAATATTTTCTTGGTATGTATGTGTGAGCAAAATATATAGTTACTTACTATTTCTTTTTACAATAAAAATGCTCTTCATGATCTACTAGCCTTTTCATTGCTGTGTGTTTCGTTCCGTCTATATAACCTAGCACTCCAAGCATCCCAAACTTATTGTATAACTAAAATAATTTTAAAAAGTTGTGCAACTGAATGAGCAGCAATGTCTCCTATTAAAACCTAAAAAAAAATATAAATAAATCTCATTGATTATTATCAAATATATAGATAAAATTTGTTTAGAGTTATATACTAACCATTTACTTAAATGGATAAGTCTGTGGATTTTGTGGTTTGCGGCATGATTAATGAAGGAACCTAGCTTAATGACAAGTTTCTTTGTAAGTCTTTATCGTTTCATAAACAAATCGTCTTGCATCTCAAGTGTGTTCCTAACTAAGCACTTGCCTTTCAAGTTTTGCCATTTGTTTATTTCTAACACTTCGTCTTCATAATACATCTAAAACAATTAAATTTATTATGATTTTATATGCAAAACAGTAAAAACAAATTCATAAAACTAAATATTGACGCTATAAAATAATAATTTATATAAGTATTGTAAAATACTTACGTTTAAAACAATATTAAACACAAAACAGTTCAATAAAAGTTACTTTCTCACGGCTGCAATATTTTGACACAAACACAATTCAACTTTCGAATTCGTCCTGTCAAAAATACTTCATGGTACACTAACGCACATCCAATGCAGGACAGAATGAGATTTGGGACGTCACGTGGTCGCTGTCCGGCTTGAATCACGTGGTCACTGGCTGGCCCGTTTTTATGGCGCTTATGGTACGAAATAGCAGGACAGTTTAATTAAAGTGTTAAATTGACCTGCTCTAAGAGTTCATGGTAGGCCCCCTGGTCTGTTAGTCGTTAGCCTAGTCAAGTTCTACTACATCCACGTTAAACCGGTAATCATAACAATAACTAATGAACAGCTTGTTTACTCGTGTCCAGGATGTGCCACGGGAAGCCCTCGCTTCCTTTACATGTTTATTATTTATAAAACTTAATCTGTCTCGCGTTTAATGCGCTCGCGTCTGGATAGTTTACTTAAGGAACCAAGGATTCAGGCAGTATAACAGTCGCAGTTACTTAACTATTTATGGTAACGATTATTTTTGCTGAATTTCACAGTTGATCGCGCGACTGCGGTAGATCGTATAAAATTCATACTGTAGTTAATTACGACAAATTATTTAAAAAAAATATTAATAAAAATATAATTTATATAATATAGTTGCAATTTTTTTTGTTGTTACATATTAAATAATTAGGTATCATAAACATTAAATGCTCAGTATTTTGAACACAATATTGTCTTTTATTATCGCGAGTATCACACATTTGAATAAAATATAAAATATTTTATTTCAATATTTTGAACACATTATATATTAACCAACCTCGCCATCCCACGTTAGTTCGGTATTTAATAAAATCTTCTAAGTCTTTTTGCAAAGCCTTGTATTGAATTTTTACGACAATGGGGCTATTGAGTTTGAAATCAATTACAATTTAATACCTTCGTCGGCGCCATTCCTCACATAAAACTTCTCGGACTGACATACAGACGAAGTTCAGATAAGTTTCCACAAATATATTTAAATAAAATAACTTTATACTTGATTAACACGCTATTTATTATTTATATTTTTTATCCCGACGTTTCGAGGGCTTTTAAGATCACGTGGTCCACTGACAGATTGAAAGGTGACAGCTAGCTTATTTTAACTTGCACAAAGTTGCCATATCACTACATAGTATAAAACAAAGTCGCTTTCTCTGTCCCTTTGTATGCTTAAATCTTTAAAACTACGCAACGGATTTTGATGCGGTTTTTTTTAATACATAGAGTGATTGAAGAGGAAGGTTTATATGTATAATAATAACAGTTTTTCTGTAGTGTATTTAGTATCAGCATTGCACCGGTGCGAAGCCGGGGCGGGTCGCTAGTTAAAATATAAAAGTAACTCGAAGCATCAGGAAAATAAAATAGTAGTAAATCGCATTTTAATCCGGTATACAATGATTTTATTTCAATGTGTGATCGAAGAAATAAAAGACAACTCAAATATAATAAAAAAATCATAATATTGTCTTTTATTAACGCGAGTATCACACACTTATCCGGTATACAGAATTTTATTTAAAAAAATCATATGCATTGTCTCATAAGATTTATAATATCACTACCCTAAGCCTAATTACTATTTTACGACTTTTCTCTGCAAACCTAGTCTAAAAAGAGGAACCACATAGTCGTATAACTAGTTAAATGGTTGGTAAATGATAGCTTTTGTGATTCCTGAGTAAAGTAAATACGAAATAAAAGGCTCTCAGTAAACAGTGTACACTGTAGGCAAACAGAATCCTACATGCTTTCAAACGTAGGCCTCAACAATGCCTGAATATGATTTGCGAGTGTAAACACGGCCTTATGCACTAACGAATATTATACGTACCTTCGCGTCGATACAAGACTCAGGAGGAAACGATTATTAAGAAGATGTAAGTTTCTTTTTTTAAATATGTTCTAAAATCGCAGGAGAGTGTGAAAAGTACCTCAAACTATCGACATTGCCGGGATCGTTGGCGCGTTCGGTAGAACACCTGCCGTGCGCATCGATGGGTCGTGGGTTCGAATCCCACCGGGACCACATGTTTATAATCTTCTGTAAGCATGTTTTCCCACGTCTGGTAACTTCGGGCATTGATCGGGTGGAAGTAATATCGAAATTCCGACCGGGTAACGAACCACTGTTCGTAGTTGGAAAAACTGTGAAGTGCACATTGCGTCTATGGATTTCCGAATGCTCGAAGTAAAAAGTAGGTCGACAGCGCATCATTGACTGATGTTCTGTGGCTGAGGTATCACCAATACTCGTCTGTCGATATCTAACATTAAAAAAACATATTGAAATATGTCTACGGTACTCATAAACAAAAGTACTCGAAACCGACGAGCGTGTATGAAAGCATTGATGAAAGTGGAAGAAGCGAAAGTGTCATGCAAGGATCGGAGCATATGGAATTCCGTGATCTCTGCCTATCTCGATGGGAAAGAGGCGTGATATATTTTAGGTATGTAAGCAGTAAAAATAGTATTAGTATAAGCTTAAAAAATGCATATTCTTATACATAAAATAAGACACTGCTCATGCAACCTCTATGTTATGATGTGAACATTAAATCATAAGCTTTTAACTTCGACCACGGCCACCCCGCAGGCGAAGGAGCAAACACGTATGCACACAACCGAGTGTTAAAGCAAATTGAACAAAACTTTAAACGTTTGCGAAACGCAAAGGAAGCAATTTGCAACGGAAAATGCAATTTAATGCTTTTTAGTGGTAAAGTTGTTTTAGCCGAATACAAGCTTCTTGGAGTATCTAGGACATGACATTATCTAATCATTTCTCTTACAATATCAGTCCTTGGTAATTGATTATGAAAATTCTAAGGATTGGTTAATTTTTTATGTTAGTGTGATGCTTTTTCCTGCATTTTGCTGTTTTGCACAAATATTCTAAAAAAAATCTAAATCGCGAAATCGATATTTTTTTACTGTAAAATGCTTTGAGATAACTTCCTCAATTTTCAAATTAAATGTGTCGTCAAGTATTTATTTATACATATATCATAGGAGACCATCATAAAAAACACATAATAGTTTACAGTATGCAGATATTAATGCCAGACTGAACCCGAAAAACAGAGAAACAGTTATGAATACGTGAACTTCTGCTTCTTTTTGCTTTTTCCCTTGTTTTGGAGTCGGCGGAGTATGTCCTCTTTTTTCATCCTCTTCTTTTACTTATTCAAATAGCGATTTATTCCCAGTGTGCTCAATCACATTAAATTTATTACTTACTCTTCGGCAAGCTTAAAATTTGAAACGTACCTGAAAATTAAAAGCAGCATGTTAATAATTTGTTTGTTTCTTAATGTAAAAAAAAACATAATAAAATTAATATTTAATAAATAACCTTATTTTTGTGTTTGTACAGAACATTTTAATAAAATACGCTGATGAGTATGAATATTCATTAAAGACTTTCAAACACTTTAAAGATATTTCTCCTAAATGTATAGTTAATATACATACATACATACATATACATCACGCCTCTTTCCCATCGGGGTAGGCAGAGATCACGGAATTCCATATGCTCCGATCCTTAATATAGCAAAGTAAAAAACCATTGCTTCGTTTGTTCCTTGATTTTATAGGCATAAAAATATGTGTATGAACTTCGACATTATCAAAGATGTTTACAACTGCATGCATTATTTTATAATTAAATAATCTAACGGTAAGCCTGTTTGTCTATCTTTTAAATTCATCGAGTACTTGACAACATCGATAAGAGATAGCGATAGCCATAGAGAAATATCGTGAACAAACACCTAACTTGAATAAATTGCCAATGTTTCCTTTAAAGTACACTAAAAATCACGTTACTCGTATCGGTACCTACTAATTAGAATTGTCAGTAAAATTATATTATATTCCAATCTGTGGATGAAAAGGTAAACAATTTTGTAATTTAGTCAAAGAGGGCAGGATATCTTAATATTAAATAATTAAGTGAAACAAGTTATTAAAATATATCCAGTAGGCAGTAATCTTTTATATCTACCGCTATGACTCGATCCTAAGCTTCAGCGCATTTTTTCAGACATTTTAAAATAATTCAATTAAGTAATATAATATAATTCATATAAAATTAATAATAAAAAATTTACAGATAAATATAAATGAAGATATATTATACCTGATAAAATAATTAAGTAGTTCTTATCACCTAAGCCCCAAGCCAGACTGATATGGAAAAAAATACCAATGAAAAAAGCATTTTTGTTTTAAATTACTACATACTATCATATCTGTTTTCTACCAAGTAAATATATTTCCGTTTCAACATTGTCTTAATTCCACTGAATGCCCGCACTTGATCTATAACATTGTCAATCGCACCACGTAACACTAATTAGTTACCAACGGTATCAGCAATCGACGCTTAAATAGCTGCTTTACAGTGAACTGGTATGCTCTTGATACTTGAACTGTCAACGGACTTGCGTAACTGGTAGCTTGGCATTTGGTAACTGTATCAATTTATATATACCTTATCATAGATCTCCAAAACGGGCTCATTGGCGCGTTGGGTGGTACACCTGTTCGAATCCCACCGGGTGTGAGAATTTTATACTTTTTTTATTTTTTATTCTTTCGTCTAGTTAGGATATTAAACTCCAACCTTGTAACGAAGTATTGGTGGCATTCCTAATGTTTGAAGTAGACAGAGAGCCTAGAAAGAACGAGGCTAAAAAGTATTTGTATCGTCGAGCTGTCATTTATATGAAATTTCTAATGATTTCTCATACAACTCATTCATGTTCATGCTGGGCCCTCTGAAATACTGTTACTGAAGTATATTTTACCATCAAGAGAGTTGCCCGCGCGTCTATATAATAAAAGTGTCCCATCATGGATTATCCCAAGCAGGTATCCCAGGTACATTGGAGCGTATAAAAATTATGTATGTCAAAAAAGCTGGCAACAATCTGTGGGCCGCGGTGAACAGTGTTGCCAGTTCAGGCTTTAAAAACCTATCGGAACTTATCAGATAATCGTAACCGTACAGTAGCACAGATCTTGATACTGTATCAATAACCCCGAAGGTCGCAGAGATATAATCGCAGTGACAATTTAATATAATAAATGTGCGCACAATAAGCTTTTGTAACTAATGAAGCCTACGCCTTATCTATAGCGTAATAGCTGAATACTCAAACGTTAATCAACGTCGAGCAATCCATCCAACGTCGAACATTGAGCAATGCTTAATTTTGATTGGTTTTCAGTATTTAAATAAAATACTGTATACCGGATTAAAACGCAATTTATTATTTATATTGTTTAAATTATCTATACGACGGTATACAGTATTTTATTTAAATGTGTGATACTCGCGTTAATAAAAGACAATATTATGGTTTTCAGTACTCCATGGTAAGTTTCATTATCCATGAATTAAACAACTGTCAAAGAAAAATACCATGGATTTATATTATCAATTACTAGCAACGCGCCCCGGCTTCACACGGGTGCAATGTAGATGTATTATAGCCTATGTTACTCGCTAATAATGTAGCTTTCTATTGGTGAAAGAATTTAAAGATTTTAAAATCGTTCCAATAGTTTTTGAGTTAATTCATAACATACAAAAATACAAATCTTTCCTCTTTATAATATTAGTATAGATTAAAAAAAGAAGGCACTACGAAACTAGATATTGTTAGAATGGATCGTTACAATAATATGCTAAACAAATATCTTAATTTTTTATTTTAGAGAACAATTTTGGAATATAAAAACTTCCATCATACGACTAAACAGCTAAGCCCATTTTGATTAAATTTAGTGAAGAATAGGTGTTTTGTACTAGTTATGATATAAAAATATTACACATCGGAAATGTAATATACTCTTTCCACATATACACTTGATAATATTCTAAGAATACCTAGACTATCATATCTATCATATCTAACATAATATATAGCATGTGTATCTATAATAGACAATTACAAATGTAAAACTATGATATCAATATGATACAATAATTACATTAGTGATTCGTACTTCGATAATTTAATTAGCTTGCGTGTAATCAAATAATTGTTTTCCTAGTGTAAAGTCACAAGTAATGCGTGTACGCATTGTACATCAAAATATATAAACAATGATAAAGTTCGCGGAATACTGAAATAGTAATCAAAATTTCTGCTTAATATGTTCTTATTTCACAAATATACATTTGATAGCAATATTTTTAAGTAAATTATGACGTTTTGAGTATTCACATCCATTCATTCTAAATTATTTTATTTAGCAAGTAGTCAATTTTTACAAGAGTCCAATAGTATCTAATTATTCCTTTAAAAATTTGGACTGGAAGGAATGGTTCACAATTCAATTAATCTATGTATTCTATACTAATATTATACAGAGGAAAGATTTGTTTGTTTGTATGTTTGTTTGTCTTTAAATGATTTAACTCAAAAACAACTCGACCGATTTTAAAAATTCTTTCACGAATAGAGAGCTACATTATCAGCGAGTAACATGGGCATTAGGCATATTTTTTGCGTATAGTACCTACATCTACATTGCACCCGTGCGAAGCCGACGCGGATCGTTAGTATATTATACAATCATTTGATTCGTCTGTATCAACAGTCTAAAATCCACGTAAATTAACAAATGACCTTCCATGACCCGCCCAAGGAATTCTGTTATTGTTTCCAATCTAAAACTACATAGCCGCATAGTTGCGTAGAAAAACAGTCTATGTTGTGCCGGACGCCAACCCCGCTATATAAGTCGCGAGGAGCGAGCTGGAAGGCATCTAACGGCATGCGTGACCTTCTATTAATTACCGTTCAGGACCGGACCCCTTCCATGACCATGCTTTCCATAACAGTAGCATCGTTTTTCTGAATATTGAATAGTAAGAAATCGTTAGCAGTGGTAAGAACGCACACAAATCGAGTCGTTTTGGCGATTGTAGTGTTAAACCGTGGATTAATTATTTATATGTCATATTATACCTATAAATAATCTAAATGTTAAACGTAAAAAGAGCGCATACATAATATTATCTCGCGTTTTACCCAAAAATCTTGTTAAATAAAATTAGGTATATTTTATTATTTAGTCAAGATCAATACATATTTATAAAGATGAGAGTCTTCTTATTTTATAATTATTTTCGAATAAATTAAATTTCTTCTAAATAAAAAATGTAAAAAATTAAGAGTTCCATATTTGAATTAATCAAAGAAATTAACTTATTTGACAGTTTCCGGAAATGTACTGCTAATTTTATTTTAAATTTTATTGAGAAACATCCAGAGAGCGCAGAAGTTATATTAAAATATATAGAAAATCAATTAATTAATTAATGTATGGTAACCAGTTACAGTAAATTATTATCGGTACAATTTCCTAGTTCAGAAAACGTTTGAAAACGATTTAATGAATTCTCCAATCAATAGAAAATACTAACAGAGCAAAAGTCCTGCCGCGGCTGCACCTGGCGGATTGACCGTTCTCAAATGTCTATGTATTCGTATTCATAGACCAAGCGACGACCACTATCTTATTTTATGTGATCGACTGCGAGAAAAATCCAGTTGCCGTAGTTAGAGAGCACATGACATAATGCCATAGCTATAACTGTCACCATTACGTAGGTATATCTTGACATAATGTGGTTATTTTCCTTTCCGGTGATCCTTAGCGCCCTTATCTCGACGTGAAATGAGTTGGATAATTTAAGACGCGTCTCAGAAGGAATGTAGAGAGCAATGATAATTACTAACTTTGTTCTTTAATTAATTGTTACTATATAAGATAGGTGACTCAAATTAACGTGTAATAGTTTATAACAAGGCCATCTTATTCTCATTCTTATTAAATTTTCAATATCATTTCAATTAAGGAGGCTAAGTATACTGAGTCATCTAACAAATTTTGGTATTTTGTTTTTTTTTTTTATATAACGTACATAATAAACCATGATCTTAATATCAGTGTTAAAAAAATTAAAAAGCAATAATTGCCGTTAGGTATAAATGCATTAATTTTAATCTCAGTTAAAAACAAGAATCAGCAAAATAATTTTAAACCAAAGCAAGAACTTTCAATCTTTGTTAAAAAAATATTTAATTTAAGTAGTTTGAATTAGTTTGATATCAATAAAATCTAACGTTCATAATTATCTAATTCATTATCCTTCAAATCCAATTCTGTAAATTATGTTTAAAATCGCTCTCTTGAACAATTACTGAACTGTTAGTTGACTCACTATATATATATAGAAGGTATCGATTTGTGTACAATGTTTCTACTAAATTACAACTGAGATGAGATAAATTTATACATTTACGATCAAAATATAACATCTATGATAAACAAACATAAAACAATAATAATAAACAAATAATATTTATAAACAAAAAACATCAGCCAGCGCTTATACTATAGTTTCTTTTATTCAGAAGCCGAGTTATTTCGAAAGTAAGCATTTGCATGGTCAACAATGGGCAGCAATTATTCGCAATTAGCTGTTGGATTTAATTTATAGCTTTGTAATTATGCGTCAGCCTCCAAGGGGTCTAGTTTTGTATTTATTTTAACACCAGCTAAGACTATAGCATTCCACGCTTAAAGCCTATCAAATGTTTATAATTATTTTCAAAGCTGTTCTTTGTCCGCGTCGATCTTCTATTTTATCGCTTGGTAGGTTTTTCAAACATCTATATTATGGACGGCATACAAAGTACGTACTATACAATTTTAAATTAAATGAGACGATTATTATCCTAGCGATTCATGGATCAATTAGTATGTTTCACTTTTTCTTAAAAATTCGACATATTGTTGAGTTTTGTTCGCTTTCAATTTTGCCCCATCTTAACGCCAAGGCGTAGCAACCTCTTGAATCTTTTGGATAACTGGCAACCTAACCGAGACTTCTTTTAGGTAACATACACAGGCCACGCACAATCTACCATTCATTTAGCTTAAAAACACTCTGATAATTTTGTTTTGCGTCATCTAGGGCCGGTTTGCTCACGTAATGATTCCGTAGAACACCATTTATAGCAATACCATATGGCGTGATTAACTTGGCTACGTTTCATAATTTTTCCGTAACTTGAGCGATTCTAGTGATTTAGTGTTACGAAGCTTGTTGCTTTTTGCGCGCGTTACGGAACTCGGCAGTATGTGGGTTAAAGTGTTTATTAAATAGTGTTGGAGCTAAGCTTGGCACACAAAAGCTAATGTCGTGACGCAAGTTACCTCATCATTTCATACCAGTTTGCTTTAACTCATAGATTTCTGTGTAATAAAACCTTCTTTAATGTCCTTAAATTAAGGCCACATTATCAATTCATACAGTATCTATCATCAGTGCATTGCGCGCCCCTAGTTTCCTCCAACATAATTCGGCATTTTTCTCGATTTTGTTCTTCCTTTATCGTTCAATTTCTAAAATTGATATTGATTCTTCTGCCAAGGTTAGAATTCAGCAAATCTAAGTACCCCCATCTCAGGTATTAGTATAACAGTAAAGTTTTAAATTCGAAAAAATCGAAACCCTTTACTGGTTTGACCAAATTACGAAAGCAGTAATAATATAACTTTAGCGTGCCATTTTCTGTAACCTGTCTTATATAATATGGTATTACTTGTAATTTTGTATCGCTACTGTTTTTTATATTTCACGTAAAGTAATAGCTTCGTAATTTTCAAGTGGTGATAACATCAATGCGGCTATTGTTCTCTTTTTAAATTGTAAATAACTTTGCAATGTATCTTTGTAATTAACTATTCAATTGTTTGTAATACTCTTAATTAATAAAAAAACACTTAACTAAAATTATAAAGTAATTTGAAGCATATGTATGTTGCATAAAGCATTGGTCAAAATTAAAGTTACTTAAAAATATTTAAGTAACTTTAATTAACATAAAGTTATCTATTCTAGTCTAATATCTCTCGGAAGGAAGTTATATTATATCTCTCTCTGTTTTGTTTTAATTATATATAAGTAATATACAGATTTAACAACTTTATACTGAAAAAGTAAATTCCCGAGTGCAGAGGATAGACACATTTCTGTGTCTGTTACATTGTTCGTGTTTTTTTAAAAGCAAGTAACTCATGTCGGATGTGACATGTCCGACCAATATTTTTTAATTTTATCTTGTTTTCCCAGGATTCGACCCCGGGAACTACACTGCTAATCGAGCAATTCAGGGCATACATACTCGAGCCACGAAGGCGATGAATTTCATACTTCTGAAAACCTTAACCAACTTTGCTTTAATATTGTATTTATTCGCAGTATAAGAACCAGATGAACGTATCTACCAAAACTCCAAAAATAGTTTTTCTTCATACGTAACTAAATAATTCTTAACTTTTTAAACCGCTAATAGTATGACAATATACCGATATAATTTTTTTATTCGTCAATTGTATACTAATCTGTATTAAAAAGCTGGTAAAATTTTTATTGGCGGATTGTCACAGTATTTCTAAGTTTCTTGTAAAATTAAGAAAACGTAGATACGTCCATGTGATTCTTAAATCGCGAATTTAAAGAAAAATTATGAACTTCCAAACGCTCAATTAGGAATTACTTAAACTTTACTAACAGTTCACTCCTCAAGCCTTATAATCAACTCAGTATTGTTATTCACTTATTACCCTGAAGTCCATTGTATGTCTGGACGTCTGATTTAATAGTCTAGTCGACATAAATCTTAATCCGTCTGAAGAGATTCACTCTATTTGCTATTCCAAGATTTATATTATGAGCTGTAAATTAACTTTTTGTATCCCAACCCTTAAATTGATAAAAGACTTTTATGTAGTGGATTTTTATTTATATACGCTTTTATAAACAAATGACGCCTATGTGGTTAGCTCGATGTGTTTAGCAACGGAGGACCCAGGTTTGAATCCCGACGAAACAATATTAAAATAAGTGATAGTAGATTAATTCGTATCATCGTAAAACACATTTTTTATTGTTGTTTTTATGTTGCGGTTGTCGAGATTTTTTTTATGTCTAATTAATATCTTTACTTAATTTTACCTCCCGTGATGTAGTGTATTGTTTACTATAAATATGAAAAGTTTTAATAACTCTAAGCCAGACATAAATATATAAAATATTATAAAAATCTTTATTAAGAAATAAAAATTACTGTAAGTTTGTCCTCTATGCACTCATAAACCGATTATGATAAAACATTGGTGAGTTATTTTTTTTTAACTTTACGAGGATTTAAATCACTAAATGGGCACAGCTAGCTATATTATACATAAAATATATTTTTATAAACAAAATTTGTGCTAAATTATTATGAAATTCTTCTTCAAGTTATTATATATTACTAGCGACCCGCCCCGGCTTCGCACGGGTCTAGATTTTTTGACAAAAAAAAGCAGGGTTGTATGTATTTTTTAATGCCACATAATAAAAAAATAAAAACAAAAAAAAATCGTCCAAAAATAAAAAATAAAATTTAAAGGTGAACAACCCTTATCACTTAGGGGTATGAAAAATAGATAGTAGCCGATTCTCAGACCTACTGAATACGCATATAAAATTTGGTATGAATCGGTCGAGTCGTTTCGGAGGAGTATGGCAACGAAAACTGTGACACGAGAATTTTATATATTAGATTAAGATGCTTCCTTCATTAACAAGAGTCTGATAAATATGACTTACGATTAATTTTATTATTTATTTGTTCTATTTCTCTTCTTACACCCCCCTGACTCGTTTTTTAGCATTTTTTATAAGATACAGACATTCGACCACTACAGTTTTATTATATGTATAGATGTGACATTTGTTCTGCCAAACCTGTGTTATACTTTTTACTTTTAGTAGCTATTATATCGTTACACTCATTGACATATATGTCAATGGTTACTCTGTGTTTTATTTACGCGAAACTCATGAGATTTTTTATACAGCATGCCATTTTACGACCAATGATAATCTTATGGACAAAACAGTATTCATTGTACTAAGTTATGTAATCAGATTCGAATGTTGGTTATGAACTAGAATGTTATTTTAAGTTAATGACCGTTCAAAACTACCAGCGTGCCTTAGAAATTCCAATGAAATTGTTTTCCAAATTAAACGATTCACGAGATTCTTGTGACAAATTCGACCACTATGGATGGATTTATTGTTTATGTTAGATATCGACAGACTTGATAATACCCCAGCCACAGAACATCAGTCAATGATGCGCTATCGACCTTTCGATTTTTTACTTCGAGCATTCGGGAATCCATAGACTGAGACCGTAACGCGCAATGTGCACTTCACGGTTTTTCCCACAAAACAGGGATGTTCTGTGGTTTTTCCATCTATGGAGGGTGGTACATTACCCAGTTGGAATTTCGATATTCCTTCCACCCGTTTAATGCCCGAAGTGACCAGACGTGAAGAAGACATGCTTACAGAAAATTATAAACATGTCATCCCGGCGGGATTCGAACCCGCGACCCATCGGTGCGCAAGTTACCAAACTCGCCAACGAGCCCGTCAAATTGACGATTAAAGAACTGAACGAGGACAAATCCAAATGCTATAAATAAGTGATAATAAAACTACAATATACTGAGAAATCGTTTACGATCAACCATCAAGTCTCGCTGAGACTTAAAATAATACTACATTGAGGAACGATTTATTTGGAGCTGTTGGAAATTGCAACAGGATAGGGATGTTACGGAAGTTGTTTTACCGGAACCGAATTCGGAATCGGAGTTTTTAAATTTGGTTTATCGGAACCGGAATCGGAACCGAAACCGAAATCGGAGGCAGACACAAAAGAGAGATGTTTAATAAAATAAAATTACAAACATTATTCATCATTTCTTTCATATCAGTTCAAAAAAGTAAACACCTTCCTGGGTGTGATATATAAAAAGAAACTAATTTTCTTAAATTTTAATCCGAAATTAATTAAATCAAGTGGCACTAAGCGCGGCCACCGCCGACGATGTGCTTCGACCTCCGATTCAAATTTACCGGAACCGAAATCGAAATCGTAGGTGCAAAATCAATCGGAAGTTCCGACTTTTCGGAACCGAAATCGAAGCTCCGTAACATCCCTACAACAGGATAAGTATCCTAGCAATGAACGCGTTTCACATTATACAACCAACTACTTGCTGCTGCTCGCTGATAAGATGCGAATTAATGCAGTCTGACATTTAACGCCAGCGCCACGTGGTCACTGACTTACTAGACTCAAGGACTGTTTCCCTGGGAAGATTAGCGAAATCATACATACTATTAAAGCTTTCAGGCTTTTACGCTCTTAAGAAGATAGAGGCAAGCGAGTGAGTTACTTTTAGCAAGTGAATACCACTTCATGTAGCGCCAAAGGTATGTTGCTGGAAAAACACATTTGTGTATTTTCTGTCCTTAGTGATATCATAGATTCAAAACCTTAAACACCAAATCAAAGTTTATTTTCAAGGCTGGTGATCTCTAAAATTATAGAAACGATTTTTTTTTGTATTAGATATCGACATGCAAGCATGAAGTTCACTTGATGGTAGGTGATACCTCAGCCACAGAACATCAGTCAATGATGCGCTGTCAACCTACTTTTTACTTCGAGCATTCGGAAATTCATAGACTGAAACCAACACTGGCAATGTGCACTTCTCGGTTTTTCCATCTATGAACGGTGGTTCGTTACCCGGTCGGACTTTCGATATTCTCACCCGTTCAAAGCCCGAAGTTACCAGACGTGGGGAAAACATGCTTAAAGAATTTATGTTTATAATTACATATCGTCCCGGTGGGATTCGAACACACGACCCATCGATGCGCACGGTAGGTGTCTACCGATCGCGCCAACGAGCCCGTCACGATGGAAGGAAGGAGGACTGACTGTGAAGCATGAACCTAAATATCACAGTACCAAAAGCAGCGACATCTTCAACGAGAGATCCGACATTCGTCAAAAGTTCCGAATTAGCATCACGCAAAGTTGCCTATAAATACTTGGAAAACACAAAGTAAACAACAAAATGTGATCAAAGTGACAAGCGCAAAGCTGGCATGCGCACGATTTATTTCGGTAAACGGGTCGGGTCGACGACCGGCGTCGCGACGTCTAATAATACAGATGCGTCGCAGGTGCAAGGGTGCTACTAGGGCTGTCACACCGTCTGCTGGATGCTGTGCAAGCTGGCTGTGATACGTCCCTACCTTCACTTTGGATAAGGCAGAAATCGCCGAGATCCGTATGCTCCGTTCCTTGCACACCCCTTGTTGTGATGCTCATCCAATGTGAAGTGTCAAAATTCTTGTTCAAATTATATTCTAAATACTTGATCTAAAAATGTCTACAGAATATTTCGTTTCAATACTGATAATAATCTGTTGATATCGGACATAAAGAAGCTCTCTTTTTTTGTGTAGTTCAAAAGTGTCCGGGTCAAGATAAACACTGCTGTATTCAAAACAACACGCGATATATATTTTCTTAATATTTTTTTTTAGTATAAGGGACAAACGAGCCTACGGCTCATCTGATAGAAAGTGAACACCGCCGCCCATGAACATCCGCAACACCAGAGGACATGCAGATGCGTTGACGGCCTTTAAGGTAGGGAAAAGCTCTCTTTATTTTATGTTAGATATCGACAGACGAGCATGAGGCTCACTTGGTGGTAGGTGACACGTCAGTCACACTCACAGAACATCAGGGGGCCTAGCACGAACGACTATCGACAACGTATTCGAATCGTCGAACTGTCAGTTGTATGAAAAGTCATTTGAAATTTCATACAAATGACAGTTCGACGATTCGAATACTCTTTCGATACTTGTTCGTGCTCACCCCCCAGTAAATGATACGCTGTCGACCTACTTTTTACTCTTCTTGAAGGTCCCCAAGTCGTACCGGTTCGGAAAAAATCGCTAGCGACAACTCATTCCACAATTTAAATGCGTTTCAGCCCTGCTGAAACAAAGTTAATTTAATAAATCAAATCTGGTAGCCCTTGTTGCGACTTGCGACTGAAGTTCGGCACAAATAGACACGTGATATTAGACGACGCCGACATTTAATTGGAACTTGGAGCTTTTGGGAACGCTTAACGTCTTAATTAACGAAAAGGTTTCATTAAGCTTCATTTGTGTTCTAATTAGAGAACGAATATTAAAAGCATATATTATGTACGTTTACAAAGTAGTTTAGTTATGGTTATTTTATGTCAGATATTGACAGACGAGCATGAGGTTCACTTGATGATAGGTACCTCAGCCAATGATGCGCTGTCGACCTACTTTTTACTTCGAGGATTCGGAAATCCATAGACTGAAGCCGAAACGCGCAATATGCACTACATGTTTTTTTCATCTATGAACGGTGGTTCGTTACCCGGTCGGAATTTCGATATTCCTCCCACCCGATCAATGCCAGAAGTTACCAGATGTGGGGAAAACATGGCGTCCCGATGGGATTCGAACCCACGACCCATCGATGCGTACGGCAGGTCTTCTACCGAACGTGCCAACGAGCCAGTCAAAGGTTAGTTTTAGTACACAAAGAAATCTATGATGAGAAACATTTATGTCTGTTTCACTTATCATTTTTCTTTACAGGCGAATAGATGATCAGTCTATGTGCCCTGCCTGATCGACAAAATGGTCTTTATCTTATTTCCCCAGGATACGAACCCGGACCTGGCACAATTTCACAGACCGCCTCGTCTGAGCCATGGAGAATTATGGTCAAATAATGATAAATTACATATAGGTTTTTATAATTCACTTTTTATAAATTACTATTGAGAACTTATTAGGAATACACATGAGGTAATTACAATATTTCCATGCATAATAATATAATGTAAATGTAGGTATGTCACGTACAAAAAGCAATATTTTATATCATAATCGTATCGATACGGATCAATGAAAATATTTTATCATATAAAATTATCATATATATTAATACAATATATAGCGATGTGACAACAGCGCGTAGCTTTAAATACATTCGTATACAGATGGGAAAATTAAACTATTCACTTGTATCTGTTAAACGTAAACGAAGACGGTTATTTTAAAACAATTTACTTAATATTAATAATCTGTTTACATATCCATATTGAAAAACATTATATTTTTTTCTTATTAAATAAATTCACTAAGTCGCACACACACGTTGTTACTTAATACAGAATTGAATTGAATTTAATATAAAGCAAAATATTTTGTATTATTATTATTATTATTTATTATTATTTTTTCGGGAGTGGTCGACCTAGGCGAACGTACCTCGATCAGATCGGGGACGTTCTGCAAAAGGGCCAGATCAAAAGTACTCGTAACCGTCGAGTGTGTATGAAAGCATTGATGAAAGTAGAAGAAGCGAAAGTGGTATGTAAGTATCGGAGCATATGGAATTCCGTGATCTCTGCCTACCCCAATGGGAAAGAGGCGTGATGTATATGTATGTATGTATTTTGGATGATGATATTTTTTATTTATTTAATTCATTAATGTTCGCTACACATGTTATTAATACTTTTTATTAGAGATATTATCACAAATTACCCAAGCTTCTGTTTCGAGACACGCTCGATTGCAAACAGCATTAAAACTTTATATAACATAGATATAGATATCTATCAACATAATAGCTGATAAATATTGATTGATAAGTCGGACGTTATGAAATGTATCGCAAAGATGACCTAAAGATAGGGTGTGTTTGGAAACACGGCTAAGACAAGACTACACCACTAACCTGGGGCTAAACTACGATCTCTAGGAGCAGTGTTATTGCCGCCTTACTTTACGAAAAACCGTGAGAGGGCAATACATTTTGTATAGTTCTGTCTCTTTTTCTCGTCAAAGATATGGCGCTAAGGCTCTTGGAGGAGGAAGAAAAAATTACTCTGAAAATCTTCGTAAAGTTAGTGCTGGATCAGTTAACTGAAATTATAAGTTGCGGAAGTAAAGTAGTGTCGCGCACGGTTAGTGATTGGATGGGTAACTTGATAAATCAGTTTCAATGGTAAAATCGCATTTACACAATGTACTATTAATATTGATATCTTCTAGCTCTTATATATTCAATATGATCAAATACTCAGTTGAAATACTTTTAACAAAAATAGTCCTCAAATAATAATTTGATAATATGTATTCACGTAAAATGACTTTTACCAACGAAATGGAAAACAAATATAAATTATGTAGCGAATCAGAACAGCCCACAGAAAGGCCATAAAATACCAGGGGAAACCGCAATAAAAATTCTTTATGCCTATAACTTAATGACACCACATTAACATATACCTATTGACTGCATAATAATCGTAAATATTACTAATTGAAATATATTTCAAATAACGATACCTCGAACTTGAATTATAATGATTGTGAAAACGTTATTTCGCTTTAGGCATGATTAGCTTTTCAATGATTATAATATAATTATTACATTTTCAATTACCATATTCTGATTTTGAAAATATATAATATATAAATAAAAAAACATCAACTATTTTTCTGTAGATTATAGTAGACGAAGATTTGATACTTTGTAGAAAAATATTGAATATCATTAAATGAATAAGCGAGATGAATTTGACAGTTATAAGAAATCTAATAGATCAAATTCATTGACATATTTATCTTTAAAAATCATATTTCGACTTCATTATTTCTTTGTTCTTATTGCTTAGAGTCACTTTCCAAAAGACATGAGGCGTGGCTTAAATAATCGGGACCCTTTTTTCGTGATTTTTGTATGCGATCCGAAGTCCATTTAATACCTACGTCAGTGATCAAATTAGCAATACTCAGACACGTATACAAGCAGTGAAAGAACCCAGTATAAAAATAAGAAGATTTGGTGATAGCGAGACGACGATAAAAATAATAAATAACGTTATATTGCCACAGCCAAAATTGGTATGAAACTATAAAATGAATAGCAACATTGAAAGTGAACGCAGGCGCACCTGCGCCGACGCAAACGTGACCGGTCGCCGCCTTTTTTGTCGGGTCACTGTAACACTGCCGATACCGTTACCATTTCAATTTTACGACTAAATAATACATCTTTACCAATAACCCCCCTTAGGTTATTGATAAGAATGTGATTGACATTTACACTTATTGTGTCTAGTTCTAATCGAAAAAGAGCTATTAAACTATTCATTCATTAATGTTTGTGATAATAATTTAAAGCATTAATTAAGTCCCCTCATCACGAAAACCGTGGATTAGGAGATTGTCGTATTCGGAACTAGATGTAAGGTATATTTCACTAAATCTAATATCCTTTCACTGTATTAAGTTAACTTCCAAAAAATGTACGAAAACCGTGGATTAGGAGATTATACTATTCGCAACTAGATGTAAGTTAAATTTCACTAAATTTAAAATCCTTTCTCTATATTAAGTTTACTTCCAAATTTAAATGTAGTGTCAAAAGGTTTCTGAATTTATGATTACGTGAGATCCCGCGCTTTTCGTTCCAGTTTCAAAATCAATGACATGTCGACAGAAACCAAAAGGCCATGCAATGCGTTCAGAAAAACGAAACATACCTCTGTTTTAAGAGCCAAAACGTCCCCTTTAAAGCCGCAAACATGATTAAGTAATATTACATGAATTATTTACGATGTGGTAACTTCTCGGACGGCCTTTTTAGGCGTTTCGCGGCGGGACCGTTTTCAGTTTGAAAGATATACGAGTTGAAACAGAATATTTACTTTTGAACGGGAGTTTTAAAACTCTCAACTTTTGGATAAATGCGCGTGTTGTCAAACCATATTTGATTTCGGAATGCAATATGCGCATACGGTTATTCTTTTGGTCATTCAATGAGGCGTTTTTGGAAAAATAAAAGCGGTTTTAAATATTACACATGAACAATCCACAGCAGTGGAAAACGGTTAATAAATATTTTCATAATACAACATTAATGAACGATAAAGTTGTTTAATGACATTAATATCGAGGTAAGCGGAATCTCCGGTTGTCAACTATAACCTATAAAGTATTATTTCGTGACGTAGTTTCCAATAAAACCCGCAGCGCGGCTCGTAAAACGCTAAACATCTACATTGCCAGTTGCCAGTAATATCTAGTAAACCGAACGCGGTATAGTGACCTACTATTTGTATTTAATGGCTATTTACCTTGTCTACTCTGTAGATAACATCTCGATACGAGAATTAATTTTCTTATTATCGTTTAGATGAAAGTCGTCAGAGATACATTTAGATTTAAATGTTTTGTCTATCGAATCTCATTATTCGCGTAAAAACATAGATACTCTCTCGCCATACAAATACTGACTCCGTATTTATCAGCTACAACTAATAAAACAAATTGTTTATCTATTAATGGCTTACTTTACAGCCTTACAGTTGTTAATGTCCGGTGTAAAAAATACGAGTTTTAAATCTATGTTTTTTTAATATACAACCTCTTTCGTAACACCATAGATAAAAACGTAAAATAAAACAATAAAATAAAGCAATCGAATCGTTCAAAAACATTTGTTATTTAATTTTTATAGAACACGAAATGGCTATTATTATTTTACGGTACGATGGCGATAACAGTCAGCCGAATTTACACAATATTCATGTAATGTGTTTATGTAATCCGTACTTTTTTATTTATTAACATAGTTAAACGTATATAAATAACGTAATAAAATAACCAGTTTAAGTAAACCTCGCTGTTATTTCAGCTCCAACGTAACACAGGTCATGCTAAAACTTTTGAACGATACTATTATATTTAAAACTTTAGTTGAAATAGAATTAAATTTTATTCGGGACGGTACAGAAATACCTACAAGAATAATAAAATGAACAGAAGTATACACAAAAATTGTTAAGAAATATAGGAACAAGTCCCAAAACGAAAAGAGGTGACGCTGATTTTCAGTAGTCCCCGAATGACATAAGATAGTAATTAAACTTTAAAAAAATCAAAAAAGTGATTGTACGTTCAAAGTTATTGTAATAATTGAATAGGGTTTTCCTTGGATAATTTCAATGTACTAGTGTTGTACTAGCTTTCCTACTGATGGATATGGTATTTTACTAATGGAGGACCGTACTTCGATATTCGATAGATAGCCATTACTGTGGTAATCTATCTGCGAACATCAATGCGTTATAGAGACCGGGAAGATCAGGTTAGAGATTGAGTCTCATTATTTGGACCTACCTTGCGCTCCGATTGGTCGCGGGTTCAAATCCCACCAGGACGACATGATAATAATTTACTATAAGCATGTCTTCATTACGTCTGGTCATTTCGGACTTGAAAATCTCTATATATAGTCGCAATCTATGGATTTCCGAATGCTCGATGTAAAAAGTAGGTCGACAGAGCATCTTTGTCATAGCCTTTTATTCGGAAAAACACGGACATCTATTATACTCGTTAACGCCTCGTCTGTTATAACTATGTAGTTTATGCGCATTTCGCATCAACATCCACGCCTTTAAATAATTAATCTGGGAAAATAAAAAGTGTATATCTGGCCGCACTATATCTATAGCTGTGGCAACACTGAGCTCTGACATTCATTATGACGTTTCGTGTCACTGTACGCGCCACGATGTTTTTGTTTCTTAAGTTATTTTTAGGAAAAATAATGGTGAAAAGTAAAAATCAAATACGAAAGAAGCTAAAAAAGCTTATTTTATTATCATCTTATGGTAAGTTATAAGTTTTTACATTAAATTTCAAGTCGATTGAGTCCTCAAAAATGTGTTATTAAACTTCAATCGTTTCATGATCGAATATCAATCAAACGTAATTTAAAACGTTACGGACATAACTGTTCCCTAGTTAATTATACATTCTCGAATTCATTCACATAAATATATTATTGTATCAAATTTTTGATATTCAAACTGTTCCGTCAAGATGGACGCCGGTGACAACAAACAACAAATAACAATGACCGGCGACCGCGATGTTTTCTGTGTTCGCAGACAATGATCTTGCGATACGTAGGTAAACTAGGTTAGTTTGTAAACTGTTTGTAAACTGTAAAAATACATATTATTATAAAGGACCTATGATGAATGATTTTTGAATTTGATAATATGCGATAAGACGAGCGGTTATACTTGGTCAAATAATAAAATAATAGTAATAGAAAAAAGCATTATGTACAAAATTACTACTGCCATTATAGGACGAACGCATATACCTTATGGTATTTACATGGTAAATTTTATGAAATTATTCAATTAATGTAATATAACATGTACATGTGACCCTCGCGATAGGACGAGCGCCTATACGTGGTCCAAATAAAGAAATCATTTGCTGAATGCAATACAATGTACATATGACCCTTGCGATAGGACGAGCGCCTATACGTGGTCTAAATTATGAAATTATTTACTGCAATGTGTGATACACATATGACCCATGCGATAGGACGAGCGCCTATACGTGGTCCAAATTATGAAATTATTTACTGCAGTGTGTGATACACATATGACCCATGCGATAGGACGAGCGCCTATACGTGGTCTAAATTATGAAATTATTTACTGCAATGTGTGATACACATATGACCCATGCGATAGGACGAGCGCCTATACGTGGTCCAAATTATGAAATTATTTACTGCAGTGTGTGATACACATATGACCCATGCGATAGGACGAGCGCCTATACGTGGTCCAAATTACGAAATTATTTACTGCAATGTGTGATACACATATGACCCATGCGATAGGACGGGCGCCTATACGTGGTCCAAATTATGAAATTATTTACTGCAATGTGTGATACACATATGACCCATGCGATAGGACGGGCGCCTATACGTGGTCTAAATTAAGAAATTATTTACTGAAATGTGTGATACACATATGACCCATGCGATAGGACGAGCGCCTATACGTGGTCCAAATTATGAAATTATTCACTGCAATGTATGACACACATATGACCCATGCGATAGGACGGGCGCCTATACGTGGTCTAAATTAAGAAATTATTTACTGCAATGTGTGATACACATATGACCCATGCGATAGGACGAGCGCCTATACGTGGTCCAAATTATGAAATTATTCACTGCAATGTATGACACACATATGACCCATGCGATAGGACGGGCGCCTATACGTGGTCCAAATAATGAAATTATTTGCTTTATGTAATGTATCATGAACATATGACCCCTGCGATAGGACGAGCGCCTATACGTGGTCAAAATTATGAAATTATTCACTTTATGTAATGTATCATACACATATGAACCCTTGCGATAGAAAAAACACATATACATGGCTAAAAATAATTCGTTCAATGTTATGTTAAATGTATCATATACATATGGTCTTTTTCGATAGGATGAGTACCTATACATTGTTTAATTATGAAATTATTAATTTAAAGTAATGTATCATGTACATATGACCACTGCAATAGGATGAACAGCCTAAACATGATCCTAATAATGAATGTATTCACTTATAGTCCGGGAGCCAGGTGCAAATTTGGTTAATTATTTCCTCTCGAGAGATAATTCGTCAGACGCATCAGAGTATAGTATTATAAAGCCTCGTGAACGTCAGCTGGCGCTCGGGTGGGGGGATGAGCGGTCCCACGCACGAAGGAAAAAAAAATACATTCATTCATTTCCTCTCAGCTAAAAATTTGTCAAATTGTAGCTAATCCAATATCTCAACGAAAAAAAATAATCAGCTGCTTACAACATAGTGTATTATACGTCAGCTGGTGTCTCGAACATGAAAAAAAAAAATTATTTTCCGTGATTTCCTCTCAAACAAAAATTTACCTGATGATAGCTTATATGTAACTGTGGATAAATATATAGGTCAGCTGGCTATATCTTGGTGAAAAACCCGTCAGCTGCTCCACTTAAGGAAGGAGGCTACAACCACTCATCCCCCCACCCGAGCGCCAGCTGACGTTCACGAGGCTTCATAATACTGTACTCTGATGCATTTTACTAATTACCGCTTGAGAGGAACTTGGTCATGAAAATCTGTTGCTGGCTCCCGGACCATTAATGTAATGTATTATTCATATAACCCCTGTGATAGGACGAGGGCCTATATTGGTAAAAATATTCAGATGAAGGAAGTCCTCCTAATAGGATTAGGATAATGTTTTGAGAATCTGAAGAGAAGCAACACAATATATCATCACTGATTTTTAAAGAAAATTGATTATTATTAAAACAATATTTCCATTAATGATGACAAATAAAAAGATTAGAGTGGTCATGTGTGAGCTAAACAAAACATTGGACACTGTATTATCTAAATCAGATAATGAAGTGGCTAGACCTCTATCTAACTCTATCCATGTGTTGTGTGATGTACACCAAAGGAATCACTGATTAGGTGTGCAGTGATTTTAACAGATGTAAAGAAATATATGATATTTTAAAAAATAAAAAACTGATAAACTATTTGGGTAAAATGTAGCTAAAGAAATTAAAGAAACTAAGTCTATTCTACAAGCATCAAAATAACTAAAATCTTTTACCCCTGACCTGTCCTGGAATAGGAAACATGAGGGGGGGGGCAAATCGCGTAAAGGAAGATACAAGCCAACCAACAACAGCAAGATCAAAATCACCCATATTAATCGCTGACAAGAAAAAAGAAAAGAGTAGGATTTGCACACCAAGCCATCACAGAAAATTCACTACAAGTAGCGGCAAGTTATGCCAGCAGACTCAATGTTTTCTCTACTGCTACAATTGACACCAATATAGCCAAATATAATAATTTAAAATAGGTGCATTAACATAATATATTATTATTATTGTGATCAATATCTATTTGAAATGTTTATTGTACCAAAACCAGAGGGATCTTCTATGCTTCAATTAAAACAACTAAATATAATTCTTCCAAACACATATTTTAAACTTGAAGGTATGAGAAATTCATTAAATTTCTCAAATAAAAATTATTATATGGCAGTTTAAATGATATTTAACTTTGCCAAAGAATTATGAGTTCAACATATTATTTCTTGTAATTTCTACAGTACCTCATATTATATACATATGTAAATATAATTATAATTTAGGATCAAAACAAATCATCCTTTAATTTATATTAATCACATTCTGAAAGCAAATGTAGAATAAATGTTAAAATTGCTTGTGAGCATTTAGAATCATTTAGATTTATTATCAATTTTGAAAAAAGCAAATGAATTCCTAACAGGTGTTTGGGATTTATTTTAAATAGTGAACATTTTACACTTAGTCTTCCAAACAACAAAAAAAAAAAAGGAAAAATTGTATCACTCTTAAGTTCTCTTGTATCAATTTGTACTGCAGTACCATATTGTTATTTATATACTAAAATTTTAGGACAATATAAATATTATGTAATTATTTTAAAATCTCATGGAAATTATGATGCCAAAATGAACATAACCACTGAGGTTATTTTTGAACTCACTAACTTCAAGCTCACTGAAGATTCAAGAGATCATAAATAATTGTTTTGCAAGTTATTGTCTATACTTATATATTATATTACAATAGCTTCCGTTAATAAAATGGACAGTGTATAGTTAGTTCCTCACTTAAATAAACCAAGAAATTTTGTGTATTAAGATATATATAAAATTAAGATATATATTAAAATATATATTTTGCATTATAGAGTACATTATATAAATTATTGGAACTAAATATTAAAACCGAATTCCAATCAAAAATATGTATTGAAATTGAGTGGGAACTAGCACATTATGCTTAAAATAATATTATACACATATATTTAGTTAGATCAGAAATAGACTACTTTGCTACTAAAGCCAAACAAAAAGTGTAAACAAATTTGTTTCATGGCATAGTAAACCAGGTTGTAAGTCCATTGATATGTTTACAATTTCATGGAAAGAAGTAAAATTCTATGCATTCCAACTGAAAGCAGAGGATATTTTTATTATATTGGAAAAGCCCTTATTAGCTTGGTACTAAATTTTTCAATGCCCTGTTTGATTCTGAAATCAATATTTTTTTATTTATTTAAAGGCATAATTTATTTCATTATCTTTCAAAACAACTCACCCTCTGCATAAAATCATATTATACTAATTGCAGAAAAAAATAATTATCAGCAATATAAATATGTATGATAATAATTTCAAATACTTTTTAGAAATTTCATTGGCCAAGAAAAAATATTCTGTATATAAAAGTATGCAACAATATAGACCGTATAATAAACAATTATGTGTATTCTGTCATAAAAATGATTTCAATTTGCTGTTATAATCAGTATATGTTATTTTTAAATTTCTGACAAATTTAAAATTGCACCAACTTATGGTATACTTAATAATATAAGTTCTGCCTTGTGTTGTAATTAAATACAGATCTAAGCACTAACAAATATTTATGGAGATATTTTCAAAGGTATACTTAAACTTAGACCTAAAGTTAAACTTGGGATCCAAGTATTGTATTTATTTATATTAAAAACCTTTTACCCTAGGTTATTATATTATATACAAACTCCAACATAGGTTATTATATTAACTAAAGGTTTAATTAAGAAATAATAATATATAAATAATATTACTTGTATTGACCACGTTACAAACATTCTCATTAGATTTAGACTACTCCAAACAAGTAAAACTATAACTGTGAATAGTTTTTAAACAATCAAAAGCATTTATCTAACACTGTGATTATTTGGAAGTTACAAAATGACTTAAATCAAATCATAAAACCTATTATTTACTACTGCTTATCAATAAGGACTTAACATTCTCTTAATTAAGTCTACTGCAGGATGATTACTAAGATATGGCAATTAGATCCATGTGTAATACTATATTAAAGTGGAAAATAAAACGCACTATGATTATAAATTTTTATTATTGTTTCGAACTTCTTTTAACATCTACATAGTTATAACAGACGAGGCGTTAACGAGTATAATAGAATGATCAAAGTAACTTACCTGTAAGTGAACTTCGATCATTATTATACGAAGTTAACGCCTCGTCTGTGCAACCCTCCCTTGCAGTTATACCCAACCCAGCTCAACAATAATAAAAATTCTTATATATTATTCTTTAAACTAAATGAATGTCAGAGCTCAGTGTTGCCACAGCTATAGATATAGTGCGGCCAGATATACACTTTTTATTTTCCCAGATTAATTATTTAAAGGCGTGGATGTTGATGCGAAATGCGCATAAACTACATAGTTATAACAGACGAGGCGTTAACTTCGTATAATAATGATCGAAGTTCACTTACAGGTAAGTTACTTTGATCATTCTATAATACCGCATTTTACAGAAAGATGGGAGCAATTTACAATAGTTGGCAGCCGTGAGTTGTTTTCAAGCCTTAATACGATATCGGAAGACCATATCAAGATCATTTTCACCTTCAGCCGTACGGAAGTTGTGAGGATGTTAAGAACAGCTACATTTTTATATTCTTTAAGCACATACTTTAAAACATAAATGGTTCTATTATTATTCAGTAATGTGAACTTGGTTTAAACTTATACCGGATGTTTTTTTTAAATATTTAAGTGAATAAAAAATAGCGTAGTCTACGACGCAAAATCACGCGTAGTGAAGATAGAAGACAGACAATAAAGATTATTCAACACAAGAAAATGTCAACGATTGCCAAATATGCACAAATAGAGACAATTGATGATTTGTACGCTTCGTGGATCAAAATGAGGGCATTATTAAGTTAAATTGACATGGTTTTATATTAAATTATTTTGTTACATTTTATGATGTTGATGTATCTCCAAAAATTATAATGTTTTGAAAAATAGATTCTTTTAGATGTAAGCGTGATAAACCAAGTAATTGTAGCGTTTGCTGTATAAATATTAAAACTTTTTTAGTTTTTACGTCAGATTCACTTGATGGTAGGTGATATCACTAGCCACTGAACATCAGTCAATTATGCGCTGTCGACGTAATTTTTACATCTATGAACGGTGGTTCGTTACCCGGTCGGAATTTAGATATTCCTCCCGCCCGATCAATGCCCTAAGTTACCAGACGTGGGGAACACATTATTACAAAAAATGTCGTCTCGGTGGGATTCGAACCCACTACCCATCGATGCGCACGGTAGGTGTTCTACCGAACGCGCCAACGAGCTCCTCAATAAAATTTAAAAACCCTCCAAAATGTAAAAAAACAACATTAAATCTAAACTTTACAACTGATCTTAATTCGCATTAGGGAAAAAAACTAATTAATCGCATCGAACTCGGACAGTCGTACTGAATCGATTTTTATTAACCACTGACCATAAAACCATAAAGATACTCGAAATTTATTTGACGTTTGTAATTTTGAATCTGCTTATTGCGGTCACAGGCTGTTTTATCTGTGTATTTTTGATAACTTGCTGTCTCAAATAGTGCGGTCTTTAATAATTAAAGAGTATTATACATTTACCGCCTCCGTAGCTTAGTGGTAAGCGCGATGCGTTTAGCATCCTGGGTTCGAATCTCACGGAAACAAGATAAAAAAAATGTTTCGGTCAGGCAGGACATAGAAGGCTGATCACTTAATAGACTTTTCTGAAAAATGATCAGTGATACACAGAAATGGGTCTACCCCATGCCCCACTAGGGTACTCGGGAAGTCACTTTTTAAACATGGAGTTTACAATGGAATTAATACCCAATTTCCTAATATTGTCTTTTATTAACGCGAGTATCACACATTTAAATAAAATACTGTATACCGGATTAATCCGGTATACAGTATTTTATTTAAACCCAATTTCCTATTATTGAACCCAACATTTTCTGTGTAAAAATTCAATTTATTGTAAAAAAATTGAAATTAGTTTTTAATCGTTTAATTTTGCCACAAATTCTCGCAATATATGCTCGCTGAATACGCATATCTTATTTTTCTACACTGCCAACTGCAAAAGGAACGTTTCTATGTTTAAATAAAATACTGTATACCGGATTAAAACGCGATTTATTATTTAAATTATTTATCCCGACGTTTCGGATGCTTTTCAGCAACCGTGGTCGCGGGAGACTGAAAGATGACAGTTGTCTTATATTTGAATTTGAGTTTTAATCCGGTATACAGTATTTTATTTAAATGTGTGATACTCGCGTTAATAAAAGACAATATAACGTTTCTATGGAAAAAAATACTGGTACCTCAAACGATAGTGATTCTGAATGTTTAAATATAAACACAGTTTTGAATTCAGATTCGTTTTTTTTCCTTACAACGGCATTGACTATGTTGTGATTTGAGAGGAAAAATAGGTAACTTAGTATAACGAACATCAGAGAGACGCTTGTCGAGTCTAGACTGTAACTCAATGTTTATAGAATCATAGTTAATTCGTACTTTATATTCAAATGTATTCACAGCAAAGTTTTAATAATCATCATAAATAAATGACAGATCAGCCCAGGGTGAACCGTTAAGCGCCTGTATGCGAGCCTTTTAAACTTTTATGGATCTTGTCGAAGGAAACGATACAAAGATCCGATTACGATTCGATCGGTTCTTCCTTATGGCGTAACATTAAATTGTACATGATTTAATGTCGCTGGAAATAAACTTGCAAGTGAAGGTACAGAGCCGGTTGCAAAAATTATTTCTCAAGGGAAAATCCTTCTGTAGAGGAAATACAGAAATATGTCTGTTAGACGTGGCTATGCTCGATCAATATCTAAAATCATGGAATCCAATTGTGACAAAAATAAAGATTATAGAGATCTTCTTTCTTTTCTCTCTACCGTGTTTCTTTTCTTATATGTACTCGGCGCAATATGTTCTTCTTTTACTCGTCATATCAGTCACTGTACTTCCTGCCTCACACAACCACTCTGTGGTATCAGCTTTCGCCGGCGGTTTTTCCGAACCGATACGACTTGGAAACCTTCAGGAAGAAAGCCTACATTTTCCTTAAAGGTCGGCAACGCATCTGCAAGCCGTCTAGTGTTGCGGATGTTTATATGCGGCGGTGATCACTTACCATCACGTGAGCCACCAGTTTGTTTGCTCCCTATACTATAATAAAAAAAGTAAAATCACTCCTTTCAAGGATAGAATCATTCTCCAAACCAACAAAATCTTTTGGGTTTCCTCTTCCCTTAGACACATCTACTCCACATATATACCTACATCGAGTATATCGATGATAATTATTATCAATAAAGGATGTAATATATTTCAAAATTCAAATTTAGAATATCTCCTGTCTTACGTAAAAATTAATAAATTATTTTTAAATCACTGTAGGTAAATTACTAATGAACACGAAGATAATTAAAATACTGATTATACTTACCGCATCTTTTATTATTCAATCTTATCGACGGATTCAATTAAAATGTCCTTAATTATTTATCCCATACGAATATTTAAGATTAAACTGAGAGACGATCATAAGTTATTATATCAATAAGAAGGGGGATAACATTTTTGGCTTTTTTACAGTTTACCAGCAATAAATTCTTAAATTCTTTTTATTATTGCAAGTAAATTCGACCATTTAGTCAACTAAACACAAAATCTCAAACCGCAAACTAAATGTTATCAAATAATGCCTGTGTTTAACGAATTAGACTTTAGAGCCTGAGTTTTTGAAGCCAAAGGATATGTTATGAGATAAATAAAAAAAAACATCGCCCTTATGCATTGTTGTCATATGGCTCCAATAGACTAATAGAAAATATTATATCTTATATAAATGACATAATTTTTCAAATTGGTTCAGTAGTTCCAGATATGACTTTATAAACTCAAATAAACAAAACGTTACCTGTTTTATTATATCAGTGTAGATTCACTATTATTTTTTACTGAAGGAGGTCATTACTCATAAGTAATGACCTCCTTCAGTAAAAAATAAACATCACCTAAAAAGTTGTTGATTCAGTTGTAAATTGAATGTAATTGGCCGATTATTTATTATTTTAGCTACAATAAAACTTATGTATGTTAGTGCAAAAATCGGAACTGCAGTTAATCTAAGATTATCCAGTAAAACCCACACCTTTTTGCCAATTATTCTCTTATTTTCCTATCTATCTTTATCTGGTAAAAGTCAGAGATCACGTCCGATCGGTATTTTTTTTCATAATCTAACCTAACCAACCATTATAACATTGTAAGATTTACTAGTAAAACCTTAGATTTACCAATACGGGCTTTTACAGTGACGTGTTATATTAATTATCTTTTGAAATACATATTACAGGCAACGAGGTCAAACCAGTTTTATTAAAGAAAAAAATCTATTTTTTTGTTAATTATTATTTCCTTCAAATAATTAAAACTGCCGAGCGGTCAAATGGCCGCTTTGAAAAATATATATATTTCAGTTTTTTAATTTAATTAACTGCATGATTTTTCTATAATAGGTATATTTTATGTAAATCTTTAAATTATAGAAAAAATCGACCGCTCTAGTAGGTTTAGTGTTAATTTTTGTAGTTGAAGGGCTAAACGTATCAGTGTGCTGAGATCAAAGCACTCACACAGCGATGGAATATGATGGATGTACTGCAATGCGTGGGCAAGACAGCCGGCGAGAATGCTAATTTAGACTCAGAGATAACGCTTGCTATGTTTTAATGTCTTTTACTGCACGGAGATCATATTTTTCTGAGAAAATATTAATGAGAACTAGGAACTGATAGGTAGAACTGCCATAATTTTCTACAATCTACATAAGAGTAAAGTTTCATCAATTTCAGTTAGGGCTTTTATACAAATGTCCCACAGTTGTAGGTACAACAAGAATTAATAATTTCGATTATAGCAAATTTTTGTCATTTGAGATTCTACATCTAGCAATCGAACCCCATGGGTTGGCAGTATTGTGGTTTGCTATAATATAATCAATTATCTATAGTAACTACCAACTCCTTAGAAATAGATGTATGTAGTATTTTCTATGAATCTATTTGTCTAAGATTTATAGAAAAGTTTGCAAGTATTATTCATGAGACTTCAATTTGTATCAGCATATTTTTCTCGTTTTTTAATGTAAATATAAATGAAATGATAAGAATCTTAAATGTCCCAGTATTTGTGATATATGCAAAAGATAGTGCAAGTGAAAAAAAAGTATTTGTATCGCGAAATCAAACAATACCTCATTGAATGGTCTAAATAAATATTCCATAAGTGTCCGCGAGGAATGCACTCATTGTCATTCAGAGCAATCAATGTATACAGTTTACATTGACATCTGATACTTTGTAAACTTTTGTCACAGTGTACTGAACTCACCGATGAAATTCTCATGATATTCTAATAGGCCGTGACGTCTACGGTATTCTGCCTTTGAAAAAAATATCCTTTCTAATCTAAACTAATATTATAAAGAGGAAAGATTTGTTTGTTTGTTTGTTACGATTTAACTCAAACACAACTAGACCGATTTTAAAAATTCTTTCACAATTTGTTCAAAAAACAAAAAATGTAGCTTTCTAATAGAAAGCTAATTGATTCAGCGTCCAGATTCCAACACAGCACTAATATTTTATCACTATGAAGTGACTCCTGTGGCAGACACTGACACACACATATACATAATTGAGTTATTTATATATTCAGAATCAGTACAAAAATGCATCTTCCAATACTTTTTTCAACGTGGAACATAAAAACAAAACTTCGATTCGCTTACACGCACGAAAAGAAAAATGATCAGAGAATCAGACTGGAATGTGTTTGCACCAGCCAGAGCCCGACTCAGGATTTCACTTACCTATTAAGTATTGACTTTTTTACAATATTTAATCGATATTTTCATAAGTTCAATATCATTGTTTATCGGATAATCTCACCATAGAAATCCTCGTCTAACGGCCGTTTCCTATTTTATCTCTAGTTCGACCCTACTATAGATCAAAATTTTAACTTATCCCTTGTTTTGGCGTCTGAACACTAAGCTGATCTATCTCTGATCCTTGTCTATCGATCGGAGGACGGACAGGTTACTAGAGATATAATATGGCATTGTATTAAGTGATCTTATATCTAAGCTACTGGAGTTATTAAAATAATCAGAATTTCACCACTATAATTAGTAAGTAGACTGTAATGTCGCTTTTGAGTCCAAACAGAATATGGGGTATGTAAACAATGACGGTGATGCGTTGTTGGTGAATTCACCAGACAATGGCAACAGAGGTGTTGAAATACAATTCTGTTTACCATCCAGTCACTGATTGCAGGATGTTCTCATATGAATCGTATTTCCTTTACAGTATATGACTGTTTAAATACAATAGCTTTTACCGGACTAAAATGCGGATTTAATATTAATCCCGGCGTTTGGAATGCGTTTCAAAAAATGTGTTCACGGGCAGACTGAGAGGTGACACAAGTCTAAGTTGAATTTTCACAAAGTTGCCATACTAACGCCATCTATTCTAACGGTGTTGATCTATACTAATATTATAAAGAGGAAGGATTTGTTAGTTTGTTTGTTACGATTTTACTCAAAAACTACTCGACCGATTTAAAAAAATCTTTCACCAGAAAGATACATTAGCGAGTAATATAGGCTTTTTTTGTACCTAGTACATACTGTATTGCACCCGTGCGAAGCCGTGGCGTATCGCTAGTGTGTGATAGTCGCGTGAATAAAAGACAAGAAAATATAATCCTGTTATCGATTTACATAAGGTTTGGCGGAATTGATAAATATATTCTTCAAAAAAACCTTTAAGCAAACGACTTTCATTTTTTTTCAGATATATATACTGACGATCATGAGGTTCACTCGATGTGACTTAGGACATCTATCTGTTATGTGCTATTTCGAGCATTCGAAGTAATCAGATTCGATTTACTCAAAGCATGACTAGTAAACTTGGCAAGATCGATTCGAAACAGTCAGTGGACGATTAGAATCAGTCGTCTCCGATGTTTTTGGGTAGTCTTGATTAATAATTATTATAAAAAGTTATTGGAGTTAATCACCTTGTTTTTTATGTTAGATATCGACAGACGAGCATGAGGTTCACTTGATGGAAGGTGATACCTCAGCCACAGAACAGCAGTTAATGATGCGCTGTCGACCTAGGAAATCCATAGTGAAACCGAAACCCGCAATGTGCACTTCACGGTTTTTCCATCTATGAACGGTGGTTCGTTACACGGTCGGAATTGAGATATTCCTCCCACCCGATCAATGCCCGAAGTTACCAGACGTGGGAAAAACATGCTTACAGAAAATTATAAACATGTTGTCCTGGAGGGATTCGAATCACCGACCCATCGATGCGTACGGCAGGTGTTCTACCGAACGCGCCAACGAGACCGTCGAAACCTTCACTCATAGAGTCACTACTGAGTCACATCTCACATTATTAAGGCCTTCGACAATGTTTTTGACCGTTTGGCACATAACCCACATAGTAATGGTCACTATTGCTACAACTTAAAATGGAAAGTTGGGTCAGTCTTTTACTTTACTGTTTCCGTGAATTTTCGTATTGTAAAACTCAAAAAATAAAACAAATTACGAGAAGTTAAGTCAAATGTGTATCACAGAACAACCTACTTTAAAATATCATACGTTTTATTTAGATTAATATTACAAACATCCTCACAAACTTTTACATTTATAATATTAGTAGAATTTGAATTGAGCATAATATAGTATATTATGTTTATCCAGTTAGTTACAAAAGTTGCATCTTACCCCGATTTAGGCTTAGTCGCTAACTATGGCCTTAGGATTAATACTGTAAATTGACAACAGATGTTGCGTATGCGTAATTCAGCACAATGGTTCTCGCGGTGTTGCCTTTATCGACAAATAATCTGCTTAATTTCGTTATTCTCCGTTGAGCATACACTTCACTCTTGCGTTCAAACATGAGTCATATAATAAACTAGTGGACCCCGCAGACGTTGTTCTGCCACAATTTTGGCTTCGAAATTATAATTATTCTTAAAGAAAAAAGATTTTCCCGCTTTTCTGTTGAAATTTTTCTTACATAAACCTCACGGAGCCCGAGACCTTTCCAACGAATGCAAAACCGTGGAAATCGGTTCGTGCGTTCTGTAGTTATAGCGTCAGGAAGGAAATGTTTATGTGTTGTCGGTTGTTACTACAATAAATATAGAAAACTAGCGATCCGCCCCAGCTTCGCACGGGTGCAATGTAGATGTACTATACACAAAAAAATAGCCTATGTTACTCGGTGATAATGAAGTTTTCCATTCTAAATCGTAACAAACAAACAAACATTTCCTCATTTATAATATTAGTATAGATCACACTTATTTATCCTAGCAAGCATCAAGCCTGTTCTGTCTGCGAAGTTTCCCTCATATTTATAGTCCCCATCAATAACAACATTTACAAAAGAACTCGAATAACTCTTAACTTTTAAATGAAATGTCGTAAACACATATTGTATATCACTGGTCTTAATAAAAATGCCGACGTTGCTATGTTATTTTACAACTGGCAACTGAATTAATATAGCATGCGCATGCGCAATAAATGTAGATGATAAACTTTGATTAGGTCGGGTTAAAATGATATGTTATTTATAAACCTTAACCAGTATGTCGTTATCATGTCGTTGGTCCTTGGGTAAAACAAACTGTTATTTCTTTCTTAAAAAGGTGAACTTAAAATTCTTACTACGATAGCTGGTATCACATTTATCATTAATGTAAGTTTATATTATAAAAGCAAGGACAATAAACATTAATTTATATTTCAATATACATTACTAAAATAATTAAAAATTAGCCAATAAATAATAATTATTAAATAAGAATCTAATTAAAAATTTAAATAAAAAGCAAGGGTTTACGATCATAAAAAAAGAAAGGAGTCTCTTTTTAGATATCGTCATATGATTTCAGGTTACGATTACTCAGCAACAATACATCGATTCACCGGGATCAGTGATGCGTAGTCGGTCTATTTTATTTTTAATCTGGAGAATTTGCAACTTTTGCAACTAGACAACATTTTATGAACCATTTAATGCTGGAACTAATCAGACATATGAAAAATATATAGAGTTATAAATACCAAACCCAACAGGGTTTGAACCCGAGATTCTTAGTGAGTTATAATTAATTAACCCACGGTACCAAGCGTCACACATAATATGAGACAGCGGTTTCTTACCACCACAGCTCAGCGTCACGTATTTATGTCAGTTTGAGAAATTTTTTATTTAGATTGTTTTGAATACACATACGTTAAATTTATTATAATTGATTTCATATAATCATGAAATAAGTCTTGGGCTGTAGTGGCGGTTTTCCGGAAAACCCTGGTAGCGAAAGGGTTAAGGTCGCCTATTGCGACAAATTTTTAAAATCGTGTTTCTATTTTTTTCGGAGAATGACAAGATACAAACAGAAATACTATGAACCACTATGCTTGATAAGCATATAATATAATATCATTAAAATCATTAAAAATACTAGATACTCATTTTTGATCCCACCTTGAAAGCCATCTGAGGTAGGGCTATTCAAAATCAAATCTTGAATTTTTACTGGTCACTTTGCCATGGCCATAGTGAACCTTCCTGTATCGATCACGATAATCAAACTGACTATTAAAAGATCAATGGTAATAGCAACAACCCTATTTCCAAGGGATATCAATCAATTGTAAGTCTAAGATTAGTGCTGGTCCCGCCCAGCCCCAGGGCAACTTCTATGTTCTAGTTAGCAGTAAATTACTACTTAATTAAACATTCAAGTTCCTCCTCTAAGAACGGCGCCGGGACGACGGACAACATACACCTGCAATTATATGCATAAGATAGTATGTTATTGCGTATGGGCTGATGAGGTAGGTACGATCATTTGAGTACAATCGGCACCTCTGTATACCAAACAGAGAACGTTTTCAAGCTGGATGTATGGATGGTCAGGGAATAAGTACTACTCGCATCGTATTTTGAATACTTATAAAAGTTTATTTTTTGAAGAAAATTTGATGAAGGTTGATCCAACCCTCACTTTCAATCACAGTAACTATCAAAACCTTTGAAAAAATGAGTTCACAGTCAGGTTTAGGAAAAAGAAATAATTCTCATAAAAAAATAATATTTCTTGTTGAAAAGTATAGGGTTCCCCTTACCAAGTAATTTCTTGACCGTTTTATAACATCAAAAATTGCATAATGACAAATAAAACATCATTCTAGGATCAGACAATGTCATAGAAAAGTGATAAATAAAGTATAAACCAAGATCAGTATGGCCGCTGGATTCTCATGTTCTAAAATAAGTTATTAGAACTTATAAAGGTATACCTTTAAAATACCTTTTAGAATAGTGCAACGCAGCAAAATAACCAGAGTCGATGTATTTCTCGTCACCGATCAACACGCGCAAACCGCAAGCAATTTAGCCCGAGCAACGAACATTTATGGTTATTCGCATTTTAAATATAGAAACGGTCACGTATCGCAATTACGAAATGGCCATCGTGTGACCACCGGTTATCGTATATATTAACGGTACGCGTAGGTCGCGACAAGCAACCGGACACATAGCACAACCGCGATAGACACGCCAGATACCCGCGATGCCCGTAATTTGTGCACTTACGCGGGAATCGCTGACGGCTTGATGGGATGAACTTGTTATGTATCTGCTGCCAATGGGTACTATTTTCAAATGCACTTTAATTCGAAATTTGAATTATTGCACGACAGATGCACTTCAATTCGAAATTTGAATTATTGTACGACAGATGCACTTCAATTCGAAATTTGAATTATTGTACGACAGATGCACTTTAATTCGAAATTGGAATATTACTTCTTTTTTCAATTATAACGAGTGCAATCATTGACATAGTATTAAAGTTGATCGAAGAGTGCAATCAACCATTTAGCTTGACATTGAATTAAATACTTAATCTGGAATTATATTTGAGTTAGTGAAATTTTCATTATTGTTATTTTCAATACAATAATGAAATTAAAAACGCTATTTATTAACGCAAGGTATGCCTTTGATACACGAAAATTAATCAAAATAAAATGTATTAAAACAACAATAATCAATTACTACTAACATATAAATCGATTGCCTTAAACATCATTAAAGCCATTTAAATTCTTATTCCATTTTGAATAAAAAAACTCAATTTCATTCTAGTTTCCATATTCCACAGATGCGAGTATACGTGAGAATATAAAAAATGCATTTTTAATGTTTTCATTAGTGATCAGTTCTATCTTGATCATTATCAATGCTCTCTAGATCATGAATATGTAAGTCTAAATGCATCATGACACATAAAACATTTACTAGATAACCCAAGTAAATAAACGCTGTTAATGACTCGTATACATTGAGATAAAGATGTTTACGCATCGGCGCTAATTGGGACCTATGACTACTATTGGTAAAAGCCTTGCAAAGGCGTCTTCACTGATTTTGATCGAGAACTGATATCATTATTGCGATACTAGTTTATAAACGCGCATAAATAATGAATATACGTATAATATACCGATATCAAATGACAGCCACAATTTAAAAATAGTTTTCGGAATTTTATTAGTTCGTTAAATTAGTAAGAACGTACGAAGTTTTATCACAATTCTATGGGTCTCCGAATGCTCGAAGAACCTATCATCAAATGAATCTCATGCTCTTATGTCTATTATATATAACACTAGCAACACGCCCGGCTTCGTTTGGGTGCAATGTAGATGAACTATACGCAAAAATTCGCTGATAATATAGTTTACTATTGGTGAAATATTTTTTAAACCCTTGATACATTTTTATTTACATTATATTGTTTACTAGTAACACGCCACGGCTTCGCACGGGTGCAATGTGGACGTACTTACTATACTTAATAAATATAGCCTCTGTTACTCGCTGATAATCTAGCTTTCTATTGGCGATATAATTTTCAAAATCAGTCCAGTAGTTTTTGAGTTAAATCGTAACAAACAAACAAATCTTTCCTCTTTATAATATTAAGTATAACTTATATATATATATATATATATATATATATATATATATATATATATATATATATAGAACGAGACGTCAAAATACGTTTCCTTATGCCCTTATCATAAAACAAACATTTCTCAGTAAACATTGTGACGAGACTCGACTTACCTAATTTCCCTCAGTCGTATTGCGTCACTGCAATGCGGGTTAGTATTTACACTTATCTGAAGGACATCAAAAGGCGCAGAGCTCTTTAGATGTACCAGCCGTAATTGCCAATAAATGCCCTGCAATTGTACTTGTTGTTTCAAACTATCTACAACAAAACATAACAAGTGCAATTACTGGGAAAGAACAACAATATCGAGGTTACTATTAAAACACTAATTTCCACCAAACTTGTTACTGAAATATATAAATACTAGCTTCCGCGACTTCATCCGCGCAGACTTCGAATATTCTACTTTTGAGTATTTTCTACTTACTGCAATAAACTCATATCCCATCATGTATTTTTTCGTCTAACTCTAACGTTTTATGCACCGCACGCTGAAGTAGCTCTCAGATAGCAAGATTTTTTCCAACTTACTTGTCGCTCATCGTTATAATTTGGCCAATTTACTCAATATCATTATAAATTATACCCTATATGTTATTCTGATGTATAAAACAATAATACTGTAGTTTCATTAAAATACGTTCAGTAGTTTTAGAGTAACAAACATCCATCCATCCATCCTCAAACTTTCGCATTTATAATATTAGTAAGAGTAGGATTTTTAGTAGGATTGTATATGCCAATGACGTATTCAAAGATGTGACTCAGGCTTGAATAGTTTTAATATTTCTGAAACTATTTTTCCTTTATGGTAATTTCACTAATTTTTTCCCTTCTCAAGATCAGTTTTCGACTTGAGCCGCATCTCAGATCCCAGACAGAACATAGATAACACCTCAAACGCAAATATTCAGTTAACTGACTTCTCAGTAACATTAGAAAGCTTTATTTAAATTTTTATCAGACAACTTTCAACCAGAGTGAGTTGAAGTGAGTCAGAATGTAAGTCGTAAACTAAAATAGCAACAAGAAATCTCTTCACAAATCTACTGTGAGTCATAGGAGTCATAGTTAGTGTCATTTCTGTCAATGAATTGGCGAATATTCTCTTTATGTACTTGACTTCGTATCTATTCCATAGAAAAGACAATTCAAGTACTAATGAAAATCGTGTATTGAAATATTTAAATGCATTTTCGGCCAATTATAAAATTTCACAGATAAAATTGCAAAACTACACTACAGTAGAATCTCAATAAGCCGGCCTTTCAATAGAGCGACACGTCCAATAATCCGACATCCTTCATCCTTCTACCCCATATAACAGTTAAAAAAATTAGGAGAACATGAACATAAATACGTTGTATTATTCCCTTTATGAAATGCTTTATTTTATTTATTATGAATTTTTCAATACAATCCAGTAATCCGAACATTTCAATAATCCGTCATTTGGTTTTTAATAGTGCCGGATCAGTGAGAGTCTACTGTATTTATTACCGAATAAAATATGGATATCCATATTTTATTCGGTAATAAATACAGTAGACTCTACATATAGTAAATACAGTACCATATGGTAAGCATACATAATTGGAAGATTAAAGCGTATGACTGCAATATCACCAATTGACTAGTTTTTATCAATATCGATTCAGCGGTAAAGCCGAAAAAAAAGATTTGTACGAAAGTTATCAATTCGTCTGAATATTGTCATTTTGATATTTGCGAGTATCACACATATAAAATACTGTATACCGGATTAAAACGCGATTTATTATTTATATTGTTTAAAAAAATCGGGATAAATAATTTAAACAATATAAATAATAAATCGCATTTTAATCCGGTATACAGTATTTTATTTAAATTCGTCTGAATTCAAATTATCAATTCATTTAACTACGTGAAGTACTACAAAATCTGTAGCAAAGACAAAACCACCAAAGTACATTTCTCAGTGCACAATAATAGATGTGATATCACAATTACGATCGCATCGCATTAATCCAATGCTATTTGCAAACAGGGTTGACTTTAATTGTTCGTGTAACCTCTTGTCTCGACCCACATATTATTGTTAGTGGTAACCCATTGTAGTGCTAACGGTAAGAAAGCGATAGCGGTTAAAGAAACTAAAGCGCTTTAATACCTGAGTATTTAACATAGTCTAAAGCATTTTGTCATAGGCTTTGAAGGATACTAAAGTGTAGTATTAACTATTTTAGTCGTAATCAAAGTAAAAATAGGTGGGCAGCGCATCACCGAATGCTGTCCTATAGCCGAAGTACTCTTAAGTAATGCCTAAGTGATCGTCAAGTTCGTCTATCTAAAATCTGTTTAAACATTTCGGTGGTTTACATTAACAGGATTAACGCGGACTTTTAGAAGTGTCAAACAGACGAAGAACCTAAATCAATATGTTTTGATGAAAAGTACCTACATAGAAAAGTGTCTTCTAATGCCGTGCTGCTATATATACGAGTATATACTATTTTAAAAAAATATTTTATTGATATAGACCCGGTTTTTCATCATTCTAGTATCTTCATACAAAAAGTACCCATACGCAGTTAAGGTCGAAAGTATATAGGATACCCAGAAAATGAATATTGTTTCCTGACAATAAATTATTCATTCATTCATTCATTCATATAATATAATTATATCACATGTACCTACTTAATAGTATTCCCGCCCTAACTTTATTTATTTATCAGTAAGTGTTTTACATCAATCAATTCGTAAAATTCTCTAAATACGTAAGCATTTCTAGAAATGTAGTTCATTCATTCAATTCTGGACGATCGGATCAGGTTTCTGAAACGGCAGATTTTACACAATCGCAACGTATATAATATAGCAAATCTAAATAGATAAGACAAATTCAACGGACTATAATTTATCTCAAATGAGTCTCGACGCTGTGAAGCTGTTTAAAAATCATATTAATTCATGATTTTTCATAAAAATATTTTCGTTGATAAAATTGAAACGACATTCAGGTTCTGATTTTAAAATCTCCGCGATTCCTTTACGATTACATTAAAGAATGTTGCCAGATAAGTAATTGGCGCTAAAATTAAACCAATCCGAGTACGGTGCGCTCTCAAAAATGCTTCGGGGGCGTGGCTCGGGGCCAATGCACCTGGCGTAGGCGCATTCCTTACACACTCCTTTGCCCTGTGTACCCCGAACTAATTCCAAATCATTTGTCGACATCTGAGGTCCTTTAGACTTTGCTAAATGAAATTTAATCTAGAGAACTATCAACTAACTATCCTAATGTCAACTAAATTTTGTTGAAATATAGTATCTGATCCTCAACGAATCTTTAAAAATGGAAAATGATCTCTTCTTTTTGGAAAAAAAAATACACGGTAATTTTTTTTTAATAAGTAAGTAGGATTATTCTCGACATCGGATGCTATTTAAATAAAAATAACCATTTTAACTACCTAAGAACCCCGATCTGACAATGTCCAACGTACGTGTGAAGTAAATATTTAGTTACACAAAGTAAATTCTAGTTCGTCAACAAGATTTATAATCCTGAGAGAGAACGTCTAAATGCGAACACTGACACTAACTGTTGAATTATTGGGTAGTTGTGCCCTAAAATCTCAGATTTCGAGGGTACACTGACTGAATGATGCAATAAAGTGCATACTCTAGACTCACGCGATCGGATTCGCGAACATATGTATGTAATCCGCGAAGTAAGGACGTTGTATACACCTAAACCAGTGACGGACTGGCACTGGAAGCCTTGCGGTTTTGTGAAGTAAAAAGTAACACAATATCCTTCTACGGTCAAGGGCAGGCGATTTGAATATCATAATTTACAAATAAAGTATCCATTTACATTTTATTTACATTTGAGTTAATGAAATGAAAAAATCTAGGTCAACAAGGTCTGCGTTAACAGTTAAGTAGTGTCTTAGCGTGTTTTACAAGATGAAAAGTATGTCAAAGTACTAAATGGAAGTTAGTGTGCGCTTACGCATTAACCGCAAGTGTGGTTGGGCCGGCGCCATGCCACCGTAACGAAAATATTTCAAACCTGTTCCGGCAATGATTTTGTTAAACAAACACATGTGTGCGACCCACAAACACACGCGAAAGTGGGAAAACTAATTATTTTCACTTTAAAACGCCGTCGCTGTAAAAGTTAACCTCTAAAGACTGATCTATAGATAATAACTAAAAGTTCTTAAAGTCAATTAGTAGCCACATAGATTTTCTAGACAAATATTTTAACAATCACTAAGGAAATTTCTTCAAGTGTGAAATTTTCACACGCGTCTTAACATCCTCATGACAACGGCGACTAAAATCATGCTAACAGCTAAGGCATTTGCAGGTAGCATTAGAAAAACAAATGACAGTCGTGAAGTGCACGCGTTCGCGATCAATGCGAGGAAGACGTTAGACAAACCGACTTTCACCGCAATGCTTATAAAGAAGAAATTAACATTCTATTTGACTTGTAAAGCTCATTGTATCAATCGTTAGTGGACGCTTCCCATTCGCGTCACCTCATCGAATATGGACTATGACAGCTCGCTTCGTTAGCGGAGCATTTGTCAAGATAATTGCCCGGACCTCACCATTTGCGTCTGTTTCCGTAATACACAGACGATTCTATCCGATCGGTCTATTGCAATGGTATAGAGCCTATAATTGCGCAAATAATTGCAAAATTTTCATCTTAAGCCAGCCTCTCATTTTAGCCTTGGCTTTGACATCTTGTCACGTGTACAAAATCGAGTTGTTTTGTGCTAAATTGTCTTGACATTCTTGAATTATCCACTTAAGGCGAGCCAGGTAATGTATTCAATTCATAGCCATTTGAATATTTTACGCTCAACATTGACTCTGACTGAAAAACATTTCAAAAACCAACTTATATACCGTTGTTTCAAAGGTAAAACTCACTAAGTGTAATTTTGAATAAAATTAAATGTTGATACTATTCCTTATTTTAAGTGTACATTTACGATAAAAACAAATTAATGTGTGTGTATTGCGCTTCATAGTTCAGTTATGGACTACGTAATAAGTTCTTCATTTTAACCGTAGGTTTACTCTTAAAATGAGTAATAGTAGCAATTACTTTTTTTATTCAAAATGTCACATAGTGAGTTTTACTTTTGAACCAACGATGTATTCTTTCCCTTAAAATTATCTTTCATTTCTCATTGATAGACCCCAAATCATATCAGTCTCATGGTAATTTCATTTCTATAAAATATACAAATGGGATAACGCGATACCTCTGCACAATTAACTCTAAATTACCAACTAATTAGAAACTGGGTTACCACGATAAAAATGACCTTATGAATTTTGTATGTCAAGAATTCTAATTCAAATTACTTTAGCATTGATCGTATTTCCTGTTCTTTCATTACAGAGCGATAAGTTCCAAGAGAGGAAAGAATATGAATCACCAACGTCATTATTTGGAATTCTTACATCAACTGCTAAGTCCCAGGTTATTTCGAACTATTACAAGTAGGTATATATATAGAACTAAAGATGGAAGATGGTTGGAGATTCTTCAAGACGTGTAATCCAGTAATTAATCCTTAAACTCCATGTCAAATATACTAATAAAAAATCAAGATATAGAAGGCAGAAATTCTAATTCACACAGCTGTCACCTTTCAGTTTTTCCATAATGACGCTGAATCCATAGAAAATGGGAATTGCTAATAAAAATCAAGAACACGATTGATGTTTAAAGCACTCAAAAATAAATCATATAATCACGTTTTAATCAGGTAACAGTTATTACATTTTGTTTGTATGTTAGATATCAACAGACGAGCATGAGTTTCTCTTGATGGTAGGTTATACCTCAGCCATAGAACAACATAGACATACTTTTTACTTCGATCATTCGGAAATCCATAGTCTGAAAACGAAACGCGCAATGTTCACGGTTTTTTCATCAATGAATGGCGGTTCCCTACTTGGTCGAAATTTCAATATTCCTCCCACCCGTTCAATACACGAAATTACCAGACAAGAGGAAGACATGATTACAGAAAATTATAAACATATCGTCCCGGTGGGATTCGAACCCACGACCCATCGGAGCGCACGGCGGGTGTTCTACCAAACGCGCCAACGAGCCCGTCAAATATATGATAATAGCGTCCATAAATGACAATATTAAAAGTACTTGGCTGAATGAAAATGATAATAATACGGACGATACTTCAACAACATATCCAAACACGCGTGGAGCGTTTACGCAGGTGTTATTGCCGGTAACCTCATTGAGGCCCGAACTAAAACGCGGACAATATCACATAAAAACGCGAGCGAAAAATTCATTAACCCGATAACAGGTCAACGATGAGAATACTTTAAACAAAGATAAACAATTATAGCTTTTCACGGTCATTTAATATTACCTGATAAATAAAGCAAATATTTGTTTATAACCATATAACTTATCGTATAAATATAGGTATTTAAAAAATTAGTACTGGATGCGGAAATTTCACAGTATAAGAAATCATTTTCACTTGTCGTTACTTTTTTATATGTGATGTTATTCAACGGACTTTTTGGAGCGTTTGGTGCATCTTGTGTTCCGATGGTCACAGCTTCGAATCCCACCGGGACGAATTGTTTACAATTTTCTTTAAACATCACGTCTGTGTCCTCTCTCTATCTTCATCAACATTCTTACCGGGTACCGTACCACCGCTCATAGATGGAAAAATCGTAAAGTGCATATTTAACATTGAACTACTATTTCTAGCGTTTATATGTATTGGCTTAATGATTTTGAACGTTTCGGTTTCAGTCTATAGAACAATCTATGGCTTGAAACATTCAATCGACAGCGTATCATTGACCGATGTTCAGTGGCTGATATCACCTACCATCAAGTAAGGTTTTACACAAGAGTACGTTTCCACATTGTGGCTTCAATTTACTTGTTTGTTTTCTTGTTATCATATGATATAAATAATGACTTTGCCCCTGATAGCCTCAATGCCACCTAAACGATCTCACTATCTATATCGTTCACACGTTCTTATTAAGTTTTATCATTAATAGCTGTATTATTTATATTGAATTTAAAAACAGATGTCGGCACAAACAGTAATAGAAATACTCGATTTACTTACTATTGAATATATTATATTAAAAACCAGCGATAGCTAGGCTTCACACGGGTGCAATGTAGATGTAATACACAAAAATGTTACTCGCTGATTATTATGTATCTTTCTATTGGTGAAAGAATTCTTTAAATCGGTCGAGTAGTTTTTGAATTAAATCGTAATAAAAAAATCTTTCCACTTTATAATATTAGTATAGAATATAGTAGATTGAAAATTAGATTCAAGTATTATCATCATAACTTTAATAGTGTTCAAATCCTTAATCCATTTATTTATGATTATTATACCTATTTCTTTGTGATACGATACTTCGCCTAACTATCCCTAATATAATCGGACCCATAATCTCAAATTTGTTAAAGTATAATATTTAAATATAATAAAAATGGATGTAAATCTTTGAATTTTAAGTAAAAGTGAGCTCGACGTACTCATACGTAAAGTATACAGTATACTGTTAATCAGTTTTTTATCAAATTTTGTTAACTTTTAATCATACTAGATAACATTCTGTAATACGTTACGATAATTCTCGACTTGGTGACGCACACTAATGCAATCGTTGGTACGTTTACCTCAATATTATAGCATATCAGTCCTCTATTAACCTCTTGAATTATTTAAAAAGTTATTATGAAAAATACTTAGTAATACATGTTATTATAGTACATATACATTTTATAATGTACGAAGGAGTATTCTGTTTTTTTGTATACTGATTTAATACTTGCATCCATATAAGTAAAAACTTTTATTTATTAATTATTGTTATTTTATAGGATGCCATTTTATTTTTTTGTAGTAGATTAGGGAAATAGCCGTAAGTGTTTTGCAGTTTATTATATCAATCTTGTTAACCCAAAACATTTATATGTTAGATATACCTCAGGTAGGTAAAACTTGATAAAAGTGTTTTAAAAAATGTAATATTTATACTAATTATTTGTATCAAAATCGCCGTATATTTTCCTCAATAAATAAATTTATGAAATGTTTAAGTATTAGTAGTAAATTATTATAAAATGAGCTTAACCATCGTATAAAGTTATTATCGTATAAGTATTTTTCTCATTTTCAAATTTAGTTTTTTTTTAGTTTAGTTAAACTGCTTATTTTTATTTTATTTAAAAAAATAAATGTCTGTTCAAATAGCGAGCAGTGCCCACTGATATCAGAGGTAACATTGCTCATGTTGCATATGTGTTTGTTCTATTATGTATGTATAGTGTTAATCTCAAGTTGTGGACCAAATAAATAAAAAATAAAAATTGTGACCTTCCCAAAGTAATAAATAACATTTTGAAATCAAGATACAGAAACTAGCCTAATACAATTTCATTTGATACCAATCGCATTAATTTGTTGAAGACTAAACCCGTATTTGGTGCGAGCCATAGACACCAAGAGATGAACGCATCCTGATCGAAACGGGAAGGCGTAGTTTTTTCGAAGGCTTTATATTACTTTAAACGAATAAAAAACATCGCTCCCATAAAAAGTTGTTTATCTTCTTTCTACAGACGTTATGGTGTATTAGCTGTTATAAAACATTTCCAAGGAATTAAGGAGGTATTATACTTACCAACCTATGATGAAAAATACTTTACAGTTTACGCATTTATTAATTAAACGTGGAATCGTCAAATTATCTACTTCATGATCTTTTCACAATAATTATAGTGTACACTCGATAGAAGTATTAAATTGAAAATAGCTGCTTTTTCGTGATTGAAAAGCTACATATTTAAAATCATAATGCCCTATAGTCCTATCTTACCATCCAAAACGTGTAAATGTACACTTGAAAATTAACTTTTTTTTTTATCTAATTAATTGCACAAATGTATGTAATACAAGTTAGTATGAGTTACCTAGAAAGGTTGTAGGTTTCGACATGGATAATATTTTCTGTAAAGATTATGTTCCTTGTCTGTTTCCAGCATTTAGTGCCATTATACCAAACCACCTTTGACTTTTACAATAGTCAAAGCAAACCACATCACATACCTATCTGGAAAAGCCAATCTACGAATTTCCAAACGTTCTAATTTTACTAAACAAGGTCGACAGTGCAATATTAATAATTTACGTCATTTGAATTAGTATCACCTTCCATCAAGGTGAGTTCTTGCTCGTCAGTAATCTCACATCAAAAATGGTTTTATTTCATTCCCGCCATTTTACCAGTCGTAAAAAATATACCTACATGTCACTGAAAATTAGTTATTTACCACTACAAGATTGCAATTAATTTAATTTTGGAAAGCAGGTAGGGAGGTAGTTTTATAAACCTGACAACTATTGATACGGGACATGAACGAATTAGCTTTGCAGATTTTGTCGAATCGACCAACGACGCATTACTTTATCAGACATAGAATCACTACATAATCATTAATTAGGTATTTAGGTAATCATTACATAAGCGTATACGAATATATAAAAGTTACAATATTTCTCTTTTAATAAATTGAAATTTGAACGTAAGAACTAGAAATACGGATTGACCGGCGGTGTTATTGATATACATAATTAGACTAATTTGTACCTATTATTGTTAACCTTTACAATAGCTATGAAATTTATCTTATTTCTACCAAAACAATTAAAACAATTCCTCCAGCATGTAGGTAATAGAATAATCAATAAATCTATTTAAACATCGTTTTTACATACTTTCTATCAGTAGATATCACAGTTAAGTTTTTCATTTTCTAAATTTCTACTCGACATAGGGTCCGTTAGATCAACACCTGAGAAGTGGTCAGCCTACGCACACATACAAATAACATAGTACACACCTACAAACAAGCGCACGTTGATTACGGCGGTCTACAAACTAAAATAATAGATTATTGTTTTAAGATATTGTAAGTATTTACCCGATTGGATTCCAATGCTTCAGCACTATGCTCCTCCTTCTGACGGAAGCAATTTGTACACTTGCTCTTGTTAAAGATGTTTGGTGCGAATTTTCTGCAATCCGATCGCCCAGACATGATTGTCAGAGGTCAGGGCCAATTTCAACGTTCACTATGTCACAGTGCACAGCATGGTGGTACTGTAAATTTTGTAAAACACACACACTAGACGACGATTCGCCTTTTAAAAACCGAACACGTAGTTTATCACGCGCACCAGCCGTCGAGTGAGCTATCAGCGAAATCACTGCAAGAAATGAGCGCGAGCGTTCAGAAAAAACATATGCACAACACTATCTTCATCAGTACACGGGCACCGAAGAAGTCAAACAATCGCGTAAACAAAATTCGTTTTCACGTCAAAATAAACATCGATTTTATGTCGAACATGCGGAGTTAGCGAGCGCACGACTACACAAGCACTCGTCCATTTTACATCTGATAGAAAAGCACAAGCAAGCAGCGAACCGAGTTGTTGTTTTACAACTTCTCTTTTCTTGTTACGTTGTCACAGGTGCATTAATGTGTGCGTTCTTTACATGTAGGCGAATTCATAAACACCTCTCGCTCAGGCGTAGGCAGAAAGTATAACAGCATCGCATTCATACAATTCATTAATAGCCGAGCAATAGCGTCGAGTAGCGCCATCTATCGACCTGTACAAAAATAAACTGTAAGGAATAAATTATGTTTGTTTGATATGCTGATTGTAGTTTATCTCATTTTTATAGACCCAAATATTAATTTTCTAATGTTTGCCTGTAATGTTTGGCTTGGCTCTAAAATTATTTCTGTTTACTTAGGTTTTAAATTCAGAATTGTTTTGAACGGGATCGGTAAGGCGTGTATTTATAATAATTATTACAATAGTCTTTTATTTTTGAAGAAAAGTGTAAACTAAATTTTGCATAAAATAAATTATGATCCATAAAAACCAAATTGATTCATAAAAAAAGTTTTTTTTTATCCGAGACAAGTTTAAGGTATATTTTCATTTTTTGTTTTATTTTTTTTCTATTAAGCCCATTGGCCATTACACAATGAAAAAATAAGGTATAAGAAATAAGGAACAAGGAATAAGGAATAGCACAACAACCAAAACACAATAGGCGATAGGCTACAATATTCAACCAATCACAGCGGTTGAATACCTGCAGCTGATAATATTGTCTTTTATTAACGCGAGTATCACATATTTAAATAAAATACTGTATACCGGATTAAAACGCGATTTATTATTTATATTGTTTAAATTATTTATCCCGACGTTTCGGATGCTTTACAGCAACCGTGGTCGCGCGAAACGTCGGGATAAATAATTTAAACAATATAAATAATAAATCGCGTTTTAATCCGGTATACAGTATTTTATTTAAATACCTGCAGCTGGTTTGTGCACGAAGCACGAGTGTCAAAAAACATAACCTAATTGTTGAAAAAATGCCCTGCGATTGGCTGGCTATAAGAAATAAGAAACAAATTCCCACCGCGTCGGAAATGTTATTCTTATTTCTTATTTATTATTCCTTATTTTTGTATAATTATGAATTGATTAACGGTGCTGCCATCGCTGGATTCCGCTATTCCTTATTCCTTGTTCCTTATCTCTTATACCTTATTTTTTTCATTGTGTAATGGGCTTTACAATAGGTGTATATAATTGGGTATAATAAGGTAATAAGGTGTATAAATTAATAAAAGCCATTATAAAATCTTTAAAAAAAGTATATTACTAAGGATGCGTTCCAATTAAAGCGATCAAAACAACCATGTTCACCACAAGCGCGAGCGTTTTGAACGTTGCAATCGAATGTTCAAGTGGAATGGATTACTTCATTGAATTAATAATTGTAAACATTAGTCAATACCTACTACTCGTTCATTTCAAGATTGTCGTTACCTCGGCCTCCCGTCCTGCTTCCTCATACCACTCTTCAAGCGTCCGCATCGTCCGTTTAGTACGGATAGCAACGCTGCCGTGTTTCGGTTTGGTTTCCGTTGAATTTTTGTTTCTGTTAGTTTGTTATTTACTACGAACGAAGGTACGGACATTTTTGTGCTGCTATAATGGTTCTACTCAGTGGCGAACGTAATTTGTTATGAATAACATTCTTTGAACAAGAAAAAAATAAAAGGGAGCTAATTATTTCAGTGGGCCCGCTGAAAGTGATTATAGCGACACAGAATGGAGTGATGATAGTCATATAGAAATTAGTGATTTCGATGACCACGGTTGCTGAAAAGCTTCCGAAACGTCGGGATAAATAATGAATCGCGTCTTAATCCGGTATAAAGTATTTTATTTAAATTATTTCGATGAAATAACTGGTATTGGAGTTATGGATATATAAATAAACCTACAATGTATGTTTGCGCCTTCATAAAAAGTTAATTTAAAATAATATTTTGATAGCAAACACTAGTTTGGTATTGAAATTATTGAAGTGAAACTTCTTTATCGATGTATGGGAGACATTTTGTAAGTATCGTCACGTTTTTCGGTTACGCGCCATGTTGCTTTTTTTATCAAAGTTTAGTATAGTGACGTAAAGAATATAATATAATATATTATAATAATAACAACAATATATTAGTATATATTGTTGTATATTAATTTGAAAGTGATAAAATCTTTTTTCTTAAGGCTTAAGCCTTATCTACCCCATTTTCGTGAAGTTGCAAATAGTACAAAGATGATATGTCGTAAAGAAGTTTCACTTCTTACCTGTGTACTCTGGTACTCACACACAATTTTTTTTAAACACAAACACCTTTAAATGGACTGGTAGACTGGAGAACGCTTTAGGCTGCAAATTAGTATTTTGCGCGATTCATGCTCATTGTAATTGTATAGCGTTATAATATTATTATAATAATAATTGACTGCCATAGCTCGACAAACGACTAGGTACTGGATAAACGCAAATAAAACTTCTATTTAATTTCTACGACAAAACACTTCTCGTCAGAAATATATCACATCAATGCAAATGTGTCAAAAGTTGATAACATTTGGTGCGTCATGTTAGGATTCGTAGACAAAATATCTCGATCGACAAATATCTCTATTTTTGACATAAGAAGTCGAGTATTAAGTGTAACCAGCCGGCCTAGCATGACAAGCTCGACAAAATTTTGTCTACCATTTTCTCGCGTTTTAATCGACTATCGCTTTATTTCTTTCGGGTCTAACATGACAATTACACTTAAAACTCGACTTTTAATATCAAAAATAGATATATTTGTCGATCGAGATATCTTTTCTGTCAAAACAGTCGATGTCGAGATATAATATATCGAGATATCTTACATCTTAGTTTGTCTTCTCTCGTCCGCGACATATCTCGTGGCGGTCATGCTAGCCCAGCATGTTAGACCCGTAAGACATAAAGAGATAATCAAATAAAACACGAGAAAACGGGTCGATAAAATTGGCGGTCATCGCTTAGTGGAACGCATCCTCAATATCAAATGACGGCTGACACTGTCACTGTTAGTCAAGAGCAAGAGAGTTAATATTTATTTGACAATGACAACGACATACGACTTTTGACAAGGGTGCAATAATTTAAATTATACTGTTGTGGAATTTCTAGGTTTTTTGCTAATTATTGCTTCAGCTCCCATCGTATTAATGTCGTTGTATAGACTGAACTTGGATTTATGCCCTTTCCAACACTGAACTCTCATAACTCAGAGACTGTCGTAGAGCTCAAGTTTTTTGATAACGATTAAAACTTATTCACTATAAATTAATAAGGCGTTTCCCAAATACATTACTCCAGTCTAGCGATTGCCGACTAAGGCGGAGGAAGTGCTTGTGATTATTTTACTGTATTAAATTCCTCGCCTTAATTTCAAGGTGAGATTTATCAATATAGATTTTAGTATCTTATGTTTAAAAATCATAACGTAAACGGTTAATAATGATCTGGTGATACATTTACACAATAGTATGTAATATTTGTAAGAAGGTTATGATATTTAATTCAACTATTACAGATAAAAATGGAAGATTTGAGTTTTATTCCAAATCTACCGAATGGGCCTCTGGATGTGTATAGAAATAAATCTTCATTCAACTGGAAACGTCTTAAATTGGCATTAGAGGGAGATATTGAATTACTCAGGCTAAAGGTAAATTGTTTTTAAATTCCTTTTTACTTTTATATTTATTTAGTCGTCCCTTATTTATTCATTGGTAGTCAAATATTATATATTGTGCTTATTTCAAAAATAAGTTAGAGCAACACAATAACAAAAAAAAAATACGATTGGATAATAAAATTTCTAGTCATATAATAAAAAAAAATATAATAGAGATAATTTCAAACTATAATAATATAAATTTTACTTACCTTATTTGATATTATGCAAGCAGACTGGTGACAAAAATAGTAAAATATAAAAAAAAATCATTAAAATTAATTGAAATCATATAATTTTTTTCCTGATTATAGATTATTAATTTTTATTAGATATTTTAATATATAACATTTTTTTAATATATACATATATATTAACCTTTTCATATTTATTAAAATAATTGTTTAATACACTTCCAACCAGGAATTGAAACTACTAATATCATCATATTAGTTTTAAGAGTAATACACACTAAACTTACCACACACATTAATTTTTCAGTAAATATGACAAAAAACGAAAAAATATTAACAAAAACCTTTATTATTTTGGTTAAACTCCCATATTAAATTTACCAGTATTCAATCGTTGCTTCCTACATCTTGAAAAAATGTGTTTAGCTGCTGAATATTGCGCATTATGTCTCAAATTAATATGTATTTCTTGATTACTTACTTTTAATCAAATTAAAATTGTCTTTTATTAACACATTTAAATAAAATTACTTTTACGAGATTAAAACATAATTTATTTTATTTATCCTGATGTTTCAAGATAAATAATAGATAGCATTTTAAACCGGTAAAGGTAATTTTATTCAGTTTCAACCTCAAAGAATACACAAAATATGTATATCATTGTTATTGATTTACTTTCAACTCAGGACATTTATTTTTGCTTATGATGTGATCTTTATTTACTTTTTAAATATATGTAGGTTGTAATACAAAATTTATCTATAATAATTTGTTTTACATAAAATATATTTTTCTTAGATATTAAGATGTATGAAGTTTCATGTTACCTAGCTATTTTAAAATTTAATTTTTTGTTTAGTAAGGTTCTGAAAAATAATAGTATATTATTTTTATTTATTTATTTGATTATTAATTAATGTCTGATTGAGCCAATAACATAAATACACAATACAAATAAAAAGAACTCAATAATAATATGAAAATACAATAAAAATATACAATACATGTCTATTTCAATTTTAAAAATATGTAAATGACATAAAACATGTAGGTATAGCTGTTGATCTATCATAATTTTATAATTATAATAATAATGTTTATTTCAAACAAAAACAACCCATAAATATTTAAATTTTACAGTAATTAATGTCTACAAAAACCAGAACAAAAAGCAAGGCTAGTTGACTATTAACACTAAACCTACCGATACTTCATATATACCTATTTCTACCGCAACGGGTCAAGTAACCCGTCTTTATATAAATTGTATGTATAGCGAAAAATATTTCATTTAGCACAATTTGGTACATGAATAAAACATTTTTTTTCCAATGTCAATTCGAAATTATTTAATAAATTACAAAAACATAAAAATAATACAAGAATAAAATAAAATGATTACTATTGTATCGTTTCAGGTATACTTTTACTATTTTTCGATGTTTTTAGATGTATGTGCTCCATTACACGATTTTCAATAAGCAAAGAATTAATAATAAAATACAGTTCTTAATAGTTTTTAATAAAATACCCTTCATAATATTTCATTTCAGACATACCGTCGAACCTACGACCTCCCTAAAAATATAATAAATTGACGGTCATCCAGGTGTTGAACCTTGTTCTATTTCTTGCCAATCAGTACCAACAACTGCAATTTCAGTACATCGGTCTTCGAAATCACTTTCACGTTCTGAACTCTACAACGGTATTTTTCGCTTTTAGACTTTTTTTCGTAGAGAACCTACGTATATTCAAAATATTCTCGTCTTCACTTTCTTTTCCTAAGGACTCACATTCATCCGTAGTATCAAATAAGTCATCATGTCGTTTTATGCTATGCACTAGTCTTCAGATAGCTCCTCTTCACTAAATTCCGAATACTCTTCAACTCTTCATCTCTGTTATTTATAATATCCAATGATTTGAAATATATATGGATTGTTTTGTCAATTTTAGGTAAGAATTATTAGTAAAATAATGAAATAAGAATTCTTGACTCATAAAATACCACTATATCTTGAAATGTTTACTATACCTAATTGGTCACTTGGAGTAAAATAAATTTGCTATACATTCTTCAGCCAACAACAAATATAACAGAATACAGCAAATTATATGATGCGATATAACAATATATACCAAAAATGTCTAATACAATGGTTTTGTATCACAACTACACACACAAATCTTCATGGTATCACACGAATCTTTGCACGGGTCAAATGACCCGTTGCGGTAGTTATCGGAGATCACATATATTTCTCGGCATATAAATGAACAAGAGAGGAGTAAATATTGAAAAATAAATTCAACTTATTTTTAAATAAAAGTAGTAAAGTTAAATGGCGATGTGATAATGTTATTTACAAGAAATTCTAACACAAAGTTTAAAATGGGTCATTTGACCCGTCGTGGTACGTTTAGTGTTAAACAAACAAAGACTCAACATTAACACTAAATATTTAGAAATATAAATGGAAAATAATACTAATAATGTGTAGGTATAATCTTAAATTATAATTAAATATATATTTATTAAATATATAATTATAATTTAATATATATTTATTCAACTTTTTTGCTATTCAAATGGAGTAAATGTTGTCTTAAACGCTGGAAAGTTAATATAAATTCTGTAAATAACCATTAAATTTATCCTTATGTATTCTGTCTCACAGCACTAAAATTTTCAACTCATATTTCTCTGTAAAAGCAGTAAACTTTGCAATTAATACATGTAACCTAATAACCTGTCAGTTCATATTAGAAAGGCGCAAACGTTAGCATTTTTCAAAAAACGAAAAACATTTTTTGTTTTTTTTTTTAAAGAGTGGATGCATTGTCAATGTCCAGTCTCTTTATTTCTTGTCTGTCATTTCAAGCTTTTTGTTTTATGTTACTCTAGTCTTTATATTAACTATTAATTTCTTAACTCTTAATTATTTTTATTCTAACATGTTGTTATTTTCCTTTCTATCCTCTTCAAGCTTTTAAGGGATAGATAACAAAGCTTGGTCGCCAATGCCTGCAAGCCTCGTGTTGTTGCGCATGTATAAGTGCGGCGGTGATCACTTACCATCACGTGAGCCACCTGCCCATTTGCCCCCTATTCTATAAAAAAAATATAACCTGCCATTTGTCTTCTGTATTTTAATTTTCCTTTTACTAAATAATTTTGTGTGGCAGTTAAGACACTATCTATCTATCTACCTCTTAATCCTAACATTTTGAATGTTTTTATCACATATAGTTCTTACATTCGTTTATATCAAGGCTGACTATTGTAACAAGCTTTATATGCCTTATTCATTTAAAGAGTCTTAGATCATCAAATAAATTATCTCTTATTATTTGGATATTTTTTAAATGACACCGTATATCAACTCCGTAGGAATAAATGGCGTAAACATGGCAACTTTGTGACATTTCAAACAAGATTGCTCTTATCTTTTAGTCTGCCCGTGACCACGTTTGCTGGTAAGCTCTCGAAACTTCGGGATAAATAATATACATAATAAATCGCTCTTATTCGGTATAAAGTATTTTATTTTAATTATCTATGAAGTTACTGTGGAATTGAAAGTGTGTGATATTCTCGTTAACATAAGACAATATTATGCGGCTTTATTATATTATTATCTTTTTGTTTTTAAATTTGGTCATGAACATTCAGAACATCTTTTAGCATTAAATTGCGATCATTGTTAGCCCCAGATGACATCAGTTATCGATAATATCTTTAAAAAAGTATTATTGTTTACACTACTGTGTAGAGCTTTAATACGTATACAATACAATAATATAATAGTATTCATAATTTTTTGATAAACAACAATTAATTAATTATTATCAATAATTAACTTCCTGTTGAATTAACTAAGTATTGGTGGCGAGACTGGTCTATTCAAATTACTTAATAAGCATTCAGAGTGACATCGGCTTTGAATATTTGAATAAAAAATATATAGTGAGTAAAATATAAGTTAGTTTGATCTTAGTTATTTATTTGAAAAAAAATAATAATTTTGAAGGCAAAAAAAAATTAATAACTTCTTCGGAAACCTGTTAAAATATATAATTATTCATTGATTAAAAATCAAAGGATACATTTTACTCATGCTTTTTTATTATGATTATTAAATCCTTGGTCTTCATAGTACTCTTAACTTTCGAAAACGAAATTGAGTAATAAAGCGTTTTAAAATTAAAAAAAATTACTAATTTTAACTTGCCAGTTGTCGTATTACAAGTACCTACTAAAGTTATATATAGAGTAATATTGGACAGAATCGGCACTAGCAGGTGAACATTTTGTGATTTAAAAAAGAAAACTTTAAAAAAGATCTATTCAGATAAATATTACATGAATTTAAAAATACATAATATGTAAGTTTTGATGTATCCCTAAATCTTTGACTCTCAAAACTTGCAAACTGCCGGCCTAGTTAGCATGACAACCAAGATAATTTTTTTTCGATCGTTATCTCATATTTTAATCGATTATCTCTTTATATCTTCCGGGTGTAATATGACACTAAACTTAAAACTCGTCTTCTTATGTCAATAGTAGAGATATTTGCCGATCGAGATATTTTATAACTTAGTTTGTCTTCACTCGTCCGCGAGATATCTCATATTATATTTATATTCCATATATAATATAAGCTATAAATAATAATAACTAATCAATCACAAACGACATTATAGTTCAAGGCCATGTTTTGTGGTTTGTAGAGTGTTTTACAACATATGCATGTGCACTTTCTTATCCATACAACCGTAACAGATAGCATACTTCGCTTTTTTCTTACTTTATATGCTAACTTCCTATATTGTGATTTGTAATACATCCACGAGTAATTGTAGAAAGACATCGGAAAAGAATTTAAAAAAGTTTTTAAAAATTAGATTCCGGAGAAAAGTTCGAAACTTATTATGAAAAATGCTTTGTAAATATCGGAAACTTCATAATCTCTTCATACATAATATAATAACAACACAAATATTTTTTAAATGAATTCCCGTTTACTAAACTAAATTACACCAAGTGTTTAAAGACAAAATATACCATAGCATTTAACTATTGTCATATCTTTCCTACCTGATCGCTTTCGTGGTTCATTGTCAGTGTTAATGCCCATTTACACGATTCAAGTTTGTTGCCTATCGCATACAATGAAATTGAATGTCTTGCATGACTTGCATGGTCTAAACAACACGTAACATTCTTGATCTGTTATACAATTTTTGTTTCAATACTTTTCTTTGTGTAAACAGCATATAATATCTGCGTTTTAACTCTTGCTTACAATTCTTGGATGTCAATTATTGCGCATATTGTTGCATTCAATTATTGCTCTTGTATGTACCAGAAAATGGCATCATGTGAATGGGCATTTATTCGCATTGCGATTACAGCTACCCGTAAGCTAAGGAGAAAAGGGACAGGAACGCCTTAATTTCTCAAAGCTTTTACTAAAAATAACATCTCTATTTTCAAACAGTACAATATATGGGAAACGTTGGAAAATGATCCTCTATTCGCACACAACACGGTCACTCCACCCATCGAGGAACAGAAGAGGATCACGCAAATGCAACTGCAGAAGATAAATCAATACAAGTTTATAAGTAATGAAATTTTCAACGACCGTTATAAGAAACGGGTAAGTTTACGTTTATAAGTTTTGTAATTCTATTCTCTTTGATAATACGTGAAGTATGTAATAATCTATAATGAAACGTTACTTTTACCAAAGAAAATAGACGCTATGACTCCAGCGTCAGAGTGTGCGTTCACAGGGATAGCAGCGCCATGGTGGCTGGGGTATGAATTAACCCCAGAGAACCGTGCCAAGCGCGCATATTAGGCCTGTTCTTCTATGTATATCTATGTGTACATCTATTTTCTTTGCTTTTATTATGTTTTTAAAGTTAGTTTTTTTTTTTCAAATTAATAAAAGCACTATCTGACTTGCTTTCTTTTAAATACTTACATAAAAAAGTCCTATAATGCATAAATATAGTAAACGTCTTTCTTTTGTTACAAGTTGTTTTTTTTTCAGACGCGAATGCTGATGACAATAAATGAAGCAGTACAGTCCCTAGCACCTAGCGTTTCAGTTAAAATGGCAATCGGAATTTATCTATTTTCGAATGCCCTACTGTCACTCGGCACAGAACGACACTTGAAGTTCTATGACGCGATCATAAAGGATAGAAAGGTAATTTATATTATATTTTATATATTTATTTAAGGCTTACCAACGACATACATAATTTTACTAACTACTTACATATTATGTAACTTATAGGTAGGCACCATAAAACTAATTCTAAAGTACAACAAATTCTAAAGAAAAAATAAAACTAACTTAACTAAAATAAAAAATAGTTTTTTTTAAATCCTTAAATCTAATAAAATTATCAATAGTCTTGTCTAATTTCAAAACTATATAAAATAAAATTAAACAATATTTGGGTTAAGACCATAATTATTTTAAGAACATTTTAATGTTAGGTGTAAAACACCTATATATATTAAATACTGTATTAAAATATTGTTAATCTCGAGAATCAGGTACTTTGTAAATGATCTGACAGTCAGGTAGTTATTTGTTATGCATGCTGGGTCAATTTACGATCTTTTGAAATATATTTTGAGATCGCAATCTGTACACTCTTGTAGTTAAATTAATAATATAAATAACAATGTAAACGTAAATAGGAGCTGAAATATTCCAGTTAAATTTACCCTAATCTGCCTAATATATTTAACAATTTCATAGCATAAGCAAATCTTATTATTGTATGCATATATCGATACCTCCCACGTAAATTGTGGTAACCAATAAAGTTAGTGTTAAAACGTTACGTTACGTTTTTTAGACTATGCTGTCCGTTTTCATCTGTCTTTTCTAATGGTACAACTTTAAACGTCTTTTAAATCTATACTGATATTATAAAGAGGAAAGATTTGTATTTATAGATTTTTGTATGTTATGAATAAACTCAAAAAGTACTCGACCGATTTTAAAAATTCTTTCACCAATAGAAAACTACATTATCAGCGAGTAACATAGGCTATTTTTTGTACTGTATATATTGCACCTGTGCGAAGCCGGGCGCTAATGTATAATAAAGTCAAATAAATTTTATTCTTTTATTCCGAACACAGAAAATAAATGAAAACAAGCGGTATAGTTTTAAAAACGTAAAACACCAACGTTGTTAGTTACAACTTACGTGGGAAGTATCGATATCTTGGTAAACAGAAATAACCAAGTCTGCAAATGTTATCTATTACTTTACAATTTTATCCTTATTATTAATATACCCACCAGCCATATTGTCTGAAACACTAGGTTTTCCATCCTTTCAGTACTACGTGAGATTCAGACCTCTATTCCTTTTCTTGTGTGATTTATAGGAGGTAAAACTTATTTTCTTGTTGGATTTTCTGTTTAGCATCATCATATACGTAAATAAGCCTCTCGGTACTTATGCATAAACAAGGAAGTTTAAGTTACTTTGTAAATAATTTTATTTCTAAAGAATATTAATAATTTTGGTATATTTTTTATATCAATAATTTAAATAGATATTCGTATTATATATTTGCATAATAATAGTAATGACCATAAACATTAATGGGGCAAGTTATTTTTAGTATGCAATATTAATTTAATTGAAATTTGCCGTAAAACCACACCCCACTAGTTTTGGGCAGTTAAAGTAACGTACTTTGTAAAGTATGTATATATAACCCAAGTAACATTTGGGGTATCATGATAATAACACTGATTTTCGTTGCTCTGCGACTATTGGAAAGAGTTTCACAATATTTACGCAAACACGCATCATCTATTTTCTTGTATGTCCAAAAGTAACAGTAATCGCTTCCCATCAAGCAACTTCGCTGCTTAGATCCCTTACATGCAAAACTAAAGCATTCCTTAGTTTTTAAAAGTATTTTTATAAAGTAACATGTCTTCAGTACGTGGCAAGTTTTGCGCTGACGGAGATCGCGCACGGCTCCGATGCGCGGCTGATGCGCACCACGGCCACATACGATCCGAAAGGCAAGGAGTTCGTCATACATACACCGGACTTCGAGGCCGCTAAATGCTGGGTTGGTAATCTAGGTAAAACTTTGTGTGAATTTTTTTCTCTTATTTTGGATTATTAGCGCTGCCGCACATTTAGCCACCGGTCGCGATCACTAGTGGCGTATCGTTCTACTAATTACGGGCGGGGAGTAGTCGGCAGGGCATTTTTATTTTTAGAGGTGTGGAGGCCCCAAATTATTTTCATGTTAACAACATAATCATGTTTGTACAAAGTACAGTTAAAGGTGAAGGTACAGTAGTGAATAAAAATGTCAAAGGAAAAGTTGTTTACTAGTGTCCACTCGTCGGAATTTGAAAGACATTTTTCCGATTTCTTTTATTGTGGAGGCCCCTCTTTTGTGGAGGCCCCTAGGGCTGTTGCCGCGGATACCCTCCCTTAAATCCGGCTCTGGTAGTCGGCAACTGTGGCCGGGTATGCGTGAGAGGTGATGTCGTATAAAGTTTGTGTGTAATAAAATGTCCGAAGCTTGTAGCCTCCACAGTGTAGCCACCGGTAGCCTAATGTGCGGCAGTACTTTAGCTATTAATAAGAATGCGCGCGCATCATAATGCCTGCGTAGACGCTGACAAGCTTGTTTACTGGTATGCGCAAAAAAATCAAAGGAAATCGAATGTGTGCTTGTTTGCTTTTTATTTACGCAAGGATGGAAACAAATTAATTTAAGTTTTAGTATAGGAATTGTTAAGGGATAGTAGAATGATGTCGGCAAATTTAATTACAATTTAACCATGGCAGTTGCTGTTGAATAATGCTAGATAGAGTGAACAAAACAGATTGGAGTGACATTTAAAAAAATAGACTCATCTGAGAAGCTATATATACGTATATAATATTACATTATATAAAATATTATATAGCATAAATTACATAATATGTCTTACATTAGAAAAATATTACAAAGAAAGATAGTATAAACCATGAATAATCCCTAAGCAATCTCAATAGCGATGTGATCGTCGTACGCATCGTATTACCTCTAGATGCGAAACATGTATGTAACAGACTAACATATCGCACCTTGGAAATCAAACCGTCACTAAACGAAAACTGACGATTTTCAACTATCAACGCCATCTTGTGAGATTATTGTTCGTCTTCAAAATGCAAAGCCACAACTTCAAAAGGTCAATTTTATGTCACTAGATGGCGCAATGACTCTACGTTCCCAATAATCACAAGTGTCACACGTTACGAGAACTTTAAACGGGATTTCCCAAAAAAATCATATTTTTCGTTTAGTGTCCGTATGGTTTTCAAAGTGCGATATGTAACAGCGTCCACAATAATTCAAAAATCTAAAAACAGCTTTTTGGATCCACCACCTTAAATTTGAACGATGCGATGAATTTCTAATTATTGGGAAACTTTATACTTACGGCCTTATTTATAAACGTATTATAAGCTTGATATAGTAAAAATATTTAAATAAAATACTGTATACCGGATTAAAACGCGATTTATTGTTTAAATTATTTATCCCGACGTTTCGGATGCTTTTCAGCAACCGTGGTCGCGGGAGACTGAACGTCGGGATAAATAATTTAAACAATAAATCGCGTTTTAATCCGGTATACAGTATTTTATTTAAATGTGTGATACTCGCGTTAATAAAAGACAATAGTAAAAATATGTTTTGTTTCTTTCGATCTGTAGTCTTTTTATATTCGATAGAGCGAGACAAAACATATTTTAACTGTATCAAGCTTATACTACGTTTATGAATAAGACCGTCATAATTTAAACTCATTATAAGCGTTGAATGATATTAAGATTAACAAGAAAAATTTAGGAAAAACACATATTTTATAAGATTTCCACTCTGGCCAAAAAAAAAGTAATCTATATATATAAAAGAGATTCCCACCTATATAGTCACTCATCACGATATCTCTGGAACCATAAGGCGTAGCGACTTGAAATATGGTAGGAATATTCCTTTCGCCGAGTAGAGGTCAGCTAAGAACGGATTTTACGAAATTCAACCCACAAGGGGGGTTGCAGGGGCAATTGCTAGTTAATATGTATAGGCAACATTTCCAGTTAAACTTCTACGTCATCTTTAATTTTATCGCCACTTTTTTTTATTATGAGCTCGTTTAGTTTAATCACACACGTAAATTTAAAGAAACTCACCTATGATGCACGAATATTGACTACTCTGTTACATACATACAATTTTGATAGGTATAAAAACTTGTTATAGAATCAACAACCTTGATTTTTAATGTGCTAATACAATTCAACATCCAAATCTCACCTGCTTCGTTTAATAATGGTTATAAGTTTGAATTGTCCAGAGTATAAGTCGTTATGTTTTCCAGGTACAATTACAAAAGGGAAACATTACTGGTCTTCATGTAACATCTTTTAATTTTTTGTGGTATGTTGCGCAGAATGTACTGCTAATTGCCGGTTGCTTGTTTTCAACAAGATGCTATTGTCTGCGTTTGCGCAGAGTCTAATTAATGTACCAATTCTAACATTGGTGAGATGATACGCTATCGCTGGCCCCAACGGTAACATAACCTCAGTTAAATAACAACAGATGTAGGAGTTTCCCTTAGATTTATGTACCACTTAACCCTTTACTTAATCATCTGGATATGTTAATAAAAAATCTTATCACCAGTTATCACCACCAAAACTACGGCCTTGATGATATATAGATAGATGGTAGGTCTTCTAGGAAGGGAAATTTAAAAAAACATCGGGATATACTTACATGTTTTAAGTTAACCCTTATAATATGGATTCACTGGCAAGTGGCAATGGATTACTTTAGATATTTCCTAATATTTAAGCCTTGTTGGTGAATGGCCATTAATAATTCAAAAAGTCGGTTGCCTCGAATTTCCAAGATGATAATTTGGCGTTCGCGCCTATGTTCTTACATTTCCCTTCCTCATTCCTACCCTTTGGACTTAAGATTACCATATTACTTAAGTTTTTTGAATTTTTTGGCCAGTTTGCCTTATTTAATCAAATGTTAAAAAAATATTAGTGTTTGCTGGCTTCGATTCGAAATAAAACGTACTATTATGTCAAAGTCGGCTCTTTTGGGTCCAAGGTTAGATACGACTGCTATCATTTTATCTATGGCACGCTTCTTTGAATTTGACTGATAACGTATCTTATTGATATTTTACGAATATACGAATCATTACTCATCGGAAAGGAAGTATTATCCTTTTATGATTTCGAAAAAAAAAAAGATCTTTAGAAATATACGTTGTAGAGTGGCTTGTATAGCGAATAACTATCAATGTATTAAATGTCCTTTTGGAAATCTACTAATATTATAATTGCGATAGTTAATTTTTAGATTTATTAGTCTGTCGATTGTGCTTGATTCGTCGAAAATTGTAGCAACCGAATGCCTTGATTGCATTGAGATTGACATATTACCGGTTGTACTGACATTGACTTGCGTTCTGTCCCGGAAAAAAGTCATAATTTTTGTTCGGTAGCGAAGCCATGGAAAACCCTGTTTGTGTATATTAAAGAAGTTGTCAGATTGCGTTTATCGTAACTATATTTTAACGACTTTAATACTTCGCTCCTATATAGTGTTGATCGATACTGGCGAAATGGTGTATTATAAACATAAAATAATAATAATAGATATCCATAAACTTGGGTCTAATGGATCGATATCTAAATATTATAGAACGATAGCACATATCCTAATGCTAAGGTGTTACTACCTCACGTTCCTCTGTCGATATCGGACATCAAAAATATATCTATAGTAAAAAAAATAACACAACTTGAAATCTAGTAAATGTATGCGCTAGTTTAGGCATTCTAGAGCATGTGTGACATTTTTATATTGACAGATTTTTATATTGGACGCCCTTTTGCAAACAGGATCCAACTCACAAATAACACGATAGAGCGTAGGATATTTTTTTGCAAAACTACGTCCAGTTTGAAGTAGTTTAATTCAACACAGACTGTTACACATTAATTCCTAAACCGATTGACGTGAAATACTTTATGGAAATGATTACGCAACCTTTTATCAGCGACACGGTCGCGGCCGCGACGGCCTCGAGATTCGGATTTGCACATGACTAAGGGTCAATTGTGAAACACTGGAATACTAATATTAGAAGAAATACTTTACTTTTTTTAATTCGCATAGATTATGTTTCAAAGGCGCTCTGCCTTATTTGATTACCCAAATAAAGCGGTTAGCGGAATCATTTTATGTACTGAAAAGTAGTTCAAAATGTAAAGCAGTCAGTATATACGTCTCACATCAAATTAAAAAAATTAAAAAATAGCGTTCGAACCTTTTCGTTTTTATCTGACCAGTAGGGCTATTCACGATCATTCGAAATCGACCCACCCGGAAAGCTACGCTCTCCCACTGAAAGTTGTTTCGTATTTACCGGATATGAAAATGGTATTCACAATTCCCATAGGATTGAGCATCGGCATTCTTCGGGAGTTTCCGATTAGAATCTTAGTATAAAATGATAGAAAGCTTGATATATCGGTACGAAATCTTGTAATATCGGAACGGAAAGTTTTCGAATGATCGTCAATAACCCTACAGTTGATCTTTTAATGGCGGCGATAATTAGCCGATCATACTACAGAAATGAGATGTACAGTGGTGTTCATATAATTAGGAACAACGACCTTAGCTTGTTGTGTCCTTAATAAAGAACTTAATAAACATACCCTACTCGTAGGTACTTGACGTTTTTTTGCACTTATGTGCAGTGGCTATAAATATCACCTTTATGGAACACTATATTATTATCAGTTTCTCTAAATTAAATTTTAGTTTGCAATTTTTGAAATAATAATTTATCTAATCTATAACTAGCATCGCGGCCCGGCTTCGCACGGTTGCAATGTAGATGTACTATACACAAAAATATAGCCTAATATGTTACTCGCAGATAATGTAGTTTTCTATAGGTGAAAGAATTTTTAAAATCGGTTCAGTAGTTTTTGAGTTTATTCATAATTACAAAAATCCAAAAAATATAAATCTTTCCTCTATATAATATTAGTATACACTAGTATAGATATATGTAGATTGGGAAATGTATATCGTATGTATGTAGATTTGTATTTTTGTATGTTATGAATAAACTCAAAAACTACTGGACCGATTTTAAAGATTATTTCACAGATAGAAAGCTACATTATCAGCAAGTAACATAGGCTATTTTTTGTGTTTAGTATGTGTGTAGTGTTTAGTGAAGCCGGGGCACTTTGCTAGTCATTAATAAAAATTAACGAAAAAGACAACCTGCCTGATGTGACATGATTATATGTTGTATTATAACGACGACATTAGCGACGTAATTCAATTCAATTTAGAATGAAAATGTACATATACATTTAATTAATTTTCCAAATGCTACTAATAAGGATACAGATAATTTAGTTTCAGTTTATTTTAAATATAATGTTGTAATTTGGTTTTAAACTAGAATTATGAATGTACATTATGACGTAAATGATTCTTAGACCTCTATTTAATTGCCATAATAAAGACGTCAATAATCCTGAATCGCGCTATATAAATATTTCCGAGCGTTGAATATATATACAACATCTCGACTACAACCACTGGGGCCTTAGGGCCGGCCAGTCAGTGGTTCGACTGGTGGAGGATCCTCCCTTTAGGTTGGAGGAAGACAAGGGTAAAAATATTTAAATGGCTGCCATTTTGGAGGGGAAAATTGTTTTATTCTATATGCAATATCTATGTATCTGTCAATTCTGAATTCTCAAATATCGAACAAATTATGATATTAGCAGAAACCACAAAACATTAATGTTTCTATATGTTAATCCATTTCCTTATATGAGTTTATCCTTTGCTTAAGCAGTTGTTGTTTTTCCTGCTTTATAGATACGATGATATCGTTAATATTGTTAAATAATTGTGTTTGTCATTAATTACAAAACAATGTTTTGAGGAAATTTAAGACATAAATAGGACAAAGATCTCTTATGTATGAAAAAAAGTAATTAATCGTTTTTTTGTATTTTTTTGTTTTTGCAACCTTAGACAACTTCTAAGCCATATTTATTTATTTAGGGAAAAATAAAAATATTGGGTTTCGGCCACAGGTTTCTAAATACTTGAAGTAGAAATATAATGGGTCTACCGTCATTCCTTTTTTTTAAAAAGGTAAATTAGATAATAATTTTAACTTAAGAATAAGAAGGAACAGTTGCGACCTAAATGGAAGCATGGAGCCTATTCACTCTAGCTATAGAGGTATATCTCCTCTCAAAGGCCTCACCCTCCTCTTCCAGAAACTGATATAAAATAATCCCAAATTAATGTGATATGGTATTGACCTACTTTCAATTCGATTGTCTAAAGGAAGAACGTGCACGCACACGATGCTTTTCGCACAGTTAGTAACTCCGGATGGCACTAACCACGGTTTGCACGCCTTCCTCGTGCCAGTGCGGGACCCTCGGACGCTGGAGGTATACCCTGGACTCGTGGTGGGCGATATGGGAGAGAAGATTGGCGTCAACGGGATTGATAACGGGTGAGATAACAGTTATGTCCTTTATAGTCTTGTCTAGGAGTGGGCGTTTATTCAACAAGAAGCTTTTTTAGCCGCTTTTCTAATGTTAATGAATTAGCTGCTTTTCGTTTACCACAAAAGCCGCTAAATATATTACCTGTTTCATTCAACGATTTTCGAACGCAACGCGCGGATTAGCTCAACGAACATTGAATGCGTAGTCGCTAACTGCAAACCAACTAATAAATTTAGCTGCATTTTTAACAGATTATCATTTCGTTAACACAAAAACCGTCAACGACCCACCTCTAGTCTTGTCAAGCAAACGGCACTGAGTAATAACCGATTTCTATCGAGTCAACTTTTAAATTGATCGAAACAAACCTTTGAGCAAGTGGTAAACAGGTTGACCAAAACTGTTGAACTTAGTATTGATTCGGGATAAGGATTATCGGGTAATATTTACGAAAGAAAGTTACATGTTAGAGATGTAGGGTGCACTTACGCTTTGAGTCATTAATTGATTATTAGTTTGTTAATATGAATATTCAATGTGTAAATAAGTCGACAGCGCATAATTGATATTCTATGCCTAAGGTATCAACAGTTTTTTCACTTATCTATTGATATCTCAAATTAAAAAGTAAAACACATTAGTGCTTAATACGGGCCTTAAGCAATAATGTTTCATGCTATGCGTTTGAAAATTGTTAATCTTAAAACTTATGTAATCATTAAACAATGTGATAGATTTTAACCATAAATACGGCGTAAATTTATTATTACATAGTCACACATCTAAGGATGTAAAGACGTATACCTACACTTTGAGACCAATAATGGTTTTTTTATACAAAACAGTGTTGCTCTCGCACAATATATTATATAAGTTTCCATACTTATAGGTTTACTTTTTTATGTTAGATATGAGAGATAGAGAGGTTCACTTGATGCTAGGTGATAACTCATCCACAGAACATCAATGATGCGCTGTCGATCTTCTATTTTTACTTTGATTAACTACTCAGTCACAAATCATTTGTAATATATTAAAGTCCAATTCCAGGTTTATAATGTTCAACAAATATCGAATACCGCGCGAGAACCTTCTCAATAGGACTGCTGATGTCACAGAGGAGGGGGTGTATGAGAGTTCCTTCTCCGAACCTTCTAGGATACTTGGTGCGGCGCTGGAGAATCTTTCAGCGGGTAAGATTTTGATCAGTTCGTATGTTTGAGAAAGAGATATAACTTCAGAGAGAGACATATATGTTTATGGTGAAAAAGTGCAGGTCCTTAAAGTACTTTTATTGTATTTTTATTTTTGGAAACAAACAGAAAAATCACTATATATATACATATCGTTGGTTCAAAAGTAAAATTCACTAAGTGACTTTATGAATAAAAATAATTTTGTCATAACATACAAAAATACAAAAATTCAAAAATACAAAAATACAAATCTTTCCTCATTATAATATTATTAGTATTAGTATAAAGTATAGATTTATGTAAAAACCATTATAGTACTTCCCTGAATTATCAACCAGATTGAAAATTCCATGCGTTGTACTTTTTTTTGCTTTTTATTGTTGTAATTATTTTATCGCTGTATTTCTTAAGTTAATAACAAAAATACTGTGAATAATATTTTTCATGTAAGATTAAAAATATTTTAAAATGTAAAATAAAAAAAGAAATATCAAGGTAATTAAATTACTAATTCATCATTGTTATTTAATAATGTTATTAGTGTTATAGTGTGCTAGTCAAAATAAACGTTAATAAAAAAAGAGTCAGACTTGCGCATCGAGGGTTCCGTACAAATTTTAAGTTTATAAACGCAAAAAAAAATACAAATTTACGGTTTTCGGTTTTTTCCTTTAATTGTGCTACATAACATTGCTTCATGCCAAATTTCATGATTCTAGATCAACGGGATCCTATAGGTTTTGATTCCCTTGCGAGTGTCAAAATATACGGCATAAATGGAGCATAAAAGGCCGTATCTTTTGATTGTGTCGACTTAGAAGTTTGATTTTGAATTGACTGACTGCTGCAATCCCTTGCATTAATTTGAAAAATGCAAAATGAGTACTTGTTATTAATTTCAACTAAATACGCGTTCCTGAAAAAACGGGTATTGACAGATGGACGATGTGATCCTATAACAATTCTGTTTTTGATACGGAGTACGGAACCCTAACAATGTGAAAAGTTAATTAATGAATCCAAATTAATTTTATATGTATTACCTGGTTATACCATTTATTCGCATATATTTTCATTTACATTGAAGGTTATGGTACGTAAGTGTAAATGCCATTTTTATAATGAATTTATATAAATTATTATTTTTATTCAAGAATAGGTAATCGTTTACCCGCCATCTCACACGATTGATGTTAAGACACGCTTACCTTGGAGAGCCTTAAAAAAGCCATGCTGTATTGTTCAGGAAAGACAGACGCTCAAATAAGGGAGAGAGTTCCAGTCCTTAGCGGGTCGCAATAAAAAAGAGGAAGCGAAGCGCCCTGTGCGATTGCTAGTCAAATCTGTTTATTAGCTATTGAAGAGTAGCCTATATCTATATTTTTTTCCTTAGGTCGAATAGGAATAATGCAAGAGAGTTGCCACTCTATATCGAGCGTGGTGGCGATCGCGATACGCTACGCGGCGACGCGCACGCAGTTCGGCGAGCGTAACAACGAGACGCCGCTCGTGGAATACGAGTTACATGTTAGTATTTAATTCATTTATGAAGACTCTGGTTACGCTAGAAACAATATTATAATTAATTATTGCGTATGTGAAATGTATGGTTTATCCAAATTAAACCCTATGCCCTTGTCCTTTGACTTATTATCTAGCGATCTTTTTTCCTTGTGGATATTTGACAAATTGCAGATTTTTATTGTTTGTTTCTAGCGTAAAATTATAGTTATTTTTTAGTATTAAACAGACGTTAACCAGCGCGCAATAAACTCTATACACACACACGCTTACAATGTAATATTGAGAGAGGGAGAAGGAAGCATACATTTATTCCAACATTGAATCGCCACACTCCGCTTGTACGTTATATATACAAATAATAATATATCGATACCTCTGGGCTCAAAGGGCGTAAAGCACATTTTGGGGCAAATGGAGTTAATAATACCATCGTATTCAGTTTTTCATTCTCTATCGATTGGTATATACGAAGTTGCCAAATTCGCACAAAAATGTTCTTTACAACCCATCTATTTTGGGCTGCTAAACCAAATTTAAACAGGAAATCGGGCTGTAAATTACATTACTGCGCATTTATTCTCATTATTGTTCTTTACAACCATTCAACATAACAGCACCTGTACTATACTACCACAAAATAATTATAAATATTTCCTGAAGTTTAGGGTGTAAAGCACACTATTCTATTATTCCAGACTCAAAAGGCGTAAAGCTAATTTTGGGGTTCATGGAGTTCATAATAATTGTATTCAGTTTTTCATTCTTTATCGACTAGTAAGTATACCTACACAAAGTTTATTACTTCTAGTACTGATGATGAAGTTAATACTTCCACATTCTCTTTGCCTCGAGCCTTTGTGGAAACACTGAAAATAGATAATAGATGTCTTAGCCCAGTCACAAAAAAACAATGAAGCAGATTAGTAACCCTAATAAGAAGATACAAGTAATTTCGTGTAAAATTATAAAAAATCCCACTGAAGATGATTCTATTAGTATGCAGTTGCCTCTTCAGCAGTCATCAAATATCTCCTACTTGAGTTCTAGCATCTGACGCCGTAATGACTTTTACATCTGAAATGATAAACCCAGAACAAGATTATAATATTTCGCACTTACCTCTCCAGCAGCTACCGATATCCTCAGCTATAGTTGTAGCATCTAACTCTGTAAGTACTTCTACATCTGAAATGATAAACCCAGAACAAGATTATAATATCTCGCACTTACCTCTCCAGCAGCCACTGATATCCTCAGTTATAGTTGTAGCATCTAACTCCGTAAGTACTTCTACATCTGAAATTTTAAACCCTGAACAAGATTATAATATTTCGCACTTACCTCTCCAGCAGCCACCGATATCCTCAGCTATAGTTGTAGCATCTAACTCCGTAAGTACTTCTACATCTGAAATTTTAAACCCTGAACAAGATTATAATATTTCACACTTACCTCTCCAGCAGCCACCTATATCCTCAGCTATAGTTGTAGCATCTAACTCCGTAAGTACTTCTACATCTGAAATTTTAAACCCTGAACAAGATTATAATATTTCGCACTTACCTCTCCAGCAGCCACCGATATCCTCAGCTATAGTTGTAGCATCTAACTCCGTAAGTACTTCTACATCTGAAATTTTAAACCCAGAACAAGATTATAATATCTCGCACTTACTTGCCTAAATCAAACAGCCAGAAAATGGAGTAAAATATTATATGAATTTCTTGTCAGATGAGGACAAGTTAGATTATTCTTCAGGAAGCTCGAACAATTGGTCTAGAAAAGAATCAGAAAGTAGTAGTGAAGAAGAAATTGATATAAGGAAAATGTAGAAATTAATAAGAAAGAAAAGTCAGAAAATAAACGTAAGATAAAGATCCTCAAGAAATTAAAGGTAGAGGGAAAGTCTTACGAAAACTGTAGTGGGAAAATCGTTCCTGAAAAAGAAATTAAACATAATCCATGTATAAAGAGCAAATGCAGAAGAGGATGCTATGATATACCAGAAGAGAGACGTCGGTCCCACAAAATCGATGCTACTAAGCTTAAAGTGAAGGAATTTATTGAATCGCTACCTGCAGTGCCATCCCATTACAATAGACAAAGAACAAACAGAGTGTATCTACCTCAAGAATTAAAGAACGTGTCTAATTTATATCAGATATATAAAAAAGGATAAACTGTGACCAAGAAACTGTTAGTGAAAATATTTCATGAAGAATATAGAAAGCTTCCATGGAGCTCTAATGTTTGTGATATATTAAATCAGTTTCACTGATGAAGAAGATAAAGAAGATGAAAATAATACTGAAAAAGAAAATAATTCTAAAGATGAATAACTCAAAAATTGCTTAAAACTTACTTGTTTGCTCTTTTATTACGTATTATAAAAACTATAATATTAACAATAACTCTTTAATTTTTAAAAAGGGATTATGGGAATAATATATCAGGACGGGATGGGGTACCCCCCACCCCGTTTAACCCTTTTTATTATGAAAGTTGTACAATTTTAAATTCAAACTTTGTGATTTACAACACAATTAAATATTGCTATTGTCATTTACTACATAATATTATACAACTTTTTTACGTAAGGTTAGCTTTACTGCCTAAGTTAATAATATTAGCTGTTTTTTAATGGGCTTAAAGGACATTTTGTTGTTTTTTTAGGTAGTAAAGCAAAAACTATTTTGGAAACTATTATAGTTAGGCTTCATTTAATAATATTTACTTAAAATATAGGAAAATATAAGCACTTTTCTCATAGATTGTTTTTATATAATCATTGAGACAAAAAAGTTATAGCTAATTTAGTTTTATTTTTTCGGTTTTTTGGCTCTCCTGAAAAGTAGCTGTTTTGTGCTATACGCCCTTTGAGCCCAGAGGTATCGATATTATACTAGCTTCTACCCGCGGCTTCGTCCTCGCAAATTTCGATTGTTATATGTTTTTGTCAGTTTTCTAACTAACTGGAATACACTCCTATCCCACCTTGTTTCGTCTAAATATTTCTGTTATGCACCACACGCCGAATAACAGCTAACAGGCTAATAGCTCGGATAAAAGATTTTTTCCGACGTGATGTTTCATCAAAATCCGTTCAGTAGCTTTTGCATGAAAGTATAACAAACATTCATTATTTATATTATTCATCCCGACGTTTCCGATGCTTTTTTCAGTCGAGAAGTTTTTGAGTTAAATCATAATAAACAAATTTTTCCTCATTTCAAGAATAAATTTCGGCTTTAGTCATGTCTTAGATTTTCCATTTGTAAGCCATAACGTACCGTATAGCTCACCGATAGAGTTCATTCTAGCAATGGCGGCTGTTCGGGTACGTAGCGGCTGCTGTCGTCTTCCGGCTCTACCTGCAGAACTTCACGGAGGTGTATCTCAAGATAGTCGAGAAGTCGAACAGTGGCCATGGGGTTGACAACTTGGTGAGTAATCTATTTTCTGTTTCATTATTGCCGTATTCCACTTTATACACTATAGGAACACGCCCCGGCTTCGCACGTGTGCAGTGTAGATGTTATATACACAAAAAATGGCTGATAATGTAGCGTTCTATTGGTGAAAGAATTTTTAAAATGGGTCCAGTAGTTTTTGAGTAAAATCGTAACAAACAAACAAATCTTTCTTATAATATTAGTCGTAGTAAAATTATTCAGAGGTTCAACAACAGTCTAACAGAGCAGTGTCCTTGCAAGTCCTTGATTGAAGAACAGAGACAGCTATACATTTTGTATCGCGCTATCACTTCTCCTAGTGGCAATAATACTGCTTGGAGAAATTGTGGTAGAGCCCCTATAGGCATATCTACCACGGTTACTGTTACTGTTAGAGCGGTAATATTGCCTTACTTATTGGCATAAGTAAGTAAGTAAGTAATGATGTGTTAAGTCTGACATAAATTTATCATAACCCTTAAAATAATTGCCTTATTTGTGGGCTATATTGTAATCCACATTATACTATTATAAAACTTTACTATATAATAAAATGTATCGATTATAATTGATTTGGTGTGGTTAATAAAGAGATTTCTGTTTTTATTTTTAACATACGAAAAATATAAGAATAATTTATAACCGTTTAATTAATTTATAAACATGTGTTCAAAAATGTTTTGTAGCATTTATAAATGATTAGTGAAATAAAAAGAAAATGGCTCAAATTCACATCCGACAATTTAATAGGGATAGGCGAAATTTAAAGGACCAAGTTTAAAAACAAATAATCTATTGCTTAGAGCGAGGCGGTCTCGGAGATCCACGCGATGGTGTCCTGCAGCAAGCCGCTGCTCACCTGGACGGTGCTGGAGGCGGCGCAGCAGTGCCGCGAGGCATGCGGTGGGCATGGCTACTTGAAGGTATATAAAGGTTACTAAAGGATACATTTGCTGCTCTTTCAACTTCACCCGCGTTCTTATAGATATAAACAACAGAACTTGAAATTGCGGTACGGCGCGAATAATTTTGATTTGGTACTTAATACTGCCGTAAAAAATTGACAGACTAACGAATGAAATACATTTTTTTATAATAATCTGTGACATTAATAATAAATGTAATAATAATTTAAATAAATTAAAAACAAATATTGAAACCAAATTAAAATACCTAAGTATATATATGTTTGCCTATGCATATTCAAGTAATGGAAGTCATTAAAATTTTATTTGGTAAGATACGTTTTGTGTTCATTTTCGACTTTGAGTTTTCAGTTTACCCCTCATTTTAATGGTGTGTTTATTTTTTATAAAGCTTCAGAATTTTATTTATTTGTCAATTTATAAGTCAACATTCAAATATTTAACCAGTTATGTTTTCTAACATTCAACCGTCCAGGTAGCAAATCTAGGCGATATTCGGAGTAACCACGAGCCCACAGTCACATATGAGGGAGACAACAACGTCCTCTCGCAACAGACGGGGAACTGGCTCCTCAAGCAATACGAGGCGGTGCTCAACGGGCACAGTGTGGACTCGCCCTTAGGCACTGTCACCTTCTTGAAGGACTTTAGAGCGATACTCAGCAGTACCTTCACCTGCAAGACCACAGAGGAGCTGAAGAATTCGAAATGTAAGTTTGGACTGTGTGACCCTAAGTTATGTGAGGCCTCAGTCTTTAAAGGTTCCCTGGCAACTTGCGCTGTGCAAGTGTGTGTATCTCATTTTACACTAATAGTAAAAACTCAATTTTCTTTTGCATTGTATAGAATCTCTGTATACCTTGCATTATATAAACTTCTCAGCCGATTATTACTATTGTAACCGAGTCTTTGTAAGCTAAACCATTGTTGAAAAGAGTGTCCATGGAGTTTCTTGCCGGTTCTTCTTCATGAGACCCACTTTTTGGAACCGTGCAACTAGACGTTTCATAAGAGCCTGCAAAGGCCTATTTGAAATAAAAAACTTTTGATTTGATTTGATTTGGTTGGCAATGCACACCGTCTGCAGCTGTGCTGGTTTTTTTTGAATATTTTTCATTATGAAGAAAGATTTTGTTTTTTGTTTAATATTATAGTCAAACGGTCACCTGGTATTGAGCCGCCCAATAAGAACCCGCAACATCAGAAAATGCGAGTGTGTTGCCAACCTTTAAGTTCACTCGCTTCTTGCAAAGTAGCATGCATGTCTATTCTATTAAAAAAAACCATCAAAATTTATTTTAAATTTGTGTAATATTTGTAAATTCATTAAGAACTTTCACATTTTTATTCCAGTCATTATATCTACATACAAATGGCTCCTTTGCTGGCTTTTAAAGCTCACCCACGAGAAGAACGAAGCCGAACTAGCCAAAGGCCTTACGAAGGCGCAAGCCCGAAGCAGGAGCCAGGTGTACCGCTGGAGGACGCTCACCAAGGCCTACGCAGAGTACCTCGCCCTGGTCTTCTGCTTAGAGACCATAGAGAAGACAGAGAAGGAACTGAAACCGGTTCTCAACCAACTGTTCTGCCTCTACGGTCTATGGTCGCTGGATAAGCATCTAGTGGAGATGTATCAAGGTGGCTTCTCGAAAGGGGAGGAGTTAGCGAGACTCGTCCGGGCGGCCATATTGGAACTGTGCGCGGAATTGAAGGGCGAGGTTGTTAACGTGGTGGATGCGCTCGCGCCTACTGACTTTGTACTCAATTCTGTGTTGGGCAAGAGTGACGGAAAGGTGGGTTTTAATGTTTTTTTTTACGTCGAGTAGACAATTATTAACTAAATATACAACTTCTCGTCACCAACTACTGAGCCTCAGCGGTGAGATGAGGAATCCGGAGGAAACAAATCCTAAAAAACATGTTTCAGTCGGGCAGTGAGTGAAGACTGATCACTGTGTCACTAGGGGGCTTCACTTACTATTTCATTAATGTAGTTATAATTTTTAAATTATGTTTGTCTTGCTCTATCGAATACTTAAGTGGGCCCAACCCTCTCGTGCACTATATCTAGGTTTCTATCGAAACAAAATCTCAAAATTTTCAGAAATAAATTCAGTATAAGCCTCCAAAAATCAGCTTTTTTGCAAAAAAAATACCTGAACTTTGGGCGTTCATAATGTACTCATATTTTGTGAAAGTAAATATTTTGTTATGATAGAAACCTTGCAAATATAATGGAGATTCTAAATTACAAAAAAATATTTCATAAACTTGTAAAGACTACTGAAAAACACGTATTTCCTAGAACAAGTTTTATGAAATTTCCGCACACTATTTTTCATTCAATGTTATCGCGTTCTCACTCACTCGTTAGCGGTAGAGGTATGCGCTGCATGAAACAAAAAGCTTTTCAATCATGCTCGCGTTGACGATAGTCGAACCGGGAAGGGCCCTCTTAACACTTTAGAATGAAAGAAACAAAACAGTTTGATTATTCCAAGCTTTTAAATAAAATAACTTTCACCGGATAAAAAAGCGATTAGTTCATTATATTATTTTTCCTATATCCGGTTAATGATATTTAAATAGTAGATAGAGATGGAAGTACAGGGCTCATGTTAATTTTTGGCACTGAAAAAGTAGTGCTTCTGGACTGTGGAGCGCGCTGCAATGTATCGGTGTGACACACACATCTAAGTAGTCCGCTGACTCCTCCCCTCACGTTGTCTCGCTTGCTCTTACGAGCGAATGGTAAAAACGCTCTAAAAGCGGCTGGGTGCGAGAAAGTGCGCGCTATGTCTCCAGCGTCAGAGTGTGCGTTCACACGGATACTAGCAGCGCCGCGGTGGCTGGGGTGAGAACTACTCTTACCCCAGAGAAACCGTGCCAAGCGCACCTATAAGACCCGTGCTTCTTGTAAATCTATGTTCTTTGGTAATACTCATGTTATTAAAAAACAATATTATATTCCAAGCTTATAATTGAAGATGACAAATGAATTAACCTATTGTTAATATTCCAGTTGTACCAGCATTTGCAGAAAGCTTTCTTCAGCCACCCCGGCGCGTTCGAGCGCGCCCCGTGGTGGCGGGACGTGGTTCAATCCAAGTTATAAACTAATATTAACTAATGGGAAAATGAAATAGTTGTGAGTGACATAACTTTGTATCGTACTTGGTCTAGGCCTATTACCTAAATACGAAGTTTCGGCTGATGGCTCGTACATTTTATATTACGACAATCTTTCGAATCTGAGGGCCTGTCACGAACGACTATCGAAAAAGTGTTCGAATCGTCTGTCTGTCAGTTGTATGAGAAATCATTTGAAATTTCATACAAATTACCGCTCGACGATACGAATACTTTATCGCAAGTTTTTCGAGCTAGGTCTCCTGATGATCGATTCGTCGTTCGCAATTAGAATTTGTCTCGTTTGACTTACGATCATAGTAATGAAGAGCCTATTCCTACCTTAAAGGCCGGCAACGCATCTGCAAGTTATCTTGTGTTGCGGATGTGCTAGTTTGCCCTCCTATACTATAAAAAAAATATAATCGTAAGTAGAATTGAAAATGTTTTCTTAATAAGTTAAAATACAAAATTGGTTGTTCTTTCGTTTCGTTCTGTAATTTTGACGTCGATTTTGGTAATAGACTTCCAGGTTTTGATACAAAACTAGAGTAGATTATGTATTTGTAGATAGTGCTCGGTTGGTACTGGGTTTTGAGGATTGAAAATGCTAATAATTCGGAAAATGGGTATTATCATTTCTAGATAGAAGGTAAAAAACTACTATACTAAAAAAGTATAAAAAATATATTATGTATAAAAAAAAATTATAGTGTTAATGTTAGTGTATGTATATGTAGATTGTAGATACATGTACATATAGATGGATACAATACGTTTTCTTACGCCAGCTAAATAAGTTCACTTTTTTTTTTTAAAAGGTTCCCATTTAGTAACAACCGTAAATATTACATACCGTCAATGGAATGGCGAAACTGCCAAAGCGTCAAAATGATTCTTGGGGTAGTGAGGTTACAATTTTTTTTAAATCATCTTTTATATTTTTCATGTGATTATTTATTGAATAAATTATGTTATTTCTACCTCTGCAAATGAAATATAGTATTTCTCTATTTTGGCCAAATTGGCAAATGCGTTTCCACTGACGATTAAAATAAATAACATTTTTTTAGCGGTCGTTTGATTGTATATACACACAAAAAACATAGACTACTATTTACTATTGAGAGATTTTTTATCTATTATATTTTTCAATGTGAACATATTTTGGATTAAATAAGATTTAAAACTCAATAATGACTTTTGAGTTTTGAAATATCGGAATTTATCAGGGGACTTTTTTATTTTAAAACATAACTCGGACAAAAGTTTGTGGCAAATAATCCTTCATTGAAAATCGCTCATATTTACAACAATTTTATTTTCCCCATCGAATATACTATTTTAGTTCAATATCGCTGCCGTGAAATGTTTCATTTATATATTAAATAGGGCTAAACAATTATGTTTTAGAAGGTATAAGAATGAATTTAAATTAGTTTATTCAGAATTAGTACGAGAGTACAATTATTTTTGTCACCTTAAATTCGTTGATGTAGCTTTGGAAATGAGTGTTTACTTGAAAATGATACAATTTTATAGTTTGTTCGATATATTTTTCAAAAAATATATTACTATAAGATAAAGACAAAGTGTATTCTCCTAGTGATTCTGAACAAACTAGTTACCACTATACTATAGTTGTGTATAAATGTAGTGTCACTCATCAAGAGATTGCAAAATGTTCCTGTCATTGTAATTTTATGTTACTAGGTGAATATATTTTTCTAGGCAAAGGCGAGCATTTGAAAATAAATAAGATTCTAATAACTCGAATACAAAAGCTTACATGGACTCGATTACTTCAGCTTAGTCTGTCGTAAAAGCGAAATATAGAGATTCGTTACGAATCATTCGTAGCGTCATGATAGAAATATAAGCCATAGGCTATAGTTCTATTGCAGTTAACAGTGCAAATATTATCGAAAGGCGCCGTTCAAGTATTACGTAAGCTCTTGGCTAAGGTCTAGATGGTGATTACGTCACAACAATATATATTTATTTACTTTTTCGGATTCTCTGCATTTAGTCGATTTTGATTTTAAAAAACGGAGCTTGAGAGAGTGGTGGTTAGGAACTTTGCTGACGAAGGGAAGGGGGGAGGGTTATTACAAAAAATCTGTTTATGTAATACTTGAACGGCCTCTGAACGAACTAATTTAAATTCGAATACATCTAACAGTAATGCTATCTCGCTCATTAAGATACGAAGTGAGAAGCACAACAATACATTATTTTATTGTTATATTATCGCTGGGGGAGTCCAAAAATACCCCAAATAGACAGTTTAGTATAAAAATCAAGTTCTTAGTATTGAAATTAAAAGTATTGTATGTTGTAACATATTATTGATTATTTAAGTACATAGTTAAATATACGATATTTTTTATTCAAAATTATTGACAAATTTCACTCGAAGAGTACATAAATGTCAAAAATTTTCAACCTAGCGATATATATACATTAAAATAAAGTTTTTCAATGTTGGCGTTATTATGGAATGATTATAGTTATAGATGAAAAATGTTGAACTTAAAGTGGCCAGTAGAATGCAATTTAAGAGGGTAATGCGAATAAACCAAATCTTTAGCTGCCATTGTTGAAAGAAATGTTTTACACAATTTATTGTTTAATTTGTAAGTATTTGATTTTTCTGTTATAGATGATAATTGTTTTTATTCGCGATTGTGAATGTTTAGATGATTTTTGCATTAAGATGCGACGCGATCAGCCTTTCCATGAGCATTTGGTATAAAAAAATTTATCTAATAACGGTACTTTACGCGGTAAGTTCCTCCGAAAATACTAAGTGTGATATGTTTTTTAATCTATACCGTTTGCTTTCATTTATTTTCTGTGTTCGCAACTTTTATTATACCCAAAAAACATTTAAATATAGACACTAATTATATTGGTTACAATTTACGTGGAAAGCTAAATATAGTCAATGCCACTAATTTAACATATTAAACCGTACTTAATTTCATTCGCATTGATATGGTAAATCGATTTATAATTAATTCTCAATGAATACTTTTTATGCTCATTAATAATATACTACTGTATATTCTGTAAACATATAGATTTTACGGTGCCAAAAAAACTAATATAGAAATATTAACAAAACAGATTAAATTAACCAATAGTCATTTCCTGGCCATACCACGATCGCTTATAGCAGTATTTTTGCCACCTTTCCGAGAGGTCGTGATATATCGAGTATCACATCTGTAAAGCAAAGACTGAATACCGGTTAATTTACTATGGGAGTTATACCGGTATAATAAAGGTTTTTGTTAATATTCTTTCGTTTTTATTCATATTTACTGAAAAAAAATACTGTGGTATGTTAAGTGTGTATTACTCTTTAAAACTAATATCATGGTATCTCAGTCAGACACGTATTTTGGAAAATAAAAATTAACCGGTTTCAGTCCCTGCTGTAAAGTACTCCATTGAGAGATTGCGGCCTGTCTGAATATAGCGTTAATATGAAAACAAATATCTAATTATAATTGTTATATTTTTGTACTGTAGACATAGAAAATATTTATTAATGACAACAGTGATTTCATGACACCTCATTAGGATAATGTTCCTTTATTTTTTATTAATTTATTAACATATTTACTTTTATACACAATAGTTCTCGTAAACAAATCAATAATATATCGCAACTTTAGAAGTGACCTAATATGAAATTCTTGTTTTGTGGTAAATGCTTTTGTTCTAAAATTTGTACAATAGTAGTAATATTTCATTTATATTTTTAAACTAAGTAGTTGTCATAATGTTCATGATTAAATGTAAGGCAGATATTTTCGTGGTTAGAAAATGGTTTAGGACGGTTTCGGTTATGAATATCTTTCTTCGGTCTCATTCGATTAAAAACGGAAAACCTTTGGATCAGTGATTCTCAACCTTTTTTTTTTCGCGGTAACTTAACAATTTCATAATTCAGTGTCACGTAATGTAAGAAACATAAGTACTTTTTTAAAATTTATATATACGTATATTATACATAAACGTTGTAAAATTTGTGAGTGAGAATCACTGCTTTGGATAATTATCGCTTGTATATATATTGTGCTAATCATTTTTATCGTTATAATTTATTTATAATTCAAAACGTTAATATCGAGTTTTGGTGTTTTTTTAAATCTGGTATAACAGGAAGTTCCGATAAAAATAATTTGACCATCGTTTCAAACAAATATAGTTTCTCGAATATTTGTAATATTTCAATGCTAATAATAGATTTGTGGCGTTGATGTCTTTATTTTTTTAGTGTAAAATTTCCGCGTTTCGATTAACGTAACAACTTGTACAAAAAAAATCGTATAATATTTCTTTTGGGAATTTTGTTTTGTTTCAATTGCGTCATTGCACACATTAGATTTTATTGGTATTTTTATTACTATTATTATCTTTTGGTACGGAACGTTTAGCATTTATGGTTTTTGCATTTGTTTTATTTATTTTCTATGTAAGGCTGTTAATGGACTCGCTTCTTGAGATATGAACTTATTGAATGTCCGTAGAGAGCGTCCACGCTACCTAGACCAATCACATTCAGAACATACAAAAATATTGGTCAATAGTAAACTTCCCTATCAATATTAAATCTTAAGGTTGAACACAAACAATTTGAAGCAATAAATTACATTTATATGGTCTAAATAACACTTAACATTCTTGATCTGTAATACAAGTTTTGTTTCAATACTTTTCTTTGTGTAAACAGCACATAATATCCGCGTGTAAACAGCTGCTTATCATTCTTGGATGTCAATTAATGCGATTAATTGGCATCATATAATTATATGCCGAATTGGGCCTTTAGCGTTTTTCACTAGCCTTGACTATACACTTAGTTTTCGGAATCTACAATAAAATGTGCCAAATAATTTATTAACTATTCCGATATATTTGGAATTTTCGAATTTTTATAGGCTTTGAGCACAAACCGAATACGTTACACGGAAAATATGTGTGAAAAACTTTTTAATTTGCCTATTTTGCGATGGGATGCGATAACACTGTTAATAAGATTCCAATACAATTACATCGATAGTTTCTGATTAAGTCTGTGATTGGTCTACGAAGTGGTTTTTAGATAATATTGTACAGGGTACGAACATATTATTCAATAATATTCTTATAAGATAAAATAGTATTTAAACAAAAATATTATTTCTATGTATATGTACACTTTTTAATATAACTATTTCCAAATATATAAATCTAATTATATGTTTTTTTTTCTTTTGAAATACTTACAGTATTTGTTGTTATCAAATTATTTTTTTACTATTATTATTATTATTAATAAATTGGTAGATAAATCACGTCTATGTGCCTTCCTGATGTATTATTATTAATAATTAAATCAGTTCGTGTATTGTTATTAAATAGATTTAATTAGTATAATTGGTTAATAAATTAATAACAGTGTACTGTGGGATTTAATAAATGTGTAAAAAATAGTGTTGTTTTATTCACTTTATCGAAATTGTCAGATGTGCGGTATACGTTTAATAATTTTTTGGCAATCATTGTTTATTCGTGTAGTTCACTATTTGTATACTTTGTACAAGAAACTGAATGTTTTCAATATGTGGGTGTAACTGGTCGCAGTGTCAGTGTTTTATCGAAATACAATACTAAGCTGTGTAAGTCCCGAAAACCTTGTAAAATGAGGAACACATTTAAATTTACTGTTTTACATTTCTTCCCCATAGGTTGCAAGCTTTTCGATTTTCGACTAGCAATTCGTCTTAGAAAAAGATTCGTTAGAAAATCGGTAATAATGCCATGAGAAAAAATATATAACTATCATTTTAAAAAGTGGAGTTGACCTTGACATCTAGTGCCTCCGATAAAAAGAAAATGGTCCAGTATGACGGCCTTCTCAAACACCGAAATTTTTATCTTGACACATTTTTGGATGTGATCAATAGTTTGAGTTCTAATGCTGTTGCTTTATGTGCCTCACTCTGTCTACAAGATAGATTTGCCTCTTGGACCTTGTGTAAAATTGTTTTGAAACAAATAAAATACCACAATACAGCTTTTATAGAATTTATTAATCACTTTGTGCCAAGTATCGTTGCAGTGACTTGTATTTTAATAATTACAATGAATGAAAATGAAAAACATCGAGAAGTACAAACAGTGTAGTCTATATTTGAGGAACATAAGTCATTCGTGTAATTTCAAGAGAGTAATTCCAGATTTGATTCTTGTCTTAAAAGACAAAATATTTACCGACCATTAAAAAGTCTACGCTTAATTACTAAAAACTAAAAAGTAATAAAATTAAAATAACTAATTAAACAACCACCTCCTTAGCTGCCGTCTTTTAATACGTACCTACATTATCTGTCTATATAAACTTAAAAAACACTGCATTATATACTTCAAGGTGCGACTTGGCAATACGCGTTGCGACTGCGATACCATAAATGTAAAACCTTCAGATGTGCAAGGCTTTTAATTCCTAGTACCCGTTCATTCCTAACTATCGGCTGATAATGGAAGTAACTGAGGGACTAGCACGGACAACTTGCGGAGAAGAATTCGTATCGTCGATCTGTCATTTGTATGTAAATGCTTTCTCATACAACTGACAGGTCGACGATACGAATACTTTTTCGCAAGTTGTTCGTGCTAGGCCCTCTTTCAGTTGGACGATTCGAATACTTTCTTTATAGTCGTTCATGGTAGGCCCTCAGGTATTTCCTCGTACTTATGTAGCTGTTTAAAGTAAATATTCTCGTCTAACGTCATAGCCGCAAACGTTCGCGTTCGCATATCTTTGAAATTATAATTAATATTCGATTTCACATAAACCTATAACTTATACAAATAACTAATATTTCTCAAGGTACAATGTCTTAAGTACATGTCAACTAGCTTCAAAATAAAACTGAATCCTAGAAGATTTGGTTTTTAGTGAGTTAAGTATTTGTCAATATGTTAATTCCATTCATTTCCAATAATTATACTGATGTATCCAAGGGTTATGTTTTTACTGACGATTGATAATTGAAAAATCTGGTTTCAAACGTTATTTTTCAATGTTCTGGATTAAACATAATCTGAGGCCATACCACGATCTCTTTCATGACTCCTTGAATGAGACAAAGGAAAAACGGTGTCTCATAAGCTGGCAATAATAACGCTCTACTCCCGGGATCTATCGAATGGTGTAATAATACAGTATGTGTTTTTTTTATTTTAAAATCAACGATCCCTGGCTAGTGTAAATATTTTTAAAAAAATCGATAATATTTTAGTTTTCATCAAAATCGGATTCGACACTCCTTTGAGTACTTTTTGCTATTATAGTTTCGGATTTGGCCTTACACGACCACTTGAAAAATTCACCTGTATATTAAAACTCAGCTTCATATGGTGAATTGTTTTATTTTTGTGCTTATTTACTTAGTATTATACACGGAGACAAAATACTAAAAAGTTTGCGAGCCCTTGCACTAAGAAATCCTGATGTAGCCTCAGAATATATTATCAAGCAAGAATACATGCTGTGAAATAGCCATGTGTCGTTCACGAATGAATCCTTCAATTGGACTAGTTCATTTATATCTATCCTTCTTTCTCTAGTTCAGTTACAATTCATCTAGTTCAGTAGTTCAGTTAGTTCACTAATTCTGCGAACGACGCAGAATGGGTGGAACCGAACTTTCCCGACAAAACACGAATTAGCACGTGCGCGTTATGTTATGATCACTTCTCACGCTCGAGCTCCGTTGTACTGAAATAATTTTCTGTTTCACTCACTCTGATTCTAACGATACATTTAGTGAAATGATATGAGACATTTTAGTTCAACAGTACACACCGGTAATAGTGAGCAACTGAACTAGACTGAACTACTGAACTAAAAGAGTGATATAGTTCACGGTGACGAAAAGATATATACATATCTTTTCATTTCAGTGAAACATTCTGCGCATGGCTACTGTGAAACGACATTTCTAACGTGCAAACATTATCAAACATGCTAACATCTTTAAGACTTGGGCCAAATGGCACAGAAGAGTATTATAGCTTATTACCCTACGGTTAAACAAATCCACGCTTCTGTGGACCAAAGTGCCTAAACGGTTATCCGTTATCAATTCAAAAAGTCCCAATAATCTCTGGATAATCAATTAGTATAAATGCAGAATTATGCGATGTTTACGATAATCACTTGGCAATTATATTTAAAACTATATTAAAATAACTAACTTAACTATAATAATTAAAATCCCGATATCAGAATTAGATGAACGTATCTACAAAAAAATATCAAAAATAGTTTTTTACGTACGTATCTTAATAATTATTAACTTTTTTATATCTCTATTACTGTGCCAATATACTGATATAATTTTTTTATTCGACAATTGTATACTGTATGCCGTATTCATAAACTTATTATATGCTTGATATAATTAAAATATGTTTTGTCTCGCTCTATCAAACATAAAAATACTGCAGAACGAAAAAAACAAAACATATTTTAACTATATCAAGCTTTTAAATAAAATACTGTATACCGGATTAAAACGCGATTTATTATTTATATTGTTTAAATTATTTATCCTGACGTTTCGGATCATCTTTCTGTCTCCCCGCGACCACGGTTGCTGTAAATCATCCGAAACGTCGGGATAAATAATTTAAACAATATAAATAATAAATCGCGTTTTAATCCGGTATACAGTATTTTATTTAAATATTTTATCTATATCAAGCTTATAATACGTTCATGAATAAGGCCGTATCTGTATTAAAAAGCTACTGAAATTTTATGTGGCGGATTGTCACAGTATTTTTGCTCTACTGTAAAATTGAGAAAATGTGGATACCTCCATCTGACTCCACTGGGAAATGTACTGGAAATTAATAAAAAATAATTCTGACCTAACTATACATATATATTTCTCAGATATGTATGTGTATGGGCAGCTGGCAATGCAGGCACAGGCAGACAATTTACATAGTTTTACACTTACTCGTAACTCAGGTGGCGCCCTCTTTTTTGTTACTGACCTTAGAATATACATATTAATATATGAATTCTCATCTTAATTTACACCCCCGTGTGAAACTACATACTATAGTACAGATTAATCTTACAACCAAAAATAAATAATTATTCTGAAGTGAGTAGAATTTACTTTTTTATTTTCCAAAATACGTGTCTGACTAAGATACCATCATATTAGTTTTAAAGAGAAACACAAAACTTACCACATTAATTTTTCAGTAAATATGACAAACACGAAAGAATATTAACAAAAACCTTTATTATTTCGGTTAAGCTTCCATAGTAAATTAACCGGTTTTCGAGCCCTGCTCATAACAAAAGTTTTGTGAAGTCGTTTTATGCGGGCATTCTACAGTGGTAAGTATGGATATTATATAGTTACACTGAAGTTGGCGTCCTTAGGTCACCAAATTTATAAAATTTAATATAATTTTCGTACCTTCGTTTCGTTTGAATATTTTATATCAAATATCAGTTATACTGCTACTAAATAATAGTTATCAAGGCCTTGTGCATATTTAAATAAAAATTGGTCTGAGGGTAGCCCCTTTCTTTTGTCATACATACATACAAAAGAACAATAATCTCACCAGACATTTCAATTAATTTCAGATATCTGCGGCCTCATTGGATTTTCATGTCAGCACCCTTATTTGCAACAATAACGTAGGTCGTCAAACTTTTCGATAAGAACGTTATAATATGTAATATACTTTGTTTAAATTACATTTTATCTCTAGTATGAATAATAAAAAACGACAACCATGTTTTGCAATTGAATTAGTTTAAAAAGATCTGTAAAATGTATAGAGTTATTAGGTATCGGTACTGAAATAACACCTTTTAAGGAACTTAGTATGAGATACATAAAACAAACCTTCGAAATATCGTCGAATCTAGCAACAATTCCAATTTTAAATTCCGTTTCAATTTTACAAAATAAACCCCTTCACCCCGTTTCAAAATGGGTTTCATACGTGATTTTAACACTCCTGCTTCGATGGGTATTATTTTTAGCTTACTTTACAAGAGAACGTGTGTGTGTGTGTGTGTGTTGAATGTGTGTGAAATTTCTATTTCAATTATTTCCCTCTAGATACAGTTAATTCAATATTGATACCTGATATTCAGCACCATATGAACTACAAAGTGCAAGAGATTAAAATTTCCTACATATTCGAGTATTTAACTATTATCGCTGTCGGTGACAGTCGAACTGGTCATTCTTATAACTGGGTTCTGGGTCGAATCACTGGAGTCACACTCCACCATCAGTATGTCGTCGGGACTTTCATTTCTATCCGAGTTACTCTCAGTGTAAGTGCCCGTCGGGGACTTGTCTTCGATAACCGCTTTAAGGTACGACTCCCTGTCCATTATGGACGCATCTCGGGCTAACGCTAGAACATCTAAGGACATCATGCTCTTGGACCTATCGCTTAGCGGCATAGGATTATCAGAAACGGCTTCCCGACTCCTAGATTTCATTCTGGTCAGATTCGTTTTGTCGTATCTGGGCATGTTAGTGCTTGTGGATGGAGCGCTGGAGTTTTTAGGGAAGTTAGCGGTTAGTTTCGATCTCTTTTGTTGATTATTCTCCTTCATCATGAGAAGTTGGTCTAGTTTGTTGATGGTTTCGTTAAGTTCTTGCGCCCACGCTTCGTCCGTTTCAACTTCTCTGTCTATAGGTTTTAGATTAAGTTCTCTCACACGCATTCTTAGTTCTTGTAGACTGGTATCTTCGTCTTTATCTATTTCTAGTAATGATTCATCGTGTACTGGGTCTTTTTCTGCCCCGACTCCCGGTTCTCTTGGACCGACTGGAATGGAATCTTTGCCTGGAGGATATTCGCCCCTACGTCTATGTATTTCTTCGGATATCTCCTCAAGGGCTTTAAGTGATTTGGAATAACGAAACTTAGCGTCTGCAATGAGGCGTTGTAGCTTCACTATCTTCTCATTTTGCATCTGCAACTGTTCGTCGCATAGTTTCTTCTCTTCGAAGTAGATGCGCGACTTTATAATGTTCCGTTTGAGATTTTCTTCCAACTGGGTCACCTTTAGAACAAATTGCATTTAAAATAATTGAATTTAATATTTATCTGCAGTATTTAATTGAATTGGCTCATTGGATTATTGGTAATTGTATTTAACCTTTCTCTCTGCGGTGATGTAGGCGGCTGCTTTTTTCTGATGCTCGCGGCCACTCTCTGCTTTTCTTTTCTCAGCATCCATGACCTGCAATTAATAACAATTACTTAAGAGATAGAGTATAAGGAATCAAATTAGATATTTAAGGCAAGGAACATCACGCATTATAATATCAATGAATGGTTAAAAATATGCAATAATATCACCTAATCGTATATTTTTACATTTATTTTATTTTATTTTTAAAAAATGTACCATTTACAAAACCTCTAAGTGCCACATATGAGAGCTAAATAAATAAAATTATGCGGCAAATCCAAAAGTTACACCAATGTTAGCTCAAAATCTCTCCAATTTCCTAAAAATATATGAATCATATTAAAACAATCACTACATATGTATGTATTCTTCGAATCTGACCTTAATGATGGCATGGTTGAGCACCTCCTGCCAGTTGTTATCGAACTGCCACTCATCCTGTTTGCTCACGAAGCGCTGTTCCGCTAGTGAAACTGTCTCTTTTGCCGCCGCGTGTAACTCTGGAAACCATAATTTAAATACAATTTTATTACAATAATCATGACAATTATTATTATTTTTTTATGTCAGATATCGACAGACGAGCATGAGGTTCACTTGATAGTAGGTGACACCCCAGCCACAGTACATCAGTCAATGATGCGCTGTCGACCTAATTTTTACTTCGAGCATTCGGAAATCCATAGACTGAAACCGAAACGCGCAATATGCACTTCACGGTTTTTCCATCTATGAACGGTGGTTCGTTACCCGGTCGGAATTTAGATATTCCTCCCACCCGCATTATTATCAATATGAATTATAACCCGAATGATTAGAATTATATGAATTATACTCAGAATGTATTTTAACGGATATTTAAACACAGCACGAGGCTCATTCGATGGTAGCTGATACCTCATCCATAGAACATCAATCAATGATGCGCTGTCGATCTATTTATTACTTCAAGCATTTGGAAACCCATAGACTGAAACCGAAATGCACAATATGCACTTCACGGTTTCTGGTTTCCATCTAAATTTCAATTAATTACATCTATGTTTTATAAAAAGCTGCATTATTATTCTAAATTATTATTCTAAAGGCGGTGGCTAACAGGCCAGACTCCTTCCTATTAAAGAGATGGATGGAGATGGCCATTGGATTGTAAAGATGTAACAATGATGTATAATACTAATCATACTAACATATAATAAGAATAATTGTAACTAACATACTAACAAATATGGATATTAATGTCTGAAATAAATGTTTATTATTATTATTATTATTATTATTATTATTTTGAAATAAATGAACGCGTGAGCAAAGACTATGTTATGAAGCTTACAAATATTAAATTTACAAAAAATATACTTTTTGTAACTGAAATTTAAATTTTTATCTAGCTTTTTTATAAAAGGAAAAATTTAGAGAATCTTAAACAAAATGAACAAAAGATTAAATAATTCGTCTAAAAATATTCGCAACGACAAATAATCATTATAATTATATATAAAACATGTTTCAGAAGATAATAGTGACTATGTATTGTACACTATCAATGCTATATTTTCATTACATGCCTTATCACAGCAAATGTTTGGACACACAATCACTGTTTAGCAACAGAATATTAATTAATAACATTATGAATATTATCTAGTATAATAATAAAACATATAATTTTATGACGATATTGTATAAAAAAATATGTTGATAAATACGTTTTACCATTTTGAGAAAATACGACCTACATATAAGACACGTGCTTACTCAAACCTTAGATATGCACAAGTTATACTGATCGAAATCTTGAGGCATTTTTTTTAAAGGAGGCAAACGGACAGGCGGCTCATATGAGAAGCCACTACCATCATGTGAGCCGTATGCTATGCATGTACTGCCCATGGACATCAGCAACATCAGAGGTCTTGAGGATGCGTTGCCGGCCTTTTAGGTAAGAATAGACCCGTTTCTTGAAGGTTCCCAAGTCGTAGACTATTATAAAACATAGGAGGCATACAATTTCTTTTCCTTGTCATAGTAAATAGACAAACTACTTCCGCGTTCTTTTTTCTCAAGACATCTACAAGTTCCATTGATGATTGTAATTTATGCAAACAATCACAAAGAACCACTATACGTGTGGAATTACAACTTTTTACGCTAAACAAAGCTATGTTGTATTCCGGACATGTATTGTATTAAAGTATACAGCTTATGTTTTAACAGTTATGAAATTAAATAAAAACAGCTGAACTTCTCAATAGAATAATAGGATACAGCAAGATAGGTTGAAGTGTATCTTTTAAAGCTCTTGTTGCGTGATACACAGCCCATCGATGGGACGCTGATTCGAATCCCGACTGCTACAAATTCACAAGTCGCTTCTGACAATCATTAAATTTTATTATTTCAAACATGATATGACAATTTGACCTTCCTTCCTGTTCTTTCTCGTTTGGCAACACCTGACATAATACAAAACATGTATTTTTATAATTATTCGATTAACAAAGACCGTCTATTTTCTCAATAATTATGATAACCTTTACAAATATAGCTTATGTTTATGTCGGCTAAGTAGACCTAGTTCATATGTTCCTCATTACAAGTTTTATAGACTGTGGTAAAATCCTCGCATATTGCACTGATTACGTAACGCAGTTGTTGTATGAGGTGAGATGTATCATGTAAATTGAAACTAATTCACAGCGCAGACTGTAGATCGTTTATTGTAGCTAATTTATCTTGATTAGTGATATCTATTATCTACACGAGTGTGGAAGTTCCATGTTGTTGAAAAGTAATACTATTGATCAACAAAAACTGATGACGGTAAATTAACATTGAAATATGAATTTCATATAAACTTTGACCTTATTTTGGAAAATATATAATGTCATAAACATTTATCTATTAAATTTCTAATTCTAAAATAAGTATAATTTCAACACTCAACGTGTATACTGTATATAGAAAAAAACACGGAAGAGTCTAGTTTTACGATAAATAATAAAGAGACCTTCAAACAGGACAAAAAGAGCCTACACTTATATTCCATAAAAAATATATTTTCATTTGAGTGTAAGAATGACCGTTATGAGTGAGTTAGTAAATTGTATGTAGGTACACATTGGCCCATTGAAATGCCGTAGTAACCAGTCGACAAAAGTCATGCATGAGGGAGCAACAGCTGTTCCCCACCGTATGTCCTTAAACACAATTACAGTTCATTTCTGTGGTAAAAAAATGCATAATTAACACAAAATGGAAACGTATAAGAACCTTGTTCCTGGAAATTTCAAATAATTGTTTGAGTTCGCCTTTTGTACACTACTTTTTTTTGTGCAATAAAGAGTTTTAAAAAAAAAAAAAAAAAAAAAAAAATAGAGGCTTGAGAATGTCAGTCTGCTTGCAGCTAATTTGTAGCGTAAACAAACTCAAAAAACCTAATAAACTTTTTTATATTAAAGAAACGGAAAGGTATTGCCATCCTCAATTTACATTTTGTACACTGTTATGATAAAACAGAATAATGTTTTAATTTTAATTGCGTAGGTACTATCAAAGAGTATTTTATCATATCAGCCATAAACAGCTTAGATCGTAATCTAACGCACACATTACGCTATAGTGGGTAAATAAGAATAGAAATATAATGTATTAATGTGTTCGCGCTATCTAATCTGAGAGTAAATTGTCTACTTCCCGTAGGGGCGCGCACTTGGCTGATGAAGGACGACTGGTCAAGGTTATGTATGTTAGTTAGTAGTTTAGGCACTACGCTTGTTCCAGCTCAAACACCGATACCGGTCTACTAGAGGCCAGGGATACCTCAAGCTTTAGGCTGTTACAATCCTCGTACAAAACGATTTTCTTCATAATACTCAATGCGAACATGCAAGGAATGGTATTCTCTTACCGGTCTCTGTCTTCTACAAGGTAGGATCAGGGCGAATTCAGGAAAGAAGCTTCGATCGGCGTGCTCCATTCAAATACACTTAAAACCAGGTGAAATAGTGGTCAAATGCTGATCAAATGCTAAATTTAAAAAAAAGTCAAAATCAACAGCATATCAGACGCATAATCACTTTAACCCAGGCCTTTTCCACCAGGCGGTGTGCCGCGTATGTTTTCAAGTGTGCTGCGAATTGTAAGCCGCATTGAAAATTTGAAACCATAAAGCTATTTTAATAATAAAAATTGCGAATTGACAGTATACGAAACCCTACGCGCGATTCCGACTCCCACTTGGCTAATTTTTACGGTGAAACTTCGGTAAAACAAACGACTGCTCTAACCTAACCCTATCGCTCACCTATAAACACATCAACACCTGGAAGTATCAATTGTTCTAATAAATGTATTTAGCTTGTGATTAAATAATATATGTTATAGACTTCCTGTTCTCAAATAACTATGAAAACTTATACAGAAATATGAGAGATACTGTCTAGTCATCCATAACTCAAGTCCAGGTGTCGTATAGTAATTAATACCGACATATATATTTTAAAGGTCGGCAACGTACCTGCAAGCCCTCTAGTGTTGCGGTTGTCTATGGGGGGCCGTTTGTCCCCTGTCCTATAAAAAAAAACTAATACCGGTACCCTACTGTGACACTATAATTTATTTAATATGAATTGAATTTCATCATCGCGTGCATACTGCGCGACAGTGAGAGAGACACTCTGACTCCTGAAGAGTTCTCTGCTTCACATGCAATTAACTACCCTATTTCATAACCCGCTTACCGCCTTCGTGGCTATGGTAGGCAAGATGCTTTTAACACGGAAGGTCCTGAGGTTCGGATCTCAGAAGAAACAAGTTAAAAAAAATCGATAAATACATTATTCTTTTATAACTTTTACAGGATTAAAATGCAATTTAATGTTTATATTATTTTCCCTACCTTTCGAGTGCTTTTCAGGAAGCGTGGTCATAGGCAGACTGAAAGTTGACAGCTCTGTCTTTTGAATTTTCACAAAGTTAACCTGACCACTGTAATCAAATCACTGCTAAAGCTTCACCTCATTCTGAATCCAGTGGCCTTTTCATCGAAGGCGTTCATCTGTTTTAAGTGTCTAGGGTTATACAGATGTAATATATGTTCTGATGAATAAAGGTTTACACTATTCTAATTCTACATGTATGTATATGCTTAATGTCACACAAGGGAACTCGGAAATTCACGTTACCGCTAGCTCGTTGATACTGGACGGCAGCCCGCTGACACTCGGAGCGGGCGGAGGCGGCGGACGCCACCGCGTCATAGTACGGCCTGGACTTATCCACACAGGTTCCCAGACGTTTGGTCAACGCTTGCAAACGGCGAGACGTCTCATTCAGCAACAGATGAAAGGTTTTCATCGACTCCTAAAAACAATGGCTTGTTATTATGTTAGGTCTATGGATAATTTACAACGTTTATACATAAAGCCGTAAGTTTTCGTACCGCGATTGTTTTGAATCAACTGACATAATGCGGTGATAAGGAATGACTGAAGTTAAACAAAAAATACATCGCTTATGCAATGCACGCTAGCTCCCATTCTTAGAATTATTTCGAATATTCGTGACGGGATGTCATAGTCGATTGTATCTATTCCCAGTATATTCCTACTGAAATAATTTCCTCCATCTATGTATCAATAAAATATTGAATAAAAATTTTCGTAAAAAGGACTGAATACCGGTTAATTTACTATGGGAGTTATACCGGTATAATAAAGGTTTTTGTTAATATTCTTTCGTTTTTATTCATATTTACTGAAAAAGTACTGTGGTACGTTTAGTGTGTATTAGTCTTTAAAATTAATCAATCATGGTATCTCAGTCAGACACGTATTTTGGAAAATTAAAACTAACCGGTTTCAGTCCCTGGTTCGTAATACAATCTTCCTTAAAGTACTTAGGTATGTTAAGAATGTATTATCCAATCGCCCATATAGATCTACTGACAGTATTCATATTGTATGCTCCCCGTGTGCTTTCAATCAACGCGGAATTCATATCAATCGTAACGGGTGTAATTGACCTTATCTATCCACATGAACACAGGCCGTGTGCAGGGTATAGAGTGGAGTAATGACGCGCGAACATTGCAACCGTTCTTCGGCTTTTTTTGTGGCTTCGGCACAAATATAACAGATTTAATTTTTTTTAAATAAGCAATTACAATAAGTGCAAGAAGTGAATTTCCATGTCCTCTAGTGGCATGGGGTAGATGCACTTATGTTTCAACCAGGTACTGAAACAGGTATTATTTTTTCCAAAATTCGTGTCTGACTAAGATACCATGATATTTGTTTTAAAGTTTCACACAATTTTATTCAGTAAATATGACTATAAACGAAAGAATATTAACAAAAATCTTTATTATTTCGGTTAAGCTCCCATAGTAAATTAACCGGTATTAAGTTTCTGGTTTCAACTAAGATCTTAACATTTTTCATTTAAAACAAGTATTGTAACTAATATTGTCTTTTATTAACGCGAGTATCACACATTTAAATAAAATACTGTATACCGGATTAAAACGCGATTAGAACGTCATCTTTCTGTCTCCCCGCGACCACGGTTGCTGTAAAGCATCCGAAACGTCGGGATAAATAATTTAAACAATATAAATAATAAATCGCGTTTTAATCCGGTATACAGTATTTTATTTAAAAGTATTGTAACTATTTTTAAATAAAAATAAACAACAGTCCTCTACAGTTAAGTATTAGTATAGCAGTGAATGGTGCAAAAATGTTGCCAATAAATACAGCACTTATAAGACCTAAGTACTATGTACGAAATGCATTTCGAAGAGAAATGAAACTGCATTCAGCCAATAACCACATCTCACAAGCGGGATATACTTGTAAACTGGAATAACGTATGTTATAACAGGATTTCTTTCATCTTGTTACGCAACACTGCAGTTGGTTTAACCGACTTCGATACTGTTGGTGTGATCTTCGGTTTGCAAAGTGATTCGACCTACTTCAATTTTCATCTATATGGGTTAAATTGAGTAGATTATTTTATTATGACAACTTTATGTATCTAAATTAAAGGTTAAAAATTTATTAGAAAAGGCTTGAAACTTGATTTGTCGACAGGTAGGGAAACAAGTTTATTTTTAATAAAGATTGTTTTTCTTATCGTCTTTTGTTTTTAATCAAGTTGCAAAAATCATGATTTATATGAGAATGAAACCAATGAGAAACGAGCTGGACTACAACAATTTTCTCCTTAGTTTCGGCCACTTTTACCCAGATTAAAAACTATTGGATTACAGGATCTATACTAATATTTTAAAGAGGAAATATTTGTTTGTTTGTTTGTTACGATTTAACTCAAAAACTCGACCGGTTTAAAAAAATCACCAATAGAAAGCTACATTATTGGCGTATATTATTTCTTTATTTTTTGTGTATAGTACATTTACATTGCACCCTTGCGAAGCCGAGGCGGATCGCTAGTACTTAAGAGGATATGTTGAAAAAAATGCGGTATTTCTATTACGTGTAACTTGTTCGGGCTGTGGATTATTGATATGAAATTTTGGAATTAGTTTTTTGACTATACTTTGCAGTGTCGCTCAAAAGGAAAACACGTTTCAATGAAATTTTCTCGATAGAAAATAAATGTGAAGTTATGTCTATTTTTACACTTTTTTGGATCCCAAGGCAAACGGCAAAGAGTTATTTAATATAATTTATTTTAAAGGATGTAGAATAAATGTCTTTAAGATTGCTCAAAACCGTTTTTTAATCAAATAAAGTATTGTAAAGTTATGAAATGAATTAGTTTTGGCACATACGTTGTTTGATTTCGAGTGCGTTCAAGCTACAGCTATCTCTTTTTTTTACATGTCTCAAGTAATTATTTCATACTCGCTCGCTCACATTCAATATAGCGATTTGTCGGCCTGCGAGCCTCATCGACATAGGCCCTTAATAAAAGATCAAATTATTAATTATTATACTCTAATACATAAAAAACTTCCCCTGTTAATTTTATATGAGACAGTTAATAACAGTGTTACAAGTGGTAGAATCGAGTGACCCACTTCTGTTATTAATTAAAAACGTGCTAATTCTCTAAGGCTAGATTAAACAGACAAGACACGCGAGCGTTTTATATACACATTATTAATCTGCTTTTCACTCGCATACGTATATTGTAATTACGATAATACGCTGTTATTTTACCTACGGTTATATTGTATATCCATACTCATCAGTCATCAGTGGCGGGACCAAGAACAAGTCCAAAAGCCGCTTTAACGTAATTACATAAGTTATATATTATATGAATGATATAATTATATAAGAGCATTATTATTTTTCTTTTCATGGTTGCAATAATATGCAAGCCGGGCTTTGGGCCTCATACGTATTAAAAGCATCTAGCCAAAACCCTAGAAAATTGTACCTACTCTACTTTTATTCGGATTTTATTATATCGGAAGTTAATGCAGCCTAATTAAAATTTGAAATTATACAAATTCACACCATACACACACTATAGCTATAATATAATACATATTTATATATAATTCCTAAACCAACGTTTGCTTCAATTCAAAAATTAACGTTTTTTTTATTATACATATATCTACTAATAAAAATAGTTATATGCATTGCTAAGTCCTGCTTGATCAGCAGTTGGTATTCTGAAAGTCCCGATTGCCTTTGTCGTTTAAATCTAAGAATGTTTCGAGACAGAATAAGTTACGCTACGAAGGTAACTCTAGAACCAGTCTTCCTTAGAGCTTTAAAAAGTACTTGCAGCTTATAAATTTAAGCTCTACTGGCATGTTTGAGCTATTTACAAGTGACTATCGAAACATTATACGAAGATATTAAATTTTAATCCAATTTTCCCGTAAACCTTTTACAAGCGGGCGAGCCCTCACGTCAGTCATACTTAAAGAGCTGTGTTGCATAACAGTATGCGGCATTTTATTAAACCAATTTTATCGGATGTTACAGCGATGTCCATTTATAAAGGTCATAGTTGGCGATTTCGTAATAATACTGAGAGTAGAGATTGCGCTAAGCACCGCAACGAAGACTATATTCCTAGATAATACAATCACTATAGAAAGGTACATAGCGTGATTGTGATGTTATTGTAGCAAAAACTAAAGTAGAAAAATAGACATTCGAGAGAAAAAAGAGATATTATTAGGTATGAAGTTTTATATGTATATCGGTAAGAACTAAATATGTATAGTTGTATACGTTATGGCTGTTGGAATTTACAACTTTAATTTAAATACCTTTACATACATCCAACATGTTTGTTTTATAAGATCCTTTTGTTACATAAATATTTTGCGGAGTGTTTGTTATACTGATTCATTCTCTATTGATTTTTTAAAAATTAAATTAGTTTAATTTATAAATAATCTTATTATATTCATAGACTCTATAATAAAAGAGAAATTCTGTCCATCCGATTTCAGCAATATTCGAAGGAGTCATACGTTTGGGTATTCGCATAGTCAAGAAGATAAGTCTTAAGACCCAAGAAGCCCTGCGGAATCTCGTGTGGATTACGATTCGAAACGTAAACCGTCTAGTGTAACGCTAACCGTTACGGAATACGAAAAACGATCATGTTACAGTAGAACAAGCTTGATGAATGCTTAACGACGCACTCACTGCCAGCTGTGAGCCCGACCATGAATTCTTTATACGGGAACGGCACATTGGGTCACTTTTCTGCTTTGAAGCATATCAAGGGTTATTTTTTCACGTGTTAGCTTTTATCTGTTAAATATAGAGCTTTAGCGAGCCGTCCTGTTGTATAATGTTTAGCTTTAGTTTTTATTGTTTTTTGTGTACAATAAAGTATATTTTATTCTATTCTGTAGGACGTCAAGTGATCACTGACCGGCCTGTTTTATTACACCTATGGTACAAAATAGCAGTATGAAATTTAGAAAAGAATTTAACTGACCTACTCTAAGAGTTAATATATTAAGAGGGAACTTTATTTCTTGGTTAAATATTAATATATGTTTATATCAGTCCTTTGACTTGCATACCGTAGCAATGGAATCTGGTCGATAAGCGATTACAATATTTAAATATCAATTAGTGTGACTATTTGTGTACCAGTACAGGGCACGAAGACTAAGATAGGGGGAAGTCCCGTAACGCCGGACGGCACCTAACGCCGAACACTTTTATTATCTTCACAAGTTAGAACGTGAACGATTTGAACACATGTGAAATAGGTGCGGGGGGGTATAGCGACTCTGTAGTCACATAACGCAGTTTGTTAGTGACGCTGAAGGCAACATCAGGACCGTCGATTTCTGTTTTTGGCAGAAAACCACTGCGTCACATAAGATCCAGGTAAGTGTTACAGCTACATTTCGGGGTTTAAGTCTTTATGGTATTTATTAATTAAGACACCGTTCCATTATTATTCATAGTATATATTTTCATTTGTTGATTTTCAAAATGGATTACGTACAGATTACGTAATCGTGATGTTATCCTGTCCCCTAGTACCGGACAAAAAGTAGTCCCTTAACGTCGGACAGTGAAAAAACTTATTTTTCTCGTAAAGAATTGTATTTATTGTAAGTAGTAATTTTTGCACGTTATTTTATGCGGATGCTAAGAAAAAGCAGCCACTGACTGAGATATCTGAAGTTGAAAATTTTGGGCAAATTATGTTTTTTCTTTATTTTTACTTTTTATCTAATGTTTTTAATAATTGTTATGTCATAGGAAATAGGTTAAGTTTTACTGTAGCTTTTGTCATTTTTGGCTGATGCCTCAACATTGGTGAGGTTCTGAAAACCAGCGCTATGCCAATAGTATTGACATAGCACAAGCTGAGTAACCTCACCATTTAGGTAGCTGGCAAACAAATTTTTCTTTTTTATGTTTTACTGATTTTATATTTTTATTTCTTCTCATTGTTTGTTTGTTTTCTGCTTAATAAATCTATTCTTATTCTTATTCTAAAAAACTACTTGCGTAGTGTGTTTAGAGGACTACGACGAAGACTGGATACAGTGCTCCAGCTGCCATGGGTGGGCTCATGAAGCATGTGCAGCCATTCCTGAATCTTCAGACGACTAAATATGTGATCGATGCCGGATATTCTAAAAACGTCCGGTGCTAGGAGTTTGAACTGAAGTCCGTCCGGTACTAGGTGCCACTTCAAGCAATTGCATTTTTTTTTACCAAAGTTTAGTTTTTGTTTTTAAATAAGATTATGCAGAAGTTACATTTTTGCTAATTTGAGTTGATTTGACAGTTACTCAACTTAACTAATTAATAAATAAAATTACATTTCTCGAAACAGTTTTTATTTTATTTCCTGAAAACCTTAGGTGTCCGCCACTAGGGGACTTCCCCCTACTTAATAATCGTTCAAGCCCTTTAGAATGTATGAAGTCATAAAGTGATAGACGAAGATACAACACATGATCGGGAAATATGTTTGTTTTTCCTTTTAAAAGGCATGCCGATTTAAGCGCAGTATAAAAAATTAATTGACATAACACATTTAATATTTCCCTCTAAAAGAAGAACTTTCATTTCCTCTAAAGGGTAGGAAGGAATCTAAGGAACTGCTTTAATTGCTTCCTTTCGCTGTGAATTAGTAGTCTTCCAATTTCCGATTACTTTCGCATAATTACAGAGCTTTTCAATTACTGAGCGAGATTTTCATCAAAGATTAATTTTACTGTTTAGGAAAATCTTAACCTAGCTATCTATTCGAATGGGACTTTTATTAACTATCTAATTGAAAATATGAGAAATATCATTCTATTGAAGTCACCATCTCCCTTATAGAGTGGCACAATGAATGCAGCTGTTCATTCAGGTGTTAACAGTAAAGACCTATTAATACTATAAATATAATTTTTCACACATTAATAGAGGAGTTATTTAATCCATAAGGTTAACAGTATCGAAAGTTTCAGAATATATTTTTAAGTAAACTTGGCAGCTTACTCGTCCGTAATAAATTAGTCAGGTAGGGACTATTTTTAATATTGATTTTACTTCACTTTTAAAATTAAAAGCTAAGTAGTCTTATTATCATGATTCCCCTCTATCTGACTTACAAAAATGGAAATTTATTGAAATCTACTATCAACAAACTTAATCAGTAAATCTTAGCGAATGTCTATCAAAACTAGGTCATTAAATTACTCACATCGAGTTCCAACTCCAGCTTGTTGATCTCATCCGTAGCCGCGTTAAGTTTCTCCAATTCCACCTGAAAAGTGTTGAAAAACTTGAGACAATCACACGGCACTCGGACACGGTATTCCCATACGTATGGCAAAAGCAAACAACAAGTAGAGACGGGAAACATACGAGACATCGTAATGACTCTACAATCGCCTTATCAGAAACTACTATCTCTCAATATAAACACATACTTTTATCTTACTACGAGTGTACCTTACGGATAGTTTCCTGTCCCTACAAAAGCACCTAACCATACAGCAAAATCATATACTTACATAATTCAACTCGCGTGTATCAACCCGATAAAGAAAAGATATATATTCTTAGATTTAATTTATTTTCGATTACAATTAAATTACATAAACATTACAATTACATATGCCGTAAATTTAACAATACAAAAATATCATCACGAAATTAGCTTTATGCATTTGCAATCAATTGTACACTTTTTTATTCTGTATACTATCAAATTAATATATAATATACGGTGTCGGTAGTAATTTACTATAATTTCGAAGATATAAATAATACTATATTAAAGAATTATAATTAAAATAATAATTAATGGAATGGTTCGGCTGTACTAGAAGAGTTTATATATGCTATATCTGTTACAATATTACTTGAATACTTTACTTTTGGTAAAGTTACAAGTTTACAAAATAATGTCCATAGGCCGTGTTGTATTTTTAAATTTACTAAAAGAATATAAATATAAAAATAACAAACTGAGATTACTATTTTGTAAAAATTAAATGCTAATTAACTAAAGAAAACTAATTTGTGTGTTGAAATCGAAATTCTTATTGACACAATAAAAAAAAATTCTTAAAATTCTCAATTTCAGAGATTCAATGACATCAATTACATTGATTGAATCTTAAAAGAATAGTTTATGTAGTAACAACTTAAATAAAAAAACAGTATTTTATGCAGAAATTATATAACACAACAGTTTTTAACAATTAAAATATGAAAAATAATGAAATAAAAGCGCTAGGTTCATAATACAAAAACTTTTAACTGACCAATGAAATGAATTCACCTTCAACAGCTTTTGTGATTTTTTTTTGATAAATAATTTATTTGACCTATAAAATTTATTTATTTTATTTATGAAATAAATTATAAAATGAGGATGATACAGAAAATTTTAATACAAATATTGCACATAATGATATCATAGAAACTGAGTCCTTTATTCCAAAACGACTTAATTAATTTTTGAGAACTGTTTAAAAATTCTATAATAAAGTTTGAGAACTCTCAAACTGGTATTAAAATTTAAGCCAAATTTGGAATATGGGCCTGTGTATACTTAATTATGAAAGCCAGACATATTTGACAAAATAATAATTACTTTGTTATTGAACTCAAGAGGTAGGTAATGATAAAATTTAGATATATAGTACCTATTGATAAATTTAAACTGTATATTATACTTTGAAAGTCAAACATGTCATTAACTCACTTTCTTAAAGCTTAAATCTCTTGGTGCATTTACTTATGTTACGAAAATATCTATAAAACTGTGATGTCTTCCTTTATATACATTTATGGATGTAATAACATACTATACAGAATTAGAATGGCACATATCTATTTAGAGAAATAAGTTAGTTCAGCAGTGAATACAGATTATGCATGTAATATAAAATGCTGTTAGTAATCATTAGTATAAGTTTCTATAACTATTGTTATAATAAATTGACATCTACCACGAAAAACAATTCTTTTGTGGACAGGAAACAGTCCTATAAGGTACAAAACTTAAAAGTTTTCCAAAAGTCTGCCATGTACAATTTTGATACAGAATTTTGAGCCTATAAGCAAATATCAATGCAAGTCACTATCACAAATGTATTTGCCAGATACAAAGCGTCGTTTTACAAGTGAGAGGCGGTAACCGCTTCCGATGAGTTCAAATTCAATACCCGACAATGTTGCGCCTTCGCAATTAAATTGCGCAGATATCGTCGCTTTGCTGGACGGACCCTTAGTTAATTCGAACCTTGCTTTTAGTGAACCTACACCACGGTCTTCAGAGTGATGAGACAGCTCTGTAAATCGCCAAAATGCTTGTTCCATTTCACCATTCCAGATGGTCTTTGGCATGGCTATTACATTCCGGACTGACCCACTCATTGGCACACACACTGATAAATTTAGAAGGGGAGAAGAAGGACTCATAGCATGCATGTTGTACTTATAATCCACTTTAAGATCTGTGTGGTCTTCTTCACATTTCCAATAAGATACCATCTGCAATGGACAAGATGCAGCCCCAGTTTTTGGCCGTACCTGATATTTCAAAATATCAACATTAAAGTATTGTGCACTTGGATTCTTTTCTGATTGTCGTTTCAGTAATGAAGTCAAAGCAGGCATATTGAATTCCAGCACAGTGCTGTCACGAGTTGACATCATGGTATTTATACTTATCAGTTGCTTATTTGGCAGAACATTGTCCAATCTGTGTATATTTTTTAATCTGAAACAAAGCTTAGCAGGATTTGGATTATTGGCAAGAACCCCAACTATACCTGTAGGAAAAGAAAGCATCATATCACCAGACATTTTTACTTGACACTTTGATTCTTCTGTGCCTTTGAAGTATGAATGAATGATTTCATGAAATGCAACAGCAAGTGGAATGGTATCTGCCATGCCTATTGTTAATGGAGAAGGTCCTCTTGAACCTGATGATCCTGCAGTTCTAAAATCCCCTTCTGACCGTCTTGAAGGTGGACGTGGGAGAGAAATAGTTGAAATTGTAGGTGTTGAAGTTCTGAAATTGGATTGAGTCACCTCACCAACTTCAGTAAATAAAGCACCAACATCAGTTGTGTTGGATGTAAGAGGTGTTGGGCTTTCCAGGAAATGTGACTGATTTCCTTGAAGGGGTGCATATGGATTGGATAAATTGGCATGAGGAGAAGTTGGATTGCTGAGACCAGGGCTTGGAATAGAATTCAAATCAACTAGGTCATTACTAGCTTTACTAGCATTGGCATTGGAACCACGACGTGTAGTACCTAATTTGTAGAGTGAAATATTTTCTACAGTGGCCCTTAATTCATCAACACTTGCTGACATTGGTGGATTACCATTGCTTATTGGTTTAATCTCTACATGTATTTTCTGGTCCCTCTCTTCTTCAGAATCAGAGTCTGAAGAGGAATAGGCACTACCTTTGTCATCTTTAGGTCTTATGCAATAACCTTCCTCATCAACTTCTGGAGAATTCATTAGATCTTCTTTAGCAATTATTTCTTCCTCTTTTTCTTCTAAATCAGACTTTTCACCTGGATTAGAGTTCTCTGATATTTCATCCTTTTTCTTTTTAGACTTTTTCAATTTTGTCTTTGTTCTGCGGAACCATTTTGACTCTCGCAGAGTAGATCTGTTCATATTATCATCTTTTTCTGTTGTAACAGGAGTAGCTGGTGTTCCACTTGGGCTGGAAGGTGCTGAACATGGCGCTACACCATCTGGATTAACACTTGGTTCATCTTTACTTTGGAAATTTGGGGTAAACAAATTTAACAGAGAGGTAGTTCTTCGTGAGGTTTTTGTTGCAAATGAAGGTTCCTTTTTAGGAGCTTTTGTTATTTGAGGTTTATGTGAACCATTAGATACAGAGGAGATCTGGTCTACTTCTGAAATTGAATTATTTGCGGAACTTGGCTTTGGTAATGAAGGAAGTAGTTCCACAAGATTACCTTTCTCAATAGCTGTATACTTTTCTACAAGGAACTGTTCTAACAGTTTTTCAACAGTCAATTCAAGACACTGATGCTTAAAATCCCTATGAACTTGCCCCATAAGGTCATGATTATTTTGAATAAGATCAGCATAGGCATTAAAAAATTGTTTCATTTGTTTCAAATGTGCTTCCTCTACATCTTGAAAATGTTTACATGTTTGTGTCATTTTCTTTTCAAAATCTTGTTTAACAAAGTTATATTTCTCTGCTAGCTGTCTATAATCTTCATGAATTTTTTTTAATTTAATTTCAGCCTTCTCTAAATCTTTAGCAGAAGCATTATCTTTACGAAGCTTCTCTAATTCAGCAGCTTTTGTTGTATATACATCTTTAGCTTTTTGCAGAGCTTGTTTGGTGTTTTGAATCAATAAAACAACTTCAAGAGTGCTTGATTCAGAGTCTTTTACAGCTTTATGTTTCTTGTGCAGCTCATCTGCATAACGGGCAACATCTTTGACCAATTCACAAACTTTTTGAAACATATGCTGGTGTAAATTCGACAGTTTTTCTGCTGAACACTTGAGAACGCCCCAAAATGGAGCGAAAGTGCCTTGAGCGCAGTTGCTGTTAGCTTGTTTCGCTAGTTTCGCTAAAAGTTTCGAATTAGACTCTTCTATGTTCGATCTTTCTCGGAAATACTCTGAGAGTTCTTTACTAGCTATGAGTCCGTATTTCATGTTTTGATATAGAATATCGTATCCATTCTGTTCGTTGGCGAAATAGTCTACAAAGTTGACACTCATCTTTACTGTTGCAAGGGCAGCGCTATAAAATAACTCAATACATGATATTGTCACTGACTGACCTGTATTCTAGGATCGAGCTCAGTATCACCATTGTCATCGGCCGGAATAGTAAATGAGGATTCTTCCATTGTAACTAGAACTAGGAAGCCACCCAATCACATAAATTACATCACCGACACAATAGAGTAAAGCGTCACCGTTACTGCACTTTTATAAAAAAAACAATATTAAAATATATAAGACATGCTTTGATTAAAAAAATCTAGTCACTCTTTCTTTAAAACAACTGGTTTCAAATCACTTAACATTCCACTACTATAAAAATAAAAGAATATTTCCAGATGACGTCCACCTTCTTTACAACTGATTTGACATTTAAAGCATCATTGATCATAGACAATACTAATAAATCACAATAAAAAAATTCAAAACAAAAAACTTTTTGTACAAGTGCTACGAAATGAATTAGGTACATATTTTTAAAATAAAATATATGAATTACGTTGCTCAATTAAGACTAGATTTTTTTATTCAAACGTAATTAGATAATTAAAATAACGGTATTTATCTATATATATAGGCTATGTGGTCTTGCAATTCATGTGTTTATTTTAGAAAATGTTACAAATTTTGTTTAATATTAATGAATTTTAAGTTAAGGTCTAATTTAAATATAGTTTTTAAATAATACCTTCCCTTATTTTTGCATAATTACCTAGATATTTTTCTGATAACATAATGACAGAGAAGTTTTAAGTCTATAATCCAGGAACATTTTTACTCTAGGGAGTCTATAATTTTTAGTTTTGACTTTTGACATTTATCAATTCCGTTTCAACAGCTATCAAACATTTGAGTTTTGACTTTTGACGTGATCGCGTTGAGCGTTCCAGTTTTGTAGTTTCGCTCAAGCTCATTGATGTTGTACGCTTTAAAGGAAATTTCTTTCTATGAGTGACATAAGCTGCACCTGCAATTTCTTATACGAGTCGTGCACTCTGAATTTTATATTCAGAGTAAGTTTTTGAAACGGTGAGACGCAGCCAATCTGTATGCAACTATTACGCGTCGCCTCGACTATGTCTTACCAAGGATCACCATATTCGGGCCCCGGGGATGAATATGACTTTGAAGATGATGGATATGACGATATAGACGAATATAGGGATCCGGAGGATACATTGCCCCCGCCCCTGATGGACGACAGCGACGAAGGTATGTTTTGTTTACGATGGCTGAAGCTAGCCTATTTTAGCGTCATATTGATGTCATCTACTTCACGAATTGTTATTCCTGATATTTTGATCGTGTGCTTGTAAACAGAGTTTATATAATAGCATCGTAGGTTAGTGTATATTGGAAAAATCAATGTTAATTATTCCCGCCTTATTAGCGTGTTGTATAGAATGTCGTGACGTAATACATAATTCATGTGTCTGTGACTGCACTTTCTCTAATTGTTGTTTTACTTTCCTTATATCTTTAATACCTTACTAAATGAGAATTGGCAACAGATGACTTGAAATTAGAACACATTAAACTTTATAAAAAAAAAAAAAAAGCATAAAAAAAAACATTTTATTTTAGATACAGAAGAAGCGAGTGAAGCAGAGCTGCCCAACAATGATGAACCTCATGAAATCAAGGAGCAGTTAGTATTGTGTTGCATATAATATATCTAATATTATTAAATTCATTTTTGTATTATTAATTTGAATTATATCTTAGGTAAATGTATAATTGTATTATCTAAAATAATATTTCTAAATATTGCTTGGAGTACAGTAGATGGGCCAGTACATCATTGATTGATTGTCTGAGGCATCACCTACTGTCAAGTGAGCCTTTTGCTCATCTATTCAATTCAATTATACTCAAACACATAAATAACCAAAACATTTTTAACACACTTCTATCTATTCAAATAAGTCACTGATATAATGAATGAGAAAAAATGATTATAGAGGAATCGGGTCAAAAAGCAATAAAAAAAATTCAAATACCACAAAAAAAAATGTGTGTGTGTACCAGAGTACACAGGTAAGAAGTGAAACTTCTTTACGACATATCATTTTTGTACTATTTGCAACTTCACGAAAATGGGGTAGATAAGGCTTAAGCCTTAAGAAAAAAGATTTTATCACTTTCAAATTAATATATTGTTATTCTTATTTCAAACCAAACTTCAAAACTAATATATTGTTGTTATTATTATAATATATTACATTATATTCTTTACGTCATTATACTAAACTTTGATAAAAAAAGCAATGTGGCGCTTAACCGAAAAACATGACGATACTTACAAAATTTCTCCCATACGTCGATAAAGAAATTTCACTTCAATAATTTTCATCCAACTGTAATAAGTTTTCAACATCTGCATTTGGAATTGAATTTTACTAGCTTTTTTAACAATAATCTCACCACTTGTCTTTCGCATACATATATCTATTAAATGAATATTCTAGTGACTTATTAAGTGCTTACTTTTCTGTGATATGATTTATTTTAATCAAGGAGTAGAACTAACATACTTACAACTTTCAATATAGTATTCAAATCATACCACTGTTTGTATGTAATTTTAAATAATTTCTCATAGAACACACAGATTGAGAATATGAATACTTTCTTGCAACTTGTTTATGATAAGGACTCTGATTCTCAAAATCATTCAATCATCAAATGTTAACATTGTAATATTTTAATACAGGATGTACCAAGACAAGTTAGTGAATCTCAAGAAGCAATTACAACAACTGGAGGAGAACATTTATCCAGAGTTCACCAGAAGAGTAAAACGCCTAGAACACCAGCTCCATGAGAGATTACGTCTTAATAAAATTTATAAGTAAGTAGAAATGCTTTACTACATAATATATGCTATGTAAAGATTTTTTTTGCGACATTTTGTTTAATAATTTTTTTTTAATAAATTATCTTTCAAATATTGTGCAAACAAACTATATTTTTCGACAAACAGAACCCTTAAAACCGAAGAGAAAAGGTAACATTCTGTATTCTGTCTAATTTGTTCCAGAGAACATATGTATGAAGTAGTTGAACGTGAATACATAGCAGAGAAGAAAGCAGCTGCAAAAGAGTTTGAAGAGAAGAAGATTGAGCTGCGAGAGAACCTGCTCAAAGACCTAGAGGAGAAGCGGAAGTTGATTGAAAGTGAAAGACACAGCATGGAGCTTAATGGAGATTCAATAGAGGTGTGCTTCTTATTTTTTGTTTACCCCATCAGGCCATATCACAGGTGTATTACCTTACACATGTAATAAATTAACTTTAAAGGCTTAAGGTTGCACAAGTCGCGGGCTCGAACTCACTGGTGGGCGTGGCCAAAAAGCATGCTATTCTCCCGCACCGCACTGGGGCAGTCATTATTAAGTGAGATGCACGATAATTCATAGTAAAAGGGGCGTCTAAAAAAATACGAAAAAGCCTTTGTAAAATCGAGTTTTATGAAAAAACCACTGCATAAATCAATTACAAATAAAAGTTATTGTATTCTTCGATAATCGTGCTTTGTCGGTACCGACTTTGTTTTGAAAATTTGATACTTCTTTTATTACTAATTTAAGCCCAAAGTTGTGTTAAAAAATGGCAATAAAAATGAATCTTTGGTAGCTCGTAACTTTTTAATTGTTTTTTATTTTACCATTCTGTTTCCGCACAGACAAAATTATTAATGAGACAAAACGATATCATGTTTAACTTTGCATGTACGGTGCTAAATAGTGAAGTAATACCCCCCCGAAATTTCTATGGAAAAAATGTCGACTAGTGTCACCTTAATGACAAAATTTTCTATTACTTTTCTTTCTGCGAAATTGATAAATATTGTAAATATAATGAATCATTAGAGTTGATGCGGCTCTATCAAATTACAGATGTATCAGTAGAGGTTGATTCATGCTAATCTTCAAAACTACTGAAAGGGTATTCAAGTACACACACACAAACTTGAGCAACTTATAGGCTAATTATATATATTAAAATGGATGTCTGGAAGAGAAGTTATCATGCGAAGTCGAGGGCACCAGTAGAATAATAAAAATGATATAGAAAGTCAGAGCCCATTGAAAATGATGTTTGACTGTATTCAAGTATTTTGTTGAATTATAACACTACTCCAATACATAGACCATTATTTTTAGTAATGATTGTTTAATTTTTCAGGTGAAACCACCAATGAAGAGAATACTCCGTAGACGTGCCAACGAGCCTGCGCCGGCGCCAGAGAAGCGTCGCAAGCCCCTCGCCACCACGCTCACCTTCCAGCTGGATGATAGAGACATCGACGCGGACCTCAGGGCCATCTCCAGGAGCTCCCCCCCGCCCAGACACCATGCACCCTCGCATAACTCCACGCAGCCTAGAAAACATCTCAATTCTAATAGCTGTGAGTAAATCTATTATCTATCTATCTATTCTCTATCCAGAGTACAGGCTGAATTATCTAAAAATATGGGATTCAGTTTTACAATGCTATATGAATTTTGGATATATGTATCGTTATCAAGGTTACCACCATTTCGTGTTATGTAATACTAGTAATAAGCCCCGGCTTTGTAAGGGTGCATTGTACACAAAAAAGCCTATGTTACTCACTGATAATGTAGCTTTCTATTGGTGAAAGAATTTGAGTTAAATCGTAACAAACAAATCTTTCCTCTTTATGATAGCAAAACGCCCCGGCTTCGTGTATTGTTGCTAAAATATATTTTTTACCCTCCGTAAAAAATATATATATTTTTTAAATAAAAATTATCCTATGTCCTTTCTAATATCTCTAAGAATATGTGTACAAAGTTTCCTGATAATCCGTTGAGTAGTTTGGCGTGAAAGCGTAACAAACAAACTTACATTCACATTTATAATATAACCTTAACCATTACCCTTGCAGGTGATTCCCCAGTGCGAGAGAGTGTGCCGGAGAGAGAGACGACGGAGACTCGCGTGGAGGACGGCAAGCTGCTGTACGAGAGGCGCTGGTTCCACCGCGGGCAGAGCGTCTACGTGGAGGGCAGGGACATGCCGCGCTTCCCCGCGCACATACACGCCATCACCGACGAGGCGGTGGGTGTCTATAACGTAACATTAATGTGGAATTTATTTCCGATTACTGAAATCTATTTTCGAGTGTGTATAAAAGCATTGATGAAAGTAGAAGAAATGGTATGTAAGGATCGGAGCATATGGAATTCCGTGATCTCTGCCTAGCCCAATGGGAAAGAGGCGTGATGTATATGTATGTATGAGTTTTCATGGGTTTGTGTAGAATTCACCAAAAAATCAACTTGTTGTAATTTTATGAGATTGCATGCAGGGCACAAAAAATATTGGTCATGTATTATTTCTAAATGAATAAAAAACAGTTAAAAAGGTTTCCTTCAAATTACAAATTAATTATTAGTTAGTAAATCGCTAACTTTACAATGAAGAATCCAATTTTGGATCTTTTTGATATGTGGTTAGAAAAAGCATGTTCAAAAATCAATACACCTAATCTGATGACTGAACTGTACTTTTTATTTGCTATTTTGGCAACAAAACAGAAAGTTCAATGATCTAAAGAGAACAACAGTATCATAAGTATAGATATTATAACATGAGGTTTACTTCACTAGCTACAGTGCCACTCAAGCAGGATTGCGTAGGTAACAGTAGATGCAGTGGGACCTAATTTCTACACGGCTCTTGGGGGCACACCTGTGCTGTTGAAATATATAATAAAATCTGTGTCACGTAATTTATAGTTGGTTGAATGAATTTCATTCGATATATTATATTTTTCTTTCAGGTTTGCGTAAAGAAGACAAGTTCTGAGCGAGTCCGGATATTCGTGTCGCAGCTCGCGCGAGGGAAAGTGACGATAAAGAGACGCGCATCATAGTATGTTTGCAGTGATGTATATATTGTATATACTATGGAGTATGGATATGTCGAGGGTATATTGCTAAAACCGAATAAGCATGAAAATGAGTTTTTAATTAAATTTTAACAGTTTAGGAACAAAATACCTAAAATATACACAGACATTTTATCACAATTATTAATTTCCTATACTTATTTTATAAAGAGGAAAGATTTGTATTTTTGTATGTTATGAATAAACTCAAAAATTCTTTCACCAATAGAAAGCTACATTATCAGCGAGTAACGTACCCTATTTTTTGTGTATATTACATCTACATTGTACCCGTGCGAAGCCGGAGCGTAATGCTAGTTCTTTATATATCTTGGATATATTTGAGATTTATTGATTTTTGATGGTTTTAGCATTATACCCTTGATATGTGTATTATAGTGTAGTGCGTGGCTTATGTGCGTCGTGTTAGTACAGCTAGAATTGCAGATGGATGAATTATATGTTAATATAATATTTTGTTGCTATTTTTTACTTCAATTGGCCGATGAGTAACATGTTTTTCTATATAAATATTTACAGGGCATAACACATTGTTTACAAATTACACATACAGTATATAATTTATTGTTTAGCATTTTTGACAAGACTTAGTGATGGTCAGATGTTAATTGAAAAACAAAATGACCGTATTACTCTTTTAAAGCTATCGAAATTGTTTTTACAAAGTCATCTCGAAATATGAGTTGCGTATCCATGAAAATTATACTCGTCTTTTTTTCTATTAGTTGTCCATTTAGTTTTATTTATTTTTATTTTACATTTAATTTGAAAATATTGATTTTGGCTATATTAAAAAAATCAAAGTAGAGATTTATTGGATAGATATGAAATGATAAGTTTCCAATGAGTTCAATATTGATGAGTTTCTATATGATTTGATTATATTGTACATGAATTATCTTCACAAGCTTGCTTGTGTAGATTACTCAATACATAGTACACCCACATAGAAATAGCTTGTTAATATTTTTGTCTCTTCCAATCATATATAAAAAAAAAAGACAACTTATGTGTGTGTGTGCGTTGGGCTGTAAAATAATAGCATTAGTAAACTGTGATCAGACTTCATTTGATAATTATTATTATCACCAGTGATGATCTCATTTAATGTTAAAAGTATTAGTATATTATTGTACAAAATTTATATGACGTCATAAGGTCCATTAACCAATTTTAGGGATGAAACTATTTTGTTATTCCGGCCCAATATAATTTTAATATCAAAAATGACGTCAGATTTAAACAAGTTTTACGTTCAATAGGTTTTATTACATACTAGAAATGCCCCTTCAAAGTATTAAAAAGCGATCCATTTAAACACTCTTTTCATTAGTTGAATTTAGATTGGACCTTATGAGAATAATACTTTGTTATTTAAAAAACTACTAAGGGTTGCCTTTTCCGAGTTTGTGTGAGAAATGGCTTCTATTCTAACAGATGATTGACATTTTTTAAATTTCAGCTAAAGGTATGTACACAATACTTGAATGTGCCTAGGGTGGAATTAATCTGGTAATTCCTCACTAGGCCAACTAGGCTCTGGTAGTTCATTCAAATGTTGTAAATGTAGAAAAAACACCTACTTGCATATAAAGGACACTGTCTGCTTCCCATACCCTTTATTACTGTAGAGTGTAGACTACCCTCAAAATATATTTTTACTAAAAGCACATGAATTATAATAGATGTACTGGAAAACTATTTTTAGTCTTCTAATATCAATAAAACAATGTCCACATTGTATTTTATCATCCAAAGAATATTTGAACTGTTTCTTCATCTTCAAATAGAATAGTTTTCAACGATTTCGTGTACAGGTACTTTGACGCTTTATTGAAGTACTTAATCCTGTTTTCGTAAAAGCGGTTATTCTTGACTGATAAATATTAATTTCGATTGTTTCGAAGTCGATAGTGTGTTTACTGCTTTTACAATACCTTTGTAAATAATTGTAAATTTGTAACATATAGATCATAATATTATGTAAGCTGATTGTATGAACTGTGTTTGGACAATGATATTTTCGAATTATTTATAGAGATATTATTGTATAAATGTGGAAATATTGTACATATAGAATGCTATGAGATGTCAGTTTTTACGATTGTATATGAGATATGAAAACAAATTTGAGAAGAACTTTATTAAATAATGGATTATGAAGATTGAGTTGTGTTTTAATTTATATTAGCTATCACCTGTCACTAGTTTTGAACTAGGAAGAAGTAAGATGTACTTCCTCCATTTAATTGAGGATTAGCGACTAGTTACCAGAATCAATCACTGATTGGCCAGCTTTTAGGATAGTGAAGTTATAGGCTTATAGCTAAGAAGATATACGAGTATTTACATGGAAGCACAGGGTCTATGTTAACTTTTGGCATAGAAAAAGCAATTCTGCTTCTTTACTATAGCGCGCGCGGTATTGTATCGATGTGCCACACACATCAGCCGGGCTAGCATGACCGCCACGAGATATATCTCGCGCGAGAGAAGACAAACTAAGATGTTAAATATCTCGATATATTATATCTCGACATCGACAATTTTGATAGAAAAGATATCTCGATCGATAAATGTATCTATTTTTGATATTAAAAGTCGAGTTTTAAGTGTAATTGTCATGTTAGACCCGAAAGAAATAAAGCGATAGTCGATTGAAACACGAGAAAACGGTAGACAAAATTTTGTCGCGCTTGTCATGCTAGGCCGGCTGAGCAGTCAGCTGGCCCCTCCCCTCCCGTCTCGCTTGCTCTACGAGCGAACGGTAACAACGCTCTCTCGCAGTAGTAGGCATCGGACCCAAAGCACCCCGAGCAATACCAAACTTCTGAGAGCGAGCGAGAAATCAGATTGGTCCTACAATTTATAATATATCTTAGTGCTTTGTGATAATACGACGTTTTGAAATATTAAACTAACATATAATTATTAATTACTAAACTAAACTTTATGTGAAAGATAAAAGGTTGATTTTGGCTGACTGTGATCGATTAAGAGTCACCATGCTTAATTGTGACACGCGTACTTCGCACTTCCACTTATTTTACTTGTTCCGTGGTTCACACGGATACCAGCAGCGCTGCGGTGGCTGGGATATGAACTACTCTTACGCTGGAGAAACCGTGCCAAGCGCGCCCATAAGCCCTGTGCTTTCATGTAAATCTATGTTCTTTGGTTATAGTAATAACATTCTATACCGCAATTCAGTCGTTCGATTCGTCGTTCACTTCCATGGTGTTGCGTAGACGGAATGTGACTGTGACCAGAAACTTATATGCAATAACACTGTTAGTTCTGCCATTCCCCAGTACAGTGTTGGAGCGTAAGGCAATTGCGTTTTTCCTATTTAAAATATGTGATAAGATACACAAGAGAATGTAAGATAATTATAATTAAATATTGATAGTAAAAATGATTGACTTAAGTAACAATAAAAGATAAATAAGTCATCTGTGGTGTAGTAAAATATAATAACGCAATAACAGTGACATTATGGAGGAAGTTTTTGAAGAGAATTCCAACATTACCATATAAAGCATATTTCACTTTTTATATTTCTGGGGAAATTTTCAATACAATCTGTTATTCATTGTAATTGGTAAACTCAATATAAAAGCAAACTGCTGTGTAATGATAGACAATCAGGGCCAAATCTGGAATTATATTTAAGTGGTGCCAAATTTTTTCAAAAATATCTCTCAATAGGTCAAAGTCTATTTTGATTTTTTAACTATTCTTAAAAATTAACGTGAATCGTATATTGTAGGCTGGAGCAGAATACTGAAATTATAATCAAAATTGATGGTTTCTCAAAATATGTACATTTTACGTACAAGGACAGCGATACTTTTAAATTCATCGCAATAGCGTTTGAGTGTTCGGCCAAGATTTAGAAGGAGTTGCGCTGTTGAAACTTTGCTAGTATATCTTAAGGTGAGAATCAGGTATAGTTGCCGAGATGTAACTTGGCAAGAGTCGTTAGATGCGCAGAAGTAATTTTTTAGGTCTCTTTGGTTATGTAGCGGGACGCGGGGAAGAAGCTAGCATCGTTCCGAGCGGCGATTGGTTGCTCACTGCTCAGTCGACACTTGTATCTCGCAGTGTGCTGACGTTCCGTTCGCTCCCCAGTACACTTCCGTGCATTAGAATTCGACCCTTTTGTTTTTTGCGTTTTTGTTTTCATTTTCTATATAGTAATTTTTTTAAAACTTAACTGTATACATTTTATTTATAACAAATAATTTATTAATCTCCTTTCTTTAACTTTCTTCCAAACAGACATATTTAAAAATAAATTTTGGAAATAATTAAATAAATAAAACCAACTAATTATTCTATAATATAGATAAAAATGTATATATCTGATTATAATAATTAAAAATAATAAAATACTATAATATAATTATTCAACAAGCCTTAAAGGTGACCATTTTTTGGCACGAAGTGTACATGCGCGAACTTACCCCCACTACGCCAAAACCTTGCCAAGTTACATCTCGGCAACTATACCTACTATACCTACATATAAGTACCCATGTTATCGACTCTTCGTTCGATCGAAGCTGTTATCAGGAGAATGGTTTTCCCATTTTATCACAAAAAGTGAGAGTATGTTTATTTACCTAGCTCGAATATTAAAACACTGAAGGACGAAGAGAAAGGTCAATAGGGTTGATGTTATTTATGGGGCTCATGGGACATGCGGTATGAATATTTCAGCGTACTTAATTAAGTGCCAGACATTCCTGCCTGCATCATTTTAATTAAGCAGTAATTGCTTCGTTCCAAACTTAATATACTGTTTATAGTTTATGGACGATGAAAAAAAAGTTGACTTCGGGGAGGTCTAAAAGTAACAACAAGTTATTGTGTAATTATTTATAATCATCTCGTAAAACTACTTACGTGGTATATAAAAATACATAGCTGATAATTGATTTAAAAACATGTTCATTGTTCAACATAGCAAGCTTTTTTCTGCTCAAACTAGAAAACAAAAAAAATTGTATCAATTTAAAACAATCTGAATAAAGTTCGTCGCTTGATCGGCTATGTATTACCTAAGTGATCTTGCGTCTCAATTATACATCATATACCTACTTATAAATTAATAAATTAATTAATTCTATGAAATATATTCTTATGTAAGTGAATTATTTCTGAGTGAGAATGAATAATATTTAAACCGAAAAAGTATATCTATTTTAATATTAACCCCTCCGAGGTTTACCCCTAAGTTAAAGCATAAAAATTAAATTCGTATTACAATTTAATACTGAAGGATTCGCAAGATTTTTTACTTTTGGTTTTTTCGTGGATTAGGACATAAAAATGCTGAAGTAATAATGATCTACTCAGTAATAATGGAATTAAAATTAACACTTTCACGAAGAAAATTCTATGGAGTTCCGAATGAACCAATCTGGTTAGGTTCACATAACCAATCACAGTTAGGTTCCTAAACCTGAACTAAGAAATATATAAATAAATGTTTCGTTTGTATAAAATATATATATCATAATATCATATGCTTCTTTTTGTCTATGTCCCGTTTATATTTTGGTTTAATTAACGAAAGCCAATTAGCCAACTGTCTCATATTCTTACCTACGAGTTATTTATACATTACTGCTAAGCTGCAACTTGAATCTACTACTACTGCAGTCGTAGTACATTGGTACGTGAACAACCTGAAAATATACTCTACATGAAATATCAGTAGATAATATTAAGATCTGTTTTTTGTCAGTAATCTAAACAGCAGGAATGGATTACCATAATAGGTACATGCATCTTATAACACTTCATCTGACATTTTCGTAATGTCAATCCAATAATTTATATGGCGCCTTCTGTGAGGTCTATTTCGGTGAGCTAGGCAAAAAAATTCGACTGGTTTTCGATCAGCTTAAATATAATTACTGGTAGGAATGGCAAAAAATTGGTATATTAAATATTAATTGGGAGTCATGCAATGACAATAAGAAAAAGTAGTAGTTTATATTCAGAGTTGGTATAATAAGGAAGTCGATTTTCAAATTATATATTAAACGGGCCCAAATTGTTGAACATATAAACATAATTATTGCGAATGTTAAAATTACCTGCATTATGTGGGAAATTTCGTAGAGTTCAATAATACCCGAGTAAGAAAGTAGTAAGTAGGTGTGTAATATTTTATCCCTTCTACGGTACCATAATATAGAAATATGTATATAAAATCAATCGAGAGTTATCGTAATCGCGACCTATGGACGGAATGTGGATTGTGGTAATCGATATAAAACGAAAAAATAGTCTCAAGTCTCCAATTAAAATAAATATTATTGTTGTAATAACTTACAATATTAATAATAATTTATTAAATTATTATATAAACTCAAGCTTTTATTTTTTAGTAGACTTTTTCATCAAATTGTCACTGAAGTCGTAAAACAACAAAAAAATAACTTTAAATAATATACAACCACTGTAATGAATTCACAGCTTTCGTAAATATTTTCACAAAGTTTTTGCTTATTTTTATTGGTAGGCGTTTGTGTGCGAATTTCGAGTTAGATGGGATGCCTTAAAGCGAAACTAAGGATATTTTATTATATGCTGAAGGTTACTTTTTTTATACTGTGTAGGAAGAGCACTCCTTCCTCCCTTAAATGTTAAGTATTCAATTTTAAAATAATCAGAAGAACCGGAATATGGGAAGAACGGTCATAACACTTGATTACCTTTCATATTTAGTATTATTTATTCATCCATCTACATTTTCTTCTATGCTCATAAAGTTGAATGTTGAATTTATTTGTTAATTAGTTTAATCTGTGGAACCACATATTATTTCATAGTTGCTTGGGCTATTTAACCAATTTAAAAAAATATTTTTTCTAAAGAAAGTTACAAAATGACTTATTAAGATAGGATATATTTTATTTCGATAGTATTTCAATTAAAAATTAAATAGAAGAAAAAGGACCGTATGACTTTACATGGCATGATGATGTTTTTTAAGTTTACATGAAATGTATATGCTACGATAATCTCCTTTTTAAATAAAATAATAATGCGCTGTAGGATAGCATTATTTTTACAGTGTTATCTATGCTTCAATTTCAATGTGGGTGACATTGTTGCGATTGCTAGATAAATTATTTGACGGGCTCTTTGGCGGTTCGGTAGAACTAAAAACACATGCTGTGCGCATCGATGGGTCGTGGGTTCGAATCCCACCGGGACGACATTATTATGTAAAAATGAGGTCGACAGCGCATCATTGACTGATGTTCTGATGCTGAGGTATCACCTACCATCATGTGAACCTCATGCTCGTATGTCGATATCGATAAACATTTTTTTCATCAAGTCATCAAATGATTTTCAGTTTTAATTGAAATCGACTCTCTCTTAAATAGTAAAGTAACTAATTATACGCGTAAAGCTGGGTAAAGGTTATGTCGAGGCGTCAATCCGAATACAAAAGGTACTCAATATTTATTACCGTTCAGAAACTGTAATGAGATGTGATCGCGTTTGGTCCACTGCGTAATAAATACATTAATGTACCATTCACATAAGAATTTAGTCGGAATACATTGTTCAAAAGGTTAAGCATGCATAAGTTTTAAGATCAAATACGATGGAGTAAAAGCTATGTGGTGTTGATGATGTAGTTAAACATGAATACGAAAAATCTTCTCTGTACTTTTTTAGTCTACTTTTTTGAAATATCAGATATCCACTGACGAGCGTAAGAATTAATGGCAGGTAAGACCTCAGTCAAAAGACATTGTCGATTTTTATTTTTAATTCGAGCATTCGGAAGTCGCGCTCGGAATTACTATAGTCGCTGACTTATGTAATCACTTTCTCTATACCTATCACTTTCTAAAGCTATACAATGAACAGAGATAGAGCTGTTAGAAGAAGATATTAATTAAGCTGATGAATGATGTCTATACTTGTTTATCACATTCGTGAATAACTTTCAGTTATCTATTATAAATTCGAGTTATCCGTTCCTTAAATAAAATTACAAAGTGACTTTACAGACTGTATATTATAAAACTGTACTATTGAATATGATATAATAGAAAACGGGACAAAAAATTCGGGAACTCAGAATTTTTCTTTGCTAAACAATAACTACATTCAAAATTACCTTAGAAATTTTGATGATCGGTGGTTGATTTGCAACTGCTTGTTGAATAATTCGTAAACTATTAGTTAAAAATTACTGTAATTTGGAAATATATAGCTATGTAATGCTTTCTTGGTTGGACGAAAATGGCCCGAATGCATGAGACGAGTAAAGGATGGTACGGTAGTGTTACACTTGGCGGGGGCACTTCCATGCCCCCAGATATTCATTCGAGTTGTATAAGGGCATAATTTGCATTCGCAGACACTTACTGTGAATCTAGTCATACTGTACCAATTTAAAAATTATGCTTATAAAATTACACAAAAAGCCAGCCTCGTCTCCTTTTATATTTAAATCTATTATTTGTTTTTTATGTTAGATATCGACAGACTAGCATGAGGTTCACTTGATGGTAGGTCATCAATCAATGATGCGCTGCCGACCTACTTTTTACTTCGAGCATTCGGAAATCCATAGAATGAAACCGAAACGCGCAATAAGTATGTACTTCACGGTTTTTCCATCTATGAACGGTGGTTCGTTACCCGGTCGGAATTTCGATATTCCTCCCACCCGATCAATGCCCGAAGTTACCAGACGTGGGGAAAACATGTTTACAGAAAATTATAAACATGTCGTCCCGGTGGGATTCGAACCCACGACCCATCGATGCGCACGGCAGGTGTTCTACCGAACGCGCCCACGACCCCGTCAAGATTCATTTGTTTCAGTGTCTGTTTGGTTTCTTCCAGTGTTTAATTAAGGAGAACTTTTGCATGCGTATTTAATTTAGATGACAATGCATCCTTATTTTCGTGGCACATTATGAAGTTTGCAGATGGTTATATACATAAGAACTCTATGATTCAATAGTGTAACATTCGAGCATTTTTCGTCTTAATTCTGACAAATAGTATACATATGTACTTGTTTTTCTAAATTATTTCATCCTAATATTAAACAATTTTAGCACCTTTTAATAACGTTAATCTCTTCGATAGCGCGGCATACATTTGGACGCTGTTAAGCAATAGAGTGTCAACCATATTGAGAAAATTGAGTTTGAAGTTATAATCAGTTATCAGATTTTATTAAACTTCTTTTAAAAAGTAACAGAAATAATATTTTTTTTGTAATTATTATTATTACACTAAATAAATATCGTTCTTCTTGGTAGCAATCAAAGTAATAGAATTTAGTGCAATATTTTTAAATATTCTAAACTTGTTAGGGTTTCGTGCCCACTAGTTTTTTCAATATTTTTGCTATTTAAACGATTTAAAACATATATACCTTTTTTGGAATATGTACTACAGCTCATAAGGAAGCGATTGGTATCAAAATTCACATTTTTTTCATTTTGTAGGTTGACACTGCATTGGTTAACACCGTCCATTTTTTACTCAAACGCCTACAACGCGTGGGTGTGGCTGGTAGCGAGCATTCCGATTGATTAACATGTGACATTTGAAGATACCCTTGCATTATCTTGTTTGATATAATCGAACACCTTTTAATAATAATAGATAGTAGAAGAACGAGCTTATGATATGTAATAACTAATTTACCGCGATTCCACGATGCAAAATGGTACTTTAGAAAAGACACGATAAAGCGCAGAAAATGACTACAAACTAGCAATTCGTTCGTTTTGTACTCGATATCTTTAACACCAACACAATGTTTCAATACCTATTAGAGGAAGGCAATGTAAGACGGGGAAGCGAGACAATACGGCGACACATTCAAAAAACCATAGTTTTAGTAAAACTACTAGCGCAATCTTGTAGTTGTACCTGAACTCTGAAGGTCTTATCCCTAAACCGAAACGCGCAATATGCACTTCACGGTTTTTAAATGTATGAACGGTGGTTCGTCGGAATTTCGATATTCCTCCCACCCGTTCAATGCCCAGTTACATACAGTTATGGGGAAGACATGCTTTCAGAAAATTATAAACATGTCGTCCCGGTGGGATTCGAACACACGATCCATCGCATCGGTGCACACAGCAGTGATCTACCGAGCGCGACAACGATCTTGTTAAGATGTTTTAGCAGGTAAGTAATACACACATTTAAATAAAATACTGTATACCGGATTAAAACGCGATTTATTATTTATATTGTTTAAATTATTAATCCCGACGTTTCGGATGCTTTACAGCAACCGTGGTCGCGGGGAGACAACTCCAAAAAAAAACAACTTTAAACAATATAAATAATAAATCGCGTTTTAATCCGGTATACAGTATTTTATTTAAATACAACATAACATAATTATTTTTGCCTGAAATCGACACGACTCTTCCACTATGAATGATAATAATATGTGCGTATTTATAAAAAGTAATTTAATAGAGACTTTTCTCTCGGGATAAAAATTATCTTTCCTTAGGTTCACGATCACGATTGGTACTATGTTTTAGCCTGTATTTATAATATTAACTTGGATTAGTAAGGATATCAATTTATGTTTATGGCAAGATTGCCTAAGTACCTACCTGTTTTTTCATTTTATTACGAATCATCTTATTCCGATCTTAAGCCGTTGATCGTGTATAAAGGTTGACCTTTATCAGTTATTATTAAAATTAGATAAGCCGCTGCTTCCACTGCTTCTGTTACCAAATTCGTGACTTAAAGTATAATAAGTGCTACATATACCGGTATGATTTGTAGTCAATTGTTTTTAGGCACTACGGTTTAAAATGTTAGCAATATGGCGTGTCCGTCGTCTGTACCATGATTTCTCAAAGCAATAATATTGCCACTTGACAGAATGTGACAGCGCTATTATATATAGCATTATATTATTATAATACATCGTATAGTTTTGTCTCGTTCCATCAAGGACTTTGAACTCCAAGATCTTTTAGGCCCATATTCCAAGACATATCTCAGTTTAGAATCTAGTTTTGAGACTTGTCAAACCATTTTTTCTCTATCGAATTTTTACATATTGACAGTTCTCAAGAATAGATTACGACTTGAGTAACGTCTTGGAATACGGGCCTTAGAATGGAATGAATTATAAAAATTAAACTCAAAATGATTTAGATAATGGTAAATCCGGATGATTAATATGACCTTCTAAAGAGAAAATAACTGAATGATTAAGTATACCTAAGTACATTCCTTTGATTAGATGCGTGCAAAAATTTCCATAGACTTTTATTAATTTAAAGAATAAAACGGCTCATTTAGGATTCACATCCATAACATTTGATGTGATTATAAAAGATAATGATTAAACTATTAGTTATTTTTCTTTTTCAAAGATCTAGTAATCCTGCGGATACATATCTATACTAATAATATAAAGAGAAAATATTTTTTTTGTTTGTTATGATTTAACTCAAAAACTACTCAACTGATTTAACAAATTATTTCACCAATAGAAAGCCACAGCGATGAACGAGTAACATAAGCCGTGCAAAGCCGGGGCGGATCGGAATATATAAAATTAATATATGTACATAGTAACATAATATATTCTTAGAGCAATATTGTTGGCAGGCATCATTTTCACGTAAACTCTACCGTTTAGTTAGCGAAAAATAATAAAAATTTTATACAGCGCAGTTTCTTTCGATTTCATTTTGAAAAATTAAGATTTTTAGCTTAATATAGCGTGAAATTTTCTATAAGTGGCAGAATATTTTAATGGTTTTGTTTCTTCGAGAATTAGAATTGCTACAAAAAATCTATTCCTTTATATATTTATCTTCATGTTAGATATCGACAGACGAGCATGATGCTCACTAGATGGTAGGTACCTACCTCAGCCACAAAACATCACGATTTTCCATCTATGGAGGATGGTAAGTATTCACATTACGTTACGTTATTTCGATATTCATCCCACCCGTTTAAAAAAATATTTATACACAAAATATGAGTATAAATGTTTTTTTTTTGGGTTTCTATTAAATGAATAACATATTATCAACTTCGGACAAAAACTAAGATATAATAAACTTATTATTAACTATTACAAGAATGTTGAGAGACATTCTTTATCTTCGGCCTTTTTTTATTTCCATAGCATGAATTTACTTCAACGCTTTTTCTATCACATTACTCAACTGCCTATCATACTTATATACTTAGGTATATCAAAGTACGGTTATATTCTTTCAATTTTATTCAGAAAATTTGTTAAATCTTGTGTTGACTTGCAGAAAGTGTAGCTAATGTTTTAAGAAAAGACGCTAGACAAGTGTTTGTAGGACAAATTGTTTACACTTCAAAGATACTCCTAAAAGATCTATGGGTGATTTCGCATGTAGTTTGTTGGTAGGAATAAAAGTCGTTAAGATATAATATTTAAATAATGGAATGCCGATTGTTAGCTTAGTTCTAGGTTCGCTGAGTAATAAATATATATATCTTACAATATATATTATATTCATTTCATTCGACCTAGTTGTATATTGAAGTGTAATTTTATGATACCTCACCTATAAGTACATAATTTTCAATTCATCATTCAAAACGTCATTATCTTTAGTTCCACACCTAATAAACCATATCAATTTGCCATTTCTAGCAACGCTCTAAGGTGACAATAATATTGCTCTATAAGATCGTGGACAAACTCTTGATCTAATCAAAGTTTATATTGAATTGAAAAGCAGAAATCTACGTAAATAAAAATCAATATTAGTATGTTTTTCTCTAAACTAATCATCCGATTTTGATGAAACTTTGGTAAATTGTTCTGCATACGCCCGCGAAATCAATACACTTTTTTACTTTACGTTACTTAACGCATTTTTCAAACGCTGTTAAAGTCATATTACCTGTTGGCATTGAACAAGGAATAATTTACCGATTAGTGTCAAGAAGAAGAGCAAAAGATCTAAACAAAGAACTACTATATAATATAATAAAACATATAAAAATGACATTATGTAGAAAAGAGTTTTTAATATTACTCTTATGCTTTGAAACTATCACAGAGGTCGTCATTGACTCCTATAATACTTAGCGCTACATATTATGTACGTAGAGAGATCACTCAGACACTGTCAACAACACGTCAGAAATCTCCAAAAAAAACCAGGTTAATGAACACATCAATCGAATCATCATGACGATTAGGCTTCGCGATCGGTACAGCACCGAATCATATATTGTACAGTTACGCGTATTGTTGTGGACAAACTTTTATAAAGTCGATGTCCTGCGTCTTCGCTTACCAGTCTCGGATGTACCGCGACGCTGTTAAAACCCGTGGCTGCTCCAAAAATCCTGAATACAATTCGATTTTGCTATTAGCATTCGATACACGCACCTCGTCCTAGGCCGTCCGCCGCACGCCACTGACACATTTCTGCGGTTACGCGCGCTTATTGAATTTAGAACAGAATTGTATTTTTTTAATCGGTGCATTGGAAACATTTTGTGACTAACACGTGTTCTAGGAATCTGTGGTTACATACTGAGGAGTTTTTATTCGGATCAATGAAGGTAAGTGTTAGGCATTATCTGCGTATGATTTCAAAATAAAGTATTATATGAGGAAATTCCTTTTATGGATAACAATTTTATTTTTGGTACAAAGTATTCCCGCAACATACCAAAAGGAAACGCAATGTTGAAGCAAATGATAATTAAGACAGCCAACTCAAACGCAGTCTACTAAATATATTCATTGAAAGTTCGTTATGTGCAGCTCTACACTTTTGGAATAAAATACAATACTATTTAATATTCGAAGTGGTCAGCCAAGTCTGTCCAATTTCAACCTTTCGGCCAATCAACTCTGTCATATAATCTAATAATATAATAAATTTTCCCCAATAAACATATAATAGTTTTTATGGTGAATATATTTGTTTGATTTATTTATCATCGAGCTATCTTTCAAACTAGTTCTCTAATAGGCAATAAAAAACTTAATTTATTCGAAAGCTTTTTAAAATTCCGTATAAATATTTTATCCAAATCACAAAGATCAAGTTCAAGGTAAGAAAACGGTTTTAAGCAAATTAACTCAAACTGTTTGAACTTCGAACAATGTAGGAAAACTAAAAATCGATTTGCTTTAAGACTAAAATAATACTCTGTACTCGTAAAGGTTTGTGAATGTAAGTGATAATTACTTTACAAACTTGACTTATTTACACGCTGAATTTTAGTTGAATGTACAGAATATGTAAATTTTATGACTGTATTTGCGATCATGAAAAATAATAAGTTCACATATTTGTTAAAACTAATGAACTAAAAAAACAATGTTTTAACAAAGCAGAACCGGTAGAACTGTAGCCGTTGACATTTCCAATTAAAAAAAGATGATATGATATTTGTTGGCGCGATGTTTTTGCAACTGCGAAAGCTGTGCATTTTTACTGAAAGATATATTTTTATAAATCTACAAGAGAATCTATCATGGGAAATATAAGGTTTTAATTTAAAACCCCTTGAAGAATAGAATTAGTCTTGATTCAGATTGAATTATGTGATCTCTATAATATTATGTGTGTGCCTGAGAAATCGATTCGGCATAACACAAGTTCTTAAAAAAATAAAAAAATCATTTTTAATTCATAAATATAATTACCAATATCTTATGTTTTAATGATAAATATTAAAAAGCCAATGATGTATACTGGTATATACATTTATTTATTTAACACGCTCCGGTTTCACTGTTACTCGCTGATAATATAGCTTTCTATTGGCAGAATTTTTAAAATCGGTCCAGTAGTTTTTGAGTTTATTCATAACATACAAAAATACAAATCTTTCCTCTTTATAATATTAGTATGTATTATTTAGATCAATCAAAATTAATTGAGAGTACCTTTAAGCGTTATAATATCATAAACTCGACGAGAAATGAAGAATGAAAATTTAAGGCCACACTTCGACAATTATTAATGTTGAACTGCCGTGGAATACCCAAGATTCCTTAATAATGCGATGTAGCTTTTAATTATTTTTTAAGCAAATAATTCAATGTCACAAATTAGTTCTTACAGTATTAAACTTAAGTTAACATAAGATTAACCACCCTGCTCAGTCCAATTTACTCTTGAAGGACCATTACTTTATTCTGTGAAATGTTTTTACGATTTATCTCCTTACCTGAGATTGATAATTGAATCGTGTTAATAAAGTCAGACTTTTTTGCGAGTCTCACATCTAAAATTTAAAGGACGACTGGTTGCTATTTTTATGAGGTATGTAATGTAAATAACAAACTTCAATCCATTCTTCCAATCCCTCTTGGCCCGTCCGTTTGTTATGAACTTATGACAGAACCAATGAACTGAATTTTATTAACTTTAGTAAAAATGTTGAAAAGACATAAGCCTGTTTTTAAAACGGAAATACATTCACATTTTCCACGCGAGTACAAATCCTATTTCATTATAATAAGTTACACTGAACCCGTGTAAACTGAAAATAAATAATAGGTATTGTTATGAGTAGATTGAAAAGCATAGGTAGGAATAGCGCTACCTTTCGGTAAAACTACTACTGTTTACACATTCTTATAATTATATTTTGTAAATAATAATCAATACTAATTTTACAACTGTATAACAAAATACTTATCGGTGGCTGTGCCATATAACTATAATATGTTTTTATAACGATAATAAGCTATCAAATGTTTGGTGAATTTTTACGTCAGTGATGTCTGTCTGTATTAAATGTTCAGTAAAAGGAGGGCGCCCTTTAGAGGATGATATTAATTACACTAAATAGAAAAAATATGAATAAAAAGGAAAGTTAAAATATGTACGTCACCATTACAGTCCACAGCAATCAGAACATTCTTCTCAATATCAGGAATAAGGACGAATCACACGAATTATTTTATAACAATATGAAAAAATTGTATCGGGGGGTATAGATTTATGATGAAGCGTCCGTATCCTACATATGAAGTGCTTTCCAAGATCATAAGAACACGAGAGACGCGTATAAAAAGCTACTTAGGCATTGATTGTACTTTTAATACAATCAATGTACCTACTTAGGTTAAAAAATTTTTAAACGTCAAACTTGACTCGATTGACAAGAATATATCGCGTCATTACCTGAACATTACATTTTATTAATTATTGTATTTTGAACATGAATAATAATATAAAATTCATTCATATATTAATGCACTCATACACATTCATTCATTCTACATTTGTAATTATAAATAAATAAACATACATTCCGCAATTTTAACTTCATTCAAGCAATAATTAATACGTTCGCTCGCTGACACTTAATAGCTAACACAAAATAAATGATGCAAATAATTATAATCTCTGCGCTTATTATAATCTTCTTATATATAAAATTCTCGTGTCACAATGTTAGTCTGCATACTCCTCCGAAACGGCTTGACCGATTCCTCTGAAATTTGGTAAGCATATTGGGTAGGTCTGAGAATCGGCTAACATCTATTTTTCATCCCCCTAAATGTGAAGGGTAATCCACCCCTAATTTTTTTTTTTTAATTTTTGGACGAAATTTTTTGTTTTTATTTTTTTATAATGTGGCATTAAAAAATACATACAACCCTAAATTTTTACTTTTTTATCACCAACCCCTGCTTTTTAGAAATTATTTAGATGGCAAAACAACGATTGCCGGGTCAGCTAGTAATATTATATTATTACAAGTAACGCAGCGAATTGAATAAAAATACTTTTTTCTATGTAAGTGATTTAATGTAAATCTTTTGAGAAATAAATGTAAGTATATATTTAACCGTGAAAAAACTCAAGTGTTCATAACGGTCGGTTACAGAATGTATTATTATAGATATTTAATTTTATATTTAGCTGCATATCAACATCGTTTAAAAGCTCACTGTAATTTATCTCACATGTAATAAAAATTCATACCAGCACCTTTTGATACTGGATACAAACATATAATTCATTCTGAGTGAACAAGGAGAAATAACACATCACATATAGTACGTTTTGTTTCTTGATTTTTCGCGACGCTGTGCAACTTAGAATATGGACTGTTGCTTAAATTGTGTATAGATCTTGAGTATTCATATAATGATTTTCTATATAAATAAAAAATAATATAAATGTTTGTCCTTTTGGCTCTCATAAACGATTCATCCGATTTTGAGGGCATTTTGCAAAGGTCTAGCTAAAAAAATAAACACTCTTTTATTTACTTGGCGTGGAATTGCAACACATGCTAGTGCGTAATAAATGAAAGGAAACAAATAAAATAAAATGGTAAATTCGTTTCAAATTGTTTATGCATACTTTACGTGTGCGTAGTATTGGATTTGTCAAGAACTTTTAAAATGACGAGGTAATAAGGGAAAATCTTTTACACCTGTCTTACCATAATGTGGATCGCATTATGGGTGGTCGCGGTGGAGTTCTGTGAGCCTGAAGATCTTATTTATTTTAAAACTGCCGAAGTATCTTCGTTAATTTGTCCTTCTTTTGACCCAAAAACATAGCAACGGATGAACTGTTTTTTAAGATAGGGATATTTAGGTGTAGGAATGTGATACAGCCTCCGTTATATCTAAAGAAATAGATTCGCAGTATTCATAGAAATAAACAATAATAGTGTTAATGCCTACTTTTTAAGTTTTTTTTAGAGGAAAGTACATAATTAAAGCTGTGAGCTAATAAATATTATTCTATTATATTCTAATAACAAACCCTTGACAAACACATAAAAGGAAATGTATTTTAAGACATGACTCAGGATTGAATCTGGCTGTGAGATTTATATTTATTTTTTATTTTTTCCTCTTTAGTGATTTAACATTTTTATTAACAAATAAAATATAAATGCTAAAATGATGATTTAGGGATAGGTTCTTAACGATGCCGACCGCCTCCGTGACTCAGTGGTAAGCGCGATGCGTTTAGCACCGGAGGTCCTGGTTTCGAATTCTGGAGATACAAGATTTAAAAAATAGTTTTTTGGCCGGGCAGGGCACAGAAGGTCACTTACTTGCCTTTTAAATAATAATGATCAGTGAATCAGACACAGAAATGGGTCTGCTCCATGCCCCATTAGGGGACTCAGAAATTCACTACTTCTAACGACTTTAAAGAATTTATACTTACGTATAGGTCGCTGTTGAGGAGTTGTTGTTAAAACTAAAAGTATTTCCTATGGGTTTACTGAAGACCAGTGTTGTATCGTGAGTTTAATCTAAACGTATCTAATTTTCTTAATATGCAGTCAAAAGTAGTGATGTGCCAGATATTCTTACCCGTATCCGCGGATATCCGAAGGAGAAGAAGGATCCGTATCCTTTTACTTTTTTGCCGGACCTTTTACGGATTTTTTACCTTATTAATGTTCAATACATAGATGAAATTATATATATAGCGGTGATTAGTTAGCAATGAAAAACTATTAAATTCCATTCTGATTTTTTTTTATTTCTTAAAAATCAAATATTTGGCACGTTTATATTTCAAACTGATTAATAAATATATTCAAGGTCACGCGCATCGACACCGATTGAGTAAGAAACTTAAGATCCGTATCAGTAACCGCGGTTCTAGACACCAAATATACCGTATTCGGATCCGTATCCGCGGATATATATTATTAACGATCTGGCAAATCACTAGTCAAAAGTTATATTTTTCTCATAGAATTCAATTAGTTTGTATTGCATTTCTTTTGTGGTTTGTCTTGATTTTGAAATAAAACTTACATTCATTCACATAAAACAGGCGGTAGTTATATTCGCATGCCGGTTTCTGTGGTCTATTTTGTACCATGCTTCATTTTTATTTTTGTATTATTATTTTTATTTGTAGTCTATATTAATATTATAATGAGGAAAGATTTGCTTGTTTTTCTATAGTAGGTACACATACATTGCACCAGTGCGAGGCCGGGGTAGAACGCTAGTGTTAGATACGTTTCTTATAATATGGTGATGTGTACATTCATCTAACATAGGCTGCACTAACATCTCTTTAAAGAATATTATTGCAGGCCTCCTTGATGACAGAACGAGACAGGTATGCACATCTTGCTCTCTCGTTCACTGCTCTATAGAAAATAAGTACATATCTCTTAAAGAAGCCATACATTTTCTGACAAGTAAACGATATCGTTATGCAAAATATTATCTATGGTCACTCAGTTCAATATAAGAATCCAGCTTTATGAACGTGTGTGTGTGAATATTATCTTTGAGCGCGCGAGGACTGAGTGCCTCATTTGTCAAATTATATCGATTGCCATTTACATATATGCCCAAGTACGTAGTCATTACAGAGGAGACGTAAACATAACAGCAAAGATTGCAGATGGAGGTAAGATAAAGACATTTTCAGTGAAATTCTTAAGTCGATTTTATCACGGTTATACTTATGAGACAGATTGGTAGGCGTTGCCGTCTGTTCGCGTGTCTGCCTTAATCACCTTTAAATGGTATAATTAATTACCCTCTTTTTACCTTATAATTAGGATTTATTTAACAGCCACGCCCATACAAGACTAGTTGAGAGTAAAAAAGAGGTCCCTGGCCAAGGATTATTTGTCCAGGAACCTTCGCTTGCAGAATAACTGATCAAAGTTTCGTTGCATTAGATTGCTTAGGAGTGCATAGAGGACAAACATAGCAAACAAGCTAAATAGATGCTTTTAAAATATTATCTACGTTTTCTCATGTAATAAATGAAAGATGACACTTGTATTTTGTATTAAAATATTAGAATAAAACAAATACATTCTAGTAATCGTATAAATATTGTTTGAATAGTTTATTATGTTATCAGGATCTTTTGAATACTTTTGTAAGGTATTTATCGGAGAATTGGAGATGAAGGGTTCCTCCTCATTATACTCCATGGTTCTTGTTTTTAAAAATATTTTTGTTATATAGCCGCATGTAGCCGACGTATTTTTATTTAAAAAAAAAAACTATTTCAAATATTTTAATCTCTTGTGGAAAAAGAAATACAAAGCTTATAGAAGTTGTCACATAAATAACAAGAAATAGGGTTTGGATAAAGGTCGGTAGGTGAATTTCGAATCTTCAATATGAATAGCGAATTAAGTTTACGGCGGTAATGGCATACTTTTGATCGAATTCAATATGTTTTATTCGCATTTCATTCTTTAAATCGATTCTTTGGCAAAGGTTATGCATTATTTATTCTCTTGAACATTAAATCATCTGTTGTTTAAAACGATTATTATTAAAGTACTGGCTATTTCCCGCCACATTGCTTAGGTTATTTATGCCGTAATAAAAATTACCTGTCGTTTTTGTCTTACGTACACCACGGAACCAGCTCTCGCCAGTGGTTTTCAGTACTAATACGACTTCGGAACCTCCAAATAACGAGCCTATTTGGGACTGGCAGAACATCCTCAAGACCTGTGTTGCGGATGTCTATGGCTGGTAATCACATACCATTAAGGGCTCCTGCAATAACACTGTTTTAAGAGATGATGGTAAGGCCCCTGCTTTCACTTTGTTGCTTTTGTATTTATAGCAATTTAATTATTTTTTCGGCTTGAAACATTGTTGTTCATCGAAGGCTTGAAAGGAACTAGTAGCGTATTATAAGAAAAAATTATGGAAGTTACACTTAATAATATAAATTCATAAACTTTCCAATAATATTTATTTTAGATTATTATGTCTATGTTCGGCATAGTAAATGACAAATTATTTTAGTTTCGCTTAATTGATTTCGTGATCTTTTACGCAGTATTATTTATTAGGGCACTTAGTGAAACAAGTGACAATTATCATAACTTAACAGCAATTAACTCCTTTATAAAATACTTATGAAGTTATGAGAATGATTAAAAATTATAACCTTTTCTCCAAGCTTTGTTTTTGCCGCAAAAATTTTAATTTATATTTTAATTACCAAAAAGTTGATTGTATCATTTCGTCACCTTTAGGAAAAGTCGCTTATGTCAGAATTATGTATTTAAGTTACACAAATTAAAGATTAAGATTAAACAGGAAAAGATGTCTGTTTCATACGACAGTAAGTAAAAAAAGATTTACTATATTGTATATTTAGTAATATCAATTTAAAGTGTACTTAAAATACTAAATCATTATTTTATTTAAATGTATGCTTTATTTTATTTTATAAAAATTCATTTTATTATAATTATAATAAAAACATAGGTCGGAAGAAAGCGCCCTGTTTGGGAGTGACGCGGTAAATTTTTTGAACGATGAACAATGTTCTTTTAAAGTGGATCTATAAAATGTTCACAATGTATATATACATATTTTATGTATATATACATATTTTTATCGATTCGTATCCGCTATTAAGGTTTTAATAACATATTGTATTCACTTATTGATATACAGCTTATTTTACACAATAAATTGGTTGAAAGAGCGTGTTGTCAAATCGGCGATCTATAACCATGAAACAAAAATAATTCACTGTTTGCCTTTTTCTTTTGCATGAGCCAATCTTTTTTTTTTGAATGAGGCTTGACGTGACGAGCATAAGGCTCACTTGATGGTAGGTGATACCTCAGCCACAGAACATAAGTTAACGATGCGCTGTCGACCTAATTTTTACTTCGAGCATTCGGAAATCCATAGACTGAAACCGAAACGCGCAATATGCACTTAACGGTTTTTCCACCTTTGAACGGCGGTTCGTTACCCGGTCGGAATTTCTATATTCAAATTCAAATTCACGATCGTAATTAATTGACTTTTAGATACTATTTTTAATGTAAGTTTATCATTAAATGTTGGGTTAGGTATAGAAAATTGTTATATCTACCCATTTATATGTATTAACTCTTGATAATAAGTTTTTCACCTTTCGTAATATTAAAAGTAATTAATATCTAATTGATGACTTAGTTCATAAAAAAGTGAATTCCCGTGTTCCCTATAAGGGCATGAGACAGACCCATTGCTGTGTCTGTTTCACTGAATATTTTTCTTTACAGGCAAGTAGGTGATCAGCCTTCTGCCCTGCCTGGCCGAAAAAAAACATATACTTACATTTAAATGATCAACCAATACACCAGATATTTAATCCTAGTGTGTATAGGTCCTCAGTTTAAACATACAACATAAATAAATTGTTTTTGTCTGCGAATTGTGTACTGAACGGAATTACACCATATTTTACGTAACGATTGAGCATCGATCTCTCGAATAATATAAATTGCTTGTTTGTAAGCGTGGTCTGACCAACTGAATCACTTTATCAGACAGAATATATATGTAATTATATACGCACGGAGATATTGTTAATGAAGATAGTGTTTTTGGAATTATCGATTTAGGTACTATAATTCTGTTAAAGCAATTAAAGAAATCCGTCAAGCACAAGTGGGATATGATGACACAGAGGTTCCGTAAACATTGACAGTTTTATTTTTTATGTAAATATTGATAGTGTTTTTTATGTCAAACGTGTGACTCACTTTATGGTAACTCAGTCCAACATTTTGCTGCCAACTGTTAACAATTGACCAGATTTAAAAGTAAAATGAAAAGTTAGTTAAAAAATACTTCAAGTAATTTAACGTAACAAGAATTCTAATACTTCCTTTTAAAAACAATTCGAATTTAAAAGTTTATGTGAAAATATTTCCCTCGAAAACTCCTTAAAAGAAAATACTGTATACCGGATTAAAACGCGATTTATTGTTTAAATTATTTATTCCGACGTTTCGGATGCTTTTCAGCAACCGTGGTCGCTGTTGCTGAAAAGCATCCGAAACGTCGGGATAAATAATTTAAACAATAAATCGCGTTTTAATCCGGTATACAGTATTTTATTTAAATGTGTGATACTCGCGTTAATAAAAGACAATATTAACTCCTTAAAAGGCCAATCAAAGATTCTGAAATGAAAAGAGTCCTTTAATTGTATGCGGAACCCTGAAAATATAAAATGTGCCGCATTTGGTGACTTTAATTGTGGTTTGATTGATAGTTGCGTGTTGACAGCTTGATGGGAACAACGTGTTATTAAGGTTTGGCATTTCCCAACTTATCTCCGGTTTATTTTCCTCATACTGTAAAATAACAAAAGCAAATAGGTTTTAAAAGAAAGAAAGACCTTAAGTTGAAGGATTTTCAGTCCTAATTTATGCGTAAGTGTGAATCTGCTCACATGGAATAATTTGAATTTACACGGCGGTGATGATTTACCAAATCTCATCGTAAATTCAAAAACATTTATTTCAAGGTAATAGATCATCTTTATAAATGGTTTGTGGAGAACTGGCTAGAAACTCATCCACAACTCACTTTATAATCGGTGTACGCTGAATGCTTTAACAAAATAACTTTGGTATAATATGTTCTTCTTTAATACATTTTTTTAGTTCCGTTTGAGAGCTGTATCATATACACCGCCAGGAGGCCACAATTTTTTTTTTTTTTTTTATGTTAGATATCGACAGACGAGCATGAGGTTCACTTGATGGTAGGTGACACCCCAGCCACAGAACATCAGTCAATGATGCGCTGTCGACCCAATTTTTACTTCGAGCATTCGGAAATCCATAGACTGAAACCGAAACGCGCAATATGCACTTCACGGCTTTTCCATCTATGAACGGTGGTTCGTTACCCGATCGGAATTTAGATATTCCTCCCACACGATCAATGCCCGAAGTTACCAGACGTGGGGAAAACATGCTTACAGAAGATTATAAGCATGTGCTCCCGGTGGGATTCGAACCCACGACCCATCGATGCGCACGGCAGGTGTTCTACCGAACGTGCCAACGAGCCCGTCAAAAAATATGTAATAAATGTCAATTTTTAATATCAGAGCGTAATCTGAACCAATTTAAGTGATACTTGACATAATTGGATGAATATATAAGTAGCATTGCAGGATAGGCCGTTATGTTAGTGACGTTGGTAAAAACGCCAACGTTAGTGGTTAGCTAAGGTACACCTAATTACGTCTTCCAGTGTTTGTGAGTGACAATCTCAAATGAAATGCCAATTGGGACCAGTTAGAGCCGGCTAGCCGTGACATTATCGTCACATTCGGTTCCGCAAGCTAACGCGGTTTACTCAACAGCTGCCCATGTGCGATTTGGGCACCTGCCTCGACTTCCTGTTGTGGTACATGCTAATTAAATAGCACATTCCTACATTATTTATTCTTTTTTATATTGTAACTAGCTTTTTTTCCTTAGGTATAAAGCGTAGAGCGTAAGATTGCATGTATTGCCTTTGGGAATTGATTGGATCTTTCCTTGGAATCGTTTATCTAGACGGATATCGATTCGGAAATACCAGTGTCCATGAATTCTACAGAGTATTCGTAACAGGAAAAAGTCCTGGAAAATAAAGTCAATAATTATGAACACATAGTGAAAATAATTAATTAACAACTTAAAAAGAAAGAATAGAGTATCTATTTTTTTACATAATTTCATCAGTTTTTAAGTTATTGAATTTTAAAAGTTTAGGATCAAAAAAACCTTAGATATATGAAGAATGTATCACGTCGCAATGTTAGTTAAGGCAATTTTGACGGGCTCTTTGACGCGTTTAGTAAAACGTCTACCTTGCGCGCCGATGAATCTCCATTCATAGTCAGTGTCGGTCTATGGATACCCGAATGCTCGAAGTAGGTCGACAGCGCATCATTTATTGATTGTTCTGTGGCTGATCACCTACCATCAAGTGAACATCATGCTCGTCTGTAGATATTTAATATGAAAAAAAAGTGTTACGTATTTTTTTTAAATAGGCTTTTAAAATTGAAATAGTTACTTAAAGTTTTTTAGCACTGTACAGTTGTACACCCGATATGACAATGTACCAAAAATACTGGCAGCATAACCTAGTGGTGTAGCAATGATTAATTAAGTTTCAGATCTTGCTAGACTCTCTACATAAAATAATAAAAGGTTATTTGACTTAATATACGTAATGAATTGTTATTTAAAAGGTTTCAAGTTAAATCTTGAGTGTGATCGACAGATAAGCGTTTGGACTATCATTATTGTGGGTTTATTGGAATTCCAAAATTGTTTTTAAAAGTTCATTAAACGTGTCAAACGATTAATTGAAAAGATATCAACTGCATAACCATTTAAAAGGCGTCGTAAAAATTGTTTTACCTGATTGATTTTTTAAACGTCAAGAGAATGTGACTCCAATTAAGACAGCCTCGGAGCCTTTGATTTTTTAATAATTTATTGCATTCTATTTGACGATATTTAGATGATATTTTGAAAGGTTCGTTGGCGCATTTGGTAGAACACCTGCGCTCCGATGGGTGATCCTGCTGCGACGACATGTTTGTGATGATGATGAAATTCATCTGTTCGGTGGTATAAACCATCCTTATTATTTTATTTTGGAAATTCTATTTACCTTTCACACCTAAGATCTTTACAAAACTGAAGTTTTAGCATCGCAGAAAACTTTGCACATTCAGGAAACTGTCAATTATCATATGTTATCAGAACGAAACCTTTGCTTATAATGTTAAGAACCTTAATTTTCTTTACATTCACTTTTTAAAGTAATAACGTTTTTAATTTTTATTGAAACATAAAAGTATTTCTACGATATAGAGTCTAAAAAGGAAATTGGAATTTCAAGCGGAGATATGCAGATAATATTAGTGACAGATCGCTGTGATACCTTACATTAATATTTCAACAATCACCTGAGCGGCTGGGTGGCCCTTTCTTTTATTTCTATTGAAATGCTAAATACGTTACAAATTCCTTAGATTGATTAAGCCATACAAAGAGCTGCAAACACCCGGTGCATTACAAATTACTTTAGATGTCCTATCACAGTAGTTCTATCACAATGTAGCGCTAATAGTCATTATACAGTGGATAAATAAGTAGGGAAATGGAAAACTGATAAATTCTATGGAATGCGGGATTATCATGTTGTAGAAAGGCTAGCTCTTTGTACTCTTAAGTAGGTAAGTAGTAGAAAAATAAATAAGTATATGCGTATAGCAATGACGACATGCAGGTCTATTTGTTTACCTATACTTTTACAAGGCAAGGCCTACGTAGTTAGTATATTAACATACATCTTAAGTATATAAGAAAATTTATATTTAGAAGTCACATCGCATCTAAGACATGGCTAGAATTCAAACAAGTAGGTACTTTTTTGTAATGTGCTTATGTCCTTCACTGTTATTCCATTTTCTTTCTTATCATGTTGCTTCTCATTTCGCCGGTTCCGGAGAACAAAATGATAACTGCTTTACATTTATATGGCAATTATCATTTTATTTTTCGGAACCGGCGATTTGCTTTTTAAGAATAAACTAGATCAAGTGTAAAATACATACAGACAATTCAGTAGTACTGTCAATCAAATCGACATCTGAAGCGTGGTTGACTACAAGTAATGAGTAGGCTTTTATAATAAAACTTATTATTATACATACGTATATTCGACTAGGTTGGAAGCTTATTATCTGTTATTGGGCCTTTTCTTCTGCTTACTGCTTTTTTGCTACTTTCCATACTGCTTTTGGATTTGGCTTTCTTTTACAGCCGGTGGCCTTTCTTTTTCTTTTTGATATGGCAAGTGAAAGAAGAGAATGGAAAAAGAGAACATACTGCGCCGACCCCAAATAAAAAAAAGTGAACAGAGCAGGAAAAAGAAGAAGAGGGCCTTTTCTTCTTTCTGCGATATACTCCTATCCAACTATTCATATACATATTTTTTTCGTGTAACTCTATCGTTTTATGCACCGCACGATAGCAGGATCCGTCTTAATTGACACTCATCGTTATAATTTGGCCAATTAACTCAATATCGTTATAATGAGATGATGTATAAAAATTAATACTGTAAAGTTTCATCAGTATCCGTTTAGTAGTTAAGAAAGTAACAAACATCCACCCATATAGCTTTACGAACTTCTACATTTATAATATTAGTGGTATAAAGCTTCCCCGGTACTTCGCGATAAGTTGCATAAAAAGACATCATCGGTAATCTCAAACAACACTTAAAGTTCAAGAGTCAACCTTTCCGTTAAAGTGTCTGCTAAAATGCAAGCTGCAATCGATATCATCACGGAGGTCCTTCGGCATCACATTCATAAAATCATCAAGGTTTTATAATGGTTTTGTTACTACAATATCAAAATGTAAAGTTTTTTATCGGGCAAATTGTATTTATTAAACTATTGTAGTGACGTCGAATAAAGTATGTCTGTGTCTATTTTTTTCCAAATGCCAAATACGATCAACGATTTGATTAAGTAGATTATGTCGTATATATACAAGTTTACACGTGGTAAGTTGGTTATTCGCTTTATTAAATTTTTATAATGTTAGATATCGAAAGACGAACATGAGATGCATTTGATGGTAGATGATAGCCAGCCAGCCACAAAATATCAGTTAATGATGCGCTGTCGTCCTACTTTTTACAGAACATTCGATATCAATAGACTGAAACCAGAGTTTTTTCATCAATAAACGGTGGTTCGTTACCCGGTCGGGATTATGATATTCATCCCACCCGTTTAATGCCCGAAGTGACCAGATGTGAGAAAGACATGCTTACCGAATTTTGTAAACGTGTTGTACCGGCGGGATTCGAACTTACGACCCATCGGTGTTCTACCAAACGTGGCAACACGTTAATATATTTTATTTAAAATCAGATTGGCTATAATTTAAGGTAAAAATATAACCAGTTACCGAACTCGCTTACAATTTAAAAAACATTTCTTTCAATATTTTATTATAAATTTTGGGCATTATACTTTAAAAGAAAGGTAATGGCCTTATTGACTCTTTACTCAATTTATGAATATTGAAAATCTTTTTTATTGAATCGCCGAAGACAACATACGACATTTTTATCTTTTACTTTACGAGTAAGTTCAGAGGTAGGTACCTTGATTTGTGTTGTTTTTATATACATACATACATATACATCACGTCTCTTTACCTTTTGGGGTAGGCGTGATCTCTTCACGGAATTCCATATTATGCTCCGATCCTTGTTGCGCTTCTTCCACTTTCATCAATGCTTACATACACGCTCGTCGGTTTCGAGTACTTTTGACCAGGGGTCTTTTGGAGAATGTCTCCGATATAATCGAGATACGTTCGCCGTTCCACACACATCAGCTTCATAAACTTTTTTTATTTCCCTACTTTCATCCATAATTTCTACGTGCCAAAATCAACTCAACATGCTTTTCTCAATTATCGTCACTAAGTACATCGTCTTTTACTTCACAACCTTCTAGAATATAGCTATTTCTTATTCTTCCGTTCAGAGTCACACTACACATATTCTCAAAACTCTCATTTCCACAACATTTATCCTATTTTCATGTTTCTTCTGCCATACCCAACATTCACTTCCGTAAATCAAGGTTAGGACTAACATACCCTGTTTTTGTAGCTTTAAGGATCGAGAAATCCATACCAGAGATACGAGTATCATTCTATTACTTAAGAAAGACAATAGCAAATATCAACCCTGTGATTATTTTCCGTCCAGTTTCTTCCAATGCTCTAGAACCAATTCCTTTATACGTATTATATTTTCCTTAAAAAAAAGTCTTAATAACTCGCTTCGAATACTAAAGATCATTTTGGCTTATTCATTTAGCATTTTTATAGACGCTATAAAATTATATAGCATATCCAATTGGACAGTCATGCACGTCATTGAATTAAGAAACGAATATCAGTAGCTGGTTGCAATCATTAGATCAATTTAGCGATACAAGATGCAATAAAAAAAACACGAACATTTTGGCATTTCAAAAATAAATAAGTGCAAAGTGCAACTGGATTGAAATCTTTCATTGCTTTTATTCATTGTTTTAACATTTAATATAGTTTATGAAGTTCGAATGAAATAAGAAAATTGAAAAAAAAGAACATATTACGCCGTCCCCAAGTAAAAAAGGTACAGGGCAAGTAAAAGAAGAAGAATAATATAATAAAGGTATAAGCTACGTATATATAAGGTGACGTGTTGTGATAAAAAAACTCAAATGCTTAGATTATTTATATGTCTAAATAATCAAAGCTCAAATGCATATTTGTTTCTACGCTCGAGTCACGAGCCCTGTAGTTCTGCATAAGACTTATTATAACCTAAACAGTACAGGGTACGTGGTATATCATGTACGGGCAACCAAATGATCAGATGAATGAAATGGTGAATTAGACGGACTTTTCTCGCTAGGTGTTACATCTAATTAGCGTTCCGGCAAGACGCAGATTCGAATATCGCCGAGACTGACATATTATTTATAATGTTCCATATAATTCGCTTCGTTACTTCGAGTGTGAAACAGGTGGAAGGAATATTACAATTTTTTTTGGGCTATGAAACTCCTTTCCACAACCTTGAAACTTGCGCGTTATAGTTTCAGGCCCTTATTCCAAGACGTGTCTCAGTTTTGAATCTATTTTTGAGACTTGTCAAACCATTTTTTCTCTATAAATTTTTGACATATTGAAAGTTCTCAAGAATAGATTACAACTTGAGTAACGTTTTGGAATACGGGCCTTAGTCTTTAGATTTTCGAACTCCCGACTTAAATATGCATCAAAGATTTAAGATTATGCATGTCAATAATTCCACGACACAAGGCCTGCAAATATTTTGGTTTGTATTGAACTGTAGGCACGTTTTTTTAAAGTGATATAAGCCTGATATTTTTTATTTACACACCGGAAAATATTATTAATATAGAAATACAAAGTCTGAAGGGCTGATTAGCACAATAGATAATAGTTATTGCACTTGCTGAATATACGGTTGATTGCCGGTTCGATTGATATCGAAACAAGTGTTGGAAAGTCTAGTCATGACAACAGAATAGGACGAAATCATATGATTTCTATGCTTGCTTCATAGTATTTTAAGGAAAAGAACTAATGAAGCGACAATTTAAAAATTAGCGATAAATGTCTCTACCGATAGCATTTTAAGATAGGTACCAATAAATAACTACAAACGATACCCGGGTTTATTCGCGTGTCAAAACAACGCGCATACACAAAATTTCCATTTTATTGAATCTTATCTTCGTCAACATAAGATTTACCGCTTCATCCTCACTCATAAACTCAAAGTAATTTAGTCTCTATTCTATAAAATTTAAGGTTTAATAATGTATGTTTTTATTTGAAAGTTAAATCGTAAAGTGGCTACTTTTTGCTGCTTGTTCGCTTGTAAGGGATTAATTCAATCAGTAAGGTGGGCTTGATATTTAAAGAAAGGTCTGAGAAACAATGAGGTGTAATAAATTTTAATTGTACCTATTTTATATTTATCGCCCTTTGTACGAAAGTTTAAGGCTTATCGTGATCTTTTTATTGATTTATAGAGTGTTCGTTACGTAATTTAAAATAAGGCAGTGCAAATTGCGAATAATTTACCGATACAAGAATAATAAGTGACATATTGATTGAAAAGAGTACTGAATGTCTATCTAAACTGTCATTAAAGCAATAAATCTGGAAGGCTTAAATACTGAGAATTCAGCATATTCGTATGTATTTCTCACTCCGTCAATTTGCCGCAGATATTCCCCGAATCCGCATATTTTTCTATTGTCATTTTTTATATTAAGTAATTAATAGGATCATTTATATTATCTTTAAATCAGAGGAATGTTTCCGAGCGACACCGTGGTTTGCAGACAGAGATGGATTTCCACCATCACGATTCAAAGCCAGATCACTTTAATTCAGAATTTTTTGCTATTCGAACTTTTAAAAGACTTCTTAAGCAAAACAACTTAAAATTCCTCTGATCCGACTCTGCTGATCGCTATGCAATAATGGAAAAAAAATATTTTACTGTAGTTTTCAAGTCAGAAATAAATTCAGATTATTGTTAAACTTAGGTATGTTATTGATGCTATACACGTTTTTTCTTTATTATCTCAGCGGGATATAATCCTATCTTCCCTTTAAACTTGATATTACATTTATCTCGTTTTTAATTTAATTTCTGTGTCCAGAGACTCACGTTTGGAAAATGCATATTGTATAAGTCATGCCAAACTTGTGGTATACGATGTACGAGGATAAGTTCGCACACCTAATAGAATTCCTCTATTAATTTCATAGAATAATTTTTATCTTGGTATATAGAATAAATGGGCAGATGGCTACGTGATTGTAAGTGATCACCACCGGCCATAAACATCCGCAACACCAAAGGGCTTGCAAGTGTGTTGCCGGCCTTTAAGGAAAGTATAGACTCGTTTCTTGAAAGTTTTTTTATGCGTAATAAAGTCGTATCGATTGGGAAAAACCGCCGGCCGGTGACAGCTGGACAAAATGGTTGTGCGAGGCAGAAAGGCTTAGGAATCGCGTAGTAAAGTTGGAGAAAAGATTAAACAATTGATAATACTTTATATCCTCAGTAAGAGTTAAACCAAACAAGAAACAAAAGGAATGTATAATACAATTATCTTTTTTGTTCGTTTTCAAATTAGTAGATTAATGTTTCCACCCGACTGTCCAATAAGGTATTTTTTTATAGTCTTTAAATTACTTTCGGGATGGATTTGATGATTTTCTTTCCAGATATAGAGGGCTTGATAAATGAATCGCGAATTTGCAAAATGGAATAATAACAACCTTATCCGAGTTTTATAAATTAAATTATATTAAAGTAAAGTGGCAAATCGGATATAAAAAAATTAATTAGCACAGATATTATTTATCACTTTCTTGGATTAAGAAAAAATTTAGTAGTGAAAGTACACAGAGTTATACATATTCCGCTGGGTGATACGGAAATTAATTGAATTTCCATTTTTAATTGAATCTTATCACCTACATAGTAAAATCTTAAATCAAAAAGTGTCTTCTTTAATTACTGTCTAATCGGTTAGGTATGAGCGTAGAGGAAGCGAGCATTCACTCAGTTTCATCTGATATAATGATTCATTTCAAGAAGTCACGACGTATTTTGTCATCGTCACCTTGCCGAGTGAACGTGTGTAATTTGCATATTAAAACATGGCGATTGTCCGTCGGCCCATTGATGTTGAACCACAAAAAGTGACCCTGGACAAATCAACACGCCTTTTTCAATTAGCCCTGAATGGATAAACATATTATGCGGTTGTATTTCTTAATTTTCGGAAATTCTTATTTTTATTTAGAAAATTTTGTCTTGAAGTAGAAGTTTGACGGGCTCGTTGGCGCGTTCGGTAGAACACCTGCCGTGCGCATCGATGGGTCGCGGGTTCGAATCCCACCGGGATCACATGTTTATAATTTTCTGTAAGCATGTTTTCCCCACGTTTGGTAACTTCGGGCATTGATCGGGTGGGAGGAATATCTAAATTCCGACCGGGTAACGAACCACCGTTAATAGATGGAAAAACCGTGAAGTGCATATTGCGCGTTTCGGTTTCAGTCTATGGATTTCGGAATGCTCGAAGTAAAAAATTAGGTCGACAGCGCATCATTGACTGATGTACTGTGTCTGAGGTATCACCTACCATAAAGTGAACCTCATGCTCGTCTGTTGATATCTGACATAAAAAAAGTAGATAAAAGAGAAGACCTACCTACTAAATATGTAAGATTCCAAGTTAAAGTAAGTTTTTTATTCCAATACCAATTTTACTTTTTACTTCATATGTAAATATACTAAAGACAAATTAATTTATTATATCTTCAACAAGATCGCTTATGTAAGTGAAATCACAGGCACTTAAATTGTTTCCTGCAATTCGTAATGATAAATTTAATTGCGATGTTTTTTAATTGATTTGCACTACTTTAATTGGATAATTAATTTACAAACAGTATAAAAAGTAAGATACTTTTCAGTATCAGTCCCACGAAGGGCCATTTCACAATTTATATTTTTATTAAATAACATTACATCTGATTACTAACTTAAGCCCGGCTTTTGTTAAAATCGTCAGTATGTTAAAGAAAATACAAGATACTCGAATGCAGCATTGTTTTAATCGTCCTTTTATTATTAAGGCTGGTCTTCCTAAGATAGTAGAGTAGAGACGAGCTGTCTCTAATGCATCTACACGGCAAACCATTAAAAACATCTTAATCACTAATTAAACTTTTCCCGTAGTCAAGAGTCGCAAGTCACAGCCGTTCTTTTGAGATTCATTCAATGCCAATGAAGATTGAAGAGGGCAATAAGATTATTTTAAAACGTTGCCCGCAAATGTTAGTTTTTGTCTTTAAATTCTCTAGCATCTATATACACATAAAACCTTGTCTCAGTATTACGTTTAAAAATGAAATTATAATGTATAAAATAAATAATACTCTCTCAATGTATTTAAATAAAACTTATATAAATTAAAAAAAAAACATGTAATTAACAACAATTTATTTGAATTGTGTTGAGCGGCTGACTTATATCGTATAATTATGCTAAAATGACCCGACTTTGGTTGCCGTCACAGTATTTTTAAGTCAATGACTTGTGACATTAAGGTAGCTTATTTTTTGGACTTATTCTATTTTATATTAGGGAGCTTCTAAGAATTAAGAGAAAGAAAACCTTTATTTACTGTCACAAATACATTTTACAACGTATGCATACATTTGTATTATTTTAGAGGATGATAATTATTATGATGTAACCAATATGTATCGTACATATTATGTTTTATTCTTCTTTGCCATTGAAAGCGTACACATTTAATATTACTGAGAAATTAATACCTGCTAGACATGCAAAGTAACAACAAGTAACAACTAAGTATTACAAATTCATACATATTCATATAAAACAAAAGCATATTAATTGAGATATATTTACAAGAAATTTATTTCTTTATTTTATTTATTGAAGTGGTTACTTCTACGAGATAATAAAGTTATTCGTTCAATAACAAATATATATCCTTTTGTTTTATATGTATGAATTTGTAATAGTGTGAATTGAATTTGTAATTTTTAATATTAATTTAAAAAAGCGTAGATTGACTGTCAAGAATGATATATATGTATTTGAGAGGTGTTGAGAGGACTGATGATATGGCGAGTGTAAGAAGAGAATGGAAAAAGAGAACATGCTGCGCTGACCACAAATAAAAAAAGGGAACAGGGCAAGAAGAAGAAGAATCCATATTGAATAATTATTAACAAAAATTGGATTTTGCAGAGGTCATTCAAAATTCTACACATAATATAATCTAATTGCTGCGAGTCTTTATTTGAGTTTTAAAATTCTTTCGTAGTAATAATCTTTTAGTGGTTAACCTACATTTAAATGTAACCAAATATACGACTTAACATAACGTAGGTATCTTATGAGTAGTCGAATACATAAATCAACTCCCACTAACAGCAATTACAAACGATGGCCAAAATATCTTATCGATACAACAAATCGATATAGGTTTGACATTTGGCTGTAAATATAAAATTAAACAGACAGTTCTACAGGCGAAGCAGGTTGCTGCGATTTAAGCTGACAATCACAATGTAACTTGTTAGTATTAGGAAGATTATTTTGGTATTGGAATGTCTTTATTATTATCTTTTATTTTTAAAAGAACGGGAGGTAAACAGGCAGGTGGCTTATGTGATCACCGCCATCCATAGACATCCGCAACACCAGAGGATTTGCAGCCAAATCTTATCAAATGGCTTAGGTGAGTGGCAATCGCTCCATGTCATTGAGGTTTTGATGATAACATAAGACTACTAAGTTTAAGCTCGTTAAGGCTCGCGTACATTTATCTCGAACCGATACATTTACTTTCCTATTCTACTAGTGTAATACCATGTGTCTTCAGTCGAACGTATGAGTCAGTTGATGGTAGATAATGCCTCAGGATAAGGATATCATAGATAACTAATGTTACGCTGTCAATCTAGATAATTATTACCCCGAGATGTCAGAAATTCTTAGACTTTTCAGTCCACACACACCAGAAATTCACTAGTGTTAACGCAATTCTGCATTTCACGACCACTCCAACTGTAAACGGTGCATTGTTGTTTTTGGTCTATTACTTATCGGGTGTCTTGTTTTTTTATTTTTTTTAAGCAAATTTTTGATAAGACACAAAATATAGGTTTGCCTATTTAATTGATCTGTAATTAAATAAAAATAAGATACGGATTAATTGTAGTTCTTGATAGTGTGATGTGACATTTTTTTTTACGGAAGAACTGATAGTTCCTTTTATGGTGACCCCATGGACCTGCACCCATGGACTGCATTAGATTCAATTTAAAATTTAATAAAATTCATTTTATAATTAGGTACTAAGCTGTAAGTAGATAAACAAATGTGTTGCTTCAATCCGGTTACTGAACTCTAAATTATTCTATTTTTTTCAACTGAGTTAACGAGTTATCTGTGCATAATCTGTGTATTTTAGCGAAAAGCTTACATATGCAAATTAATATTGGACCAAAACTGTTTGTGTCTCGGTCAATGTCCAATGATATCCGAGTCTCAGGTAAACGAAATAAAATAGCCTTTATTCGTATCAATATATTTTATTCAAATACTTAACTGTATCCTTAATAATAATATATTAAATTAAAAATTATCAAAATATGTATAATAGAATATGAAATTCCGCGATCTCTGCCTACCCCAATGGGAAAGAGGCATGATGTATATGTATGTATAACAGAATCTTACTTATCCGGCACTTCAATAGATCGACACGTCCAATAATCCGGCAACCTCCGCCCGCGTCTCCCCGCAGTAATTAAGGATTATTTTAAAACTATGTAATTAGTTAATTGTGAGATGTGTTATAGTAATAGAACATCAACACAAATACATTATATTCCCCTTATGAAATGCTTTATTTTAATATTGTCTTTTATTAACGCGAGTATCACACATTTAAATAAAATACTGTATACCGGATTAAAACGCGATTTATTATTTATATTGTTTAAATTATTTATCCCGACGTTTCAAAAAAAAAAAAAAAAAAAGAGTGGCGGCGAGTTTCTTGCCAGTTCTTCTCGTCCGCTCTACGCCCTTGATTTGTGAACTGGTAGTAAATGTAAAATTAGAAGCATTTAATATTAGTAATATTAGTAATTTAATATGTATTATTTTTATTCACGTTCATAGGTGTACATTGTGTTACCTAAATTAATAGATTATTATTTTTGAATTTAATTGAATTAAATATGGCAACTTTGTGACATTTCAAATACCAGACAACTGTCATCTTTTTGTCTCCCCGCGACCACGGTTGCTGTAAAGCATCGGGATAAATAATTTAAACAATATAAATAATAAATCGCGTTTTAATCCGGTATACAGTATTTTATTTAAATGCTTTATTTTATTTATTATGACTTTTTCTATACAATCCAGTAATCCGAACATTACAATAATCTGGCACCCACTGGTTTTTAATAGTGCTGGATTATTAGTATTTTGGAAATTGAATAGTTTAAAGAATTTAAATAAAATACTTTATAACGGATTAAAACGCGATTTATTATTTATATTATTTATGCCGACGCGGACGTTTCGAAAATTACAGTAAATATAAACTCTTTCAGTCTGCCGCGTCCACGGTTGTTGAAAGGCATCTGAAACGTCGGCATAAATAAAAGTCGTTTTAATCCGGTATGTAACAGTATTTTATTTAAATGTGTGATACTCGCGTTAATAAAAGACAATATTAGTTTAAAGAAGTTGTCCATACTGGCTTAATTAGATCGATTATATTTAACTCTCCAATGAATTTAAATTGACCTCTGAGTACAGCTCTACAATTTTGTATTGCAAGCCAATGGGCTTAAAAACTCAATGGAGTTTCTATGTGTCGCAAGTAGAGTGGTGGTATTTCGATGATCTTTTTACATTAAAGCTGTCAGCTGTGGAGGCAATTACAATTATTATAGCAACGGCATAAGGAATCCTTATAAATCTTTAAATTATATATGTCCAAAATTTTTAAAGAGGCACTTAATCAAATCACTTGTCTTTACTCTTTTTATCAGAAAGTAGTCATTACTTTGTCGGTAATAATTTCGCGGAGCTTTTTGACAATATAATATTCTCGGGGTATTACTGCGTGAACAATTCACCTTACCTTTGCTGTCATTCAATCAATCGTAATAATAGTAATTAAAAAGTTGGTGTCATTCTTGGGCATCTTGAAGTTTAATTAAAGGTTTGACCTTTAATAGTGTTAAGTATGAAGAAATAACTTGATTTCATTTTTGTAAAATTGTTCGTCTTTTTGAATACCATTTATAAAATTTTTGCGTTTCCGTTTTGACCGACATAATATTTAAAGAGGATGCACAATAATCTTTTTATGCAACTTTTAGTGTTTTCTAATTTTTATAAAAAACTTTCGTAGGAGATGGGGGTATCAAATCCAGTAACGGCTGAGTGAAATGGTGTACTACTTATGGACCCTGAGTACAACTAAAATAATCAGCCGGCCTAGCATGACAACCACGAAAATTTTTTGTCGTCCGTTTTCTCGTGTTTTATTCGATTATTTCTTTGTCTTCCGAGTCTAACATGACACTTACAGTTAAAACTCGACTTCTAATGTCAAAAGTGGAGAATTTTTCGATTTGTCGATCGATATATCTTGTCCATCAAAGTTGTCAATGTCGAGATATAATATATCGAGATATCTTATATCTTAGTTTGTCTTCACTTGTCCAGGAGGCAGAGGAGTCTAATTGGATTATGATGAGAAAGATTTGCTAGACCATTGTCCATATCTATACAAATATTATAAAGAGGTAAAGTTTGTGAGGTTATAGGGGGTAATCTCTGGATCAAATTAACCGATTTTAAAAAATATTTCATAGATAAAAAGCTACATTATCAGTGAGTAACATAGGCTATTTTTTGTTATTTGTTTTTTTTTATTTATTTTTTGTAGTACATTTACATAACACCCGTGTGAAGCCGGGGCTAGCCGTGTTGCTAGTAAATTAGAAAAGTAATTCTTTTAAAATACCTGTCAAAAGCAGTAGAGTTCGTCATTAGAGTACAGTTGAGCCAGAATAGTTTCTGTCTTAAAATGTAAATATTAAAAATCGAGCGCTTCACCTTGGGGAGACTAAACAGTCACTTTTTCCGGAAAAACAAACGTTAAACATCAATAAATTGTTATTTAATCATAAATTATTATCCAACTCTCCTTGGCTAGTTTTATTAAAGCGAGATTTGATTACACTATAAAATCACAGATCATGTATCAGGTGTGCCAGATAAAAGATTGAGAAAAATATTAAAATTTAGCTATTAAATAAATGTTTTCGGTATAAGTAATTCCATTTTATCGTACATGCTTAAATATCAAGTAAACGTGTTCATATCATAACAATTTAAAAAGTACGCAGGACACTCTGAAACTAGTAAGATATATTTAAACACTTTTTATAATGATGTTATTGATTCCACCAATTTTTTGCGTGGCTCAAGGTGATTTTAATATAACTGGTAACATTTTGGTCGATTCAATTTATTGAAGAATTAATAAAATATTATATTATTAATTAAAATTAACAACTGTTTAGTTTATAAGCCAATTCAATTGTAATCCTAGAACAGATTATTTAATACTTAGGTCTATGATACCCTAAGTATTAACCCAGGGGTCTACAAAGATACGCTACAGTCCTTTGTTATTTAATCTGAGGCTACAGTTAGATTTTTGAAATATTTCTAAGAGAGAAGCAGATATATAATATAAATTTAACATCAGGTGTTCAATGTAGTCTACTTAAAACGGAAAAAGCAAGACAAGAAACAAGAGGAAAACTTCATAAGATTTAATTTCTGTATTCTGCAAATATTGGAAACTAAGGCAACTTTGAGTATGAAGCTTTAAGATTATTTAACAAGGTTTAGATATATTTTGAATGCAAATAAAATTTGATGACTACGAGTCGCGTGGGAGACCATTATAATACATTGTAAATACAATAAAACAATAGAAATAACAGATTGATATCGATTTACGCTTTTTCGACCTTTTAGCAGTATATTATGACTATTATAAAACAATAAAACATTTATTTTTAGTAGCTATAAAATAATTGGATTGGCATTTTAACAATACATCCTTTTGTATAAAACTACCATTTTTATAATATTGTAATAAAAACATAATATTTTTATATTGCTTTAGATAACTAGCGGATCCGACAGACGTTGTCTTGATAGGATGTTGGCTTTAAAAATAAAAATTGTACATTGTCAGGGAAATGAAGACCCTAATAAACCCAATGTCGGAATCGCACTTTCTTCCGAGTGATACATAGTGCTTTATACTACACCTACGGGAAAATAAAATAGTACTCAGAAGGAATATAATTACCACAAAGTACTTGGCCTATATTTTTGCGCTTTTTCACAAAAATAAAACAGCACAACATTTTGAGAAAAAGAAGTCGCATTTTTATCGAGTTTTCAATGTAAAAAATCTTCATATGCCTGGTTGCATTTATTTCTGGATCTCTCGGGTATTAATTAGATTTTCGATAACTGCTTGGGCAGTTTGTTTCAACTCTAGCGGCGTTCACTGTAGCTACTAGATAACATCTCGACTAAAATACAATTCATGAATGAATGAAAAAAGAACGCAATCATTGTCATTAGTTCTTATTTTATTCAAAATTTTAACTTTTCGCACTTAGAGATAAAACTGTTTTGACGTGAGGCAAAAGGTTTTTATCTATTTAAATTATTAAACTACATAGGTTATTGTCTATTATTATTATTAACGCATGTATCACACATTTAAATAAAATACTTTATACCAGATTAAAACGCGATTTATAATTTATATTGCTTAAATTATTTATCCGAAACGTTGGGACGTCTGGGTCGAGGGTTCGAATTCCACAGGAACGACATGATTATAATAATTTTCTGTAAGCATGTTACCCCTAATTCCGATCGGGTAACGAACCACCAACCAACGTTTATACATGGAGAAACCGTGAAGTGCATATTGCGTCTTTCGATTTCAGCCTATGGATTTCCTAATGCTAGAAGTAAAAAGTAGGTCGACATCACATCATTAACTGATGTTCTGCTGAGGTATCACCTACCATCAAGTGAACCTCATGCTCTTGATGAGACTACGCGCAGTTTCATAACGAAATTCCTGCTGGTCCGGGCATGGGGTACCAAATACCCATACTGAACGTTCATTGATCAGGCCCAAATCCTCAGTACTATATCGTCCATAGGGACAGTGGAGTAAGGAATATTTAGTTGTGTGGAAATATCATTAACACTCTCTACATGACAGACAAAGTACTATCTTGATTTTATGTATCATTTCTAACGTAGTTGGTTGGTTGAGATGTTAACGGCTCATCGTCAGCTGTTCTACCTTGCTAATTAATCCATTATGACATTTCACTGATAAGTCATGCGCAACGCCTCCAGAGTAATTAAAGATAACATAATACTTTAGGCATATTCTCTTCCATTTTTAATTTATAAACATATTGACAATCCAATAAATGAAAATAAACAATTACGATTGCACAATATGATGCACCTAGAAACTATTGTGTAATATTGGGCAATATTTACTTAAAAGTATTACTGCCCCTATCAATAATATACTTAAAATGTAAGATGGATTCTAAGATCTTAAAACGGCACCGTTGGGTTGGGTTCTACCTAACGCCCTAACAGGCCCGTTCTCATCGACCGATGTTCTAATCTACCTTGTGTCTGGGTTTGATCCCGCCGGGACGACATATTTATAATTTTCTGTAAACATGGCTTCCCTACGTTTGGAATTTGGATACTTCGGAAATGAAACGAGTGGGATGAATATCGAAATTCTGTTGAAAGTTAATCTGACATTTAAAAAAAGTAATCCGCGATGAAAGAGGACACTTGTGAAGGAGATATTGGTTTTTAATTTGCTTGCTTATAATACTAATGGATTTTACTTTAGCGTTGCTATTAAACTTCTTCTCCACAGCGAAAATAACAAGGTGACAGTGGATGTGGGATGACCTAATACTATTATATATTATTCCTCATACCTCATACTCAATAGTAAATAGATATTAACCAATAGACAAGTTACTAATGACCAAAAATACATTGATGAGTGACATAGCTTAAATAAAATACTTTATAACGGATTAAAACGCAATTTATTATTTATTGCTTTTCAGCAACCGTGGTCTGTGGTCTGCCGTGAAATCGCGTTTTAATCCGTTTACCGTTATAAAGTATTTTATTTAAAGTGATTCTCGCGTTAATAAAAGACAAGTCACAAGATTGACATAGTTTTATAAATTAATAAAAAAATACTGTGTCACGTGTCAATGAAAATATAGAATAATCAATAAATGATTCAACTTTGCCAAATAAATCTTATATATAAAATTCTCGTGTCACAATGTTAGTCTGCATACTCCTCCGAAACGGCTTGACCGATTCCTCTGAAATTTGGTAAGCATATTGGGTAGGTCTGAGAATCGGCTAACATCTATTTTTCACACCCCTAAATAATAAGGGTGGTCCACCCCTAATTTTTTTTTTTTTAATTTTTGGACGAAATTTTTTGTTTTTATTTTTTTATAATGTGGCATTAAAAAATACATACAACCCCTGCTTTTTTTGTCAAAAAATCTTGACCCGTGCGAAGCCGGGGCGGGTCGCTAGTAATAATATATTATATAATTGTTAGTTTCATTATTTCATTATATACCTTGTTTTACCAAGGTGTTCAAAAATAGAGTTAGACTCATTTGAGTGTTCCCCTCCACGGAAATCTTTAGTAAAAGGCGAAAGATTTTTACGGTTTGAAGGGAAACCAGAGTGACTAGCAATAAATTGTTGTATTGAAGACATGTATTGTGAGAACATGTTTATACCGCGATGTAGCGACATACAGCGCCATCTATAGGTAGCTGATATAAACAGTCTTAAAATTTTAACAACACATAGTTCAACATGATATTTGTGTTGTGAATATGTATTAATATTTAATAGTTAATGAAAATTAACTATTAAATATTAATACAGCTTAACTGTACTTTCGTTTCCGAGTCATTTAAAAGTTTCTTTATTCTTTTAAACGATTATTCAACAAGTTTTTATACGCATTTTGTTGAAGTTGTTGTACTTTCAACAATTTAAATAAATAAGTACAATGTTTATAAATAAAACACGTAATATTGGGGTTGAGTGGAAGAACTAGAACCTCACAAAACACCAATGTACTCTTAAAACCAGTTCACATTTTTTACATGGCTCAATGTGATCTAGTTAATATTTGCTGAAGACCATACTATATTTAGACTAGCCTTACATATTATAAATGAAATATAAACTTAACATAAATAACTACCTATTTTGCAAAAGGTTTATTTTATAAGAAAATTTCTTTATCCGTTGATCTGGTTTGTATATAATATTATTTAATTATACTTTATTATCAATATATAAATATCATCCCGTTTAGTTTCTGAAAATTTCGAAAAGTGTTCAAGTGCTGTTAACACAGAACTATTACTCATAAAATTTATTTTTATTGATCTAAACGAGCGATTTATTATAAAAACTGTAAAAAATGCGAATAAATTAGCCATTACGTAGGCCAAACTAATTTTACTGCTTAGGTCGATTGACGATATTAATCAAATAATTTGATATTCATAATGGTATTCTTGTAACGGTATCTTGATCGTGCAAACGGTGATAATAATATGTATTTACAAGGACTAAATTAGTATGCCATATGCATACCATTTCTATTATACTAAGCAATTTCAATTAGTAATATAAGTAAATCATAATAATAATAATTTTATTATACGTATATGCCGCCACATATTTCGTTAAAAATAATAAGATACATTCTTATTATTTTGTTATTATATTATAACAATCATATAAAACTAAATATAAGGATGCTGAGTTGGAGCTTATGCTGTAGGCCAATATTGCATACAGCACGGGCTCGTTGACGCGTTGGGTAGAATACCTGCTGTGCGTTCCGATGGGATTCGAATCCCACCGGGACGACATGTTTATAGTTTTCCACGTCTGGTAACTTTGGGTATTGAACGGGGGTTCTGTACATGAGGCATCACCTACCACTTGATGGTGGAACCTGATGCTCACCTGTCGATATCTAACATGAAAAACTCTGATTTTCAGCATTTGCCTGGGTGGGAGTGCCAGTAAACGCCATGTAAAAGGGATTTAAAAAAAGTAAGAAAGCCTATTAAACATGATAGTATTTTAAAACGAAACTAAAATACCTTCTTAGATATGTAATTTCTCTGAAATAAATTTTTTTAAAATGAAAATGCCTTAAATGAACTGCAAATGCCAAAAAACTATAATAGTGAACAATTGTTTCGATAGTATGTACCTTAACGTGTCTTCACTTTACTAACTCTATATTATAATGTTAAAAGTTTAGTGACGAGCCCCCGTTTTCAATTCAATGTCGCGGTCGCCTTGAATGCCAAGAACACTCGCCTGTCCCAAGCCCTCTACAGATAATTGTATCTCATTATAGATACTTCCTAGACGCATTCCGAATAGGGTCAGTGACTATGGTATTTGAAGTACGGAATTTATTTCTTTTTTGTTTAGCCGACACAGACCAGCTGAACGTATTTTGGAAAATCTCACGTGAGATGGGTAGAGAGGGTCGAACCAAGACATCTAACCAAGAGGAAAGGGTCGAAAAAACTTCGAAATCACCTCACGTAATTAATGGTCTAAATGCGATAGTGAGAACAATTTTTTTGGTGTAAAGTTTTTTCGAGGAGATTCATTATGTGATCAGAAAATTACTATAAAATTTCATAAATGTACAACGTATTACGGCAATTTAAGAAGGCCATTGAAAGCTTTTTTGTATTTCACGTCTAGTTGTTTACATCGCTGATATATTTTCACGATAAAGAGTTCGAATACAAGTGTTAGTCGAATGATATCGATTGCTGGATATTTTACGAGTTGAGTCTTTTTATCGACCTTTATCGAATATTCTTTATTTTTCCGCATACATTTCGACCTGTTCTGGATATGTTGACAGTTTTGTATTGAATACCTACTACCCATATACTGTTACTTTATTAAATAGTACATCATGTAAAATAAATAGGATTTGAATTTATTAAATTATTACAGAATATAAAACAGTTAATTCCTATTTTAATTATTAATATGGAGATACCGTGAAATGCACATTGCGCGTTTCGGTTTCAGTCTATGAATATATAAATAGGTGATATTACCATCAAGTGAAGCTCATGCTCGTCTGTCGATATCCATCAAAAAATATAAGATTTACAAGATTAAGTTTTGATATTTTTTTTAGCTAAGATTTTTTTTAAATTGTAGTATTTTAATAAGCATTTCTAACGATCTAATTAATTATAAAGTACTATTAATGGACCACCATACAAGCCCAAAAGCCCGGCTGCTGTTGCTGAATTTAACGTAATACGTGTTTATACCCGTTATATCCCGCCAATGGTATTTTCGTATGCTACCTCAACACTTTTGAGTTACGGTTATTTGTGAACCGGTGGATAGTAATAATTACAAAATAATGGAATGTCTACAAAACATATTTTCAAGAAACATACCGACCTATCTGGTTTTTAAAGAACAGTAGCCGCAGTTGTTTAGTTACAATTTAATGAATATGTATTGATAGTGCAATATTTGCGATGCGAGTGATTGTTGACAATTTAATTACATTATGCAAATACGGTTTCAATAAAAATATAATTGCCGTTGATAATTTAATTTAAGTGAACCTTTATAGAATACTGTGTATCGGTATTAGAATCGACAAAGTTTTAAAGCGTTGCAGAATACCTAACTATAAAACGCGTTCTTATAAATATTTTAAAGGAATCCATTAAGGTCAAATCGGGTCAAGCGTACCCTTCTAGGTGTCCATAAATTAATAGTAGGTAGTACATTGTTTCAAATATAAAGCCGTCACGCCCGGCGGTAAAATGCACTCTCAGTGGCGGCGTAAGATCTAAATTTTATGTGGGCAAGATTCATTTTGCGGGGCCCTCCGCAAAATTTTTCTGCCGCGTTCTTTTAAATAATGCATACATTTTTGGGGCGCGAGGCCCCCTGGGCCGCGAGGCCGTAGGCGGTGGCCCACGTCGCCCACGGATTACGCCGCCACGCCGATATCCAAAAATGAACCCTCAGAGGATATCATGGATATCATAGGAAAATCGGTTATTTATTTCACATACGACTAGCGATCCGCCCCGGCTTCGCACGGATGCAATATTGGTGAAAGGGGAAATATTTAAAATAGGTCGAGTAGTTTTTTAGTTAAATCGTAACAAACAAACAAACAAATCTTTCCTCTTTACAATATTAGTATACTCGTAGATATAGATATCGGTTTCTCTTTGCATTCCAATTCACAATGTTTTTGCGGACTATATTAATAAAATAATTGCTAATTGACTGTGGACAATATAAATTATGTAAACGGTATAAGAACAGTTCGTAGTGAATTCAATAACTGATCCCCAGGTTAGGTAACCATTTGCCCTGTTCTGTTCTAATAAATTCCCGAAATAAGTTATAAAATATGCCATAATTTTTAAATTGATTTATTCATCTCAGTGTATACATATGTACATTTATCATTAACATTTCTCAGAGGCTCATAAAATTGTCATTAAAACTGATACGCATCTCTATCACTGCGTAAGTTATCGATATATTATAAGGTTTTTTATCCATATATGGACGAGTTGGTATTTAAACTGTAGTTAAAAAGGTGCAATAATGCGAAGATACAAATTACAACTATAATTTTTCGATAAATTGATGAAAATTAATAATTTTAAACGAGCCTTAATAAGTAGTTATAAAGCTAGTATTCCTGCAAACATTTCTTTATACTATGTTTACATTGCTTTGTATATGACGTAGATGGGTATCCGATGTTCGTTAGCGCATTGGTAACTTGTGTTTTGATGGATAGTGGGTTCCGTCGGGACAATATGTTTATTTCTGCAAACATGTCTTCCCTACCACTTCGGAAATTAAACTAAATTAAAGGTGGGATTAAAGTAGTAATACCGACTGAAAAATCGTGAATTGCATATTGCGCGTTTTGGTTTCAGTCTGTGGATTTCCGAATATTCAAAGTAAAAAATGAGTCGACAGTGCATCATTAACTAATGTTCTCTATGATATATCACCTACCATCATGTGAGTCGATACCTAATATAAAAAAAAACAAAACGAATTCTTAAACTCGATATAAAATGCAGTGTCTCATTGTTTGTAAATTAAACTCCTCAAATTCGAATTCACGTCATCGAAAAGCTGTTGTACAACACTATAAAAACTGTCTCCTGTTAAGATAACATCATCAGCTCACACAGTTGTTGAGCATAAATTGAGCTTTCATTGTTTATAAACATTGTATATAAATGTAAAAACTGTTGCCGGATCAATCCAATCAAAGACGTGAAACAAATGAAACCATTTACATGCTAATTGTATTTATAACCAATAAAGCCTTGTTAATGCTGACAGGTATCTTCTTTGAGAACATGTTCATTAATAAGGGGTTGTAAATTACGCAAAAACGTAGACTATGCACCGACTTATTACACTGGTATAATTTATTACATTGGATTTCTAAGATAATAAAGTTTGAACAAACAGTTTTGAAGTTGTTCTACAAGATTTGTTAATTATTTTGTTGCAGTGTCTGCAGAATCGTGTTTAATGAATAATTAGTTTTCGACCGTCGATTATTTTCTAACAGTTTCAAAAACCTGCGTAGAAACTACACTACAATTTGTAAATTTTCAGTTAGTAACACCTACCTTACATTACATTGGGTTATTCGATTCGAATCCCGTCGGTTTTAAAATATAATCCTTATTCAGTGAATGAAAAATTGAAAGGTAATCGTTTGGCTTGGTATGGGCATGTTATGAGGAGAGATGAAGGGCATGTATCTAAAAAAGTTTTAAATATGAAAGTGGATGGTTATAGGGGAAGAGGGAGGCCAAAAAAGACATGGATTGACTGTGTGAAGAATGATATGTGTTTGAAAGGTGTGACTGATGATATGGCGAGTGAAAGGAGAGAATGGAAAAAGAGAACATACTGCGCCGACCCCAAATAAATAAAAAAGGGAACAGGGCAGGAAGAAGAAGATTCATGCTTCGGGTATTGGATGGACGGCAGAATTATCGAAATTACGACCTGGTCAGCTATGGAAAATTGTGAAGTACATATCATAGTTTCAGTCCATGCATGAATACTCAAAGTAAAAAAAAACAATCATCGAATGCTTTACAGTAAGTATGGCATTCTGAATGGAGGAGATACTTGTCTGAATTGAAATTTAACAATGGTATAAATATAAAAATATAATTATGCAGTAGATAAAATGTATAATATTAATTTTTGAAACTTCCTGAATATATTAAGATGTAATAATTTTTCTGTATGTTGTACTTTGTGTGTTTTAAAAACACAAGATTATTAAAACTAACTTTTGTTACTGAAGTATAATAACAAAAGTAGTATTATATTAAATACTTATTTGTATATATGTAATCGAATACAAACTCATAAGACATTCTAATTTAAAAAAAGAATATTTAATTGTACAGCAGCATCTTATAAAATAGCGATTTATTATTTAAAAAAATACATAACTTAGGAAATTAGCATTCGTAATAGGCAAGTTATTATAGTTCAGTGACTAACGCTATTGATTGAATTCATATCATAATGATGGTAGGCGGAGGTCAAAGGACGAAGAGCCTTGATCGTGTCATTATTAAACTATGACGAATTGAAGATATTCAGAACAGGAAAAATTGTTCTTGATTTGAAATGCAAAGGAAGAGTCTCGTGACGGTTAGCGATAATATCGCCGTCATAATATAATCTTCCGTAGCCTGTGATTCACGGTTGTGTTGACTAAAATTAACTCTTGGTTAAAAGTAATTAAATAAACTATTGTATGTGAACGCAAAAGTAAGCTCACAGTGGAAACTTTAAACTTAAATGAACTCTATCTAATTCAATTATGTTGCCTTGCGTTTGCTTATATTGGTATAAGTTTATTCGGTCGCCGGTTATAAGTATTCTCATAAAATCATAAACAAACTAAATGTCAACTTTACAGATATGAAAATAAATCAGAGAAGGATAATATAACAAATTGATATTAAGTACATTGCGGTCGAAACGTATATAAATTTCTTTTATATACCGCAACTGGTTATATCAATCGAGATTAATCCGACTTTAATAGCTTTAAAACGATAAAACAGCGTCTTATGGTGAAAACAAGTAAATTGCTTTCTTTAATTTTAGAACTCCGTTATATACAGACGGCTTGTTTATATTATAGGAATAGTACCTACGGTAACTCAGCGTGGAAAATCGAAATAATTTTCCTCGATGTTTCTTAGAGAATTGTTATACTGCACCCTCTATGATTTTTATAGAGCTATGACACACCTTAAATTCAAAACAAGTATTCCCGCGCTGTGTCACTCGAATATAATTAAAGCTTTTAATGTGATCTTTGATAATATAAATTAATTCATTATCATTGTAATACATCATTTTCGAATAAGCTGAATTTAAATTATTATTTCGAAACTAGTAAAAACTTATTTCAATATGATATATTGCTTTGAAATAGATTCATTCATTGGTTCCAAATATTACTCCCTACAAGCAAACAATAACTCTCTCTTAATTTTGGGTACATACAGAAACAGCACATATGTAGGTAAATTTATTAATTACTAGCGATTCGACCCGGCTTCGCATTAGTGCAATGTAGATGTACTTTAGACAAAAAAAATTATAATGTAGCTAAATATTCTATTCGAGTAGGTCGAGTAGTTTTTGAATTCAACAGTAACAAACAAATAAGCAAATGTTTCCTCTTATTAACGCGAGTATCACACATTTAGACTGTCCAGTCTCCCGCGACCACGGTTGCTGAAAAGCAACCGAAACGTCGGGATAAATAATTTAAACAATATAAATAATAAATCGCGTTTTAACCCGGTATACAGTATTTTATTTAAATGCTTCCTCTTTATAATATTAGTATAGATATAGACTAGATTGCCAGCATGTATTGTAAGGCCCCATAAAGTAAAATCTTTCGCGGGTTTATGCATAACAATTAAGCAAAGATCCATCATAATCGGATAAATAGTTTAAGAGTGCACAGAAGACAAACATACTTATCTTTTCTTGATCTTCTTATATGTATATGTTTGATTTAACTTATTACAAAGAACGAGTCATTAATAAAGTTAAGATCGCTCCTAAAGTAAAAGGAACATATTTTACACCGTTTTTAAAATGCGTGTGTTCGGTAGCTTTTAATATTTTTATCGAAGTAATAAAATATTGTAAGCGACGGAATCGGTGATGCGGTAGGTCGTGGGTCGTCGTGCGAGGCTTACAATTTTTACATTATAAATATTTTTTTATGTACTGGATGAATTCTGGATGTGGTTTTCCTTACTTCGGACTAGTTTAATCATTAAACGAAAGAAAGGAGATACCATGCGTGTTTCGGTTTGAAATAAAATAGATCGATATAAAGTAAAAGTAAGTGAATTCCCGAGTCCCCTAATGGGGTATGGGGAAGACCCATTTCTGTGTCTGTTTCACTGATAATTTGTCTTTATAGGCAAGTAGCCTTATGTGTGCCTGACCAAATCATTTTTTTTTAAATCTTGTTTCTCCGGAAATCAAACCCAGGAGCTCCGGTGCTATACGAATCGCGCTTACCACTTAGCCACAGAGGCGGTCGATGCTGATTTAATATACCTACATATTAAATAATTTCATGAACTATGGCTGAGATGTCTACCCCTTTTATCAAGTAAATCTCATGCTCATCTGTCTATTAATAACATATAACAAAGTTCAAAGGCAACATGTATAATTTTATATACTTTTCCTGGTTTAAAACGAGATTTGTTCGATATATTATTTATCAAGACGTTTTGATTGCTTTCACTTTTCAATAATATATACCAGCATATTTCAAAAATATAATGAAATCGCGCTTTAATCCAGCGAAAACTACTTCATTTAAATTTGTATGTGAATGTGAAAAACGATGTTACTTTTTATATTAAACTGTCATATTATAATTATGTCAAACACTGAGGATCACTGAAAATCATCGTTGCAACGCGCCGAAAACATGGTGTACAAACTGAGTGGTCTCCTTCCATAAAAATACTCAGTTTAATATAGTTTTATCTGCGTTTTATTTTTATGTATTACTATTATAAATAAGTTTGGCTTTGAAATACTTTTAAAGATTATAAAATTGTATTTTTCAGATGGACATAAAAAGGCGTAGTGACCCGTCATTTCTCACTGTATGGATATTTTTATTACAAGTAAGCAACCTTTTCATTATAAAGTTTATTTTCTTCTAACACCCTATAATCTTTATGTTAGAGAATATGCAAAGATTTCGGCTCAGTGTTCATAAACTTCGCGCGCGTTGAACTCATTTATATGCAAGAAAATTCAAAGCTGTTAATTTTATGGAAGGAAAAAGTAATATCTCTCAGATCAATATTATCTCCACGGTCTATATTAATTTAAAACATGTTAAAATAAAATTGTTTCGTTTTTCTGGAAAATTCTATTGTTCTATACAAACCCGAAAACTAACTCTTTGTCCAATTAGACAAATAATATAATATTTCCGATTAAGTTGACTATACTAGACTAGTTGATTTAAAATATACATCTTTAATTATTAGTGTAATTTACTTCAAAAGTTGATTTCATCAAAAATTGAAATAAATGCTGTCCAGAAGAGCTTTTACGTTTATTAAATATCAACCTGTATTAATGATTCGCAGATGTTAGGAAGTGGCCACCGCGGGGCTGAAGGTCACGGCCGACTGATGGACCCGCCCGCCAGGAACTCTATGTGGCGTTTTGGTTTCCCGAACCCCGTCAACTATAACGATAACGAATTGTTCTGTGGAGGATATGCCGGTCAGTGTTGTTATAAACTAGTGGTTTCGTATCGAAAATGTATTTATCGAAAAATCCATTTATTCTTTGAAAAATAAACTTGAAGAAAGAAATATTATTCTAATTACAACTAGGCTCAAGAGATTATCTTTTACATTTCACATAATTAAAGATATTTAAAAACATTTTAAAGATTGAAGAATATTTTGTTTAGAAAACTTTGTAATGCCTGTCTCTATTTAAGCTTCGTAATGTAGTTACGAAGGTCGCGCAAGACTTTGCTTGTTTTTCTGCAATCATATTCTAAGAACTGATTTTGAGATTCACGTCATCGTGTATGATGAAATTCTTTAAGCTATTTTATTTTTGCATACAATGCTAATATTTTTTGTCAATGATAATAATAAAGACTTTGGTTCAATGACTTTTGATTAGAGTGTATGTCCATAACAATACCGCTTTTCTGGATATGACTGCTTATTACATTTGCTGCTACGGTACACTTGCCTTATCTCATAATAGCACGACTCTGAATGAATCTTAATTCCATACATTCTTTAATTATTTCTCGATATTATATATAAGTTTACACTTAGTTACATCTGCCGGCCTAGCATAACAAGCGCGACAAAATTTTGTCTACCGTTTTCTCGTGTTTTAATCGACTATCGCTTTATTTCTTTCGGGTCTAACATGACAATAACACTTAAAACTCGACTTTTAATATCAAAAATAGATATATTTGTCGATCGAGATATCTTTTCTGTCAAAATTGTCGATGTCGAGATATAATATATCGAGATATCTTAAATCTTAGTTTGTCTTCTCTCGTCCGCGACATATCTCGTGGCGGTCATGCTAGCCCGGCTGGTCACTTTGGATATCCAATAGATATAAGTCCAGGTTACTAAAAAACATTCATAGAGTGAGGACTACCAGCGGTTCTGAATAATAGTAATAAAATTATTTAACCATAAAACTTAGTTTAAAATTCTGACAGACACTGGTCCCCTGTGTTGTGGGTGACCAGACTCTTCCAGGGAGCTATACATTTGAAGGAAAAATAATAATAATAAATAATGACTTATTGACTAATTTAAAATGATTGGCTGGTTTAAAAAAAAACAATATTCCTATCGGGTTCGTGTAAAAAATATTTGTAGTGTGTGTGTGTATTCGTGTTACATAAATGTTTGTAGTGTGGGAGTGTGGACAGCAAGGATTTTGTTTTTACTGTGTAAAATTAATGTTTTGTATAATAAATAATTAATTTCATTTCATTTCAAATATAATTCGATAAAAAATTAAAACAAATAGATTAAATTACCCTATTGTGTATCGCTTTGCGATATGGGGTTCCAATATAGGGCTAATGAAGTGGTTGTTGGCTGATGTAGCGTATGTTCAGTCCAGTGGGAGCAGAACCAGGGGCGATGCGGGGTGTGCGGCGATGCAGACAACCTGGCGGTACCACGCCCACATGAAGCCGGAGGAATGTACGCGAAGGGAATTATTACCAGGCACTATAGTGTTGGACAGGTGGGTGAATAATGCAGTGTACCTACACGCAAGGATGTGACTCAGGGTCAAATTGTGGCGATAAAAGAAGGAACAAACAGAAACACTTCAATGAACAGTACAAATATATAAATTCACAATGACAACTGAAACAAATAAAACTTGGATGAGTAATTGATATCTCAACGCGAGATACAGTACACAACAAAACTGTTATATTATGCGATTTTAATACGAAAGATAATCTCCATATGACACTGCAGTTTTGTTGAATCGTCCTGAGTCTTGAGCAACTTTAGTGATACACAGGTCAGGCTTCAATTCTTTTTTGTACTTTTGTGCTCCTTTATATATATTTAATAGAGATGAATTTTGTAGAAGCTCTTCCTCTTTTTTCTCATTGAGGGCCATAGGTCAGGACATATAGATATATTTTAGAAAAAAAACTGATCACTTCTTTGAATTAATGAAAATTACCAATGAAGCTGACACAGAAATATGTCTACTATCACTTTAGGATAAAAATTATTATCCATACTCTACAAAGGGATAGCTAACAATAACTTTTTGTTCGTCTTTTAGGAAATCGAAGTTGAAGTTGAATTAACAGCAAACCATCTAGGTACGTTCGTGATGAAATTATGCCCCAACAATAACCCTAATCAAGAAGCTACACAAGAATGTTTTGACAGGTAAATAGTTGTTTCCAAGGTATAGGCTGTTAAATCCAACTCCCCCCACCCTTCCTTACAATTGTCTATTCTTATATTAATATTCGATATATATAGACGATCTGGGTATTTTGCTATAGAATATAGAAGTTTGATACCGTTGAATGTACAAAGAAAGGTAAGAGGGAAAAGTCATTCATCATAAAAACGTTTTACAGAATTATTTGTAATTCCTTTAAGACATGTAAAAAGAGAAAAGACATTAGCCGCCTATAAAATCTGCCGCCCTAGGCACAAGCTTACTCAGCCTGCTGGTAAATCCACCACTGCTCACATAATAGCGCGTTCCCGCTACAGTCCAAAGTAGATATAGTCTTCAAAACGTTTGCGTTACGTACAGTTGATATTCAAGTATGTAATTCATTTCAGGTACCCTCTCTTTGTGTCAGGAACGCGTGAAGACAGGTTCCTCATCCCCTTAGATACGGCAAAGAAGGAAGTGTTTCGATACAGAGTCCGCTTACCTGCATACGTAACATGCACGCAATGCGTTCTACAATGGACTTATTATACAGGTATAAAATATATAATTGTAAGAAAGCTCTTATTACCTACTGTCTTTGTATAAGGAAGGACTTGACATCTTTAACACATGATCTCTAGTAATTCAGAGCCACATTCAAGTTGAACATAAAAAATTGGGATATATATAAGTATAAAAACATTAAATAAACAAAAAAAATGTATTCTCACTATTATGTCACTTCCTACATTCATTATTTAAATTTATATCTTGTAACCATTGATATAGTATCGTGTAACTTATAAATACAGCATAAAAATATAATCATTAGCATAAATTATTAATTAAAATAAGTCACAGGACATTTGGCGTTCCTGATCTTAATATTGTCTTTTATTAATGCGAGTATCAACATTTAAATAAAAAAATTACCACATTAAAACGCGAAGTCAGTCCGCGCTTGCTTTCAGCACGTATAAATAGCTATATGAATCAATCACGTTTTCATCCGGTAAACGTTGTTCCTGATCCTATTAAATATATATTAAGTATATAGTAAATAAAATAAAAATTGTTTATTACTTATAAAAAAAAACATCAATAAAAAGATAAGATTTGAGCACTCTTGACATAATAAATACTCGTGCTCATGCTCAGTTCATCAGCTCTTCCATATCATTACATTAGTGTTTTATTAAAATATTCTTTAATAAAAATGACTTCATAAAGACAGTCTGAACTAACTCTTTTAGGTAACATGTGGGGAATCTGCCCCAACGGTACGGAGGCTGTCGGATGTGGCAGATCCGAGACATTCAGAAATTGTGCTGACATCAGCATTGTAACTAGCACCGGTGGTATACCGCCAGCCTTCGCTGGAGACCTTCGAAGGGATAACCCTTTCTTGTTGTTTTACAGGGATTACAATATGCCTCAGAATGTTTACCCCCTTGTCGTCAGGTGAGTGTTAATACTAGAATCGTCTCTAATTAGACTTAAAAATGTACCAAAGATTGACTGAGCAATAATGTTGGCGTGTAACATTATAATATCTCCTTTGTCAAGAAAGAAACGGCTACCAATATTGGACCACTCTGTGAAATATTATAACACATTAGTTGCCCCTTGTAATTAGCTTTATGTGTAGATTTTTATTGGACATATTGTATTTATTTAGAATCCGTAAGTAGATCCAAATACCACTTCATTTTTGTATTAAGAAATTAAACGTTTAAAAGATATTAAAAGGTAAAAAAATGTCTTTTAACATTACAGTATATTAATTTTCTCTTTTTTGATATAGCGTCATAATCTTTATTACTCATATAGCACACTAGGAGCACTTGAACTGAAATTAAGACGAATCTATCGTCAAATCATAACATATTTATTAAATTTGTTATATTATTTACTAGCTGATGCCCGCGACTTCGTTCGCTGGGGCAGTGGCGTCAAAAAGATAAGTTCTTTAATTGCTGATAGATAGTGACTATGCAAACCCCATTTATTAAATATAAAATGCAAACTATTTTAAAGACGAATGTCGTTCAATTCAGCTGTGAATTCATAAAAAGTCGTTCAATCCTTACAACTCAGCCAAACAAACTTAATAACAACAAACTTGTCTGTAAATACACAGTTGTCTGATATACAAATATTTATATATAAATATTATATAATTTATTAATAAATTAGGTGTATTTTATTAATGTGCATAACATTTCAGCAAGTACAAAGCTTTACTGAAGGATAAATTGCAAGATATTAGGTAAAATATTTTCCAAATATTATTTATTTATTTATTCATTCCCGATATATGCACTCTATCATACATTTTTCTTTCAGCAATGATATATCTGACCTTGAGACGACGGAATTAGGTCCACCTATAATAATTAGGTATTTTTTTGTGGTCACTGATTGGGAATGGGGACGGTGTTTAGGGCGTACATGTTCTGTGAATAACTTGTAAATGTTTGTGTTAAGTGTGACTAACTGTGTATGTGTTTGTAAATTGTGAATAAATTGTCTATTTCTTTTACTAATATTTGTTATGTTTTAGAATATGTATCTTTTAGTTTCTTTTATACCTACCCAGTAGTTGTACTTACTTTTCAGGAACAGATATGTTTTTGTGTTACTGCATGGTTTCAGCTACTTGTGATCTGATAGTATTCGGTAAAATTTAAACTCTTTATAATTAAACGATAGTATACTCGTATCATGAACTCGGTAAACCTTCAATTTACAACATATCTCTTACCTAAACTACATAAACACAGGCGTAATATAATTATACACGATAACAGAATAAGTGAATTCAGTCACTTGTACAGCTTTAAATCGTTCGAGCTGATGGAAACAAAAACAACAAACTCAATATATATTGGCGGTTTTAAACAATTTGTATGAGTTTCACATAATTTTTTTTCTAAATGTAAACCAGGATATTATTGTCATTTTCAGAGACCAAGTGTGCCTGCCGTCGGATGGATACCGTATGATCCCGGGAATGGAGAACTGGTGTCAAACCAATTGTCTCCGGTACCCGCCAAACTGTCCCGAAGCTTTATGCCATTGTCCGTAAGTGCACTCGAAAAATGATAACCCATTAGTCCTCTGCCTCATTGAGACACCATGGCAACGTCGCCGGCTAAGTTTCAAGCAGTTAACATTGAAATGTAACATATGCACTTAGTTATATGGGTTTGTGTAGATAGTATTTTTAAAATGCAGACTATATTTATTCTGTTTTTATATATTCTATATATTATGTTCACTACCTACTCTTTAGATTACTGAGTTTCCTTATCATTTTTGTATAATACAATCTCAATATCATATTTCAGACAAGTGTGCGAAGCTGTAGGCGAGCTGGAAGGAAAAGAAGGAGCTGATGTGTACTGCATGGATCTTTGTATCGTGTACCCGCCTCGCTGTCCCAAGAGCAAATGTCTTTGTTACTAGACTCTTATACTAGCTTCACACGTTTACCTCGTCAAGCTTCTAAAAATTCAATTGTATAGGGAGGGTGATTTACTTACCTTGCAAAAAGGTTTAGACTTTAATTTGTACTTGAGACGTTTGCAAGTAGTTGAATTTTTAAGTTTGCGGCAAGTGGCAAACGTGTGGACCCGCCATTAGCTAAACATTATCAAAGGTGTTGTGACTTGTGAAATAGATGTGTGGCTATAGATTGTCGATCAATCCGCACTGCGTTGTTCTCGAATATACCTCTGAGCTGCAAAATAGAACCACGAGACTCGATACATGAAGCCGTGACGTGAGAATTCTTGCGCGGGGCAGACAAGTAGTTAATGTGAGTCACGTGACCAATAAATTTCATTTCTATAATGTCAACCTGCAGAGTGACCACAGACATCTTTAGGGAACAACAATGACAATGCTACCGAAATATTCACTTGTCTAACAGTGGCGGATTAAATGTTGACGGCGCCCTAGGCAAGCACCAAATCGGCGCCCTTTTCTCTTTGTTAGAAATTTCTTTGTCAATTTTTTTTTTGTGAATTTGTCAAAAAAAAAAAATTTGGCGCACTCCTATGCACGAGCCTAGTTTGCCTTAAGGATGATCCGCCACTGTGGCAAGTACTAAATTAATATACATATTGAAAAGATACAGTCAAGACACGGAGACTAGTATGAATAGTATGTATGTATGTTTTGGTCATTCATGGCTGTTCTAAGTGTCTTACTTAGGTTTACAATATGTACTAATATTTCGAGCATTGTTGGTTTAAAGACATTTTTTCCCATAAAGACTTACATTAGTCACTTACATTTACAATTGTTGCGGACATATTGTATCTGTTTTACTTATCAATTTTATTTACTGGTTTTATGACCCACCCCACTGAAATAAATTTCTTTATCTTATTTCCCTGAAAGTCGAACCCAGGTTCTCCAGTGTTGAACGCAACGCGCATACCACTTATGTGTAAGTCTACCACTAAATATTAAGTCAGCGTTTGTATTGCTTCGAAGCCCTGAGGAATATTGTCTACAACGAGTATATTTATTTATATATATTATTTTTATTTAAATAATGTAATCAACTGTCTTATCACTTCACCTTTGGTAGGTACTTAACAGATCAGATTTTAAAATATTTTACTATATGTACATTATGTTAGGGCATTTATTATATAATAAATCAGTAATAATGTTTATTTTAGTCGCAATATTTTTTTGGAATATTATGAATAGTTAATCTGTACAGCTGTATATATTATAATAATAACATTATCATTATACAAATTGTTTTAATTATGAATAACTCGTGCAGTTATTTTTTTTTTATGATTCTGCCATATTAAGAAATTGGTGCCAGATTAAAATAAGATTTTGTAAAATAAACGTTTTAAATATTTAGTATTTTATTTATTATTATTAATATCTTGGTGTTATAGTCAAATTCGCATTTATGTCTGAAATTAGACATTAAAAAACCTTATAGGTATCATATAAACAAACCTTAATTTAATAAGGGATACAATTTAAAAATCGTATTGGTTAAAAATTTATGGTTAGTTCCGTGTTATTATTAAAAAGGTAAAAGCACATTTTTTGTTGTTGTATGAAGTGAAAGAAGAGGCGGAACCACAGAACACCTTTTATTAAATGTTCTGTGAGTGGAACAATATAAACAAGAGCGACGTCGTAGAACATTGTGGAGGCACAAATGAGTTTTAGTCCGGAACTAATAAACATACCTACACTCAGTGGCGTAGCATAGGTAATCACTATAGCACTAGCAGCCGGTGCGGATCCCGAATTTGCCACCCCCTCATTTTTCCAATTGAATATATAAAAATTGGGGCATGGTAAAAATGGTACTCTTATTGAGTAACAATAATCTAAAGTGAAACTCTGCAATTACGGTAAAGTACTAACAACAACAAAGAATTGACGAAAAAACCGTTGAAGGATGTCATTTTTTACCGTTACCTATGAAATGCCGCCCGGGGTGGACGGCACCCCCCCCCCCCCCCCACGCTACGCCTACACTTAATTAAATTGTAATGACTTTCGATTTATGAATAATAATTGGCGATTGAAAATACGGCATTATTGCCAAATAAGTTATTGAGAGAACGTGACAGCGCGATAAACACAACAAGATAGTCCAAAACAGAATTAATTAAATCTTAACTCAACGTGAAGGAGTTCGACGCTTTACAAACAGAGCTACTACTTAATACGGAGGAGCAATAATTAACAAAAAGAACACTAATCATACAAATAATAAAGCCAAGACACGACAGATTCCGAAAATAGACTAGTAAAGTTAATACAATTGAGCAACTTTTTTTTCAATTCGGTCTAAAAAAGGAGACTGCGGCAGCGTTGTCGCAAGTCATTTTGTTTATGAGGTAATATAAAAGTCGGTAAGTTACAATACTTACCGACTACCGTTATTAGAAAGAATATGAGGCAGTTTTTGAAATTATTTGAATATCATAATGTTTTTAACTGAATAAAAAAACATGTTCACGACGTGTAAACCGATGTATATTTTATTATTTTACACATTGGTAAGCTTTTGTAAAGCTTTTTATCGTTTAACTAACATGTGTAGACGCTAGAAATTAATGTAATTAATTAATTACTCACGGTGTTTTATAATCATTTTCTTGGCATAAGTTGAGATATGCGTAAAATTTAAAAAAATGCGAATAACTATTACATTTTGCAATATAGGAAATATGGTCTAAAATACTCACAGTTACCCTATCTACCTCCTCTTAAATTTTCTGCATCGCTCTACCAAACACCATGTTCCGGAGATCAGTTTTAGTGATAAAGATGTCCACAGAACTTCGGTACGAACGTTGGACGTGCCCTACTCGGTTTACGCTGCACTGTCGTTGAGCCTTCGCGACTTTCACCTCACACAAGAAGAGGGTAGAATATAATTAAAGTATAGTGGCACTTTATTTCCTTTCAACGTTCACACATTGACCCACAGAACCAAACACTAATTGTTATGCAAAGTAATAAAATGATGAATATTACTGCTCCTATAGCTCAGTGATTAAATTTAGAATCCGATTTCTGTTTTTTTTTTATAAACTAGCGGACCAGGCAGACTTTGTTCTACCAGAAAGTTCAAAAATGTAAAAATATTTCTAGAGTTTAATATCCCACTTTTATTATATATATTTGCAGTGGACATCAATTATCACATTGGGGAAGATGGCAGGTTTCCAAACCTAATTTATTTTAAAATTCATTTTCTGCATATTTTTTTCCTGAATTTTTAGTTATTCTGTTATTCGGGACATAGATTAATTCAACAAATAAGATATCCTTAAAATCGGTGCAGCCGTTCTTGAGTTATAAATGATGTCACTAACACGACTTTGGTATGGATATGATAATATAATTTTAAAATATTTCGGTCTGACAAGATACATAAAGGTGGATCAAAGTATTCAGCGAAGCAAAGGCTGCAAACTTATTTATTTCATTTAATACATATTTTCAAATCTATTCTCGTTTCAAAATAAGTGTAAACTGCAAAGTAAGTTACCTATATGCTATTTAATAAAAATTAAGACCTTTGAGTCGCGGTTGTTCATGCCTCAAGTGGCGGTGGTGATTATTTACCAACAGGTAACCCGCGAAACGTTTGCTTGTTGTCTGCTCTTAATTAAAAATAAATAAATATGGTATCACTGCAACCATAAAATCCACAATCACTGTGATTTAATAAATTATGTTATTATGGGTATGTTCCGATATGCACTGCGACCACTGTACAGTGTGACGTCAATTCAGTATACTGCGAAGCCGTTCCTTTATAGCCAGTTATACTGGTTACTATTTAAAACGGAATGCAATCCCGTATACCGCATTTTTTGACGCAGCATTCAAATGAGTGTATTAAAGTTTTCTAGTATATTAAAAAAAAACTGTTTTGGAGTACTATCAAATTAAAAATATTTTAATTAATATTAATTGTAAAGTGAATTTATAATATAATAAAAGTAAGTACTTTTTCATTAAAACTGTAGCTATTGTTTATAAGATGTTAGGCACTCGAGTGGTTTTGACTGGTCACGTGATCAAAGTACTGCGAGTACCTTACCTCGAAAACGCCAGTGCTCACAGTAGAATATGTCGGCAATTTATGACGTCATATATTTCCCTAGGGTACTGCGGCAGTATACTGGCAGTCCATAACGGAACAAATTTTTCTACAGTGATAGCACTGTGCAGTGCTCGCGGTGCATATCGGAACATACCCTATAATGTCTTCATTTTTTTCTTATATTTAGTAATAAAAAAATAAGGCAAATAAAATTTTATTAGATCGATAATTAGTAATTAGACATTTTCTAAATAATCTAAAGGAACTAATTAATATAGGTTTCAGCCATGTTTCAGCGCTTAGAAAAACGAATTTGTCACAAAATGATAATGACTTTGACTTTTGACATTGACAGTTATAATTATTTTGTTGTCTTCCAAATTTCCTCTTTCGTCAATATTACAAAAATATTGATTTCCATTGATTTGATAATAAAAACATGAGCGATTTGTTGGAAGATGATATGGAATTTCGCGGCGGCACACTGCAACTATCTACAGACACAAGTACTGCTGAAAATTCGGATACTAGGGCTAGAGGTGCGACGCAAAGTCAGAATAAAATTAAAACTCCGATAAATGCTAATCCTTCGGTGTTATCTGGCGCAGATTCTTTATCGTCATCTGCATCGTCCTTTGCAGGTATAATATTATTATTTAAACAATGTTAAAATTATATTTTATCATGGACATTTCATATCGATTAAATCTTCTTACTTTTAGACCTAGTCATAGCATTAGTTTGTACAATGTATGTTTAATGGTTTATTTATTATTACAATAATGTAAAAGTACAACCAGTACAGCAGCTTCTCTGTGCTAAATGATTTCCTTTAAATTTATAATAGCTTTTAACTAAAGTGTTTGACAAATTTACCTGAATACAGAATCTTTGAAGATTTTCTTTATTTCTTTCAGATGCAAGGCAAGATCAGGGGACATCAAACAATGAGAATACAGAGCAGCCACACACTGTATATCCACGATATGATGTACCATTTGATAAGGAAAATATTAAAGACTTCTTTACATTCCGTAAGGGTGTTGTAGAAAATGCTATTCAGGAATGCATCACTGTCCTGTTATTTCCTGAGGATGGGGAATATTTAGGGTCTTGGCTGTTGACTGAGTGAGTGTCATTTATTGTTAATACATATTTATAGATGTAAATGGATTCAGCATTAAATCACACAATAATAATTATGTATAAACATCAAGGATAAGAAAGAAGTTTACAAGCACAATGAACAGCTTAAAGTTTATAAACTCAATCCTATAACATGTATTATATGAGAGTAAAGAAGAATAACATACAAATAAAAAAGGTGTGGCAGTGCGCTGCCATGAAAAGGAAGGCTACTCAGCTTAAGTTAAGCTGTAGGGAGCTTTTCCTCTAACACTGATTTTCAGTTGTATTATGGCTACATATGCCTAAATACCATTTCTTTTAAAAATCCAAACCTATTCCTGCATGGCTCAGTGATAAGCGGAATACATTTAGCACTGGAGGTCCCGGGGAAGAAGAATTTATATTGATATAATCTGAGTTAGTCTGGGTACCAAAGGCTGAACCTTCTTGGCTTTAAAAAAACCTTAATATTAAATTAAATTACTGCTGTCTATTTCTTTTATTTTACAAATAAACTGAGCATAATATGTAATGATGAATTCTGAATAGTAACATTTTAATAAATTTGCAGAATAACACTTTGGGACAATGAAAAAGAGAGAATTGTACTGTTAACATCAAGGCTAGTAATGACAATAAAATATGATTTTATTGCAATGAAACAAATGGACTTCAAAAAGACATATCTTGATGACTTAGACACTGTGGTTATTGGAGAATTAGTGTATCCACCATCATCATTAGTACCGTAAGTAGTTTTATAAAACTGGAATGATTTGTGCAGTTTTTGTTGTTAAACCTATGAGTATTGTTAGTCAGGATGTTATTTTAATAATACTAAATGTTGTAGTCGATTAAACGGTATTGCTACCGGCGTGACAACCGTGGTCAAAGACTGCGTGATAGACCGCCTTTGCCGCAGGCCCAGCTCCACAGACGACAACACTAAACCGTTTGATTCCAAATACTTTGAACCTAGGTACTTTGAGTTGCTGTAGATGCGCTGTTTTTCTTTTAGACTTCATTAATAATTAATTTACAGCTGCGCAAATGTATACACTGCTTTACCAACATGAGACATCACAATAGACAAGTTTTGCAATTAACTTTATACCAAATTGAAACATGATTGATTATTTATAATATTCCAAAAACCGTGGTCACGGGCAGACTGAAAGGTGACAGCTGTCTGATTTGAAATGTCACAAATTCCCCATATTAATGCTATTATTCTTGAGAAGTTGATATTTCGCTGGTTCCGGAGAACAAAATGATAAATGCCATATAAATGTAAAGCAGTTATCATTTTATTCTCCAGAACCGGCGATATACTGTAATTTTCTATATTATGGCAAAGTTTTAAATAATAAATTGTGTTTTAATCCAGTATTAAGATATTTTATTTAAATGTATGAATAAAGGACAACATTGAGTTTTGCAATATTAAATAATTTATATAGTACTAGATAGTCTCAGTCTGCTACAAATGCATACTGCTCAATTCAGTGCTTATGTATGTATATGTGCATAGGTTTTAAAGATATTGCTTGTGGCAATAGTCTTCAATTGAGGATGTTTTTCTTTTTGTTAACTCTAAATATCTATATTTTTAGAAAAGCAATTTATAGTCCTATATGTGTGTTCATTAAACATCTAAGTGTGTTCATTTGTGCAACTTTGGTAATAATCTCTGTCAATTATTGCTTCATTAATCAAAACTTCGCTGCTAATATTATAAATAATGTTATTATGGGATAGACTGACAAAAATATTTAACAAAATATATAGTGCTATTATGTTTTGCTTTTCTCCTTATTATTGCAACTGACAATAAATTATACGACTGCTACTGTTATATAGTTAGGATAACTATTCGTAAAGTATCTTCTCAATTATTTTTCATCTCATCTAACCTGCCTCAAGAATTTGTTATTTAATTGCCATGTAGATAAACAATATGTGTAGTTATTAAAAGCTAAATAGATTGCTTTTTGGGCTTGGTTAAATCTTTTCTACCTTTCAATTGAATTTTTAATTTTCATTGTTGTTTGCTTCACATATACTATGCTATTTTAAATATCATTTATAAAAGAGTGTACCTAGACTGACTAGGCTAAAATTATATTTTGCATGCTTATAAAGTATATTTATGATTATTAGGGTATATTTAAGATTGTAACTACTACACTTAAATATTGTTTCTTTTTATATTCTGCAGATGTCTACTGCAAAATTTAAAATCTATCTACACTGTAGAGAGTATATCTGGATATTGCACTGTGCTTGATACGAATACAGTAGACTCTGATTTGTATCGACAATTTTTCATTTGTATGAGAAGTCAATTCAAATTGTATTCAAATCGCGATACAAATACTTTCTTGTAAGTTGTTCTTGCTGCTTCAGTAATGTATGTAATCTCTGTGAGAAGTACAACAACACGTTTCAGTTAAGTGAGAAGTACAACAACACAGTTAAGTTTAAATAACAACTCTGTTAACATGCTTCTTACTATATGTAGGGAACGCAATCTCCGTGGAGTTCGCATAATGTGGAACAAGGGAGAGGCATTGCCGATGAAGACGTTATGGAATCCTTTTAGCCAAGAGGTTCCCTTCATCACTTTTGCATCGCACCCCATCTATTGGCATAGAGGTATTTGATTTGAGTTATGGTAAAAAAATCAAGAGTTCAATCCTCATTATTGATCAAAAGTATCTTGCTCTATAAGAGCATAGAGATCTGGGATAAAAATTAGCGTATATATACCTCCCAAATATCATTACAATTTGGTTCTGTGGTTGTGTAGTGAAATCATGTCACAAAACAGTCAGGGATACCAACAATACCTTATTTGCCCATACAGAAAAAAATATCAGTAGAGAATATTATGGTATAATATAGATAACAAGAATTGATAAGAAAAACACATACAATTTCTGAATTCAAATTAAAAATGTATATAAAATTATAAAGGCCAGGACACACTGGCAGCATACTGTTGCACAGATTTTTTGCTGTTCTTCTTTCCTCTTATATTATATAATGTTTAAATTTTTATAGTTAAGTTTATAAACTTTAACCTGTAATATGTACTTGTAAATTTCCTTCTTATCCTTGTTTTTTGTCCACGTATTGTGGAAAGTTCTTATAATTGGTTTTGTGTTGAATAAATTTATATCTCATTAAAATAATTTTCAGATGGTAGTGTCGAAGAAAGATCCACTTTCGACATGGAGACATTCGCTCAGAAACTGCAACGGGCCATAGAGAACATTCCGTCTAGCGCTTGCTGCATCCACCACTCCCCCATCGTGATACAGTCCTACCTCGGCCTCACTTCCCTGCTGCACAACAAAACCAGCATGGGTTTCTTCAAAGTGCGAGGGAAGTTCAGCTTTTAGTTTGTCGTAGATAGACTTGGGTGGAAATGTAGTTTTGACAACGATATACGTTTTGTTTTGTATAAATCTTTTAATAAGCGTGTCTGAAAATAAAAACGGAAATAGATATTTTATAACTGAATTGTCTTATACCGTAGGTGAATCGACAGTTCTTAGTACTACGGCCTCAGATCTGCAAATTTTTCTTACCATTCCAGCTCATGAAATGGATTACCTGCTGTTGGATGCTTGTCTGTCTAGGAAACATTTTAAATAAACTAGGTAATAGTTTGAGGCGTCTTAGAACTTGGGATAATAGACCCATGGCCGAATCCTCAAAAGCTAATCAACATTGATATTAACTTATTAACTTTTGCGGGGTTACGGGCTATTTGACAGTTTTTCGATACAAAATGACATTCGGTAAATTATCAAATTCCTTAGGCATCCCATTAGGCCACCGGTGGCCGCTGCTGTAATTATATTTCACTAGCCGTCCCCGCCCGCCCGCTTTGCTGGGCGAATTGTAAAGGATAGACGAATATGAACTATCCACATAAATTTGAAAAAAAATGGTAAAGGGTTGATGGAATTCAAAAAATGAATAGCCTAAAACCTTCTACAATTAATTCCGCGTCGAATGGTCATGGTATCATGCCGATCGGTCCAGTAGTTTTCAAGTTTATCGATAACAAAGAAAAAAAAGTTTCTTATATATATATAGATTAGCCGCCATCTCCCCGCTCCATATGTAATTAGTGCCCGCGTCTAGAGCCAGCGTCTAGTGGTTGCGATCGTTCTTTTAATGTGCGACAATATTAAGAACACTCATGGCTGGTTTTTTTTTGTTAAATTCCTTTTATTTGACCGATTGACTGATTCTCTTTTACAACAATTAAGTACAAAGTTAACTTATTATACAATAAACTTTGAACCTAATTGAATTGGAGCCGAAAGATAGAAAATCGAAAAGGTACCATGTGTGTACAGTGGTATTATTTTACATAATTAAATAAAGAATATATTTTAGAATTGTTTCACAAAATCACAAAATAAAATGACTGCTTCTGAAATGTTTATTTAAATTAGATTATACACAAAAGCAATTTTTTTTTGCTTTTAATTGGATTATAATGTAAAATTACAATTACTATTATGCGTTGTGTAGCAATAAAGACGACATTTCGATACCTTAATTCGCAAACCAGCTAACTCCATTTGAGTAAAGTTTGCAGAGGAGACATAAAGCGTAAATATTTTTTTTATTGACTAAATAGAAAAAATCTAATATCCCGTTGGTAGATAATATAATTAACTGTTGTTTTTAGTAATGTACAATCTTTTATACTTTTTCATTTAAATACTAGAGCATTTTCTGTTGTTATCAGTTTTTAAAAATTTACCAACCGTGGAGTTGGCATGTTTGCGAATTAAGGTATCGATTTATCAGGCCATAGTTGGACATATTCTGAGTTTTATTAATATTTTAGGGTGAGCTATTTCAAGATAACTACATACTTGTAATCGTTAAAAAACCGTAAGCTAGCATAATATAAAAAATCATTGTTATATAACTTCCAGTAGGACTCAACGTGTGTTATAGATCTAAAGTATGCGTTAATATTTAATCACTGTAATATGATACGTTGAAAAATTGGCTCCTACAGAAATGTTAATGGGTTCCAAAATGTAGACAAACTAATTCAGTAGATTGTTGGTGGTTTGAGTATTGTATTTATTGTAGTAGCTATGTCGTAAGGTATTTTAAGTGTGGAAGCTTTTAGTATATTGTTGAGGTGGTATTCTACTTAAACAATATACAAAGAGCTTTAAGTATTTGATTAGGTACCTATATCAAAATTCCATTCGCATTTTTAAAATATTTTAATGTTATGATAACTATAATATAATTCTAATACTTTGTTAATGTGATAATGATAAGGTCAATGCTATTTAAAAATATGTAGTAACAGGAGTTGCTGAGATTATTTTATTATTTCTTTTTTTTTAATTATGGTTATGGTATGGTTTGTACCAGATTTGTATCTACATAAGATGTGGATACCTTTATTTAATACAAGAATCTTAAAAATTGCATTTATGCATTCTGCTACCCTTCTTTTATCACCCCTCTTAATTTCTGGTAAAAATATTTAGTGAAGCGTAATTTCGATCCTACTCTTTTATTATATGTATAGATTTTGAGGTATTTAAAATTCGAATACCGTGCCTGGGAAATATTTTGAATATTTATGAAATTCCCGCAGTACAATATTAAACCACGATACGTATCACAAGCTAAATATTGTTTTTAGTTTTTTTTTTATAAATAATTTAGTAGTCTGTTGGTTTTACACTAAAAAGATGTTCAATATTTTGAATCAAGTACAAATGAAATATTATTTACTAATATTATGTATATTTTTAATATTGTCTTCTTAAAGATTTGTTTTCATTTGCTTTTGTTTTATTCGAGCTTCTGTTCCGCTGGATATATCAGTAGATTGAATAAAATCGTTTGTTATTATGTGAGTTTAAAAAAAGTCAACTTCAATGATAATAATATAGAATCGCTAGTTTAATTTTTGTTGTATAAAATAAGCATTAAATTTGTATCATATAAGGTAGCTTTCACAACTAGTAGGATATTTTTATATAATCATGTTGTATTTTTTCCATAGTATAACTATGAAGTATCGTTATTTTAATAGATTGTTTCATGGAGACAAAATAGTTATTATATATTCAATGTTGCCAAGTATTATTTTTTGCAATGCAAATAGTTAAAAACCATGTAGTATCTAATTCAATGTTTATTATAATATCCATTTAAATTTATTAATATAAATAGACTACAAATCAAAAGCTAGATAAAATTCTATGAAATCATAATCTGACTTCCTTTGTACCAAGAAGTACAAAATATAGGGAATATGTATTTAGTCGTCGGCTGTGCAATATTTTATCGTTTATATATTCATTATCAATAATTTTAATCGTAGTTATTAGGGTTTCGCCTAATATGGACCTTATGTTTATTTAAAGTATTATCCTAAGTACATATTTAACGTTTCTCCAATATTGTCTTTCCTCTCTCCTTCTTGTCTTTGAAATAAATAAAGGTATAAACCATTATATTGTGTTTTTCTGATTTTTTTCATTACTGTGAGGTATTGAAAATTATAGTTCCCGTCAAGTAAAAAGAACGCTGAGCGACAGTAGAGGGGATGTGTCTGCGCACGGGTACAGTCGTGGTACTAAAGTACTTGGCTATTATTTTATAATAAATTATTATATTAATTATTATTAGAGTAATTATTGTTTTATTGTAGAATCATTATAGATACTTCACAAGCTACTTAGTACTTTGGGAGAGGTTAGAATTAAAAATAAATAATGTTTACTTAAGCATTATTTTTGATCATAAAATACATATGAAGTAGGTTTGATACATTGCTTTAAATTAATTATAAACAGCTCCATTAACAGCTTTTTTTAAATACTATAAATTATTTTTCTTTCCTTCCTTTTTAAAACCAAATTCGTGCAAAGAAAGTTGTGTGTGCGACTGTATTTTGCGAGTTCAGCGCGGAAGGCATGGGTCAACTACGGTTTACATAAAGTTCAATAATTTTTAATATAGCTGCGATTCATACTTGTACGATAATATAGGGATTAGAGAATATATGGGAACCCCAATGGGAATGAGACGTCATGTATATATAATATATATGTATGTAAGTACAGTGCAGTGGAGTAGCATAGGTCACTAGCACCCGGTGCGGATCCCTAATTAGCCGCCCCCCTATTTTTCAAATTGATTATATAAAATTTTGGGCATGATAAGAATGGTGCTCTTATTGAATATCACGAACCTAGAGAGAAACTGTCATTACGGTGAAGTACTAACAATAACAAAAAAATTAACGAAAAAAAAAACGTTGAAGGATGTAATTTTTTTACCGTTACCTGTGAAATGCCGCCCCCGCCAAAGTGCCGCCCGGGGCGGACCGCACCCTCCGCCCCCACCATGCTACGTTAATAATGTGTATGTATAGTTTAATATTCGTATTAGCTGGTAGATCTGCGTATTTTGTGTAAGTATCTACATGACTTGCTATGGTTGTTTTATGGTTACTATGCTGTCGAAGTGCACAGTAAAATATGATATGTGTAAATAAGTTTTAAAAACAAATAAATATTAATTTCGTTCAATAAATAAAATGCTTCATACATTACTGTAGACCTTTATTTACTAGAATATATATTCGATACAATAATATAGGAAATGGGTACTTATTAGTACTAAGTTAGAAGACATTTTTACATTCCAGTTTCAGTTATAGGAAAAGTCGATGTCGTCCCAATTCATTTTAGGGTCGAATTCGTCTTCCTGTATTTCCCTCACGTATTTAATATTTTCTATCCACGATAAGTCAATCGTATTTTTCCTTCGTGGCTTTGAATGTAATCGACCACTTTCATCCATACTTTCAGTATATATTTTATTTGTTTTTGTTTCATTTTGATGAATCTTATTTATTTGTTTACTTTGTTCAGCATTTCCCTTCTTTTTACGAGGTTGCTTAACCTTGGTTGACTTAGATACAGGAGTTTGATTGGCTCTCTCGTTTCGTTTAAGCTTATTTTCTCTAGATGATGCTGGTGTGTTTATTGTTTTTTCTAATCTAGAACCTTCAATAGTAGCTGTATATTCATTGAATTCGTCAAAAATTGAAATAAAACCACTTTCTGCCCTCAATAGCGTTATTTTTGTAGCGTTAATGTCGGTTTCAATATTATTATTTGTTGATGATTTAATCTCACAGTTTGTATTATTTACTTTTTTGCTGTATTCAAGGGTGTTCTCTTCGACATTAGTGAGGTTTTGGAAGTCATTTAGATTATTATTTGACATTAAAGCATGTGTTTTTTCAGCTATGAGATTAGGAATTGCCTCATTATTATTTTGCCGAGGTTTATCATTTTCAATTGAATTAACTACCATAGGTCCATCTTTACCTTTCGTAGGAAGAATAACGGGTTCAGATTCACTCGAAATATTTCCAATACTTGTATTGTTTACATTATTATCTACGGATTCGTCGTGTAGATTTTTAACATTTTCCAAAACAGCTTTAATAGTCGGATCAGATTCATCGCAAAAACTGGTATTAGAGTTAGTATTTTTATTAACGTTTTCATCAGAAACAATAGACGCCGTGTTGAGGTTTTCTATGGTTTCAGAAGAAGAATTTTGTTCATCAATTATACCTTGCAAAATCCGAGACAATTTTTCAATTACCTGAAAAAATAATACAGATAGTTGTGGGTAGGTAAAACTTAAAGTCTAGCCTGTAGACTCTGTTTTTCTTTTTAACAAAACTGATATTTAGATATAATAGGATATAAAAAAGGCATTGATATCACAAAATACATTATTCTACATATGAAAACGTCGGTTCATTGAGGATATGTTAGTTAGTTAGTTTGATAGTTTAAGGTTGATTAAAAATATTACAGAACATAAAATTGTGGTTAATTTTTCATAATAATAGAAATTTACTCTAAAATATAACGAATATATCTGTATATTAATATACCTGTTTATTTCATAAAAAAAAACACCAAAATGTAAAATCTTATCTTTTTGTTAAAACAAAAATACATTTGGAGTTAAAGCTAGTAAGGAGATAAGGAAATATTTAAAAAATATATTAAATTTTATCGAAATCGAAGGCAAAAGTTCTGTGCAGTCTCTTTTTACTTCATTTGTGCTAGATATTGACATTATCACAGGACATCAGATTATCATTAATGCGCTGCCGACCTATTTTATTTTTACTTCGACAATTTGGAAATCCCTAGACAGAAGCTGAAACGCATGAAATCTCCACTGTACAACTATGCTAACTAATAATTGTTTATTATCTGGACATACATTTGATATTACTCCCACCTACTTTGGTCGAAATCCCATTAAATGTACATGTAAAACAAGTAGATAAAAAGGTATGTCTTGGTGGCGTTCGAAATCACCCCTTGTAAAACAACCCTTAAATTATTATTCGGACAATATTTTTTAGAATTGTTCAGTCAAATCAGTCTTATCACAACATATAAGTACTAGCATGATAATATAGCATGGTCATTATACAAACTTTAGTAAAAAGATACATACCTGTAGGGCTCGTTCGTCATTTTTGCACGATCTCTTGTATGAAGAAACTTCTAATTTAAGAGCATGTGCATCCTTCGGTAGTATAGGTTTGTTATAATAAAGATAACCATCGATTCTTAAACTTATCTGCATTAATTTACTTTCAATTAACCTTTTCTGAAATAAATAGGTAAGTATATTATGATTAGAAAACAAAAAGTTTTTATGAAAAACAACCATTGCAAAATCAATCAAAACCTATAAAATTGATTAGGTTTAGATTAGAACAAAATAATTATCACAAAGTAGTTATAAATAAGTAATAGTGACATACCAGTTTGCGATCAACGCTTTTCTTCAAAGGATTTTTAGGTGGCATTATTTTTTACGATTATTTACTCAGTTAACTAAGATTAATAATTTGCGATCAATTAATCTAAAAGAGACTGAAAATTAATGAACATCGACTGTCATTCTTTCCCGCTAATCGTCATTTATTGCTTTATTTCAAAGTACCTTCGGTTATGTGTATTTGTAAAAAAAATAACATAATTTATAAGAACAAATTGTATTAACGAGAACCCTCCGTGGATAAATCCAGCATCCGTTAAATACTGTTTATCAGGAGGATTCAGTTATATGAATTTCCTGATTTATAAAATAAGTGATAATATCATATTACAGCTTCATCAGTTCAGCTTGAAATTCTCAAGCTGACGTGTGTATTTAGGAATAATTAATGGAATTAAGTAATATTATATCAATATGAATTTAATAGTATACGGATTTATTTTCTTAAGTAGCATATTTATGACAGATGCTGGCTATGGAATTTCTTCAAGCGAACAAAATCCGTAAGTAAAAAATTAAATAATATTTAAAATTATTTTAATTTTTAAATAATATTAGTTTGTGATTTAAATTGTAATTGTTAATAATATAATGTAATCAATCCCTATTTATAAAATATTTTAAATATAAGTGGATAAAGTAATATTTTTTCTGTAACGAGCCACCCAAATATAATCTATGGAACTAAATTGGCGGGAAACAATACCATGATTAAACATTCGATTTTTTTTTTATAAAAGTTTGTAATGATTTTCAATAATTTAAAATATACATATTATATAAAATATTGCTTTTAATATTAACTTTTTGAGATTCTTCAACTAGTAAGCTTTTTTCAGCCAATCAGATGTACAAGCTCCACCATACATGCCCGCGTATCTAAGGAACCAGCAATTCTCCAAAACTGCTTATCCACGAAAGTACTCTGGAACTAAAAATATACCCAGGAAGAGTTATAGTGGCACCAAGACATCGTATGCAGGCACTAAGAGTACTTATGGCGAGAGAAGATCTTGGCAAGCGTCAGGATCTGCGTAAGTCATTTTCCCAACTATTTACTCACGTTAAATTTACATATGTTTTTACTTTGAGCATTCGGAAATCCATAGACTGAAACCGAAACGCGCAAGATACACTTCACGGTTTTTCCATCTATGAACGATGGTTCGTTACCCGGTCGGAATTCCGATATTCCTCCCATCCGATCAATGCCCGAAGAGAGATTCGAACCCACAACCCGTCACAACGAGCCCGAAAAATTAAAAAAAAACCATATTTTTGAAATGTATTTGCTATTTTCTCGAATTAATTATGACACCCTTAGGAGTAAAGGATAAGATTTGTGTGAGTTTGGTTAGTAATAGTAGATTTTCTTAGATTAATATAAGCATAATTGGTAATGCCACTTATGTATTGCAGGCCAACCTACAAGGAGTTTCACGGCAACGCTAACTCTGCCTATACTGGTAAGTAACCTTTTATTATTTTATCCTAGCTCTCTAAAATATGCACGATTTTTTCTTTTTGATTATTACTTTAAACAAACCTCTTGCAAATTTTAGCTCTTATAACTAAAGCTTACTAAGATCTATTCAAAAACAAAAAATCGCTTTAGCCGTGAAAACTTTAGCTTTATTTTCTTATCACTACATAGTATAAAACAAAGTCGCTTTCTCTGTCCCTTTGTATGCTTAAATCTTTGAAACTACGCAACGGATTTTGATGCGTTTTTTTTAAATAGATAGAGTGATTGAAGAGGAAGGTTTATATGTATAATAATAACAGTTTTTCTGTAGTGTATTTAGTATCAGCATTGCACCGGTTCGAAGCCGGGGCGGGTCGCTAGTAATTATTAAAGTCTTCCATCGCGTCTGTCTGTTTGTTTGCGATAAACTTAAAAACTACTCTACGGATTTTACAGGTTGCAACGGATTATCAGATACAGCATTAACCCTTATCAACTTAAATTTCTTAGTTAGCTTAAGCATTTCATGCACGTTATTATAATCTTAATAATTTAAAAGAATATCTTAGGAGTTATCGCAGAAAATTAAGGCGCGCGAATGCGACATAAACGTATGAAACATGTAGGTATAATAAGCTATACTACCTGTGCGAAGCCGGGGCGAGTCTCTAGTATTAATTAATTGATAATCATTAGCTACGTAATGGTTCTTTCAATAGTTCACAAATTTTAATTAGTTATAATATTTGGACTTTAATTTTAATTCCCTCAAAATCTCACAGTATATTATAATCATATCCGTAAAATATCCTCTAAACGATGTTACTAACCGCAAATAAATAGATAAAGTCTAAACAAAAAAAGTAATTGGCGGCATTGTCGGCGTTTGCTGATTAAGTTTATGTGTATAAAAGCTATGTTCTACAACAATATTATCTCCTTACTTCCTTAGTATATCCTATATAAAAGTCAGCTTAAACAGTTTTAGTTTGGGTGCAAGTGACACCGATTGCAATTCATAGTATTGTATATTAATCCTGTGCTCTTGGGATTTAAACAGGGATTAAATATGAATTTTTTTATATCCTTGCCAATATATAAACTATATTATAAAGAGGAGATTTATTTGAAGGCTAGATGAAAGTAGGAAAACGAAAAATATAAAAGCATCGGAAGTGGTCGACCTAAGGACCTAAATAGACGAACGTACCTCGATATATAACCTTTTTCAAAATTCGAAACCGACGAATATCTATGAAAGAATCGGAGTTGAAATAAATAAAAGGATTTTATTTATTTCAACTGGGGTTTTACTTCGTTTCTACACCTTTCTCGTGGTATACCATAACCTCTCTTAGCAGTATTAATGTCGTTTAGAGACGTAACGGTATGGCACAACAAATCACCTATAGATTTATATTTATCTCACGACAAGGACTCCACAGCCCCTGTAGATGATGAAAAAGTCCATCATCTATAAATATGCCCAAATGCTGTGCCCAAAAATTATTAACGACTAGATTAGACACAATGCGTATACTATTATAATAGTCCTTATATAAGATGTGGGTGTTGTGAGGTGAATGAACCTTAATATTGGCGCGTGTTAGATAAAATATTTTTACCAGAATATGCGCTTATAAATAGCCATAAATGGCCATGGAATCATGAAACAATAGTTATATCATATACAACTTTCATGATAATTGTATGCTTTATAGTACCATTCGTTTTATTTGTTGCTAATAAATTATACAAAAGTTTATAAAAACCTTATCTGTCTCTTATGACCTTGCCTTATTTAGTGCATAAATGAACCCTAAATTAAATATTTAGCGCCGACAATCAGTACGCGTGGGTGACTATCTCTTCCGGATGTTGGTGAACAAAGCTGTGTCAGGCGCATGCTACTTTAGTTTTATTTTTAGCGACCTATATATGCTTCAATGTCATATAAAGTGATAAAGTGCATATTTGCAGAGAAGAATCTGCTTTTATGTTAAGAAAGGATAGTTCCCCTATATAGGTATGTTACATTATACACTCCATTAGGAAAATGTTATGTATTATCTATAACGATACAATAACTAAAGAGGGGAGCAGCTCCGGGATCGTAGAAACAATCGTAGAAACAATCGTAGAAACAGTGGAGCCGCTCTTCCTCACAATGGACTGGGATAGGACGCTGGCGGGATACCAAATAATACAACCTCTTTGTTTCTTCCTGGTTCCTCCTCGATGTTACTGCGAGGTTGGTTGATCGCCGACTGACTAACTAGGAACGGAACGTGTTGTCTTCGTCTTTCCGCCCGCCGGAGGCGGCGGAAAGACGGAACCCTGATGTCGCCAAAGAATGGCATGCAGGGGGAAGCGGGGTCGCGCCCTATCACAATAGGGCGGTCGTTGGGGTGGGCGCTTATGTTAGCGCCCTTGGACGGTCGCCGGCACGCTCCAGACTAACTAGGCCGAATCTGGCCGCCTTTTATTTCATAATTTTCCCGCGCTTTTTCGTGCGAGCGAGACAGGGTAATTCTAGCGCGAGAGGGACGCACCTATGTGCAAGAATAGGATAGCAATATCCTAGCGGGGGGGTTTCCAACCTTTTAGTATACCGAGTCGAGAACTTTTTATTTATATTCTCATTTTAACCTATTTTCCAATGAAAAACAATAATTTTCTCGATTTATTTCTACACTTAATCTATGATTCTATACACAAAAAATATCAAACTTAAGATTATCGTACAAAATCAATTATATAACGAATTATTAGCATCACACAATAACTATATACAATTCTTATAGATCGACAATAATACATAATTAAATCTTATTTCTACTTAATATCCTAGGTAGCGTCGTTTACAATAACGATAAAATACGGTTTATCTCGTTTTCCGGCAAAACTAAAAGTGCTATGGAAAAGAGTCAGATGGTAAAGTTGTAGGTAATAAAAACACTTTTTTCACATAACTACAAATTTTATGTGAAGAATTGAAATAACCAAGTTTTTGGTTTTTTATTTTTATCTTTTACAAAAAAAAAATCCACGAAATTATGTGAAAACCTTACCTTTTTATGTCCCAAATACACTGTAATTTATTTGATTTGAAATATTTATTTTTTCACCTTATTTTGACTTAATATCGAAAAATCCCCCCTTAATTTCGATCGAAAATTCTCGCGTCAAAATATCAGATTTTTTCAAAAAGTCGGTGCGCTTTTTGTTCGATAAAATCTCTATTTTCTCATGTTCTGTTGTTCTCATATTGAAATTTATGACTGTGATTTTTATTATCTTAGTCCTTTTTTAAGTAAATAAAGGTCATCTTTATGATTTGATAGCAAAATGCGAGGTGGATTGCAAGAACAATGGCATATGTATCGATACGAACACATGCCTGTGTCCACCGAACTTCGATGGCAAGTATTGTGAGTTTGAGAAGAAGCCGTGCCTCGTGTATCCGCCCACACCCATGAACTCCGAAAGAAAATGTTCGTCAGAGTAAGTATTTACCTATTTAGCCTCCGTGTTATTGTTTATCGGAAGATTTGAGTTCCTCTAGTCTTCTGAAAAGTGAGCAAGTCAATTATTATTATAAAAAAAGTTGAGGCTTGGAATATGGGAGCTTGAAAACACTCCGGCACCAGAACTATATATACGAGTATTTCGAAATATATAGAGGTGATCCCTAATAATTTTGTGTTTTGTGTTGTAGTTATAAATGATTATAAGAATATTTCTTTCCCTTCTATAATTTTGGAGGTAGTTTTTATTCTAAATCATGACTGGGGTTGTGGGAAATTCAAATTACTCGACTAACAACACACTTATGATTACTACTAGGAATTTATTAAATAACCAATATTTTCAGAATGTGCACAATAAAATGCATTGAAGGCCACAAGTTCATGGACGGTTCGGCAATTGCCAATATGCGTTGTGCGAATGGCCACTGGGAGCCGACCAGGACGGACCTCACTTCCATCCCCGACTGCGTCCCCGAGTGCGACCCGCCCTGCGTCAATGGAGGAGTCTGCCTTGCGGTTAACACTTGCCAATGTCCCACGGAGTTTAGAGGACCTCAGTGTCAATATGGTAAGAGGGTACTCTATACACAATAATAATAGCATTAATTAACATTAATTACCTTTACATACATACATATTTATGATATATATCACATTATATAAATCGTGTAATGAACTCGTGTCTCATCATCTATACATATAATAAAACTGTAGAGGTCGAATGTCTGTACATAGAAAAAAAATGCTAAAAGCCGAGTCATGGTTTACTCGGTTTGTCTGTTTGTACAGGCTTATCTCCGATATGTTCATGCAACTTATAAAGCAAATCAAATATATTAAGCAAAGCCCGGGACAACATATACCGAGAAAAATAAAATTTAATAAAATTCTCATGTAAGCGATTTATTTCATTATGACAATAAATAATAATCTTTAAACCCAACCTGATAGTTTATCACCTGTAATATACAAATATTTGTAGACGTCGGCAGTTGCGATGTCCGCAAGTTGGCGTTTAACGGCGGCTACAACTGTTTCGGGGACATGGAGAAGTTCTCATGCAAGTTAACCTGTCCCACGGGAGCCTCCTTCAGCGTCCCGCAGGCCGAGCTCTACACCTGTCTCTACTCCAGCGGGGTGTTCGAGCCCCAGCCGATACCGCACTGCGTCTTCAGTGAGTATACCGTCATACTGTTGTGGACTCACTACAGCCCGCCTCGCATGACCATCACGAGATATCTCGCGGATGAGTGAAAACAAACTAAGATGTATTATATCTCGACATCGACAATTTTGAAAAGATATCTCGATTGACAAATATATCTATTGTTGACATTAAAAGTCGAGTTTTACGTATAATTTTCTTGTTAGATTAAAACACGAGAAAAAATTTGTCGCGGTTGTCATGCTAGGCCGGCAGATAAAAATATTCTATTCCACGAAGTCGGTTTTACTGTGAATATTTGCAGGCGTTATTGGACATTTTTTATAAGTGTAAGCTCGGGAGTGCACGCTAAACACGCACACTAAAACAATGTATATGTACACGCTTGACAACATTCACAGCTAAACGAACTTCGTGAGATAGAATATCTATACTGATAGAGACAGAGAGAGAGAAGTTTATTAATTGCATTAAAAAGGCATAAACAACGATGGATAAAAACAATTTTTTTTATTAAATGTTTCGCAGTCAAAAGGCTTTAACATTGTTTGAGAAGCTTCAGACTCACGGCAGAAACTTATCACGCGGATTTTCAGTTGCAGCCTCTCAGTCACGCCACGGACTATCAGGCGCTTTAACGTAAAATTATTAGATAAAAATAAAAAGATAATGCGTAAACTTATGGAAAGTCTGTAGTTAGTGATAGTCAAGTCTTTTGTTAAAAATAACTGTTTAAATTTTTATTATTTTCAGATGAAGTAGTCATCATAACACCGAGTAACCATCACTACAGTAATGTAAGTTAATTCTCTTTTATTAAAAGTTTTGATTTGTGGTATATTGATGAAAATTTTATAAAAATGCGATCACTATTAATTAAGTCCGAATTTGAGACGGACGCTTCATAATCCGATTTTTTTTTTTATTTGGTACCTACACTACTCGAAATATATACCAGCTGTTATTATTACAAGGCTTAGTTCTAGATTAAAACTATTAGTGAGCATCCTATATACATTATACAATACTAACTAAAATATAAATCAAATAAATAAACAAATTAAACGCACTTATTACTTACTGTTACTTAAATTTTAAACTATATTTTTACTGAGGTCAGCAATACTAAAATAAAAATAGATATCCACAAATATAACCTAATACTGTAATATTAAGACGTCAAGTAGCAACGTATTTACAACGAAAATAGCTTCTTTACAACCTTTATTGCATGCTCCATTGCTGGAATATCTTAGAAAGGTTTAATAAATCGTATCTTAATCGTATCGTAATCGTATCTTTAGTCATACTACTCGATATACACTCCGAACGGCACGGAGGAGCTCGCGACGTCGACCCCGTTCCCCGTGGAGGGGCACCCCATCATCGTGGTCCAGGACTTGACCCCCAAGGGCGGCAGCTGCCTCACCTGGGCTGGGACGCACTACAAGACGTTTGATGGCAAAATTTATAGGTGAGTGCTAGCCTTAATTTTCAGAATTTATGCAATATTTTATCATAAAGTTAGATTTTGTTTTTATTAATATGCCCAGTTGCATGAAATCGAAGAGAAAAAAAAAAAGAATTAAGGATTAAAACTGTTGTGGAGTAACCTTATTTTTGGAGAAGTAATAAATTTCCTTCGCATCATGCACGTATATACATAACTCTGATTTTGAAAGCTGATTTAGAATATTTGATTAGTATTGTAACTTTAAAAAATGTGTAGCCAATGCCACTGTGTCATGAACTTTGCTCCTATAAAGATTTCTATAGGAATATAGTCACTAAAGGAATTCAAAACGATCACATATTTTAGAAAACCGCTATCGAACTCCAAAATTCTCTTAATCAAAATCTCTTTTTTTGATTCTGGGGAGTTGAACCTATAAATATCTCAACCCAATACCGAACCTACTTTAATATCAAGTAATATGTCCTGGACAAATGTCAATCTGGCCTTAGTTTCGAGTCCCCGTGCCAACACATCCTGGTGCGCGACGCGGTGGACCACAAGTACACGGTGGCCGTGCGCCAGCCCGAGTGCGCGCGCCGCGGGTACTGCCCCGCAGAGATCGCCGTCTACCTCGAGGACAAGATGTACTCCCTTAGTGTTGGAGGTATGTGGAGGTATTCACGTGGTATGCCGAATTTCTGCTATATACTTTTTTTTTATAATGCCCCCTATGGGGAAAACGAGCTTGCGGCTCATCTGATGGAAAGTGAACACCGCCGCTCATGAACATCTGCAACACCAGAGGAATTGCAGATGCGTTGCCGGCAACTTTCCATGTACTTGTATTGATGAAATTGAAAGTATATAGATAGGTGTAAAAAATCTTTAGTAAGGGCCCTAAAATTGTTGGGAACATTTACGATACGTATATAATATATAAGTTTTCATAATTTACCTCATAAATCTAAATTCTTAGTGCAATAGTGTGCTTATCCATCTGAAATATATTTGTGAATACCTTTAGCTTAATAGACTCGTTTGATTTTAAAGTATGAAATGTCGATAGACTCACTGAGAGTCGAAGTCAAAAATTTCGATTCTTCATTTGATTTCTTATTTTTTTGTTGATTTTGTTTTATAACACAAAATTCGAAAAATTCTAATATATGCAATATGCTAAGGCCAAATTTTTCATGCTAACAGGTGTAAAAAAAATGCCAAATTAAGCACAAAAAAAAGCGAAATCGGCGACACTGTATTAACAGGCATTTTATGTGTTTTTACCAAGCTTATTTTGTATATCTGCTCCCGCAGAAGACAACTCGGTGATCTTCCGCAGCACGAAGCGCCCCATCCCGATCCCGGCGGCGCTGCCCGGCGTGCGCGTGGACATGCCCGCAGACGTGCTCGTCGTCAGCCTGGACGCGCTGGGGGTCACCCTCAAGTGGGACCTTAATGTATGTTACCCCTTCTTTATAAGTGGTGAAAATGTGTTGAGACACCCCCGGTGCTGGGCGGATTGTAACACTATCATTTTAATCCTACTCCCAACTATCTAGCCTTGGTCTTGGAAATCCAGCGATGTATCAAATTTAAAGGGTTTGTCTGCGATTTAGTAAGCACTGTTATTTGATACAAGACATCTAAATGAACGTTTTAAAGTTTGAAAACACCTGGACTGATTTTAATGGCATTTTTAAAATTTTAATCGAGAATACTAATCTGGGAAATATGCAGAGATTGTGAGTTAACTTTTCAAAAACTTCACGGAAAGTAAGATTCCTTGCACGTAGTTGAAATCACAGGCACGAGTTAGTCTTAAACAGTATTTGAAACGTGAAAGAATATTAAATTTTTTATCCATCTTTTACGGCAGAAGTGGTCCAGGTAATTTTGTGTACACTTACACTTAGAGTAGAGTAATTTTGTGTACACTTACACTTAGAGTTTTGGGAACTGACAGTAAATGTAAAATTAGAAGCATTTAATATGTATTTTTTATTGACGTTCATAAATGTACATTGTGTTACCTAAATTAATAAATTATTTTTGATTTGAATTGAATTGAATATGGCAACTTTGTGACATTTTAAAAATCAGACAACTGTCATCTTTCTGTCTCCCCGCGACCACGGTTGCTGAAAAGCATCCGAAACGTCGGGATAAATAATTTAAACAATATAAATAATAAATCGCGCTTTAATCCGGTATACAGTATTTTATTTAAAAGTTTTTATGCCTGTAATTGCATATCATAATATAGAGTCAGGAGGCAGTGTTAGGAGGAATTGTATGTGATCTTGTTATTTTTATTATCGGGTATTTGTATTTTTAGTAAATATATGTGAAATAAAGGTATTTAAGTACTGTAAATGTTTTCAGAATTTGATTATAGTAGAAGGCACAGTAGCTCTGTGGAATAAGACGGAAGGCCTCTGCGGAACTCTGGACGGCAACCCTGAGAACGATATGACCACGAAGGAGGGCAACATCGCAAAAACTAAATCTGTCATGATTGCGTCCTGGCAACTTCATAAAATTGGAGGTAAGTGATAAAACTTGTTAAAAGGTTTCAGGATCAAATCATGAACATAACTTATAAAATGATTTGTTTCATAATTAACATATTTTTTACAATTGAGGTGTGGAAGAAAGATGGGTGTGAGTTTCCTTTGTGTTATGTGAAATTTTCGCATATAGTTAAAAGCAGGAAAGACCAGATAATGATGTATCCAATTATGTGTGTTGTAGACGTGTGTGACGGCAGCACGAAGGAAACGACCGCGTGTATGGATCAGTCGGATGAGGGCGTCAAGAAGGCGGCGCAGTTCTGCGCTGGCATCTTCAGTAAGGACAAGTTCAGGAAGTGTTCTAAGGTAAACAGTATTTATGTGGATATTGGATATCGACATACAATACATGTACAGCACCCCTCTTTACCATTGAGGTAGGCAGAAAACATGCTCTGATCCTTGCATACAACTTTCTCTTCATAAGCCTTCTATAAGGCCATTTCTAAACAAAAAGTTGCTCTCTTTATTTGCAAAGACCACTTGGATATTTTCTTCAGCATTTGGTAGATAAATTTTGGTAATACAGTAGGTGGCTTGTACGTTTCAATCTTTAAATATGCATATCTCGTATCTTTAAAAAATAGTGTTTACAACTTTCCAGCAAGTTGAAGCAAGATAATGTTGATGTTGTGGTGGTATTTTGGTATTTACAGTAATGATACGTCAAGAACGAATTTAAATATTAGTTGTTATAAATCCGCTGTTCAATATGTTTTCTTTCTAGGTGATGGATGTAAGTCAGCTGTTAGAAGCCTGCCAGTGGGACTACTGCGCCTGTATTGAAAGTTTAAGTAAGTCTTTTTATTTGCTCAGAAACAGGTTTATCTATACTAATATTATAAAGAGGAAAGATTTGTATTTTTCTATGTTATGAATAAACTCAAAAACCACTGGACCGATTTTGAAAATTCTTTCACCAATAGAAAGCTACATTATCATTGAGTAACATAGGCTATGTTTTGTGCATAGTACATCTACACTGCACCCGTATGAAGCCGGGGCGCGTTGCTAGTTTTATATAAGAGGAAAACGGACAGGCGACTCTTTTGATGGTAAGATGCCAGCCATAAATATCCGCAACACCAAAGGTCTTGAGGATACGTTACCGGCCTTTGGATAAAAATTGGACTACAAGTCAGGTCGGTTTGGAAACCCGCAGTTGTGGATTACTAGACATCGAGGTGGTAAGGTCATCATTCAAGTGTTTTCCAATAATATAACCTAACGATTTAAATACTATATCTCTTTAGAATATGACCCATCACCCAAAAAAAAAAGCCAAGGATATAAGATAGAAACTGTAGGTACTTCCCTGTTTTCCCTGTTTCCCCGTCAGTACCACCAATATGCCTTTTAGCCTGCAAGCCTTTATGCGATGGACAACAACTATAACCCACTATCTATTAGAGCTGCCTGCCGACTTGGTCCCAATACAAAAATTTAACCATATTTCACGATAACATCAGGTGCGGAAGAATGCGCGTGTCGAACAGTGTCGGTGTACGCCAAGGAGTGTCTGCGGCAAGGTGTTGAGGAGATGAGGTCTTGGAGGGACTCGGAGACTTGTCGTAAGTACATACGTATTTGTAATTATAATCATTTAAATATCTTATAAAATAATCGCACTGTTGAATCATTTCATTTTACTAAATTATACAGTAGTACCGAGTAAAACGTAGGTTGTATGAAACTAAGTCAGTTTTGGCTTAGCCTAGGAAGAAACTGCTTCAAAAATCTAACCGAACTTAGAACTTAGCTCGATTAAAAACATTGATAATATATATGTATGCCTAACTGTGACATGTTGTTCAGCTTTAACATGCATAAGCTATATTATATCAGAAAATTATATTTAAAAAAAACTTAACCTAAAAAATCGAAATTCTATGTTAACGAAGCGTGGAGCAGACACATTACTGTGTTCGTTTCACTGATATTTTTTCTTGAAATTGCCAACCGACGAGTTTCGCACACATACAGAGTCACGAAGGCGTTTAATCTAACCTACGAACAGTTATTGATAGAAATTATCTTCAGCAATGCAATGTCCCGCTGGTAAAATCTATCGGGCTTGCGGGCCGGACACGCAGCCGAGCTGCGCCTTCCCCGCTCCCGCCCGCCCCGCTCCCGCCGCCAACGCGACCTGCGTGGAGGGCTGCTTCTGCCCCGAGGGGATGCTGCTGGAGAGCGGCCGCTGTGTGCAGCGCAGCGAGTGCCCCTGCAGGGCGAGGAAGCAGGTGTTCCCGCCCGGCGCCGTCGTGCCCAAGAGTTGTAATACGTGGTTAGTGTGATTAATTAAGTGAAGATAGAGCGAATCCCCTGGTAGTCCCCTGTTTTAGTGGTGATAGTGTTTAGGATAAGTCATCAGTCTTCAGTGCCCTTCCCGACAGAACGAATTTCTTTTTAATTTTGTTTCCGTAAGTTTTGAATCCAAGATTTGCGGTATTAAAAGTAATGTGCACACGAATGAGATCAATTTATGATATAATAGATAATCGACAGTTAATTAAATGCATTTTATACTTGTTACGTTTACGTTAAATTAATTAAATAACTTTTATAACTCCAATATTCAAAAATGTTTGCCATATAAAAAAACTTTTATTTAATGTATTTTATTTAAAGAAACTAACATACATACATATATGAACCTTAAAAATATGACACTCCTTTTTTGGACAGTCGTGTAAAAAGCACATATACAATATCAACTTCATATAATGCAGTCGGATAATTAACCGTTAATAACTGCATTTTATGTGTTATTAACCAAAGATTTGGTTAAATAACGGTATCTAACGGTATTTTACAACGCCAGCACCTGCCAAGCGGGCGAGTGGGTGTGCACGCAGAGCCCGTGCGGCGCGCGCTGCGGCGCGGTGGGCGACCCGCACTACACCACGTTCGACGGCCTGCGGTACGACTTCATGGGCCACTGCACCTACACGCTGCTGCGGGCCCGCAACCTGACCGTCGAGGTGGAGAACGTCGCTTGCTCGGGAACTGTCACTGAGGTAGATCGAAGGGTCATTTGATACGTGGGGGATTTCTGACTTATAATAATAATACATATTTCAGGCAAAAGCATCCCATAAAAAAATAAATTTTACAATAATTAAATTAAAAGCATCTCATATATATATTTAAATTTTACAGTAATTAAATTCTACAAAACAGTTCAAAATACGGATATGTGCGTCAGCGTAAGGTTTCTTTCGCACAAGCGACGGCAAAAGTGTAGATTGTAGAAGTTTTAGGTTGAATACGTAATCAGTAAGTGTAAAGTACTAAGCTGCACCCCTCAAGCATTATAGGAAGAAAAATCAAAATTTTAAAAATAACTAGATAATTCCTATGAGGAATTACTCCTATGTTGAGTTTGAATTATTATTTCATGCTCACAGGTTAATAAGCAATGAGATTCGATCTTTATAGTTTATGTGTTAGGTGAGATGAAAACGTCTGTTTTCACAGACACGAGCTGATAGATTCCCCTCCAAGAGATACGCCGTCCCTCTTCCGGTATCCTTGTCTATGGTGATCCCTATTTATATAAGTTTTAGTCTAAAATCTGGCTAAATTTGTTATCAATCAATACTACACAAACACATGGAAGAAACATAAAATCGACAGATTCCTCGTGTAAAAAATTAGACACCTGAAAGTTTATTACCTTCGTTTCTTATATTTCAAAGTAATATATTTTTTCCACAGGCTATGAATTTGGCCCCCTACAAAGGTGAAGGCAAACCATCTTGCACCAAGGCAGTGAATCTTGCGTACAACGGAGCGAACATACACATGAAACAAGGCGGGTTCATCCTAATCAATGGGAAGGAAGTGACTTCACTTCCCGTCAACGTTGGAGATATAAGGATACGGGCTGCATCGTCTTTATTCATCATTGGTGAGAATTTGATAGTTAATATTAGCCACGAGTTAGAACCGTAATATGAGCAAACGATAGCAAGTTAATTTAATAGAAAATACTCAAATTTCAAGCAGGAGTTGAGCCGACCACACTCAATGTCGAGAATTATATTATACACATAGTAAATATTTGCATTAATGATTTAAAGGCCACTGGTCTCAGCATAATGTCTGATGCATCATTGGCTGATGTTCTGTGGCTGGTATCACCTACCATCCAATAAGAGCATAAGGTGTTCTGTCGATATATAACATAAAAAGGTAAATAATTATATTGTAACTTGTGTATCATAAATCATACTTTTTTTCCAGTACAACTCCCAATTAAAGTGGATTTATGGTGGGATGGCAATACGAGAGTTTTTGTAGATGTACCCTCTACATTTACTGATCAAACCGCTGTAAGTACAACTTTTGACAATTACATTTTTTAATTTTTTTCCGATCTTTACATTTGCTATTAAATACTTTTTAGTTGTAGCCTCATATAAGTAATCTTATGAATACCAACAGGGCCTCTGCGGAACGTTCAACTTGAACCAGAAGGACGACTTCCTGACCCCGGAGGGCGACGTGGAGCAGTCGCCGCTCGCGTTCGCGAACAAGTGGAAGACGCGCGAGCTGTGCGACGACAGCGCCGCGGTGGAGCCGGAGCACCCGTGCCGCGCCAACGTCGAGAACAAGGCCGCCGCCGAGCAGTACTGCACTCGACTGAAGAGCCAGCTGTTTGAGTGTGAGTCGCTGTCATTCATAGCAAGTAAACTACCAAACAAATAGGTCACAGATATGTTTGAAAATAAAGTAAATACTATTTATGTGTCTAAGATCAATACTGCAGCAAACAAAAGAACCATCTCGATCACGTCAGCTTTCAAACAAAATACTTGCACTGCATCGTAATCGGTCCACTCGTTTAGGAGTTACGATGCCACAGACACGTCAAACTTATCAAACCCCACTTTTTGTGTCGGGAGTTAACGTTATATGTATATCCACGAACAAGAACTGTTTCATTGTGAATTCTTTTCATTGGGAAGCTATTATAGAGTCATGCGAGTGCAAATGTGGTGTCAGTATAGTTTTGGTTAAATGCTACAATATTCCTTATGTACTTATATAATAATTTAAAAGCGCATTTTCAACGTTCAAAAAGTGGGTGTAGGCCACCAAACTCTCCGGTTGGCAGAGTCACCGGTTAACCAGAACACCACACCCCCCGCATTGCACTACCCGCGGGGATGAGGGGAGGAAATTTTTTGATTAAAGGGTTTATTCTTTCCTCGAGGACATAAGGAGTCTTTTCCCCTCTATAAAAAAAGTTTTCTAAATACTACGGTTTACGAGCTATACCAAGGTGTTTGTTATCCCGTGATCTCTGCCTACCCCAATGGGAAAGAGGGTGATGAATATGTATATGTGTGTACAGCATGCCACTGGTATGTGGACGTGGAGCCGTACTACGAGGCGTGCGTGTACGACATGTGCGCGTGCGCCGGCGACGTGGCGCGCTGCCTGTGCCCCATGCTGGGGGACTACGCGATGGCGTGCGCCAAGGCCGGCGTCATGATACAGTGGCGGTACAACGTGAAGGAGTGCGGTAAGCACTGGTTTAGCTTATTAGATACTAGCGGACCCGGAAGTAGGCTTAATCAGAAAGTTGACTTCAAAACTAAAACGATATTTCTCGATTTGACTACTCTATTCCCCACTTATTATATAATGTATGTCACTGATTTGTAGTGAACATAAATAATTATTACAAGTAAGCTGTAAGCGAGATAGCGGAGTTCCGAACATAATTTGTTTTAAAATTCTGCATATTTTTTTTCCTGATTTTTCAATAGTTATTCTGTTATTTGGGACATCCAACAAACAATATATCATTAAAATCTTTGCACCCGTTCTTAAGTTATAAATGGTGTAACTAATACGACTTTGTTTTGTATATAATACATCTACATTGCAACCGTTCGAAGCCGTGTTGCTTGTCATAAATGTTGGATTTTGGCCAGGTTATGCAATGTACAGAGTGTGTTTTGTACAGAGTTGCAGTGCAGCGGCGGGCAGGAGTACACGGTGTGCGCGGACAGCTGCCTGCGGACCTGCTCCGACGTGGCGCTGGCGGCCGCCGCGCGCTGCCGGCCCAGCTGCGTGGAGGGCTGCGCGTGTCCGCCGGGACAGGTCGGTGGATGAGTGAAAGATGGAAAAACCGTGAAGTGCATGCGCGTTTCGGGTTCAGTCTATGGATTTCAGAATACTCGAAGAAAAATTTAGGTCGACATTGACTGATGTATTGTGGCTGAGGTATCACGGTCACCTACCATCAAGTGAACCTCATGCTCGTCTGTCAATAGCAAACATAAAAAAAGATTTAATTAATGAATAAAAAATATTTAGCTCCAAAAAATGAAGTACTAGCCAAGATAAACTTTATATTTTACTAGCAAAACGCCCCAGCTTCGCATGGGTGTAGTGTAGATCTATATGCTTATGTTACTCGCTGATAATGCAGTTTTCTATTGGTGAAATAATTTTTGAAAATATCGGTCCAGTAGTTTTTGAGTTTATTCGTTACAAACATGCAAAAATACAAATCTTTCCTCTTTATAATATCAATGTAAATTTGAATTCGCTATACACTCGTTAGAACAAATCCAATAATATAATTTTTTGATTACAGGGAGTTTTGTATGAAAGTGCGTGTGCAAGAAAGATCTAAATTTTATGAGCATGTTATATTTATATATCTATCAGAAGGTACAATATGCAAATATATCGAAATACCGCCCAGATTTCTCTAGGATCTGTTCTTGGAGCATAATAACTACAAACGTTTCATGCATGCACATTGCACATATAGCATGATTCAAATGTCTACTGAATTATGGAATTCTGATATAATGATAGCTTTAACCATAACGAAGAAATACTAAAATATACTAATAATTAATAATATAATTTTGGTGCTTTTGTTTAACAGTAAAGTATTTGTACAGGTGTTAGACAATAACAATGTATGTGTACCGACGGGGCTGTGTCCGTGCTACCACAAGGGGATGGAGTTCAAGCCCGGATATAAAGAGGTGCGGGCCGGAAGGAGAGAACGGGAATTATGGTTAGTTTTACGCAGTCATCTCGATAGTCAAATGCGAAATCGGTAGGGTTGTCAAGTAAAATTGGTAAATTTGGACCAAAAATTTGTAAATTAATAAAAAAGCTATAAATTTTCTTTATTTTAAACTAAGGATATTATTTTATTTATGATCTTATTAGAACTACCAAAAACCATGGGTTTTACGGTCCACTGGCATAGTTTCCCTATCATTGCTATATATATTGTTTATAGTCAATATTCTAGATTTAAAGTATCCAAAGATGAATGTATATTTTTATGATATCATACCTTTATTCAACCTTAATCCCAGAAAGTGAATTCCCGAGAAGTGGGGTATGGGGTAGATACTTCTATGTCCGTTACACTAATCATTTTTCTTTGCGGGCAAATGGGTGATCAGTCACACAACCTCCAGTGCTAAATGTAACGTGCATACCACTGAATGACGGTGTCTGTTCTATGCAATTAAATGAAAACCTTTTGTCCAGTATTTTTATTCGTTAATAAATTCAGTACATGCGTGGGAGCGCGCTGGGAGTGCGCGCCGGCCACCCCCGCGGACATAGCGGCGTACCCGCCCGCCGAGGACCTGCGCAGCAACTGCAGCGCCGCCAACAACATGGACTTCACCACCTGCCTCATAGCGCAGCCGCTCACATGCAAGGTACAGCAGGTTTATTAACAAAGTCGAACGCCGGAGTAACGAAATAATAACCAACAACCCTTGGATTACCTGAACGTGGATCCGCGCAATCTCGTTATACAGCCGGAACGCGGATCCACGCTGAAAAAAAGAAAGAAAAACATTTATTTCACTAAACACACAGGATACACTTAAACAAAATAAAAATAAAATAAAGGTACAAAAAACAAAACTATACACCGTAATTAAACTATTAATTATCTTAACTCTAAGAGTTCCTGTGCAGTGCAAGAAATGGGTCACCGGCTCAGGATTATCTGTGACACAGCCGCGGCTATGTCACAGGACTGGTTTTCAGCGGTGCCCATTAATAAGTCTGGAGATACAGTGCGCTCTACATAAAATAAATAAATAATAATTAAAATATGTTCAAATAAAATACGTCCATAAAGTTTAAATATTTTGAGATAAAACGAAACGTGAAACGACTCCACGCGATGTTTTTTGTATATTTCTGTAGTATTAACATACATTTTAGGTTGAAAATCACAGAATTGAGTTGTAGTGAATGAAGGTAAATTCTTATTCGATCAAACCACTCATTTCCTTTCATAATTATATTTGAAGTTAAACTTCATGTAACACGACCATTATGTTTTTCGTTCCATTTGCGAACGACGCGTCTTTCTGATCCGATGATCGAATCGTCGCGACGATTCGATCAGAAAGATTCTCGTAATAGGAAAATGTACGAACCGTCATCCGAACTTCGTATTTTGGTTTTGGAAATAGGCCTCCAGTTAATTTCCTCAAGGTCCTTCATTCGTTTTTTCGAGCTGAATTTGAATTCCATCTACTTTTTTAAGGGAGTCACCCCATGTAAAGACCAGTATTTTTAAACTTTTTTCTGACATACATACTTATAGATCACGCCTCTTTCCCATCGGGCTAGACAGAGATCACGGAATTCCATATGCACCGATCCTTGCATATCACTTTCGCTTCTTCCACTTTCATCGTTTCATTTCTTACTTATTTTTGATGAACATAAAAAATATAGAAGTTTGAACTTTTTGCTATACATACAAAGTATGTATATATTTATTGATTGACATTTCAACTACAACTAAGATTTATAGATTAGAAGAGTAGAATTTTTATCCTGGAAGGAATTACAGTTGACATAAAATGAATGAATTCAAAAATAAACCCTCGTTTCTTTTTAAATAATAAAAACTTACAAACTTATTGTGTCATCACAGAATATGCATCTACCCCCATCAGCGACATCAGAAGAATGCCGACCAGGTTGTCAGTGCAAAAAGGGCTACGTACTGGAGAGCACCTCTAAAAAGTGTGTGTTGCCAGAAACCTGTCCGTGCCACCACGGCGGGAGGAGTTATCCTGACGGGCACTCTATGCAGGAGGAGTGCAACACTTGGTGAGAATATATTGACTTTACAATTGTATTAAAAACATACAAGCATCTGAAAGAACTGATACGTGTGGGCTCGCCATGTGGAGTTTTTGTCTTGTCGGTATTTGTAGCAGTTCACTGTCATACTTTCAGAGAGTTTTATTGTTCTTTGACTACCCGAATTGGTGAGAAAAGTATTTACTCTTATACGGTATGCTCTATACTATAGTTTTCATAGGTTTCCTCATACACTATGTTTTTTTAAGTAAATTACAAATATCCAAAAGCACATCATTCGTCTGTGGACATCCACGTACACAGTCATGCTTTACATATTCTAAAGAGGAAATTTCATAAAGAGAGAAAGTAAAAGGATTTGGAAATTACGAATAAAAATTGAAAATGTTGTCAAACTACAGTTTTTACTTTGAGGCTATAAAATCTAATTCATTATGAAATTCTAGCAGCTCCCATATGGATGGATCTATTTTAATTTTTTTCTCATTTACTGAGGTATAAATGAGAAACAAATAAAGACGTTTTTAAAAGAGATGCTTTTAGTTTCATGAAATTTTAAGTTGAGGTTTCATATTCTATTGTATATTCAGTTAGATAAAAAAGATATTGGACAGATGTATAATCAATGAGAAACTTATCGTTACTTAAAAAAAATCAAAATTGGAGGCGCCGGGTATCGATCCCGGTACCTCTCGCATGCTAAGCGAGCGCTCTACCATCTGAGCTACGCCCCCGATAGTAACTAATACTAAAATAACATTCACTACTTAATACAAAGCAGAAAATAGCAGCAATCAGCATATTATGCATTGTATTAATTGCAAGTAGAGCACCTTTCACTTGTGTCAACATTCATACTCAACTTGCTATAGGTATCTTAATTCAATCCATCCCCATTCAAAGAGTCCATGTATTTCTTTTTATTTTGAGGTTTATTTATTATTTATTTAATGATTATTAATAATTGATGTTATTTGTATATTGACTTCGATAATACGTTCATTGAAAATTTTTCATAATAACAAAGTATTTGATTACGATACCTTAAAGCGTCAAAATTTACACAGAGGCCACCTTGATGTTTAATCACTTCACTGAAAATCTATTTTTTTATTATAATAAAATATATTTATTATATTCGCGTCAAGTGTATGTGGTTAACTTCTATTCATTAGTTTTTCAAAATTATTTCGCAAATAATATAAATAGGAAAATGATTATATTTTTATATAGGTCAAGCGGTTGATAAGATCTTTTCACTCCGCTCGAATTTTACCAGATTAAAATGAGATTTATTCATTATATTATTTATCCTGACGTTTCGAGTGCTTGCAAGCGAGATCACGGGCAGACTGAAAGGTGATAATTGTCTGATTTGAAATTTCAGTCAAAAAGACAAAATTAGCCGTAGGTTACACTACCCAATTTTACCTTAGTGATACAAAATAGGCTCTTCAATATGATTTACTGTAGTGTCGCAATGTACTAAGTACTAAGCGAGTTTCTCTTCCAGCACCTGTGAGAGCGGCCAGTGGACCTGTACCAAGCAGCAATGTTCCGGCATATGCACGGCTTGGGGAGACTCGCATATGATCTCCTTCGACGGCTCGCAGTTCGACTTCGAGGGGGTGTGCACATATCTGCTCGCTAAGGGCGTGTTGGACGGACAAAATGGCTTCAGTGTTGAAATACAGGTACATTGTCTATGCTATAATACATAACGAAGGTCTCGTGCTAAAATCCAATAAGTATGAAGTTAAATCCAATTGAGGGACAAAAGTACCTAAGAAATACAAAGATATATCACATCACGTTATCACGTATATTCTTTGTATATTGTAGGAAATTTTGTCTCTTAACTTTTAAAATATAATTTAACTTAAAACTAAAAAATAATACTTACTGGGGTTAAGTATTAATATAATATGGTATATAAGGTACGAAACAATTGAAGCTATGTATACACTATACCCTATGTCTGTTCGCTTACAAGTAATGTAAAAATATTTTACAGAAACTCCGATGATTTTTTTAAAATCTTTATAGATTGATTATAAGTTGAAAATTAAACTTTACTGAAGTTAATCGCAAACTTATTGATAAGTAAAAAATATGATTTTGTATGGAGGCGCCGGGTATCGATCCCGGTACCTCTCGCATGCTAAGCGAGCGCTCTACCATCTGAGCTACGCCCCCGTTGTTAATATGGATGAAAATAACGTTTGGTTAAAAATAAATTGTATGCGTAGTGAAATGCGTGTCGTAGGCTTGTACGTGATGAAATCAACTTTCGTCATCAAGAACTGTGGCGAAATGTATGTTATACCGCGGTATAAGAACTAGAGCATTACATATAATAAGAGTAAAGTTTTAAAACTAATTTGACAATTAATGATTTCTAGTTTTAGTATTCTTATGGATTTAATAACTATATAATTGATTTTTTGGGTTACTGAAATATTTATTATGTAATGTCGTTTGAACATCTAGGACCCCCTAACTTAGAACTTGCTAGTTAGAATTTTATGTCAAAAATTCTTTATCCTTAATAACTTGTTTAAATGAGAATACATTTTATACAATTTTATTATTTGCGGGTATTTCTAAAAATGTTTACTATGATGAGACGCTCACTCAATACATAGCAAGTGACAAACTTTTTCAAAACTATTTAAATTGTTACAAAATGATCTAGTTAGAAGAAAAAAATATCAAGCTTGCTAGGTGAACAAATTTTTAAATAAATTATATTAAATTATCATTTTAATTATTACATTTATATCGTTAACGACTGTAACTGTTTACTATTAAAAATTTAAACTAAATATGTAAGTTTAAATAAATGTTGCTGATAATATATTCTAAGCCAGAATCAAAGTCATACAAATTATGACATTTTGGCAAAGATTAGATTAGATTCGTAAGTTTGAATTCCCTGAAGGTAAATTTTCGTACCAAGCACTCAAGTGACCGTACGTTATAGAATGTTCCCTGCGGCACGACCGGGGCGACGTGCTCTAAGTCGGTTACCCTGAAAGTTGGAAGCGGAGACGCAGCTGAGGAAATCGTCACTCTCGATAAGAACACACCCTTGCCTGATGGGAAGAGTTTGAAGAGGTAGGTAAAAAAATACATATAATCACGCCTAAAGAGGTATACCGCCTCCGTGGCTCAGTGGTAAACGCGATGCGTTCAGGACCTGAGATCCCGGGTTCGAATCCCGGGGAAACAAGATTAAAAAATGTTTGGTCAGGCAGGGCACAGAAGGCTGATCACCTACTTGCCTGTATAGAAAAATGATCATTGAAACAGACATAGAAATGGGACTGCCCCATGCCGCACTAGGGGACTCGAGATTTCACGTATAGAGGTCAACCACACAGCTTTTTATTTCCTACGATCTTAACATCCTTTTGCATCCTCTACTCTCATTAAAGAAATGTATATACAAACAGGAGGAGGAGTTTAAAACCACAAACACCGCGACACGAGAATTTTATATATTAAATTTAAAAAATATAATGTTACGAAGTAAAACCTGAATTTTAAAACCACTAACAAATGTTTTGCTGCAATCTTTTCTATTTAGATAGTTTTATTGGAAAACAATATTATGGTTTCCGATTCAAATCCCGGTAAAACAAGATTTGTTTGTATATAAAAACGACCAGTATAACGGACAAAGAAATGCGCTGCCCCCATACCTCATTAGGGAGAGTTCCCATTATGAATTAATTCCAGTGAATACTGATAGTCGTATGGAGAAATGCGTTGAACTGGAAATTAATCTAAAATATTTAACCAAAATGTCTTGTCTAGGATTAAGATCCGATTAGCGGGTGCGTACACGTTCCTGGACGTGCCGTCTGCGGGCGTGGGCGTGCAGTGGGACCGCGGCATGCGGGTCTATGTCAAGCTCGACTCTATGTGGCGGAATAGGGTAAGATATTCAAGGTCATGGTAGCGTCGTAACTATTATTTACATATCCACAAATAGTAAAATTGTAAAGAGTCTTTGTGTTTCAGTGGGATCCATTTTGTGCTTAGATTGAATCATGGAGAAAAAATATCAGAATAAATTGTCTGTCCCTGCTGAGAACTATTAGACTGAAATTGACTTTCTTTTTTAATTCCTCAGATAATGTTTTTCAGTTTTAGAATGTAGAGAAATATCATTTATTTGTTATTAGGGCATTTTTTTTCGCACAAAGTATAATTATATACAAATTATGTTTTGTTTTGAAAATATGTATATGATAGTTTTGAAAAAGTTCCAAATGATCCTAATGGAAGCTAATTGGTTAACATGAATTTTCTAAGCTAAGTACTCGGTAGAGGGAATATATTTTTGCCAGACATTAGGAAAATGTAAATTGTTTGTCATACAATGGATATTTTATTTGCGTGAATATTATGTCATTGAATGAATTCAACATTCAGGTGAAAGGTTTGTGCGGCAACTACAACGGCGACACGCGCGACGACTTCCAGACGCCCTCTGGGGGCGGCCTCGCGGAGACCTCGCCTCTCCTCTTCGCTGACTCCTGGAAACTGAAATCCACTTGCCCTAAACCGTTAGAAATCACTGTAAGTAATTTATGTACTAATATTATATTGTATACATGTAAATACAATATTGTGATGTGCATATTATTGAGCGTTTTGGTTCGAAAGCTCGAAGTAGAAATTGTCCTGTGGCTTAAGTTACACCTACCACCATGTGAAAAACAACTAAATTGTGTAAGAAAAATAGACCAGGGTCGATAATTTTTGAAACCAAAAAAAATTATAGTAGGATGAAACCCATTAGAAAAGGAGGGGAATATGATCAAAATGAAAGGAAAAATAAATTACGGTCGATCAGAGTTCGGGAAGTGGAAGTGGGGGGGGGTTTAAGGGTAAAAAACGGTTTATCTCGTTTTCCGGCAAAACTACAAGTCCTATGGAAAAAAGTCAAATGGCAAAGTTGTAGATAATAAAAAGATCTACAACTTTTGTATTTACACTTTTTTCACATAACCTCAAAATTTAGGTGAAAAATTCAAAAAACCAAGTTTTTGGTTTTTTATTTATATCTTTTTCAAAAATTATTTTTTTTCTACGAAATTTGGTGAAAACTTACCTTATTATGTCCCAAATACACTGTAATTTATTTGATTTAAAATATTTATTTTTTCGCCTTATTTTGAATTAATATCGAAAAAACACCCTAATTTTCAATCGAAAATTCACCCGTCAAAATATCAGCTTTTTTCAAAAAGTTGGTGTGGTTTCTGTTCGTTGAAATCTCTACTTTCTGATGGTGTAAAAAAATATATACATTACTATGGTAAATGTTCTCAGAAAATGCAAAAACCAAAAACCAAATAAGTTAATATTTAATAAGACATCTACAATATTTTGAGAAAGTTGCAAAATCTTCTTTCAATTATAAGCATCGATGTCTATTTATTGCTTTTTTAAGATAACTTGTATACCTGAGTGACCTATGGAAAATTTTAGCCCATAAAAATGTATTTCATAGAGAAGTGGGGAAGGTTCTAGTAGGGTCTGGGCCTTACTACATACCTGTTATTTCGTAGCAGCTGTTAAAAAAGTATATATTTTTTTATACCATCAGAAAGTAGAGATTTCAAGGAACAAAAAGCGCACCGACTTTTTGAAAAAAGCTGATATTTTGACGGGTGAATTTTCGATTGAAAATTAGGGTGTTTTTTCGATATTAATTCAAAATAAGGCGAAAAATAAATATTTTAAATCAAATAAATTACAGTGTATTTGGGACATAATAAGGTAAGTTTTCACCAAATTTCGTAGAAAAAAAATAATTTTTGAAAAAGATATAAATAAAAAACCAAAAACTTGGTTTTTTGAATTTTTCACCTAAATTTTGAGGTTATGTGAAAAAAGTGTAAATACAAAAGTTGTAGATCTTTTTATTATCTACAACTTTGCCATTTGACTTTTTTCCATAGGACTTGTAGTTTTGCCGGAAAACGAGATAAACCGTTTTTTACCCTTAAACCCCCCCCCCCCCCCCCCACTTCCACTTCCCGAACTCTGATCGACCGTAATTTATTTTTCCTTTCATTTTGATCATATTCCCCTCCTTTTCTAATGGGTTTCATCCTACTATAATTTTTTTTCACTTTTTACCATTTTTAAAGGCTTCGGCACTGGTCTAAAAGTGTTCGGAATGGAAAATTATTAAAATGTAATGTTGAGTACGCGTTGGTAGTGATGGTAGTTGGCATTCCCTGATTGAATGGAAAAAAACTTATGTGCCGATCCCTAATAAAGAGAAACAGAGTACGAAGATGTGCTCTTCATCTCGCCTTAATGATGTAGTTGCTTCTTCTTGATGTTAGTGGAAGATCAATAAAGTCCTAATTCGTTATGCTTCACGTCACGAACAATCTTTTTTTACCTTAAGCCGGGTCCAGACATGTATCATTTGCCCGATCCGATCACCGTATCCGTATCGTCGACGCGTATAATGATCGCATATGTGGACGGGTAATGATACGCGATCTCGATACGCCGTTGTGATACGGCCCGTCCCATGTCGTGTCGGTTTTTGTCCGATCATCAAAGGTTTTGTCCGATTTGCTCCGGTACGTTTACCATACGGTGATAGGATCGGGCAAATGATATATGTCGGGACCCGGCTTTATAAAACGTGTGATGTAGCTAAGATGTATGAAACGATTACTAGGACCACTGCAAAGAGCGACCAGAGCGCAAGGAATGGGCGGTCACGACTTGCGGCGTGCTGAAGCAGTACCCGTTCTCCCGCTGCCACAGCGAGGTGCCGGTGGGCGCGTTCGCGGCGCGCTGCGAGGCGGACGCGTGCGCGTGCGACGCGGGCGGCGACTGCGAGTGCGCGTGCGCGGCGCTCGCGGCCTACGCGCACGCGTGCGGCGCGCGCGGCGTGCCCGTGCGGTGGCGCCGCCCGCAGCTGTGCCGTCAGTGATTTATTTTATTTATTATTAAAGGAAAACTTACGGCTAATGTGACACTTAATTTATACCAGAAGATAAAACAAACTGATGCGTTTTAGATGTCATATTTGAGACTGTCTACCTCACAGTTAAATAAACGCTGCCTCCAAAAAAAGTTCCTGCATTACTTATTTTTGAGTTCAATTGTTGTAAAGGTTCTCGTATACAATCAATTTGAACATACATTATTAAAAGCACAAGTGGTGCATAATAAGAGTAAAAAAGCTAAAGCCACATATTATATAATAATATATTATAAATGAGTTTAGAGTAACTCTCGATTATCTCTAGAGTATCTCAGAGTTCTTTCAAAAAACGAGCCTATACATTTTTCAAAGGCCGACAACGCATCTGATATATGACTTACGAGTATATGTTATAGTCGCTGATCTCCATGAGCTGTTGTAATTACTTAGCATCAGGTAACTCGCCTGCCCCGTTGTTTGCTTTGTAATCCAAAAAAAAAAGCATCCACCTTAAGGATCAAACTCTAGTTCGGCGCAGTTAAATATTCCCTTTTTTATTTTATTTTTATACAAAAAATAAACTAAGACAGCTTAAGTAAATTTTTAGTCGCGTTAGAATTGCCATTTTAATGTTACCTAATGTTTTCACAGCGATGCAATGCGATGAAGAGTGTTCCAACTACAGCGAGTGCATGTCGTCGTGTCCGCCGGAGACGTGCGACAACACGCTGGACTATGCCGAGGTCAAGGCTGTCTGCGAACAGGAGACTTGTATTGAAGGTAAAGAAGACATAATTAAATACCTATTCCACCGAGTTTTACCCGATAGTCAATTTTATTAAAGTTTTAATAAAATAACACTTGTTTCGTAGTTTTTTTTACTTATAACGGACTTATTTTGTTTGAATGAATATTTTAATAATAATTGCTTAATAGAAGTTGACAATTTCTTGTTAAATAAAGGGATCTCTCTTCAACTCTTTCATATTGTGCTTGTTATCTTTGCAAAAAAATGTTATTTGGTTTTGGTGTAAATTTAGTTAATATAGTGTCTGCCGGTTAAGTTTTAGACACAACTCCCAAAGTAAATACCATTGTATTATTTATGAGAAAAATAAATTTATCTTTAGTTTCAAAGTACCAACAACATGGCTAATCTATGCTCTATACTAATATTATAAAGAGGAAAGATTTGTATTTTTGAATTTTTGTATGTTATGAATAAACTCAAAAACTACTGGACCGATTTTGAAAATTCTTTCACCAATATAAATAATTGTTTTGTGTATAGTACATCTACATTGCACCCGTGTGAAGCCGGGGCGCGTTGCTAGACTTTAATACAATAAATAAATTGTCCAGGTTGCAAAGCAAACAAGACCTGTCCAGAGGGCACGGTGTACTCCAACAGCTCGCTGCTGGAGTGCGTGCCCCGCGCCAAGTGCAAGCCCGTGTGTATGACCCTCCCCGATGGTGGCGTGGTGCTGGAGGGCGAGGTGCTGGAGCAGGACGCCTGCCACACCTGCCGCTGCTCCAAGAAAGTGCGCGTCTGTACTGGACAGCCGTGTTCCACTGAGGCTGTGAGTAGTTGGATGTTTGTTCTTCGTAATAATCTAGATAACGGACAATTCGAAGTTTTTTAACCTGAATCTTATACTAATATTATAAAGATGGAAGATTTTGTAGCGACATCTATGATCGGCTACAATAATCAATACAATGCAACGACGTCTAATCCTGAATCGCGCTATACAAATATTTCGGAGCGGTGAGTATATATACAACATCTCGACATCAACCACTGGGGCCTAAGAGCCGGCCAGTCAGTGGTTCGACTGGTCGAGAATCCTCCCTTTAGGTTGGAGGAAGAGCACAACTCCCTTCCTCCACAATTTGTTTGTTTGTTACGATTTAATTCAAAAACTACTCGACCTATTTTAAAAATTATTTCAATAGAAAGCTACATTATCAGCTAGTAACATAGTGTATATTGTGTTTTGGGTCTAGTATATTTACATTGCACTCATGCGAAGGTGGGGCGCGGATCGGTAGTATACAAATATATTTTATACTATAATATAGATACTCTTTTTTCTGTCGACCGCAGTCGAATCCTGTGGGAAAAATTATAGTTTCAGACGGGCAGAGTACAGTAGATTGAAATTTGCCTGTAAAGATAAAGGATTAGTGAAACAGGGGATAAGGATTTCAATAGTACTTGCACACTTCTGGTTTTGATGTGGTAGCAACCGGAATTATGCTAGCTCTAATTATTTAGCCTTGTTTATAACAATTCGTTATACATAAAACAGCTCATAAGGATCATTACGCTTGATATACAGATTGAAGTAAGAAGGATATTATTTACGGTCTATTTAATCATGAGTGAACTTGGAAGACGAATATAAAAAATTGAATAATAGTCATTAATATTTGTTACCATCAACCCAGACAACACCAGGAACAACCCAGACCCCAGAAACGACCCCCCACGATGAGGCGTTCAGGTGTAGCGGCGGCTGGAGCGCGTGGCTCAACCGCGGCGCGCCGGAGATCGGGCCCGCCGGAGAGTCGGTGGACGTCGAGCCCCTGCCCGAACCTAACCAATTTGTGAGTATTGACGCATACGCACGTACTCAAGGACAATACTTAAGTGTGTTCATGCTCACTACAAAGTGTACACATGCTGAGTAGCCGTTTTAGATACCACACATGTATTAGATGTCGAGCTTGAGGTTCACTTGATGGTAGGTGTTACCCCAGCCAGAGAACATCAGTCAATGCTGCGCTGTCGACCTACTTTTTTCTCCAAGCATTCGGAAATCCATAGACTGTTTCGATACCCGGATGGAATTTCTATATTCCTCCCACCCGTCTAAAGCCCGAGGTGACCAGACGTGAGGAAGACATGGTTACAGAATACTATAAATATAAGTAATTACATCTGATATTCAATTTATTGTTCAGCAATACTACTCTGTTACTATCGCCCGCTCTAGCTCCAGTATGAAGCTTAAAGGATATATGACAAAATACAGCAAAACTGTTTCATTCATAAGTGTTAATTACACCGTGGGTAAAGTATGACAAAAAATGCTCATGTTTATATATTGTATTTCTTCTTCTTGCAATTTTCTCCTTTTTTTTTGGGGTCGGTGCAGTATTATCTGTTCTTCATTCTATTATTCCACTTGTAAAGGCCCTATAAGAGGAGAATAAGAGCCCTTCTAAACCTACTTTAATGCACTTTGTATCTATTAATAAGGAATAATAAAAGAACTTAAGACTTCAACATTAGTTTGCTCCAACTTTTGTTGCAACCAACTGTCAAAGCTTTAAAGCACTTTACACGTTGATCTCTCTGTCTCACTCCAACGTATATTCTAGCCAAGCGGTACCCCAATGTGCAAGCGAGACAACATGACTCAAATAGAGTGCCGCACGGCGGGCGAGCACCAGAGCGCCAAGCTGACCGGCCTCAACGTGGAGTGCAGTCTGGAGGGCGGCCTCGTCTGCAGCGAGCGGGAGAAGAACTGCGTGGACTTCGAGATACGCGTCTACTGCCAGTGTGAAGGTAGGCGTAGCGCCACCCACATCAGCTCTATTCAGTTCCACTTGGTCAACACAGTTCACACAGGTCACATTGTGCACAGAACGATGTCAAAGCAAAATGAAATGGCGCAAAAACAAATGAATTATCACATTCTAAACACAGATAGACAAGCTTTAAATTGATGTAAATTTGAATTTCTTAACCAAAACGCCAATTTCATAGGTAAGGACCTAATACTTATTTCGTCACTATCAGAACCCTTCCAATGCCTGGACGCGACCCACCCGAACCACGCTCACCCCACCGACTGCAGCAAGTTCTACGAGTGCACCCCCGCCCCGGGCCAGCCGCGCCCCCACGCGGTGCTCAAGGACTGCCCCCCCGGCCTCATGTACCACCCCAAGCTCATGGTCTGCGATTGGCCGGCAGCCGTGGTGCCTGAAAGACCGGAATGCGGAGAGACTACTGTGCCTACGGGTTAATATAAGTTTATTGTATAGTTTTGTTTGTAAGATACCGACAGACGTGCGTGAGAATTAATTCATGGTAGGTGATCAGCCATAGAACATCAGTATCAGTACGTAATGGTTGATGTTCCCACTAGATCTGGTTGCACACTACCTAGTATCACCAGCCATGGATTCAATCCTCATTCGTCTGAAAATGAACATTTCGGTTTTGGCAAGGCATTACGTATGTGACAAATGAAGCAGAAATAAATGGCGCAGCCTCAACGTCACAAATTGGGTCACTTACCAAAGAACTTAGATGTACATAGATCAGATCAGGCCCATACAAACTTTTGGCACAGAAAAACTAGTTCTATTTTTGAACTGTAGAGCGCGCGGCAATGTATCGGTGTGACACACACATCTAAGCAGTCCGCTGACTCCTCCCCTCGCGTTGTCTCGCTTGCTCTTACGAGCGAACGGCAATAACGCTCTAAAAGCGGCTGGGTGCGAGAGAGTGCGCGCTATGACTCCAGCGTCAGAGTGCGTTCACACGGATACTAGCAGCGCCGCGGTGGCTGGAGTAACAACTACTCTTACCCCATAGAAACCGCATATAAAGCCTGTGCAGAAGAAATGTACATTTATGTTATTTGCTTTTAAGCAATAATTTTACTAAAATAATTATAATAGACCTACTTTCCTTTAACTCTAAATATCAGTGCGGGTCATCTTAGAGCTAAAATATTTTTCTACCTTTCAAAGAGCTTGATTAAATAAAACAATAATATAAAATAATGGGAGTAGGTCGATTTTCTTACCATCGTTCGTTTTTACTTGCCATTGTTATTACTACAACAGTGATAAGTAAATGATACAATATTAGTTAACGATATTGAAAGTAATCCTCTATTGAAGTTCTTAAAATTTAAATGTTTACTTTCAGAACCTGCACCAATACCAAGGAAACAAAAAGAAGATAGTACAGGTTTGTGGACTTTTTTTTTATAACGATAACAACATTAACGAATGTTATTCATAAATATTGATCGTGCCTATAAAGTATAATGCAAGTAATTTCAAATTAAATTTCAAAGAAAAATATTATCATGTATAACGTGATAATAGCAATAACAAACCGACGAGTCCCAAGAGCAAAAATGATTTTACATAATTTTTCATTATTTGAGTAAATAGTTAAACATTATTATTTTCACAGAACTTCTAAGATTCATGCTGTAATTGAACTATTTTCCATTTACGATTTTCTTCTTAAAACCCGTTGAAACAGTTATACAACAGCAATTATTACGTGTTGCTTCTAAAGAGACAAATACCCAACTAGTGTACATAACAAATGAAACAAAAAATTAAAGTAATAACTAGATTCTATCTTTATTGGCATACGAGCCAAAGTATCGTGTATATGTTGTAGGATAATTGAAAATATCGGATTTTCGCGAAAATCCTAGGAGGATGGCAAAAAACCGGATGATTGAAATTCATTCTTCAATCAAGATCTTGAGATCTTCACAAAATTGTCGTACACTATAACTTTGTAATTAAATTTTGTAGTAACATTAACCCAAGAAACAACAAGCACACCAGCGACCACAAGTATATGCCCGCCTGGCCAGGTGTACAAGGAGTGCGCGTATCCGTGCGACAAACTCTGCGATCACTTCAAACACGCTCTGCAGGACAAGGGACAGTGCTTTATAGGACAGGTATTTATTTTTTATTACAAATTTTTGTGTTCTCGAAATAAATAGTTTTTCAGATTGCTCCAAGTAAAATTAAAGAGTTTTTCGGCATAGAAATCTCCAATAATGGTTGCCTGGAAGAAATTACTGTTAGTAATAAGGCCGCCTTTTGTACAAAACTTTTGTCCCTCTACTATCTATTTTGTTAATTTCTGGTGTACAATAAAGTATTGTTCATTTATTCATACAAATAGTATATGTAATATTATGAATTGTGGCTGATATATCAGCTATCATCATCGAGTGGACTTCAAGCTCGTCCGACATTAAAATAGTATATTTTTATTTTAAGTCACATTTAAAAGTCTAATCTAAATGTTTAGAAATGTGTGAGCGGTTGCGTGGATCACTCCGTGGACAACATGAAGTGTGAATTCGGTTCAATGTGGAGAGATGAGACCACGTGTGTACCTGTCAAGGACTGCACCTGCCAGTATGAAGGGAAAATTATTAAGGTATGTTCCTTACCGATACCTCTCCTTTTAGAGAAACACGGTATCTTTAAGTTTCATTTGAAGAATAAGACAGACAATATTCTGTTTAACTGATAGATTTCTCTAATTCAGGCGTGTAATCAGTGTTTTGATCGACTTTACCAACTGAGTACAGCACCGTTCCAAACTTAGTAACAGGTCAGTACCTGTTATAACGCCATCGACGTACCGTAACATCAAGAGGCGCTCATATTTAAATAGTTATAGAAAATATCAATTAAAGAAAAAATAGGTCGACAGTGCATCACTGACTGATGTTCTGTGGTAGCTCGTCTGTCTTAAATAAAAAAGTCATAACATTAACCAATTAAGAATACATACATAACTACTACTGTACTAAAAAATACCGACGAATTGAGAACCTCCTCATTTTTTGAAGTCGGTTAATAACAAAGGAAAAAATCATAAGATGAAACTCTACACACTTTCAGCCGGGAGGTGTAGTCGTCGATGACTGCACTAAGTGCCAGTGCTTGGACAACGAACTGCACTGCGACTCGAGTGACTGTGTCTCTATCATCGTCCCCGTCAAGGGCTCCACCCACTCCCCTATGATCTTTCCCGAGTCCCACAAATCTCCCTCGACAACTCCCACAACAACTACCTCAACAACTCCCACAACAACTACCTCAACAACTCCCACAACCACTCCCACAACAACTCCCACAACAACTACCTTAACAACTCCCACAACAACTCCCTCAACAACTCCCACAACAACTCCCACAACAACTCCGACAACAACTCCCTCAACAACTCCCACAACAACTACCTCAACAACTCCCTCAACAACTCCCTCAACCACATCTACCGAGAAGGTGACCCCAACACCTGTTACATTTACGGAGACCACTACACTCATTATAAGGACGACAGTCACTCCGCCACCGAAGTGTAAACCAGATAAGTAAGTTTTAAAGCCTTATGAGTTATATCACACCTAGAAAACCAAACTGACACTAAACGAAAAATGCGTTTTTTTTTGGAAATACCGTTTAAGCTTCTCGTAACATATACGAGTTCCTTATACATGGTGACACTTGCGCCGTCTAACGACATAAAGTTGACCTTTTGAAGTTGTGACATTACATTTTGAAGACGAACAATAATCTCACAAGATGGCGTTGATAGTTGAAAATCGTCAGTATTCCTTTGGTGATGGTTTGATTTTCAAGGTACGATAATATGTTTTGTATATGTATAGATTTTGTATCTAGTATTTATATTTTTGACAAGAGTAACACTCATTGAAATGAAGTAAATTTTAATGAATTAATGACCGAATACACAAAAGCCATTAAAATATTTAAGAGCTCCCTAAACAATTGAGCAGCTCTTAAAATCTAAATTCGTTCAATAAGCATCTGTTAAATATCAAGATTCCGAGATACAGGGCTCTATTCATGCCTTCTGTAATTTGAGGCTCATTGTTTATAAAAAAAATATTCTTCCAACTTTTCTAAATTTTTACCCAAAAACAATTAGTGAGTTCCAATTTTGTTTGAGTTTTGAATCAAGTTTTATGCATTTAAATAAAATACTATATACCGGATTAAAACGCGATTTATTATTTATATTGTTTAAATTATTTATCCCGACGTTTCGGATGCTTTACAGCAACCGTGGTCGCGGGGAGACAACTGCTGAAAAGCATCCGAAACGTCGGCATAAATAATTTAAACAATATAAATAATAAATCGCGTTTTAATCCGGTATACAGTATTTTATTTAAATGTGTGATACTCGCGTTAATAAAATACAATATTAAGTTTTATGCAGTTATTGTAATTGATTGCTCTTGTAATTACAAATTAATAAATTTAAAATAAAATGAATAGTGTTTTTAATCACTATTTTTAAGCGATGGTACCCGATGATCATAAAATCACTGAAAGGTTCCCTTTAGCTAATTCGTTCGAACCGTTTTCAAAGACTTTAGTTAAGACCTGTTCTAATACATTGAAACATTTCAGTTTCAAGAAGTTACTGTGGGAAGGCACGCCGCCGCCGGCCAGCGCGTTCTCGGCGAGCTCAATCGCTAATCCTATGTTCGAGCCTTACTTCACACAACTTAACGGACGACCTACTGAAAGTTCCGGTAATTACATCATATTAGTTTAATTTGTGTATACAGTAAATTACGGTATTTCCCATGTTTAAAAATTATTAAGTCTTGATTTGAAATGGAAATATAAATTACGGAATCAGAATTCGTTAGTAAATAAAGCGTTCATAAAATATGCAAGGGTTGGAATATTAAAATTCCGTCCTTAGTGAATATCATCAAAGAACATAGATTTACATAGAAACACAGGCCCATACTAACTTTTGACACAAAAAGTAGATCTGCTTTTGACTTGAAGAGCGCCACTGACCCTGGTGAGACTGCTTTTGACACTACCGGGGATATTTCATTTAGACAATAATAAGTCAAGACGATACCACCAAAGAAAATAGAATAACAGGCCCATACAAACTTTTGGCACAGAAAAAGGAGTTCTATTTTTGAACTGTAGAGCGCGCGGCAATGTATCGGTGTGACACACACATCTAAGCAGTCCGCTGACTCCTCCCCTCGCGTTGTCTCGCTTGCTCTTACGAGCGAACGGCAATAACGCTCTAAAAGCGTCTGGGTGCGAGAGTGCGCTATGACTCCAGCGTCAGGTGCTACACGGATACTAGCAGCGCCGCGGTGGTTGGGGTAAGAACTACTCTTACCCCAGACAAACCGTGCCAAGCGCGCCTATAAGGCCGGTACCTCTATGTAAATCTGTGTCTTTAATATTGTTACGGAGATAGGCTGAAGAAAGTTCGAGAAGCATCTTTGGACTGGTTGTGGCCCCCCGAACATTCTAAACGATGTGTGACAGGGACGACATGCACATAGCAGACAGAGATAGAAGATCAAACATTCAAACGGTGTGTGACAAGGACGCATACGGTGTGCGACAGAGATACTCGCGTTCTGAATGGCGTGCGACGGGGACGGAATATTGTGCGCAAAAGAGAGAAAGGCGCGCGCGAATAGCGCGGGAGTAGTCATTGCCTAGAAACTACCAGTAAACTTTGCGTAAGCGTATAACCGCGTGTATGTTCGAGAATATTAGAGACGCAATACGAGCGGGTTATATAAGCGGGAACAGTCGCAACGTTAGTCAGTTTTGAAAGCGATACCAAGCGATCAACTACAGCGATTTACAAGAGATTCAAGTGCGATAGTTCGAGAGCCAGTAGAGTATAAGAGTCAGTGTTTTGTGTGCGGTTTAGTGTTTTTTTTTAATTTAATATTTCTCTTAGTGTAATTTTAGTTTATTATTTTTAATTCAATTTCTTTTGTTTATTTTTGTTATAAATAAATCCTCAGTGTAGAAGAGCGGCGTTTATTTATCCCGAACCCCTATAGCTCGCAACATTTTGGTGTCAGAAGTGCGGGATAAAAAATGCCGATCACTCCGAGGAACGATCAAGAGGAGTATGAGGGAAGTACAGGCACGTCTTCAGGTGGAACAGGCATGCCATCAGGAGGAACAGGCACGTCATCACGAGGATCAGCTACGCCATCAGGAATACAGACAAGGGCACAGGTAGCACGTGACGCTGCCCGACTTCAAAGTTTTGACGCCGGCCGTACCATAGGCGATGATTCTTCCCACCTACTTCTTGCATTACAAAAGATGATGGAAGAACAGGCACGCCGCCAGGAAGAACAGGTACGCCGCCAAGAAGAACAGGCACGTCGACAGGAAGAGCAGGCACGCCGCCAGGAAGAACAGGCTCACCGTATCGAGGAACAGTTAGCTGTTTTAGGGGTACATTTCAAAGAAAAAATAGAGAACTTAGAATCAGACCTCAACACCCTTTCTTGCAGACTGTCAAAACAGGAATCACAGACAGAGAACCTGGATAGCAGAGTGTCTAAACATGATAAGCAAATGCTCGGTATAGAAAAGGAAATTCAGTGCTTAAAAACTACTGGAGTAGTTACCACTGTTTCACCAAGTGGCAAACTGAAGGTGCCTCCTTTCGACGGGTCTTCTTCCTGGGGAGCCTACAAGCTTCAGTTCGAGACCGTTTCAAAGGCGAACAATTGGACAGAAAAACAGGCTGTGACTGCTCTCATGTTAGGACTGCGAGACCAAGCCCTTACTGTTTTAGAGACCATGACGGGTGAGGTGACATTAGAGCGACTCATAGATGCCCTTGAGTCACGTTATGGAGACTCACACTTAGAACATGTCTACAGGGCTCAGTTAAAGGAGAGGGTGCAGCAAGCAAACGAGAGCCTACAGCAATGGGGCCTCGAAATTGAGAAGCTAGTAAGGAAGGCATACTCATCCTCACCATGTGTGGCTGACAGCGTGTTAGTGCAAGCCTTTATAGATGGTATCAGAGACCGAGAGGTTAAGACAACTGTAGGACTTGGCCACCACAAAACCATGAAAGATGCTCTAGCGCATGCCCTGGAAGTGGAAGCAATCCGCAGGGACCCGCGAACGTATCGTGTTAGGGCGGTAGCAGATAAAACTAAACCACGAGGTGGGCCTACATGTTATATCTGCGGGGAGGTAGGGCATATGAGGTTTTCATGCCCCAAGAAAGAATATCGAGGCAATATAGAACGTAGACGTCGAGAATCTCCTGCTTCTCCTGCAGCAGATGTGTCAGGAGCTGCCGCAGAAGAGCGGCAGGGAAACGAGTAGAAGCCAGGACCGCGGGGCGGGTGCTGGCCGGTAATGTGAGGAAGGCCCCAAAAGTTATGATCTCTCAAACGCAAGATGGAAATACCTTAGTCATCGATGGGGTGATTAATGGAACTAAATGTGAGCTTACCCTCGATACTGGAGCTTCACGAACGGTGATTAGATACGAACTTCTGAAGCCTTTTTATAAGAGACCCTCAGGTGGCAATGTTCAGCTCCTTACAGCTACCGGCCAGTACATAACCGTTCGAGGAGAGGGTGTCGCCACCTTCAAAATTGGTGGAAGATTTTATAGACATACAGTTGTTATTGCTGATATAGTTGATGACTGTATTATCGGTCTCGATTTTATGAAACACTATAATTGTAAAATTGATTTGGAAAGCGGAATCTTCAAATGTGGAGCACATGAAGTCTCTTTAAAAGGAGTTTCATCAAAAGGTGATTACGATCTCCAAAGATTAATTACTACGGGGGTTTCAAAGACTAGTAGTAAGCAGCAAGACCGGAATATAATTCAACCAGTGCTCGAGAGTTGTAAGGGAACTTTGTCACCGGAAAAGATGTCAAAGGCAGAAAAACTGTTGAAGGAGTTTTCTAACATCTTCGCAAATAATGATGGAGAACTAGGAAGGACTGGCATAGTTAAGCATAGAATTGAGACTGGAACGGAGACGCCGATACGTTTGCGACCACGCCGGGTACCTGTCGCGTATGAAAAGGAGGTAGACAAGATGGTGACAGAAATGGTAGACAACAATGTTATTGAGCCATCATCCAGCCCTTGGTGCTCTCCAGTGGTGCTAGTGAAGAAAAAGGACGACAGTTTGAGGTTTTGTGTTGACTATCGACGCTTAAACGACATCACAAAGAAGGACAGTTACCCTCTTCCAAGAATAGACGACACTTTGGACACGCTAAATGGGGCAAAATGGTTCACCACCTTAGATTTGAAAAGTGGCTACTGGCAGGTGGAAATTGACCCCAGCCACAAAGAGAAGACAGCATTCTCTACAGGGAAAGGGTTATATCAATTTAAGGTAATGCCATTTGGGCTTTGCAATGCACCAGCAACTTTTGAAAGATTAATGGAAAGAGTGCTGTCAGGACTGACTGGAGAAACCTGTCTAGTATACCTGGACGATGTGGTCATCATTGGCAGAGATTTTGATGATCATATTCGAAATCTAAGACGGGTACTCACTAGATTACGTGAGGCTAACCTTAAACTTAGCCCGAAGAAGTGCTTGTTTTTCAGAAAAGAAGTTAGTTATCTGGGTCATGTCATATCTGAAAATGGAGTTCGAACGGACCCTCAGAAGATAGTGGCTGTTAAGGATTGGCCAGTACCTAAAGATAAAACTGAAGTACGAGCTTTCTTGGGACTATGTTCCTATTACCGAAGATTTGTGAAGAACTTTGCGGATATCGCGAAGCCACTGCATAGACTTACAGAAGACAAAAGGCAATTCACATGGGATGAAGAGTGTGAAACTACGTTTAACGAACTAAAGAACCGACTCTGTGAGACACCGATTCTAGGCTACCCTGACCGAGAGTGTGAATTTGTGGTAGATACAGATGCCAGTGGTACCGGTATTGGAGGAGTGCTATCACAAATCAAAGACGACCATGAACAAGTGATTGCATACTTCAGTAAGGCCTTGTCAAGACCGGAACGGAACTATTGTGTCACTCGACGGGAACTTCTAGCTGTTGTGAAGACACTGCAACACTTTAGTAAATACCTGCTCGGACGTAAGTTCCGTCTTAGAACTGATCACGCTGCACTGAAGTGGCTACTGCAGTTTAAGAATCCGGAAGGACAGGTGGCACGATGGATTGAGCAACTGCAAGAGTACAATTTTACGACGGAGCATCGTAAGGGAAGAGCTCATGGCAACGCAGATGCTTTATCTAGAAGGCCATGTGACGTCGACTGCAAGTATTGTACTAGGCACGAGGGGAGAGAGCTTGCTCACGTGAGGCTACTTAGGACGGACACCATAAGCCCAGACTGGTGTGGGGAGTTGGTTATGGAAGCACAACAACAGGATAGCGACATTAAACCGATTTTGGATTGGATGAAATCTTCTGATGTCAAGCCACGGTGGAATGAAATTGCTTATACAAGCACCATAACCAAGAGTTATTGGGCTCAATGGGATAGCTTAATGCTGCACAACGGTGTGTTGTGTCGCAAATGGGAAAACGCCCGCGGCGATGCATCTCACTTGCAGTTAGTTGTACCTAGGTCCAAGATTCGTGACATATTGGAAATGTTTCATGATGGTTCGTCTGGTGGACACTTAGGAGTTAAAAGAACTCTTATGAAAATAAAAGAAAGATTTTACTGGATACACTGCCGCGAAGATGTTGAAGACTGGGTCCGGAAATGCAAGGTTTGTGCAGCTGTTAAAGGTCCACAGACTAGAACAAGAGCTGGAATGAAACAGTACAACATTGGCGCCCCATGGGAACGAATAGCGGTTGATATAGCTGGACCTTTTCCGTTATCAGAGAAGGGAAACAAGTACATCATGGTAGTAATGGACTATTTCACAAAATGGCCTGAGGTATTCGCGATTCCTAATCAAGAGGCAGCTACGGTAGCAGAGGTACTAGTGGAGGAAGTTTTCTGTAGATTCGGGGTACCCTTGGAAATACACAGTGATCAAGGAAGAAATTTTGAGTCACAACTTTTCCAAGAAATGTGTCGAATAATGGGAATTCATAAAACTAGGACGACGCCGTACCACCCACAATCAGATGGTATGGTTGAAAGATTTAATCAAACCTTAGAGAGACACCTAGCAAAGTTAGTAGATAGCCATCAAAAAGACTGGGACAAGTACATTCCATTATTCCTTATGTCATACCGATCTGCAGTTCATGAAAGCTCGAATGTAACACCCGCCTTAGCCATATTCGGTAGACAGCTCAGATTACCAGCGGATATCATCACAGGACGACCACCAGATTCACCAGAGAGTATCACAGATTATGCAGCAGACTTACGTAATAAATTGCATAAGATCCATGAACATGTTAGAGTATCAGAAAGTAAAATGAGTGAGAATTCAAAAATTCGATATGACAGGAAAATTCATCACTTAGAATTTCAAGAAGGTTCACTTGTCTGGCTCCATAATCCAGTGAAACGTAAAGGAAAGTCTCCAAAACTTCAAGCTGATTGGGACGGCCCATACACAATTATTACAAAGATTAATGACGTCACTTATCGCATAAAGAAGATGGGTAGTACAAGGAGCGCGCCAAAAATTGTTCATGTAAATCGTTTGGCACCCTACAAAGGATCTAATGATGCTCGGGACGAGCATGTCTAAGGAGGGGGTAGTGTTACGGAGATAGGCTGAAGAAAGTTCGAGAAGCATCTTTGGACTGGTTGTGGCCCCCCGAACATTCTAAACGATGTGTGACAGGGACGACATGCACATAGCAGACAGAGATAGAAGATCAAACATTCAAACGGTGTGTGACAAGGACGCATACGGTGTGCGACAGAGATACTCGCGTTCTGAATGGCGTGCGACGGGGACGGAATATTGTGCGCAAAAGAGAGAAAGGCGCGCGCGAATAGCGCGGGAGTAGTCATTGCCTAGAAACTACCAGTAAACTTTGCGTAAGCGTATAACCGCGTGTATGTTCGAGAATATTAGAGACGCAATACGAGCGGGTTATATAAGCGGGAACAGTCGCAACGTTAGTCAGTTTTGAAAGCGATACCAAGCGATCAACTACAGCGATTTACAAGAGATTCAAGTGCGATAGTTCGAGAGCCAGTAGAGTATAAGAGTCAGTGTTTTGTGTGCGGTTTAGTGTTTTTTTTTAATTTAATATTTCTCTTAGTGTAATTTTAGTTTATTATTTTTAATTCAATTTCTTTTGTTTATTTTTGTTATAAATAAATCCTCAGTGTAGAAGAGCGGCGTTTATTTATCCCGAACCCCTATAGCTCGCAACAATATAATTGAAAAGAGTGTCCATGGAGTTTCTTGCCGGTTCTTCTCCATGAGACCCACTTTTTGGAACCGTGCAACTAGACGTTTCATAAGAGCCTGCAAAGGCCAATTTGAAATAAAAAACTTTTGATTTTAATTTTGATTGACATCATTGATTGTAGTGCTATGACAAACTATGTGACATGCCACTAAGTCTTGTATTGTAAGAACAACACTTTATCAGCGCGTCTAAGATATTTAATACCATATTATTTTGTTGAATCTTTAGCGGGCAGCTGGAACCCATACCCCATAGACGACAAGCAGTACCTCCAGGTGGAGCTGCCCGAGAAGACGCCCGTGTACGGCGTGGTGCTGCAGGGCAGCCCGCTCTTCGACCAGTACGTCACCAGCTACGAGGTCATGTATGGAGACGACGGAACTGTCTTCTCCCACGTCGACAGCCCTAGCGGAAAGCCACAGGTTAGTTGATGATACTTGGTAAACAGTAGCGTATTTACACATTTCAAAGGTGTAAGCTGTTAAATTTTTGCCGCCCTTACCTATACAATTGTCAGTTCCAAAATTAATGTAGAGGCCGATTACTGCGTTGGGGCAGAGAATTTTTTTAATTGGAGCGGATATTATTCAACAATATTTTTTTTAATGCATAATAGGCAGACGTTTGACCGCGATTCCACCTGATGGTAAGTGGTGATGCGATCTATGGAAGGGCACGTCTGTCTAGAAGAAGTCTGTTCACCCTAGCCTTAAAGATACCCAAGTTATAAGGGTCCGGAAAGACAGAAGCCGGTAGGGAGTTTCAAAAATATAGAAGTTTGCTATACCTAAATTCCCTAAATTTTCTGTCTCTAAAATCTGTCTACGCTCAAGCCTTTTTTTTTTTTTTTTTTTTTTTTATTATAGAGGGGAAAAAGACTCCTTATGTCCTAGCAACGAGATTGGCCTCCTGCAATATTTTATGCACGAGGCCTATCCCCTGGTTCGCTATCCCCCCCCCGCGGGTGTGCAATGCAGGGGGGAGTGTGGGGTTCTGGTCGACCGCTGACTCTCTGCTAGTCAGAGAGCCTGGTGACCCATACCCACTAAAACCCTCTTGACCCTCAGGTCTCGCCGTAATGGGGCAACGGGATAACGACGTAAACAACCGCGGCCCCGGCGACTTGCCAAAAGTGGCTACACCCCAAAAAATTACGGAGGCGTCAAGAGATGAGCGTATCTTCTCTTGCGCGCTCCCCTTCTTCTCGCTCTCATCGTACCTGCCAGCGCAGCGCACTCCCTCTCCCTTTCCGCAGTCTCCTTTTGCAGCATTACCTGCTCGCAGAAGGAGACCACAGCAGTCCAACTGGCCGCTTCCCCCAACATAGCGCGAACAACGCTCGGCAAGGACAAGTCCGTGCCAACGACAGATGTAAGGTCGTGGCGTTGTCGCGCCCATCTGGCACACTCAGCCAGGGTGTGCTGCGCCGAATCCTCCTCGGCGCCACACTCGTGGCACACTGGCGTTGGCTCCCGCCGGGCCACTTTGTGCAGGTACCGACCAAAGCAACCATGCCCTGTCAGTACCTGCACCACTCTAAATCTAAGCGCCCCTTTTTCCCTATCCACCCACTCTTTGAGGAGCGGGAGGATGGCTTCGACCGTTCTGCGACCCGACCCTCGTGGATCAGCCAGGTCCTCCTTCCATCTTTCGAGCACTGCGAAGTATGCTCGACGCCTGATCAATTCCAGCTCGACAATTGTTGGGGGATCCCCTCCTCCTTCCTCACCGCCCGGAAGCGGTACATTGCGGCAAGCACTTCTGCTTCCAACTCCCAGGGCGGGGTACCCGCCAGTACGCAGGCCGCCGCGAACGATACCGTCCTATAGCAACGGATTGCCCTAGTAGCCATAATTCTCTGCGGCCTGCGCAGAAACCTCTTTTTGCTCCTCGATAGAGCATCCTCCCATATGGGGGCCCCGTATAAGGCCATGCTACGTATTACTCCGCAGTACAGCCTTCTGACGCTCTGGTCAGGACCGCCTATATTGGGCAGGAGGCGTCCTAGTGCGCTCGCTGCCCCTACCAGCCTTGGGCCGAGGACTGAGAAATGCGCTTGAAAAGTCCATCGGCCATCTAGGATGAGCCCCAGATACTTCATCCTAGACCCTAACTTAATCTCCACCCCGTCCACATTCAAAGTAGCTCCGGATGGAGGCCCCCCTCTGGGACCATGAAACAAAAGAGCCTCTGTTTTCTCCAATGCTACCCTCAGCCCCAACGCTCTAATCCTCCCGACAACCAGCGATGTCCCTACTGAGGCCAGCATGGAAGCCTCCTCGAAATTACCCCCCCTGGCTATGACTAGGGTGTCATCGGCGTAACAGAGGACACGCATCCCGCGAAGGAGCGCGCCTCTCAACACCCAGTCATAGCCAACATTCCATAAGAAAGGGCCCAATACCGAGCCCTGTGGCACCCCGCAAACGATGCGACGCCGGAGTCTACGCTCAAGCCTACTTAGCCTGCTGGTAATACCGCCACTGTTGGCCACCTTATTACAGTTAATTTTCATTGGTTTCTCCAATCGTACATATCTTATATTTCACTGATTTCTTATATAATCAATACGCTGTGTAACATGTGTAAAAATGCTGACTTACAATAAAAACCAAACATATTTAAGAAAATTATCCTTTTATTTTATGTCAGATATCGATAGATGAGCATGAGGTTCATTTGCCGGTAGGTGACCACAGCCACAGAACATCAGTGAATGATGCGCTGTCGAACTAATTTTTACTTCGAGCATTCGGAAATCCACCGACTCCGACTGAAACCGAAACGCGCAATTTGCACTTCACGGTAAAAATATTGACAGGTAGCCAAAACAGTGAAAAAATAAACACCACACATTTAAGAGATTAAGGGGTAAAAATTGCTAAAATCTAATGTTATATCTCTAGGTGTTCCGTGGTCCCGTGGACCACATAACTCCGCTCACCCAGATGTTCGACAAACCGTTTGAAGCCAAGTTCATTCGCATTCGCCCGCTGACCTGGCACGATGAAATCGCTATACGTTTCGAGCTCATTGGCTGCGAAGAGTTTACAACTACGTCCACTACTCCTACCACTCCTACCACTGCCACAACTCCCACCACTGACACAACTCCAACCACTCCCACCACTGCCACAACTCCAACCACTCCCACCACTGACACAACTCCTACCACTGCCACAACTCCCACCACTGCCACAACTCCTACCACTGCCACAACTCCCACCACTGCCACAACTCCTACCACTGCCACAACTCCTACCACTGCCACAACTCCCACCACTGCCACAACTCCCACCACTGCCACAACTCCTACCACCCCAACGACCTTCGCGTACACGACCGTAAGTTTTATAGATATTTTACCATATACTTTAGTTAAAATGTAATTAGATTATGTAGTAATTATTGTTTCCATTTTGTATTTTTAAAGAATTTATGAAATTTATTTCTGAAATTACTGATAAAATTGGGAAGGCACAGACTCCTGTAACACAGTTTTAACTATATCAAGAATCTGGATTTAAATAGTTTTATGTAAAAATAGCAGTAATAAAGATTATTATGATTATTATTTAGCAGTTTATAGCGTTTTACTTCGAGCATTCGGAAATCCATAGACTGAAACCAAAACGCTATATTACTATCTATGAACGGCCAACCCCACCGCAATCTTGATCCGCCCACCCGTTAAATCCGAAGTAACCAGAAGTCGGGAAGATATAATAAGATATAATAATAAGAATTCGAACCGGCGTTTTACATTTAATTATTTTGTAATTTTTTGTGTAAAATGCTTTGTATGTGGATACGGTTAGTTGTTCTTACACAAAACTACTAGTTATATAAAATCTTCCTAAAATGTACGAATTCTAGAAATTGTTGACTATTTTAACAAATATTCATTCCAGTAACTGGAATCAACTGTTGATCAAAACAAAATTCAATTTTGTTCTGGATACGATTCATTTCCCGGATTGAAATTGATTCCATAAATACAAGTATGAAATTATATCTTGGTTTTAATAATTTCTCCTTTGAGATGTGCGTTAACTTCTGTATCATATCGAAAATATACAGACAGGAGACTGGCAGAATTAACAGCGTTGGGGCATGAAAGTGTCGCAGCATATGCTGAGCTCCCATTGGCTACCGCACACTGCGACATAGCTGTAATAGCATAGTTTGTTTTTGCTTTAGTACTGTGTTTGGGAATAAACGTTTTATCTATTTATCAATCTATAGTCACATATTGTATTAGACTTAAGTGGCGTTATTACTGAATACATTTTCTATCTATCTATCTATCTAATCAAACCCAGCCCGAACCCCTGCAATGCACGGAGCCGCTGGGGCTGGCCGCAGAGCTGCCGATAGACATGATCGAAGTCAGCTCCAACAACGACGACCGCCCGTACTTCAAGCTGCAAGGCGACCGGGGCTGGAAACCAACTTACAGCACTCCTGGAGAATGGATCATGGTTCGTATCTATACAAATAAATATGTTTTCTTTCTTGAAGTAATACACCAAATGAATTAAGAATAACATCATGTCCTATGAAATTCAACTTCTTAGGAATGATTTTCAGTTCAGATAGGCATTTTTATATCAGTTAAGCTAACCTTTTAAAAATCAAAGTAATTTCTCAGCTAAAACATCCAAACCATAATTATATTTTTGCAAAAGAGTACAAAATAAATTAATCTCACAAAATTAATTCGTTCACTCTCAGTTCAACTTCACATCCCCTCGCAACATAACCGGCATCAAAACCAAAGGCGGGCCCGGCGGATGGGTGACGGCCTATAACGTGATGTACACCAGCGACCTCTCCACCTTCAACCCGGTGGTGGACGGCGCCGGCGGCTACCGGCTGTTCCCGGCCAACTTCGACGCTGACTCGGTGGTGATGAGCGAGTTCCGACCGCCCCTGCATGCGCAGTACTTGAAGGTCCTGCCGCTCAAGTGGGAGAAGGGTATTGAGATGAGAGTCGAGCCGATTGGATGTTTTGAGCCGTATCGTAAGTACTATTTCTTCAAAATTTTGGAATTACATTGACTATGACGATTCCATATATATTTTTAAACTTTTACATCTCTTAGACATTATGGTTTCTGCAAGAACGTTGAAAAAGTTATTATGTTAAAGTTTTTATACCAAATTGATTTCAACCTACTATTATGATAATTATTGCGAAGACAGTCTAAAATAAACAAAGTCTAACGACGATAATTGTAAAAATATAAGTAGTGGCTCTGACTATATGTATATGGTGTTTTAATCGAATCTAATAGTTGAAGCCACAACATAATACGAGTATAAGCTGTTCGAACTCCAATTCCTTTATTATATCGTCTTTTCAAGCCATATATCCCCCAGCCATAACCGAGGAGCCGAAAGACGAGCGCGTGCCTATGCCCAAGCCGCCGTGCGAGGTGTGCCCCCGCGTGCCGGCCGCGGCATGCGCGTGCGCGCCGCCGCTCTACTACGACGGCGAGAACTGCGTGCCCAGGGACCAGTGCCCGTGCATGTTCGGCTTTATGTCGTAAGTCGTTGTTTTGGTTAGTTTTTAGTACTATTCTACAGGCAATAATGAGAAAGTGTGTTTGTTTATTTGCAGATGAAATATTGAATCAATATGATTATTTGTATATTATGAACGTGGAGGACCAACAGCTATAAACAATGTAAACAAAACAATATTAACAATTGTCAGCCCATTTAAGGTGTTCGCTTTTAAAAATAGTATAGATTATTGAACAAACGTACGTCACAAATAATATGTATATACCTATACATATGTAAAAGTACGATTATGTATAGGTATCCCGTGGGGTCTGCGTTCCGTGGCGACAAGTGCGACGACTGCATGTGCAAGCTGGGTGGAGTCACCGACTGCCGCCCCGCCGCCGACTGCGTCTGTGCACCTGTACGTATATTCCTACTTCAAGATAACTTTATCCCGACCTCAACTAGTTCACATTATTATTATTAATTTTAAAAATACCACACCTCTCCCATCGGGGTAGGCAGAGATCACGGAATTCCATATGCTCCGATCCTTGCATACTACTTCGCTTCATCCACTTTCATCAATGCTTTCATATTCGAGTACTTTTGACCTGGCCCTTTTGAGGAACGTTCCCCAATTTTAAGATCCAAATTAGTTGGCATAACAATGTACCTAATAAATCAGTATTGTCATTGTAACTGAATTACTAACCGTATACAGCTGATACTTTTAAACAACGTCCTCTTCAAACATTATTTATTTCAAAATTCACAGGACCTAGTCCCCCAACTGTCATCGACGTGCGAGTGCCTGTGCGAGCCTTGCACCAATGGCACAAAAATATGTCCGACGAGCAAACTGTGTCTGCCGCTGGACAAGTGGTGCGACGGACTCCAAGACTGTCCGGACGACGAGCGCGCCTGCACCACGCCCGCGCCCGTCACCGAGACCGTGGTCACGACTGTACTGCACACGGAGGCGAACACTCCTCCGACCACGCCCACGACTCCGCCCCCTACCCTTGCTACTACTGAAAAACGTAAGTGCCTTTAGTTATTGTTATGAGAAGAATGTGTGAGCGAGATGCAAAATTAAGATTTTTCTGTATTCAGTGTTCACACTACTGACACGTGGCTCATTGCACGCGATGTCTTAGGTTCAATTTTCAGGGGATAACAAGTAAAAAGAAAATTATAATGCAATGAAATAGACACAAAAATATGTCTTCTCCATGCCCCAATAGATAATTACTTCACTTTGTCTACCTAAATTAAACTTAAAGTGTTCAATGAAAAAGTCAAATTATGATTAAAGCTTTTTTGCCTCTTTTCATTGTTTAATTTTAAAAAGAAATACATATTCATAGATATTGAGTTCAATTCATTCTTATATTTGGTTCTATTCTTATGCCCTTATCAAATTATATAATAATATACAAACTATTCAAAAATGAAGTGTGTATTCTATAAAACAAATTTACATTGCAGCAAAAGAATGTCCAAAGGTAGAGTGCCCCCCCGGCTACTCCGTGCTCCACACCTCTAACACCCGGCCGAGCTACTCGCGCAGCACCTCCGACCTGCCCCCCCCTCGACCCCGGTACTCCTACCAACGGTTCTATAAAGGTGGAAACGCTAAGGGAGGCTTTTCCAAAGGCGGCTTCTCCAAAACTGGATACTCGAAGGGAGGATTTTCTAAAGGTGGACGTTATGGTAAGTTTTCTTGTGTTTTTTTACGCTTCAGTAAATAACTGGGCAAACCAATGCTTACTACTTTATTAACCCAGACAGACAAGCGTGTTTAATTATTATTAACGACTTGCATGTTTTGCAGGGATTGCGCCATGTTTAAATATTATCTTATAATAGCTAAGCATCCAAGATAGTAATAATATTTTTTTTATTCTTAACATTTGCTTATTATATATTTTTCTTTCAATACCCGTGGCATTCTCGTGTTAACATCTGTATGTTATACATTGTGTCTGCTAGAGTTATGATCTATGCGCAGAATGTGTCACTGAAATGAAAATATATGTATGCATCTTTTTTTATTATTTATTATTATATATTTATTCATCAGATAAAATAATCCATTTTGTTAGTAGAAACTTAGAAACTAGTGTTAGTATACAAGTACAATATTTTTAAAAGAACAAAATCTCACGACAGAGTCTATGCGTACACTAGTCGATCCGAACCGATGATTGTACGCACAAAGTGTCTCATGATAGGCGATGAGAGGTCGTCTGCTACAGTTTTTAATATGCTGTTCTGACTGCCCCGAACCCGGCTCAACAGAGATCCTGTTTTAATCCTAATGACGGCCCAGAAATCATTAGTATGGGCTTGGGCGAAGACCTCCGTAATCGCCCCTGGTGTCGGAGCCAGCAGTACCATGTCATCAGCATAGCTTAGGCTGTTTATGCTTACTCAGTAGTTCAGTCTAGTTCAGTTGTTCACTATATTGAGATGTCATCCCCGCGGGCACGAGTGAAACACAAAATAATTTCAGTACAACGGAGCGTGATAAAAGATCATAACACAACACGCACGTGCTGATTTGTGTTACGTCGGGAAAGATCGGCTTCACTCGTTCTGCCTCGTTCTTAGAATAAATGAACTTCTGAAGTAGATGAATTGTAACTGAACTAGAGAAAACGAACTAGTCCAATTGAACGATTCATTCGTGAACGACACACCGCTAGGCTGCTCTTACCGCATCCTTATTCCAGGCCCGCCCACACCGCCGCGTCAGAACCAGGCGTTCTCGCTGGACAAGCCGGCCGGTGCCGCCAACGGCAGCAAGCGGCAGGAGTGCGCGCAGTTCAAGTGCATCCCCGCGCTGCCGCCGCCGTTCCGGCCGGGCTCCACGCCGGCGCCGCGCGTGTGCTCCGCGCCCGCCTGCCCGCCGCACTACACGCTCAAGCTGGACAGCGTGCCCGCTGAACTCAACCGATGTCCGCAGTGAGTATACCTCACTAAATGTAATAATAAAACTGTTTTGATATCAGAAATTATCATCTACCATACGTTAATTTATTACATCCCAAACGTCTTAACATTAATAACAAAATAAAAAAATATAAGATAAAATTTAAAAAAAAGTCCTGATTGCAGGATCAGTCTGTTGTATTTTTTATATGTTTAGTAATTTAGGTAGTTTTCATACTTTGAAGAAAGTAGTTTTTTTTTATTCCGTACATATGTATAATAAAATTAAAATAATGCTCTTCTTAACACAACCAAAGTAATCAACTTAAAAAGATATATAATTTCTTAAATTAAAGATAAAAAAATATTTATCATAGAAAATTGTATTAAAAATAATTGAAAAAAAATAATAAACAATTTCAAATAGTAACGATTGAGACTTTTTAAATGTAAGATTATTTGAATAAAAATATTTTTGCTTTAGAGTTTGAAATGAGGTGTGCGTCCACAGATACGTGTGCGTGCCCCCGCCCGAGCGGCCCGCGTTCTGCAACGTGACGGGCCGCACCTTCACCACGTTCGACGGCCTGGAGTACAAGTTCGACGTGTGCTTCCACATCCTCGCGAGGGAGAACCGCTTCGACGCCTGGACTGTGCTCGGTATGCTCTTTCACATTATATTTAAGGTTTTGTTTTTCTCTTAATAAAAAAACACTTAGAGAAACAATATATTTTAATTAAACTTCAATAAGTCATACTTCCTTCACTAGATTCTATCGTATGCCATTTACTTTTGAAATTCTATTTTCGTGGTGTTTTTATATTAAAATTTTATATTATAACTTATAGGACTATTCATCAAACCTACATTCTAAAATTAATTAACAAAATTCATATACACTGCTTTAATAGAGAGCGAAGATAGCTATGAATACAACAGCACAATTTGCTTCCATTACAATAACTATATTATAAACACACTCAAATTAATATACTCCCACACACAGTCACAGATAAAAATAATAACTAATCAATCATAGAACCGCTACTAGAATAACACATTCTCTGATGATTTGCACTTCATAACCAAATATTTGTACCAACAGCCCGCAAGAAGTGCTCAGTAGACCAAGGCTGCGCGAACGAGCTGCTCATACTCCAAGACGACCAACTGATCCTGGTGAAGCCCAGCCTCATGATAGAGTACGACAACTACGAGTACACGGTGGAGCAGACCAGCAAGATCTGCTTCCAGAAGAACAGCTTCGACGTGTTCCGGATCGGCAACGGGCTCGCGGTGCAGTCCCGGAAGTACAACTTCACTGTTCTGTATTCCCCGGATGGCGATGTTAAGATTGGGGTGAGCTTTTTGACTATTCTAGACTACTAGACTAAGGCCTATGTATGGTCATTGCTATTTCGGGCTAACTCATAAAGCAATATGTAGGTATTTTCCGAATGCTTGAAGTAAAAAGTAGGTCGACAGCGCATCATTAACTGCTGTTCTGTGGCTGAGGTATCAATTTAACCTCATGCTCGTCTGTCGATATCTAACATAAAAAAAATCTCTCGCACGTATGTCAGACGTACTAGCGAAGATGATGATGTGAAATGTATATAGGTACTCGACAGGCATTACAATGCCACGTAAATTTTTAGTAAAGAATATTCACGGGCCTATGGAGAACAGTTCACCAAAGATTCATCTTAATCAGCTGAATAGTTTAGGAGTGCACCCATGACAAACATGCTCACATTGATTTTTATTAATATAGATATGATCCCGAAATATTGTATATATTTTTAAGACCGTTGCAAAAAACTTGCAACTTATAATTTTTTTATCTTAGATATCAACAGACGATTATGAGGTTCACTTGATGGTAGGTGATACCATAGTCACAGAACAGTCAATGATGCGCTGTCGACCTACTTTTTACTTCGAGCATTCGGAGATCCATATTTTTTTTTTTTTATTTATAAATTCTCTTTATTAGCAATAATTTTACAATTGTGATACACCACTAGTGTACATTAAAAGCCTAGTGAGTACAATAATTAAACTATTCGTTTTTCAAGTAAACAAAACTTATACAAAACATTTAAAATGGATATAGAAAAAAAGGATATACGTAAAACTTAACTAGTTAATGTTATTTGGGCACATTACATTTTTAAAAAACTTTACGCATGTACGTTTTTGTTGGAACAGTACATTTTTATCAGATGATTGAAATCCATAGGCTGATACCGAAACGCGCCACCATCTATGGACGGTGGTACGTTACCCGGTATTTTCGATATTCTTCCTACCAGACGTTACCAGACGTGAGAAAAACATGCTTATAGCATGTTTTAGCAAACGCGCCAACGACAATAGTTAATCATATTTACCGTCCACAGGTATACAAAAAGGACATGGGCCATATAGACGGCCTGTGCGGCGCGTTCGACGGCGACGTGTCCAACGACCGCCGGCTGCCGGACGGCCGGCTCGCGGCCTCCACCTCGCAGTTCGGGCAGGGCTGGGCCAAGCCGGGGCTGCCCCGCAACGCGTGCCAGACCAAGGTCATTCCGCCCCAGAAGCAGAAGCGGGTCTGGGATCTGTGCAATGTTATCACGTGAGAATGAGTTTGCTCTGTATTACGGAAAATTAGTGTCCTTTGTTCAGTTATAATGCTCGTATTGGGTAATATTGGCAGAATTTAGTAAAAACCAAAAAAAAAACTATCGGCCTTATTCATAAACGTATTATAAGCTAATATAGTTAAAATATGTTTTGTCTCCCTCTATCGAATATTAAAATACTACAGAGCGAAAGAAACAAAACATATTTTAAATATATTTAGCTTATAATACGTTTATGAATGAGGCCGTAAGAAGTTAGCCAGATTTTCCCCAACATCATTCATTGAATAGATTGAAATCGAAATATTTATTCAATAAACCACCATATCAAAACTAAAAAACATAAAATTGGTTATCCCTGAAATGGAAAACCACTAGAAGTTGGGGCAAAAATCCAACATTGATTTCAGTGGCCCCAGTGAAAGTAATGCGCCGTTAGAAGCGATTCTACTCCCTATATTATAATATGATAATATTTAAGAAAAAGAAACATCATATCAAATTACATTACCAGAAGAATCCATAATATTGTCTTTTATTCATCATCAACTCCGTAGGAATAGATGGCGTTAATATGTAAAGATTGTAAAACAAAAACTTGGCGATTAAAAAGAGTGGCGGCGAGTTTCTTGCCAGTTCTTCTCGTCCGCTCTACGCCCTTGATTTGTGAACTGGTAGTAAATGTAAAATTAGAAGCATTTAATATTAGTAATATTAGTAATTTAATATGCATTATTTTTTTTTTTTTAATGACGTTCATAGATGTACATTGTGTTACCTAAATTAATAGATTATTTTTTAATTTAATTGAATTAAATATGGCAACTTCGTGACATTTCAATTAATATAAGACAACTGTCATCTTTCAGTCTCCCGCGACCACGGTTGCTGAAAAGCATCCGAAACGTCGGGATAAATAATTTAAATAATAAATCGCGTTTTAATCCGGTATACAGTATTTTATTTAAACAGAAGAATCCATTTTCACACTAACAAGACAATTTAAAAATCTAAAAAAAAATCTATAGCTTATGTATCGCATCTTATTTTCCAGCCAAGAACCACTATCGGAATGTGCCAAAGTGCTCAACTTAGATAAATGGCGAAGCATCTGCCTGGAGAAGATCTGTGAATGTGCGGAGACGGTCGTCAACGGGACGAAGCACACCGAGGAGCAGTGCCGCTGCCTGCTGCTGGAGCAGCTGGTGGCCGAGTGCCTCGCTGCTGACAAGAACGTCAATGTGGACACCTGGAGGATACAGAACGATTGCCGTAAGTGGCTTTCATTCAATATTAGGAGATCTGGCAGTCAATGTAAAATTAGAAACGTTGTGTTACCTAAATGAGTAAATGATAATTTGATTTGATTTGAAATATTAGTTCCAACTTTTAAATTTAGAAGGAATACCTTTAAGAGAAACTACAAATCTAAAAAAAAAAGATTTTTTTACCGGAATTACATATTATAATAATTATTAATGCCGACGTTTCGAGTGATTTCAGGCGAGCTCTGTCACAGGCAGACTGAATGGAAACAGCTTCTTCATCTTATTTGAATTTTTACAAAGTTGCTATACTAATGCTGTGAATTTCTACGGAGTTGATTCTTGTTGTAATTTTCTATATTATGGCAAATGTCCAAGTTATAGTTTCTATATTATATGTGATATTCTGGTTAGTAAAAGACAATATTAAAATTATGAGGACGAATAATACGTTACCAAGCCTGTTCAAGATTTATATTTTAATCAATATTAAATTTAATTGTTTCGCTTCTGATATTATATTTGGAAATACATCCATTTATAACGTCGACAAAACATTTTATTTTAAGATAATTAATTCGAATAAAGAATCCAATATAAGTTTATTCAAGTTAATTCACTAGCACTTTTTATTCTCGATTTAGTTTTCAGAGGGCATGTTGCTAGTATGTAGATATAATGCTAAGTTATATTTTATAGGCAGGGCACAGAAGGCTGAACACCTCCTTGCCTGTAAAGATAAATGATCAGTGACAAACACTGAAATGTGCCTGTCCCATGCTCTACTAGGGGAGTCGGGAATTCACTTTTATATATTTTATTATTACAGCGACGGATTGCCCCCCGCCCCTGATCCACTACGACTGCTACCGCAAGCGGTGCGAGCCCGCGTGCGGCGGGCCGCTGGCCGGGCTGCCCGGGCAGAACGGGCTGGCGGCCTGCGCCGCGGAGGACGGCCAGTGCTTCCCCGGCTGCTACTGCCCGCCGGGCAAGCTGCGCAAGGGGGACCAGTGCGTCTCGCCGCATGACTGTCTCGACTGTAAGTCACAATCAGTAGCGTAGCTATCATAAGGCAAAGAGGTGCCCCAGGGCCCTGAAGCTGAGAGGGCCGGCAGCCATTGAAGCTAGAAAAATTCTCGCAGCAATTTTATTTTTCAAAATTGAAATGAGATTTTATATCGCCGATAATGGACGCGTCGAGCGCTCTTTTCTGGAGCGTCGATTTTCGCAGGGGGATTGCGATTTTTTCTCTGCACCAGGGCCCTTGTCCACCTTACTACGCCACTAGTCACAACTATCATTTCCTAGTTTTTATTTATTAATTTAAAATGTTAAAATGTAGTTGAATCAATGGCTTATGGTTTGAATTTGAATCGCTCTCAACTTAATATAATAATTGGGTCAAGCATTGACATCTATATGACAAAAAATTATGGCATCCATAATAAACTGAAGATAGGTTTAAAGCCTGACTGAAGCTATGTATTCAATGCCTGAATACCTGTACTATGGTTGTACGGGAGTTCTTGGAGGAGCTTACTTATTTTTAAACATTCTGTTTATTGCTATCATTGTATTTAAAGATTATATACGTGCCTGTTCATTGAAATAACAGTTAAATTATTACTATCTTCGTCTGCTAGGCGTCTGCACGGGAGTGGGAACGCCGGCCAAATATGTAACGTTTGAAGGAGACGACTTGCCCTTCCTCGGAAACTGCACTTACCTCGCCTCCAGGGACAGAAACGAGACCGGACAGCACAAGTATCAGGTAATAAAATGCTAATGATAGCAATTCAGTGGTACAAGTAGGACGATAGCACATCTTGATTTAGGTACGTTGTGTGTTAGAATTGAGTAACAATTGTCTTTTTTTTTTCAATTTATAGTAAACTGTGTGTGTCTGATACTTAATAAAAAAGGATAAGAGTTTTTTATGGTGCCATTTTAATAAAACTGTCTAATATGTTGATAGGTTTATGCAAGCAATGGTCCATGTGAAGAAAACAGCGGTGCGGTGTGCACAAAGGCAGTTCACCTCGTGTACGAAAAGCACATTATTCACATCAGCAAAAATCCTGATTCTAAGAAGGTATTTTTTTATATTTTAAGGGTATATAGATATTGAGAGACAAATTGAGAGAAAAAAATAGAATTTAAGCGTTTCTAGCATACAATAGATATGAATAAGATACTCTCATCCTGTGCTCTTACGCCAAGTCTATGAGTGTTACAGATCCATTACCGTAACCTTCATGAATTTAAAGTGTTGCTTACAATTACAGCTGATAACGACAGTGAACGGGCAGCAAATATTCCGCTACCCGGTGAACAACGACTGGGCCGTCATTTCTCTCATATTCGGACAGGACATCAGCATTGTACTTTCCGATCTGCATGTTGAGGTAAAGAATCCAAAAGTTTCTCTAAAATATCAATAATCCAGTGGGAGATTAACTTTTTGAAGTAATTAATATGTATTTTTTTCTGTATAATTATTTTTTATTTACATACATACATACATATACATCACGCCTCTTTCCCATGGGGTAGGCAGAGATCACGGAATTCCATATGCTCCGATCCTTACATACCACTTTCGCTTCTTCTACTTTCATCAATGCTTTCATACACACTCGACGGTTACGAGTACTTTTGACCTGGCCCTTTTGCAGAACGTCCCCGATCTGATCGAGGTCCGTTCGCCTAGGTCGACCACTCCCGATTCTCCCACTCACACCAGTTTCATAAATCTTTTTCGTTTCCCTACTTTCATCCATCCTTCTTCATTTACATTCTTTTGAAAACACCAATCTATAACTGAATAAGAACCAAACGTAAAGACAAATGTAGACAAGTAATTTGGTCCTTCGAGTCGGACATACTGAAATTTAAATAATATTTGAATGTTTGAACTGATTATTAATAAACTTTAATCTATTTTAGTTACAAGTAAAACAGAATAAGATGGAGTTCAGTGTGCAAGTGCCCTCACACCTGTACGCGAACCGCACCGAGGGCCTGTGCGGCGTGTGCGCCGGCTACCAAGAGCATCTGGTCACCAGCAATGGGACTATCACTGATAACTTTGATACGGTTAGTGCTATTTGTGATCGACAATCAAAATGTGTTAAGGCGGTCAATTCCTTCTCAACAGAACAGAACAAACAAGTACAAATCAAAACCAGCAAAGTGGGTTTTTTGATCTATCAAATTTTACTTTTTGAGGTTATATTTTGAAGAGCTTATGGACTATATCGACTAAAAGACCTAGACGGCGACACTATTGAAACATGTAGACAAGTTTTTGTAACAGCTATAGTTTGAGGTCTAGCGTCAAAACACGGCAATATTTTTACTTGAAAGCTAATAAAGCAACCTATTGAAAATCTTATCTCTATATCTTATCTTCTCCTCACAGTACGGCAAGAGCTGGCAAGCAAGTGCCGACGTCCTCACTGTACTGGGAGTGCCACCACAAGAGCAATGCGGGGAACTGCCCCCCACCCCCGAGTGCACCCCGCCCCCGCCCGAGAGTAATCCTTGCTACAACTTACACAACGTCGACAAATTTGGAGCTGTGAGTTTTGAACACTATTTACATACATATACGGTTTAAAATAGCTTATTTTTTGCTCCTTAATTGTGGCTGTTAGATCAACTGTTAATTTATAAATTAACAGTTGATCTAAAAAAAATAAAGTTCTGATATGGTGTATCTATTCTATTTTGATTGATATAAGCACGAATACGATTATATATAACCCGCTCGTATTGCGTCTCTAATATTCTCGAACATACACGCGGTTATACGCTTACGCAAAGTTTACTGGAAGTTTCTAGGCAATGATTACTCCCGCGCTATTCGCGCGCGCCTTTCTGGAAGCTTCATAGCGTATCCGGCTTTGATGTATATTTCCTAGAAACTTCTATTCTCTCTTTCGCGCACAATATTCCGTCCCCGTCGCACGCCATTCAGAACGCTCTATCGAGTATCTCTGTCGCACACCGTATGCCGTCCTTGTCACACATCGTTTGAATGTTCGATCTTCTATCGCTGTCGCACACAGCATGTCGTCCCTGTCACACGTCGTTTAGAATGTTCGGGGGGCCATAACCAGTCCAAAGATGTTTCTCGAACTCTCTTCAGCCTGTCTCCGTAACAATATTAACCGTTTTTATGCACCTACACTGTTATGCACTGTTTATCATTTCTTTTTTAAAAGGAATATTATTAAGAACTTAATTTATCCATTATTTTCAATTAGTTAATAAGTCAACTTAATATTTTGAAATATAAAGCTCCCTGGAAGTGTCCGGTCTCCTATTGTCGGGACCAGTGACTGTAATGTTAAGGTGGTTCGTTTTCCATACAAAAAGTCATGATTATTAACGAAGTCAGTTTAGAGTTTCGATACTAAATATTTGTGCAACTATTTACTTTCCCGGAGTTCTTTGCACGGAGTTAATAAAATAATGTTATTTTATACAGAAATCATGGACAAATATTTAGTATCGAAACTCTAAACTGACTTCGTTAATAATCATGACTTTTTGTATGGAAAACGAACCACCTTAATCTTAAGTTTTACGGTTAAATTAATATATATTTATTACAGTGCCACGCGCTAGTGGACCCCCAGGGGTACCTGGAGGGCTGCGAGGCCGAGCTGTGCGACCTGAACACGACGGACGCGTGCGCCGCGCTGGAGCGGTACGCGGCCGAGTGCCGCCGGCAGGGCGTGTGCCTGGCCTGGCGGGAGGGCCTCTGCCCATACTCATGGTGAGCGGACGCGACTACATTAACCTTGAAAACCAAACTGACATTAAAGGAAAAACTTGTTTTTTGAGAAATCCCATTTAAAATTTTGCCTAACGTGTACGAGATCCTAATAATGACAGTGGCACTTGCGCCATCTAGCGGCATAGTTGACCATTTGAAGTTGTGTCTTTACATTTTGAAGACGAACAATAATCTCACAAGATAGTCGAAAATCGACAGTTTTCGTTCGATGACGGTTTGATTTTCAAAGTGCGAATTATGATAATTCACATATACACTTATCATCCCCTTCAGTGTCTTCAGCGCTTTTAACAATACTAGATATATGTAATGAATGGCCTGCATTTAATCTTTATTCCACGTACAATACGCCCCATCTACCTTATGGAAATATTAAGAAGTTTCCACCAATAAAAAGTACCTTATAGCACTTTTCATTTAGACTTTAACAACGTTTATGAAAGAATTATGAATACTGTATTTTAACATAAACTATGTACTGAAATAAAGTGAATCGTGAAACCGCATATTAAACAGTGACGCTCCCCTCGTGTACCGCGCGTGCGTGGACTGCGAGCGCACCTGCGACAACCACGACGAGCTCCAGAGCAACCCCAACAAGTGCGACCGTCTGCCCGTCGAAGGCTGCTTCTGTCCCGAAGGCAAAGTGCGTAGTACTCATTGACTAATTATTACTATAAAAACTTTTGAGCTTTCCAGTAATTTTGATCTAAACTATTAAATCAATAAAAAATACATTATTATTCATTTTGTATTGGAACGAAGTTCCTTATCGCGCGTTGTGAAAGGAGGCTAGACGGAAAAAATTCTTACGAAAAGTTGTCACGACACTTTTTGCTATAGTCCCGCGCATCTATGACGTGTATGAAAGAATAGACAGACAGAGTACATATATATATAACTTCGTTCCATCCGGGTGTCCCTTGACACCTCTCAACTTTTTTTTTTCAGGTACGCGTGAACAGCACGTGTATTGAACCATCAAAATGTTTCCCGTGCGACTCCAACAACGAGCACTACGCAGGAGACGAGTGGCAGGTGCGTTTTTACTTAAAACCGCTACCTATATAGTTACTGTGATACGTATACGTATCATAGTATAGCTACCTTTACTGTTCTCGGTAAGAAAATAGTTGTACATAGAGCAGGCTCATACAAACTTTTGGCAGAGAAAAACTAGTTCTATTTTTGAACTGTAGAGCGCGCGGTAATGTACCGGTGTGACACACATATTTGAGCAGTCCACTGACTCCTCCCCTCGCGTTATCTCGCTTGCTCTCACGAGCGAACGGCAATAACGCTCTAAAAGCGGCTGGGTGCGAGAGTGCGCGATGGCTGGGGTAAGAAACTTTTACACCAGATAAACCGTGTTAAGCGTGCCTATAAGGCCTGTTCTTCTATGTACATACTTCTTTGGTATAATACATATTTGATTTGTAATGCAAATGAATATTATTCCTTTCTTTCCTTCTACATCGTTCGGATAGGAGGACGCGTGTACGAAGTGCACGTGCAGCAAGGTGTCGGACCGCAACGCGGCGCACGTGGCGTGCACCACGCAGGCGTGCAGCGCGCCCGTGTGCGGCGCCGGCGAGGACCTGGTCCGGCTGCCCGCGCCCGGCGCCTGCTGCCCCGAGTACATGTGCGGTGAGACTGTACAGAGCACATTTTTGAAATTTTTGGCACGCACGACCAAATTCCAATTATTGTTTTCTCATATACTACAGAATGTATGCCCTGAGTTATAGATATTAATATTATAAAGAGGTAAAGTTTGTGAGATTGTAGGGGGTAATCTCTTCGCCGAGGCCGCGGTCGCTTACTGCTGTTATCCCGCGGTCTCAACACGGCGAAAAGTGGGGCCAGAGGGGGTTTAGTGGGTCGGGGCACCAGGCTGTCTGGCTAGCAGACAGTCGCGAGTGACCCAACCCCACACTCTCCCGGTAAATGTTTAAAGAGCCCCGCCGGTGAGGGAGGGCGAGAAGAGCAATGCTCTAAAAAATTGTCTCGCCCTCGGTTTGGTGAAACTTCCCCCTCTTTAAAAAAAAAAAAAAAAAAAAAAAAGGGGGTAATCTCTGGATCTACTGAACCGATTTTAAAAATTATTCCACCAATAGAAAGCAACATAAGCTGATATTAAGTAACACAAGCTTTTTTGTGTATATTATACCAGTACAAAGCCGTGGCGTGTTGCTAGTGTCTAATAATTGGAAACTTCAGCATATATGGGCAAATCTACAAAATGTTAAATAAAATTATAATTGTTTCAACAGTGCCAAAACCAAAGAAAGCTGAGGTAAAATGCGAGGAGCCTAAGAAGATGGATTGTGGATTTGGTCAGGTGTTGAAACAAAAAATCAACCAAGATGGATGTCAAGAATTCGCTTGCGGTAAGCCATGGTTTTCTGCTAAAATTTTACTTATATACTATAAGCCAATGATTTAAAATAGAATAAATTTAATAACAATTCAAATTTTTTATTTCAAGAATTTTTCTCTAAATGTCAATTGCCTGAAGAATTTTATTCAATACAGTATGTTTATGACATCACTAATAGTTAACTATAGTTAAAATGATATAGGATAATAGCAATATATATTGTTAACAGAATGTAAACCAGCCAACGAATGTGAGGAGGTACCCGGTGAGAACGAAGTGGAAATGCTAGAACCAGGAATCGAACGTGTAATCGACCGCACCGGATGTTGTCCTAAAGCACAACTCCTGTGCCGTCCCAACAATTGCCCCAAAGCACCAGACTGCCCCGAGTTCCACACGCTAGAAACCATCAACACCACTGGCCAGTGTTGCCTGGAATATAAATGCGGTAATTTTCTATTTTAGATATCACCAGATCACCAACAATAATGGGCTGAAGCCGAAACGCACAATCTGCATTTTACTGCTAACCAACACTGAAATATATTGTTGTCCCTATGTAGGATAGAAATCTTTCATATTAAGTATGTTAATGATTTAGAGAAGTCCTCAATTTTGATTATCATTTTAATATTCCGCGTACACACGTTCTCACGACTATACGTAGGGAAAACATGTTTATAGACACTAATCTAATAAACTAATCCGCATTTCTTTTGTGGATGTGTGTCTAATAATATATCTCTCATGTTGTAGAACTACCGAAGGATAAATGTCTGATAACATTGGAGTGGGAGGCAGCTTCGCGGGGAGGTGAAAAGCCTCGCACAACTCCACAAGCTATGCTGAAAGAGGTACGTATTAAGATAAAAATTTATTTTTGTTTAAAAATAATTTTATTTTTAAATTTTTGTACGAAGTGTACTTCAGTTCATTAATCTTTATATTATAATTTAGTAGGCCTACCACTAAACGTGTTGCTGAAAGAGAGTGCCGTTTGGCAGAAAGTATTAATAAAGTATTGACGAGAGGGAAGAAAAATTATATATATTTCATCGCGTAACAAACATACATACTAATGTTTCAGTGATGACAGTTAAAAGAACAGAAGTTGAAAGTTCTCACCAAAACCTTGCTGAAAGGAACCACAAACCAAAAAAATATTAAAACACGAGTCTTTATGGTGTTTTCAAAAATCAGACTATTTCCTTAACCTGTCCTGTCCAAATTAATCAGATGTTTAAATAAAATACTGTATACCGGATTAAAACGCGATTTAATATTTATATTGTTTAAATTATTTATCCCGACGTTTCGGATGCTTTTCAGCAACTGTGGTCGACAGGGGAGACAGTCTCCCCGCGACCGCGTTTTAATTCGGTATACAGTATTTTATTTAAATGTGTGATACTCGCGTTAATAAAAGACAATATTAATCAGATGTCTTCTTCACTGTGCTCAATATATTATCAACGTTTCCGTGTGCAGGTGGACGCGGCGTGGCTGGACGGGCCGTGCCGCTCGTGCCGCTGCGTGCAGGCGAGCGCGGGGGCGGGGGCGGGCGCGGCGCACGCGCAGTGCAGCGTCACCGAGTGCCCCGCCATAGTGTCCGGCGAGCAGTTCGTGGTGGAGGCGCGCCCCGTGCCCTTCGCCTGCTGCCCGCGCGCCGTGCACTCCGCCTGCCGACACGGCGACGACATATACAAGGTATCACAACATATAAACTAACATACACAGAGATGCAAACGTGCAGGTGGCTCACGTGATGGTAAGTGATCACCGCCGCTCATAGACATTCATAACAGCAGAGGCTTTGTTACCAACAAGAACACGTTGCCGACCTTTTATGGAATGATTATGGAATTTAGATGCCAAATTTCCTTATATTCCGTAAAATATATTTATTTATTGAGGTCTCGGTGTTACTCAAAATAGTCAATATATTATCATCACTCTTCCAGGTTGACGAGAGCTGGAAGTCCGCCCAGAACGCCTGCGAATCCTATCAATGTAAGGAAGTGTCGGAAGGCAAGCTGGAGATAGTCACCACTGTGCAGACCTGCGATACATCCTGCCAGCTTGTAAGTTGTGCTTTGTTTTATTTTGCAACGGAAATCGAACAGGGATACCATTAGAAACATATTCCTAAAAAAAAAATAGAATGTGTAGATTGTGTTGACGACCGCGACAATAGTTGTCCTGAACAATTTAAAGTCGACAGACAAACAAAAAAAAAATTAAACACTTACGGTCTTATTCATAAACGTATTATAAGCTTGATATATAGTTAAAATATGATTGGTTTTTTCATTCTGTAGTCTTTTCATATTTGATAGAGCGCGACAAAACATATTTTAACTATATCACGCTTAAATACGTTTATGAATAAGGCCGTTAACCTATAGGTCGTTTAAATATTTTTTTTTCAAATATATTATGGCGTATTTAAAAATATAAGGGCTGGGAGTACGCGCCGGCGAGCGCGGAGAGCGGGCAGTGCTGCGGGCGGTGCAAGCCGGCCGCCTGCGTGTTCCGCGGGCAGCTGCACAACATCTCCGACACCTGGACCTCCAGCGACTTCTGCTTCAACTACACGTGTGTCGTTGTTGACGATAATGTGAGTAGCTGATGTTATATTTTGGGATCATAAAACCTAAGACCCGTCTTCTAAATGTTACTCTAGTGGTATTTTTAAAAGATTTTTTTTCAAAACTAGATTCAAGCCTGCGTCACGTCTTCGAATTGAGCCTAGTCGTGCATTATTAACTCCAATATTTTACCTCCATTTTGGTGCGGGATTCACTCTACTAAAACTTATGGCCTGAAGAAAAGAGAAAGGGAAACCTAAGCCGAACAAATAGAAGGAAGCAGAAAAGTACACTAACTATATAAGTGGTGTGCAAATTCCTGTGTTACATAGTAGAGCATACAGCAACTCATTTTTGTAGCCGTTATTTTTTTTTCTGTACAAACAAAAATCTGATAAGTCTTTAGTGTCCTTCAATATTTTTTCAAGATTCATCCATTACTTAAACAGCCACCCACCTTACATAAGTAAAAATAGTTTTATGTCAATGAATAAATTGTATGCAATCGTTTTCAGATTCAAGTTCTATCCGCGAATGAGCCGTGTCCCGAGATCCCGGAGGCGACGCTGCAGCAGTTCGTGTTGAGCGAGGAGACCGTCCCCGGCAAGTGCTGTCCGCGGCGGGAGCCCATCGCTTGTCGCGTGGGGCACGACATCTATCAGGTGTTTATGTGGACGACTTGATTGCTACTCAGTGCTACAGCTAATTGTACAATTATTGATACTGTTGAAACTAATTCTACCATTGTCATGTCATGACTACTATTGTAAGACGATTTTGTGTACTGTAAACTAGAGTACTATTTTACTGTATATCTGTTTTTTATGTTAGATATCGACAGACGAGCATAAGGTTCACTTGGTGGTAGGTGATACCTCAGCCACAGAATATCAGATAATGAGGCACTGTTGACCTACTTTTTACTTCAAGCATTCGGAAATTCATAGACTGAAACTGAAACGCGCAATCTGCATTTCACGGTGGTTCGTTACCCGGCCGGAATTTCAATATTCTTCCTACCCATTCAATGCTGGAAGTTACCACATGTGGGGAAGACATGTTTACAGAAAATTATAAACATGTCGTCCCGGTGGCATTCGAATCTACCGAACACGCCAACGAGCGCTTCGAATGCTGGGTTGTTGCTAACTACTACGATAAGTTTATGTAACACATTTTGACTAAGGTTTAGGGTTTCACGCAGAACGTTATACGATATAATTAGAGTGAGAATATTAGGTTAGGGCGTGTAGAAGCTTGGCTCTCCATAAGAACTGATAACTTTTTTAAAGTGCATGCAATATGTACTCGTCTTAGCGTTACTTTACATGAAAATGTTTTTTGTGGGATTATTGTGATATTATATGTACATATATTAATACAAACGATATGATGTCTGTGTACAACAGGAAGGTCAAACGTGGCCGACATCCGACCCGTGCAAGAACGTGTCGTGCAGCCGGGACGCGTCCGGGCGGCTCGCGCACGCGGAGGCGCTGCAGCGCTGCGACGAGCAGTGCCGGCGCGGCTGGGCCTACCGCGCGCCGCCCGCCGGCCGCTGCTGCGGGCACTGTGCGCCCGCGAGCTGCGTCGTCGGCGGCGAGCTGCGGGACCCGGGTGAGGCACTACCGGGGATATTTCATTTGGACAATAATAAGTCAAGACCATACCATAGAAAATGGAACAGGCCCATTCAAACTTTTGGCACAGAAAAAGTAGTTCTATTTTTGAACTGTAGAGCGCGGCAATGTAACGGTGTGACACACACATCTAAGCAGTCCGCTGACTCCTCCCTCGCGAACTCTTACGAGCGATCGGCAATAACGCTCTAAAAGCGGCTGGGTGCGAGAAAGTGCGCTCCATGTTAGGGTCAGAGTGTTCTTTCACACGAATACTAGCAGCGCCGCGGTGGCTGGGAAAAGAACTACTCTTACTCCAGAGAAACCGTGCCAAGCACGCCTTATAGGCCTGTTCTTTTATGTACATCTATGTTCTTTGATACTACTAGAAAAGCTTAATAATTCAGGTCCAGTCTAGTTATCTATACGATCCTCACCTGGCAGGTTCCACGTGGAAGTCGATGGACAACTGCACGACGTACACGTGCGAGATGCTGGGCGAGGAGGTGTTCGTGTCGTCGGCGCGCGCGCAGTGCCCCGCGCTGGCCGGCTGCGCGCCCGAGGACCGCGTCACGGAGGGCTGCTGCCAAGTGTGCCGCCAGAAGCCTGAGGCGCTCAGTCAGTTGAATTTTTATCGTGATAGGCGTTTGGTTACTATTTTTTATTTGGTCCACAACTAAGGGTTAACATATATCGCACCTTTATTTATGGAGGGGAAGCTTCCACAAGCCGGAAGTGAGACAATCTTTTAAGAGCATTGCTCTTCTCGCCCCCCCTCCAGGCAGGGCTATACATATCGCACCTTGATTTATCGACTACCAGGTTGCCTCATCCTCATGTTAAATATGATAAAAAATATATTTTACTGTAATATTCTCTTCGTAATCTCTAAGACGTACGACGACGTAAACGACTTCAAATAGTTAAACTCTGTATTGTTTCTTTCGATATAAAGTCATTTGATAGAACGAGACAAAAACACTTTAATATTACTAATACTATTTAATACTATTTCAAGCACAGAACAGAAGAAGTAAGTAGAAGTGCGATGTGTCATAATTTGTACCGGATCGAGTGTCGCCAAATTCACACAAATGAATGGAGTATGTAATACTGCACACGATTACTATTATTTTTTATTCGAATCGTTGTTTTTATTTAACTCAAAACTATAGTTTGTCAAGAAAGTCATGAAAAAAAAGGAGGGCGCCACCATAGTTTATAGGGTATCCCCGTATACTTCGACTAAATATTGTTGATACTTTATTTGTTCTTCAAATAAAATGTTTATGATTCCTATAGTTAGTACATTCATAAAAAAAATTAGAGAAGGATTTGCATCTTTACATATTATATATCTTGTCCGCAAGGCAGTCGCTGGGATTACAAAAAATAACAACGAAAATTACAATTATAAAAATATATTTTACTAATCAGATTTCAAATAATCTGAGTCGAGGTATTCGGCTCCCGAAATATTGCCTGATACTCCTGGTCCCTGGTCCATTTCTTCCTCATCAGATTCACTGTCTTATGTTGTGATGATAAGTCTCTCTTTGTCATTATATAGATTTCCTCCACGAACAAAGTATTCATTTTCAATTTTAATGACATGTTCAACACAATTTTTCCATTCCTGTGATGTTACTGACTCAAATATTTCTTTGGCTAACTTTGCAACATTTGGCGAATTGCACATATATCGAAATCCAACTTTTTCATTTCTTAAGTCGGCCTTTCCTGTGTTTTCCAGGCGTTGTGAAATTGCCATCATTCTTCATACCTTCGTCCACAATGCGCCGAATTGTGCTTTCGGAAACACCTAAAACGAAGAGAAACATGTTAACAATGATTGTCAATAACGATATTCATATTATCTAAACAAAAACAATAAAATCGCACCGAACCGAAAAAAAATATCTCGTTAAACTAAATAATAAAAAAGGATCAAAACTGTTGAAGGTGTACTATAAATACGTAGGTAAATTTCATAACCTCAACACAATGTAAACAACACTTTATAACCGATAAATTACTACTTAAAACAAATAATTTTCAAGAGAAAACAGTTCCTTTATTGTGTATAATGATAAAATATAATATACGCACCAGTCATCTTTGCTGTTCGACCGTAAGCATCATCCAAATCCGAAAGCAACTTCCTCGCTTGAAATTCGGCCATGCACTCTTTAAATACTTTAAATATGATTCACCTCGCACTGCTCTTATAAACCTTTCGATTCACATTTAATATTTGAGTGATTGTAAGGAAAATAACACTATACAACGTAAAAAAAGTCAAAACAATAACAACAAAGCTGTAAAGTGACAGCTAATGTACAATAAATCAGTGTTGCTAGTACAAGCAAAATTTTTAGTTCCCAAATCATTCTTTTCATGACTTTCTTGACAGACAGTAGCTAAATCACACTGGTCCTACAATTGATAATATATCTTAGTGCTTAGCGATAACGGTTTCTTTGGCTTAGCGGACAAAGTACATACGACGTTTTGTAATATAAAAACAAACTAACATATAATTACTAAACTAAACTTTATATGAAAGATAAGGATGATTTTGGCTGACTGTGATCGATTTAGCGCCACTTGCACTGTGCTAAATTGTGCGTGCCACGCCTACTTCGCACTTCCACTTATATTTCCTGTTCTGTGATTTAGTGATAGCCACGTTTATAAATAAGACCCGTAGGTAGTGTTTAGTGTAACATTCATCACAATCGCAGGCAAGTGCGTGCCGACGGAGGTGAGCCCGGCGGACACGGTGGGGCTGGTCCGCGTGCAGCTGGGCGCGCGCGGGCTGTGCGTCAACCGCGAGCCGCTGCGGGGCTTCCGCGAGTGCCGCGGCTCCTGCGACTCCGGCACCATATACAACAACCGTTAGTGCATGCTTTAAATTATTAGTTAGTTTTGCTTAATTTGGGACCCAAACCAAGCAACATTTGTCTCGGTATTGCAAAATTCTACGTACTAGTGGGATATCCATATTAATGAGTACACTATATATTATATATAGATTACTAAAGTAAATAGCGGTTTCCTATTGCGTCTAAATTTTCAGTTATATAGAAAGTACTCTGTGCAGTCTAAATGTTGAAATAATATGTATTTGATTCGGATATTTTTGATCGGATTAAACAATATTAAATGCGTATATGCAACTAAGAAATATAGATAAGAGATACATATCGCACCTCGAAGACTAATAAATGAAAAATGTGTTTTTTGGGAAATCCCTTTCAAAGTTCTCGTAACATGTACAAGTTCCCAATAATGACATAGTATCACTTGCGCTATCTAGCAGCATAAAGTTGACCTTTTGAAGTTGAGTCTTTGCGATATGATAAAATCAACACCCTTATTGTCTATTCTAAATTTGCTCTTAATATTTAAACCAACACAATGTTGGTAGAACACAAATCATTTTTAAAGGCAAAAGGAATAAACAAATAAGATGCACACCCCTCTGGATCCTATATCCCAGAATGGATCTTCGACATTTTTAGAGTTTGTACTATCAAACTTTGTCTATGTAAAGCAAAAACATAACCAGGTCTAAGATCTTCTATGAAAGTTTACGATTTATATCCGTAGAAAACTTCGTCTACTATTTTGAATGTTAATCATTTAAGACCTTAACAATCACATTTTCTAATAATATAAAATTGGTCCTTCGAGCCGACTACAAACTTTTTATCACCGATAATTATAATTATGTTCTTCATATTTATTTAAATATGGAACCATAAAGAGGAATCATAAACATAAAGAAACATAGTTTAATTAATTTGATTAATTAAAATTTGCTCATGAGTCTTTAATCGTCATGATTTCTATAGATTTACGCCCTATTCATAAACGCATTATAAGCTATAGTTAAAAGTATGTTTTGTTTCTTTCGTTCTGTAGTATTTTTATATTCGATAGACCGAGACAAAATATATTTTAACCATACAATACGTTTATGAATAAGGCCGTTAGTTTTCATTTTCCAAAATGTTTTAACACGTTCCCTGTGTAGCTAGGATTATGGATACGACCCCATACGTGTAAACGTATATTATATGTCGCGATAGGTAAAGAAATGATACATTGTTTTTTATTGTGTCGTATCCCCTATCCTCTCTTTTTAACTTCATGCCCCATCCATGGGTCATACACATACGATAAGAAACTCAAAATGCACCACCGCTGGGTCATGCACTGCGAACGTGTTAAAGCCAGTGGCGGATTTACACATTTCCAAGGTGTAGGCTTTTAACTCCCCCCCCCCCCCCCCCCCCCCCCCACGTCTACAATTGTCTATGTTTAAATTAATAAAATATATAGAATCCGACTCCTGATTCGGGGCGGCGGACTGTGTATTTTGCTATAGGATAAACAAGTTTGATATTTCGTTGAATGACATCATAATAACGTTCTACAGAATTATTTTTGATTTCCATAAAACACGTAAAAATAAGATTTGTCATCAAATTTGCCGCCCCAGACTGAAGCCTATTCAGCCTGCTGGTTAATCCGCCACTGGTTAAGGTGGTCCGTTTTCCATACAAAAAGTCATGATTATTAACGAAGTCAGTTGTTTCGATACTAAATATTTGTGCAAATATTTACTTTCCGGGAGTTCTTTGCGCGGAGTTAATAAAATGATGTTGTTTTATACAGAAATCATGCAACAACGTGAAAGATTTCTTAATAAATAATAAACGAAGCACCTTAAAGCTAATATGACCGTATACAACAGAGACGGGCTCGCACGACTCGGTGTGCGAGTGCTGCGCGGCGAGCGGGTACGCGCCGCTGGAGGTGCGGCTGCAGTGCGCGGACGGGTCGCGCGCGCCGCACCGCGTGGCCTCGCCCGCCGCCTGCGCCTGCCGCGCCTGCGCCGCCGCCGCGCCCGCCTGGCCCGACTGGCCGCTCGGACCCAGTGAGTCACATGCGACATATTGTCGTTCTTCTAAGTTTTACGAGAAAGTCAGTACCTCAAAAGGCCAGAGACAATATTGGACTGAAGCGAAACCAGGAACTTTTTAAGGTCTTTTAAACGGGTTAATTTTTATTTTCCAAAATACGTGTCTGACTGAGATACCATGATATTAGTTTTAAAGAGTAATAAACACTATGCGACATACTGCCTTCTAGTTATTTAAGGCTTACCAACTAGATACATCATTTTACTTACTATTTAACTTAATATTAATACTTATGACTATTTATGTATCTAACTTATAGGTAGGAGCAACATTAATAATTCTAAAGTACAAAATAAATTAAAAGAGAAAAAAAACTAATCTAACTTATCTAAATAATAAACACTTGTTTCTTTAAATCCTTAAATCTAACAAAATTATCGTCGTCTGTCGTTCTTCTAGTCTTTATAATGAACATTTGCGACAGTCAGTTCCTCAAAAGGCCAGAGACAATATTGGACGGAAGCGTACACACCAGACTGAAACCGGTTCATTTTTATTTTCCAAAATACGTGTCAGACTGAGATACTATGATATTAGTTTTAAAGAGTAGTACACACTAAACTTACCACAGTAATTTTTTTCAGTAAATATGAATAAAAACGAAAGAATATTAACAAAAACCTTTATTACACCGGTATAACTCCCATAGTAAATTAACCGGTATTCAGTCCCTTGCTTTATATTGTCGTTCCTCTGAGTGGTGGTACCGTCTTCAAAGGCTATTTGCGAGAAAGTCAGTTCCTCAAAAAGCCTAGGGAACATGTTGAATTGAAGCGAATACAACCTTCGGATAAAGGAGGCCTTCTGGAGAATACCTCGAGTATTTTAGATTTTTTATCTTTTAATTGTACATTTGTTGGTGTGTGTGTCAAGTAAAAAAAGGATATAATCTCACAGAAGGTCAGTGACATGGGGTTTTAGATTTTAGTTACTGTTAAAATTAGGTGGTGTTTATAAAAGCTGCGTGTGTGTATTCAGAGGCTACCAGGTAAATACGACGTGAATGGGTCGCCTGAAACTGAAAGATATAAAAAGATAAAAACATTACATTAGTACTTTTGCATTGTGGTTCTGAAACCACATAGATGAATTCAGACATGATGAACACAAGTTATTCAGATCAATCACTTTAGAATTAATATTAGATGCAACTTATATAGAACAAAATACTTCTCTGGAATCTTAAAAACAAATCAATTTTACATTTACTATATATGACATATGACGGGCTCGTTGGCGCGTTCGGTAGAACACCTGCCGTGCGCATCGATGGGTCGTGGGTTCGAATCCCATCGGGAGCACATGCTTATAATTTTCTGTAAGCATGTTTTCCCGACGTCTGGTAACTTCGGGCATTGATCGGGTGGGAGGAATATCTAAATTCCGACCGGGTAACGAACCACCGTTCATAGATGGAAAAGCCGTGAAGTGCATATTGCGCGTTTCGGTTTCAGTCTATAGATTTCCGAATGCTCGAAGTAAAAATTAGGTCGACAGCGCATCATTGACTGATGTTCTGTGGCTGAGGTAGCACCTACCATTAAGTGAACCTCATGCTCGTCTGTCGATATCTGTCATAAAAAAAAAAAAAATTACTGCCAGTATTCAAATCAAGGACGTAGAACCGACGAGAAGAACTGGCAATAAACTCTCCGCCACTCTTTTTAATCGCCAAGTTTTTTATTTTTACAACTTTTTGTACAATGACTTTTGTACAAAAAAATTATCATTCTTCTATTTTTTAAATTTCTGGTGATGATACTGATACTTACAAACAATGAATCAATGAATGATTGTTTATTCATTTATTCATTGTTTGTAAGTACTCTACATGACATCCTGAAGTAATACAGTAATCGGTATTCCAGGCCCGCGGCCGCACGCGTCCGGCACCGGCAAGTACAACGTACCGGACCTGTACAAGCGCTTCGGGGAGCCGGAGTACTAGTCTACATATACGATATACAATACACAATAACCTGTCACATGTACTCTAGTGTAAATATAATAATTTTTATTTTTATGATGTTTTATTCATTCATTCAGGGGTTTTTGTGATGATAAGTGTTTGATGTGCACTTCTTTGTATTACTAAGCTCTTATCATTACATTTTGAGTGGTTATCACCTTCTCCACACAAATGTTGGTTATAATAAATACATTTTACTTTTAGTGTATCATTCATAGACTATGGACTCAAAAATCGGCTGATCAAAATAATTCTCAATGTTCTTCCAAAAGCTGCTGAATTTGTTACCCTGTCTATGTCTATCTGTCTTAAAAAAATGGTGCATCAACCTTAACATAACAAGTAAAAGAAGAACAAAACTTATTGCTTGATTTAGATTTAGATTGTCCAGATGTTCTTTTCAATCCTTTGGATAATGTAAAAAATAAAAAATATTCTCCTTATAACAAAATCTTTATAACGACATAACATACAAAAAATACATATACTACACAAATAATGTACAATATTTTGATATATACACGCTGCAAGATTGCATACCTAATCGATGTCACATTTACATATTTCCTATATTCATATTGCGATAAAAAATGCATTTTTCAGACAGGACGTAAATAAAAATAGGACATTAAAACACGCGATACAAAATGAATAAACCCAGAATGGAGCGCAATTCTAAGTTCGTTTCACAGACCACGATTCCTTTACATACAAGTAGGCCGACCATAAATAACGATTCACAACCATTTTATATTTTAAAATACAAAATTCGATGACACTTGCATATATTTAGAAAGAGGCCAGTGATTTACAGGAAGACAAATGGCCGGAAGAGTCTATTCTAGTGTTGAGTAGGACATACAAGAGGCGGTACATTTGTCCCGGACATGACGTCAAAATGTAAGAGCGGCTCGAAATTATAAAATGTACTACTTCAAATTTTATGTCGCGCTCGTTTTTTCTCGATGTATTTGGGTCCTAAATAACCATTAAAAAAACCGTCCAATGTCATATTAATACTCGCTAGTACAAATTATGCTTCGAGCTTCATACGCCTCGCCTCATTTGAAGTGGGACATTGTACTGGCTCAGAGTGAAAAAGAGGCTACTCTTACAAACTCTTTTTGAAGTCCTGTACTACCCAACACTAGTTTATTCTAACTCAATTCATATTTAAACCGGACAGTATGTGGGATTTATTTAATTCAAGATATCGGTTCAAAGGACTCAGTGTCATTTTGAATAAAAATAAATTTTGTCACTATTGCTTATATTAAGTGTAAACCTACGCAAAGAACAAAGCACTTATGACGTATTCTGATCCATAACTAAACTATGAAGCGCAATACACACTTATTAATAGGTTCTTATCGTTAAAATAAGCATTAGTATCAACATTTATTTTTATTCAAAATTACACTTATATTCATGAAATTCATGAAACAAACTTCAAATAATTACTGTTTTTTTTAATTATACAAATTACATGAAAAGTATATGTGAATACCTCTGTCTTACTTTTATAGTCCCTACATCCTTTTGATAGATAGGCAAACATATCGCAATTTTTGTTATGTCCTCATAAAAAATCTATATTTCATTTAAAATCCCGTTCAAGTTAGAGATAATACCTAATATCACATCACAAGAGAGGCTCGTCTTCTCTGTCCTGAGGAGTGGGGGCAGTCTCGTCGCCATTTTGTTCTTCTTCCTCTTTCTGTTTCTGTTTCTTGAGCATATCCGATAGATATTTACACCGCTGCATACATTCTTCCTGTAATCCAATTAATTTTGTAAATTAATTTATATGACATTGAAAAACAGATATAAAAAAATTCTCAATTTACTATTATAATATTTTTATTTCGAACAAAAACGTATGCGAAAACCTTTATCAATAATGTATTAATTTTTTAATTAATAATAAATTTCTATTGCTTAATGTTTGATATATTGATATCCAAAGTACACTGATCCCCAGAAGTCTACAACAGTACACTACAGTTAGAAATTTAAATATATCTAAGGAAGAAGTGCTCTACCAGTTGTCTAATATATATTTGATGATGATTTGGCGAAAAAAAAGGTATTTAACAAGTGGAAAACAGGTTTACATAAAAGTGAAAACAGGTCAAACAAAAAAGTTTGAACTTCAGCAAAGAAAAGTTTAGTCCTTTTAGAATTTCCGCATTCGGTTTAGTATTTGCAAGAATACAATTTGTATTATTTGTGACGTAAGCTGTTGCTTACAAATAATATTTACCGTATAGCTTTTTTTTGCATTTGTGAAACGACAATCGAAATATTGGTTACCTCAATATTGACCCACTTATCCACTGACCGGTAAATTACACTTTCGATATCGAAATGTTATATTGTCTTTTATTAACGCGAGTATCACACATTTAAATAAAATACTGTATACCGGATTAAAACGCGATTTATTGTTTAAATTATTTATCCCGACGTTTCGGATGCTTTTCAGCAACCGTGGTCGCGGGAGACTGAAAGATGACAGTTGTCTTATATTTGAAATGTCACAAAGTTGCCATATTTAATTCAATTAAATTAAAAAATAATCTATTAATTTAGGTAACACAATGTACATCTATGAACGTCAATAAAAAATAATACATATTAAATTACTAATATTACTAATATTAAATGCTTCTAATTTTACATTTACTACCAGTTCACAAATCAAGGGCGTAGAGCGGACGAGAAGAACTGGCAAGAAACTCGCCGCCACTCTTTTTAATCGCCAAGTTTTTGTTTTACAATTATTACATATTAACGCCATCTATTCCTACGGAGTTGATATTTACTGTAATTTTCTATATTATGACAATATTGACTAACGGTGTCCTCTTGTTTTTTAGTATGTTTGATTTGGGGCTTTAGATTTTTAATAACTGGATCCCAGGTGTTGGAAAGTCTCAAACCATCTTCTCTATATACGGGATAAATAATTTAAACAATAAATCGCGTTTTAATCCGGTATACAGTATTTTATTTAAATATCGAAATGTTATCAATAGAAAACGTAAATTCAAAATTGTAAGCTTGATGGTGTAATGAAAACTTACCGCTCGCATATGATAACGTTATTTTAACTATTATTTTTTTATATTATGTCACGCTTTATTTAAAAAAATAAGAATATGATATTCTTATATTCATTTAACTAGCCCAGGACCCATTCCAAACACAAAATTCCATTCCAAAAAAAACATCAAAATCGGTCGAGTGATTCAGTTCAGAGTCAAACAGATACAGAAAATTATACAAAGATGAAATAATACACAAAATGTTTATCTTGATAAAAATATACCTTGAACATTGACATGTGTATTGTTGATCGAAGACCTTGAACCTTATTTTTAAGTATGAAAAGCCCAATGCATGCTGCACTCAATTTTCCAATATTTTGGTGACCTTGCACTATTATGAGTCAAATAAGACTCGAAGAAGAGTTGTCATATCCTCTGAACATCGAAGGACTAGAAGGCCTAGCACGAACTTGCGAAAAAGTATTCGTATCGTCGAGCTGTCATTTGTATGAAATTTCAAATCATTTCTCATACAACTGACAGATGGACGATTCGAATACTTTCTCGATAGTCGTTCGTGCTAGACCCTCTGTACAGATTTTCTAATAACACAAAGGACTCACTTTACTCTTTCCGGGCACGTTATTCGCAATCTTCTGCCAGCGGTCTCCCGCGCCGCCCTTCGGATACTTCGCCAGAGCGGTCTCTAACGCCTTCTGCTGGCTCTGAGACCAATTACTGGCGGAACTCGCCGATATGTCGTCCGTCTTACGAGTTTTTACCTTAAAGAGCAAATACAAAACAACTGTTTCATTACTTTTTTTAAATTCGATATCTATAATACCCAAGGTTACATAAAAAAAGTTAACTAATCGTTATCGTTCTAAAATTCTAACTTTGACAGTTTGAGTACAAAAAAAATGTAAATCCATAGAAAAAAGTCATTCTCAAAGTATGTATACTTTTTTAGTTGCAAAATATTCAACTGATAAAAATATCATAATTATTATCCCGACTCTATAGAAATATATGGCAGTGATTTTGTGGAATTCCAATTCACCTTCCAGCCTGCCTTGTCTGCTGTCGAGCAAACACTGGAAAAGTCGGCATAAATAATGTTGCTTATGAATTAGCAAGACACAACAGCCGCTTGAATAAAATGAGTCTACCCTCCTTGAAGTGGTCCATCTCTACACAGTAAACACATGGGAAGCTGGTTCGATTCCCCGTCTATATAACATCTAATACTTATTCTGTCTATATGTTTTGACGGGCTCGTTGGCGCGTTTGGTAGAACACCTGCCGTGCGCATCGATGGGTCGTGGATTCGAATCCCACCGGGACGACGTTACAAACGACGTTATAATTTTCTGTAAACATGTTATCCCCACGTCTGGTAACTTCGGGCATTTATCTGGTGGAAGGAATATCGAAATTCCGACCCAGTAACGAACCACCGTTCATAGACGGAAAAAACGTAAAGTGCATTTTGCGGGTTTCCGTTTGTCTATGTATTTCCGAATGCTCGAAGTAAAAATTAGGTCGACAGCGCATCATTGACTGATGTTCTGTGGCTGAAGTATCACCTACCAAATTATATATATAAATTGAACCTCACGCTCGTCTGTCGATATCTAACATAAAAAATCTATTCGAGAATATCCCAAAATGAAAAGACACAGAAAACCGGTTTTCGATACCAACCTTTTTCGGTGGTTCCGGCGGCGGTTCAGCGACTTCCTGTGCGGGTAACTTATAGCAGTTCTCCTTGAGCTTGGCGGCCATGTGCGTCACCTCGGGCACGGAGCGGCCCATGCTGTCCGCCACGCGCTCCCAGCGCTCCGGGGCTCCGGGCGGGTACTTCTTGACGAGGCGGACCAGCTCGACTAGATCGTCGTCCGTCCATAGACCGCCTGAGATCACTGGCGGCGCTGGCTTTGTTTAAAAAAAGCATAATTAGTATATTATTTCTCTGTAACTAATATACTACACATATACAGTTGTGGTCATATAATTAAGAACGCTTACATGAAGACAACATTTTTTACAAACAGCCTCGCAAAACATAACGCATTTACGTTCTTTTATTTTTTATGGTATTGCAAAATATTGCCATACTATTTGTACATTCATTATGCACATGAGTAATTTAAAAAAAAAAACAGATATGTTTTATAGAGTACATAAATGTAGTACCTGAACGTAGGTCGTACCCCTACTGGCTGGTCATATAATTAAGAACGCTGAATAATTTTATAGATTTTTGTAATTTTAATAAAAAAAACTTTTGTTCTTGGTCACCTTTAGTATAACTTTGGAACCATTAATTGTTGCAAAAATAATAAATCGTGCTTATTTCCTATAAAACAATGGGAAAAGTTAAAGTTGTGATAGGTCTAGAATAAGATAGTTATAATAAAACTTCGTGAGAACAACTGGTCGTATAAAAAGATAGTAGTCCATCTTCAGTGCTTCAGTTTTCCATGCTGTAAAGCATTTTTGAACATATGAAACTATTTCAAATAAGCCGCATGAGTTTAAAAAGAGTAAGACATCTCCTTGAGTGGATAGAACGATAGTTCATTTAGCCAATCAGTATCCAATTAAAGGGTCCAATGAGATAAAAAAAAGTTTTTTTGGCGAAAGTAACCTCTCGGTAATCTCGGCACGCACGGTACGAAGGCGTTTGGTAGAAGAAAGTTTGTTCGGAAGGATAGCGTGGAAGATACCCATGTTGACACCACGCCTTAGACATGCCCGTATTGAATATGCAAAAAGATATGAGAACTGGATAGTCAGACAATGGAAAAATATCATTTTTTCTGCTGAAACTAAAACAAATAGGGGTTGCTATGATGCAAACAATGCGTTTGACGCCCTTCGAATATTAAAGCATTTGACCCTCAGTTCAGAAAAGTGACGTTAAAGCATGCCCGTGCAAACGTGAAAATTTGGGGGTACTTTTCTGGTCATGGAGTCGGACCTGTTAGGCTCATAGAAGGAAACATGAATGAATTCCAGTACAAAGCTATACCGGAGTAAACAATGTTACCCTATGCTGAGGACGTACTGCCTGTCATTTGGACATTCCAGCACGACGATGACCCTAAGCATACTGCACACAATAAAGGAATTCCTCGACTCACAATCTGTTTCTGTCTTAGAGTGGTCATCTTATAGCCCGGATTTAAATCCAATTGAGCACATTTGGTGTGAGATTAAGAAAAGGGTATCTAATAGGTAGTGTAGCAGTTTAAGAGAACTTTACGCGATTTTTTTAGAAGAATGGAACTCTATTTCTGATGAAAAATGTCAAAAAAATGTTAGAATCAATCATGTCGATGCAAGGCAATAATCAAAAGCCGTGGATATGCCACTAAGTATTAATTTTAGGCTTAAAAGGTATTCACTTGCCCTCTGTATCGCAAGTGAACCTATATAGTGTAATTTCATTAACAAAAATTTCATTTACGTACAATTATCGAATAGTTTATAGGTCGTTCTTAATTATTTGTCCAGGTTCGTTTCAATGTAAATTGTTACTATTTTTAATAAATGTACATAAGTCAAAAAACCTGCACGTTTTTTATATCTGTTTTCGTAATTTAGTGAGCTTTATTCATGTGCCTTTTCCATAATTCAACAAATGACTTCTAAGTAGTATCTAACACAAAAAAATACACGTTTGATAAGAAATTCTTTGAAACTAAAAATCGTTCTTAATTATATGACCACAACTGTATATTATACATCGTGGTATCTAGGGTAAAACTCACTGTTTAACAGGGTAACACTCACAATTATGTTACGCGTAAGAACAAAGCACTTATAGCATATTGTGGTCAACACTATAAAGCTAAATACATACTTATTAATTTGTTCTTATCGTAAATGTACGCTTAAAATAAGGAATAGTAGCAACATTTATTTTTATTCACACTTGGTTGTACCTCTGAAACAACAATAATATGTGCCATTGTTGAAAAGAGTGTCCATGGAGTTTCTTGCCGGTTCTTCTCCATGAGACCCACTTTTTGGAACCGTGCAACTAGACGTTTCATAAGAGCCTGCAAAGGCCTATTTGAAATAAAAAACTTTTGATTTGATTTGATTAGGGATGTTACGGTAGATTTTAGCGAAACCGAATTTGGAATGTTTAAATTTGGTTATTCGGAACCGGAATCGGCGGCAGAGATCAAAAAGAGATGTATATTAAAATAAAATTACAAGAATGATTCATCAGTGTTGAAAAAAAAAATTACGAAGTTTATTAAATCTTAAACAGTAGTTAATTAAAACAAATAGCGAAATATTTTTTTTAATTCATTAACTACCTCTCTGGCGTCCTTAAGCGGCACGGCTTCGTGTTCGGGCTCGTCGGCGGCGCCGAGCGTGGCGTCCCGCTCGGGTGGCACGAACCCCCTCCGCCGCCGCGCCCCGCCCCCCGCCGCCGCGCGCTCCTCTGCCGCGGCCGCCTCGCGGGCCTCGCGGGCGCGCTCCTCTTCCTCCCTGAGTTAGTTGAAATATTTGTGATCCATTCCGATACTAATGTCCGAATACTCGAACGCTAAGCAACATTGAGGTGTACTTAAATGTATTGCTTTCCCTTTATACGTAACATGATAGATATATTGTGAGAAGTCCTCAATTTAAATTATCACAAGGAAGTATCTGGTTAACACTCTCACGCCGTTGCATACCATTGGACGCTCACACTAGGAGTGTACCTTCCTTGCCGAGGATACCATCACTTAAACCACTGATTGCCAAGAAGAGTAATTAAAAATGGCTACACTAACAAAAAAAGTTCATTCTAAGCTCTGTATTCACTTCTGTCAGATTGAGAGAAGAGTTTTTGGTGTAGCTGCTACCGGTTAAAGAAAACACTACACACTCTTTACAATTTTCATTATTTGATATATGTACAAATATGCAAAAAAATTAAGTTGTTTTTTTTTATTTTTTTTTTTACTTTTTCAGTTTTAGCAGATTAAAATGTGATTTATTAATTATTTTTCATATAAAATCTTTAGGATCATTATTTCAATGTAAGGGTTACTTAAAGATAATGCAAATTAAAATATGCATTTTTTACCTCTTTTTCCTCTTTCTCTCTTCTTCAAGCTCCTGTTTCCTTTTTTCTTTGTAAGCAGTTATTGCATATGGCACAGCTGTGATAGACCACCATATTCCTCTCGGTATTTGAAATGGTAGTGTGTCCTTTATGCTAGGTTTAGGCAATTGCTCTAGAATTTCAGCCAATCCTGACTCAAATCCAGATCTCTTCTGTTTTCTACCTCTTGAGTTCAATATTTGCTCCTATTTAAGAAATATTTTCAAAATAAACAATTAGGCTCTTATCGTCTTATGTATTAAAGACATATCAGTATGAGTTTTACTCACTGCAGTGTACTTCTTCTCAACATATGCTGCCCAACCAACCAGATACTGTCCAAATGTAATAATAATAAATAGAATAATGGAACCCTCAGCCAAACCCATTTTTCTGACATGTCTGTAATAGTAAATTGCTGATCTCCAGTTTGGAAGACCATTTTTGAGGACTTCATTATATCTGTAAATAAAATTATAATTTATAAAGGAATATAAAGAATTTCTATGATAATATCAAAAAGTATTTATTGTGTTTAAACTGAATTTTTAATACCCATATTTTGAGTCTATCTATGACCATTCAAAATCTTACAGAAGAAATATCCTTTATTAATAGTTTTATATGCAATAAAAAAGTGTGATATGCGCTTTAACATAAGACAATATTAATAATAGGCTAATAGGGTTCATACCCATGTTGTCATTAAATAATTCTTACTTTTCCCGTTTTCCAGGGTCTTTTAGAACATTATGAACAGAAACCAAGTTTCTAAACTGGACATCAGCATCAGGGGCCTTATTCTTATCTGGATGTAACTTTAATGTTAACTTTTTAAATGAAGTTTTGATTTCTTGTTGCGATGCTTCCTAAAATAGACATGAATTTTAGATAACCAATATAATATTATTATATTAATAATAAAAGAAGGCTGGCAATACTAGGTACAGTAGAATAACACTAATCTGGCACTTCAATAGACAAACACATCCAATAATCCCCCATATAATTGCACAAAACCAGAATTCTCAATTAAGGATTATTTTAGTTAATTGTGAAATATGTTACAAGTATAAAAAATGTGTAGAACAAAAACACAAATATGTTGTATTCACTTTATCAAATGCTTTATTTTATTTATTATAAATTTTTCTATAGTATCCAATAAACCGGCACCCTCTGGTTTTTTATAGTGCTAGATTAGTGAGAGTCTACTGTATATTTAAACTGTCATAATTTTTTTTTTAAATCTACACATGAAGTAATTTTTGAAAATGTACAAACTACCGCATTTCTTTACACTAAGGTATTCAATACGTTTACGGTTACGGTACAGCTTCATAAAGAACAAATTACCTGAGAAACTCCCATCAATTCATAAAAATTTTGATTCACTTCTTCGACCACGTCAAAAACTTCCAAATCGTCATCGTCCCATGCTACAGTACCTAATATAAAGCAAGCTATCAAAATTAAATACCGCATTCTAGAGAATTTATTAAAGAGAACTGAGTTTATAATTAATATTAATTAAGACTTCATTTGAAAAGATTTATTTTAAAGTTTTAAACGTTTTCGGTTTTGACAGCACTGTGCTCAGCTGTCACTGTGCAACAGATGTGTATAAAAAATGTCAGTCAGCTGTCAGATGCAGATTCATAGACAGCAGCAGACACGTAGCCCAAACATCAAACTGACAGACGGCTGAAAGAGCACAGACTAAAGAATACAATTTAAAGATATCTGTTTACCTCAGATTAAGTACCTACTGTTTACCTATGTAAAGTTACTGACTATAAAAATATTCGATTGTATCAGGTTTGTACCGGATTGAACCGCTTGTGCCTCAAGGGGCAGAGAAATATAGGGCTGGAAAAATTTTCTATTAGGACAAAAAAAATAACGAATGGAGCCACCACCAGGTTATGATGGTATGGTGACCACCACGCACGAGTCGAGCGTGCAAAGCAAGGAACATTGAAGAGCGAAAGGAGCGGTGCTGCGGTAACGGCCGACGAGTGCCAGAACCGAATCCTACTCATATCACTACTTACAAATATTTTTTCAAGTCAAATAAAGTCATGAGCCGTCATAATAACACTAGTTATGGTGTTTAGAAGTCATAATGCACCTGTAAAAAAACAGCCTCAAAATCGCTGGTGGCGGCGCGATACCGAATAATTACCATTACTTTTTTTATCATTTTTTTGTAAAACTTAGACAACAGAAACAGACTCTAAAAATGAATATGTTATGGGACTTTGAACTGGCGGGCGCTTGCGAAAATAATTTCGTTACATACGGTCGCGGCGCGATCGCCATGTTGAGGTTCAATGGATGGTTCGTTCTAATAAATTCAGGGTTATCTACAGAACTTGCAGTTGGCGTAAGTAGGTGGACAAGGGCCCCGGTGCAGAGAGGAAAAAAATATCGCAATAACAGTTAAATCATACCAATGCAACCAAACAAATCTTTCCTCTTTATAATATTACTTAGTATAGATCAAGGAGCTCCCTTTCGCTCTTTCCAAAGCCCAGGGGGCCCTCTCAGCTTCAGGGCCCTGGTGCACTGCACCACTTAGCCATATGATAGCTAAGCCACTGCTGAACTTGGCACCCATTTAAGATCTCAATTCTTTTGTTTTGTCGGTGAAGTTGACTACCACACTATATAATAATATTTAACCTGACTGCCATTTTCAGATTTATGTTTTTGATGGGATAAGAAAATAACGCAAAGATAAAGTAATACCTACCTACCAGTCTCAGATTAAATAACTAAGGTATTAAATCTGAGCTACCAGTTACTACAGTAAGATGAGCTATAGTTATTCTTACATTTAACCGCAGACAAGGCGGGGGAGGTAAGATATTTAAGGGGGAGGGAGGTGGGTTAAGGTTACTAGATATATAGGGTGCGGGCGGATTATGGGGGTGGAGTCAAGAAAATTCAGTACTGAGCGGCCCCTACCGGGGGTGATACGTGATGTGGGGATGAAACCCCCAAAATAAAATTACATTATTTTCATTGTTACGTATAGTGCATCAGCACTGCTTTATATTTTAATGTGGAAATGTGAATATAATTGTCTTTCATGTATTGTCCAACAAAACCATTTGTAGTTACAATGTTTTTTACTATCATTGGCGCAACTGTACTTGGAATCATGTCTATGCAATCCCTTGTAAGTAGATAATTGTCTAATATTAAAGATTAAAAGTCTATATCGTTTTATCAATTCATAATAAAGTTTTAATTTAAACAAGCTTGTTAGTGATACCCAAAACGATATGATTTTGGCTACCTTACACTTTTTGAGCAGTGTACATTCGATGATTAATGAACTGTACTATTTACATTGTATAATATGTACGATTCTATTAATGAATAAAAATATCTATCATCAATAAATAAAACAGTAAAATATTTTCAAGATTGACAGAACAATCGATCGGCCGCGGCGGGAAAACATGCGCGTTGCGATTTACGTTTCCCGCGTAAATTTCGTTTATGAAAATAATCGTCCTCATGAAGGCTCCTACCGTGATACCTTATTTAAATTATGATGAAAATAAAATAAAAACTGTTTCTTATTAATTCAGATCAATCAAGGATTTGGGTTAATTAAATATGTACCTACATCAAAAAAAATAATTTATTTAATTTCTTGTACCAGGTTTACAGTTCTCTTCGGTCTTTTCCTGCGTGATCAAACGAAGAAAATGGTACACCATATTGATTTTATTATTTATTATTAAATCATATTTAAATATATTAATCCATACTTTATTATTGCTTACTAACTGACTAATTAGTACTTATTATTGTTGATTACACATTCCCAAGGTGTATATCATTAACTATTGCTATTAACTATTCCTTAAAGTATTCGTAACCCTAAATTGTATGCAATTTTCAAATACAGGTACTTGTTCGCAAGGCCTTTTAGGTCTTTATTAGAAAATCCGAATCATTTGCACTTTTTATCACCTGCTCGCCTATTGTATATGTCATCTCAAATATTTTCCTTCTAACTTGAACCTGAAACTTTCATTTCTCATATTACAGTGCGCAGCACAAACTCCTTGTTCCGATGGCCAGCATTGCCCGCCACACTGGGTGTGCTGCGTGCAAGGCTGCTGTGCTCCGGCCACTGTGATACCTCGGCAAACGCATGACATTTTTTCAGACGATTGGTATTTGCAATGGTATGTATACACAGTTTATTAGTAACGAATACATACACTAAGTTTATTCGTTAGTATGTACCTACTAAATATTAGGTATGTCAATGGTTACAAAAGTGTTATTTTTAACCGAGTTCATTAACTGTTTCAAAAAAAGAAGGACAAGCGCGATTATCTCGCGTTTTTCTGAAACAATTTTGATGCGGTTTTCAGAAAAGTATTTGTTACATTTAGAATAAGGTTTTGGTATTATATATACGATTTAACCGACTTAAAAAAAAGGAGGTTGTCAGTTTGACCCGTATATGTATGTATGTTTGTCCGCGATTATTCTTCTCAATAATCAATAGTTTAAACCTTCTCATCAGTACATAAACGAGTGATAATTAAACATCCCTGTTAAGAAAAAACAAGAAACAGACACAGAAATGTGTCTGCGCCATGTGCCAGGGAAGGACTCGGTATTACACTCACAATAAATTAGGTTGGAAGGTTTCAGGCCTCAAATAATTAAACAAACAAAATTACCGTCTAAGTGTATGATCTTTATATTTTAGGCAAATACTCATTCTCATGTTTTCAATTGTGGGCGTCATGGGTGGCTGTATTTGGTGTATTGCCTTCAAACGGAGCCATGGGTTCTACATGTGCTCTATGGCCTGCTGCTTCCACCGCAACGCTTCTGAGAGGGATTCCGCCGGCTCTGTGTACCCACCGCCGCGATATAGCCGATGCGGATCCTTTCACCAAGCTCCGCCACCATATTCGGAAGTAAGTATAACGCTTGCCTGATATCTTATAATATGAGAGGAGAAATTATTAACATCTTATGTTTTTATTGGATTTGCAAAGTGGTTTAGATATTCGGTCATACTTATCCATCCATATCTTTTAAAAAAAATTAAAAGTATGTTTGTCCTCTATGCACTCATTCTCTTAAACTATTCATCCGATTATGATGAAACTTGTTCTGGCGAGTGGCGTAGCTATCATAGGGCAAAGTGGTGCAGTGCACCGGGGCCCTGAAGCTGAGAGGGGCCTCTGGGCTTTGGAAGGAGGGGGAGGCAGCTCTTGAAGCTAGGAAAAATTCTCGCAGGAATTTTATTTTTTCAAAACTTTTAAATGAGCATTTGAGCCCGGGGGGGTTGCGATTTTGTCTCTGCTCCGGGACCTTGTCCACCTAACTACGCCACTGGTTCTGGCCCAAAAAAGAAATACTTGTTTATTTTACGTGACATTAAAACGCATACCGAGTACGGCTAATAATATATATTTATATAAATTGTAACGTATAATACTAATAATCAAAATATAAAAATATGCCCAGTGTGGCCGCAAATTTTTTGATCAATATTTTTGATCACAGACTAGTAAGGGATACTACGTATTTTTTGATCACACAAGATTATCGTCCAGAATGAAAATGTGTCTGTCACTAAGCACTACGTGCATAGAGTAAAATAATTTGAAATAATACGATATAATAATTACTCACTATTGGGTATAAACTATATTATATACTTATTGAATTTTATCACTGTACCCTCGATATATTAATACAGTAGAATCTCACTAATCCGGCACTATTAAAAACTAGAGGGTGAGTAATTGGAATGTGCGGATTACTGGATTGTATAGAAAAAATCATAATAAATACAATAAATAATTTCATAAAGGAAATACTATAATATAATATATTTGTGTTCATGTTCTACACGTTTTTTTATAACTGTAACATATCTCACAATTAACTTATTACACAGTTTCAAAAATATCCTTAATTGGGGTCTGTTTTTGTGCAATTTAATTGGGAGAGACGAGGGCGGAGGTTGCAAGCCGGCCTAGCATGACAACCGCGACAAAATTTTGTCGATTATCGCTCTATTTGTTTCGGGTCTAACACGACAATTACACTTAAAACTCGACTTTTAATATCAAAAATAGATATATTCGTCGATCGAGATATCTTTTCTATCAAAATTGTCGATGTCGAGATATAATATATCTCCATATCTTACATCTTAGTTTGTCTTCTCTCGTCCGCGACATATCTCGTGGCGGTCATGCTAGGCCGGCAGATTATTGGACATTTCGGTGTATTGAAGTGCCGGATTTATGAAATTCTAGAGTACTCATATATTTTAATGTTATAATTTTACCTTCAGGTAACTTCCAAGCCCGACCTGTACCCCCTAGTTATCACATGCAACGAGAGAGAAGGAAAGTCAGGCGGAAACTACCTTATGGTCCACTATTTTAGGAACTACGTTTTACGAGGACCAGGTAAATAAAATATAATACAAAATATTGTCTCTTTTTAACGCGAGTATCACACATTTAAATAAAATACTTTATACCGGAATAAAACGTTAAAAGAGTCCACGGTTGCTGAAAAGCATCCGAAACGTCAGCATAAATAATATAAATAATAAATCGTGTTTTAATCCGCTATAAAGTATTTTATTTAAATAATACAAGAATATTAAACATGTGTGGGAATTATAGTTTTATAGAAAAGTTAATAATATAGATTGAAAAAGCATTGCAATTGTTTTTTTATGTTGTATTTTGCACAAAACAATCCACCACATTAATCGCTGCGAAATAATTATAACTATGTAAATATTACCAGTGGCGTAGCTATCATAGGGCAAAATGGTGCAGTGCACTAGGGCCCTGAAGCTGAGAGGGCCCCCTGAGCTTTGGAAAGAGGGGGAGGCAGCTCTTGAAGCTAAAAGAAATCTCACAAGAATTTTATTTTTTCAAGATGTTAAATGAGCCTATAATGAAGGCGCCGAGCGACCGTGATTAGTACCTAATAATTTGCAAATAATTCATTTTGGGTAGTTGCTGAAAAAAATTAGCTGGAGGTGGGGGATTGCGATTTTTATCTTTGCACCCCCCTTGTCCACCTAACAATGCCACTGGATATTACACATCTATATAGTTATGTTCAGTGTTGGTTTTTTAAAAGGGACGGTTGGTTAAGCTAGAAAGGGCTATATACCAAATTATTTCATCAAAAGAGGTGCTAGAAAGGGCTAAAAATTTAATACTTTTTATGGCGATATTTAAACAAGTAAAGACAACGTTTTAACTCGTCGATGTAATACCATAATAAAACTAAAAATATACCGATAGAGTGAATGGTGATCTATGAGTGAGACTGACCGAAATGTATGTTGCATGGCGTGCTTTATTTCATAACTTGGTAGAGAAAAAGAATATCTTTATACCCGAAAGTTGTCTATCTATTTATATAATACAATTTAAAGCCTTTTCACAAAAAAATAACTTTAATTTCTTACATTCCAGTCTAACCTTGATGTAAATCATGGTCTATCTCATTTCACAGGCTCTCTATCTGCGACCAGCACAGCGGAGTCGCTTAACTCGAGTTATATGTGCAACGCGGTCAACGAGGTAAGTGCCTACTTGAGTGGAAAACGTTTTAGGTATTTTTTTATTTATATTTTATTTATCTAGCGACCCCTCACGTACATCTCTCAAATATCGTTAATATTATATTAATTACATAAATTAAATTATTTAAAGCTTCATTATTCAATGTATAAGAACCATAATCAAACTTCATACAACGCCCTATCTCAAAATGGGCTAATAAGTTGCGTCCCCTGAATGCCTCCTGTGCCCGAAAGGGGGCGCCAAAAGTATAGCGCCATGGCCACCAGCAACCAGTATAGCTTCAGTGGCCGAACCCTGAAGGACCACTAGGGGATACTATTAATTTCTACTTTGAGAAGCTAAAGCCTAAACCATACAAACTATAGCTTTTTAAAACGCATTTAACGAATTTCTTTATTCTGGAAAGATTATTAAAATATAATAAATATCCAATTCGACATACTTAAAGGCAAACACAATGGAGCCTCCACCGTACACCTGCGCGAATAATTACGAGTGTAGTATGGGCTGCGGGCGCTGCGGCCGTACTGCACTGAGGTCACTGACCTCGCTGGCTGAACCTCGCCGTAGGGAGCCCACCACTAATGCCACTTTCAGGGATAACCTGATCAATTCTCCTGTACAGCCAATGGTAATGATTTGATTGATAATAACCTAAAGTATCCGTATATCAACATTAAATCGTATGTAATCTAATATGTATGCACCTACCATCGTTTTATTGTTTTATATTAAAAAATACATTTATAAAATGTGTATTCTATAATGCATTTTATATTATAATCTATTTTAAAACAATTCCTCTCCCAAGTTACAGCTGTAGAATATCCGCTCCAATATTTTCATCGCTTCAATAATCGCTATTTATAATTATTTCGTTAATACCCAAATCGAAAATCTCAATGTAACCCTTAACGTTACTAAAATATATTAATAGCATTTTGTAACAAAATGTGTCAATAATTACGTTTTTTTTTCAGGACCCCTCATACGATCTGGACTTAGAACTTATTGATTGCGAAATGTACTGTGATGGCGGCTGCAAGCCACGTGTGGGTGCTTCTCCGCCTTTGCGACATGTCCATTCCAACTCTGAAGATACTGTCTTTGACCACGAAGCGTATGGCATTCGACATCTCTTCCCTTCTCCTGAAGCAGGAACTTGTGAATCCCCTCCGCAGCCAACCAGTCCCACCCAAACCTCAAGAGATTCAACACTGCGCAGATTAAGCGAAGACAAACGTCTGAGACGGATGGATACGGGAAAGAAATCAACTAGGACACGGAAATCGAGCTTATATATGCCGTTATCAGCTGGTTATAGCGGTAGAAGTTCAAGGATCTCACCAGGAACCAGGATATCTTCACGATCTGCTCCCGCAACCCCGTGTGGGGCACTGGTACCCAATTTGTTAAATCTAACACAGAAATCAGTTTCAAGACTAAGCTCGCGGTCTTCGAGACTAGAGGAAGAAAACGATACATTATTGGCAACTGAAATTGAAAATCCAATTATGGAACACAAATTTTAATGAGTCTGAGTGCAATATTGTTTCAATTAGCATAACTTATGTAAACCGATCGTGGTCAAAATCAAAATTATTTGGTAGTTAGAATTTGTTGTAAGGATTCGAAGGCCTTCACAGATGTGATGAGAAATGGAGATCAATTTGATGTTGTGATTGTAGTGTGTACTCTTAATCAAGTGTTTACCTGCGACCTGAGTTAAATGTTAATTAAAATATATTTAAATTATAATCTAAAATGTAAGAATCGAGCTTGTTGGACCACTGTTCACATGCATTAAAATTATGTAATAAACACAAAATATTATGTTATCTTTTATTAACGCGAGTATTACACATTTAAATAAAATACTTTATACTGGATTAAAACGCGATTTCCCGAAAAGATGACCCGCTCTTCTTTCTACTCTAGATTCATCTTTTTCCATAGGAGATTTCTATTCTTAGATCTTCAAAAAGCATTAATTTCAGAAATAGGAGCAGATCTTAATGGAAGAGTTACTCTTCGATCAAGGGTGGATAACTACTCTCTATTTCTTACTTCTTCTATCTTCGTATTTTAATTCCTTTTCTTCGAACCATCATGTTTATTTAAATAACATTTTATGCATTACTTCTCAATAAAAAATGAAAGCGCGTAAACGCGCAATGTAGACACTTTGCTACATAGCTATTTTAAGACATTTTTTAAAATACAGAATCCAAACAGTTATTCATAGTAAAATATCAATTTGTTACCTCTTTTCCAACACTGATAATTTACTATATGTAAAATACTGATATTTTTTTCAATATCAAAATCAATTATTATCAAAAGCCGACAAAATCACAAGATTCAAACTTTGCACCTTAACCACAGAACAGAAGAAGTAAGTAGAAGTGCGATGTGTCATAATTTGTACCGGATCGAGTGTCGCCAAATTCACACAAATGAATGGAGTATTTAATACTGCACACAGTTGCAATTTTTCTTCGATTGGTTGTTTTTATTTAACTCAAAACTACATAAATCACACTGGTCCTACAATTGATAATATATCTTAGTACTTCGCGATAACGGTTACTTTGTAATATTGAAACAAACTAATAAAAAATTCCTCTACTCGATACTAGATGTCGTTATTCTTCTTGCACGCAATAATGATTTTAATCATCACTTCAAAAAGTCTAAAACTGTGTCATGATTTGTCATAAATTTAATAATTTCGTCATTTCCGGCTAGTGTCGGACACGTTTAAAAACATTATCGATATTTGATACATTATTTTTGTTTACGATTTAAGTACTATGTTGTATGATTATCATTTGTGGTGTAATTATACCGTAGTATAGCGCCGTTTTAAACTGGCGTTAAACCAAAAAATAAGGTATTTTATTTTTGATACAATTTTTATTTATTTTTTCAAATCAATATGTATGTAGATCTGCCTTTGCGAGAAGGAAGAACAAACCACATACATTCGAATTTATAATATAAGTTAGGGTTAGAATGAATTGAAAAAGTACTTGTAGGTATTATATTCTTTTTTAATTTTCAGTTCTGTAAATACTAACAGTCTGAATCATAAATCACATTTGTAACAGCAGAAATCACTTAACTACTCACCATACTTCAAATCGCATTTATAACCGTACAAGCACGAGCAAATAAATATTTCCTATAGTTTTATTTTTCGTAGTAGATATGATATATAAAAACATATTAAAATCTTTTAATGTTTTTTTAGAAATTCAAATGTATTTTAACAACGTGAGTGAATAAAAACACGATTGCTAGTTAAGAAGCTATATTAATATTCTATTTTATTAACGCGAGTATCACACATTTAAATAAAATACTTTATAACGGTTTAAAATGCGATTCATTATTTATAAATATTATTTATCCCGACGTATTTTAAGCAAATGTGGTCACGGGCAGACTGAAAGATGACAGTTGTCTGATGAATTATCACAAAGTTGCCATATTAACGCTATCTATTCCTACGGAGTTAATAGAGATGACATCTCTATATCGTGGCAATATTGACTTGCCATGTTCCCTTGTTTTTTAGTATGTTTGACTTGGGGTTTTAGATTTTTAATTATCGGATCCCAGGTGTTGGAAAGTTTCAAACCATCTTCTCTGTTGAAGTAAAGGTGTTTTACTTACTTATCTACTAGACTGGGAAAGGGTCTATTTTCTCTTGCAAGGAAGATAAAGTAGACTTCTCTTTTTTCTTCAAAATTTTCGGTCAATCCGTTGGTTAATTTCAACTCGAAGGAAGGACAAACAAAAAATAAAAACACTTTCGATATTTTTAATAATTTATTAATTAAAGTATTTAAGACTGCGATTTAACTATCGTGCTATTAAAAATAAAAATGATAAATTTAAATATTTTATAAAATTATTACTGACACGTTGTATATCGATAAAAACATTTAACCTAACACATCACTACTAAGTGAGTAGCGATAGAACATTCGAGAATAGCGTTGACACCTGATATGACAAACGATCTAAACTGAACTTTATATGAAAGGTATAAGGATGATTTTAGCTTGTTTTTTCTATTAAATTTATGGTCAATTGAAATTTTAAGATTTATTGAAAAAATATATAAATTTGTACTAATTGATGGTAAGAAACACCTCCGTTACTAAGACTTTTCCTTCTGCTATCATTCTTATACTCTAAAATATAACAGTACGGCATAGTTACGAAAAAAAGTAATTTTATGACACGTCCGACTCAACGCAGTGTTATGACACGACTGTGATGGGTTAAGGGAAATATCACTCAATAGTGACACGCATACCACGCCTACTTCGCAATTCTACTTATTTTTCCCTGTTCTGTGACCTTAACATATAAAAGTCGTTACAATTTCCAAATTAGCGCCAAAAACTCAGCCAAAAACGTTTATATTTTTTTAATTGTCAATAGCTAAAGTGACGTTTTTGATGCATTCAGAAACCAAAACTGTTTGTTTTTTATTCTTAAACAGTTTGTTGACATGGCAACAAGGCGCATTTAATGGTTATGATTAATTAATGCAGCAATAATGAATGCCCATGTCAATTGTCAGTGTCATATGTCAACGTCGTTCCATAATTTGTCTGTGGTTAATCATAAGTAAAATCAAAATATTTATATGTATAATTGTATAAGTTTCAGAAATTACTGTTTGACTTTTTCTGCATTTTTATTAAACAGGATAATTTTTACCTAATAAATTCAACACTGGTATATTTTTTGACACGAAAGTACTTATTTGAAATCCGTCACCGTGGATTCTAAAACGTATATAAATTACAACGCAGAAATGAGTGTACCAACAGACTTTGGCCCTGATTCCGGTGGCAGAGTCAAGGTAATTTCTCTTTAATACGTTAAACTTCTTAGTCTTCTAAATAAATGAACTTAATTTATTTCTACAGTTAAATAAATGTATCTAAAAACCTACCATCATATTTCAGGGTCTAGTTTTAGTTAAACCTATTGTATACGGCAATATAGCTCGATACTTTGGGAAAAAGCGTGAGGAAGACGGTCATACTCATCAATGGACGGTATACGTAAAGCCCTACGCGAACGAAGATATGTCTGCGTACATTAAGAAGGTTCATTTCAAATTACATGAAAGCTACGCGAATCCCAACAGAATAATAACAAAGCCACCATACGAAATCACTGAAACCGGTTGGGGAGAATTTGAAATTGTTATCAAGATATACTTTCATGATCCTAATGAAAGACCAGTAAGTCATCTTTACAAAAATCTATGTAGTCTTTTACAATACAAATATTTGAAGTATATATAATAAGTACATTATTGTTCATGAACAAGTATGTTTATATATTTACATACATCTGAGGCTGTAGTTTATATTAGATCAGTGAAGCACCCCTGATTGAAAAGACATTCATAATTATAAACCTTCCAAAAGAGGTTTCCTAAAATGTAAATGATAGTGGAAATATTGTATCCAAACCTATAATATAATGAAGAAGATCTAAGCTACAACAGATAGAAAAATGAACTTTATGTAATGTCAAACTTGAAATAGAAATATTACCCTTTTTTTATTACAGGTAACATTATATCACATATTAAAGTTATTCCAGTCACCAGTGACTGAGGGAACACCACAAGTGGGCCGAGCCCTAGTCAGTGAGTCTTATGAAGAGATTGTGTTCCAAGAACCTACACAACTGATGCAGCATCTCTTGAGTAATGTCAAACCAATCACAAATGGACCTTGGACACATGACACAGATTGTGAGCCTTTTTCCTTTTAAATTAATTAATCTGTCGGGTTTAAACTCTGCAATATTATAATTTTTAATGTCTTTTTTAATATTGCCTTTACACTGATTACTACAGGGGGGAGGTAGTACAATGTAGGTATAATACATGCGTTGTTGTACTGGTTGAAAAACCCAAACCTCAGTTATTCTAGAGTTGATAGATGATCATTTTCGTCTTGATTGTTTTTATCAACCTCCAATTTTTTGTTTGTTCTGTAGATAAAGAACATTTTAAAAATGCATAACCATTGTTGTTCTACAATCACATATTTAATGAATTTTTGACAGACTTAGTAGTAACTTTTCATAATATACAGCTACAGTAGTAATATAAGTAGAAGTTTTAACTGAAATTTGTAAAAAAAACAGTAATTTGATTCATACTTTTTGCATTATATGAATAGTACATACCCAAATTATGCTTTAACAATAACAATATTTGGTTCTGAAGTAATTCAAGGCCCATCAGCCAACCTTGTGGTATAGTGCATTAACTCCTCAAGATATTGCCTCTATAATATAATACTTGTTTTTTGTTTCAGTTGAAGATAAGAAGCAGAAAACGCTAGACAAAATTGTTTCAGCACAAACTAAAGTAAGAAGTGAAATATCAGAGTTAAAGGAGAAACTGCATCTTGCGAAGGAAACCATAACCAAATTCAAAGACGAAATAGCAAAAATACAGAATAATCCTGCAGCTAATATGCTTTCTGTTATCTGAACCTACTTACCTATTACCTATAGGAAATAAGTATTAACTTTTAGAAAAAAGTCACATTAAAAAGGGAGGATACTTCTTTTTGATGAATTGACTTAAAAAAATTATAAATAGTATTTTTAAGATGTAAAATAAATATGACTGAAATTTCTTTTTATTTTTTAATTACCTACTGCATCATGCTGTCTGCAGCTTATAGTTAATCATACATAGGTATGCAAGATACAATTTAATTAACTCCGTTTTTTTATTTTCTATGTTAGTTATCAACAGACTAGCGATGAAATTCACTTGATGTTAGGTGATACCTCAGCCATAGAACATCAGTCAATGATGCGATGTCGAACTACTTTATACTTCGAGCATTCGGAAATTCATAGACTGAAACCGAAACGCGCAAGATGCACTTCACGGTTTTGCCTATGAACAGTGGTTTGTTACCCGGTCGGAATTTCGATATTCCTCCCACCCGCTAAATGCCTTATTTTATTTTTTACCTGAATTCCATGCTATTTATATACTTAAATAATTGTGTAATTTCGTTAACAAAAATGCATTTGTTTGTTTCACGAATTGATGTCACGCGATCATGTTGGACAAGCCGGCTGCAGTAGCATGACCTAATTGTTACTTGATATAAAGCTGTATGTAGTTATTAAAGTATCTGTATTCTGTAGTCTTTTCTGGCTTATTTGTAACACAGACCAATGATGCGCTGTTGTACTTATTTTCCTATAAAGCACTTACCGCCGAATACTGAAACGATAATGAAATTTGAGGGCTTCTTACAATGTTTCTGTCTTTCATTTTACCTTCGTAATGAAAGAGTTAGACATACTTTTAAGTACACCTCAATGTTCATCATTAGCGTTCGAGAATTCGGCCGTAAATCTTTTAATTGTGTTTTGTAACTGGGTCGGAATTTCTTCTGCCGTTCAGTGCTTGAAGATATCAGTCGTGTAAAAACGTGGAGAAAACTATGTACTGTTTAGACCCGGGATGGGGGCGGCATAACTTAGTGAGATGATTTCTTTTTAGTAGTCGCCTTGTGTGAAGTGTGAACGTATACTTCATCGTTTAGAAACTCTAAAATGTCAGGCAAAAAACAATTTGTAAAATAATTTCATTTAAATAAAATTCTTTATAATTATTAAAACGCGATTTATTATTTATCCCGAAGTTTCGGATGCTTTTCAGCAACCGTGGTCACGGGCAGGCGGGACAAATAATATAAATAATAAATCGTGTTTTAATCCGGTATAAAGTATTTTATTTAAGTGTGTGTTACGTTAATAAAAGACTAATAAACACTTCATTGTTACAAATAAAAACGGTATGCACCAGTATCTAACAACACTGATGAGATACTTTTATAATTTACATAGGTACTTTCGTTATTTTTTACTAATTTAATTATTGTGTACATAATTCAATTTTGATCCATAAATCTAGGAGAGCCAGAGTATTAAATCCTCACTAAAGGGCTTCTCACTTAGAAATATTTAAATTTTCTTCCTACCTCCTAGTTAGAAATCTCGTTGAGTTGGGGGTCGATATGGTGGTCACCGTGAGAATCATAGCCTTTTATTGTTCTAATTTGAAGTTATCTTCGCAGAAAACGATAAAGTAGAAATGCTTCATAGTTCGAAACCCCTTCAAGCGAATCTCGATCGCATTTGACCGGTATTTTTTATTATACAATGGAACAAAATAATGCAAATACTTTTAGGTGTCGGTAATTCGTGTGGATGTGGCCGCTCACATCAATTTAGTTTCTATGGATTTTTTTACAGTCATTGAAAGAGGACAACGTTATACACATAAAAAATGTTTAACCTATAAATGGATGAATTGACACGAAATTGAATGAATTGAATGCGAAAAGCTTTGAATGAGCTGATAAAATTAAAGAAAAAAACTTGTAAGTCATTACAACTGTGTCGAGCCATTGCTCGCCTGTAGGTAGGTACTCATATATATATATAAAATAGTGAATACCATTCCGTGAAGAAAATTGATAAACGTATTTATACGGTCATAGAAAATCTTGCAAAATATTGATAGGATCAAAAACAGCTTGAAATAGAAAACATCACACTTTAATAAAATGTTATGTCGACGTTGACAATACACGTACAATAATTTGATGAAAAACCTATTTGCGTTCTGCAATATAAAAAGAAATTGAATTTACCACACATTATCACTTAGTTTCACAAAGTTTTGAAAATAACACTTATTACTAATCAGAACCAACTGTTTTCCTTCTTCATTCTACAACTGTGTCGCCCCTGAAGTTCCAGACTTTGAAATATTTCGGATAATTTATTTAGTTTCTTTGCTGGACTTTTCGGTAGCCGCTGCAGTCTGCACGAGTCTTCTTCATTTCCCCTTAGCATAAATGTTTCTCTTTCCCTCAAGCACAACAGCTTGCCACTTTCCGACATTGATGTTAATTTTGCAACCCGCAGTGCTGCATTTTTGAATCTCGTTTTCGGTGAAATTTTTGACGGTTCCTTAACCTGTTGCAAATGAGTTTTCCTCAGACAATCCTTCTTCTCAACCTTTGGCGCGTTAAGATAAGTCGGCTTGATGACATCGTAAGTATTTTCGCGTATTAATTGCTGTGGTTTTCTATCTAAACTTTCTAAAGAATTCTTACGAAAACCGTGTATTCTTAGAGGTGTTAAAGGTTGTAGCACTTCGTGAAACTTTAGTGGTTTATCAAAGTCTAGAACGATAACTTTTGTATTTTCCGGTTTCTGGCCGATAGCTGGGAGTGGATGGAAGGGAGAGAGCCGTGGTTTGATTGGAACGTCATTTTCCAGCATTCTGGTTTGTGCAGTTTTGTGCTTACGTGTTTTTAGTTTTCGCGGCGCGTAGATGGTTGTGAGGGCGCGCGTTTTGTTGGCGTCGATGGGCGCGAGTGGACCGGGCAGCATGTTTGCCGCCCTCCACCCACCCCTGACCTTGGGTGCTGTGGATACACCTATCGAATACGCCACCCTAAGTCACTGGACACAACACGCAGCTGTGACGGCATCCACGCGATTGACAATACCAATCCTATTATTGTATATCGATGGAATACCAACACATTTAGTTGGTATATTATTGCCTTAGATAGTGCTTTTTCGTATTTTTTAAAATTGACATTTATTTTGTCAGTTTGTGACTTTAATATTTTTGTAATTAGATTTAGAAAAAATGGCCAGGTTTAATTTTTAAGGAACGAGTTGAAACTTTTTACTTAATTATTATGCATTCAATAAGAGTCAATATAATATAAAAACTCATTGGTCAAAATCACAACTGACTGCTTGGGCCTCTGATGTTCATTAGTTTCCAACCAATACTTAAGCATATGCTACGAAGTCTTGATAGGAAAATTATTTACCGTATTCAGTTAGTTCAGAATATTAGGAGAATTTAATAACTCTGGAGTTTTACATCTGGATATCAAATACTTCTAAAAATATTTAACGACACACATTAATATTCTATGGATTGACCACTTACATTGTGAGTCTTACAAGGCAGCTTAATCTAATATGATAATATTCCACGGTGGCCATCAATAGTTAGTTCAAAGGTATAATGACCGTCATTATCCATCGATCCAATTTATTGCTGACCTTCAACCCTCTGTTGTAAGTATGGAAAACTTCGTCGTAGTTTTCACCAAAATGATTCATATTATACGATTATAGTTCGATAAGGCACTCTGCAGGTGGCTTTGTGAAATAATAAGTAGGGAGTAAATCATACGTATTATTCAAAGTAAATTTGTATAAAAAAATAAAAATCTATATTGAACTTTTTAAATTGCATAAGTATCTCTCAGGATTTTATTACAATTCAATAGTTTTTATTATCTGCTCTAGGCAGACGAAGTCGCAGGCAGAAGCTAGTCTGTAGTAGTAATTAATTTAAGAACCATTACCGTATGGCGTATACCATATATACCGTATCTACTATTATCTATATTAACTAGCCGCGATCAGAATATTTAAATAGTAAATAGATTGATGAAAAATCAAACAGCTCGGGTAATAAATAAGCTACCCGACGATATACTGACTCTAAGCAGCAGTGGCGGCGTACGACCTAAATTTTATGTTGGCAAGAATCTTTTTGCGGGGCCCTCTGCCAGCGCAAAAAATGGCTTATTTTGTCAATTGTTTTTTGGCGCATTCGCGTCTTTTAAGTTATGCATAAATTTTCGGGGCGCGAGGCCCCCTGATTCGCGAGGCCGTAGGCGGTGGCCCACGTCGTCCACGCCTTACGCCGCCACTGCTACGCAGACGATGTCGCGGGCAAAAGCTAGTAGTTTAGGTATACTACAATGTTGCATCTACTGATCAAGATTTGATTGATGTACGGTATTGCTTTTTGTATAAGCTACCAACGTTTGACGTATTTAGAGATATAAAGCCTATGGGTATGGGTACAGCGCTTCGATTAACTTTAATACTATGTCAATGGTACAGCGCTTTACATTCAGTCGTTTTTACAGTTACAAGTAATATTCAATATACGCTCTTGAAACCTTTACCATAAGGTTCAAACTAAAATATTGTATGATTTCAAAAAATCGATACTCCTCCATGACATTTTCCTTCTCCCGCGACTCTCCGGACGTTGCCAAACTTGACATACTGCGAACGTGACGTCATATTGGATAGTGCTTTTCTGTAGAGTGACAGGAAAATTTTCATCCTTTTTCTTGGAGTCTCGGACGACTGGTTAGTGGATGTTCCGTCGATACATTTTATTCATAGCATTCGGTTATTCACAAAACGAAGCCCGAATCTGGACGAAATTTCGATTTTCCGACACGCTGAATTCTCGAGGTAATGCGAAGTAGAAAAAAATAATTTTATAGATAAATATTACTAATTACTGTAGAACTCATTTTGGGACAAATCGTGGCTCAAAACAGGTTTAGATACTGTTTGTGCCAACGAAAATGTGAAAAACTTTTAATTGACAATTTCAATTCTATCACTTTGCTTTTTCAACATAGAACAATTTAGATCCGGCTTATTCTAAAACATATTATAATTAATATTAAAGATGAGGTGGAAATAATACTATTTCAATGTTGTTTTACATCGTCCAGGGCCAAAGTTCCATATCAATGTCACGCGATATGGCGTCACAGTAATACGTAACGAATTAGTATCAGCGGATAATTTTTGGTTCAAACACGTGCTCTTGCTGCTCTCATTCAATAATAATAAAATATATTGAAATCAACTAAAGTATTAATGAAAATAATATCCGTTTGCGTGTGTAGAAAATGAATTGATAATGACCTATTGTAATTCTTTGTTTTATGTGATGAGTAAAATTCTCAGTCTTTGAAATTCACAATACATCTATTTTCATGGTAAGTACCATTCAATTTATAGTATATCCAAACATAAAATTAAGTGTAGTTTTGTCAGAATCGATAACATAATATCGGTAAATTTTTTGGCTTAATATTTATGGCGCGAAAATTATTATTCTTTGCAGGACTCATTGACATAGTATATTGTTGATCGAAGGCAGGACTTCAATCTAAAAAGTAAACAGTAGGTACCTAATACCTATACCTACTCGTGTGTGCGGAAAATAAGTAATATAGCTATTTGATTTATAATTTTTCGATGTGATCCTTTCATACCATATACAATAATGTAATATCTACTAATATATTACTATAAATTATTATTATACATACAAAATCATGATGGTTGATTTCTTCTTCCCTCACGCAAAAATGGAGCAACTTATTGACTTAATATTTTGTGATATAGGTTACTTATTAGTTCGAAAAGTCTTGAACTCTAACATTCTCACTTTTAAACCCGACTACGAAATTCCAACCGGGGAACGAACCACCATCCAGAGGTGAAAAATCGTGACCTACATATTGCGGGTTTCGATTTCAGATTATGATTATTATCGTAAAAAATAGGTCAACAATGCATCATTAATTGATGTATTGTAGCTGAGATATACCTACCATGAAGTGAGCCTCATTTTAAATAAATAAAAATATTCATATGGAAATGAAAATATTAATTAAATAACTTTGCCTAGATATGCACCTAAATTGATATAATATCGCATAGGTAGCTTGGAAAGCGCATCAATTAGTAATACATGCGTTGCCTTGGGATATAGTTACCTATCTCGTCATGTATAACTATTAGCATATTCAGCATATAAGAGAGTACCTATTATTGTGAGATTTTCTTATCACACATTCCAACTAAACGCGAAATAACTCACAATCAGTTAGTAAACAATTATAACTCAAATAAAGTGCTCCATTGTTAACAAGCAAGAAAATATTATATCAGCCCAGGCTTACTTAAATTAGGAGCCTATTAATCATTGTCATGTTAATATGGTAGTTACGAAACAACCTACTTAAAATGTAAGTATTTCTGGTATTTGTTCACAGACTACCATAGATACTCGGGTTATAGTAAATATTTCCTACAATACTTATGTGCCAATGAAAGTAAACCGTTATAGTTAGACCGCCACGCGTTTAGCTTCGGAGGTCCTGGGTACGAATCCCGGGGAAACTAAAAAATGTTCCGGTCGGGCAGGGCACAGAAGGCTCATCACCTATTTGCCTGTAAAAGAATAATGATCAGTGAAACAGAAATGGGTCTGCCCCATGCCCCACTAGGGGACTCAGGAATTCACTATGAAAGTAAAATTTAAATCTTCCAATTATATAAATATTATTATCATTTCACAAGACAGATTTCCGCATTTATATCAAAGAGACTTATTTGCGGCCGAAATCTCGAACGCTAATCAACATTGAGGTGTACTTAAAAGTATCTCTAACTCTTTCATTACGAAGGTAAAATGAAAGACAGAAATATTTTAAGAAGCCCTCAAATTTTTATTATCGCTTCAGTATTCCGCGGTTTGTATGTGTACCTAAAGGGTAATTTAAAATATGTCTGTCACTATCTTCGTTAACTGAACGATACAAATAGATTAGGTATTTAATTAATACTTCATTTCTATTAAATAACCTAAATACTCTTTCCAGTCAGCAATGGATTTTATAATCGGAGGCCTAGCCGGTGCGGGCGCTACGATATTCACAAATCCCATGGACGTTGTAAAAACCCGCCTCCAGCTTCAAGGTGAGCTACAGTCGCGGAATCAGAAGCCTAGACAGTACAAGGGAATATTTCACGGACTCTATGTTATCGCGAAGGCTGATGGAATCCTGGCGCTCCAAAAAGGTCTTACGCCAGCGATGTTGTTTGGTTTTTGTATGAACTCTGTTAGGTAACGCGAGTTTTATATTACTGTTAATTTAATATTATGTTTTTTGAATCGTATTAACCACTAGCGATCCGCCCCGGTTTCGCACGGGTGCAATATAGATGTAGGTACCCAACAAATATTTCCTCTTCATAATATTAGTTTAGATACGTAAAATTAGTTACATACTTAAACATAACAGACAACAACACATTAACCAATTGAAATTAACTTAAAGTATCTACAAGTTATGCTGGTAGTAGTAACACAGAACAGAAGACTGTATGTTATATAAGTATTTTTGTGAAATCATTTAAAACCATGGTAAATGGCTAGTAATAAAAAAATATAGGTAAAATATTGTAATCATTTTTAGGTTAGGCACGTATCACGTGGCTGAAGTACAAGGATGGACGAAATCAAAAGAAGGTAGCACAAATATACAAAAAGCAGCGTTCTGGGCTAGTGCTAGCGGGCTTTTGAGTGGAGTAGTAGCCAATCCAATGTCGGTCGTGAAGACCAGAATGCAAGCCGCGGCCCATCCCAGCGTAGCAGTAGGAAAACAACATCAGTATAATGGTGAGAAAAGAAGCAATTCTTGTAAGGTTGTTGGAAAAAATAACATCAACAACATTGTTCACTTCGGGTACTCACAAATCAAAATAAAAGCATCAAATAAGCGGTAAATTCACAAAGTGTATCATGTCTTCGGTAGTATAGTGGTCAGTATCCCCGCCTGTCACGCGGGAGACCGGGGTTCGATTCCCCGCCGGAGAGACCTCATTTTCGATTTTTATTTTACATATATTTTCATGTAAATAAGTGTTCTTCGCAATTATTAATATTGTCTATAAATCATTAAATTAATACTGCTTAAAAGATATCTGTTCTCATGTATTTGTATATGTTCATATTGCTCTAAGCCTGTGAGAATAGTTCTTTGGCAAAAACTCTAAAACTCTTCTCCCCGCGAAAATCATCGAATCTTCTTCATCTCAGGTCACATATTTTGTATTACAGGTACATTGGATGCAATGGCTAAGATATACAAGACGGAAGGGCTACGTGGGTATTTCGCTGGAGCCCACGCAACCTGCATCAGGCTGGGAATTGGCAGTGCCGCCCAATTAACAACGTTCTCAACGTGAGTGTAAGACACGGCATGTGAATGAAACAGTCACGTTAGCTGTTGTCAGATAATTTATATTATGACCTTGTTATCTTCTTAATATATATAAATCTCCTGTCACGATATTTGTCCGCGATGGACTCCTAAACTACTTAACCGATTTTAAATTAAATTGGCACACCGTGAGCAGTCTGGTCCAACTTAAGAGATAGGATAGCTTAGAATTTTTGACCATCTACATTGCACCCATGCGAAGCCGGGGCGGATCGCTAGTAATATTATTGTCTAATTACTAAATGATATTTTACCCAATACACGCAGATAAAATCATTCTGTTCTTTGATCATTAATATTTTAATACAATGATTTTCTAAAGCAAGTAATTATCACGACGAAGTATTACATTGATCCCTTAATGATTCTCAAGATTTTATAATGTTAAAGATAATAATTGACTAGATTAACAAGATTAAACGCTAACAATATTCTGTCTGCAGTGCCAAAGAAACCCTGCTGTATCACGGGATAAGCACAAATTCAAAGTTAGGCTTAGCGTTCCTGGCTAGTGCGCTCAGTGGAGCAATGGTTTCTGCGGCTATCTGCCCGTTCGATGTCGTCACCGTACGACTCTATAATCAGGGTAATTATCACCCTCACGTATTCAATCGTCATAGTTTATGTTGATTTAGGCTAACTCCCTAACAAATGTATGACTTCATACTCATTACTAAATTTAGTTATTTATGTGCCTCTGTAATAATTATGTAATTTGTCATACGTAACAAGTAACGTTTATTTAATTTATATTAAAACTTTCAACGATAAACAGCACAAATATTTCGTCTGACGTTTTATTTCAATGGCTTGCAGACTGAAAGAACAACTTCTTGCAAATGGCTTTTGCCAGAAGTCGCCGGCTCTGCTCGCCTTTGTCGCGAGCTTAGCATGTGGAGTTTTATGTGTCTTTTTGGAAACCCCGCTGGATGTAGTCAGCACACGTATCTTTAACCAGGGTAAAGTCCCACACTAGTAGAATCTTCTTTTCTTTTGTCACGATTTTATTTAGGTCCGCTGTTGGCCTGTAAATGTTTCATCTGTCTATTATTTATGTGCTTCCACTTCATCCAGCTCGTTCCTCATCTGTCTTACTTTTTCGCTTTTAAATATTATCATCGTTATTTGAAATCACTTTGCATCTAGGTTAAAATTTAAATAATTCACGTTAGTTTTAATATTACAGGTTCCGGGTCAAAAGATGAACAACTTTACAAGGGTATATTGGATTGCCTGAAAAAGATATTAAAAACGGAGGGAGTATACGGTCTCTATAAAGGCCTAGGGCCGCTCTACCTAAGGATAGCCCCGCACACAACTTTATCTCTCGTGATATGGGATATGTTAAATATTGTATTTGAAAATAAAAACAGTTAACCTTGTATCATCATTTTATTTTATACATTGAACAATATGTATAACATTTACGATTTAAATGGTAAAATACGCTCAATAACGTTTGATGATCGAGAGCGGAGATGAGTAGTTATGGGTGGAGAAAATTGTATTTCCCAATCTATTTCAGATGAATTACAACTTGAAAGGATTGTTTCATCATCACAAATAGAACTCTCCACTTCGTCACTATTATCGATTAACTTGGGTTCATATGTTATTCCCATATCTTTATAGTACGCTTTAAGACAAACATTTTCACAATTTTGTGGGTAATACGCATCCGACCCAACTCTTTCTACAAAATCGGAAGTTAGTTGTCTTTGTAGTTTCTCCCTCTTTCTTATTTTAGCTTTGTTGTTTGCACTCTCAATATTGTATATGAGAGGAGTGTATTGATCTTGTTCACAATTATCAGTAATTGCTTGCATTTCAATATGATATTGTCCATTTACTTTACCAACAACTATGAGGGGTTTGTTTTCTGTTCGTTTTCTTTGACGTTTAGTTGGTTTTACTTCAGTGACGACTGAGTTTCTTAATTTAGCTTTATTCAGCATTTTTAAAAGGCGTTTAGAAATCGCACCGGGTTTCCATCCGTATTTTACCTAAAATTGAATTAGAGACTAAGTAAATTTATTTTTTATGATATAAAGTATTCAAATAAAATAATCTTACTTCTGAAATATTAAGGATATCCACTTAAAAAGGATAGGAATAAAAGTCTATATAAAACGGATATAATTTATTAAATAAATTACACTTTATCTTATTAAATAACGTTACAAAATTTAACTTAGCACAATACCAAAAAAATATTTATTTGTCATTTTTTCACACAAATTAATCTTACAACGAAAATAAAATTCTTCGACATTGATGACACATGCTACTTCAAAACATTTGGGTTGCGACACTTTTAGCTGATAGAGCCATTATCCGTTCCATTTGCTGTTTCTTCATTAGTTCTGAACTTATGAATGAGTGGAAACACGGAACATGAAACGAACTTAAACTTATACCACGATCAGCAAGATTTGCTAATCTCTCCTTTGGTCTGACATTTTTATAATCTTTTAATCGGAAATAAGTTTTATTTCCCTGGTCATCTACTGCAATAACACCTTTATCAGATGGGGGCGAATGTTTACATTTTACCCGTTCTTCGTAGTAACTTCGAAAACGTTTGCCAGTGGTTTGCATTCGTTGACGTTTCTTCGAAGGTGGCAAACGGAAAATTGTTGATGGTTGAGGTATCTTTACGTTTTCTCCATGAGCTAGCATGTCTTTAAGGGTTGACAAAAGTAACTTTTTATCATGACCATGTCCAACAATGCCTAATTGAGAGAGTTCTTTAGCAGAAGCACCACCTAAACAACTCCAGCTTGCTTCTGATTTAAATGCAGCCATATCTTCTTTGTCCTTTCTATCACCGGCTCCTTTCGTCTTAAGCACTTGACGTTTTCTTTGTGAAAGTACTCCTCTTGGTTTCGGGTAAAACTTCCACCGACCTTGGCTGTCAACATAGCCATCTACACCAACAATTAACCATTTATTATTGGCTGCTTGGAATTTTCCAGTTACAGCTTCTACGTTTTCACCACTGGGTCCAATAAAATAATTTGGAGCCCACCGTCCATCAGGCGCTATATAACCATCAACATTAATAATCAACCACTTCTTATCTGGACCCCAAAAGCCGCCCAAGTCACTACATTGTTGTTTACCGTCAGGTCCTTTGAAGAATCTAGGAATAGGATTACCAAATCTATCCACTAGTTTTACTCTGTAATCCAAATAAGTGTACTGAGTGCTGTTATCCACTTTTATAACTTTTTTGCTTTTAAAGGTTGGAATAAAAGTAGCACATGGAGGTGTAAATTCAACTATCCATTCATCGGAGTCGGTATCAGATCCAACAGAAGATTTCTCTTCTGAACACGAACACGATAGATCCAAATTTGTTCTGTCGGCTGTAGGTAACGCCGGATAACAAGTACATTCGGGGTCTTCTGCATCGGGAAGTATACCCAAGGCCTGTTGATAAGTTTTTAAGCAAATCTCGCGACACATATCTCTGAAAGCACTTTGAATAAATTGTCGCTGAGCTCTTTCAAGTCGCCTTTGTTCACGCTCTTTCTTCTTTCTTCTTTCTCGATTCTCCTCCTCCGTTCTGCCTATCGTATATGTTAGTACGGGCTTATCTTCATAAGGATTTTGATTTATAGCCCTGGGTTTATTAAAAGTTTTCATAGTTTCCATTGTCACGGTAAATTCACCATCTTTCTTTTGAACGATCAAAAGTGGACGGACCAAGGGTTTTTTCTTAGTAGCTTCTCTTCTTTTCTTTTTAGGTAACAATACTTCACCTGGATTACGTGCCATTCTAAGTAGCCTAACAACATGTTTATTAGTGGCACCCGGTTTCCAAGCTGGGCGAAACTAAAAAAAAAAGAAATAATAATAAATAAAATATATTAATTCTCAATACAAAATCATGCAATCCACGTACATAGTGGAGGCTTTCATTTAACTTCATTATAAAATATAAAAATAAAATGACAAGAATGATTACCTTTATTCCGGGTACATCTTCAGCAGTCCAAAGCCAACCCATCTTTTTAGGTACATTATTTAGAGTTCCAGTGCAGGGTAATGCACATTTGCTGTGTCCAATCTGAGGAGCTAAATTTTTCAAATAAGTTATGTCATCAATTAATAAAAATAATATAAAATATTGGCTGTGTTAAATACGTACGTATACCTTTGTAACCATAATTAAATTTAAATCTGTCATCTTTCTTTTTACTTTTTTTGCTGTTTTTCTCGGATTCAACGCTTTTCTTCTCTGAAGCAGGAGTAGGAGCGCGTTTCTCAGATGTAGCTGCTTTCTGACTTGAACTTACTTTCATCGTTTTAACCGAAACATCGTCACCTTTTTTCTTACTATCACTTCCAGAAGTACTTAAGGTTTTCATTTTATTCTTATCGATAAGTTTGTGGTAATAGGGACATGGGAAAATCTCTTGAATCTGTTTTCCTGATGGTTCATCTCCAATCATTTCAAAGCCACCACAAACTTTGCAGAATGTAGTTTTTTTTATAAATCCAAACGTGCATTCACATGAACAAAAGCAAGGGTCTTCACTAATTTTCATCTTAGCTGTAAGGCCACCTATTACTTCGTCAATCGTTTCAGTTATTTCAGTACGGTCACAACAATTTCTTTTTAAACTAGACAAATCTAAAAGGATACGATCATCTTCTGGTGGCGGAAGCACTCTGTGCTCCTTGTTATCGCATAGTACTTGTTTACATTTCGCTATGCTGATCAAAGGAGCGGCTTCTTCAGGAAGATCTAACGTACACGAACTCGCAGGACAAGACCCTGTCCTATTTTTCATAATTTGACATTCACTGTCGCAAGGCTTAAATTTGAATTTTGCTTTTGAGTGACTAGATTTTTCAGAATCTTTTATAGATGATTTTGATGTTTGATTGGAAGGATCTCTTTCTACTGTACAATAATTAACACAATATATTCTATTCCCATATGGACCATCCGGATCTCCAAATATATAATTTCCTGGTTTATATTGTTTTTCAATCAGAGAATAGGATTTTGACTTGAGTAATTGAATTTTATTTTCCATATCGTCAATTTTTACACAACTTTTATTTTCCTCACTAACATTTTCTTCCAATGTTTTTATCTCATTTTTTGGGATATTTTCTGTTTGGAACGGGTTCATTGCCATCGATGTATATTTTAATTTAGGAACTTTATTTCTTCTTGTTTTTTTTAGTGTTCTGTCATCTTTGTACGTCGTCTTAATCACACCATTATTTGTGTCGTGATTCTTAACTATATTATTTATATTTAAATGCGGCTTCAATATCGTGTTACTTACGAAAGTAATCGGTACTTTTTCATGGTTGGATGGATTATCTCCAAAATAGGTTAACTTTGTGTTCAATTTTACCATAGCTATTTTTTTATAAGTCAGTTCATCGTATATGTTATGTGAGCTTTGATTACTCACAGGTAGTATATTTTGCGTAGTTTCCAAGTTTAATAAATATTTTAAGAATGTCTGACTCCAAGGTATTTTTACAGATCCTAATTTTTTATCCAAGTTTTCATTCCATAGTGACAGTTCTAAATCATGATTATACATACTGTTTAAGAGTTTTTGCGGAGCCATAGTTATTGACAAAGATTGACCTATAGGAATTTTAGTTACGGATACCTTTTCTTTAAAAGCTCGTGATTTGTTACTTCTTATTTTAGTTTTTGTTTTAGTGCTTTTAGTTTTCGATACTTTAGAAGATTTGATCTTTGTTTGACTGTCCAAGGTCATCTTAAAGACATCTTTAAAGTCAGCCTTCAAAAATGCTGTCCCACAACCTTTGTAAGTCTTGAAATTTTCGACAATTAGCTGGAATAAAAACATTGAATCCGAAGAAGTCATCTTATTACATTAGCTTATTAGACTCAACCCAAAGTTTTGAATAAATTTAAAAATATACAAAATTTATAAATTAAATGGAAAAAGAACTTTTAATTTACATTGCCAAAAATAAATGAAGATGACTTTTTTATTTTTTCGAATAACATGTTTTGAAGTGGACAGATTTATTTAAAATTATAAAGTATGATCTTCATGATGGCAAAGGTAACGAGAACAATAATATTTTGTGTTTAAATGTAAAATTTTAAACGTTGTTAATAATATTGTCTTTTCTTAACGCGAGTATCACACTTTTTAATAAAATACTGTATACCGGATTAAAACGCGATTTATTATTTATATTGTTTAAATGATTTATCCCGACGTTTCGGATGCTTTTCAGCAACCGTGGTCGCGGGGAGACAATATAAATAATAAATCGCGTTTTAATCCGGTATACAGTATTTTATTTAAATGTGTGATACTCGCGTTATTAAAAGACAATATTATGTGCACCAGTACGGAACGGTGTTAATTTTATTACGGCCTGTTTCTTACTATCTATAAGTGAATCAGTACAAAGTTAGAAAGTTAAAAAGTTATCAAACTTATCGGCAAAGTGTATTGTATTCCAGTTGTACCTAGTTATCGGCTCAAATTGCTGTATAATAAACATAATAAATGGGATCAATCCATACTACATCAAGAGTCAATGACGATTTGAACACGTACTACTATTAATAATATAATTAATACAGGTATTTTCATAAGACAATTCAAGGTTCTTCAAGCGTATTCTGGCGTGAACTAATTATATCGATGGTTTCCACAACAAAGGGTGTATCTCCATCTCTTGAGTATTATGTTCTGTGATCTCCATTTAGCATACTTTTGGCAATGACCAAAAAACGATTAAAAAAAATATTTCTCCGGTATTTGTTATATATTTTTCACCGTAGCGCAATTTTAAATATAAGGTTCGAAAACTGAACAATACTGCATTAAAAAGTCATTTTAGCCAAAATGGTTTTTACGCACTTTGTTGCGGAAACCATCGATATTATACCTATGTATCATGTGTATACAATACAACCAGAATTCAATGCTTTCACAAATATTGAAAAAAATTGAGTAACGAAATTTAAAGTAGGTATATTTTAAATCTTTAAAACTCCATGTTACCGATAATTTCAGAAAATTTATAACTTTCATTAAAGTCATGTACCTATATAATCAAAGGTTTATCATTTTAGATATGTGCGTTAAACCTTACCAAGTCGAAATATTATATGGCATAATTTATTATCACAGACCCGAGCAGGAATTTTTTTTATTCCGAAATCGCGCAGGAAATTTCCAAACTAATATTACAAATTTTTTAATGTATCCACGTAATTTTTTCACGTCAAAACCATAGAACAGATTTCAGTGAAATTTGCTACATAAAAGCAAATTAGTCAAACTACTTATTCTAATTTTATCTCAGAATAACATCTCAATGTTTACAAAATCGCAGGTAAACCTTAGTAGATACCATTTAAGTAAGTAAAACACAGGTACACAAATAATAATCTTTGAGACTTAAGTATAATTTTATTTAATACAACCCGAGCACATTGAAATCAATAATGATGAGACGTTGTAAATCTTAGACCGCAACATTAGAAAGTCAGATTCTGTTTGCCGTTGACGCAATATTCAAAAGATTCTGTATTTCGAGCTTTACAAAATAAATCTAATCTTTTCTTTGGCGTATTGGAAGCCCGATTGGTCTTCATCGGAGGTTTGATATCAAACATTAAATCGTCATATGTTGAGAGATCTCGCATAATTTCTTTATATTTGGCTAATGTCTTGGAGTCTATTTTAACTTTTGAATAATCAGACTGTGGTAGTCTATTTTTGTCATAATTAACGGAAACACTCATTACAACTGGAGTTTTTGCTTTGGACGAATATGACACAGTTTTCTTAACTTTATCTGGTGTTCCTTTGGCTGCGGCTGGCCTTTGAGTATCTTTCCCTTGTGTACGTACATTGCCGGCTTTAGGTTTTGCGTCTCCGGTTGCTTTAGATTGAGTATCTAATCGGGTTACTTTCTTTGAATCGACTGTGGTGCCAGTAATAGTAGATTTTGGACTTCTCGCTCCTCTACGCTTCGAATACCATGCCCATTTTCCATCTTTATCTATATATCCGTCAATTCCAATTTTTAAAGTTTTTCCTGTATTATCTGTAAAGAAACCTTCCTCAGCCGAGTAATACATTCCATCTGGCCCAGTAAAATTCATTGGGATCCATCTGATATCCGGTCCTATGTAACCATCCTTATTTATCTCTAACCAGACATGTCCTGGGCCCCAGAAACCCCCTAAGTCACTGCACTCTTGTTTACCATCAGGACCTTTGAAGAATCTAGGAACGGGATATCCATTCTTGTCAAGCAATTTTACCTTATAATCTAAGTAAGTATATTGACTTTCGTTATCTGTTAAAACTGGAGGATGCTTAGCTTTTACATTCCAAAGAGCAGCGGGAGGTGTAAACTGAATCTCCCATTCATCACCATCTGTATCGCTGCTTGATATACTGCCTTCATCAGAACAAGAACACGAATCTATGGGAGGACTAATGTTTTGCACAGCTTCTGTATGACAAGGGCAATCGGGACTATTCGGATTAGGGAGCGGTAACAATCCAATAGCTTGATTATATGCTTTTAAGCAGATCTCTTGACATTTATCTCTAAATGTCGATTGTAGTAAACGGCCCTTTCGTCTAGTTTCCCGTCGCTCCCTTCTTTCGCGCTGTTTTCTTATTTTAGTTTTTTCTTCCTCAGTTTTCCCAATTGTATAAATCAGCGGTGGTTTATCATCATATGGGCATTGGAACAATAGCCGTTCTTTGGAATATTTCTTAAATACTTCCATTTGAACGGTATACTCTCCATCTTGTTTTTTTACCATCAATGTAGGTTTAAATTCTGTCTTCTTTTTTCGTTGTAACATAGCCCGTTTCTTTTTGGCTACTACATCGACTCCTTCTAGTAATGCTCTGTACCGTCTGACTAAGATCTTATTAGCCGCACCTGGTTTCCACATGGGTCTAGGCTGCAAAAATGGTAAATATTACTAATTACTATAATTTTAAAATTAATGATGAAACTTGTTAAAATTATATGAAATAATACTCGTTATAATGCCATTCTCTATTTCTTAAATAAATATAAGTTCATTGAAATGTCGAGGACTATTTTTTGGTGTAAAATCTATCTATAATTAATAGAAACCAAATTCGTATTTTCAGTTAATTTTGCCATTTTATTAAAATCTGATTTTGGCAGACTCTTTTGTACAATTATAATTGTAATAATAATTATTAAACATTTGCTTTATGACCGATGAATCGAAGTTTATACATGAAATTTAATGAAATATAAATTTTCTGATTTTTATATATAACCATGTTATTCCTTACGTCTGGAAATTTAAAAGGTAAAAAATAAACTATAATTGCATTTACCCTTTATAGTAAATAATAAAATACAAAAAAACTTAGAATTCATGTCTTTAACGGAATCAAGAAAATATTCTTTGAGTTCGTTATTTTTAACTACATTAAAATAAAAGTTCTCAATGAGTTTGTATGACCGTTTGTTCGTTCGTTTGATGGTGATCCGATTTATATGATTTAGTAGACCGACATTTGAGGCAAAACTATTTCTGATAGAGGTAAGCATAAGTGAGATTATGAAGTGCACGAGATCTCTCTAATTGTTTAATTAAATAGTAACCTTCATCCCTGGAATATCATCAGCCGTCCAATTCCATCCCATATGTTTGGGAACCTGTGGATATGGATATTTAGGCTCTGGTTTGTTTTCTACTGGAACTAACTGCGGCGCTGTAACAAAATTATGAAGTAAAGAAGCTGTTTTTTTTCAACAACTTAAAGTCCATGGGTACCTACTTGATTCGTGTACGTTTGCTGTATATTTACCCACTTTCTTTTTCACTTCCTTAGTTTTTTTTACCTTTTCCATACTTTTATCTTTTTTATCAGATCTTCTATCACCTATTGATTTCATTGACCTTGACACAGTCAGTCTTTTATCTGCTCCTGCTGTAAGTTTCGATCCGGTCGTCCTTGAGCTTTTATTACTAATTGTGTCTGGCTGTTTTACATTGGAATCCTCTTCCGGCCATGGATTTGGTGTTTTTATATATTTCTTATCATATAACTTATGATAAACTGGGCATGGGTGAGGTCTAGCATACTCAGGCATTTCTTTTACATCTTCACCCAAGCATTCATAACCACCACAAACAGCACAATACGTAGTTTTCTTAGAAAATTTGAAAGTACATACACAGTCGCAATAACACGAGTCCTCGTCTTGAACTGCTTTCTTCTTGCTCAAGACTCCATCCACAATAAAGTCTTTTACCTTTTCTGCCACATCGCATGATTTAACACAACATGGGTTATGTATATCATCCAAATTTATAACTATGTCACTATCAGCGGGGCTCGGTGGGAATGCACCTTTAATTGGACACACAGGATCTTTACATTTATCTTCTTCATCTACGACCTGCTCTTTGCTTTTTTTATTAAGAGAGGAACAAGTAGTTTTTGAACACGATACTTTTTCTGAAGTTTTTGCACTTGGGCAATCAGTAGAGCAATATTTAAATTTTGATGAAGTGTCGGTTTCGGGTGAGGTTGTACCGGAACCTTTAGTGAAATCATGCTCGACCGTGAAATAATATACGTCATATACTTTTTGTATATTCTTATGGGGGCATGCTTCTCCTTCACAATCACTAGCTTCACTATCGTTTTCATCACATTGTTTGGTACATACTTCATCACATTCTTCTTTCTTACTTAACGCTTCTTGCATTTGTTTAACACATGCGCATTGCGTTGAGAGGCCTTCCAAATTACTACCCTGACTAAATACTCCCTCGTGTCGTAAGAACTGTTGAATCTTTTCAGCAAGTGTGCATTTTTTACTTCCGCATGGCCCTATAATATCGTTGATGTCGATTTCTTTGTCATCTTCATCAACAAGTTTTTCAATGTATGCTCTTAAATCCCTAGCAATCCTGCAGTCTGGTCTACCACAGGGGCCTCTAATATTAGCAATGTCGAAAGTGGCCGCTCGAGATCCCTCCGGTTTTTTGCCAGCATTGATGCACATAGGACATGGTTCTGATTGAGCGTGTTTTTTAAATCTTTCAGCAAATTGCCCTTCAGGCCAACTGGTTTCTTTACAGTAACAAAGTCTGTCAATATCAGTTGCTTTGATTCTTGGTGTAATTGTAGGACGTGGCGTAAGCATTCGCATATTATCATTACATGATACAATAATTTTCCTTACATAGTCGATAATATAATTTATATCGGGGCACGTTTCTGGAGCCTTGTAGATGGATTCAGGAGGTTTGTCCGCATGACCCATGCAGCAATAATCACCATCATTAAAGAATGTAAGATTAGCGCCAGGTGCATTTTTGTAGTCAGCAAAAATAATTTTGTTAGGCTTAGGTTTATCTATTATATAATTATTTTCTACTTTATTGCAATTTTCTTCGAAATCTTCATCTGTAGTTTTCATTGTGCACATATATGAGGTAGTTTTTGAATTGAGACCAGTATATAATACTTTTTTGATCGATGAATCTTCAGATAGAGTACGGAAGCAGGTAGTGACTTTATCTGTCAAATACGTTAGTTTTACTTGTATTGATACTTTTGTCATCAACTTCGCAGTACCTTCTTCAAAGATATTGTATTCTTCATTTAAGGTAACTGGAGGTGGTTCTTGGGCATTACATATCTTTTCTAAATAAGTGTAGAACATTGGATCCCATGGAACGTAGGTAGTTCCAATGTAAGAATAATTGTCTTCTTTACTCCATAAAGACAACTCCAGCGGAAACTTCTTCATAGTTTGTATCAAAAATTCTGCGCTACTTGTGAATAAAACCGATTGCCCTGATTGAATGACTGGCTCGGGCGGTGGTGCTTCTTCTTTCCCTTTTTTACCTTTTTTGGGTGGTTTTGGTTTTTTACCCTTTTTCCCTGGAGGTTCAGGTGGTAACGGAGGAGGTTCTGGCATTACAATGTGCATTTGCTTAGGATCTTTTAACTCGAGAGAAAATATGTCAGAAAATTCGCTTTTTATCATCATCAGACTTTCAACCAAACTCTTAACGTTTTCAACAACTACTTCGAATAAGAACATCGCGGTAGATACTGCCATTTTTATTTTATTTTTCTATTTTCTATTTAAATTTCACTATAATTTACATAGCTCATTAATGGTCATCTAAATTGTTTACAATTGACGACTTGATGTTGAGTATACGTCCAATCGGTAACCACCTATAGATTTTTTTATACATTGTAATGTGCCAGTGTCTGCAGCCAATAAATAAAATATTTTTTATCAATTAATCGCAAGTTAAATTAATCATCATATCAGTTATTTACACGCATAGAGCAACACGGACCACCGGCGGTTCGCCGGCGCACTGTGGGCTGAAAATCGCGTTTCATAGACATTCAAATTTATTTTTTCAAGTGTCGCTTTTTTTGCTTGAATGCGATTGAGAATGACTGCTATATGCCTTATATAATGAACTTTCAGTTTTATAATCGTAAACAACGCACTGAGAATTTTTTAAAAAAATTTTTGTATGGGGTCGACATAATAAATGATGATATCTCCATAATCGCACAATTGCGCCTAATATCCTCTTAGGTTATTAAAATATACATTATTTTTTATTTTTTGACATACTTCATGCTAAGGTCAAACGTGCGTTTTTTTTTTTAAAAATCTTCAAAAAATTTACCAATTTTGTTTTCATTATTTTTTGGTTTTTAACTAATATCAAGCTTTACATGGGTGTATATAGACTTTACATTTACATAAATTAATTGTGTGCTATATTAGAAAGTGAAATTCACTTAAAAACTTATTAACTAAAATCTGAAAGGTACCTATCTAATGATCCTCAAAATCCCCAATAAAATTAAGGAAATTATAGTTTGTTAATGACATTTTAACTAGTTACCGACTTTTTGAATACCTATATTTATTAAATATTTTTTTTTAGAATTAAGAAGAGCAGAATAAGTTCCAATGAAGATATTTTTAATTTCCTTCTTCTTTCGTCCGATCCACTTATTTCAGCAGGAAGACCAACGATGGATGCAAAGAAAAAGAAACATTTGTTGTCTGTGTGTCTGAATCTCCAAACACCTGAATTCGAGTTTATGGATATTGCTGAAATAAACTCTGACTCTGAGTTCGACTCTGAAGATAGTGATTCAGAATAGGCAATAATTGTAATTAATATAGCCATTGCTAAATTTAATTTTATCATACTATATTTTTATGGTAATAATTAAATCTTTTTATGGTTTTTAATGAATTTCACTTTGTAATATAGCACAAAATTAATTTAAGTAAATGTTAAGTCTATATACACCCATGTAAAGCTTTGTATTAGTTTAAAACCAAAAAATAATGAAAACAAAATTGCTAAATTTTTTGAAGATTTTTAAAAAAAAAAACGCACGTTTGACCTTAGCATGAAGTATGTCAAAAAATCAAAAATAATTTAAACTTTAATAACCTAAGAGGATATTAGGCGCAATTGTGCGATTATGGAGATATCATCATTTATTATGTCGACCCCATACAAAAAAATTTAAAAAAAATTCTAAGTGCGTTGTTAGCGATTATAAAACTGAAATTTCATTATATAAGGCATATAGCAGTTATTCTCAATCGCATTCAAGCAAAAAAAGCGTCACTTGAAAAAATAAATTTGAATGTCTATGAAACGCGATTTTCGGTCCACTGTGCGGCGGCCCGTGTTGCTCTATGTTTACACGGGTTATTTACCATAGTACATAACTTTTTATATAGGGACCAAGATTTATTTCGAGCTATAGGTGTATTGTTTTACACACCTACAGTAAATTGAATATGTAAAGAAACGCATGAATATAATAACTTTCTATTTTTTGGTAACATTTAGTTTCAGAAGTGTTACAAAGTACGAGTTCACTTCGAGAACGACGTTCCTCCCGCCCTGCTTCCTCATACCACGTCTCGTCAAGCGACCGCGAACGAACGTGTATGACCTATCAAAATAGGGCGGTCATTGAGGTGGGCGCTTATGTTAGCGCCTTCGGACGGTCGCCGACACGCTCCGCGGATGATACGCGAAGCGGCAGCGGCGAGATCAAGCGACCGCGTCGCCCGCGGCCCGATTATATAGTACGGACTACGCTAGGAGTGGGCGTTAATTCAACAAGCAGCTTTTTTTAATGTTAACGAATAAGCTGCTTTTCGTTTTCCGCAAAAGCCGTTAAATATATTATATAACTGTTAAATTCAACGATTTTCGAACGCAACGCTCAACGAACATTCAATGCGTAGTCGCTAACATCATCCGAAGCACTTTATTAAACATTTTATTAAGCGCAAACCTGTTGAATTTATTAACTGTTTATTTATTAACAATTTTTTTTAAGGTTTTTGGCTTGGTAATTAATAAACTAATAAAAATTGCTACGTAAAATCTGTTGACATTACTGCAAACCAGTTAATAAAATTAGCTACTTTTTTAGCAGGTTATCAGTTTGTCATTAACAGTTACATTTCGTTATAGTCCGCGCGGAAGTGCTAGTCTCCGCCTATGTGAGCGGTGAGACGGGGGAGGGCGCGTATTTTCAAGACGCACGAGATATATGAGAACAGATAAGTCTTAATTAATATAATGGGTAAATTATAATATTATATTTTCTATTTCCGGGCTAAACAAAACAAAACACACAGTTAAAAGTGTTAATTAAATTTTATTATTAATGATAATTTTGTTATTGAATTTAACAGTTAATATATTTAACAGCTTTTACGGTAAATGAAAAACAGCTAATTCGTTAACATTAGAAAAGCGGCTTTAAAAAGCTGCTTGTTGAATTAACGCCCACTCCTCACTAGGAGATCGAGATCTGTCATTTGAGGCATGAACTTCAAAGTTAAAAATATGCGAAATTTGATTACGAAACAAATGTTTACAATGAGCAGTGGAATTCTCCTTCTCCAGTAACATACCTAGTTGTTAAGAATAGGCCTCATTATGAAATTGAGATTAAATTATTTGTGACATCAGGTTAGATATACCACTTGATTTTATTTTATAAAGTCTCAAAACTTCGCTTTGCTTCATAATATGCTCTTTAAAAATTAAGAAATTTAAGTACAAATGCAAGATAAATAATTGTTAATGCATTCTTCGAGTTTATTCTTAACCATTTACTATTTGCTTGCTCGTTGGTGTAATAAATTATGAACCTATGGCGATAAAATGGGTTGCGAATTCAAATTCTGCCGCTTTTGTTTTCAAATAATTCGTCTACAAAATCCTACATAAAACAATATAAACTTGAGACTGCATTATAATTTAATTATTGATTAAATAATATGATGTCTCAGGTATTAACCATATCGAAATATGAGATTCGGAAAGAAATTAATGAAAATATAATTATTCTATAAATAGAAAAATATTGTGGTGATTGAAAAATGAGTTTGACTAACCTTGGTTTATTCTAGTTAATAACTTATTGAGTTATATGATGCTTTAACATAAATTCAAGAGAGAAATCCATGTTTTAGTATTATGGATTTTGTTATTGGAGGAATGGCTGGAGTTGGTGCCGGATTCTTCAGCAATCCCTTTGATGTGGTGAAGACACGCATGCAGCTGCAAGGAGAGTTAAGAGCCAAGGGTCAACACGCTGTCCATTATAAGAACATACCACATGCCATTTATACAATAGTGAGACATGATGGTGTTAGTGCTCTACAGAAAGGTCTCGCTCCAGCATTGTGCTTTCAATTAGTTGTAAATGGGGTAAGGTATGGTATTTGTATGTCCATAAAATATTTGAATATTTTTTATGATACCTGAATACTTTTGCTAAACATTAATTATGTAAGAAATCAGACACTAAATGATAGATATTTACTCTTGTCAGTGGTGACTAATTCAGTTAATGCATTATATTTTATAGGCTTTATAAAAAAAAACCTATACATTGGAAGGTTACTTTTCAGATTAGGAATATATCAACAAGCTGACAATCAGGGACTACTCAGAGATGAAAAGAACAATACCAAATTTATGAACAGTTTGTTCTTTGGCTGTGTTTCTGGCATGTGCGGAGGGTTAATGGGCAGCCCTTTACAACTTGTGAAAACTCAACTAATGTCATATTCGGCAAAGCAAATAGCTGTTGGAACACAGCATGCTCATCCAGGAATGTTGGATGCGTTATCAAAAATTTATAGAAAAAATGGACTTGGAGGTTTATGGAGAGGTGCACATGGCATGATGTTGAGGAATTCTATTGGATCGGCTTCTCAAATTGTTGCTTATACTATGTAAGTATTAATTAATGGTAATAATTTTATTTATGTAATGGAACCATGACAATATAGTCTGTTGCATGTAGTGTAAGGGACATTCTATGCATTCGACCATGTAGAATGTCACACAGTGAAAAAAATGTAAGGTTCTCCAATTCTTTCGCGTTTGACGTAATACTAATGCAAACATGACTTAATTTGAAATTCGTAAATTATAGTTCTGGGGCTTTACTGCTGAGCAATATTACTGCAGGAGGCCTTGAAATTTAAATGAGATTGAGTTTATCGCTCTCTTATATTCTTTCGTAAAGAAAAGATGGCCATAATACTGAGCCTAGCACAAATAACTTGCGAGAAAGTATTTGTACCGTCAATTTACATTAGTATGCAATTTCAAATAAATTATCATACAACTGACAAACAAAAATTGTGGTACAGAAACAGATACTTTTCTATATATTTTGTTTTGTATACACAATAAAATAAAAAATGGATGTATGATAAAAAAACAGATAATTTTAATCATTAAAACTTGTTGAAAATTGATGACTCTCAATTATTTAATGATTTATCATATTGTAGTTGATGTCATACTGAATAGTGAATAGTGAATATCTGATGTAATATTTAATTACCTACCTTTATAGATAACAGATTAATTTTTATTCTGCCCGCTTAGCATGACCATCAAGAGACATCTCGTGGATGAGTGAAGACATACTAAGATAATTTTGATAGACAAGATATCTCGATCGACAAATAACTCTACTTTTGACATTAGAAGTCGAGTTAAGTGTGTCATGTTAGACCCGGAAGACATACAGTCATAATCAATTGAAACACGAGAAAACAGTCGATTCTTTTTTGTCTTGATTGTCTTGCTGAGCCGACTGATGTAGACTGAATAGATTTTAAGTTTATAATAAGACTAGCGACCCGCCCCGGCTTCGCACGGGTCTAGATTTTTTGACAAAAAAGCAGGGGTTGTATGTATTTTTAATGCCACATTATAAAAAAATAAAAACAAAAAATTTCGTCTAAAATATAAAAATTTAGGGGTGGATTACCCTTAACATTAAGGGGGATGAAAAATAGATGTTGTCCGATTCTCATACCTACCCAATATGCACACAAAATTTCATGAGAATCGGTCGAGCCGTTTCGGAGGAGTATGGCAACGAAAACTGTGACACGAGAATTTTATATATCTATACAAATATTATAAAGAGGAAAGGTTTGATTTTTTGTTTGTTTGTATGAATTGAATAGGCTCCGAAACTACTTGGCAGATTTGAAAAATTCTTTCACCAATAGAAAGCTACATTATCGCTGAGTAACATAGGCTATATTTATTACTAGAAAAAAATAGAGATCCTTAGAATTTCCTACTAAAACCAACCCGAGGTGTAAAAAAATTTGCCAAAAAATGTTGTTCGTCGCATGCGCTGCGAAAAGTATTGATGATAGAACAAAATAAAGTTCTACAATATTATAGAACATATAAATATCTACAAAAAACTTCGCGAGACCATATGTCTAACTATTGTAGTTATGTTACTATAACTACTTTTGTACATTTTAAAAGTTGATAGAAATGCCGATCAAAATCAGACCCTGCTATCCATACCTCTGTATTAATTCTTATCCAAATAAATTGTTTCATATTTAAGACTGTTTCAATAGCTGTTGATTACTTTTTGAAATATTGAAATCGGACATTCCATTCAAAAGATATTACGAAATTAAAAATATCAATGTAAACAAAAAATACACGCCGTCCGCTTCGCACCGCTGTGGCTCCACGCAGGGCATCGAGCAATACGGCGAGGGGTAGTACTATGTCATTTTGTTCAATTTGTGGGGTTTTGTTACGATTTAACTCAAAAACTACTCAACCGATTTTAAAAATTCTTTCACTAATAGAAAGCTACTATATTATCAGCGAGTAACATAGGCTTTGCTTTTTTTTCATCTATTTGCACCCGTGCGAAGCCGGGGCGTTTTGCTAGTTAGATGTATAAATATAAAAATATTATGAATAATGAAGAAAAATCTCTGTGAGCAGTGGCGGATTTACCAGCAGGCTGAGTAGGCTTCAGCCAAGGACTTTATACAGCCTAGGGCGGCAAATTTGGGGACAAATTTTATTCTTACGTGTCTTATGGAAATCAAAAATAATTCTGTAGAACGTTTTTATGATGTCATTCAACGGAATATCAAACTTGTATATCTTATAGCAAAAACCCAGTTCGCCGCCCCTAACCAGTAATTGGACTCTTTATATTATATTAATTTAAATATTTGTAGACAGGGGGGGGGGGGTTGTATTTAATAGCCTACGCCTTGGAAATGTGTAAATCCGCCACTGTCTGTGGGGTTTCAACCTTCTGAATTTTTATATGTAATATAGCTTTTATCCCACCTAGTGTCAGTTAAAGACTTTCAAACCTAACCAGTAGATTCCTGATTCCATTGAAAGGAACAGTACTTTGTAAATTTTAAGCAATATCTCTCTAAAATCTGTTTCCAAAGGAACAAACTACTAATGAAAATATACTATGTGTGTAACACAAGACATATCTACTTTAAAAGTTAAAAAGAATACTTACAAAATGTACTCTAATCCCTTTTTCTTATTTTTTTAGGTGCAAAGAATGGATGGATAACAACAACATGTTTCAACAGTCTAGATATCTATCAGCATTTATAGCAAGTAATATTGGTGCCATCGTTAAAACAATCACTCTTACACCGATGGATGTTATCATGACTAGACTCTATAACCAAGGTAAATATTGTGTGACTCCATAGCGAGCGAGATTTCAACTGTAGGCGGATCAGTGTGTATTAGTTATTAGGTACTATCCATGATCCCTGCTATATGCTCCCAGGGTCGCAGGATCCGCGATCTAAAATTGGATCGTCTGGTGTGGACCCGGCTTATAAAAAAAGGACTTTTCCCTTCGAAGCGAAGTTAGTGTGATTATGGTCAGATCGCGTCTTTGGTCCATATTTCAAGACGTGTCTAATTTTGAATCTAGTTTTGAGACTTGCGAAACCATTTTTTCTCTATAGAATTTTGACATTTTGGCAGTTCTCAAGAATAGATTTCGACTTGAGTAACGTCTTGGAATACAGGCCTTAATCCGGTTCCAATTCTAATTTAAATAATATGAATATTACTGGATTAAATGTGGATTCAGTCCAATCCCAGTCTGTCCGGTTGCTGGAAAGCATCCGAAATTTCGGGATAAATAATAAATCTAATAAATTTATTAAAAGAGTGATTGAGTTTCACATGTTGATAAAGGACAATATTAAATCCCAATTTTCAAATGACTTAATTAAGCTGAAAAATAACAGTTATCTAACGAAACAAAGGTGTTAATTAACATTGCTAGGTAAAAAGTTAATGACCTGCCTCTAACTAAATGCCATTCTCTTAATTTCAGCTGTAGATGCACAAGGGCGTGGTATTCTGTACTCGGGGCTAGCGGACTGTGCCCGTAAGATAACCAAAACAGAAGGGCTGCTAGCCTTCTACAAGGGTTTTGGACCGTCCTACTTCCGTCAAGCACCTCATTCTGTTCTCTTACTCGTATTTTGGGACATCCTAAAGGATTTTCAAAAAAGTTTTAGTCAATTAAAAGCGTGACATATCACTTTAAGCCAGTTAGATTATCGATATATCATAATATTGTACTTAATAGATTACATTTAAATAGTTCAAAAAAGTAAAACTTCAGAGCAAAATGTCACAATATATGTAGTGAATATATAGAAAAACAATGGCAGCATAAAGAATCGCTGTCCGTCTCTTATTACATTTAGTCATTGAAAAGAGACAGATAGATTAAATTGAATTGACTGACATAATGTCAGAAAAATCAAACAGTTCAAAATTTAGCAACGTGTCGAAATACTATAGTTAATGAGATGGTAAGAAATTATAGCTAAAGTTATACAATTTATTGTGTATTTGTAATATATATATATATAAAATAATATCTTAATTATTATAAGTGAAACTTTCAAGACTAGTTTACTATAAGTAGACGTCCAGTGCAATATCGTCGCTGCGCCTGACAAGTTCCATATGTGATTTTTGTATAGTTTTGGGAGACTACGAAAAACGTATTATTAATTCACATACGGAGCTTTTCTTACCGGTCAAAACATATATGGAATTAGTTAAACTCATATCCAGTTCGAATATCACAAAAATGATTTTAGTAACACATAGAGAATAAAACGAAGAGTATTTTTTGTGCGAAAACCAAAAATCAAAAAAAATCACATATGGAATTTGGCAGGCGCAACGACGATATTTTAAATGTAATTGTATAATAGAGACTCGAATAGGTATGTAATGCGTACGTCTTGATTAGAGAGTACAAACATATTATCCTTATTTATTTATTTTAAATATACAGTATTAAAAATGAGAATTATACGATATTTAACATTACCCATACAACAATGTTAACCAAATACTTGTAATAATTAAGTTACCTAGTTAACTTAAAAGTACACAGTTATAACCAAAACGTTTTCGCTCTTGAATAAAATGTTACTGTTAAAAGTTTATTTTTATTTAAATATTAATAACTCAGACTCATAATTTTATTTCTAATTCTAAAATATTCTCGTAACTCGAAGATACCAAACTGTGAGAAGCCCACCCCCCAGCACCAATTTGAGATCCCCCTAGATTTCCTTTAAATAGTTTCAATAGTAATATTATTAAAGCTCTATTCATAAAATAACTGGTTAGTATGGATAGCAACGCCACCGCTAAAGTTGCTATTCGTATTAAACGGATGTCGTTTGAGGAGCGCGGCGGTATGCACTATGCCGTGTGAGGAAGCAGGACGGGAGGTAACGGCATTCTTAAAATAAACACTAGGTAGTATATTTTTTATTTCTGTAAATACAGTACAGTATAAATACTTAATACAATAATAATTTTCATTTGTCAAAAATAGAGGTGTAAAAGTAACGAAAAAAAAACGTACCCGTATGTATTCGTTACTATACTTTCAGTACTCGTTACTATCGTATCGTTACTCGTTACTCCTAATACTTATGAGGTATTACATGCTATGTTATGCTAGAGAAACAATAGAACTAGCTTAAGTTGCGCGCGCAAGCGTGCGATTTAATTAATTGTTTGAAAATGAAGTACCTAACAGTGAAATAATTTTAGAATTTCATGAGAGACTAAAACTTTCACTTTCGTTTATTTCATACTATTACATAAAATTTATGAAATTTTAGTGGCAAAATTTTATGAAAACACTTTTTCACAAGTAGGATATACTTTTTTTTTACTGCATACTCTGTTAAAGAAAACTTTGTTTTGATTATTTGAAATTTTGGCACCATAATGCGCGCACATCGGTTCATTACATTGCGTCATTGAAACAGCGTATGTAACCATGATACGAAACATGCGAGTAACGAAAAGTATTCGTGAGTAACGTTTCGTTACTCGGTACTAGATGGCGTACCCGTTACTCAGTAACGAATACATACGGTTTGCTACAGCTCTAGTCAAAAATCAAAATGACTTATGTCTGATAACATCAAAATTCAATAAGAATCTCAATTCTAAACAAATATGTATGTATTATTATCGAATTTGCCTTAGCTTATTACAATGAATTATTAGTATTACATTAATACATTACTTACTCTTTGCCTTAGCTTATTACAATGAATTATTAGTATTACATTAATACATTACTTACTCTTGACTTACTGCCTTGATTTTAACTTGTTGACAGTAAAATGTGTAATTATCATTGAGAGAGGAGTGATGAAACAATTTGCCTATATATAGAGGAAGGATCTAATTGGAAAAAGGGGTCTTCAAAGTATAGGTATATACTATCTCAATTGCTATCAGAAGTATGTTGAGAAGGCAAGACCTGCAACCATTGATAACCACTTTTTGCTCACAGCTAATTTGCTTGCTCAGTCTGTTGACTGCTGTATAAAATATTTGATAAAATTATACCTCAAAGATTCTTAATGCTAGAAGAGCTATACTTGAGCTGACCCAAGATCCCACCCCACTAAGTGTAATAAGGTAACTCGGCTCCAGGCATTTGATATATGTTAAATTTGTATAGCTGGAAACATTGAGTCTATGGATAATAAAATTGATAAATGCTTCAAAGAAATAATGCAAAATTGTGTGGAAATATTTGATATAAAGTGGCATATATCAAAATTTTAATCAAGCACATAGTTCCTCTCCAAAATAGCCACCAGATACTAAGAGGTTGAAGACTAATGAAAGAGGTGATAGAATATATTATATTTTAATTATAAAATAGTTTTGATAGTTTGCTCTAACTTTGCAAACTGAACTAATTTATGTTATAAAATTAATTGCTTTATCAATTAAATAGTTGTTACCTTTATCAGTTTACAAATGAGGTTATCATATTCTAAAAAGAAGTTAAGACGAGTCAAACAGTTGTTTTATTTAAGTTGACAAAAGAACTATATTTCGATTACCAATATTTAATGAAACCTATTATATAAAAAGTTTTGTCAAGGAATATAATGCAATAAACTTGTGAAAACAATTTATAACTTAAATAAAAAATTAAGAGTAATATGTGTCAAAATATTAATAACTTTCTGAAAATAGGACAAATTTTTTATTCCAAAACTACATCATAACCTTGGTTTATACTTAAATATAGAAAGAACTTAGATAAATGGCTGATAAACCCAAAGATGGTATTCTCCGAGACGTCACAGACTTGGCAATGGGTGGTACATCAGCTATGTTTGCTACACTATTCACCAACCCATTGGAAGTGGTCAAAACCAGATTACAATTGCAGGGAGAACTAGCATCAAAAGGCAAGCATTCAGTATTTTATAAGAATGTGCCTCATGGACTTTATGTCATTGCAAAGACCGAAGGGGTCTTTGCCTTGCAGAGTGGCCTACCAGCCATGTTGGGTTTTCAGTTCTTTTTAAATACATTTAGGTGAGTTCATTATCTTCAACAGCTATACACAGTGGCGGATTTACCAGCAGGCTGAGTAGGCTTCAGCCTAGGGCGGCAGATTTCAAGGGCGGCAAAGGGGACAAATTTTATTTTTACGTGTCTTATGGAAATCAAAAATAATTCTGCAGAACGTTTTTATGATGTCATTCAACGAAATATCAAACTTGTTTATCCTATATCAAAACACCCAGTTTGCCGCCCCGAATCAGTAATCGGACTCTATATATTATATTAATTTAAACATAGACATTTGCTGAGTGGGGGGGGGGTAGTTAATAGCCTTGGAAGTGTGTAAATCCGCCACTGTATAGAGGCTAGGGCGGCAAAATTTTGATAGCCTATACTCCGAAAATGTGTAAATCCGCCACTGGCTATACAATATCTACTAATACATCTCATTCATTTTTTGCTATAAAAAACAGGCAAATGTAATTAATTTAAGTAAATATACTCAGTAATAATTATCTGGTGTGGTGTTCTCAATCCCAAATTTAAACATAGAGCTGCCTCAATATAAGAAATACAAAGTCACTACTTCTTTAAATAATAAAATATTTATTTTAATTATTTTTAATGTTTACACAGACTCGTATATCTACTGATTGTCATAAATAAAACATTGTCTTCCGCCTTCATTTACAAATATAAATACATATGTCAAACTTTATTATGTTGCAAAAATAATACACCAACGGCCTTATTCATAAACTTACTATAAGCTTGATATAGTTAAAAATATGTTTTGTTTCTTTCTTTCTGTAGTCTTTTTATATTTGATAGAGCGAGACAAAACATATTTTATCTATATCAATCACGATTCCTAAACTTATTATAAGCTTGATATAGTTAAAAAATATGTTTTGTTTCTTTCTTTCTGTAGTCTTTTTATATTTGATAGAGCGAGACAAAACATATTTTATCTATATCAATCACGATTCCTAAACTTATTATAAGCTTGATATAGTTAAAAATATGTTTTGTTTCTTTCTTTCTGTAGTCTTTTTATATTTGATAGAGCGAGACAAAACATATTTTAACTATATCAATCACGCTTATGAATAACGCCACAAGAGTATAGTGCTAAAACCCAAAAAGTTTTATTAATTCATTAAATGTTTAGGGGCAAAATTACCCTCGATACATCCCTTGATATGTGTAATTTTATATTATGGTATGAATTTTGAAATTAGTAGTTCCTGAGATTTGTTAAGACAAAAAGTCTATCTCTTCATTATATATATTATTTTGTATTTTCCCTTTACAGATTAGGTGTTTATCGTATATCAGAACGACGTGGCCTCATCACAAATTCAGAAGGCCGTATATCGGTAATATATGGAGCATTTGCCGCCGGTGTAGGAGGAGCGATAGGTTCTATAGCAGGAACCCCGTTCTTCCTTGTAAAGACCAGACTGCAGGCTCAAGCTGCTCAGGCAATCGCCGTGGGCCATCAGCATAAACATAGCGGAACATTGAACGCTTTGACTGATATATTTCGGCGGGAGGGTGTTAAAGGTTAAGCATCAAACATATTTAAAAAAATTTAATATTAGAGATTCTATAGATAGAAACCATATCTTACTTTTAGAATTAAATGACGTCCTTTTAATTGTGAACAAGATAGAATTTAAAATAGCCAATTTTATCAATAAACTAGCAACGCGCCCCGGCTTTACTCGGGTGCAGTACTATACACAAAAAATTGCCTGTGTTACTCACTGATAATGTAGCTTTATATTGGTGAAATAATTTTTAAAATCGGTCCAGTAGTTTTTGAGTTAATTCATAACATGCTTTTTGTGTATAGTATCATCTACATTGCACCCATGTGAAGCCGGGGCGCGTTGCTAGTTCCTTTATAAAAGATATGGTAAAGAGAATTACACTAGTTTACAAAATTTAACTTTTTGTCTGTTGCCGTGAATTTTGTGGGTGATTTTGTTTACTTATGACATGGTCTTTTCAAATATAGCCTCAGAAAATTTTGTGCAGCTCTAATATTTTTGTTTTCGACGTTCATCATTTATGCTGATTTATTCGTTAATAACGTGGGTGTTTCAGTGTGTAAAGATTAATTTCATAAGTTTTTACGACATGAGTGGTTCAAGAAGAAGTTGTTTAAACTACCAACATTATTTTTGCTATATATGTGGAGAATATGTGCTAAAAAATATAGAAAAGGTGTATCAGAGTACGTTAAAAACTCCTATTTTTTCTACTTTGGGATATCGCTGGATAAAAATTACAAGTCTTCGGCTCCTGATTGTGTTTGTAAATAGGGTGTTGAATATTTAAGATTATGGAAAGGCAGAAAAAAAGGTAGTTTTAAATTTAGAACTCCAACCATTTGGGTAGAACCACGAAATCATCTGAATGACTGGTACTTATGGTTTGGTTAGAGGGCAGCAATATTTAGTCTAAAACTAACTAGTAGCTCGTAATAGAATTATTTTGCCGCCACTACATATTCAAATGAGAATCATGAAACAGTTTTTTAATGCACTCGATAAAAATGGGATCTACTTTTCCTACATTTGCCACAAATTTTCTCAGCTCACTATGAAAAAGATTAAAGCAAGTATTTTTGACAGATCCTATATCATCCAACTTCCAAAGATACTGAATTTATAAATTCTATGAGTAAGCTTGAATTAAGAGCATGGACAGCTTTCGTATCGATGATGCAGAACTTTCTCAGAAACAGAAAGTCAGAAAATTTAAACTGAGCTTGTCAGAAAATTAAAACTGAACTTGTCATAAAATTATATTGTTTTCTACAGACCTGCTTTTACAATTAAAAACTCTGAGATCCATATATGAGCATTAAATTCCACTTCCTCCGCAGTCATCTAGACAGGTTTTCAAAAAAAAAATTAGGAGACATGAGCGAAGAGCAGGGAGAGCGTATGCATCTAGATTTACGTGTCATAGAGGAGAGTTATCAGAGTTTTTTTGGATTTCTGACTAATGCTGGTGCCTTAAACGTTACTTCCCTAAGTCCACAGATAAGAGAAGAGCTTTAAAGCGAAGTTTTTTGGAACTCAACGATTGTTTAAGTTATTTAATAATAATTTTTCTTAGTAAATACTTATAATTTTCATTTTTAACCGTAACTACCCGTAACTCATAAATAAACTAGAGCTGATAAAAAAAATCTACCTATATATTTGTAACTAGCATATCATAAGTAGTCTACAACAGCAAAAATTGTATCGGCAACAGATACACTGTAAACTAGTGTTATTAGACCAAATTCCATGATAAATGTATCATAATATTTACAGGCATATTTCGTGGCGTCGGTCCCCAAATCCCGCGCGGGGCGGTGGGGAGCGGGTCGCAAATGGTCAGCTTTGCTTACGCTAAGGAGTGGCTTCGAGACCGTAACTTGTGCTCGTCACCTCTCGTCCTCTCATTCATGGGAGCGAGCCTGGGAGGGGTCGTTATGACACTCTGCTTGAACCCATTTGATGTGATGGCTACTAGACTTTCCAACCAACGTAAGTTTGTTGATATTTCAGAATGAATCTATTTTAGATTTTAATGATTTTCAAACATCTGTGTTGATGGAAAATATGTCAAGTACAAATTTATATTCAGTCTTTTTTTTTATATTTAAAGTAAAAATAGATCGATAGCGATCAGTGATTATCCTGGCTTAGGTATCACCTGACTGCCTCCGTTGCTCAGTGGTAAGCGCGATGTGTTTAGCACTGGAGGACCTGGGTTCGAATCCCGGTGAAACAAGAAAGAAATATTTTTATCTGACCTATTTATTTAAGTCAGTTTATATGTACAATGAAATTGAATATGCTTTGTGATAATTTTATAAGCTTCTCAATATATATTCAGGTCGCCGTTATTTTTCCATTATTGAAAATCAAAGATTCCTGAAAGCTAACATTTAAAAAACAATAAACTATTGTGCTTAATAGATAAAAAATACACAAATTTAAAATGAAATAGATTCGGTTTTTTTATTGAGGATCGAAATAAATAGGAAACAATCTCTTCACTTAATGAAGGCGATTGTCTTTTGTTCCACAGAGTAAAATTTAATGTTTTTGGTTTGCAACTTGCAGCGGTGGATTCCCAAAATCGTGGGAGATTATACCGAGGTATGGCAGACTGTTTTATCAAGATTTTGAAGTCGGAAGGTGCGGGGGCCTTCTACAAGGGTGTGGGGGCGAACTACCTGCGGCTCGGGCCGCACACAGTGCTGCTGCTAGTTTGTTGGGACCAGCTCAAACTGTTAGAGGAATACTTTAGGAAATGATCCCAAGGGGATATTGTTTTTTGTTAACTAATTTTAAACATTATGATTATTGTTATGGGTAAAATGACTTGAGCAAAATAGTACATTGGGTAGGAAAGAATAATAATAAACTGTTATTTATTTTTAAGAATTGACATTATGAATACTTTTTGACCCAATCTTTTTGGTCATAAAGGAAGGATGGCATATTGTTTTTCAAATAATATATTGATTTTAAATGAAATACGATGTTATTATAATATTTATGATAATACTAATTTATATTTAATAATGTTCAATATATTGTAACAATGACACAATATTAAATATTAAGCACAACATCAAATGGTAATCAAAATTGAGAACCACTTAAAATGTTTTCTGACTCTTTATGTATGTTAATTATGAGAGTGACAGCAATACTAAGTACTCGTTAAACTATATTTCGATTAGCTTTTGAGTATTCGGCCAATTAGTTTTAATTCCAGACTGTGATGTTCAATTCATGTGTTATTTATAAGTGTTTTATTGTATTAATATATTTCTGTTTACACATAAACTACCTATGATTATTTTATTTTCTCTATGGTTTCTAGAATCAAGGAGGACGAAACATTGAGATATTCATATATAAATGTAAAAAAGAAAAAACCATTAACTTTTTGATATTTTATTTTCATTTCATATTAATTTGTACATAGTTAATTCCGTGAAGCAGTCCAATAGATATAAAATATACATTATGAAGGTGCAAAAATCCATTTAAAATTATAAATAACATTTATTTAAAAATAAAAATGAGATTATATTCACCAATGTTGCTATCATTAATATTCGAAATAGAAACAAAAACACCGTAACGTAATTTTTATACTTCGATCCGCTTTTTAGTCATGCATCATAATTAAATGTGAATTAATAATATTGATGTTACTCGATTTTTTTTTTTCAAATATTAGATTCATATTCACAAGTATTTGACGATAGCAATGTCTAATCAATTTCAAATAGTTCTGAATATCTGTTGGTTTTTTAAATGCAAATAGGCAGACGTTTGACCGCGTTCCCACCTGATGGGAAGTGGTAATACGATCTAAGAGGCCCTCTCTTCTTCTTCTCTTCCGTCTAGAAGAAGCCTATTCACCCTAAACTTAAAAATACACAAGTTATAGTGGTCCGGAAAGACAGAAGCCGGTAGGGAGTTCCATTCTTTCGCAGTTTTCATCAGGAATGATGACGAGAAGCGAAAAAGGTATTCGATATGATAAAAGCTGTATTTGCGGTATTAGTATTAAATTTTGTACATTTTATATAATTCGAGTTCGATGTATAAGTACGACGACGTTTTGGCAGTATTTGAAATTAAGTCTTTATATAACCTTATCCACCTATATATCTTTAAAAAAACGTTAAAATTGTAAACTCCGTGCTTTACTAGATTTCTAATATAAATGGAACATTAATAAAAACAATTAGGATGTTTCGGCCCGTGACGTGACGCCTCTTGATGTAAGCCAGTCAAAACAGAATAATATTATATTGAATGCCGTTTCATTTAAATGTGTTACAGTCTACGCGACTATAATACATTTAAATTAAACCAATATTATGATAAAACATTTACAACAAAAGCATGTTCGTCTGTCGATATCTAACATAAAAACAAGCTTCTCTGTAAAATCATACACCATTGTGGTCAATTTTCGGGAGAAATTATAAATATTATGCAGTTATGCTTGTTAAAATTAACTAAATTATTGCATCTAATAAAATAAAATTTTACTACGTATCAAATGTAGAGACTACATTTAACATTACAAAATACTTTCAAGTAGGAACAAAATGATTATACCAACTAATATTCGAGCGTAAAAAGACAACATACAATTACATCTTACATGTGTCAAAAATTAAATAAAAAAAAATCTTCCAACTTATCTATCCAAAAAATTCCTTACATTTTCGAGCGTCAAACCGTTTAATATAAACGTTTATAAAACACAGCTGAGTCAATAACTTCATATAGCACTTTCAGAATTAAAATGACCTAACTCATAATTTAGGAAAAATTACGTTTCAAATTTGTATGTAATCATGTAACATTAAAGACATAGTTTAAAATTATACGAGTATAAACTAAATACTTACAACTGTCCGAAACAAGAATTTTTCGATTAATTTTAATTCTAAGAAGTGTCTCACCGCGTGACGTCACACGTACCACGTTAAATGAGCTTTGTGTCGTCACAACCATCACGTTACGTGACCTTTGTGACATCACCGTGCCGCGTTACGTGACCATGTGACGTCAGACGTGACAGTTTGCGTGACGTCAGACGCGATTTCGCGAATGCGCGGTGAGCGGTCGCGAGCGAAGGCCGCGGCTACATAGATCCGTCACTTGGGTCGGAGTCTTACCCCGGGTCTCCGGGAAGTATATTCTGAAACGAGATATTTTTTATATGAAATGGTTATTTAAAACAGAAAATTATATAAATTTAATTTAGAAAGATAAAAATGAATAGCGCCGGGAAAAGGGGATTACCTCACCTACGGCATATGAGAGAGATAATATATAGAACCATATTCATTTTCAGTAGAAAGGCAAAAACAATTAGACGCTGATAAGCAATACCAAAGAACATGATTTACATAGAAGCACAGGCCCATACTTTTTGGCACACAAAAAGTAGTTCTGCTTCTGGACTGTAGAGCGCACGGCAATGTGTCGTTGTGCGACACACATCTGAGCAGTCAACTGAACCCTCCCCGAGCGTTGTCTCGCTTGCTCTTACGAGCCAACGGTAATAACGCTCTCGCAATTTTAGGCATCGGACCAGAAGCACCCCGACTGCCAAACGTGTGAGAGCGAGCGAGAACGCACAATTACCCCAAGCACGGTAATTGTGCGTTCTGGCTGAGTGCGAGAGAGTGCGCGCTATGACTCCAGCGTCAGAGTGTGAGTTCACACGGATATTAGCAGCGCCGCGGTGTCTGGGGTCAGAACTACCGTGCCAAGCGCGCCTATAAGGTAAATCTAAAATCTGTGCTTCTATAGGTAAATGTAAATCTATGTTCTTTGGCAATACCATATTAACCCACACGATTGCCATTTTGAGTAGATTGAATTAGAATTTTCAACTTTAAAAATAACAGGCTTAATCCATTTTTTGTAATTATGACTATTTTAATAATTAATGTATGTTGTGTTTCTTGGTAGCAATTAATGTTATAGGATTCAGGACGTAATTGTTAAATATTCAAAATCTTTTAAGGGTTTCGTAATTATTTTTTTTTTGCTATTAAAATTATATAAAATCTTTTGAAATACGATATGAAGCGATTAATATCAACGTTTACCTTTTTAGAATTTTGTGAGAAGAAATCATTTGAAGTTTCACACAACACGAGAAAAATTGATATATTGGCCTATGTTCCGTTATATTACGAATACTCACTTGTGGAAGACTGTGAGAGCGGCCGTCAGCGCTGAGAACACTAGGAACGAGTAGGGGCCGATGTAGTCGCGCATGGTGGGGAAACACATCCCCACCAGGAAGTTACCCCCCCAATTGGCTAAAGAACCCCACGCCATGCCAGCGCCACGTGGTGCCACTTCGAAAATCTCTGCAATATAAACAAAAAAGAAAAATTACCATGACGAATCTGAATTCGAATGAACTTTAGAGAACTATCAATATGTCATACATGAGTGGAAAAGCAAAACTGCTTAAGCGCCAAAATCATTTCCCACTAGTATCTAGCGGGAAATGAGGTTAAAGGTTTCTTTTAAAATAAGCATATCTCCTATATTCTTCATCTGATTTATTTATTTAAAAATAATGTTGTTAAAATTATGTTCTACCTACCTCTGCAAAAAAATATAGGTAATATGTATTCCATTCAAAAATTTGCGCTTTAGCAGTTCTGCCTTTTCACTGAGGATATGCTTATTAAAGAAGAAGAAAACGGACAAGTCGAGCCGAAAGAGAAAGTTCAATAATATTAATATAAAACTTAAGATTTGATTCGAACTTGAGTTATATCTTGAAAGTCGGAAGGCCTTTAAACTTAAGTCACTTTTTTACCTAAGATATATATAATGGAAAGCGATTGCCACTTATACTCACCGGAAGCAATAAAGTAGGGAATAGGGCCAAGACCGAACCCGTAAACTAGCACGTAGGAGAGCACTGCTATCATTGCCGCATACGGCATCCACGACACTGCATCCTGGGGATTATCTAAATATTATCCGACCGATTTTGATGAAATTTTTTATGTGTTTGAGTGGTCCCTATCGCAGCGCCACCTACCGGACATCCAGGAATATTTTTTTGAATTCAAATGGTAGAAACCTGTTCCGGGATATAGGTACGTAAACCAAATCACTAAAAGCCGAAAGAGTCCTTTCGAAAAACGGCCTCAATATATTATTAAAAGTGTTGATTTTGCAATTTTATTTTTTGATTAATTTTATGGAAAGGTTCAACATTATACGTAATAAAAATATTAAAATAACTCACTATAAATTTCATAGCCGCGGCCAATAACGCCAATATAACCGTCGCACCGAACATGGAGCCCAGCAGCAAAGGTCGTCTGCCCATCCGCGGCAAGAGATATAGCATTATTATTGCAGTGCAAACGTTTATAGCGCCGCAACCTATCGTCGCGTATTGCGCGTTCTGTTCCGAGAGACCCGCTTGCTTAAATATAGTTTGTGAATAGTAGAATACCTAAAAATTAAATTTTTAGTAAGATTTATAGAAGGTTCAAAAATGGACAAGTCTTTCAAGTGTTCCGTGTGGATACCAAATAACATAGATGTACATAGAAGAACAGGCCCATACCATCGTTTGGCACAGAAAAAGTAGTTTTACTTTTGACCTGAAGAGCGCGCGGCAATGTATCGGTGTGACACACACATCTGAGCAGTCCGCTGACTCCTCCCCTCGCGTTGTCTCGCTTGCTCTTACGAGCGAACGGCAATAAAACTAAAGGCGGCTGGATGCGAGAGAGTGCACACTATGACTCCAGCGTCTGAATAATACTAGCAGCGCCGCGGTGGCTGAGTACTAGGAACTATTCTTACCCCAGCGAAACCGTGCCTAGCGCGTATATAAGGCATGTCTTTATATGTACATCTATGCTCTTTGTTATTGTATGTGTGTGGCCAGTGGAAGGTTTAGAAGAACAGGCCTCTCAAGTATGATATCAACAACACAGGTAACAAGGTCCAATACCAAGAGGCTTGTTAGCCTGTTAGACTTAGGGATAGGGGTTACTGTTACTGTTTCTCCGGCAACCGCATGGGCTCACTGAATCTCAGTGCTGTGTCCATAATGGCCACAGTTATACGGATTTGCATTCCATTTAACATCAAACACCCTCAAAAATATATCGTTACTTATATTTTTACTTATTTACCTCAAAATTTACTACTAGACCGATTTAAAAAATTATTTCACCAATAAGAAAGCTCAAATCAGCGAGTAACATAGGCTATTTTTGTGTACACGTCTACATATATTGCACCCGTGCGAAGCCGGGGCGGATCGCTAGTATATATTTATCCTTCATAATAATTATGTCATTTATTCTTTATAACGTATTTTAGTAATAATTTCACCTTTTTTATAATAATTTTTATTCATTTTTAATTGTGTCTGTGTATGTCAAATAAATTATTTCTTATTCTTAAATATATCTTAATTTTATGGCAATAAGGTCGACTATTCAATTACCGCATTAATCCCACTAGTCTGCTGGCCCGCCTGTGAAGTGCACACTAATAGCAAAGGCAGAGTGAGCCTCGGGTCGGTGCGAACTGCGCACATGTCGTAACGCTCGTCGCTAGGACTGGCCTGAGTCTCCTCGCGTAATAGTTCTAACTCCTCCGTAAGTACATTCGGTGATACGCCACGGACGCGACTTAATTCTACAAAATATTCAAAAGGCTAATGGTATATATTGAATACAAACATTGTATTTCATGGAATAAAGAATTATCGTGCATGCCTTTGTCAAATTAAGAGGAATAGAGGCATAGGGCATGCTCCTGCAGGAAAACAACATAAAAATACTACAGAGTATTTTTATATGGCAGTAATCTGCATATCTATACATTGTACAATCATTATGATTTTATTAGTTTTCGCATCTGGCTCGAAGGACCACTGCTGATTTTGATTAAATATCGCTTCAAAATCACAGTAGTAGTGATTTCCCGAGTCCCCTGGTTGGGCATGGCGCAGACCCATTTCTGTATCTGTTTCTCATCTTATTTCCCCGGGATTCGAACCCATGACCTCCAATAATAAACGCATCGCACTTACCACTGAGCCACGGAGGCGGTCAAATATACACAGTAAACAAAGTTTAATAATAATTCTATTTTTAAATGCGCACCTTACCTTTTAAAGACTCTGCTTCATTTTTCCTAACTACATAGAGGTACTTTGGACTTTCTGGTAATATATATAAAACTGGTAAACATATAATGACTAGCAACGCATAGACGGATAGTAGATAGGGCCAATCGTCAATTCCGCCTGTAAGATAAAATAAACAAAAATGTAGTCTATGTAAAAAATAGATTTTCTTTTTTTTGATCTTGATGTATCATAATATGATTATGATATTATATCTAATATATAAAATTCTCGTGTCACAGTTTTCGTTGCCATACTCCTCCGAAACGGCTTTACCGATTTTTACCAAATTTTATATACGTATTCAGTAGGTCTGAGAATCGGACAACATCTATTTTTCATCCCCCTAAGTGATAAGGGTTGTTCACCCTTAAATTTTTTTTGTTAATTTTTGGACGAAATTTTTTGTTTTTATTTTTTTATAATGTGGCATTAAAAAATACATACAACCCCTGCTTTTTTTGTCAAAAAATCTTGACCCGTGCGAAGCCGGGGCGGGTCGCTAGTTATACTATATTATAGTCGCTAATAAATTCGAACCAAAATTGTTTATAGTTTTTTTTTACATTTGCTGATTTTATATTTATATTAATATAACAGAGACAGATACATTCAATATTTAAATAATTTATAGTAACTTTTCAAGTGCAGATTTTGAGACTTGTAGCTTACCCAACAAAAACTTAAGTCCCATAACTTGTCCAACCAAAACCCCCACATTCACCCCCATGGGGCACGCGACCCCCATCGCACCGGTCAGACTCGGAGGCGACAACTCTGTGAGATACATAGGCACTATACTTGTTGTTAAACCTGCAACAATATAAAAAAAACATTTAAGGCCGATTTTTTTTCCTAAGATTACCTTTCCAAATTATTTGATAGTTTCTGTATTCAAAATGTACTTTGAATTGAATTGTTTACAGGTAACTGCTGTTTTAGGTTGCGGTCGAGAAATATGTATCTTTTTTTTTTCAAGCAATTTCTATTTTGACTAAACTAAAGACTGGCTATCTAACTTTTTACTATTTGTCGGTTTCTTCTAAGTTGTGAAGTGTAGATCGCGCATTTCGCCTTCATCATATGGATTAATCGAGATCGCGTGATAAAAAAAAACTAGTTTGACAACGCGTCATTGCATACTATTCCACCCCACGGGGCGCCTTTGGCCTAGTTGCAAACACACTCGCGCTCGCCCAAAAAAGTCCCGTTAGTTTTAAAGGCCATATGTGCCAAAAACAATAGAGTCCTTTCAAAAAAAAAGCATATGTATTAATGTTAAATGATATCACCTCCCATCCCGTATACCGTTAATTCATATAAAAACGTACCACCAGATAAACCGACTAGCAGTCTTCCCAATATAAGCATTTCGACAGAGTTAGCAGCACGACAAAGCAGGAACATTATAGCTCCAGCTATAGACAATATACTGGTTACTATTGTCGCATTTTTTCTGAAATTGAATCGATTCTTTATTCATCATCCACAATGTTCAACTTGTTCAATGTTTAATATACCTACTATGCACCCCTGTGTCGTACATTCGAATCCCATCTGCCTCAAAATTTTATTGCCTACGTCTCGATTTCTTTGTCAGAAATTCTTTAAGGATAACGCGGTACGTGTTTCAACTACTATCGATGGCTTACGAAATACTAAAACTAAAATAATAAAAATAAAATAGGTCAATATTGCATTATTGTGGATGTTTTGGCTGAGGTCTTCCCATGTAATGTGCCTCACTCAATTACGCACATCTATATTTTAGCACTGTCTAAAACTTCACTAATTAGTCATATGGAATATTATGGTGGTGTAATGGTTGCAGCTCCTTACAAACATTTTGTAAAACAAAAACTTGGCGATCAAAAAGAGTGGCGGAGAGTTTGTTGCCAGTTCTTCTCGTCCGTTCTACGCCCTTGATTTGAGAACTGGCAGTAAATGTCAAATTAGAAGCATTTCACATATATTTTTTTGATTTACATTCATTAGTGTAGGTACATTGTGTTACCTAAATGAATAAATGATTTTGAATTTTGAACCAATAACCCATATAATAATTACCTGCCAAACTTATCAGCCAGCACCGACCCAAGTATAGAACCAGTGCAACCTCCCACAATGAATATCGAGACAACAGCAGCCCAGAGCACATTTAGCCATGTTTTGTCCAAATCTATATTATATCGACTAACAAAACTTACGTTACAAAATTGTTTTATAACCTGAAACCCGAAAGCTAACTTAAAAATACGTACATACATACATCAATAGTAATAATAAAAAATAACTGATATAATAAAATCAAACAATTAATAAGTAAATTGGCGAAATTAATAGCACTCTGTAATTCATTCAAATACACCTGTGTCGCTTATCTATACCGAAAAGTACCTATAGGTAGATACTTCCTTCTTGCAATAAACAAACGCAAGCGTCTTCTTATTGAGCTATTTTATCTCAACTAGAACAGGCTATTTTATGCAAAGGGATTTTTGGATAAATGTAAATAATTAAAATAATAATATTGTTGCATAAAATCGAAATATTTCCAGAACTTGAAAAATAAGACCAGCCCGCCTAGCATGATTATCAAAAGTTATCTCGCGGAAGGGAACATAGACAATTTTGAGAGACAAGATATCTCGATCAACAAATATCTGTATTTTTGACATTAGAAGTCCAGTTTTAAGTATAAGTGTCATGTTAGACCCGGAAGACATAAAGAGATAATAATAATCGATTAAAACACGAGAAAACGGTCGACAAAATTTTGCCGTGGCTGTCATGCTAGGTATTTAACTTCAGTAGCGTAGTAGCATTTTGTATATCAAGTTAGACCGATTCAGATGAAGGCTCACCTCAGCGGGCGTGTTGACGACACCAATGTTGAATCCGACCGGGAGCGACGAGCCGAGTGTGGTCACCACGCCGGCCAGCACCAAGTAGAACGACCATCCCGCCTTATAGTTGTGCGTACCAGTCAACTGTTGGTGCTCATTTGTTACCTGCAACAATTCAATTTGTTCAAAAGGTTTGTTCGCATGAAAAAATAGGGATACATCAAAACAAATCAATAACACTTTATATAATAGTAACAAGTCATAATACATATTTATTATAGACATGTGTAACACTGTGCTGCGCCGCGCAATTGCGTCGGCACGCTTCACTGCGCAGGGTGAGTCAGCTCACTCATTCATAATGTGTTGGTGCACGGCGCAGTTACTCACTCACTGAGTGAACTATGAGCGGGGCGTTGGGTGCGTTTCGGAGGTTTCACTGCTCGCTTTACGTGTTCCATTTTGTTGCGTCGTATCGCAATTTTGAGTTGACTCAAGGAGCCGACGCACTACACTGCGCCTGAGTTGCTGAGTTGGCGCGGGGAATTTCGCTGAGTTACCCATGTCTAATTTATTATCACTATCCTAAGGCTCAGGCTACCTTCGTAGCTAATTTCATCAACATCGGAACAATAGTTTAGCCTTGATTATGTAAAATAGATACATTTGTAATAATATCAGTTTGGTTCATTTGTCCTTTTTAGTGAAGCAGTCTTTTGTTGCAAAAAATAACTTCTAAAATTAATTTCCGGTTATGCCATAGAGAAATTGATATGAGTTAACTGAGATTAAGGTTCTATAATACAAGCTCATAGAATTCAAAAATAGCTAAATCTTCTACTATAAGTATATAGTCTATTTAATATATCGAAATACAAAAGATTAAAAATCAACTTACATTTTATTATTCTATCTTCGCCCTTAACTTAAATTGTGCTTAAAACAACTTGCATAAATGATTTTAAAGTGTACTTGAAAAAATATAACTTAATAATCTTAAAATTATGCGGAATTTTGTGGGACATATCACCACTTAGACGAGCATAAAACTACAAGAGCTGTCGTCAAATCAACGCAGGAGGGTATCACAGAGCAGAAAAAGAAGATTGGCCAAAACCAGTCGCAAAGCCAACCGTCCAGCACAAAGTAAGTAAGCACAATCGATGCGAACCCATGTCCACCGATAGCTGATAATTAGTTAAGGAAATAAAATTAATACGATATCTTAACCTATACTACAATATTATAAACTAAAAACTATAACTAATATTATAAAGAGGTAAAGTTTGTGAGGTTGTAGGGAGTAATCTCTGGATCTACTGAACCGATTTCAAACATTCTTTCACGAATAGAAAGCTACATTATCAAATTCAAAATCATTTAGGTAACACAATGTACACTTATGAAGGTCAGTAAAAAATAGATATTAAATGCTTCTAATTTTACATTTACCGCCAGTTCTCAAATCAAGGGCGTAGAACGGAAGAGAAGATCTGGCAAGAAACTCTTCGTCACTCTTTTTAATCGCCAAATTTTTGTTTTACAAAATATTTGTAAGGTGCTGCAACCATTACACCATGTTCCACACGACATCTTTATGTAATTAACTATAATAATAAAAAATATAAACCAGAAAAAAAACAAAGATTTGTCCTCTATCAGCAGTAGGCATGGTGAAATAGGAGCACGCACTTACATTCTCGTGTAAAGTCTCGTAAAGTCAGCGAGTAACATAGGCTATCATATATTTTTTGAGTATACATCTACATTGCACCTGTGCGAAGCCGGGCGTGTTGCTAGTTTAAAATAAAATAAATGGAAATTATCAAGGGGAAAAAATATACACAAAGCTTTAAAGAATAGTTAGTAACAAGTTTTTGTAACACGCGATCCAAGGGCATTCGGTTTACGATTTTGATATTTTTTATTTGTCTGGACATCTGTTTGACAAAAAAATTACAAAAGGACGTTTAATACGATGGAAATTAAAAACGAATGAGCCAACATAATTTTGTTATATGAAGAAAAAAATGAAAATACCTAAAAAAACTTGCGATTGGTGTTCCCAAACATGGTACCATCTCCACCTTAATAAAATCATAACTATGAAAAGTATACACATACATCCACGTGTCTCTGCAATAATTTATAACCCATTTACCTGGCAAATATTTGTATACTAAAGAGGTATAATTCAATATAAACCGTTATTAAGCTCTACTAATACTCGGCTTAACTGCTATCATGAAAGGGCTTTTCTTTGTTATTAGATATACATCTCAATACAATACGCACTAGTGTAGCTATGACTAGTACATAGATAATATAATATCTAATTGTTAAATTATTAAAATAAAAAAAAATAAAAATTATTAAAAAATAATAACATTTACAAAAAATTATAAAAATATATATATCGAAGTTTTTAAGTTTAAAATGAATTTTTCAACAAACAGTGGTCGCTAATATAATTTTCTACGCAGCTCACTTGACTGGATTCGTTTCATATTGACGCCTCAAAGGCGTAGAAAATCGTAATATCGACATCATATAACAGCATCATATCAGGGAACAATTGTAGTAGGTACCCAAATGAATTACGACAATTGTTCCCTGATATGTTGCTGTCAAAATTTCCGATACTTTATGAAAAACCAAACGTATGTATGTGCATATGTACATACGTTTTACGAATTCTTTTAATTGAATATCGAAGCAAACAACGTAATAAATAATTATGTAGGTATATGGGAAATGTATGGTAATGGGAAAGTCGATGTATTCTCCATCTTTTAAACCAAAGAGGAGCGACGGATTAACTAAGATTTTGTATAAGAACAATTTACGAGTAGAACTTTAGAGATAGACTACTTATTATCCCAGGGAAACACAACAATTTTCCATGCTAGGAAAGGTACGGGCATACCCCTATTGTGAAATATCAATACATTCTCCAGAGTTCAAAGAATGTTTGATAAGAATGAATAAAGGCATCCCAACAAGAAATTTATTCAACCCAGTCTCATGTTTGACCTCAATTAAAGTGAACTTATAACTCCAGCTGTGATAGGCTATTGATTAGAAGATGATTCAATTGATTCACCGATACCACAAAGTTCACTTAGGTATATTGACTTTAAAAAGGTTAAATACACATATTTTGTATCGCGTATCCAGCACTTGACGGGTTCCTTGGCGCGTACGGTAGAACACCTGCCGTGCGCATCGATGGGTCGTGGGTTCGAATCCCACCGGGAGCATGCTTATAATTTTCTGTAAGCATGCTTTCCCCACGTCTGGTAACTTCGGGTATTAATCGAGTGGGAGGAATATCTAAATTCCGACAGGGTAACGAACCACCGTTCATAGATGGAAAAACCGTGAACTGCATATTGCGCGTTTCGGTTTCAGTCTATGGATTTCCGAATGCTCGAAGTAAAAATTAGGTCGACAGCGCATTGTTGATTGATGTTCTGTGGCTGAGGTATCACCTACCATCAAGTGAACCTCATGCTCGTCTGTCGATATCTGACATAAAAAAAAACATACTTAACTAAAAACGTACACTATTCCTGTTAACATATAACTCTCCCGTCTCACTAGTTTTAGTTTTTGTCAAACCATATTTCCTCTATAGAAATATTAAATTTTGATAGTCCCCAAGATTTCAACATGAATAGTGATGTCTGGGAATACTGGCCTTAGTTTTCCGAAAGCATATTGACGAATGATTTCAATTAATTCAATTCAATGAAATGCCATATTGGCATATCATGCCATGATATGCCAATAGCAGTCTCCGTGGCCCCTAACTCTTATAGCATCTGTAATAAATTACACTGTGTATCTTGTATAGTCATAATAATTATACTATTTCTATTTATTTTCTAGGACGACCTATTAAATAAATAAGTCATGGCACTACTCTAAAAATATAATGTGTTACGAATGGAGCATATAGTTAATAATAACAGTGATTATGTTAATAAAAGGATACATGTCAATGAGACAGATGGGGAAAACATTGTTAGTCCAAGGAGGAAAGTCATGATCTCAATTACTATGAGAACCAGTGACGCAGCGAGACCCGCAACCAATCTGAAAGTTGTATATTGATTGATTGAAAATTAATTGCTTTGAATTTCTTTGATATAACATTTTTTGTTTAAGGTGCTGACAAAATTTATTTACGGAGATATTCTAATATTTAAACGATGAACTATAGTTAAAATTTATGTTTTCTTATGTTAGATATCGACAGGCGAAAGTGACACTCACTTGGAGGTGACTACTTATGAATATCCTCTCCATTCCTGTTCGGACAGAGAGAGAATGACCGAACCTCATTAAAAACTAATTTTCTCGTATTCTCAAATTCTCCATTTTACATATTCCAATTGTATTGCAAATACCCAATTCTACAGTTTCTCGATTGTTTATATATTTTTTAATTTCCTTTTATCTTCAGGCTTGTTTTTCTATCTAATGCTTCCAGTGGCCTTTGTCGATCACTTTTCTATAGGTGCAAGATATAATAAACTGATAAACATATTCCGATTACGGACCTATCCGTACAACAAAATGATTAATAAAACTAAGTAGTTTACCAAGGGCGTAGCTTACTATTGAATATTTGATGGACCCTGTCTCAAAATTTGGTGGGAGGCCTTACCTACTTCTTTATTATCGATCTCCTCTACTTCCTAACTGCAGCGAAGCCCTTATGGAAGGTAAATTTTAGTTTATACGGGTTCGGGGCCCCTGTAGCTAGTGGGGTCCGTATCTTTGATACGGCTGATACTGCTACGCCCCTCTAGCTTACTATTATACTAATTCGATTATAAAATTTTAAATTTTCAGATAGTTTTTGTATCGTTCGCCATAGAAGAAAACACAAATTAAAGTAGGTATGCCATGGGTGCTCGTTATGAAACTCCATAAATAAAGTGCGGTGAGTATCAATGAACATCTCACTCGTTTATCAAAAAGCGTGGGTGTTGCCAAACCTTTAGATAAGGGCCGCATCTGTTATAAATGTTACTTGAATTTTGTTAATTCATAGACGTACTAAGTTTTGGTTAAACTTAAAACATTGATCTTGAATTGTTCTCTTATCGAATGGTCCGTAAGTGACCCAAGTTCTATTTTTTATTAAACTTTATCACACAAAAAAATTACTTAACTACATAATTTTATTTAATGACGCTGCGAAATAGGCAAATTTTAAGAGCTTGATGTTCAACAATTTAGATGTTTATATGAAACCTGTTAGTTATATTTAATATATGTGCATAATTCTATATGAAATATCCGGTTTCGTCAATTCGCCCAGCGTATTCTAATGGATTATTTTTATAGATGCATGAAAAATATACGATTCTTGACACATTTATTCATATATACATAATACATTTATTTTACATATATGTATGCAATATTTAAATATCTTATGATAAACATTCTAATGATGAATTCTGTTTATAACTGCATATAATGATAACTAATCACATATAACAAGTATAAAAAACAGACCTTGCTCGTTTCAACGACCATAATCACGTAACTCCAACAAACTTTACACTTGAACAAATTACTTAGCACACAGTTATCTCGTAAAAACCGATCGTGAATGACAACTAGCTCACGTTACTACTGCTCATATAGCTAAACTATGCTAATATTATGTGAGTTCACGAGGTATTTATCGCGACTTTATTATAATACCGAACATAACTATAAGACGAGGTGTTGCAAATCATTTTAATAACTATCGATCTTTTTTTAAATCAATATTTTGTACAAACACGGTTTTGAAAATGGAACAGTTAATAATTAAAAATAACCTCCTAAGGAATTAATTAGCGTTTTGAAGAGTCGCCACGCTCCTTAACCAAACTAAATAATTAGAAATAAACTCCAGCTTGGATACAGGCCGATGAACCCATAGATCGGACTCAACTTGAAATCGAATACAATTTTGTTTAGAGAGAGTAATATTGTTGATTGTTTCACACGTGAGTAGTTCACACGTGTTGGATATTGGCCGACTGGCACGTATCCGAAATCGCAATACTATTCAGCTGACGCACGCACATATCTTGCGTTTTGTGAACTTAAACATGTATGAATAAATTAAGAATTTTGTATAAAAATTTATTTGCTATTATATTTAAACGAAAAAATATATAAATTACATACTTTAAGTCATTCTTTTTTTTACTTTTAGAACAATATAGCAGCAAGATTTTTTTTTGACTAATGTTTCTTTTATAAAGCCCAAATAAAACACAAAGATGTTTTTTTTAGAAATATAAAAAAATGCAGACCTGGATATTTCCAATGGGAATTGAAGTTATATTTGACACATAGATAATATTATTATACTTTACTAAAATTTCGTTCGAAAATATGCTGAAAAATAAATATTATTTGTTAAGGTTAAATGTAAGCTTTTGTTTATACACATGGCATTAATCATATTAAGTTATCTTTATAAGCTATTTACCTATGATTAATCTACATTTGAAATTTCCATTAATAGTGATAGTAATGAAAGAAAGATAAGGGTGGTATTTATAATTTTAATAGCATTATGATTGACACAGGGTTATTTAATTAAATATTGTTATATCTTCTATATGCAATAATGATGATAACACTAAGGTTATGTATTTCAAGTGATTAGTATATATATATATATATTTAGTATATATATTATTATCAGTGATATAGTAGTACAACACATCACATTCAACTGTCACTTCATACATGGGTTGGAACTTACCTAAACTTACTTACTTCCCTAACTTTCCTACCCTAGCCTGGAGGTTGGGCCTTGGGACCTATCATAGTTTTTAGTGTCAAGTGAAAAATATAGATTATTTTTTTTTTTTTTTTTTTTTTTTATTAATGATAGGCAGGCGTTTGACCACAATCCCACCTGATGGTAAGTGGTGATGTGATCTAAGGTAGAGCACGCCGACCTAGAAAAAACCTATTTTTATTTTAATCAAAGCTCAATATACTATTATAATATATAATAGCCTTTAGAATATTTTAAAGGTATTCTATATTACATAAAACTACATACAAAAAATACAAATATAATATATTGTAAATTTGTATAAGCTTCTAAGTCTCGCCCCTATATACTGACAATACATATTCCACGATGTTGTATAACAAACAGTGGTGGAGTTACAATAGGGGCAGTCGGGGCTAGTGCCCAGGGCGGCAAAATTTGGTAAGTGAAAAAAAATCCAGTCTCATCAAGATTGCTCAATATAATTAATTAGCTCTTTTAATTAATCATTCTTCATTTAATTGATAATTCAAGAAATTCATTCAAGAATTTAATTTAAAAAAATAACATCTATAAAATATAAGTTTGAGTAAAATTTCAGTATTGGGGAGGCTTTTTTTCCGGTACCCAAGGGCGGCATTAAGCTTAAATCTGGCCCTGATAACAAATAAACTGTAACATCACAATTATTAGATGGAAACTGAGTTTAATATAAAAATATACTTTTTGCCAGTTGTACTTTTCCTGTGTATTATGTTCTTATATTTCTGTATTTCTAGTGCAATAAAGTTTGAAATAATAATAATATTTATTTAATCTTCACACCTGGAGTTGCTTGCCTGAAGCATATTTTAATTTTTTATAAAATAATTTATTGTTATTGTTATATTTTATAAAAAGAGTAATTGTAGTCAACATTTCTTTAAACAACTAAGGATATATTATATATAAATATAGGTTATTTATACAGTTCCTTCGCTAAAGGTGTCACGCTATGCACCCGCATTTAGATCGACGTGGAGTTTTCTATAAAATTATAACTTAAAAGTTGCAAGTTACTGAAAATTATTAAGTTTTCATTAAAAGAGCTGCTATTAACATTTTATAGCAATTTGAAGTCAATCACTCACCGGCTGTGATATATCGCCAAGAGACTCTCGTGGTACTGCCGCGGCAAACAGTGACGAACGCTCTGCCTGCTCTCCCATAGTAGAGTCACCAGCATACACAAGTGGCCCAGGAGAGTCAGAAACCGCGCCGGAATCAATGTGTCAGCACCTCTCATGCCGTTATCACGATAATTTGCAAATTTCACCCAAGTTCATTCAACTCGCTCCAGACACGTTATACGGTTATATTTAAATTGAAAATTCCATTTGCTCTATCTTGCTACATATAGTAATCTGTGACTTGCTCTTTATAAGTACAAGTAGAATGTAGAAAATACTATTGTAAAGAACTTATCAGACTCAGCAAGCAGTCAGTAGTCACTAGTCAGCAATGATCAATTATTATTTATTATTTCGAAAACTGTACAAGTGTACAACAAAACAATAACATTAACGTTTCAGACGTGCAAATTGCAATGACATTGACAAGAATGTTGAACTCAAAAGTTTGAAGGTTTTTAGTTTACCCAGTCTGTGCTTTCAGTCGTAGACAGAGAAGTTTCGTTTTTAATTTATTTTAGACTAGAATTCGACAAAAATTAAAATCCTTAGTAACGAAAAAAAAGCCCAAAACAATCCACCTAGGATATCACTCGTGTTAGAAATTTATGTTTCTAGGCAACCTTAATCTAGAGCAGAGGTTCCATAAACTTATTTTGTCTACTGCCCACTTTGAGAATAAATTATTTTTTAGCGCCCCCATTTTTTCACCTACTTAAAAACCACTATAACTTCAAATTAAATTATTAATTATTGTGAGCTATTAATTATCTTAGCGGAGATTAAACATTCATTCTAAACGAGACTTTCACTATAACCCGACCGATTTTTTTTTATTTATTGAATAAAACAGGACAGAAATATCGAACTGAGTTTGAGCAATCTCATAATAATAGTTGATGTTCACAAGTTAAAGTCGAGAGTCGAGAGCTCAGTCGGTGTCTAAGAGTCCTCCTAGGTAGATGAAATTACAAATCGCCCCCCAAGCCTCTGCACAACGCCCCTATTTTTTTTCGGGTCTCTTACCGCCCCCCTTTAGACCTGCAGCGCCCACAAAGGGGGCGTTATCGCCCACTTTGTGAAACACTGGTCTAGAACAATCACTTCTCACTATGTTGAACCACTCCAAGGTTCAACACTTGGACCACTAAAATAATCTAAAATGAATTTATTTATGTGATTATTATAAACTCATAAACGTGAATTTATTATTATACCGCGCGCCAGATAAGTCTGCGCGCGGCAAAAATTGGAACTAAATTTCTTTCCGTCATATTGTTTTCCGGAATTAGTGTGCAGCAGTGGCGTTTTTATTCGATTTTATTGGTAATTATCATGCCTAAGGTTATAAAAAGTGCTGGCAGAGATGTTATATTGAAAGTAAAACGTGCTTATGAAGCAGAACGGCAAAATAAAGGGCCGATTGTACCATTTTCAAAACTTTTTTATTACTTGACAGGTAATTTTTGGGGTGACCAGTACATGGTATTATGTCTTTATGTGGGGTATTTTTATACGATACATATTTTTACTTTGTTGTTGGTTAATGATTTAGTTTGTTTTAGGATTAAAACCCCATTGAAAAAAAAATACATATTGTGGAAAAAAATTTAAATCAAGCCACAGGTGAAATATCTTCAATCTGAAGCTTCATTTAATTCGATAATGTGTGTCAGCATGTTGAAAAAATCGTAGACCAATATTTTGAATCTGACAGGCTTTTGGACATAGAACTGGACAAATTTATAATTGATCATGCAAGTGACAGCAAAACTTTAAACTCTTCTAATAACGAGTCAAGTGAATCTGAAACATGTGAAAATAGAATGGAAAGATTGACCCACTGATGGACCATAGTTATCCAAAATTTAGAAGTTCTGCTATATTCTCGATAAATGATTTACATTAAATATATATATATTTATATAAAATTTGGTGTTGTTTTATTTAATTGTAGATTATGTAAATATTTCTTATGGAGCAGGTAAATAAGGAGTTATTCAGTTACAATATGTAACAAATTAAAAATATATATATTTTCACTGAGTATTAGTATGTAATTATTATTCATCACCCTAAAACTAATTGAAATTTACAAATAAAATTGTTACATCACGTCAAATTTAGTAGTTAATTCAACGTGATATCTAAATATAAATTTGTTTTCTGTTGTATACTAAGTATACCTATAGTCTGTCAAGAAAGTCATGAAAAGAATGATTTGGGAACTAAAAATTTTGCTTGTACTAGCAACACTGATTTATTGTACATTAGCTGTCACTTTATAGGTTTGTTGTTATTGTGTTGACTTCTTTTTACGTTTTATAGTGTTATTTTCCTTACAATCACTCAAATATTAAATATGAATCGAAAAGTTTATAAGAGCAGTGCGAGGCGAATCATATTTAAAGTATTTAAAGAGTGCATGGCCGAATTTCAAGTGAGGAAGTTCATTTGGATTTGGATGATGTTTACGGTCGAACAGCAAAGATGACTGGTGCGTATATTATATTTTATCATTATACACAATAAAGGAACTGTTTTCTCTTTAAAATTATTTGTTTTAAGTAGTAATTTATCGGTTATAAAGTGTTGTTTACATTGTGTTGAGGTTATGAAATTTACCTACGTATTTATAGTACACCTTCAACAGTTTTGATCCTTTTTTTATTATTTAGTTTAACGAGATTTTTTTCGGTTCGGTGCGATTTTATTGTTTTTGTTTAGATAATATGAATATCGTTATTGACAATAATTGTTAACATGTTTCTCTTCGTTTTAGGTGTTTCCATAAGCACAATTCGGCGCATTGTGGATCACGAAGGTATGACGAATGATGGCAATTTCACAACGCCTGGAAAACACAGGAAAGGCCGGCCTAAGAAACAGTTGGATAATTTCGATATAATATGTGCAATTCGCCAAATGTTGCAAAGTTAGCCAAAGAAATATTTGAGTCAGTAACATCACAGGAATGGAAAAATTGTGTAGACCATGTCATTAAAATTGAAAATGAATACTTTGTTCGTGGAGGAACTCTATATAATGACATCACAACAGAGGACAATGAATCGGACGAGGAAGAAATGTACCAGGGACCAAGAGTATCAGGCTATATTTCGGGAGTCGAATACCTCGACTCAGATTATTTGGAATCTGATTAGTAAAATATATTTTTATAATTGTAATTTTCATTATTATTTTTTGTAATCCCAGCGACTGCCTTGCGGGCAAAATATATATGTAAAGATGCAAATCCTTATCTAATTTTTTTTTTATGTACTTACTATAAGAATCATAAACATTTTATTTGAAGAACAAATAAAGTATCAACAATATTTAGTCGAAGTATACGGGGATACCCTATAAACTATGGTGGCGCCCTCCTTTTTTTTCATGACCTTCTTGACAAACTATAATACGAATTAACATTCAGAATGCCGGTGATTTTTTTGGTGTTTCATAGTGGTTGAGAGTTTGCTTTCTATACCTGGCAATATTTGGTACGCCACCCGTCGCGCGCAGACTTATCTGGCGAGCACTTTAGTTCTTTTTTTGTACGTAGGAACAAACGTTTATTGTCAGTGTCAAATGCGATTACGTTTTCCGAAAGCCGGGCGCCGGCGGTGGTATGTCATTGTCTTTTTAGCAGTTAGTCTGTCACTGTCATTAATTCTAAATAATTTTAATATTTGTTAAATATTGTTATACTAAATTCTCTAATTAAATAAATACTAATATTGCGAAGAAAACATATAAATGAAGCTTTTGAAACCAAGTTGGGTCAATCATGATGGTAAATTAATCAAGGAATATACTAAAATTCTTAATTTTTGTCTCGCTTTTTACCTAAAAATATTGTATTTCAGACAAGCCGATATTTTCCGTGGATATACATCCAGCAGGAAAACGATTTGCGACCGGTGGCCAGGGTCTGGACTCTGGCAGGGTTGTGGTTTGGAACTTAAACTCAGTATTATTTGAAGAAATAGAAGTTGACCCTAATGTGCCTAAAATGCTTTGCCAGATGGATAATCACTTGGGTTAGTTAATATTGAGCTAAAGGAATTATTTAAAAGTACTTGGTAAACAATAAATTTATCTTAAAATATTTATTAAAATATTTGGGAAGATAATATTTTCTCCCATTTTCACACTTATCCATCTTAACTTACTTGATTGCTTTTTTAAACATAAATGACACTATGTAAATTGCTTATATTTAATTCTTTTTTAAATAAAGTTATATATTTCTACAGCATGTGTAAACTGTGTACGATGGAGCAATGGTGGGAGATACCTGGCGTCAGGTGGTGACGATAGACTCATCATGGTGTGGGGTCTTAGTGTTGCTGTTGGTGCTGGGAAACACAAGGCTGAAACTTGGAGATGCCTTGCAACATTGAGAGGACATGCAGGTAAAAAAAAACTAATGAATATCATTGATACGGGAGCTTGAAAAGAAGTTACATATAATCATCAGTAGATTCTTACTTCAAAATTATAAAAATTGATTTTTTGTGGGTATTAGGAAGTTACTTAATTATCCTTAAATGTCTCAATGAAATTGGTTTTAATTTGAAACATGTACCTATGGTATAGAAAATTATTTGTGTTACCAAAGTAAGGGAGAATTAGGTGACTACTAGAAGCTAAATTAATTGCGTGTTATATCATTATAAAAGCAAATTGGGTTCTTATATCATATAACCTACCATACAAGCCCAAAATCCCAGCTAACCATATTAATGAAAAGAAAAATAATAATGCCTTTAACGTAATTATAATAACATATAAATTGAAACAAAAAATATTTCATTTATTATGTTCACAGCCATATCGTAATAATGTTTAATTGTGCCATCTTATGAATAAGCATTGAAATAAATAAATATTAAAGCTAATTACTTCACTGAAACCAGCACCCAACTTGTGAATTTCTCAATCTCAATATGTCTAGTAGTAGCCTTCTGTGTTTTTTTTAAAATCAACAATTGTATTAATAAAAAAAGGCTTGTGAGTTGAGATCGCCACAATAAAATAAAAAATAACATATTTTGCATTTTTTTTTGGGCTTGCCCTATATTGAAACCCTAGGGATGCCACTGAATATAATGTATTGTTTCTAATTTCCAGGTGATGTGTTGGACCTGGCATGGTCTCCATTAGACAAGTGGTTGGCAAGTTGCAGTGTGGATAATTCTATAATCATATGGAATGCAGAAAAATTTCCTGAAATGGCCTGTGTGCTTACTGGACACTCAGGGCTTGTGAAAGGTGTTGCTTGGGATCCCGTAAGTTTTCCAATACAATAGTCCTGTTTGTCAACACCAACACAAGGATACTACACAGAATAAACCTTTGAAGCAGTAATATGGTCTGCTTACACACATAGTTGAATGACATATAAATGTATAGCTTAAAGCCAAAAAAGTATAATCGCCATTACAGGAAATTAGTTCAAAGTTCAGAATAAACTAAAAAAATATATAAACATACAATTGACAAAAATATTTTCGTAAATTCGTTAAACTTGGACCAAATGAGGTAGCAGAAAAGCCAAATTATAAGACAGAAAGAAAGAAAAGTTGAAAATAAAGAAAAAGTCTATTTTGCCAAAAATTATGCTTATTTCTGTTGGCTGTTACCCATCAAAATATACTTTTATTAAAAGTATGAGTGTTTTGTTACGTGGGTTTGTCTACGCATTTTTAAGGATAATATTGTCTTATGTAAAAGATAAGCCAAATCAAAATAGGGATTGTGGTTTTGGATTTATAAGTAGGGGGTATAAATTTATTTTAATAAAGTATTTCTTATTACAGGTTGGCAAATACTTAGCATCACAGTCAGATGATAAGTCCTTGCGAGTGTGGAAAACTGCTGATTGGTCACAGGAAACTGTCATCACGGAACCATTTGAGGAATGTGGAGGTAACTAATTAATAAACATTTTTTTATAATTGAGCGGCAGAATATAATTGCAGTTTCATAGTATTAGGGAAATTTTTTTTTTATTGTAGTCGATGTATCCCTATGTTATTAAGATTTTGTAGTTCAACATCTGTATAAGTAAGACAATTTATTAGGTTTGGACAAATTATGACACCTTTGTTTACAAACATTCCAATATCTTCCGTACTTGCTTTGCTTATTAGTATTATGAATGGTGAACACGCGTGTGGTGTAATTCATTAACAGCCGCTGATTAATTAAAGTTATTATAAGCATCCGAAACGTCGAGATAAATAATAAATCGCGTTTTAATCTGTTATAAACTATTTTATTTAAATTTGCGATACTCGCGTAATAAAAGACAATATTAAACTAATGACTTGTCGATTTTGACAATTTGTCAGATTGATCTGGAGATGTTAATTCATTGGCCTCCTCCTATTGGTATTAAACCTCCTTGGCCTTGTTACTGAAATAATATGAATTGATTCAGAAACGATGCAAAAAGTGCCAATGGTGGTTAGGTAGTTAGGTACCCTGAAAAGACTTTATGTAGTTTGTCCACTCTGTTTACCTAATCTAGTCATGACAAATGTACCGCCTCTTGTATGTCCTACACAACACTACTGTATGTGATCGTATCAGGCACCACACACGTGCTCCGGCTGTCGTGGTCGCCGGACGGGCAGTACGTGCTGTCCGCGCACGCCATGAACGGCGGCGGGCCCACCGCGCAGGTGGTGGAGCGCGAGGGCTGGCGGTGCGACAAGGACTTCGTGGGACATAGGAAGGCTGTCACCTGCGCGGTAAGTTCTATACGCCATCTATATGACTTGATTCGTTTTATAACCATGCGTGCCAGCCCTGACGGCACTATTATTATTTTCATGTCAAGCGTGTCAGAAACAGGGCTCTGACATTTATCATATTCTCTTGTAATCAGCACTATATGTAGAGTCAACGCCACCACTTAAGTCCGATAGCCACGGCACCTCTGTCGCGGTTTCAAAATGTTAGTAAGAAGTTTAACTTTTCCTTACATCCACTTGACGTTTCTTGACGGAGGCAGAAATGTATCTACCCCATGCCCAGAGGGGCAGAGACAGGATTCGGGATTTTAAAATTGAAGTTAATGTTCCAATACTATTAGGCTTTTTTCTTGTTGTTCGCCTTGAAATATATATAACAGCTTCACACGGGTGCAATGAAGACATTCTATACACAAAAAAATATTGCTCATATATATGCATATATATTTCTCTTTTCCATATTTATAAACTCTGTTACATCTTATATCTCCTCCCACTATCACTTGTACGCTGACGATCTCCAAATCTATTCTCACTCTTCTTTTGAAAACTTACCTCAAGCTATAATCGACACCAATAAAAACTTGGTTTCCATATTTGACTGGAGTAAACGCTTCGGACTAAGTCTTAACCTATCTAAAACCCAGACTATCGTCATTGAGAGTCCAAATTTTATTAGCAAGATTGATTGGTCATCTATTCCTGCTGTTTGTGTTAATGGTATGGTGATACCTTTCAGTAAGTCAGTCAAGGATCTGGGTCTCCATATTGACCAGACGCTTTCATGGACAGTTCACTTAAAGGAAATCAGTAGAAAATTGTTTGCAGCAGCTGCTTCCCTAAGACGCTTACAGAAGTTTCTCCCGATTCGAACAAAAATTATGTTATCTCAATCTTTACTTCTACCCATCATTGACTATATGCTGATTCCTGTTTTTCAAATTTAACTGTTGAGCAAATTAACAAACTTGAGCGACTCCAAAATTTTGCTATTAAATTTATATTTGGCTTACGTAAATACGACCATGTATCCGAGTTTCGTGCAAAGCTGAAGTGGCTTTCCATTCGCCATCGCCGGAATGCTCACTTACTCTCTCTATTATATTGTATATTGTTTGATCCTAAGACTCCGTTGTATAAAAAAAAAAAATTGTCTTCTTGGGATCTCGCAATCAGAACCTTCGCTCTGTAGATAATTTATCGCTGGCTGTGCCCGTCCATTCCTCAAACTTCTATAATGCTTCATTTGCTGCTAAAGCTGTTCGGCTGTGGAATTCTCTCCCTGCTTCAATTAGAAAGGCTCAAAGTCTAGATTCATTCAAGACTCTGGTAAAGTTGCACTATCTTAGTCTTTAATTGTTTTTCTATTGAATTGTTGACATGTTATAATGTAGTATTTAGTTTATAGGTATATTAATATTGTTTTGTTTTTTTTTAAATTGTTTGTGCCTAAAATCGCAGGTCTACCTAGCTAATATATGATTTTGTCCTAAAATTTATGGTTTGCCTGGAAGAAATCGCTGCCTAGCGATAAGGCCACCAATATGTACTTCTCCAGATTAGTTATGTTTGTTATGTTGTTTATTTTTTTTTTGGTACAATAAAGAATATTGAATTGAATTGAATTGAATACATGTGGTATTGGTGAAATAGTTTTTAAAATCGGTTCATTAAATCGAGAGATTACCCCCTACAGCCTCACAAACTCACAAGCTTTTCCTCTTTATAATATTAATAATAACCACACCACTGCTATTAGTATAGATATAATAACCATACTACTGCACTGTCGTAAGAGTAAAATCTTAAAAATATATTTCTTATGTATTATTAACAGCGATTCAACAGCAACATATTTGTGAAAGAGGGCAAGAAATGTTGTTGTGCCGCGGTTGGTTCCAGAGACAGAGCGCTCTCGATCTGGCTGACTTCGCTCAAGCGACCGCTGGTGGTTGTCCATGACCTCTTCAGTGACAGTGTGTTGGACTTATCCTGGAGTTCTGATGGTGAGTTGATACCTTATTCAATACTAGCTGGTGCCCGCGACTGCATTTGCACGAAATTATTTTTAATACAGTACTCTCTTGCTAGTTGGCCAACATAAAATCCGAACCAACGCCGGATTTTTTTGGACAGGAACATGAAATTGAAGGAAACAACAAAAAATTACATAGATATTATGTATGAGTATATAGGTATCATTTATAATTACATACGTTAATTAATTGAAAAATACTGCTCTAATTTTGATGAGGTGGGTATTGGTAAGTAATCACCACTACCCATGAACGACCGTGACTCAAACGATGAGATGCGTCGTCGGCCTTTAAAAATATGCAATTTATTCATTGTGTATGTGTGTGATTATTACCTGCACAGGATTTCTTTTAACATAAAACGGATTAGACATTTGCAATTAATAATTATTATAATAATTCATTCTCATCAATTTTCAGGGTTGAATTTATTGGCGTGCAGCTCGGACGGAACGGTCGCCTGTATACAGTTCACCAACAAGGAGATCGGCACTCCTCTCACACTAGACGAGAAGGTCAGTACTTTTTGTTAGATATCGACAGACGATCATGTATAGGTATGTATCTAAAAAAGTTTTAAATATGAAATTGGATGGTTATAGGGGAAGAGGGAGGCCAAAAAAGACATGAATTGACTGTGTGAAGAATTATATGTGTTTGAAAGGTGTGACTGATGATATGGCGAGTGAAAGGAGAGAATGGAAAAAGAGAACATACTGCGCCGACCCCAAATAAAAAAAAGGGAACTGAGCAGGAAGAAGAACGACAGACGATCATTAGGCTACAGAATATGTCTATGATGCGCTCTCGACCTAATTTTTACTTCGGCCATTTGCAAATTCAAACTCGTGCATAGTACGGTCATTGAAATGTAACGCGCAATATGCTCTTTTTCACGGAATGGTGGTTCATAACCCGGTCGGAATTTCGATTTTCTTCTCATCCATCTAATGCTTAGAGTTATCAGCATTAAACGGTGACCAGACATAGGGTAAATTATAGAAAATTATAAACGTGTTTCTTAGAGTTCATTCACTATGAAACAAGGACTGAATACCGGTTAATTGACTATGGGAGTTATACCGGTATAATAAAGGTTTTTGTTAATATTCTTTCGTTTTTATTGATATTTACTGAAAAAAAAATACTGTGGTTAGTTAAGTGTGTATTACTCTTTAAAACTAATCATGGTATCTCAGTCAGACACATATTTTGGAAAATAAAAATTAACCGGTTTCAGTCCCTGCTATGAAACGATCTTCGGTAAAATCAGTTCAATCTAAAATGATAGAATATTCCAGAATTCCCTCTACGAAAAGATCTATGGAAAGTGTCCAGCGAACGAATCGGGCGGAGACCTGACTTCCAACCTGCTGGTGGAGTGTCCGGAGATCTTGCTGGCCCGAGAGAAGCAGGAGGCCAAGAAGGATCCGCCGAAAGAGGAGTCCACTCCCAAGAGCGATAAGACACAGGTACGTTCTTTCACCAATACATTATTATCAGCGAGTAACATAGGCTATTTTTTTGTGTATAGTACCTACATCTAACTTACACCCGTGTGAAGCTGGGGCGTGCTAGTTACATATAAAATCAAAATCTACACTAAGAGGAAATAAATCTGGAGTTTCTAAACGTTGACGTATGAGTTCACAGAGTTCAGCCGCCCCCGAAATTTTGGCGCCCTAGGCCTTGGCCTACTTGGCCTATAGGGAAATCCGACCCTGCCTGAAATTAAAAAGTTTTGCAAAGACGAGTGTGATGCTCTCTGGATGATAGATGATAGCCACAGAAAATTACTCAGTGATCCGCTGTCGAATTAATTTTTATTTCGATAATTTGGAATTATAAGCATAAGCATGTGATCCCGGCGGGATTCGAAACATATCCATCGTATTGTATCTTCAGAACGTTCTCGATTTTTTAAGTAAGCTATTATTATTTTCCCTATTAGTAAAGGTAGGTTTTATGTTATATTCTCAGCAAAAGCCACTGTACACCCCGTCGCCCGTGTCCACGCAGTCCAGCCCCGCGCCGCTGCGGCCTATGGACAGGCAGATCGAGACGCGCACGTCGGACGGCAAGCGGCGCATCACGCCTGTCTTCATCCCGCTCACACACGCAGACGCCAAGTGAGTCAGACTGAGACGGCGTACACCCACAGCGATAGTCCAGGCATAATTGGACGATGTTAAGCAATACAGTGTCAACCCACAAAATGATAAAAATTTAAATGTTCATACCAATCGCTTCCTTATGAGCTGGAGTATATATTTCAAAAGAGATATATGTCGTTTTAATAGAAAAATATTGAAAAAACTAATTAAATATTTAACAATAGTGCACTAAATTCTATTACTTTGATTGCTACCAAGAAAAACAATAAATATTTAGTACTTGCAATTGCCCCCGCAACCCCCCTTGTGGGTTGAATTTCGTAAAATCCGTTCTTAGCTGACCTCTACTCGGCGAAAGGAATATTCCTACCATATTTCAAGTCGCTACGCCTTATGGTTCCAGAGATATCGTGATGAGTGACTATATAGGTGGAAATCTCTTTTATATATATAGATAATGATAATAATTACAAAAAACTATTACTTCTGTTATGTTTTAAAAGGAATTTAATAAAACCTAATTAAAACTTCAAACTCAATTTTCTCAAAGTGGTATCCGTGTGGGTTGACACTGTATTGCTTAACAGCGTCCAATTAATGTGCTAGTCTAGACAAAGTAACTGGAATATTAGTGTTTCGAAAAAGTAATTAAAGACTTCAAGAAAACTTTTGATTTAAAAGGCTAAAAAAAATGGTGTTTTTTTCATAACAGGTGTGTTCAATAGAAATATGAACGGCTGTTCGTCGCCTTCTCTTAAAACAGTATTGATGCGGGAGTTCTTTACGTTAGAACGGGACAGAGCTATATAAAATGTATGGCGCTGTCATGCTCTTTCGTAAAGTAAGACTGCTGTTAGAGAACTTGGTATAGGCTCTGATCAGCCATTCTTATAGATTAACTACTCTTGAATTGATTTTGAAATTCGGTCATCTTATTTCAATTCATTATTTTTCGATTTTGCATTACGAACCAGTGGGTTGCGAGTTCGAATCCCGCCGAGCGATACGTTTATAATTTTCTACAAGCATGTCTTCACTGGTCACTTCGGGCATTAAACAGGTGGGAAGAATATCGAAAGATATTAATTTGACATCACTGAATAACCCTACAATGCTCGCTAACAAAAACATCTAAACCGATTGGTCCTATACAGTGGCGGGACTACCATACAAGCCCAAAAGCCCGTCTTGCCGATTTTAACATTAAACATGTTCATATATTTATATAGCTTATATAATTGCGTATTATCGTATAAGTTATATATGTCTAATGACATTATTATAGTTCTTTTTAATGCATTAAAAAACAGGTGTTTGGGCTTGTATGGTCGTAGCGCCACTTGTCCTACAGTATTTTCTACCCAATCATACTCCTAATATTTATCAAGGAGGGCTTTTGATTTTTTTTTCTTGTCCTATTCCAGCGAATCTCTGGGTTCCGTGTCAGGAGGCAACGAGAACTGCTTCAGCACGTCGTCACAGAGCAAGTCTCGCATCAGGGTGGAGAGGCGGGACGATATCGTGATACACCCCAACGTCAGCAACCACGCGCTCAGCAAGACCAGCGACAAGTTTGTGAACTGTTTGCCATTCTAAAAAAAAATAAAATAGAAACGCTCTATTGCACAAAAAAGGTTTTTCTGCCAGCTAACCTAGGCTTTGCGGAGAGGAATAGAGTAGAAAAAAATTGCATGCAAATGACTGATCAACGATATGAATACTCTTCCGAAAGTTGTTCGTGCTAGGCCTTCAGCTCGTGCATCGGAACGGAACGATTGGGGTGTTTCTCGTTCAGCCCTTCCCGCAAATGTCGTTTTGGTTTTATGTTGTCCCTCTATGGTTGCTTATTATTGCGATTTGAAATTACCTTAAATTTTGGCAATATACAATTTTATTCATAGAATATTCTAAAAAAAAATCAACGTAACTATGAACACAATGTTGCACTACATTAATTATGCAATCAACCAGTTTCAATTTATAAAAACGAAATACTGAGAATTGTAAAAAATTAACGAAATACTGAGAATTGTAATATATTTTAAGCGTCTACTAAAAACCAAGAATTTCGGATAACGACACATCAATTCTAAAGGTGCGATATAATGAAAGTGCTATCTGTTCACAGCGGTTTAGACCAACGCCTGCGCAAGCGCACAGCGTCCACCCTCCCCGGACCGAAGGCCGAGGAGCTCCAAGCGAAGCGCTCCTGCACGTCGCCCCCCGCGCTGCAGCAGGGCTCCTCCCGCGGGGGCTACCTGGGGCCCTCGCTGCCCGTCCCCGCGCTGGGCACGGCGGGGCCCATCGTGAGAGCTGCGGGGGCACTGAGGCTACAAGTAGGTTTAATTTATTTTTTTAAAAAAGGCCTTTAATCGATATACTTATTTAATAACTAGCAACGCGCCCCGGCTTCACACGAGTTGTGATATACACAAACAATATGTTACGCGTTGATAATTTAGCTTTCTATTGGTGAAAGAATATTTAAAATTTTTGAGTTTATTCATAACATACAAAAATACAAATCTTTCCTCTTTATATTATTAGTATAGATATCAAACTAAAACGCAATAAGTATGAAATTAAAAGTTGTAAGTTAAATTCAGTTTTAATGGTTTAGATTGGCCCTTTACCGAAAGCTGAAGAAAGAATAAGGTTTCCCATTAGGTTGTTTTTTCACTCGTCACCTCATGACTATTCAACCTATACTTATGTCGGTGTCCAGGTGGTGAACAAGGCGTACAACACGCCGTACGGGAAGCTGTCGCGGCTCGAGTTGATCCCCAACAACACCGCCTCCAACGATCCAGTTTGGGAGACTTGCTTAGGTGAGTCGATTTATAGCTGATTAAAGGGTCTAAATAAAAAAAAGCCTTTAAAAAAGCCAAAAAAGATGGATTGGTTGTGTGAAGAACGACATACCGCACCTTGAAAATGAAACTGTCTCTAAACAAAATCTGACGATTTTCAACTATCAACGCCATCTCGTGAGATTATTGTTCGTCTTCAAAATGCAGATTCAACTTCAAAAGGTCAACTTTGTGCCGCTAAATGGCGCAAGTTTCACTATATCAAGAAGAACTTTAAACGGGATTTAAAAAAAATACTTTTTTCGTTTAATGTCCGTTTGGTTTTCAAGGTGCAATGTGTTTGAATGGTATGATTGATGATATAACGAGTGAAAGAAGACAGCGCCGACCCCAAATAAAAAAAGGAAACATGGCAGCAAGAAGAAAAAAGTCTACATAAGACCCCCTAATTTTTGGAAAGCTTACAACACACATTCCATTTTTTCTATCAAACTTGAGCGTGTATGAAAGTGATATGGATCGGAGCGTATGGAATTCCGTGGTCTCTGTTTACCCCAATGGGAAAAAACCATGATGTATATGTACGTCTGTGAAATCCATGTTGTATATGTACGTATGTTTCTCGATCATACAATTACTTGTCATCAAGGATTGAGGGTTTAGACATTCACCATAATTCATTAAATGAGTTTAAACTTAGGCTTTCTAATTTTTTAAGCAATAATTCAATTTAAATTTGTTTTTTAACCTTATTTTTCTTTTTTATATGTAGAAGTAGTTTCATGTTTTAGATTTATATAATCAATTATTGTTACTTTACATCAGCTCATAGCCGACAAAAAACGTCATAAAATGTTTGATAGCCTGTAAGTAGAAACGCAATCACCATTTTTTTTAAGGTTTTATAATGTATTTTTGAATGTATGTTGTAGTTTCTGTAGGCAATCTTAAATAAATAAAATAAAAATGTGTAGTGTCGTAACGTATGTCCGCCCCGCAGGCTCGCCGGTGACGTGCATAGCGTGCGACGCGCGCTGGGTGTGCGTGTCGAGCACGGACGGCGCGCTGCACGTCTGGAGGAACGCCAAGCCGAAGCCCTACCGAGCCCTGCCGCCTCTAGGTTTGCCTTTTATCCTGTTAGATAAAGATAATTGTAATGTAAGATAAAATGTAGGGAAGATCGATTGTTTACTCACTTATCAATTGTTTACTCAATTATCTTATCACTACATATCGATGGTTTCCACAACAAATGACGTAAAAACCATTTTGGCTAGAATTACTTTTTAATGCAGTATTGTACAGTTTTCGAAGCTCTATCGCAACTTATAGTTAAAATTGCGCTACGGTGAAAAATAAAGTTTTTACAAGTATAAGGAAAAAAAATACCGGAGAAATAATTTTTTTTAATCGTTTTTTGCTCATTGCCAAAAGTATGCTAAATGGATATACACCCTTTGTTGTGGAAACCATCGATATTATAAAACAAAGTCCTCCGCCGCGTCTGTCTATTTGTTCGCGATAAACTCAAAAACTACTGAACAGATTCACAAATAGAGTCCACAAATTCATGAGGAATGTATTAAGTATTAAATTTGACAAGGTTATTGGTTAAAATAAATAATATTATTGTTGGAAGTATTATTACTTTGTAAATATTTATTATCGAATAATCTAACCAGTTTTTCTCGATTAATAGATTGTTTTGATTTAAATATGGTAAAATATTTGTAGGAAACAAGTCAGCGGCTACTTTCGCCGTAATTTTCACTCACCATCACTGACCTAGCCTTGCCACTTAATTTAAAAAATATATTTCAGCCTTACCATCCCCGGCTCACAAATTGTCTTTAACTGGCGACACCTTGTCCGTGGTGACGTCATCAGCCGAGCTCGCAATCTGGGACCTCAACAAAGCCTCGTGTCTGTTGCGACCGCTCTCCTTCAGGAACCTGTTGTCTAATACCGGTAAGTTCCATTTGATTGTCAGAATAGCAATAGATTTTTCATTCAAAATTAAAATATCGTAAAAATAAGAGCGATAAGGCCGCCTGTTATAGTTTACTATTATGTTCATTTAAGCTGTTTATGGGCTTTATGAATAGATGGCGTTAGTGTGGCAACTTGGTGAAAATTCAAATCAGACATTAAATACGATATGTAAAATTTAAATACCTATAATTAAATTAAGTGATAACTTTGTATGCAATACATATGTTAAAGAAAATGTACCTTGACAAGTAAGTGATTTTTAAAACAAAGATTTAGGCGGAACGACTTGTATCCTTCATTTAAATAATTAAAAAAAAAAACAATTCAGAGAACATAACAGTTTTGTGTTTGATTGATACATGTCCTAGAAACCTGTACTAAATTCATTAATATTATTTCCAGCGACTGTAACACACTGCTCCCTGCTGGAGGATGGCAACCCTATGATCTCATTGAGTACTGGAAAAAGTTATATTTATTGCAAGAAGTTGTGTGCTTGGTAAGTTTCGTTTTTAAGTTGAGGCCTTACTTAATACTCTTGTAATAGGCATTCCTAACTCTCTTATGCGAAGATCAAATACATTGAGCTAAAGAGACAGACAATGGACTAGTTTCGGGTTTGTAGTGCGTCGGCTCTTTTATTATTTACCACCGGATACTATAAACGGACCATATACTGAAATGAAACATACCACATGAGGACAGAGAGGCATTCGATGCTCCCCTTTTAAGTAAGTTAATTCTCGAGTTCCCTGGTGGGGCATGGGACAGACCAATTTCTGTGTCTGTGTCACTGGTCATTCTTTCTTTACAGGTAAGTAGGTGATCAGCCTTCTATGCCCTGTCCGACCGAATCATTTTTTTTTTTAATTTTTTTCCCGGTATTCAAACCCAGGACCTCCGTTGCTAAACGCATCGTGCCACGGAGGCGGTCAAATCTCCGATTTAAGAGGAAAATAAAATACTAGGCAATATCGTTTGTTCAAAGGTAAAACTTACTGTCATTTTGAATAAAAATGAATGTTGCTACTATTGCTCATTATAAGAGTAAACCTATGGTTAGAACGAAACACTAAGCCTACGCGCAGACTAGAGCCACTAGTGGCGACCACACCATAGCCATCGGTGGCCGCCACAAGCTACGGGCGTAATATTTCATACATTTTAGGGCATCCGCGCAAACACGGCGCTCGAGAGCCCGCCACCGAGCTTCTAGCCACCGGTGGCCGCCACAACGTGCGGGCGCGATATTTCATACATTTTGCAGTGGCTGAAACGCGGCCACCGGTGGCCGCGTCTAGACGCCGCTTCTAGTGGCGGCCACCGGTGGCTCTAGTCTACGCGTAGGCTAAATGCGTATTTTGGTCCATAAAAAACTATGAAGCGCATATAGATACCCACTTATAAATTTTTCTTAAAGATGTTCGCTTAAAATAAGCAATAGATGCAAAATTTATTTTTAATCAAAATTGCACTTAGTTTACCTTTGACGACTTATCAACATTCCTGCCGGCCTAGCATGACAACCGTGATAAAATGTTGTCGACATTTTTCTCGTGTATAAATCGATTATCTCTTTCTTTCATCCGGGTTTAACGAGACAATTACACTTAAAACTCGATTTTTAATATCAGTTTGTCTTCTCTCGTCGCGACATATCTCGTGGCGGTCATGCTAGGCCGGCTGATCGACGATATAGAGTATGTTCCAAGAAATAAGTCCCGGACGGATAATTTTGGAACTACAATATTTTTATGAAAGTATTTTTAACTCCATAGACACAAGCGACACCTAAAAAAGACTTCCTTTATGAAAAGGACTCTACTGTATAATGCGTGTGATACAGGGTGATCTGGATCGACGGGGGTGACCCGGTGCGGCGCGCGGGCGGCGGGTCCGGCAGCAGGGGTCCGCGGGTCTCGACCCCGCTGCACGCGCACAGACCCACCAACACGCTGCAGGCGCGCAGGTATGTCACTTATATAGTTCAAATTTAAAAAAATCGCCACTAAAATACGTTCATATTTCTTTTTTAAGAGAGCTTAATTTTTTACCAGTTTAAGAGTTTATTAACAAAAAAACAGTTTACTATTTCAATTCCAAATAACTAGTGAAATACAAAATATTTTCTTAAAAATTAGATGTCTTTAGTTGAACATTAAATATAACTTATTGTCCATAATCGGTAGTGTATTATGATGAAACAAATGTTTTATTAAAAATTAATAGGTTCGATCCTAGGAAAAATCAGTATAGTATTAATTTTTTAATCAAATATGCCCCGAGTCTCCTTTAGATGCGATGGACAAATCCATACAATGGAGTTGTCCATCGTTATATTTGGTGAACATGGTGTAAAAGTTGCAGCTCCTTACAAACATTTTGTAAAACAAAAAACTTGTCGATTAAAAAGAGTGGCGGCGAGTTTGCCATTCTTCTCGTCCGTTCTACGCCCTTGATTTGAGAACTGGCAGTAAATGTAAAATTAGATTTTTAATTTATTTTTTTCTACTGACTTTCAGAAGTGTACATTATGTAACCTAAATGAATAAATGATAATTTGATTACATTTATAAAAAAAATCTGCACAGTAAGTACAACGCATGCGCAGCGCGCAGTTGGCTGGAGGCGCAGGTCTCGTCGTGTCTGCACCTGCGTCTCGCGAGGGACTACCGGCACTGGCTCGTCGTGCTTTTCTCACACCTCGTCGCTCACGGTATACATTGCATATTTAAACTGTTATACACCTGTGTCAGGTAGTATATAAAACTTTTCAGCAGTTATAACTATAACTGTGTCGCGATGTAGATGCAATTATGTCAGGCAGAAGATACAACTGTGTTAGACAGTGTATAGAACTGTGTCAGGCAGTAGACACAACTGTGTCGGGCAGTAGATACAACTGTGTCGGGCAGTAAATACAACTGTGTCGGGATGAAGATGCAACTATTTCAGGCAGTAGATGCAACTATGTCGGGCAGTAGATACAACTATGTCGGGCAGAAGATACAACTGTGTCGGAAAGAAGATACAACTGTGTCAGGTAGTAGATACAACTTTGTTAGGCAGTAGATACAACTATGTAGGGCAGTAATACAACTGTGTTGGGCAGTAGAAACAACTGTGTCAGGTAGAAGATACAACTGTGTCGGGCAGTAGATACAACTGTGTCAGGCAGTAGACATAACTGTATCAGGCAGTAGATACAACTGTATTAGGCAGTAGATACAACTGTGTCGGGCAGTAGATACATTTTTTTCGCGCAGTAGAGAGTGCTGGATCTGTGTGGGGGAAATTGATCCGAAGTAGAATGTACATTACTAAGAGAATTGCATTTAAATAAATAATGTCAGTGGTTATGAATATGTATTTCAGGTACAGAAGATCAGCTGCGTTCGATACTGGATGACCTGCTGGGGCCCAGCCACTGCACGTCGCAGCCCAAGTGGGACTCCACTATATTGGTCAGTATATGACCCGTCCAGCCGGCCAGTCCACCGTTTTAATCGATTATATCTTTATGTCTTCCAGGTCTAACATGACATTTATACTTAAAACTCAACTTCTTATGTCGAAAGTGGAGATATTTGTCGATCTATCAAAGTTGTCTAAGTCGAGATACAATATATCGAGATATCTTACATCTTAGTTTGTCTTCTCTCGTCCGTGACATATCTCGTGGCGGTCATGCTAGGCGGGCAGAACGAAAGGAACTATAAATCCATAGTAATAAAAAAGGAAAAATAAGACCAATAAGGTACAACAGTAGTACATAGTAGTATGTATTCTAGGGTATGAAGAAGCACGAGTTACTAGAGGAGATGCTCGCCCTGCTGGTGCGGCAGCTGCGGTGGCAGCGACTGTACACGGAGTACGCGGACCAGTTGGGAGACGTCAAGCAGCACGCGACCCTGCTCAACGGACACACGTAACATTATACCGTCGATGTCTGTGTCCAGATTTATTGAGGGTAGATTGAAAAAAAAATTTTTTTTAGTTTTTGTTAGCTATCTTTGGCGCGGACCAGCTGGGTGACGTCAAGCAGTACGCGACCCTGATCAACGGGCACACGTAATGTTACACCAAATAATGTGTCCAAATTTATTGAGGGTAGATTGAAAAAAATTTTTTTTAGTTTTGGTTAGCAATTTTTGTTTGCTATCTTTGGTCTCAATTTTTTTTTAAACTCAGTGTTTATACCCTAAAGTGACTTGATTCTTAATAAGATGGTGTCACTTTTCTTGATATTGAGTTGGGGGAAGTGGAACATTTTCACTTTTTTATCATGATTTGTGGTATATATCGACCCCCAAGGGTCTACGACGACACACCACAGTGAAATCAGGTAGCTAATATACATTTGATTTAAATGATGATTTTAATAAGGTTATACCTTATTAAAAAAGAGAAAAATAAGGCTAAGAGATAAATGTATGGGAACCTTCAGTCTAGGTCTTCGTTTCTCAGCCTGGGGTCGAGTTTGTTATTAAAGTCGATCACAATCTATTTAAAAAATCCTGCTGGGGTCTGCTATTAAATAAAGTATTGATTATAATATTATTATAATTTTAAGTGAGGTTGTATGGCATTTCACTTAACTCTAGTTTTTCGTGGTAGTGATAAAAAAATGGTAGAGAAAAAATGATCTAGAGCAGGGCTGTCCAAACTAGATGGGATCTAGGGCCAATAAATAGTGATTTGAGAACTGGCAGTAATTAGAAGGATTTAATTTTTATTTTTTATTCACGTTCATATGTGTACATTGTGTTACCTAAATTAATAAATGATTTTTGAATTTGAATAAAAATTACTAAATAGATTGGGGTAAATATTTACAATTTACAAAAAATCGAATAAAAAATTAATAACGAAATTTTTTCAAAATTTTGTTATTTAAACTATACTCTTTTCTTATAATAAGTAAATAAATATAAATACATAAATTCAAGCCGCGAGTTGGACAGCTCTGATCTAGAGTTTGTACTATGAGTGTTGCCCGACCGTAGTGATTATTAGAGAAGAGGCGAACGAAATGGTATAATTACACAGTTCGTCTTAATCCTATGATATCCAAAGTGGTCCATATCGACCCCCAGAGGTCTACAACAATACACTTTGGTTAGAATTTTAAATATTAATTAATAATATTCGTCGTGATCGTAGAACAACGACGGTTCTGATTTTTTTTGCTATTTTAATAGTTCTATTGTATTAGTCATAACATGAAACTCCTTGACAGTTTTATATTGTATAATTTAGAACTGTCCAAAACCCCTTTATCAACAGAACAAATAAAAAAATGGAGTTTGATAATGAATCAGATAGTTTTATGCAATAAAACTAAGACCGTAAAAAGTCAGATCACGACGAATTATACAAGCTGCCTAAAGTACATTTGATGTTGATAAAGCAAAAAATTAACATCAGGTGTCCAATGGGGTCTAATTAAAAGAAAAAAGGGCGAAGGAGTCTATAATAGGAAAAAGTTTGGGGGCTTTCGGCCTAAACTTTAACTAGCCGTTTTGTGTTGTGGCAGAGTCTGTGAATTAGCCGCGACACGGTCAAAGCTAGAAAGGCGCCAGTGTCTTCATACACATACACCTTTTATTAAAATAATATAACTATATACATATGGTGTTAGAGACTTTCAGATTTAGTTTATAGTTCGATTGTCGAAGATATAACTTAGCTTAAAATAATAAACGAAACTAATGTCTTTTATTAACGCGAGTATCACACACTTAAATAAAATACTTTGTAACAGATTAAAGTATTTTAGATTTATTCAGATAGATGGTAATAATATGGCAACTTTGTGATATTTTAAATCAGACAGAAAAGCATCTGAAACGTCGGGATAAATAATATAAACAATAAATCGCGTTATAATCCGGTATAAAGTATTTTATTTTAATAAAACTAAAGTTGCAGTAATGTATTCAACTAGTCCCTATTCTATTTAGATCATGTTACTTCATAGATCATCTATATCTTTTTGTAGAGCATTGTATGAATTGTGCTATAAGAGATCATGGTTCCCTTCTTCATAAATCGTATATGGAGTTTTGGATATTTGTATTATGGAATTTCTGGTCTTCTTAGTACTGTTTTTGCTGAATTTCCATACTCTATTTGTCACTGATGGTATAATTGTTCATCCCCGGTCCTTTTATTCAATGTGTGGTTTCTTTTAAAGTGTGGTAATCTATATTACAGTTATTTGCATATATGAAAGTGGTATGCAAGGATCGGAGCATATGGAACTCTGTGATCTCTGCCTACCGCAATGGGGAAGAGGTGTGATGTATATGATATGTATGTATGTGTGTATGTATGATCCGTTGGTCATCTAGTCATTGTCATTTAACTTTTAATAATCTTGAGGTTTCGACAGTTTCTCTATACAAAATCTGTCTTATGTCAATTTTTTCTACTTTAATTTGATTGAAAGTTATCTGACGATGGAATTTTAGCTCTGAGAGCTAAGTTATTAGTGTATAATAACTAGAGTGTAGTAGAAATTAAAGAAATAGGGAGGTATTTGAAGTGATTATTGAAGGTTTGAGTTTTTGTGTTGTGATTGAATACTATTTTTATGTTGTGAAGAAAAGCTTTTTTTTACGCATTTAAAATCTGGTGTATTTATAATTATATTCGATGATATTTATGATTATATTTCGTAGTCTCGGGAGTTTATCTTATAAAATAATGATCTGAAAAAATAATATTACACTTTTTCTGGGTTGTCCCAGAAAAATACCTAATTTTGACCAATTATTATATGTTCTTCTTATAATTAATTTGTTAATTTGATGTGTTTTCCATCTGATTGTCGTCGCCTCCCATTGAATTATATCTATTTAGAAACAAGAACAAATGCACTGCCAACATGTTGTGAACATCAAGACTGTATCGTATTATAAGTAATAAATATTGTACCTTGTTTTCTTGTTATTATTTTTCTACTACACATTCCCTATTCTTTGCTTATGGTGTATTTTAGATACTGGGCAAACTGTCTTTATACCTGTTCACTTTTTTTTTTCTATTTCACAAACTGCTGTACAAGCAAGGAAAATGATCCTTTCGATAATGATAGGGTGAAGGATTCAAAACAAACGACATTTTTGTATCACAATAATTTATTTTTACAAATGATATATGGATCACAACAGCTCTAAGGACATTAAAAGAGTTAAGTTTGGGAAAATGAAATTGTTAAAAATGAAATAAGAAGTCTCTTGTAAACGGAATAAAATCTATACACAGGCAAAAATTAAAAGACTACAAAGAAATAAGGGGAATCAACTAGACGGCGCGAAGGCACTAATTCCATTAAGCTAACACGATTCACAAGAGAAACTAAATCTTATGATTTGAGCTCACCGTAACAATCCATCGCTTAACAATTTCCTATCTATAACAACCCGAACGCGTCACTCACAGTGATAAAATTTCATATTGTATATTAAACTTTACAAAAACTTCACCGATATGGAATATGCGACTATACGAAAAATTTTGGTCCCATTTTTGGGTCAACGAGCGCGTAACTAGATTCCTTCTACGTAACGTTACTCTTAAAACACTTACGCTACAATTCACGATCGTAATCGATAAAATATAACAATTGTTAATATTACCTAAGTAAGTATTTAGCGCCGAGACGTCGCACCTTTATCTAATAAATTAACACCGCGCTAATATCGACTATGTACAACTCGGCGGCTCTCGGCCGGCTTCGGTAGTCTTAGAACACATATACTTTACAAGCTCCGTACTTTCGTTTGCGGCGTATAATTATGCATTTTGTACCGTCGATGTAGAGACGCGATTACTCGGCGAACTCGAAACTTCATAGGCAAGATGCACTCTGAGTACACGGATTTCAATAAAAACGGGTTTCATTGAAACGTATCGAGATTGCGTAAAAAAAAACTTTAAATACGTCCTATTTTATTCAAACTGACGCGAACAACAACCACTTTCGTTGTATAACTGCTTAAAACACACTTGCCACAGACTAAACGCGAATATAAAAAAGCAATTAAAATTCCAAGAAACAAAACTCTCGAGAAATATAATATTATCTGTCGCGTATCGAGTTCGCGTAATCGGGTCCCTACTTAAAAAAAATATACACAAATTGACTTATTTCTAGATATCTACACGGCCGATGGCATGCAAATATTACAAGTAATACGTATCACCGACAACACAATGTGCGGCCTCTGCGACGCGCAACCCCCGCGGATACGCGACCTCCTCAACCCCCGCGGATATGCGACCCCCGCGGATACGCGACCCTCGCAACCCCCGGGGACACGCGACCCTCGCGACCTAATCAACGACGACTCAACGTGAATGATAAATCCCATATTAAGGAAAAAGATAGCCTTTGTGGTCTGATTTATAATAAAACAAGTATTTATTCATATTTTTTATATCAGATATAGTCGAACACATTTTATTATAACATCAATAAAATGTGGGTGAGTGTATCTGACAAAAAAAAGTATGAATAAATACTATAAAACAGACCAAAAAATTTATCTTTGTTGGTTCTCTAGTTGGTATCTTTGACAAAAACTGTCATAAAATTTTATATATACTTATACATCTGTATAAAATGTTTATAACGGTCTGTTTTACAGTGTAAAAATATCAGTAAATGATTGAAAACAATCGCCACTTTTAGCAAACGAATCTGGGATCTATGCTAGTTGTTTACTGTGATACAATTCATACGAGAGCATGTGGTGATATCTTCTGAGCCGTCGTTATTTTAAATCTGTGCCTACATTCACGTTACACTTACATTTATTTTGTTAAACTGACAGCAAATGTTGCATCGAATAGGGTCCTTTGTTATATAAAATAGTCTAAAAAGGTGTTATTTACTAAAAGTGACTACAAAATAGACAAATTTAGCACCACTATGCATCCATTTGCTATCAATTTAACTCGACAAGCGGTGTCACGAGAACCCTAGTAATTTGGCATCAATTTGCTAAAAATTGACAATATTTCATATAACATCACTTTTGACTACGATTGTACTTATGAAAGGCACAGAACGAATACATTTCGGTCGCAACTTCATACAACCGCTCGGGCGCGACACAAACATCACTAACAGCTCCTAGCGAGCTTCACTTTATTGGCAGCGCGAAATTCTCTTGTCCTGTTTCTACATGTCTATGTGTATCGGGCGATTGTAGGAGGTTGGCTTATTAGAGTTGCCAAGTTTTACATGGAAATCTCGATTCGATCGATTTTCACGGTTATTCTAGCTGATTTCGGCCACAAACGGTAACTGAGGCTCTAGCACGAACGTCTATATAGATAGTATTCGAATCGTCGATCAGTTGTATGAGATTTGAAATTGCATACAAATGACAGATCAACGATGCAAATACTTTCTAACAAGCAGTAGCGGATTGACACATTCCCACGATATAGGCTGTAGAAATGTCGCCGCTCTAGCCTCTACAAGTTTCAGTTCCTAAATTTCCTAAAATGCAATTATAGGAAAGAGGGAATTCCTTCTCGGGATTATGTCTAGACTTCTCTCTGTAAAATTCAGAAAACCGTCTTACATTTTGATTTCTACACCAGCTAAAGGAAAAAATCATTCCCCAAATTTGCCGTGCTACGTTCAAGCCTACTCAGCCTGCAGGTAAATCTGCCATGACAAGTCGTTCGCGCTAGGCTAAAGACACCAGCAATCAGCGTGTCGCAGCACACCGCGGCCGCTAGGGGGGGCGCCGCCAGAGGCAGCAGAGCGCGCGCTAGCAGAGCACGGCGCGGTCGGGGCGGGGGCAGGGCGCGGCGCAGGCGCACGCGTGCGGCAACGTCGCCGGCTTCTCGTAGTCCGGCTGGAACTTCTTGCAGAGCGCCAGCACCGACGGCGGCGCCGGGTGCGACTTGCGTGACACCTGCAAGAAGATCTGCTGTGAGTCAAAAATTTCTGTACTCGACTTGGTTTTTATTTGTAGGCTTTAGCACACTGTAAGCTTTCGCCACAGTTGTCTGAGTGTAGATTGGGTAGCCGTGTTAGACCGATACGACCGCATACCGGTTTCCCATGTACAGACCCTTTTAATAAAATTCGAGTAAATATAAATCAGTAGGTTGATGGTAAGTAATCACCGCTCAGCCATAATCACAAGTTTTGTTCACCCAAGATTAGACTCGCGGATTTAATTCAGAACGAACTAAAGTAAGTCTTGACAAAGAAGTTGATTTTATTCGCTTTAAATGCCAAACCGTCTGAGGAAGTCGCTGAAAATCAGTGTTGCGTCCGTTTCCCACGGCGGCGTAACGTATGCTTAGCGGCTTCCTTTTTGACAGAAGTGTTGTTTATTGTTTTAGTATTGTCTTTTTGTATTTATATTTTAATAAATTTGTTTGTGTTATTGTTGATTCTGTCAAATAAAGTTTTCATTCAATCTTAGTGCACTCTGCATCGACAACCGTGAACCGACAATGGTTGGGCTCGGCAAAAATTTGCAAACCAGTAGAAATATCGGGTTATAATGGTTAACTATGAGTAAAGGGCTTTGCTGCACGCGGCTGCTGTCCCGGTGCAGGTGGGGTGCCACCGCCAGCAGGGACCGTACCTTGGGTGTGGAGGGCGCGTCGGGGAAGGGCGGCGAGGCGTCCCGCGCGTGTTTCAGCGGCTTGTCGCGCTCCTCGTCCTCTCTGCTGTCCTGGTGCAGGTGGGAGGGCGACGACGGCCGGGAATCTGATTCTGGAATAGGAGACATTACATAGTTACGTATTTAAGATAACCTTTTCGATATGATTATAAATATGGCAACTTTGTGACATTTCAAATATAAGACAACTGTCATCTTTCAGTCTCCCGCGACCACGGTTGCTGAAAAGCATCCGAAACGTCGGGATAAATAATTTAAACAATATAAATAATAAATCGCGTTTTAATCCGGTATACAGTATTTTATTTAAATAATTGAGTATTAAAATTTTAATATAGGTTTTGTTGTTTCCTCTATATATTCTTTAGCGACATTTATACAAAACACGAACTGGTAAGTGACTCATACTTGTTTATTCAAGAATCAATGTGCGTCCTACCTTTCACTTCATGTGTTCCATTCGTTTTTCCATTACATTTACTAACGCCGTTGTGTCCATTGACACCGTTGACTCCATTGACACCGTTGACTCCATTGACACCGTTGACTCCGTTGACACCCTTGCCGACATCACCGTTGACAGTGACGTCATCATCGTCTTCGGCATCGTCGTCCGAGCCCACTTCGGAGTCAGCATCAAAGCCGACTCCGACTATGACTCGTGGGATATCGGCCTCGTCTTTCAACCAGGGGTGCTCCAGGCACTCTTCCACTGTAAGACGACCACTGGAAAAAGATTTAACATCGTTAGTTTTCTGCTGTTTTTTTAGCTAAATAGTATTAGATCCAAGTTACAGCTCCCTAACTGAGTATTGTATTGCCATTGCATAATTATTTAGAACATAATGGTGTAGAAAAAAACTTATTAAATTTTGAAATTATTATCATTATCAGATTTTATACTGAAGGTATGGACAAGTCCTTTTTTATGTAGACATTTAATATTATTCTTTAATATAAATATAAATATCATTTATAAATTATTGTATTTATTTACTATGTTATGTTAGTTATGAAATAATATAAGATTTTGAGTACGGCCTCAGAGTCAAGAAGGCCCATGCGCCTAATTCATGATTATTAAAATACCTCCCAAGAGTCATACATCTACCAGATTTGACCGTAGATAGAGACAATATGATTGGATCAGCACTGGAATGGGCGATAAGCAACAGTGTCATTTTCCGCCAAAATGTGTGGACTTACTTAGGATCGACGACGAGCGTCTCTTTTATGAACTGCATCGCGCGCTGCGAGACTCCCCAGAACAGCTCCTTGGGGAAGGAGAGCTGGCACTGCGCAATGTTCAGGTAGGTCTCCTGCTTGGTGTCGCCCGCGAAGGGGGAGTAGCCGCTCAGCAGCACGTACGCGAGCACGCCCACCGACCAGATGTCCGCCGCGAGGGACAGCGGCTCGTAGGACAGGATCTCCGGTGCTAGAAGGGAAGCCGTCCAATGGTGAGAATGGAATTGCTAAATATTCCTTTCTTTATATTTATTATAAAAACCTAGGGAGATCTAAACATTTTGGTGTTACCTTATATACGTTATTTACTTTTTTAGGATGCAAAATTTACTAAAGAGAGTTAAAAGCCGTAAGAGTTCAGGCCCAATGTTCAGAAATACTTGAAATGTAATCAATTAGAAGGTCTTAAATTAATTTTGGTCCCCCTGCACTTCATTCAAAAACCGTGAAGTACATTTGGAGGAATTCTCTTCCTCCGACCTAAAGGGAGGATCCTCGACCTGTCGAACCACTCAATGTCCGGCCCTAAGGCTCCAGTGATTGATTGGAAACACTTATCGCGATTCAGTATTCTAGGCGCAGATTGTGCATTTTATTCCGAATGCTCGAACTAAAGGTAACTGAAGTATCACCATCCCTCAAGTGAACTTCACGCTAGTCTGTCTTTAACTAAGGTAACAAAAACTCACCAACGTAATCCCTCGTGCCCAATATCTCTCTGACATGCGCGCCGGGCTGTATCGCGCGGCTGATACCGAAGTCGCATATGACGACCTCTTCACCGCCGGCGGTGAGTAAAAGGTTCTGCGGCTTCAGGTCGAGGTGTGCCACGCGGCGCTCGTGCAGGTGCGCTAGCCCTTCCAGCACGTGCCGGAGGGCTCTCCTCGCGGCGCCCTCCGAGAGGCGTTCCTCTTCATCGAGCAGTCGTTGGAGCTCGCCGCCGGCGCATAACTCTAGGACTATGGCAACTTCTGAACGAGTTTCGTATACCTGGAAACGTATGTGTAATGGTTTATTAAAGGATTTTCTTATTTGATCGGAATCGTATGTTCGCCATAATTACGTAAGGTACCTAATATCATTTCTTTCTAAATGTTGGAATTTTGAATCTAAGATACAATAATGGAGGGCTATAAATAATTGGATAAAATGAATTAGCATGTTTTATCCGCATTTACAAGTATAATAGAAAAGATATCAGTAGATAAAATATAATTATCAATGTATGCTTTTGTTATTAAAACTCACACGTAACACCACGTGTTTGCGGTTATCTGAGTAATTGTATAACGGTGGGTGTAAAACCTCATTCCTATTCCTAATTAATAAAAAAGATTACAAATCAACACGTATATCCACGAGCTGAGCGACAATGAGATTAGGTCGAGGTTAATGGACATATAATTATCACAATTACAAGTACTCATAGCAATTAATCAATTTACTACTCTTATATTAGTTTTTGACATAGCTTCTTATGCTAACGTAAGTCTTAAATGGAATCATTTTAGAAGCAGCACGCGACAACTCGAACAACCAAAGACATATACAGAGGAATTGTTCGAATGTTGCAGGCAATCCCAATATTTTCGAAAACTATTTTAGTACACAAAATGACAAATATAATAAACCTTTGGCTAGCTAAAAAATTTAGTCTCATCTTGGGAAAAGATAAAAATAATATTATTACATACGGGAGCTTTATTATAAACTTTTTTGACGGGCTCATTGGCGCGTTCGGTGCATGCCGTGCGCATCGATGGGTCGTGGGTTCGAATCCCACCGGGAGCACATGCTTATAATTTTCTGTAAGCATATTTTTCCCACGTCTGGTAACTTCGGGCATTGATCGGCTGGGATGAACATCTAAATTCCGACCGGGTAACGAACCACCGTTCATAGATGGAAAAGCCGTGAAGTTCATATTGCGCGTTTCAGTTTCAGTCTATGGATTTCCGTATGCTCGAAGTAAAAATTAGGTCGACAGCGCATCATTGACTGATGTTCTGTGGCTGAGGTATCACCAACCATCTAGTGAACCTCATGCTCGTCTGTCGATATCTGACATAAAGAAAAAAAAACATGTTGCTGTATTCTATCTTACCTCGTGCAAGCGTACAACGCGCGTATTGTTGGCGCAGAGGGCAAGTACGGCCACTTCATGCTGAATCTCGCGCGTCGTGTCCGCTGCGCGCCGCCGTTTGCGTATGAATTTGGCGGCGTACTCCACGCCCGACACCAGGTGACGGATCTTGCGTACTGACGCGAATTTTCCCCTGCGAATAATGACAAAATGTGTTTATTGGAGTCCAGAACCACTTGTCACAAGTAGCTGAGTACAATAGTTACAGAAATAATATATAAGCAAACCGCTGGGTTTTTTTTTACAGATACACATGCAAAAAGCCAACAACTACGTGTGATGCTACAAAGGCCTTCACTTCTAATTAAACTTGTTCAAGTATTACAATGAGATATATTTAAAGCTACATAAGATCCATGGAATATTTCATTTGTAATTAAGAAACGTCTTAATTTTTTACTAGATATTCATCTATATAAAGGCAAAAATAGATTAATCCTTAGTTATTACTCCAGCATAATTTTATGACCAATGACAAGTTAAGCCGATGCGATGTCGGCGTCGTAAAATAAACGCGTTGCCAAATGGAGAATCACATAAACAACCAGAGTACATCATCAAGTTAATGAACAATAATTTCTACGCATAATTTAGTTTTATTACATGCTATTTTAGATCGCCAGGTGATGTTCATATATCTTGGCGTTAATCAACGCGGATTTCGCAAACAGGACAGCGAACACCTCCGGAGTAGGAGTTAACTGTTACTCGGTAGCTGCCCGAGAAATCCCTGCTATGTGTAACCGCTTGTAATTGGGCAATTCCATTTAGATGACAAATGCACGATAAACATCTCAGGGCAGGCCGTTTGTGGGGCATTTATCATGATAATTACTGGCTACATGACGCGTTTACGCAAAGTGTTGGACATTAGAATCATCAACCCGTCTAGAGTATAGATCCCGGAAATTTATTTTAAGATGTTCGCATTCCTGGCGCATTACTATTAAAGCTATTAAATTTGTAAATGCTCAACTCCACAATGTTAAACATACCTACTGATTAAATAAAGAATCATAATATAGAATATACGGCTCTTACGAGTTCAATTAGTTCTGATTTGTTCCATCTAAGGCTACAAAACAACGTCCAAGAGCAAATCTCTAGACGGCAAAGCAAAGGTTTCTAGTTATTATCAGTGTTTAACAAGGCTCGTATTAGTTTCGCCACGGTTGTCCGAGGTGAGGCTAGTTTCACGGTTAGCTCCAAGTTGAGCATAAATCTGCACTTTCGTCGCAATTAGCGGCCGATCGGCGCCGGCGCTCGGCGCTTGCGCTTCTAAGCACGTTGTCATCGCGAAACTATGGTTTGGACTTTAGACGACCGCGGGAAAATGTATACAACCTTTTTTGCAAATATCATATTAATCGTGCAATTAACAATAAAAATAAATTAAGTAAAGGAAGCAATAAGATTTTGACCAGAAGAAAAAAATGTGTTTTTTTTTTGTTTAAGGTTCATAAGATGTAGAGTCCTTGGATGTATTTATAGGTGTATAGAAATATTACAATATTTTAATTCCAAGTACCAAGTCAGTGGCGTAGCTATCATATGGCAAAGTGGTTCAGTGCACCAGGGCCCTGAAGCTGAGAGGGCCCCCCTGGACTTTGGAAGGAGCGGGAGGCAGCTCCTTAATCTATACTAATATTATAAAAAGGAAAGATTTGTTTGTTACTGTTAACTGTTATTGCGATATTTTTTTCTCTCTGCACCGGGGCCCTTGTCCACCTAGTTACGCCACTGTACCAAGTTCTGATCGTGGAATTTTATAGACTGAGAATACTGCATACATATAAGCGATATTAAAGGACAGTACCCTCGATTAACATACAGTTACCGTAATTGAGAACTAGCTACTCGAAGCGCATCAATTCCAAAACTATTAAGTCCACGTCACTCTTCGCCCACACAAAAACTGAGACATTTATCATCCACAATAAATAACTACGCTACGTGTGAAACGGATAAAATTACAGTGTATTTAAATTCTAATAGCACCATTGAACGAAGGTGAACACCAAGCCCCGGTGACAGTCATTAGCCGCGCGATTCGGACGCCCACGAGTTAATCGAGAACAATAATTATGTCAGATTGCGTATTAATTTATTCAGTGGCCAAGAAACCCTGCCTCGAAAGCCGCTACTTTTATAGTTTGGATTGAAACAAAATATGTTAAAATACTAATGTATCTAGGAAAAACATAAACTTGTAGGTACTCATCATAACATGCCCAATTCTGTGTCTATTTCATTGAACATTTTTCTTTTACAGGCAAGTGCCCCGTGGCCTTCTGTGCCCCGCCCGACCGAAACATTTTTTTAATCTTGTTTTCCCGGAATTCCTAGAACCTCCGGCGCTAAATGCGTTGCACTTATAGATTTTGCTTAAAAGCCCACTAAGGCTTTAACTTGCCAATACATAAACAAAATAAAAAAAAACTGCAATTGATTATAAAATCAATGGAAGGAATAATATTATTCCTCCTAAATCATCTATAATGTACGTAACATTGTAAGCACCGACTCCCAAACGACTACAGCAACTAAAGACTACAGCTTCGCTCTCATTAGAGAAACATAATATTATCTAAATAATCAATTACTGGCAGCTAATTAATCATTAATTAGTGTGTACATATTTCCACGTGATTGGAAGACATCGAAAGCAAACTGAAGCTAAATAATAAGTAACTAGGGCTACCAAATTTCTAATCAGAAATATTCTACTATACTAAACTGCAAGATGTCTTGTTATCCTATAATACAATTTAATTATTCTTGTATTTTCTTAATCACTTCTTATTTTACTGTATTAAATCTTATTGATTTATTATCATACCTTTTTGTATTTAATTATTATAAATGAAATGCATTGGCGCAGCTCCCTAACACTCCAAAGAGGGACTGGCAGAATTGACAGCGTTGTGGCATGAAAGTGTCGCAGCATATGCTGAGGCAGTTCCCATTGGCAACCACAGTGCACACTGCTCCATGACTGTACTAGCATAGTTAGTTTGTGAACAAACGTTGTATCTATCTGTTACCACTATTTTTATGGCACACAGCATATTTAGAATAATTTAGTGTTAATAACATAATTATTTATAATGTAATTTATGTGTTAGGCGTAATTTAGAGCCCACGGTTTATCCTGAATTAAACTATCATGGACTCGACAGATCTGTTATAATTTCGGTCTTTTATGAAAGAAGAATCATCTCATGAACCGGACCTAACTGGACACCGACAAGAGTACAGCCGTTTAAGATGCTTTATTAAACTCTAGCTCCATGACTTTTTCCGAAAAACTTTCCGCTGACAACCCTCACCGCATGTGCAATGAGCAGGCACGCCTTGTCTATTAAGAAATTAATATAATTTCTCTGATCGGTCGTAAAAGAGCTGCTCGCGCCGCGTCGCGGTCGTTCCGAATCGATCGATTATATTGATAACGATCATAATCGAGTTATCTACTTTAAATTGTCGACAATCGATGGTGCAAGTTCATGGTTACGCAATAACACGTTATCTGAGATGAGTCTTCATTTCCTGGAAGTTATCACCGAAAATAAAAGACAACATTATTATAATTATGCAATATAGTACAATTACTGCAATTTTGTGTTCATAATAAAGGTGATTTTATATCTTATATATACATTATACTCGTACATATATTAGATTCTCTATATGTAGAGACTGTAGATTTACCAGAAGTTGAGAAGCAATTGGGAAATAAGGTTGAAAATATTATGTTACCTTGTTATTTGTGTGTTTATTCACACTAATTTCACAGATAGATATTAAGCTTAGTCTAGACTCAATACTCATAGAGCTGGGCTTTTTTTAGCGAAATCGAAAGTTGGCAAAAAAAAATATAGTTATTTATAGAAATTTCAAATTCGTATAAAGTTAAAAACTCAATTTCCAGTTTCATATACCTACAGAGCTGAAGCCTATTGACTTACATATCAATGCATTTTTGGCATTTTTTCTTTTTTTTGCTTTTCTTCATTACTTTCTAATTATTTGGCTTTTTTTCTGCGTCATTTGGTCTAAGTTTCATGAATCTATGACAAACTTTTTTTCGCACTTATATTTTTATATACCTAATCTTTTCGTTTATTCCGAATTTTAAATTACTTTCCTGTAAAGTTGTGAAAAAGTAGTTATCCTATTTTAGTCTGTTAGCCATCGATATTAAGTTTTGAAGTAATACACTTTTCTATGATAACAATAGCAAAATGTTAAGTAGCGTTACTAACACAATGTTACGATGTGGAAGCAATCGTAACTCGCCACGGAATGCATCACCGTTCGGATCGTCTCACTGTCAAGGACGCAATCCGCGTTCATTGCGCACGCGCAGTCCACATAGCTGTCGTGTCATCTTGGTTACGCTTAGAGGCACTCACTATAGATCTTAGATAAACTGCCGGATTTCTACAACAGATATGGCAGATAACCGAATTTCTGTTTCAACATACTCGTATACAGAGTATCGAACTTCCGAAACTTTATTTTCACAATATAAGAATGATCGGTCTGAGAAAATAACTTTTTGAGATCGTCTCAAAGTCATTGGAATTTTAATATTGGGGCATGATTCTCAATGACAATATAGATACATCACGGGTGTAGTCGTTCGATTGCATGTATGTCATTTAAAATTTAAATAAAATACTGTATACCGAATTAAAACGCTATTTATTATTTTTGTTTAAATTATTTATCCCGACGTTTCGGATGCTTTTCAGCAACCGTGGTCACGGGCCTTCGGGATTTTCTATCATTTCCCTTGAGTTTTAAAGTGCTAAATTATGTATGGAATTTACTTATTTCTGATTATGGGAATCATGCATCCATTTTAATTTTATAAACAAATCTTATTTACGTCTATACTCCTCTCGCTACTGCTAACTACGCAAATTGTTTACGCATTTTTATTTTCATATTACACTATTCTTCGTATTAAATAAGCCCACCTAGCCAATGCATGACTATTTATCGAATAACAAGAGCATAGGTATACCCTAATTCAAGAAGCCTTCAGTGAAAATATTTATAGGCTGGTCATGACAAAGTATAATAGATCGAACGAGTCTAGCGGGCTTTTGGCTGTCGTTGAGTTGCACAAGATACACCCACATTGAACTAGGAGTGAGGCGTATTTATTGTAACAGATATAAATCACAGGTATTCAAAAATAACAGATAACAGTTGTTCCTGCGATTGTGATATATCTGTTATTGAAAATATCATGCAATACTAAATAACAACTATTCAACAAATACTAGTAACACTCAAGCCATTACAAAACAACTGCGATTGTTACCTGTCTCAGACATTTGTCTATTATCGCGTGCTAAAACGAGATGCACCTAGTATTTATTATCCAAAAAAATATAGTTGGACGTTTCACGGGAAGGAAATCACCTTGAAAAGTCACTTCTAAATTAGATCGTATTATCTGTAATTCCTTTAGTATCTAAATAATAGACTGTGATTTAATAACAGATATTCACATCTGTTATTATTGAGTAACAGGTATAACAGATAATAGATATCATGTTTGACCTGTTATCACCCAAGTCTATATTGAACTACTAAATCAACAGGACGGCCAGGGCCAGGCTCATGCTAAATACCAGTCTGACAGCTCGACATTCATCACTCATCAAGACATGTTTAATGCAACCACTTGTGTAATAGCCATCATTTTTAATGTAAACAGCTTCATTCTAAAAGATTACTGTTATTTTTAACATTTCGATATCACCGAAGATCGTCAGCATATTTTGAAGAACAAACAAAAACACTATTGAACAACACTCATGAAAATAATAATAACAAAAATTCAAAATTAAATAGGCTGAGAAGCGATCTTTTCCAGACAACCAGAGAAATTAGAAGATAGATAAGGGTAGTGCTCTAAAAAAAGAGATTGAAATATACAATAAATAACAAAACAATTCATAATAAGAGAAAATCAATAATTATAAAAAAAAAAATGTGGTTTGTTTTGGGTTAAACCTTTAAGTAATAAGAGCTAGACCATAAACAGACTAGATATTTCAGATCATTATATCAGGCGTTATTACAACTGAATTACAGTAACGTCTAGCTAAATTGTTATATAGAAAAATGAGCATTTTATAAGTCGCTCACATATTCATTGAGACTTGAGAGTCGCTAAGCTCGTAAATACTTGTTGGTGGTCGGTCAATTGATGGTAATGGCGATGTATTGTGACAATGTAAACGAACCCTACACCCCGTCCTATTATTATTTCTGTGGAATTTGTTTTATACAATAATCAAAATCAAAAGTTTTTTATTTCAAATAGGCCTTTGCAGGCTCTTATGAAACGTCTAGTTGCACGGTTCCAAAAAGTGGGTCTCATGGAGAAGAACCGGTAAGAAACTCCATGGACACTCTTTTCAACAATGGTTTAGCTTACAAAGACTCGGTTACAATAGTAATAATCGGCTGAGAAGTTTATATAATCCAAGGTATACAGAGATTCTATACAATGCAAAAGAAAATTGAGTTTTTAGTATTAGTGTAAAATGAGATACACACACTTGCACAGCGCAAGTTGCCAGGGAAGCCGCACATGCAGAGATGAATTAGCGCCATACATCTTTATCGTCAACATAGTCTTGGATTTTATAATACGCTTTTTTAATTAGAGAGAGATTAAGATCAGTTACACACTTCGGTAGCCTGTTGTAGAATCTGACACAATTCCCAAGAAACGATTTATTCGATTTTGTTAATCTAATACAAAGGAATAAAATTAGTGTGATTTTGAAGATATTATTCATATTGGTAGTAATACTGTAAGTCGTAAGACATGATTATCGGAACGTATCTTGAAACAACCCATTGGGGAACAATTGCGACTTACAAGTATTTTATAAGTTCATATGCAAACATTTTTCAATATATTACATTGGGTTTCAGTTCAACAAAATTATAATGCACTTTTTGTTTGTTTTGGCTTAGGCTTAGGCTTTTTGAAATAGTACTTTTTGCATCGAGCGTTTGTTTCTATAATAATTGTAAGAGGAAACAAATTATACGACCGTTGCTTATAACGTCTTATTCAAATAACATTGAAACGTCATAGTAACAAAAAGCGAAGGCCCGTAATCTTTGTTCGCGTTTATCTACCGGCAACCAGCTGTTGCGGCAGGTGCGGCCCTTCGCCGAAAATCAGCCGCATTGGAGCCGCCCGCACATCTGCGCCTTTTTACTAAGATACAATCAACGACAGTTTGCCGAGTTATTAGTCTTTATAAGCATTTTTGTCAATTAAACAGTCTAAATAATGTTTCGAATTTGAGAACCTGCGTGTATTTGGTGCCTGAATCCCGACTCTAAATAGCACAAGCTGTACTATGTCCGTCTGTATGTCTAATACATATATAATTCCATAACTAAGCTACTAGACCGATTTTATTAAAATGTTAATCCTAGAATTCTTGCCACTTGAAACAAAAACCGAAAAAAAAACGGAAAATAGTAATATTTATAATTGCAGCAATATTTTATTGCAAACATAAAACCAATAACAACCTTTCATACAAATATCTTCCATATCTGGGGGTGGAAATCCTTTGCAATAATCAATAAAATAAAATATACCTACGTAAAAATCAAGTTACTAACCAACACTAAATTGAAGGATCAATCGGTAAGTCAACTGTATCTGTACCTTATAAACATCGATCGGTTACAACCCAGATACCGGGCCAGTAGGCAACTGTTGGCAAGGTCGCAAAAGCCTGACCCACTTACCTGACTTCATAAGGGCGGATCTTTTGTATCGATTTTGGCTGAGTACGGCGTGACACACAAAAGCCACAGTAGTACTAATGATACTCTTACTGTTACGTTAATATTCTTGGAATGTTTAATAACTTGTGGCATAATGATATTAAGATAATATTGTCTTTTATTAACGCGAGTATCACACATTTAAATAAAATACTGTATACTGGATTAAAACGCGATTTATTATTTATATTGTTTAAATTATTTATCACGACGTTTCGGATGCTTTTCAGCAACCGTGGTCGCGGGGAGACAGTTGTGTCAGTTGTGTGTATGTGTGAGAAAAGCATCTGAAACATCGCGATAAATAATTTAAACAATATAAATAATAAATCGCGTTTTAATCCGGTATACAGTATTTTATTTAAATGATATTAAGATGAAATTTATCCGTCTCGCGGAATTTTGGTAAAAGTAATCGATTATTATTAATTAAGTATATATATTGTTAAGATTAACTTTATTGAATGTAAGACCTATCTATACTAATAATATAAAGAGGAAAGATTTATCTGTCACGATTTAACTCAAAAACTACTCGACCGATTTTAAATTATTTCAGCAATAGAAAGCTACATTTACAGCGAGTAACATAAGCTTTTTGTGTATAGTACATAGCTATATTGCACCCGTGCGATGCCGCGGCTGATCGCTTTAGATATTATATAGGAAAACCGATAGTCGAAACTGACTGACAAACTAATGGCTTAGTCAACCGCCAAATTGTAACATTTCTTCTCAGCATTTCTTTAAAAAAATTAATTTCTTATTGTACATATTGTACCTTTATATTATTTTTAGTTACCGTTATTTTTGTATAACATGGAAAGAGTTATTTTTTTAATGTGTGTGCTAACTGTGTTAAATGTTTGTGTGCGTGTGTCAAAAAAATATTCCTATCTATAAGTACGAATATTATAAAGATTAAAGATTTATTTGTTTGTTTGTTACTTTTTAAATCAAAAACTACTCGACAAATTTTAATATATTTTTTATAGTACATCTACATTGCACCCGTGTGAAGCCGAGGCGTGTTACTAGTTTTGTAATATTTCTCGTTCGACTCTCAATTTCGATTTGCGTAACGTCCCATAATGTGAATGAATGACAATTCCTTTATTACTCGCACTGAGCTAAGCTCATAAGTTCAATTTCCCGCGACACTTGACCCTGTACCCCTGATTGTTATTCACAGCTTATAGACGTTGCATATGTGTGTTACATGCATTGCATTACACACACACACTCTAGAAATTGACTTCATAGCGCATATTGCACTCAGCACAGTGTAACTTAGCATACTAATCATTTAAAACTACAGAAATATGGGTGGGGCTCAAAAAAAATGTACCTTTTGAAAAAATATCGCGGTCATTCTTTACTCTTAAATTTTAGTATGTTTTTATAATTCTTATTGATTAATTTTATTTATTTCATTAAAACCAAAAGATATATGTAATTGATGGTTACAAATAAAATACAAAAATCATTTAACTTACACAAGATTTTAATTCTTAAAACTAATCTTTTTTTTGCTTCATACAAAACTAAAATGTCCCAGTGCAGTCCTTCGACAAAGTTTTAATTTTATTTATTTAATTACACAGTTTTTTGTTATTTCTTTTTGACTTAACTGTTACTATGGGAGTTAATTTAAAGTATTTTGTTTAAAAATCTTGAAAATTATAATCATATTTACAAAAAAACGAATTTAAAAAAATGTCCATTATAATCTTCTAGTGTGTTACAAGATAATGTGTAATATGCTATTTTTCGTAATTTAGTGATAATCACAACGGAACTTGTTTTGTAAGGTGATAGCACCTTATAGCAATAGCTGTCAAGTGTCAATTTGATGTCAGCCATATTGGTCTAACGACAAATTGTGAAATGATGTGCAGGGTTCGTTTTGTTCATAAAAATATTGGATATTGGTAGACAGAATATTTAAGATATATATTTATCTTTCAATATATGAAATATACACATTAATTAAGTACGTTATTAAGTAATATAATATGGATTTCTTTCTAAAATTTCTTTCAATTTGCGGCTACTATGATCAAATAATTACAAGAATACTCTCGTGTGTTCGGTCTGGTGTGTTATGTTGTGTTACATGGTGTGTTATGTAACACACTGGATAACATTAAGCTTAGTTCACATAGTCTTTAACCGACTGCAATTAAGCCCAAAATGGAATAACATTTTTGCTTTTATGTGAAAAAACATGTAGTTATAACTATGGAAATACTTATATAAAAGTATTTCCATCCGTTATATATGGAATAACAATCGGATAGTTAAAGAGAGGGGGGGGGGTTGGGTGTTTCGGGACTCTTACAGACCGGACGAAACGTAACAGCAAGACGTTACTTTACGCCAGTGTTAAGTAAGAGAGTGGTATTTCCCCGACTGCAACCAAAAGGTGTACAGTGTGGCATTATCACTAGTTAAATGACTGACTAACATAATATTTTACTTTGCACAATATTATGTTAGTCTTCTTTTCATCTTCTGTATTCTTCTTTTGTGTGTGCAATAAAGTATTTATCTATCTACAATGTAGTCCTGCCTTTACTGAATTCTAGTGTGTTACAAAATTTCCAGTGTGTTGCATACGAACTTGTGTGTTACATTTTCTAGTACGTTATGGTACAAATTCTGTGAGCCCCACCCATATATAAGAAATAAATTCTTGAATTCAAAAGACGTCTAATAACGTGGATTGGTCTAATTGGAAAAGGGAGAAGAGGGCCATCAGAGAAATGGTAGGAACTGAGAAAAAAGGATGAAGAAATTGGCAAGAAAAGGTATAAGATTGAAAAAAATACATAACAGAGGCCTTAACTCTATTCTTAAGCCTAGAATAAGTTATTATTGTATAATAGTCAGTAATTTTATTGTAGTTAACAAAGGAAACAAAAGGCTTTTTTTTATATGAGAACCTGTTTACGTATTCTTAATAACAAGAATAGTTCATGTTTATACATAAAAACTATTTATCTCTATTTAATTAATATGCAAAATTAGTTTTAATTTAATTTCTTACCGCGAAAACAAAAAACCGTCTTATCGTACCTACAATATTTTATAGATTATATCATTTGCTATTCAGGTTTTGTATTGGCAAAAAAATATAGATATACGTATGTATGTAGAACAAAAATTGAACATATTAATAATTTTTTAAAATTAAAAATATACATAAAAAAATACAATTTTCTCTATACATTTCTACCCTGTGACTGCGGTAGCGGACAATGGGCGAGCAGTGGAGGGTTGACTGTTGAACTACACGCAATCAAGTTTCAAATTGGAAATACCGACAGGCCTCGTTGACTGGGTACTTCACAACCCCACTGGGACTTATTCATTAAATTTCTAATCACATTGTCAAAATCAGGCCATGATTTCTAAAACAAACGCATTTGTTGATGATATAGTTAAATTATTTGGGGTATTCGAGTCCCACAACGAATTAAAGTAAGCTATATATCATACTTACCAGCTTACCACTGACAAGGGTAATTCAGAACGGGAATTCAGAACGGGATGAGGCTCAGCAGATTATTAAAGCGATAAAGCACACTAGCCAGAAGTTTACGAGAAAATAGGCTCTAAACATTACGCATAGCTTATATACTAGTGGAGATTTTTGCTCTGCAACAGTTCAGTGGCTAAGTTGTGAGCATACTGGACTCCCATACGGGCGATCGGGGTTCGATAAGAACCGTTAGGGTGTTGAAATCTTCTGACTACACTTAGGTATATAAGGTTCTTCAAGTTGCTATAACAGTGGCTTTTCAGATTGAAAAAAAAATTTTAAAGAGAATTGGTAATCAATCGCCCGTATGGGAGTCCAGTACGCTAACCACTTAGCCACTGAATTATTGCAGAGCAAAAATTTCAACTAGCATATAAGCTACGCGTAAAGTTTAGAGCCTATTTTCTTGTAAACTTCTGGCTAGTGCGCTTTATCGCTTTACTGTGTGGACACTCTTGCTGTGTAATCTGCTGAGTCTCATCCCGATCTGAATTTCCGAGACCATAAGGTCCCATTGTGAGCCAATGAGGCAGTCAGTAGGTAATTAGGGATATGATTAGTAAATACAATTTTAAAAGACCAACCATAACTTCAGTAATTTCATACGCGGAAGCGATCGACATTTAAATACCAATAATAATTTGAACGTGTTATACGTAGAGAAGTCGACAACCGAGCAGGTGGTTATGTTCAGAATTATTCACATTCGGTTCATGTTCAAGGTAATTTTAACATTTAATTAAAAAGTTGATGCATATGCTATTAATTAAAAAGATAAAACCCAATACAAGTAGGTGACGTTGTTAAATATTAAAATACAAAAAAAAATGTTTGATGGGTTCATTGGCACTTCATGGTATGTCTTATATTCAATGGGTTGCGTGTTCGATGCCCGTTAGGTTGTACATTTAATTTTGTTTATTAAACAATATATTATGATCGTATTTTCCATTTCTCTGGCCACTGCGTGCATATTTTGGGTTATAAATATCGAAAACCGGAGATTATTTTGACGTAATTCTGAATCATCGAAGTATAAATAAAATAGGTCGACAACGCATTGCTGATAGATTCATGCGGTTGTGGCAGCGTTTTATACGTCTATGAGCATCTGCAGCTCAGCACAAACACCCACTTAAATATATGATACTTCTAATCGATAAATGTATTAATTTAAATAAATACACACGTGGGTTTATAAACAAGTGTATGTATTGTATGCCGCTAGTGAGGAAGCCGAGGATACTGCGCATATCTGCCTATTGTGTTTGTATCGATTAGCCGGCCATCATTAGATGCGCGCGCGCCGCGGCTGTCAGCGCAGTGCGCGGGCGGCTACTTGGATATTTAAGGTTATAATCATTTGTATTGTTTTAAAATGTGTTACGCATAATTTATGTAAAGTTGTATCGCCTCGATATCATATTAAACATATATTATATACAGTGGCGGATTTTCCAGCAGGCTAAAAAGGGCTTGAACGTAGGGAGGCAGATTTTAGGTTCGGCAATTTTGGGGACCAATTTTCTTTTTTACATATCATATAGAAATCAAAAAGAAGTCTTACAAAGATCTTGCCAATGACTTTTACCTCTTTCCTTTCATTGTACATTCAACGAAAAATCAAACTTGTATATCCTATAGCAAAACACCCAGTTCGCCGCCCCGAACCAGTCATCGAACTCTATATTATAATATTGTATTCTCCTTACTCCTGATACGCTCCTTTCATACGAAAACACTGGGATATACTTCAGTTTATCATATAATCTAAGATACATAGAGTAATTAATTACAGAGCATCACCGACCGATAACTAGTTATCTACAGCGTCTACGCACAATTTACTGGTTCATTGTCTAAATCTTTGTTCTTATGTAATTCTTGCGATAATAGGTTTTCTATCTGATTTAAATGATTAGAAAGAGACACGAATATAAATAAAATGGATTAAAAAAAAATATGTATGAAAAATTAACTTATATAAAAAAAAAATATTAAAGTTCAATAATTTATCCGTTCTTATTTTAGTAGAATAATAGTGATAATTTAGTTAGATCAGTATTTTATTTTTCCAACTTCTTCCCACTACACAAAAAAACGCGTACATTATTTAATGACTGGCCTTAAAGTACGTGATTATAATATAAAAAAAAACTTTTACTAAGAAAATGACACTATAACTTAGCAATATTTTTTTATAGACTTCAACGTTCGACATATCTTGGAAAGACACAGAATCATGTTATAGAATTATTCTGTAACTCATAGTTCTTACAAAGACCGCAGCTGTGACGTTAATTAGGTGAGCGCTAATTAAGAAAACGACTCAGACGGGTGAAAGCTCGTGCTTTTCAAGTTGGCTCTGTATTGTAGTTACACTATGACATGTAATTCAAGAAAACCTTTAAGTCTTTATGTATTTAATTTTTTTTTTATGTCAGATATTGACAGACGACTTTTTAAGTTTTTACTTCGAGCATCGAAAGCTTCGGAAATCCATAGACTGAGACCGAAACACGTTTTTCCGTTCGGTCGGAAGTGACCAGACGTGGTGAAGACATGCTTACATAACTGTAGACATGGCGTCCCGTCGTGATTCGAACCCGCGATCCATCGGAGCGCAAGTTGGTGTTTTACCAAGCGTGTCAACGAGCAGTGTGGGTCCAAAAAAAAATTAATATTCCTGGAGTATCAATTATTCCTTCTTTCTATTAATGCTGTTAATATTGAAAAGACACTAGAAATTGTATAACAATGAAGTTCACAAGAGGATCACTAGATTCTATGATAAATTTACCCAAGGCTTCCGACTATACAATCAGAATCGAGTATCACCATATAAATTGTTTATATTACTTTCTCTACCGTGTCTATCTACTAATGTTTAGTTTGCGAGTGGTCAAAGAGCGCTTTACAATGGAGGTCGTGTCGCCATGATTTGCTCCCACGGCGTCTATCCGTATCGATACTATATAGTGATGTACATACCAATATTATAACATCGATAATTTAAAAAAAAAACTTTAATATTTATGACTTTGTCCTTTCCATCAGAGTCCAAAGCTTATTGTAGCTTATAGCTTTCTATGTATATAATAAGATTTTCATGTGGTTAAAGAAAGCTCTTTCCATACCACATTTTATCAAAATCGGCACAGTAATTTGACAAAAATATTACAGACAGACAGCGTTACTTATGTGTTTTAAATTACACAAACAAATATTTCAAACGAACTACTGTCAACATATACTTACCTAAACCATTCATAAAATACTCAGGTACAATTTGATATAATATGTGTTTGCACACAAAATGTCCTCGAACATCACGATAAGTATAATCTCAGTATTCTAAAAATTCCTGAAACTCTTTGCACACGTTCTAAAAATTCCTCAAACGCCACGATAAAATTATTAACAGTGTTATTTATCGACCAGTAGAGCACATCTCTATGGATCGCGAGATCTGTCCCACAAAGAGATGCGCGACTTTCTCTAACCTTTCCGGGACGATCCGTCGCTGACCTAAGGGCTTCATGTTGGTATGGTATTCACTATCTAGTTCACGCAAACTATACTACTACTATCTGATAAGTTCCGATACCAATATTGAAACTACTAATACTCAACAGCATGACAACCGCGACAAAATTTTGTCGACCGTTTTCTCGCGTTTTAATCGATTATCGCTCTATTTCTTTCGGGTCTAACATGACAATTACACTTAAAACTCGACTTTTAATATCAAAAATAGATATATTTGTCGATCGAGATATATTTTCTATCAAAATTGTCGATGTCGAGATATAATATATCGAGAGATCTTACATCTTAGTTTGTCTTCTCTCGTCCGCGACATATCTCGTGGCGGTCATGCTAGGCCGGCAGATAATAAATTATTCTCTCTAAACTAAATACTTTACTGTATTCATTATTTTGCTGAGTAGCTACATCAAAACCGCATTTAGTTATTGCTATTTTGAACAAGGCCGACACAGCCGAGTTAATTTGTTACCGTGTCACAAAACTGACAGAAAATTCAATCACCATTTCACAATTAATAAGAGCAATCACGAAACCGACCACTTTCGCTAACACTCAATCATCGTAAAACCGCATTTATCCATTAGACCACTGCGCAACACCAAACCAAGGACGAAGCAATATTTCTGTAGATAAAAAAACAAGAGCAATCATCCATTACGGCCGACAGCTGATAAAAATCTACGCAATTAACGGTTTTGTCAACAGTAATTACGCTATGGGCGGTCCTTCGGGCCCCGACATTAATAACCTATAGTCCTTATTGTAAAGGAATGCAGAATTGACGCGACGAATTACTCAAGGTCACTAATAATTGCCTTGCGACAAGAGACCGCCGATGATTGATGCCAACTGTTAATTGGCTATCTTAATAATTGAGAGTTCCCCGGAGCCGTTCCCCGGTTTATCTAATGGTGAGATAATGATACAATAAATCATGTGTGAGAGGCCGCCGCGCCTGGAGGGAAGCGTGAATGATAGCAGCGGAAATGGATATTATGATAACGATGCCCGCGCATCAACTCGCCAGATTTAGCGGGCCATTTGCAATCGAGCTAGTTGAATCTGATTGCTCGTATATATCACAGCGTCCTTATATTTTATTCATCCGTTATTGTACATTTATCACTTCGGTGTTGGGATTTGTATAAATGTGCGAAATGATAACGAGAGGCGTTATTAGGAAGGTAAGAGGTGCGGTGACTGTTTTGTAATTCGACGGGCGCGGTCAACCGACCCATATAGGTGCAGCAACGGTTGTTTCGCCATTTTCATATTGTCCTAGGCTGCTCGGAGTGCAGAAAATGTTAGCCCTTTGTGCGTCGCACCGCTAACTGTAAACGGTAGGCCAGTGGGCACCGAGACATGACCTGTGACGTTAATATTCCGAGCGTCGCACACGGCGTCGCCTCAAAGACATGCCTTCCATTAAAGGTCTTATCTCACAGACACAGCAGTTTCACTGTATGTTAATATAATGAATGGGCTAACTGTTGAATGGCATTAATTCATTCTATTTGCAGTCAATCTTCGCCCGTGACCTGCCTCAATATAGGTCACTGCCAACGTCCGCGAGGATTTTACGATAATCGCGTCTTGCGAAACTTACACATTGGCAAAATTTCAAAATTCCCAGCGTCTGTAGTAAGTCTAACAATGACGAGAACGAGCGTGAATCATGAAGCAACCGAGGATCCGCACATCGTGAAGACCTCCCGGAATTCTTTATCTATTTCGTACCAACGATTATCCACTTAAAACTATCAATGGTAGAGTCGTGTTTCGTGTGATCGGGAGGTTTCCTGTTAATTCTATGATATGTGGCCATAAATTTAGAATAACGGAAAGCTTGCGAGGCGGCTGCGTATGCGTTTTATTTCCCGGCCTTCGCATGAATGAGATGCCGAGCGGTCAACGCTCAGACCACTAACTCGAGACGCGGACACCCAATAATAACGAATGGATTTATGGTTCATTAAGCTGTGAAAACAGGAGTGCATTCCAGGCCGGTGCCACGATAAACACGGTGTCGTCGACCTTTGCCGTGAACTAAAAGAAAAGTGAAAGCGCCCGGTGACAAATCCGCCGGCACGTGGCCGAGCTGTCACAGTAGAAATAGCTCAAGCAGTACCTCAGCCGTCAACCGCACGATACACACAGGGCTGTACAATATGCACTACACTTTGGTAGCTTTGGTTCTCTCTCTGTTCAGTTGTTCGCTCAGGATTGTTCATCGTGATGACTAACTAGCTAACTACTACTATAAATAGCTTGCGTGGTACAATTTAAAGGAACAAAAAGCTTATTAACTATTAAAATCTGTCAATGACCTTCTGATGTTATTAAACCTGAAATTGAGGATGTTTGGTTATTCTATGAGTGCAGTTTTATCACCATGTGCAGATGCAATACTGTTTTTATGTTTCTACTGTTGATCTGTGCATCACGAGGAATGTATTACGCGTCGCCCGTGGAGGTAGAAAATAGATGGAGCGCTTTATTAAAACTGAAGCGCGCTCGGACGCCGTCATGTTAATAATAGTGGTGGAATAGACGTTCTTTGCTATCACTTGTATTCCTCGTGGCATGCGGATACATGGTACTTTAACTTTAAAATTTATTTAATACAAGCATCTATATGGTTGAGAGCTTGTAAAAAGTTAACTAAAGTTAAGAATAAAATATTTATTTGTTATACAGTTTTACAAAGTGGGTAACACCGCCCCCTGAAGGCCTCATGTGCCCACAGAAGACGCTAAAAAATTGGTTTAAAGTGTTGAGTCACAAGTTCCCTAGATTGCTTCAATAATTCGCTTCGCCTTGGATTTGTTTTTAGTAAGCAAACCTAGATTTTTGAAACAATGTTTGAGGTTTCTTAACTCTTCCTAAAATGTAAGATCGGTTATGTAAGTAGTGCATTATTGTTTGCATGAATTGTACATAATTTTAAAATATTGTAAAATGATAAATAAATGGCCAAAATTTTCTCGAGACCATTTACCGAATCATGAAGGGTGCCTATCGCCCACTTCAAGAAACTACGAAATAAAGTATCATCCGTTGTTTTATATTTAGCTCAACCAGTTTCCCAAAGCAACTTATTTTTCATTAGTAAAAGTATTCTGTTTGCGGCTGCTCAAGAGATCATGACATCACCCGACATCGGGAGACATCGATTAACATCGGCTACTTTGAATCGATCGAGTCGTTTACTGCGAACCCATTAGAGTTGGATCGGAATGCGCGGGACCTTATCATAATGGCGGCTGAATGATATTTCAATGCACTTTGGCTCAGCTACGAGAAAGTTAAAAGTAAACCTTATGATGCACTTACGAAATTAACATAAGCGTAATATGCTTTGAACTGTTATAATATCTACCTTTTTAATATATACACTACAAATTAAACCTATATATTTTCATTTAGAGCATAATTTCTTTTACCGTTACTTCAATGTGTGACTAAAATATGACAGCTTAAGTGACATTAACCCTAAATTACCTATCCTCGGTCTAACAGACTGCCACTCACCGCCAATCGTAGTGACTAGGCTCATCGGGATCTAATTTATGTCATACATAATGCTGATTTTTAAGTGAAAATCATTTTATTATTTCAGTTTGTCGCCCTTTAGTAGACCGGTTACAGACCGGCTGTGAGTAGTTAAGGGTTGAAGTTAAGTAATCATGTCAAGATTTATGTAGCGATAATATAGGCTTTTGTTAACGCGATGTCCCCCATAAAGGACCAAACAAAGTTGCTTTACAGTTAGGATGAGAACGTATTTTGTAAAGGATTCGGTACCTACTAGATAAATGATATAATTATCAAAACAAATTTAATACGATAAAACTTTTTCGTTTATATTATATGGCAATAATCCTATCAAAATAAAGTTTTATTAGGCATATATATTCACTAGCAATCCGCCCCGGCTTCGTACGGGTGCAACTTAGATGTACTAAAAAAAATAGCATATGTTACTCGCTGATAATGCTCGCTTTCTTTTGCTGAAAGAATTTTTAAAATCAGTCCAGTAGTTTTTAAGTTTATTCGTTACATACAAAAATAATTCCTCTTTATACCATAAGTATAGATTAGTAACAACTGATACGCAAAATAAACGCTACACAATCGCCCACATCACACTGACTCAAGACGACCGATAAAGGACTAAAAAAACATTAGTTATTTCGTATACTCCGTAACGAGATAAAATCTCTAACAGGAAGTAAAGGAATTGTCTAAAAGAGAAAACGCAGTGAAATACATCACAGTATCAACAATCGTATCTATATCGAGCCTGTTCTCTACAATCTGAGTACCTCCTGTCCGCTGTCTACACAATAAAGCGCTAATTAGAGCTACAACAGTCATTGATTACCTTACAATGTTGCCTAAGGCCACCCATACACGAGGAAATTTCTTTCCGACCGAATTCCATTTTCACGCGATATGTCTTATGTATGTATGTGGCTTTAAGCAAAACAAAAAACTTCCGATAAAATAAAAATATGCAATATGATCCTTGAAAATAGTTTAAAAATCAACATTAATATCTAAAAAAGACAGAAAAAGAGTGGAAATATCAGTCTACTTGAACGTTACGATCTTCAAAACTATGCAATAGATTTTAATGCGATTTTCATTATTGAAAGGCTCGCTTCCAGTTTCATAAGTAATGTTATGTTATACATCTCTCTTCGCAAATTATCCCGCAAGACACCCGATTTTATCACAGCAATATATAATGTAATAATAAATGCTTGATATTAACATAAAATGGAATATATAATTTCTGACCTTTGCACGATCTTTGTATAGAACCACGTTTATATTCCAACGCTCATATGACTCACCTGTAACAAAAAAAAAACACAAATTAGATGACCGTTTATAGAAACTATCAAAACATATAACTATGCAAATTAAACGGAATAAATCATGTTCATGCCATGTTTAGGCAGAACATAGTGCGAAATATTAATCGGTTGTAACATTGTTAATATTATAATATAATAGTTTCAAATAATAATATTTTTTTTAATGGCAATACTTAATTATCAACATAACAGATTAATACCACAGTCCACTGTGCTAATACTTACTAAAGATAAAAACTAAAGCTAAAATGGAAATGCACGCGTTCTTTCTTTTTCATAAGTGATGCGCTGGCGCAGTAATTATTATTATTGCAATTTAGATTCAGAATATATGTGTGATGTACTCGTAACCGAAGAGTGTGTATGAAAGTACTGATGAAAGTGGAAGAAGCGAAAGTGGTATGTAAGGATCGGAGTATATGAAATTCCGTAATATCTGCCTACTCCAATGGGAAAGAGGCGTGATGTATATGTATGTATATGTGTGAATAGATCCTTTTTTGAAACTCGACCTATCAAAACGCAAGGCAAGTGTACCATCTAACGTGCCAACTAGCCAATTAGTGATGCAATTACCTCAGCTACAAAGAAAAAAAAAGTTATAACTTGAATCTCTGCAAAGTGGCACAATACGAGATCCATCAAGTGAATACGGAGCCACTGTAGTGCAAAGTCAATAGCTAACACCTCTTAATAGATTGCTACACGCTGGGTGTGGGCGTGGGCGTCGGTCACTAGCCGCGCCCACGTGTGGGCACCGCGCTAGTCAGGGCAGGATTTGGAGGTGACGAGGCTTCGGGCAACAAAAGAGTTGAGGCCCCCTGGCCCCAAAATATGGTGTTAATATGGCAACTTTGTAATATTTCAAATCAGACCACTGTCATCTTTCAGTCTGCCGCAACCGCGGTTGCTAAAAAGCATCCAAAACGTCGATATAAATAATCCTAATCCGTTATAAAGTATTTTATTTAAACAATACATTTGTACAAAGTACCTACAGAAAAAATATCAAAGAAAAAGTAATTTGAAAGATTTCTTTCCTCTACTGTGGAGGCCCGTAGCCTTCCCCTAAAGCCGGCCCTGGCTAAAGTCGTTAATACTTTTCGTAATGCTTTGATATGGCTGGTAAATAAAAACATCTCGCTAGTCGCATGTGGGACGCATAATAATTACATATCACAATTCAATAACCTTAAATATTGATTAAATTAACTAGAGTTTCAATGCTCTTTATTTTGTAACAGTTTTAACAGCATACAACTCAATTCATTTTATTTAACCAGATATTTCATTTTTGGATTTTGTTATTTTTGTATGTTATGAATAAACTCAAAAACTACTGGACCGCTTTTAAAAATTCTTTCACCAATACAAATCTACATTATCAGCGAGTTACATAGCATATTATGAGTATCTACATTGCTCCCGTGTGAAGCCGGGGGGCGTTGCTAGTTTAATATATTCTACAACGGGTTTTAGACACTTACCTCCTCGTGCTTACGTAATAAAAATATATTTTTTCTCATTATAATCGATCAATAGCTATTGAGCAATATGTATTTATCATACATACATACGATTGTAACAAGGTAATCATTAAAATACTAATGACGTATGCAACTTCACAGTAACAAGTAACAACGTTTAAAATACCAAGGTTCTTTAAAGTTAAATGAATAAATTCTTCACCAAATTGTTAAATTATATTAAATAATAAACTATTTGAATGAATATATAATGTAATATTTAATTTGTAATCATTGTTGAGTAAATCGAGGTATTGTAGAATTACAATATCCAAAGTCTTTGTAGTTCTACGGCTGTCTAAGAAGGCTTCTTTTGATAATCGTCTCAATTATTAAAAACTAAAGGTTAAATCTGGTTTTGTTCGAGTCGAAAAATTAGGATATTTTCAATGATAAAAAAATTTAGTAATAAGGCCTGAACCTGCCAATCTTAACATGGCCATTGCTGTTGACTCAATATCGTGTGTTGGCCGTTCTCGTGATATCTCGTGGTGAATATTTAGAATACATTATTACTCATTTTCAGTACAATACAATCTAATTAAAAGAAACCACACTTAGTCTAATCGTAACAGCGACCTAATACATATGTACATTTAACTTATTTATATACTAAGGATCCGAGCATATGGATATCTGTGACCTCTACCTACCCCTCGGAAAGAGGCGTGAAACATAGTTATGTATATATTATGCCTCCTTCACCTTGTGACATGTAAAGATCACTGTTTTCCATATGTTTCTTGCATACAACTTCTCCCCTTTCCACAACATTTTCATACCCGCTCGTCGCTTTCGAGTACTTTTGAAAAACATCTCCAATCGTAACGTTCCCATCAATCGCCCAGCGCTAACGAGCCAGAATTCGTAAGCTATTCAGGACATTAGTATGTAGTTTTACTTAAACAACCATATATAAAGCTTATTGCTTAGACCAAATAAAGCCGGGCGGTCCGCTCACTAATGTTTATTTACGCAATTCCGTACCGGAACGAGAACGGAACCTGTCCGGATGATGTCGGACACGTGACACGTGACAGGCCAGTTTACTAATAATGTACGACCATACACACGCCCGTTTCATTTAGGTGTTTAGTTTGTTTTGGCGCAGCGTCTAGACTCGGAAGGAGAAATGAATTCGATGCGTTGCAAAATGCAATCTATAATACTCATATTATAAAGAGGAAAGATTTGTAGTTTTGTATGTTATGAATAAACTCAAAAACTACTGGACCGATTTTGAAAATTCTTTCACCAATAGAAAGCTACATTATCAGCGAGTAACATAGGCTATAGTAACACCTACATTGCACCCGTGTGAAGCCGGGGCGCGTTGCTAGTTATTCATATATATAGATAAATCTTATAAAAAGTGAATTTGAAATGGTCAAGGGACATGGGCCAAAAACGTAGGGGCAACTAGATGATCAGTCTCCTTTGCCCAGCTCGACTGAAACATTTTCTTAATTGACATTTTTTGTTATACTGTAATATTAAACGCAAGGAACTGAGCCACGAAGGCTGTCACAATATAAATTATTTTTAAATGTTCAATTGAGTAATATAAGTTATTTTTAATCACAATCTATTGACAAATTAAAACGGATTATTAATAACGACAATTTATCCCGTGGTCAAGGTCAGACTGAAAGGTTAAGGACAGCTTTCTGAATTGGAATTATTTAAGACATCTATTTTTAATACTAGTTAATACTTACAGCAAGTTCAATTCAATTCTCTATATTATTATGACAATATTATCTATCTATAATAATATCGGTACCTCCCACGTAAGTTGTGATAACCAATAAAATTGGTTTCTTAACATTTATAAACTATACCGTCTGTTTTAATTTATTTTCTGTGTCCGCAATAAAAAAAATCTTATTTGACTTTTTAATATTTACAAGACGCATAAAGTTTTATAATTATAAAAAGACAGATGAAAACGGACAAAGGGTCTAGCACGAACGACTATCGAGAGAGTATATATTTCATCCAAATGAGAGCTCGACGATACGAATACTTTTTCGATAGTTGTTCGTGAAGCCAACAAGAACAAGAGCCTATTTTATTAACGGGGCAAAAACGTTTTGTGTATCGCAGTAAGTTAATTAATTATAAAATATTGTGAAACAGTTCATCTAATTGCGTGTTTCTCTCCACTTCCTATACAAAAATCATTCATACGATAGCTATTTCGGTCAAACGGAAAAAAAGTTAAAATCGCTTCATTGGCATTGAAAGTGAGAATCATCCATAAGCGTCTATAAAAGGTGCGCACACGCATTATTACGTATACACATTTGTAAATTAAGTTAACAACTTTACTCAGTTACACACGCGATCGTATATATGTATTATTACAACTCTTTTTCCATATCTACGCTACAATAGTTACAATTTACTAGATGTGGCAGCTATTGCGTAACCCATAAATGTCCGGAATAACAGAATAACTATTAAAATATCGGAAAAATCAGGAATAATATTAGGTTCGGAACTCAGCCATCTTCCGCAATTGACAGCTCCCTTCACGCACGCTTATAGCTTTTTTTTGTCATGTTTAATGTCCACTGCAAATATAATAGACTAGCGATACGTTCCGGCTTCGCACGAGTGCAATGATATGTACACAAAAAAAAGAAAAAGCCTATGTTACTCGCTGATAATGTAGCTTTCTATTGGTGATAGAATTTTTAAAATCGATCGAGTTGATTTTGAGTTTATTCATAACATACAAAAATTCAAATCTTTCCTCTTTATAATAATTAAATAAATAATATAGTATAGTATAGAAGTGGGAAACTAGCATATTAAAATCAAGAAATATTTTATTATTTTTGAAGCCAACATTCAGGCATCATTCTATCCTCTACGTCTCCTACTGCTCTGAAAGACGCAAGAACTAGTAGTAATGTCCATTATTAATTAGTTTGGTTCGTGCTTATAAAATCTGTCAGTACTGCGCCCGCACATCTCACAATTCAGCCAAATAGCTCCCAATGCACACTGATTGAACCGCGCTTCATTCTTAGCATTTATTTACACTACACATTGACCTATACCATTCCCTCATGTGTAGTCTATTATTTGCGAGACAGAGACAGAACATTCATTATGCAGCACAGAGGTGGTCTTTGTGTAGTAAAGTAAAGAAGATACGGTGAAGCTTATTTCACGTAGTAACTTATTAAGTTATTAATTTAACATTTTAATTATCTGTGTCTCTTTAAAGCAATTAAATAGAAAGAGACAATAAAACTTTAACCATCATTATGCTGGTTTATTTAGGTAGGTGAAGTTATTCCTAATCCGCAGGTCTAAATCATGGCCAGATCAATATTAGATAAATACCTTTAGTTATCCAGTGTGTAATGTCAGAACGCATTTTGTACCTCTATTATAACATTGTTATTTGATGATTAAAATAATGTCTAATGGAAAAAAATATTTTTTTTTCCATGAGTCTTCCAAAGTATACTTTACATTACTTCAATTTTAAAAAAAAGGCTATTTAACTTTATTCTTACCTATTTCTAATAGTCATTACATTACGACTATAATTTCTGAATTGATTTATGTACTCTGCGCTATAAAGTATCTCCTTTATTAGGTAAAATAGTTCTAACCGATATGGCCATTGAATATCTCGTCGCTGACTTGTTGATACCAATTAAATATACTGATAGAGTTTAATCCCGTATTGGGCAACGAGTGTCATCTGGAATCTCACCGTCTTACGGCGAAGTGGCGTTTAACTTAGGGATGTCAAACGCTGGTATTTGTCGGGACACGTAGTTATGTCAGACACATAGCGTGAACATTTTTAGGGTAGTGACTGAAAACCAACATGGTAAATATAACAAAAAAAAAAGTTTTTGTTTGTCAGTTGTAAGGGAGAAATTGAGCTGCGGTTATCATACGGCCTACGAAAATATCTTAAAGAAAGGAATGAACTGTGTTCTCATTATTATTTAGGAACGCTTTTTCGTCTTGGTAAAGTAATTGTTTCACTACCCTCGTAAACATATTTTCTCTCAATTTTTCAGTTTAACATTTGACATTTAACATTTAACATTGACTTATGGCGAAACGGCGTGAAAATTGACATCAACCCATTGTCAATTAAGCGATTTATTTAAAACATATAATTATTCACGATCGACAGCGGTTTAATTAAGTTATTTATATCCTTTAAAATCATACACATAAATCCTTAAAAATAAAGTCCCATCGATTATATCTCAATATTTCGCGTTAAATGAAAACGCAATTACGTCTCGACGGCTATGATTTAAGGACATTTGCAAGGAAAAGTAATTTAAATATTATTGTCTTAATTTCGGTGATATATTGTTTATAGCTGTCCTTTCTTAATTGCAAAATATATTATACGTAAAAAAGCTCGATTATTGGAGGCAAAAAAACAGGCATATTAACATATCAAAAAGTACGAGTAATATGTCTTGAATAATGACAAGGTATTTTCTACTGTGGTTAGGGTTACCATTCCCTTGCCTCTTATTATTGTCTCATTCCTACACTATATCATAAACGTGCAATACTTTGAAATAAAGCAATCCTTAGCTCTACTCTAGCGACTGTCAATTAAACAAATAACTTGGTGTCAATATACGGTACGACTCCCATCGTGGGTGATGCGATGACATCACTATTTGAACGGTCCGCCCATTCACGAGCCGACTATAAAGAAAGCCATTCACGCTACTACCATTCAGTCGGCCCACGATCAGTCTTTTGACCTGTAAAATGCGTTCTGTGCGTACCTTGTTCTAATGAATAGTAATCGTTACTATGGGAGATGTTTGAATAAGAGTAAAGAAAGTTCTTTTTTACAAGAGGTCTCAATTATCATTATTTAACGTTAGTACGATAAGGTTGAAACATAATTACTTTTTTGGTAGGTGGTCCATTTTTAACGAGACGGAAGAGATGATTTCTGTATGTTCCACTCGTACCTACAGGCGTCAGAGAGCTATTTCCAACAACAATAAGTGTGAATGGTCTAGACTCTGAGGTATCGCCTACCATCAAGTGAAACTGATGCTCGTCTGTCAATATCTAACATTAAAAAAAATACGTCAGAACTCTTACTATATCTGTGATGCACTGGTGAACTACGAAAATCAATGAATTCACGATGTTCAACTCAACTTCTGATACTTAGCTATTCCTTCGAGTCTACTATCAACGACTTCCATCAGAATCAGAATCAGAAATTTGAATGAACTGACATAAAAAGTAAATCACCTAGAGAAATCGAAAAATACTGCTTTCAACTGAATCAACGAGTTGAAGAGGTATATTCTCCAACAATCATACCCCCAATCACACCGAATTATCCATACTCAAATCGCACGGTCGAGCGAGGAAATGATTTCCTTCAAACTAGAGCGGTCGTGGGAACCGCGAGTGCAAATCTCGTGAACAATGTCGATATCTGCCGCGATAAACGTTTTACGAGCATTACGCGTAATTATTATGAGTGTAAGTGTTCATTACTATGCTTACGGTGTAATGGACAGATAAATTATGTAATTTGCCTTACATCACGTACAAACTGTTTTTAAAATTATAATAACATCATAGTGTTATTAAGATTTCTACTGGCTCTCGCAATTTTTTATACGGATGTTATTTTGCTTGTAGGCAACGGAGCAATTTACAATTGGAACCTTCATTTTAATTACGGTATGCGATACATTTGTTGAAAGTTGATAGCATCCAAAAGAAGCCTAAATTGCCAACGATGACGTCTTATGCAACGTAACCCGACGCGAAAAACATAAGCGTATTACGTATGCAAATATCCTGAAACCTAAACCAACTAACAATCACCACCACGAACCAACTTAGACCAATTCAATGCAATAAAACTATATGAAGGTTCAATAAGCCAGTTTAAGAGAACACGACACAAACGAATGGCACGGTCCAGCCCGATAGCATTCAGCCGTCGGCTCTGGCCTAGTCGGCCCCATTCACCGTCTGTACGCGTCTATTGCTCGATAATGTCGGCCATAGAACGAAACATCATTTACTATCGGTCCAAGATTTATGGTAACAAGGTACTGTAGGGTGGAGACACACATAGCGTTTTTAATTTTATCCACATCTATCTAGGTAAAACAAGCTGTTAAGCATTATATTGTCTTTTATTAACGCGAGTATCACACATTTAAATAAAATACTTTAAAACGGATTAAAACGCGAATGAGAAGTCTGCCGTGACCACGGTTGCTGAAAAGCATCCGTGGCACAAACAATATAAATAATGAATCGCGTTTTAATCCGTTATAAAGTATTTTATTTAAAAGCTGTTAAGCAACATAAAAATTTTGGTCCATCAAAATCGGATGTCGGAATGAGAAGTTACCGATATTTAAAGACGTTTTGGTGCGAACGAATTTAGCGCACCAGCTAGTATTATATCAATAAAAGATTTGATAGTTTCTTCAACAGCAAACCGAAACCAATAAACGTTGATAACTTTAAGTTAGAATTGATTAGTAGTTTAAATTAAGGATTCGCAATGTCTGATGACCACTGATTATTTCGTTATAAAAATGGGTAATAAAAAAAAAAACCATTTTGAATGGATCATTAAAAAACGTTTAATAAACGACCATAAAAAGTGAAGTCAATTCAACAGCTCGGCGTGCAGTCGACCTTACCGTTCATATTTATTGTATTTCACGAAGCATTTTCTGGTATAAAATTTGCTCCTGTCTGTTAACGCGATACGCAATGGAAGCGGTTAAACGGTAGGAAGAAACCTCGGCGATAATACAGACACTTTATATTGCTGTGCCAGTATTTATGTCTTCCATTTATGACGAGAAAATCAGAGTCTAACGTTATAGGGTTAGGAAGCCGTGCTAAAAGCTAATGTAGGTAATACTCTTTGAGTTGAATATTCAATACTTTAAAATTTATGCTTTTATCTTATATCACCAGTGAGGAAATTAAGAACAGAGCTAAAATCCAGTCGGTTGGCAAATGATTTGTTAAGGATGACATAAATCATTACGCAAAACTACTTAAGCAATTAATGAAATATTTAGTAGAGAGATGCAAACCTACATTGTTGCCCGGAACAGTACTTAGGCTTTTTAGTGGGAGGAGGAAATTGAAGTGCGAAGTTGATATTTAAATGTAGGTTTCACTCCACAAATTACCCATGATTTCAACAACGGTAGCTGATATTAATATCGTGGATATCAGCTACCGTAGAGTATTTTGAAAATAAAATGATCGTATCGTCACTATCGAATATAAGATCCGATGTAATAGTACAAAAAAAGTGAGTATCAGAATTGTGCAGCGTCATCACGTCATGTTCTCGCCTCCATTCGACATGTCAGCTCGCACTGCGCAGTCGTGGCGCCTGCCAAGGTCACCGAAGGTCGCCGACAACATTCATCCATATGGACGCCAATATAAAAGGTTGACAACACCTCTATTTGCGTACGAGTTGCACAAAAATGCAGGGGTACTGAACTGTGTAAGGTTATGTGAAAATTATAACGCTCTTGAAAACATTGAGAGCTAAGGTTGTTCCATAATGTCCGAGTTCGTTTTTGGTTAATTTGTTTAACTCCGGCCCTTTTTCATTAAGTTGCGGCTTCAAACTACATTGTGTGGAGTCACGACAGTGCAAAGGATTAATTAAGAAATCAATCAATGATGTGTTGTTCACCTCTTTTTGCATCGAATGTTGGAAATGTCATAAAATGAAGCGTAAACGAAGATCCTACAGTTCAGTTATACAGCATAGTTCTTACCCGGATTTTCGCTTATCCATGTATAAGTCGACCATCTACGTGGCTCAGTGGTCAGCGCGATGCGTTTAGCATTTGAGGTCCTGAGTTCGAATCCCAGGGAAACAAGATTTTAAAAAATCTAGTTTCAGTCGGTAAGGGCATCACCTCACTGTTGTGAATTTAAATGATCAGTGAAACAGACACAGAAATGGGTTTGCCCCACGTTTACTAGAATTTACTTCCATCAGTTATAATAACTGACATGTCCACATCTGGAGACGTATGGTATATAATGGCTTAAAATATATTTTTACATTAATTATAAGACGATTGAAAATGATACCCTCCCTAAATCAATATAATATGACATCTAAATTCATTGTATACGAAACGTGAGAAGTCTTCTAACCCTACGAATGACCTTAGTCTCTACAGCGCTTATTGCGATCGCCTCCGGGTCCAAACGACCACATCATACCAGCAATAATCCTCGCTTTATGCTAACAAGACGCTTGTATCCGCTTCGAGGGGTTAACATCATTTGAACCGGGATCAAAGTTATACAATAGTACTTAAGATGTGCAATGCGCATGCACCGCAGTGTATGAGGCTTTTATAAATGTATTTTTTGGATCTTATCTATGTTTAGGGGCGAAATTATAAAAGCGTGAGGCTCATTTGATGTCAACATCAGTCACTGAAATGCTATATCGCTGGCCTAATTACCAAACTTCGTAACCCCAAAATATCCGATTTTTGTTTTTTGATGCCATCTTTTGTAAAATACCGTAACGAATACGGTGGAATCACTCGTATCTACTAATTGTTTTAAGTATTTTTGGTATTTACAAAAAATCAAACTACGTATGTTCACGTAATGTTTGACCTTGTTTGTAGTTTTTTCCTCCTCCTGTAAAGTTGGACCAAATGGAGATACGAAATTTGATAATCAAGCCGACGATTTCTTCATCTGTACTATACGATTTATGAAAGATTTATGAAACTGGTGTGAGTGGTAGAGTCGGGAGTGGTCGACCTAGGCGAACGTACCTCGATCAGATCGAGGACGTTCTTCAAAAGGGCCAGGTCAAAAGTACTCGTAACCGACGAGTGTGTATTGATGAAAGTGGAAGAAGCGAAAGTGGTATGTAAGGATCGGAGCATATGGAATTCCGTGATCTCTGCCTACCCTAATGGGAAAGAGGCGTGATGTATGTATATGTATGTATGTATGTATTATCCGCTCTCACTTCTCTTTTATTGTGAAACAAAACGCCTTGTAACCCTTTTAAATAACATCTCATTCACGCTTTGAAACTTTTTAAAAGCCCAACACTGAACTTGACTCCAGTGTCAATACTCAAGAGGCCCTCGATACGGAGAATCTTTGAGAGCCCTCGTGGTGCTCTAAAAGTCGTGAGTTCCGCTCGTTATGGTATAAGATTTAATACTTTGTGAATTTCTAATTGAGGAAACGTCAAAATGGCTGTATTTAATTTAATGAAATATATAGAGTGGTCTCTTTTAAACCTGCACCGTTCGACATACAAATCTTCCGGTAGAGACCCATTAGCATCTAATCGAAATCAATTATGTATTTTAGAAGACCTTAGTGTTCAAACAGACAAAGAGCGAATTTATTTTATTCTATGTATTGATTATGATATTGTCCTTTTCATTTCTAAGTATTATTTTGAACTTTTTGACAATTCAAATGGTCGTCGAAAGTCAATCTGATTTGAATATGGCAATGGATCAAAGTAATAAATTTGCTTCAACTTCTGGGTAGCTAGCACAAATAATTATTTATAGCGTCTTATAAAAAGTCGGTTGACAGCGCATCAATGAATGATGTTCTGTGGCTGTGATAGCACCTACCATCAAGTGAACCTCATGCTCGTCTGCCGATATCTAACATAAAGAAAGGTGCATAATAGATGCAAATATAGTCTTAGAAAAGAAACAATGCCCTCTAGATGACTCGGGGGCGTGGGAACGTGTTTGTAAAGTCGCGACGTCGTTGTTGACCCTTAGCGCCTGTAGTGGCTAGCACCCTACAGCGTTCTTTAACCGCTCCGGGGTCATTTTCTTCGTAGCTAGTCGTCTATAGCGGTTAGCTAAAAATATGATCCTAATGATTATCATGTATACACAGCATCGCGGGTCTGTCTGTCTGTTCGCGATAAACTCAAAAACTACTGAACGGATTTTCATGGGATTTTGACAAATATGTAGAGTGATTCATGAGGAAGGGTTAGGTATACAATTTGTCAATGTTTTGAGTAAATCTTCTTATTATAATATAAATCTTATTCTTGTGTCCGCGGGATTCAAATCCGGGACTTCCTTAGCTATACACAAGCGACTACCACTGAGCCACCGAGGCGGTCTTAGTGACAGGAGATTTGTATTATTATTTCTTAGACAGAATTGTAAAACAAAAAATATGTAATAAAAAAAAACAAATTAAAATCTTCAATATGCGATCGAGTTAGTAAACAAACATCATTAATCTTCTTGCCTGCTGTCAACAGTATTGAGTATTATAAACCTACGCGATACAAAAATGGCGATCGAAATAAATTCTAATCCGCATGCCGACATAATTAAAGATTGCCATACGTCGATTATTATGAGATCTGTCAGTGTGGCCAGCATGATATTATCACATCAGGGCTGCCAAATAAAGAAGTCTGAATCACACAGACCCTGGGTAAACCTTGTAAAGTTATTAAGTCGTTTTTAAAATCAATATCACAATTTATATTTTTTCTAAAATAGTATTTAGTGGACTAAGAAGAGACAAAGAATATATGACAACATAAATAATATTTTTATGTCTTAGGTACTTTTCTTCGTTAACTTTTAAAATTATATACTTATTGGGTTTTAGTACTATACCCTAGATACGAATTACACATATATGTCATATTTATCAAATGCCTCTTCTTCCTCCCCTTTAAATTAGAAAGATGATATTAATAGTTTTTAAAAAGCAACGTTTAATTTATGCTTTTTTCTTTCATTTATTTCATAAAAGAAAAATAAATTTACATAATACGAGTATATGTACCAGTATCATTGTCGTAGAAGAAGACGTATTTTCGGGTTCTATAGATGTCGTGGTCAGTTCAACCCTTAGCAGTTGATGCAAGTCGATGAGTCCTATGTAATGTTCAACCGCAAGAAAATGCATAATGCATCACCGTCAGATATAAAAACGTATTCATTTGCACTATAATTTAATAAACGACCTTTGTGTAGAGAATAGAATATAATTTGTTATTTATTGAGAATGCAAAATAAAAAAATAATACAAAAGAGGAATCTTTAAACGTAAATAATTCTCAAAGTTTAAGTCAACAGCGCACCATGGATTGTCCTATGGCTGAGGTATTTTACCATGACTTATGCTCATCTATCGATGCATAAAACAATAAAATATCGAATCGGAAGAACTCGGTAGGTATACTGATTTTCAGAGCTCAAGGATTAAATAATACAAGATAATCAAGCTAAAGTTTTCTTTGAACATAACATTAATATAGTAATTGAAAAATTAAACTTAATGAGTAAATTATTCGCAAATCAACAATGTCTTTTAGGTTAAATTTCAGTAATTGCATACGTCCGCGTCATTGCAAGCGGCACTCAGTGAATCACGACGGACAATGCCGTGTTTTTCACATCTGTCCCGTTTATTTACTAACAAGTCACTCGTCACTAGTTAAAATTCCTTCCTCGTTCGTTTAAGAGCCTCCAGTAAATAGTACTACAACGAATTTTGTATCAATTAAAGACGGATTTTTCACGTAATTGCGACGGTACATCAGTCGGTGACAATCGTACATGCGTGAACTTTAAAAATTGACTCCCGTTTCGCCTATTTTGGCATCAGGACCGCGATGACGGGTTAATAAATCGCTGTAAGACGTCTCGCGGACCGGCCGCGACAATATGAAAACGTCTTAATGATACATGGAGATTCGTCGTGATATATGCGCACGCATGTCGATCGTAAATCTGTATTATCTTATTTATTGTAGGAGAAAGAAACAGCTTCGTCGCGGAACTAAATTCCTTCTTGTTTCCGAATTAACGGCTCATTAATTTATTCATCGGAAACGAATCAATGAATTTAAATAATAAATCATCATATTAATCTAAACTAAACTAAATGAACAGTGAGTAACATTAACATCTATTAAATTATAATTTTCATTTACATACATAATATGTATGAAATATGAACTAAATTATACTAGGTACATGAGACTGAACAGTAATGTGGCTTAAAAGGCAGCTTGGTATTTCATCTATCTTAGATAAATATTTATTTCGATATCTTGGTGATAACAGACCGATAAGTGATACTTCTGTGTTTAACCGTTATTTTGCTTTCAATTACTGTAAATAGTAAAAAAGAATGGACACAGCTTCTATTTTTCCGAAGTCGACTTTACTCCAATTAAATTTCAAATTCAATTAGAAATTACTGTCAATTTAGATAAATCGAGATAGTGAATTTGTCACTTTTTGTTTGATAAGCAGTCTCTCATTCGAACGCGCGCTGACGTCGCGTGCGCCGCGCCGGCGCCCGCACATCTCATACAATATTAATGATCGACTGACGCCGATTAGCGAATGGACGACCAATTAAATCGTATCGCACAAAAACACACGCTTAGTATTAGACAAATCGTATTGGCGGATCTTAATCGGTGTGTTTTACATTCATCGGCTGTGCGTGCGGGCTTGCAGCTTGCATAAAATGTCTTTTAACCTGCATTCGCAATAACAAAACGATAAACATCCAAACAATTGGGGGAGTCGATCGTTATTTTTTACGTCGAATTCCATTTAAGTACGAAATAATTTTATCTGGTACGTAAACAAAATATATCAAAAATTAAAAACTTTAGCCAGAATTGCGGGTAGTTGGAATATAAATTAACCGAATATCCTAATTATATTCTTTAATGATGCTGCAGCGACAAGCGCCAGTAATTTTATAGCATCACTACTATAATATTTATAACATCGTAATTGTATTATTTTTAACTACAATAATTGATGTTTCCGTTTTCTTTTCAAGAAAGCAAATAAATAAACTCCTGACAGTTACCTTAACATCAGAGCAGACGCTACACAGAATGTGAACATCTTATCTCAACAGGGATGCAACGGTGACGCGACGCCTGCGCAGATTGTTGTTAGGAAAGTGGACACAGCGATTATGTGTAACCCGGTCGAAGGGATGTTCATGCTGTCGACAGACTTTATCGATAATTTAAGTTTCATAATATTTTATAGTGACTAGACATAGTGTGGTCTTGGAAGATTAGCAAAGATTAGTAGGTACTACTTTTTGTACACCCATTATCCTTTTTTTTTAAATTTATCACCGCTGCCCATAGACATCCGTAACACCAGAGGGCTTGCAGGTGTGTTGGCGACCTTTAATCTCGATTTTGCACAGTGAAAAATAAGTTCCGACAGAAAATGGAAAATAACCAGAAATTATCTTCATTATACGAGCTTAACGCTCAGCTTAAAGTGAACCCCACGCGAACGAAGTCGCGGGCATCAGCTAGTATATAATATTAATATAGATTTAATATGTTTCTTATAAGAGGAAAGACTTATTTGTTTTTTTTGTTTGTTACGATTTAACAAAAAATCTACTAGACCGATTTTAAAAATTATTTCATCAATAGAAAGCTACATTATCAGCAAGTAAAATAATTTTGTGTAAGTACATCCACATACATTGCATCCGTGCGAAGCCGGGGCTGATCGCTAGTATTAAATAAAACGAGATTTCGGCAACATCCAAAAACGTAAGCTAGCACTGTACAATCCTAGGTACCTTAAACCTACTTTAGCTTTTTCGACGTGTATGACCTTACATAGCCCTAGTGAAAAAACAAACCCATCGATACATGTTAGCATCTCTACACCTAATTACCGTTAATGCGGCTATTTGTTTAGGTGGCCAGCATAAAAAGACGTCTGTAGCGAGTGGGGCAATTGCTTCTAATAGCCGCCTAATGGGGACGGTATGATGAAGGGACATTGCGCGAATTTTTCATTAACTCAAATGTTGTCTTGGTGACCTTACTGTATTAGGTTCTGTTATTCTGGTAGTTACTTGGGGTAGCATCTTAAAATAGGTACTAGTACTAGTATCTTCGCTCAATTCCATTTCAATTAGCCAGAGAAAAAAACAGTATTTTTTTTGGATCGGTCTAAAATCGGAATTTAAAAACAGTGTAAGTCACAACTTGGATAACAGCTTATAATATGAGAGTGCATTAATCTAATATTTTTTTGATTCAGTTATTCTTTTCTTAGGAAAGAACCAGAGATACATATATCGAACACGGAGAGAAAAAACACAAACATGAAACTTATAAGTGAAAAATTAGAACTTTTATTAATTAGAAAGTAATTGTTTTTCGACAATACGTGATTAAGACAAGAGGTACCAAGATAAACCTAGTTCTAAATAAATCTTTCTAGAAGAAATAAGTACAGGAAACAAGTATTCGTGCGAACGAACCGATCAAAACCGTTGCCCTCTTGCATTTCAATAATATCCCGAGCGATTTATGGCAACAATCGGTTCGTATCGAGTTATCGAATAAGGGCGGCGAGTGAAATCGAGCCAGTATTTCTGTGAACGTCAAAACACCGTGTAAATTGTTAGAATCGAATATAAACGTCAGCCGGTATCGATTCCTGCGCAAACATTTAACTCTTTCAATTCTGGTTTACTGTTTCGATTATGTTGATGACAAGCGCGAGATATTATTATTGGAGTCGGCGCCATCGAAGGTGAAATACTTTGTATTGAACTTGACTCGGGACCTTACTGCATTATTATAATTGAGAACTTAAAAAAAACAACTGAAGTAAGGAATGTTTAAGGTGTGGGTTTTATCAAGTTTTTGCTTTATCCAATTATGCATCTGTTAGGAGGTTAGGAGAAAGATATTAAAGCTGCACGTTGGTCTATTATACAAGATACTATCCGTAACTACGCTCGCTGTAGAGTAATCGAAACGTTATGATATATAATATATTGAATACAATGCGTTAATTGAATTCTTTAAGATTTTATTTTTTTTATTTTTATAATAACGCTAACTATAAAAAAATACATAAAAATGTTAAAGGCAAGTTCCAGATAGTGAAAAAAAAATTTGGTTGCTTTCTTTACTGTTTAGAACGAGAGTTACCGGGTTAGATTCTTTAGGAAACAAAAGAAATAACATAAGTACAATTTCTGTCTGATCACAATCTGTTAAAAAAAGAAATAAATACAATGGTCATAGAAATATGACTTTGAGGTATCCTCTTCCTCCGCGTGAATATTTTTTTCCCAAATAACTCCAATTCCGCGAGTGATCGATTTAATAATTTAAAAAAAAAGTGCTTTTAAATATCAATCTATGAGTATTATATTCATACATATGCATTTAAACATTATCCTTCTTAGTTTAGTTACCATCATCTGCGCCATCTTACATAAGGAGGACGCCAAACGAACTCAAAAGTCGAGGAATAAAAGCTTCGTTTACGTCACGGTCCTTCCAGTGTACTCCAAGCTCAACGGAACACCAGCGTGGTTGAAACTCATCAAAAGCGCCGCTTTGCATCTGGCGTTTTTTGCGTCAAATTATCCGGAACGGTCATGAACCCGCGACCGTCGGGTCGACGCACCCGCGGCTATTTCTTGAGACGGAAAAAATTGCGATCAGATTTCATAGTGCCGCATCGACCCGTGAAATGATACAAACCGTGATACAATCTTCTTCGCGGTTACAGATTACAAGGTACTACGCCACTATCTCTAGGAGTGCGATGAAAAAACGGGTCACGGTTTCGCTTCTCCCGAGGTTTTTATAAACATATTATCATTATTGTCTTTTTTCTAGTATTGGACGGCATACAAGCCTGCAGGTCACCTGGTGTTTAATGATCACTACCGCTCATAAGCACCCTAACCTAAGGAATAGCGAATGTTACCGGCCTATTGTATGAGAATACGCTCGCTTCTCTATATCTGAAGTAGACACGAACGACTTGCGAGAAAGTATTTGTATCAGTCAGTTGTATGAGAAAATATTTAATACAACTTTCGACAATTCAAAGTCAGGTTCATCAAACTTCACTGATGCAATACTTCAGACAGAATCCAAGACAGTGTAATCAGTAATAAGAGTTTCCCAGGAATTGTTTAATCGGGGGTTGAATAATGCAGCAGACTCATGCATCGTGGGTGTTTCGCGAATCACATCAAAGGCAAGCCGCCAGACACGCCGCGTCCAAACTTCGCGTGAGTGCGTGCGAGATTGCGAGATATGCCGAAATTGTGGCTAGAGGACGTTAGGGTCAGAGTACATAGAGTAACAAATTCAAGCAAAAGTCCAGTTTCAATAAGACGGATCAAATTTATATCTATAAAAATCGCGTGTTAATGAATGTTTTTGATCGATATATCGAGTGAGGGTAGAATGCTAAAAGCCAATTAGTAGGAATTTTTAAGCTATAAGTCGTTGGTTCAAAGGTGAAACTAACTGTCATTTTGAATAAAAATAAATTTTGTCACTATTGCTTATTTTAAGCGTAAACTACGGTAAGAACAAAGTACTAATTGCGTATTGTGATCCATAACAAAACTATGAAGCGCAATACACACTCCGTAATTTGTACTCATCGTAGATGTTCGCAATAAAGAATAGTATCAACCTTTGAAACGACGATATATTTTATTTATCCGATTAACAACTCGTTAATAACAAGCCACATATTTTAGTCATATCTATCTTGATAAGTCACTACATTGCATTTTACACACCATACAAGAAATCTAGAAAAAATTAGCCCATAATATTTTTCACACAATATACGACAACAATAACAGTCCATGACCAAATCTGAAGGTAACATAATCCGTGTGAGAGTCTGTGTAGTGGGCCCAGCGCCGCGGCGGTGCCTTTGCTCTTTCGCCCAAAACCGACTATCGCATATCCTATTACGTGAAGCTGTCGAGTCCTATACGGTCTTTACTAGATTAAGGAAACACGCGAATGGAATACAGATTTTTTATGATAGTACATTAGGGCGGACCTTAATAGGGGTATTGACGAATTTCGACAATTGCGCCCCCAGATAAGTTCGAAATAAATAAAAAGGTGTGCGAAACACGTATACCAATATCTGTGGGGCGCACTTGTCAAAATTCGTCAACACCCCTATAAAGGACCGCCCTGTAGTACATAGTTGCTAGTGAAAATCAATGATGCGCTTGTCAACCAATTGTTCAATTTCAATTTGATGTAAACGAAAGATTGAACCCGGAAGAACACAATCCGTATGTCACACTTTACCATCTTTAACGGTTGTTCGTTACACGAACGTCACATTCCTTTATGACATTGAAAAGAAAAAAGAAACATTAAGCTCCATGCAACACAATACATATGTTTACTTACTAATAATAAGCTATAGTTATTCACTAATGTTGCGTGGTAGCTTAATACTTGCTACAAGTGTTGCTGATAGACCTGTGTGTACCAGCGTCGCCTATAAGCGACATCCGAGTGACAACCTGTGTGTACGAGCGTCGCCTATAAACGACATCCGCGTGACGACCTGTGTGTACGAGCATCGTCTATAAACGACATCCGCGTGGCTACCTGTGTGTACGAGCGTCGCCTATAAGCGACATCCGCGTGACAACCTGTGTGTACGAGCATCGTCTATAAACGACATCCGAGTGACAACCTGTGTGTACGAGCGTCGCCTATAAACGACATCCGCGTGACAACCTGTGTGTACGAGCATCGTCTATAAACGACATCCGCGTGGCGACCTGTGTGTACGAGCGTCGCCTATAAGCGACATCCGCGTGACGACCTGTGTACGAGCGTCGCCTATAAGCGACATCCGAGTGACAACCTGTGTGTACGAGCGTCGCCTATAAACGACATCCGCGTGACGACCTGTGTGTACGAGCATCGTCTATAAACGACATCCGCGTGGCGACCTGTGTGTACCAGCGTCGCCTATAAACGACATCCGCGTGACGACCTGTGTGTACAGTATCGTATCAGTATCGTATCTGCTGGTATCAGTGTGATACCCCTTGATCATGAGCTCAGCCATGTTTTTATTTTTACCTAAGTAAACTGTATTATTATTACGCCATAATAATACAAAATGAATGTGGTTTATTGTTTGTTTATAGCGAACAGGAAAACTTGTTAGTCACCTTGAGTGGAATGCACTGATATACATAATTAAAATTGGACGTACATATTGTGTATGCTGTTAATTAACGAAAAGAAAATTGTAAAAAATAGCTTGTTATTTTAGTTTAAATAATACTTAAAGGAAAGTCAATCGAATTATAAGCGTAAATTGTGTTGTACACGAACGTGTTATTGAAAATAATGTTTAATAACACGTTCGTACTTACATGTGACTGTGAGAGACTTACACCGCCAAATCATCTAAAGATAGTCTTTTGCAAGAATAAGCTAATAAAAATAGATATATAAGTTTTAGGATAAGGATTGTTAATCTTATTGGTGATAAGATACATATAAGTATGTATATTTCCGATTTAGTTCACTTTCAATAGCAGATTTTGTATGTAGTGACAATTAATTAATATCTGAGGGTAGATAAGAAATTATTTTTAATATAATGAATTGATATCTGCCACAACAACACAATAAACAAAATAATAAATTCCATACAAAATCAGCCTCTTGTGTGACTGTCTTAAGTCTCAGAAGGTAGCAACAAAGTCGGGATGACTATATTACTTTATTATAGTCCACACAAATATACAGAATCTGGCACTATGTTAATTAAGACTTCGAAAATCGGGCCACAGTTACGAGGCGGTATTCCGTAGAAATAAAAACCGGTCCAAAACCGTTAAGGCCAACAACAACTCCTGTAAAATGATGACCAAATTCTTGGTCCACATCCACCCACGACACAATAAACTACAAGAAAACAGAGATAATACCCATTCAAAGATTATGTTCGTGCGTCGACCTCCCGTGGTTTCTGATAATTTTATAGAAAATTTCTTTTAATAATAAATAGGTTAACTTGATGTGGGTTGGACACGGAATCGTTTGTGGGGTTGTGTGGGACTGTTTCTTGTTAAATTGTGGCAATAAATTATTGAAATTAAAGTAGATTCGACGACGACACGGCCGAGTGGGTAGCGACCTTGCATATGTACGATATCTAAACTTGAATCCTAACCAGATATTGATATCAGTCAAAAAACTTTAAAAAAAGCATTACGACACCAGCAATTAACTTTACAGTAACTTAAAAAAGTATATTTTTTAGTTACTGTACAGAGGATTTTAAAGAAAAATTGTGATAACTTTTAAATGATTTAAACTAATTAAAAAGTAATCATAACTTTTCTTTAAACTGCATTTGACGCAAATATACATTTTCACGTTAGCGTAGTGTAAATTGCTGGTGTCGATTTGCAGGGAATGCATAAAACTGCAACAAACTAACATAATCCATTCAAGCTTATTTCATATTGGCAGATTGCAGGCAGATAACTTCGAATAAGATAGCAGCCGAAGTGGATATGGTAATTTAAACCATTAAAACCCCCTCGGTTGCCTTTCTCAGTGTATTATATGACAGAGACTCCAGACTATCTTTTGCTACCCTCCCGGAGTCGGATATTGTTAGAGAGATGGCCCAACGTCCCCCTTGGACGATCTTTTGGTCACCTCATACGACAACCCTGCTTGTATTCTGTTCATAGCTCGAAACTGGTGTACAATACACATTTGAATAGTAACAAACGTTGTAAAGATAACATACTAGTGTATTTTACCTTTACATTTCAATAGGACACCGATAAATCACACTAGAAAGCGGTAACATGATCCACGGCGTAGGTTTGACTTGACACAAATATCACTGCTTGTGCGACTTGGCGCGTTAAAAACTGACACAGATCAATAATAATAACAGTTGGGACAATCCCAAGAAACAAAAATTTGACTAACATGTTTCTTCGTTTTTAAGTAAGCAATACTGTAAGAATACCGCAGCAGAACAAATCTTTCGATGATTTAAAATTTTTTTTGCATTAATTGGTTATGATTATGTGACTGTTGTATTTAATTTTATTATATTTTGAACGCGAAATTGTCGTAAAACGAGATTAAACACTGCATTTAGAAATACTTAAATAATCGTTTTTAATTTCGGATTTATTCGGAGTGCCTTACTGTTTTTATGTATCTGTACTTTTGTCAAAGTGCGAGAAGCCGGCGAAATGCAAAGGTTTCAAATTTTTAACAGATACATTAAAATCTAAGGTTTCATAACATAGAAAAGCAACGACCGGTTCATCTAAATTACTATGGTTTCATAGAATTAATTAGGGCTTTTCAGCTTTTTTTATTCATGAAATTGCGAAAGGGCAAACGCAAACATGCTACAGTTAAAATGATTAAGTCATAAATGTATTTTCTCGAAATGGAAAAAAATGGAAAAGGGCCCCGCTTTAATTATTTTTCTTCAATTGTATCTTGAAATAAATATTTATTTTCGTTTAGAGTTTCGACGATATAAAAATAAATCAAATTAAAATCAGTTGTATTTATGAAATTTATAAGATATTTGAAGGTGTAATGTAAATATCCCTTAGCTCTCGTAAGCGTGACTAGAAAGTTGTAATGGACTAAGTAAATTATTCATATTGCACCTGACTGCATTATTTATTACTATTTTATATAAATAAAAACGGTGGCAACACGTTCATTTCAAATTAAAAAAATCAATACATTGTATATTATTGAATTTTTTTTACTAAATTATTAAACAGAATTCAAATGTAACCCACTATAATACCACAATAATACTTTGTATACTGTATACATCTCACACATATTTAAACCAGACACATATAGACATATTTTTGTTTTTAACATAAACAATTTCCGGAAGTTAAGTCTAACTGATTTTCATTCAAGGGGAAAAACTAACAAACAAATTCATAATTAAATTTATTGTTTTATTTTAATATGGAAATAATCTTTATAAATGTAACAGCTTGTTAAGTTATATAACAGCAGTTAAACCACAAGCGCTGTTCTCATATATCTTGCGTTCAGGTAGCCGTGTCTTCACCGACGTTACACGAACTACGGTTACTCGCTAACCGCGTAAGGTCTTTCGCACACTCGGTAACAAGTTGTGTAGAGACGGGAAACTAAAACCTTAATAAATAAAATTAAAAGGAATGGAAAGCAGAGACATAAGAAAAATATATGGCATAATAGTCTCACTGCTCACATACATATTATAAACTGCAAAAATGCTATGCATTAACGTATTATATGTATAAGAAAATTTCGGTTTTCTATATCAAACAGACAATCTGCTCATCTTAGCAGTAAATTAAAAATTATATATGTTTTTTTAGGTTTTACGAAGATTATTCAAAAAGTACGAGACGTAAATCTACCATAAGTCAATACAAATACATCACTCAGATTCTGTTGTAAACCACTGCGCGACACTAAACTCGCCATCACATTCAAGACCTAGCACGAACAACTTGCGAAAAAGTATTCGTACCGTCGTGCTGTCATTTGTATGAATTTAAAATGATTTCTCATACAACACTGACAGATGGACGATTTGAATACTTTTTCGAATCGTTCGTGCTAGGCTCTCTATTGTCTCAATTATCGTGTTATACGATCAATTGGTTCAGACCACGTTAAATTATTCTTTGTTTCTCTACCTATAAAACATATAGCTTGGTGTATAGAAGCCTTAATATTAAGTAATGGTTCCAACTAAGGATTGTTTTTCGCTAGAAATTCGCGAGCTTACACACAATCTCACTTATCGCGCAAGGCTACATCACGTTACCGCAACACTGTTAAAGCACAACTTCCGACACGGAAATGGAAATATTGTAATGAATTTAAATAACAGTTTACAATTTACAGCGAGTCTAAAGTTGTTTAACTAAAAGGTTTAATGATTTTTTTTTATTATAAGGCAATTCGTTCGAAAAATGGTTCCTTTGAGATTGCTATACCGCTAATATTAAAAAGGCGATTTTTTTTAGTTTAGATATCGACAGACAAGCATGAGGTTCACTTGATAGGTAGGTGATGCCCACAGAAAATCAGTCAATTATGCGCCGTCAACCTATTTTTTACTTCGAGCATACGGAAATTCATAGACTGAAACCGAATCGCAAAATATGTACTTCACGGTTTTTCCATCTATGAACGGTGGTTTGTTACCCGTTTGGAATATCGGAAATAGATGTCTTAGGAATAATTAGAACTTAATAGCTGTCTAGTTAAACATTTTGATGTGGAGATAGAAAGTCTGCCATTTTTTGCTCATAAAAAGCCGTAAGCTTTTTAAAGATATTATGTCATTGATTTTGGAAGTCCAATAACTCTCATTGTTTGTCCGATAAGCATATATAATTATATATATAAACATTAGCGTCACTCTAACTCTACTTGTTGGTATGACCATGGGAGAAATTTTAACGATCGATAATCGCCATTACAACTTAGTAAATAATGTAGAAAATTGCATCGATAAATTTCCTGGCTGGTCAATTTCAGATAAAATCTAAATTTATTGTAAATTTAAATCTATTAACTCTACATAAAGTCCTCTTTGGAATGCCATTTTCCCTCTTCACTAAAACCACCGTTCAAACTTCAAACGTTACGGAGGCTCTTTCGCACCTCATAAGAATTAATGTTTATTGTATCGGAAGGGATTAAACGATTGGAAAGTGGTTTTGACACGATAAATGCATTAAGAACACAATAGAATACTATAACGGTGACAAAACATTTTATTGAAATTTTGTCAAAGGAGTGACCGTCTGACTCCGATTTTCACTTTAATAATGCCGGAATCAGGTACAGTTAAGAAGTAGGCAACTTGAACAAACTACGACTGCATTAAGAGCCTCAAATTCGAATGAATGTTTATGTGTATTGTGGTATATAATAACAGGGAAAGATATGTGTGGAGTTTGTTCATATGCGTAAGTAAACTTTACGAGTATATAGTAATATTACGATATATATTTTCCTATCTACACTAATATTATAAAGAGGCAAGATTTATATTTTTGTATGTTATGAATAAACTCAAAAACTTCTAGACCGATTTTAAAAATTCTTTCACCAATAGAAAGCTTATCATTACATTACATTATCGGCGAGTAACATAGGCTATATTTTTATGTATAGTACATTGTACCCGTGTGAAGCCGGGGCGCATTGCTAGAACTACGATAAAATATATATAAAAGAGATATAATTTACTATATAAAAATAAGTCGTGTTTTCCTTCCTGACGCTATAACTCCAGAACGCACGAACCGATTTCCACGGTTTCCAAAATTCAGGAAAAATTTCAACAGAAAAGCGGGAAAATCTTTTTTCACATACAGCGGTGGGCAAATGGGCATATTCCAATCTAAGAATAATTGTATAATTTCGAAGCCAATATTTTGGCAGAACAACGTCTGCGGGGTCCACTAGTCCTCCATATTTAAGAAATAAAGTGGGCTAAAGAGTTCTTGATACGAGTAAAATGTATTATACTTGATCATATGAACTAGAAAAGTATATATTAGTGACATTTGCGTACATATTTATTAAATTTTATTATGCAATTCATACTGACTTCATAGTCATAAACTTTCAATATTTAGGTAAATTCAATAAATACAAAAAAACTGGTTTTCTTTTACCATTTCTCACCTTAAACACTGAAGCAATTTTATACGATTTCAGTAAAACCAAAAAAGAAAATAGGCTCTTTACATCCATGGAAAACTTTACAATTTTTCAATAGGCACGAAGCGAGAATTTTTTTCCCGCATTACGTTTTCTGCATAATATAATTATCTATTACAAGTCGTAACAACAGGAAAACTCATTACAATAAAATGTATACAATTAAGACATTCGTAATCAGAAATAATATATCCTCGTTTCTAATGAACAACATTTTTTAATCACACACCAGTTGCTTCGTCGATACTTCAAACATAGCTCACGCAATATCCGAATAACTTAAATGCACCCAAATATATTACGTGTATAAAGAGTTTAAAATTTAAACTTTTTTTTATTATAATCAATAATTATTATTAATTAACGTTTCAAACTGAGTTCCATGTTTTATCACTGCATTTACGGTCGCTTAATTATCTTCTGCTGAAGATAAAATTAAGTTATGCATAAGACAGACAAAGACAGTTAAGTTATGAATAAGACAGACAAAGTTGTTTTATGCAAAACTTACATGACGATGATCATTTTACTCTATTAAAAGGGCTCTTACTCCGCTCAATTCACACTTGCTAATTTGCAAAAATATTCCAAGAACAGCGGTACTTATTGCCCATAGCGCATGCAAGTGCGTCGTTATACCGAACATAAACAAAACCGTGGTAAGAACTCCCATACTAAAATTAATTCGAAAATAAATGGATTAACATCTAAATTAATATTATAAATAGGAAAGATTTGTATTTTCGTATGTTATGAATAAGCTCAAAAACTACTCGACCACTCTCACTCACTTTTAAACACTCTGTCACCAATAGAAAGCTACATTATCAGCGAGTAACATGGGCTATTTTTCCCTTTTTGTGTAGTATGTACAGATGTATATACATTGCACCCGTGCGAAGTCGTGGCGGATGGCAAGTATTAAATATAAGCGTAGAAATTCAGTTCAGTGTCTACTCATTCATATTTTAAACTTCTAGAGCATTCTCGTGTCTCCAAATGGGACACGGATAAGACAGATTTATTGATTTGTACTTGTTTCGATTATTTTTCTTAAGAAGCAAGTAGATAACTTTTATTCTGGAAGCTTGTTTCCTCGGAATACCATACTGAGAGGTCAAAATATGTATGATATAGATAGTTTTATATCTAAATAACAAATTAAATGTTAATGTATCAGCTCCGCAAACAAAGAAACCCTTTATAAACGACATCCGTTATGTTGTTTGTCAATGAATTCCAGTTACGGTGCCATACCTTAGCACTGAGCCATGCTGGCGACCAAACAAACCGACGCACATGCCATTCACATCACTATCACCAGGCGATAGGGTGCATTGTCTCGTGTGCAGAGAGATAAGCATCTAGACAAACAGACGCGGTACTTTTTCGATGCATCGCATTAGCCAATTCCCGGTAATTAATACGCGGCCCGCATAAAATGAGATGTAATTAATTTTGATGCGTGCGTATTTAGTGCAGGTGTACAAATAGTTTATTATGCGATCTCCCATTGCGTTTCATTTATTGCCTCCCATTGGCTTTGAAGTTATTTCACAAAATTACCTTAAGTTATAAAATAATGTGAGCATGTGCGTAAATATTTATCATAGTTTATGGAGGAAGCTTAAAATGCTCAATAATTAATAGGACAAAATGATATGAATGGATGAATAATGACAATTTATTTAGTTTTAATGAATATTTCAATTAAACACTATTGTAGTGATTTTTGTATGTACCTACTTAATATTTATTTTACGTACAAACATAATTATTACGCCTCGCATAGGCAAAAGTAGAGGAATCTAGTACACATATTGTTTGATTTGTTGTGATTAGAAAGAAAGTTTATTTCCAGGTATACGATTCTCTTACCCTTTGAAGAACTCCAAGATTGCTCTTAAATTCGTAAACTGTTCTTACCTAAAAAAAAAAAAGAATAATTAGTATAATATAATAAAAAATACATAGTATAAAGCACCATTTATTTTAGTTCTCAACTAAACATTCAATTTTTCAAGACGCTATTTGGACGTCTACTCCCATACTTTAAGATCGTATCTCATGACAAATGTTCCGCATTTGTCTGCAGAGTTGCCAGTTTTACGAAAGGCAATATACGGTGGTGGCGAGTGTTGCCAAATGTGAGACTATAAGAGTTTAAGTACATTCTGGCGCCATGCCAGTAAAGCCTGCCATTGTCAAAAGAAAGTTCGTTTAAGGGGCAGGGTAAGGCGAAAGACCTTGCTAGTGTAGGCGGAGCGAGCGATTTCTCCCCGCGCAAGCATGCTACCCCCTCATCAAAAGATCGCGACTTTACTGCGCGGCCGCGGCGGCGCGGGCGAATAATGAACTAGCTTGCTCCGCGCCGTCGCGGTCCGGTCGGCACAGAATAACGATAACAGTAGGATCAACGTAATATCTTTATATATTATAAAAATATTGATAGGTGTTTTGTTAATATGTAATTAATAATTATGTAACCGATAATAATAAATTTACTAATACTTATTATAAATGCTAAAGTTTGAGTGGTAGTGTATGTTTGAATCCACGTACTTCTTAAAAAAAATAGTATTTACTATTTAGGACCTGGGCTACATAGACATAGAAGAATGAAACTAACTAGAATAAGACTACTTTTTATCAGACATCAACACATTCTGACCTTTCTTTTTATTTAAATTATTTTGGAGTTGAGATAAAAAGTATTTGTAGGCCCAATTTTAATAAATATTCCTTATTATCGGATACATGCAAATAAAGTCGAGTGAAATAGTTAACAATATATCTATTAGATATAAAAGAAAGTCGTGTTAGTTACACCATTTATAACTCAAGAACGGCTGCACCGATTTTAGTGAAATTTTATTTGTTGGATTCGTCTATCTTCTGAATAACAGAATAACTATTAAAATATTGAAAAAAATTAGGTAAAAATAGATGCCGTAAATTAACTTTAAAATAAATTAGGTTCGGACCTCCGCCATCTTTCACAATGCTTATTTAATTATCATATTATTTCTTTATTTATATTATTATTTCTTATTATAATTGATGTCTACTGCAAATCTATATAATAAAAAATGAAATATATTTTATATTATTCTTATATATTGTTAGAGCGCCTCCGTGGCTCAGTGGTAAGCGCGATGCGTTTAGCACCGGAGGTCCTGGGTTCGAATCCCGGGGAAACAAGATTTTAAAAAAAAGGGTTTCGGTCGGGCAGGGCACAGAAGGCTGATCACCTACTTACCTATAAAGATAAATGATCAGTGAAACAGACACAGAAATGGATCTGCCCCATGCCCCATTAGGGGACTCGCGAATTTACTTTTTATATATTGTTGTATTTGATGGGTTCGTTGGCGCGTTCTGTAGAACACCTGCCGTGCGCATCGATGGGTCGTGGGTTCGAATCCCACCGGGACGACTTGCTTATAATTTTCTATAATCATGTCTTTCCCACGTCTGGTAACTTCGGGCATTGATCGGGTGGGAGAAATTTCGACCGGGTAACGAACCACCATTCATAGATGGAAAAACCGCGTATTGCGCGTTCCGTTTTTATTTTATAGATTTCCGAATGCTCGAAGTTATAATTTGGTCGACAGCGCAACATTGACTGAAGTTCTGTGGCTGAGGTATCACCTAACATCCAGTGACCTTCATGCTCGTCTGTCGATATGTGACATAAAAAAGAATTCACAGATAAAAGAATTTGTTTGTCTTATTTTGTAATAAAACTCCTCCGAAACGGCTTGACCAATTTTTATGAAATTTTGGGTGTATATTCAGTAGGTCTGAAATAGGGCGTATATTTTATACATACATGTTTCATAGTGTAAGGGTGAAACATGTATGTGTAAAAGTGTCAAGGGTGGTCCACCCCAAAAAATATTTTTTATTGCTGGTCAAAAAAAAATTTTTTTTATGTAATTTGGAATGGAACCCTAAATTTTCACTTTTCACATTTTTTGGAGTTGAGTAGGTATGGCGTAAGTACTAAGTACCTACTAAACTCAGACGACTGGATCGGGGATTTCAATAGTTTTTGGTGGGGTTGGTAGAGGGGCCCAAGGGTATAACAAGCGCCGCTTATCGTTAAAAATATATAAAAAAATAAAATAAAAATATTAAAAAATTCTTAGTCTTATTCATAAATTTTTTTTTTATGCTGTTAAGTTGTCGTTCTGTAGAATCCTATGTATGTATGTTAGGCAATGGGTTACGTGTAACGTTTGCCAATTTCACCTAATTGTTAAGTACTAAAGCAAAATGATTGTTTTGCGATCGCAGTGGCACGCGACGGAACCAAGTTCAATTCCCAGCTGAAGCAATATCATGTATGTTTATTTTATTTAATTTTAACATAATTTTAATATATTTTTTTAAATCTTGTATGTGTTCATACAAGTTTTGACGATCAATAATATTTTAAAGTTTCTTCTAAACTAACATTTATTAATTTATTTTTTTTGAAATTATAGTAGGGATTCTTTGTTATAGCCTAACGAAACGTCCTTTAAAAAACCGACCCACTGAAAAGCTTAATTTTTTTTTAAATACTTACGCCACCCCTATCTCGTCTCTATTCCTACCGCGTAAAGCAAATTTCTGCCAAAAACTAATTAATACCTAGTAAAAAGATAAGAAAATTAATAAATATCTGGGCTTACCCAGATATTTACTTTAGTTTTTGAAATCGGTGACAAACCAACAAACATAAATCAACTAATACTTTAAATTCACGCTCAAATCACAAGATAGCCGTAGCCTCCTGGTAGCGTTCTCGTCCATCGATCCCATGGAACCGGGTTCGAGACCCAGCAACTCTCTTTTTTTTTAAAAATATCACAATTTTGCTTAAAATTATTTAATATTTTTACGCTTTTTATGTAAAATTATTATGTTTTTTTCATAATCTTACGCCATATTATGTAATTTTTCATTATTTTATCGATTTGTCCCTCTCTCTCTTTCTCTTAGAGGGCTCTGTGCTAGGCTCGTTGTCAGTTAGAAACCGAAAATTCTATGGCACCGGGTTCGAGACCCGGCAACCCTCATTTTTTAACAAATTATCACAATGTTGCATAAAATTATTTAATTTTTTTATGTATCATTATTATGTTTTTTCATAAACTTACGCCATATTATATATTTTTTATGATAAAATCAATATTTATATTTATTGTAAGTATAAATGTAAAATTTTCAGACTTTTTTATCATCCTCACTCGGATGAAATTAGTCATAACAACACACAAAACAGGCATTGTCTGCAGCGGTTCCAACTATCAAAATTTTGTTTTCCCATTCGTATTGTGATTGTAGATGTCAACCGGGAAATATGTATATCGTTGACGTCGAATAATACTGTCAAGTCTGACAATGTTGAGTCAAACCACGCGTATTTTAATTTTTATCATTTTGTAATTTTTTTTGAAAGTTCGTGATTTTTGTCGTGTATACGTCCAATTCTGTCGATGGTTGCTCAAAAAATACGCGTCCGTTATACCTGAACCTTCGTGAACCTTCTACAGACCCTTTTCGGTTTCTAACGGACAACGAGCCTAGCACAGAGCCCTCTAAGAGAAAGAGAGAGAGGGACAAATCGATAAAATAATGAAAAATTACATAATATGACGTAAGATTATGAAAAAAACATAATAATTTTACATAAAAAGCGTAAAAATATTAAATAATTTTAAGCAAAATTGTGATATTTTTAAAAAAAAGAGAGTTGCTGGGTTTCGAACCCGGTACCATGGGATCGATGGACGAGAACGCTACCACGAGGCTATGGCTAACTTGTGTTTTGAGCGTGAATTTAAAGTATTAGTTGATTTATGTTTGTTGGTTTGTCACCGATTTCAAAAAACTAAAGTAAATACTTACCCAGATATTTATTAATTTTCTTATCTTTTTACTAGGTATTAATTAGTTTTTGGCAGAAATTTGCTTTACGCGGTAGGAATAGAGACGAGATAGGGGTGGCGTAAGTATTTAAAAAAAATTAAGCTTTTCAGTGGGTCGGTTTGTAGGGAATTACCTAGTCGCACATTACAGTATAAAAAGTACAAAACAAGTAGGCACGTAAAACTTTTATATTATTACTAGCGACCCACCCCGGCTTTGCACGGATACAATGTAGATACTGATATGATGTCAGTATTATTTGGATATTGTTCATGCAAAAATGTTCATACAATCTCAATTAAAGAATAGAGGTTTCAATTAAAGAATGGTGAAAATTTAGGGTTCCATTCCAAATTACATAAAATAAGTTTTTTTTTCAAAACTTCAAAATTCAGTCAATGTTGCGCTGTCGACCAAATTATTACTTCGAGCATTCGGAAATCTATAAAATAAAACCGAAACGCGCAATACGCGGTTTTTCCATCTATGAATGGTGGTTCGTTACCCGGTCGAAATTTCGATATTTCTCCCACCCGATCAATGCCCGAAGTTACCAGACGTGGGAAAGACATGATTATAGAAAATTATAAACAAGTCGTCCCGATGGGATTCGAACCCACGACCCATCGATGCGCACGGCAGGTGTTCTACAGAAAGAGCCAACGAGCCCGACAAATACAACAATATATAAAAAGTGAATTCGCGAATCCCCTAATGAGGCATGGGGCAGACCCATTTTTGTGTCTGTTTCACTGATCATTTGTCTTTATAGGTAAGTAGGTGATCAGCCTTCTGTGCCTTACCTGACCGAAAGAGTTTTTTTAAAATTCAAAATTCAAAATTCAAAAATCATTTATTCATTTAGGTAACACAATGTACACTTATGAACGTCAATAAAAAATACATATTAAATGCTTCTAGTTTTACATTTACTGCCAGTTCACAAATCTTGTTTCCCCTTGTTAAATCTTGTTTCCCCGGGATTCGAACCCAGGACCTCCGGTGCTAAACGAATCGCGCTTACCACTGAACCACGGAGGCGGTCTAACAATATATAAGAATAATATAAATAATGATTATAACATAGTTATTTCTCTTATAATTTTTTTATAAAATGCTAAGACGTATGCATGGTAATATATTTTGGCGGCAAGACCACGAATAATCCACCCTATTTTCTTGGCATGCTATTTTTACAAAAAATACGAAATACTTTAGACCACAATATTTTTAATTTCAGGACTAGCGGACCTGACAGACATTGTACTGCCAGAATGTTCTTCAAAAAATTTATAACTAGATTTGAATATGCTATATTTTCACTTCTATTATTCTATTATATATCATAAATTATTACAAATAAGCTATAATAAGCTTGCGCGGCGTGAACTGAGTATGAATTGAGAAAATGAAGTTCTGACATAATTTATTTTAAAATTAATTTTATGCATATATTATTATCCTGGATTATTCCAATATTTTAATAGTTATTCTGTTATTCGGGACATAAATGAACCCAACAAATAAGATATCATTAAAATCGGTACAGACGGTCTTGAGTTAATGATAAGACTTTGTTTTATGTATGTCTCGATACTAGAAAATGCTGAATATATGATAGGTTGTACGAAGCGGCACAGGTCCGTCGTCCAGTAAAGCCTGAGCGGCACTGATTCACGCCCACCAGTACGTCCCTCTCACCGCGCAAGAGCCCCGCAATTGCTTGAAAGTAAAAGTCGTATGCGCCAAAAGTATTTTTTCTAATTATATAGAATACCGTTCAAGTAATTCATAATTTTTTCTGGCGAAAATGTTGCCCGTACTTTGTTATATTTTACATATAAATATCAAGCCAATAAGTCATATGGCTTCAGAGGAGAAGGCAAATATATGTTAAAATCAAGGTATTTTAGATATTTTTTTTCATCGAATAAAATATAAGTATTCAAAAAACTGTCATGGCGCTTCGGTTCTTAATGAAATGGAGAATAAGGTGTAAAAATATAAGAATCCTAGGTTTCATATTAGAACAGCAGTATGGTCTCAAAAATGCCGGAAATGTTGATTTTTTTGAGAGACAAGCCTTAATATTTTGATAGATTGGCCAAAAAATTACTAATTGTATTTTATTATCGCGAGTATCACATATTTAAATAAAATACTTTATAACGGATTAAAACGCGATTTATCTAATATATAAAATTCTCGTGTCACAGTTTTCGTGGCCATACTCCTCCGAAACGGCTCGATCGATTCTTACCAAATTTTATATGCGTATTCAGTAGGTCTGAGAATCGGACAACATCTATTTTTCATCCCCCTAAGTGATAAGGGTTGTTCACCCTTAAATTTTTTTTTTTTAATTTTTGGACGAAATTTTTTGTTTTTATTTTTTTATAATGTGGCATTAAAAAATACATACAACCCCTGCTTTATTTGTCAAAAAATCTTGACCCGTGCGAAGCCGGGGCGGGTCGCTAGTTATTTATATTATTTATCCCGACGTTTCGGATGCTTTTCAGGAACCGTGGTAACGGGCAGACTAAAGGTGTCAGCTGTCTGATTTGAAATATCAGTAAATATCAACTTTACAATATTTGCTACTAATGTTATTTTAGTCAAAGCTGCTAAAGTTATTTAACTTCGAAAAAACTAGTATATCGAGGATACTACAGTGTTACCAATTAGGGCGCGTTCCCACTATGCCGTGACGATTAATTTATCGTCGGACGACTATCGTCTCTAGCTGTTCCCATTATAACGACTGTTTGTCGTCAACATTTTTTATCGTTTAGCGACTGTCGTATGTAGCTGTTCCCATTGGAACACGACAAGCAAAGAAAAGAAAGATTTGGGTACATCCAATGTTCCCGAGTACATCAAGGGGGGAAGGAATACACGTGTAAGGGTTAAAATGATATTTTTATAGATTGATGATATAGATAGTCGCAATAACGACCCATGATTTGCCACCATTTAGTCGTGACGATTTTTTATCGTTTCACGACTGTCGTTCCCACTTGTCACGACAATTGTCGTCACCGCAAAAAAAGCAGTAGACGACAGTTCATCGTGTCGTTCTTTATGTGAACACCTCCTTTTAAATATATAAGCCACGACACTTAAAACGACACGACAATCTGCCGTCACGACATAGTGGGAACGCGCCCTAAGTATGAAATTAAGTTCAATTTTTAGTTAAATTCAATTTTAAAAATAAGGGACAAAATAACCGAACATATACGAAGAAATTCGCCGTTATTAATATTATATATTTATAATGTTATACATAAATATTCTTTATATACCTATATCTAAGGTAATTTTGACCCTAAACTTTTAAAAATGAATTTAACTTAAAATTTAATACTTATTGGTTTTTGCACTCTGTACACTTGATATAATATTTGTATATGTATGCAATTTTTTTCTATCAAAGCACTTCAAAGTCTTCAATACTATCATAATAACATAGAGACGCCAGTAAACCTCCATAAGGCCATACAGCATCATAAATAAAAACCGCAACAATAGAATTACCATACAAACATCCGTATTACTATTCTATCTAATACAGACGCGGTGCGGAACCGAACCGACTGTCTCCGCTTACTCAACTTGGCAAGTGTTATTGCGTATGTACATTTAATTCCATGTTATTGCCAAGTGCATATATTGTTTTTTTTATAATTTTATTCTTATGTTTGATATCGCCAGACGAGTAACTATGAGCTTCACTTGATGGTAGGTAATGCCGACCTACTTTTTTTCCTCGAGCATTCGGAAATTCACAGACAGACCGAAACGCACAATGTGCACTTCGCCCGAAGTGACCAGACGTGGGGACGACATTTTTTTTTTTTTTTCATTTATTTTAGCATCAGTCACATATAAGTAATAAAAATAATAACAATATTTTACTTAAAAATTCAGACCTACAGTGCCCAAAAAAGATACAAAAAGTAGAGAAAAAAGAAAGAAAGAAAACTTATAGAAAATTATAAATATGTCGCCCTGACAAGATTCAAACCCACGAACCAACGGAGCGGAGATAAATTAAAACTAAACAACATTAAACTATACGTAATATAAAGTATAAACCTTCCTCTAGAATAACTCTATCTATTGATGAAAACCGTATTAAAATCAGTAGCGTAGTTTAAAAGATCTAAGCATACAAAGAAGCAGACGGCGGGAATAGATTTTGTTTTACATATTACGTACATATTATGTAGAGATGCATTTACTTTGTATGAATAATCTCTCGACTGTTTAGGAAAACGTTACACTAATGAACTGTCGCAAATATTTTCAAGTTGGGCCATTGTTTCAGCGGCCATTGCAGGGATAAAATATCAAAATAAATTGCGCAAGCACAGAAATGAATCACAAAAGCAATTATTTATACAATTACAGATTGATTGGCGTACCGTAATAAAATCCACCCGAACCGATGCCGATGTGGCAATACTACGCGTTTTTATTATTCCCCAGATTTATAACGCATGCCAATTCGTCGTACTTATTATTTTGAATTGATGGGAATGAAAATTGAATTAAAAAAATTGGAATTTATATTTACATCTGAGATTATTCAGAAGACCGATCAGATTATAGCTGATCTGATTTTCGTGCTACACTATACATTTGTGGTGGCTTAAAAACATCAAAGCGTATAATGAAGTTCTCTTTTTGTTTCTCTATTGTCTTTACACGTTCGCGTCGCTCTTTTATTATTCTTTACTATCTGTCAAAAATGTGTCCTGTGTATTTTCTATAATATAATATACCGACAATTAAAACCATACATGACCTTAAGTTAAAACCATGACCATAAGTTAAATACCTTCTTTAACGATCCAACTTTTATTTACGAAGGTTACAACAGTACTAAAAATCAGGACTGTTTAATTCGTTCTAATAAATTGAGACGAACTTTATATCGCGTAAATCCCAGCAGACGTAAAGTTTCATTGAACTTAATTGAATTAAAAAATAAAGAAATCCATAGACTACATGTATCTACATCTTTAGGCAAACCGAAGTATTATTTAAAAACCCGTGGAATGCAGCAAGGATCTGTAGGGTCAAGTGTATATTAATTCAAACTTATACTATTATGATATGAACTACTCTGCACTTCGCAAGTTTCCCATCGTTTGCCATTCCGTAGCTAGCAAACAACAGAGCAAGTTATCACTACCGCCCATGGACATCACTAACTTAAAAGTATCAGATGCGTTGTCGGCTTTTTCGAAATTAATAGGCTCATTTTTACATAAGTGCAGTAACGTATTTACATACTTATTTACAAGATATATGCTGTTAAATTTCCCACCCAGTTGCAGTATTGCATATACATTAAAAGGGAAAAGTCATTGGCATGATGTCTTGTAGAAAATTGTTCCTCAAATTTGCCGCCCCTAAAATATGCCACCATAGGCTTAAGCCAGCCTGCTGGTAAATCCACCACTGCACGAATGAATCCCCAAGTCTTCTAGTGGCCCATAGGACAGTCACATTTCTGTGTCTGTTTTACTGTTAATTTTCTTTAGTGGGGCGTTATATTTTAACTGTTTTTCCAAGGCAATATCCAATTCTTTAAACACCCGGGTAACAAAAGTGGCAAAAGAGCCAAATTTTCTTGCATAAATCTGTTGTTAAAACGGTGTAGCCATTTAAAACTACGCTAGATAAAGCAGCTGTACCTTCATATACCAGAGATAAATAAGCTCATTCAATCCATTGTTATACTACATTGAATAAACGCTACATGAATCATTATTTCAAAACGATGCTCTCTGACCATAGGCTATTGAAAATAAAGCTGACTATTCATGCTATTGATTGTCATTTACTAAGAGATATGACTCTGATAGTGTAAGAGCGTGTTATTTAGTTATTACTTACTTACTCAATTTACATTCATAGACTCTCGATAAGAATCATCCAAAAATTAGTGTCTCTATATTATCATGAAATTTGAGTTGGTATTTGAAGCCAATCGCAAGTCAATTTTCACAACTTCATTGAAAATATTATACAAATTACCATAGTTAAATTGTAACCTAAAATAGTTCCGAAATAATTACAAGTATAATAAATTTAGCTATAATAACGATCACTCATCTCTTACGCTACATGCGCATACGCAGTCGAACTTCGAAGGTATTAACTCTGGTATTAAGTTCCGGAAGAGTCCGTAATACGGTGCCATCGATCATACTTTGTTTGTCGATAGTGCATTTTGACCCTAATGAAATCGCGTATAATTTTACGTAACAATTTAAGTGTGAACCTTCGGATTTTTCCGATTATTACCCTAGAAATGTTCACACGATTCATCAAAATGGATTCAACGGTTTAACCTAGAAAACCCACAACAGACGTAAAGATGAGACTGCCAGAGCATACATGATGTAAATAAAGCTTTAGAAAGAGATTCTTAAATTATGGTAAAATTCGCATCAGATCTTAAATAGCGACTTCAACGTATACTCTGTAATATTTATAAAAGGGTCTGTAATTATAGATTAATCACAGCGGTACATCACTAAAAAAAGGTATCTGAGTTTCTGTGGCGCCAGATTCCTCGTGTTGATCGTTTAACAGAAAATTGAAACTTGAAAGCAAAACGGCACGATTCTTACAAAACGACCTGTCAAAAGTGACATAGGTTTAAGCTTTAAAATGAGAACACTGCAATGTTGGCGAGGGAATGATTTGACAAGATTACTAGATGTGTAACACACACTGATCGTAGTCAATATTTTAATAAAAATATTTAAAAAATGCCAAGGTTAATTCTAAGTCAAAAGACAAATATTAAGTTGAATTCTAATAAGAAACATTTGCTAACATTGTCCAAGTACAACCTAAAATAAACAGACTAATACTGATACAGATACGACGAAGGCATGATATATACACTAAAAAATTTGTATGGTTATATGTCAAGATACAATACAATAAAAAATATGATATTATATAGATCAGCATTAGGGATATTACTCAAGCCCTTAATTAAGAGTATCTGTAAGAGTAATTCAGTAATTTCTTAATATTTTCCATCCACATGTTGCAGTTAAGACACGTTGAAGGCTTAAAGGTCAGACAATATCGAGAAGGCGATCCATGCTAGACGCTGAAAATGCACCTAATGTTTATCTTAAAATTCATAATAACTATATGCAGTCTGCATGTAGCTTAAGGTCGACCATAATAGCAGGATACGTCTCATACGCTGAGAAATTAAAATAAATCACATATTCTGTGCCTATCAACACTATAGCTTGCTTTTTTATGATATCAAACTTTATATATCCTCTTAATTCTCTTTTGTCTCGATAAATCCTTTGAATATGACAACAATATCCCATTATTTAGGTCAAACTAAAGCAGCGGGGAAAAATCAACAATGTGAGAACATTTTGAAAAAGGAACGAGTTATTAATTACATCATTGATATTTACAGTAGAAGCAATATTTCAAAACTCTCCGGGGGGTAGTGCCTTAAAAAGTTTAAACTCTTAAATACAGGTATAATCTGATCCAATTTAAACAAAAACTGAAGCTCAGCAGAATCGCATTCATGAATCAAGATTCATTAACCCAGTTAAAAATGCTATTGTAAACGTTTCCATTCATGCGTGCCTCTCAGTTTATGTTAGCGCCTCATTTTAAATAGAGAACAGACTTCGAATTGATACCATAAACAAACACGTACCATAGATTCATTCATGGATGGACGAATCTGCAAACCAGATTTAGAAACAAGTTTTCGCCAATAAAGGCGATAAAAAATGAGATTAGTGCAACTTTTTAGGTTATTAACTACTTTATAGACTTTTTTTAATACCTGATATCGACAGATGAGCATGAGACAGTGGTAAGTTGAGGTGCTATTGACCTATTTTATTGAATCCTATTGTAACAACGAGCATTTTGATTACTTCTACTTATAATTATATTTTATTCACTTTCTTCAAAACAAAAAATACCGTTAAGCTCTCGAAATTCGGAAATACCGTTGAAAGGTTCTCGAACATTAAAACTTTAACTCAAAAAAATGTATTTAAATAAAACACTGTATTAGATTTATTAATTATTTATATTGTTTGGTTGTTCAACAAAATAAAATTATTATTTACTAATGAAAAAAATGAGCAATAAATAATTTCCTGTAGTTCTGCCTCTACGCATGTCTCTTCTTAACATAAGAAAAAATAGTCCAATAGTTAATTAAATCGCAAAACAACATTGTTCATAGATAACACTAAGTACATACCTACATATTGCGTAGACTTAACATAATTTACCATAACCCCGTAGCTCGGTAATAACTTCCCTGTTCTACTTAATGAGAACATCGCCACAGATAGCGAGACCCCACTCTGCGAATTTTAATCTGTGATACAGTTACTGTTAGCTGCCAGAGGTCAGTTTTTATATTATAACTAGCAACACTCCCGGGCTTCGCACGGGTGCAATGTACGAGTGGATCTCCTATACACAAAAAAACTCATATACCTAGTTACCTAACCTATGTTAGTTGCTGATAATGTTCTATGGGTGAAACAATTTTTGAAATCGGTCCAGTAGTTTTGAGTTTATTCGTTACAAACATACAAATCATTCCTCTTTATATAATAAATCCTGAAAATATTGAAGAAATAAATTAACATTTCATTCTTTTTATTACATAAACAGCAATAAATTCCAAAAATATAATATTTTTTAACATCAATTTTCGATGCATAAAAGAGACTAAGAATATACTATGTGTTTGTAATGACACGAATTCAATATGAATTAAACTTGGTCATTTAGGAGAATAATTTCAATATAATACTTAAAAGCTTTATTAATCATCTGTCAACATCAGAAAGTGTTTTGATAATACACTTAACCTAAAACAAAGAATTAACTCTCATCTATCCATTAACTAAATAGATTAAACTTTTCGAAAGAGAAAGAAGAGAATTAATACTTGTCAAAAACAAATGACATTTCGCCTGATGGATGAGTGTGCGAATAATTTATCGTTAAGCACAATGACAGTGTTATCAATAAACATATTTTAAACTGGGATTACAAATGTTAAGTAACATGTCTTGAATAATAAGACACCTAAGACTATGGATACATGCTAGGGAGGCGAGGTAGCTAAATGGCGTAATTCAACGGCGCCGTCGAGACCTATCAAAATCGAAAGATAAAATAATTTCGAAAAGAAAAGCTCGTATGGTAAAAACCATTTTAGCGGTGGGTTTGGCGTGTATGGTTTTTCAAAAATGTTAAAAAAAACAGTTACTTGGGCATTCTCGAGCGCGTCAGATATTCATACTACGTATGCCCCAAGGGCCTCTGATAACAACGGTATACTAATCTGCCGGTTTGCGTGGTGGGGGTAGGCATATAAAGTAGTCAAAAATGCAAAAAAAAAAAATTTACTCGAGCGCGTCAGATTTTCAGAAGGGGTGTTACGTAGGCCCCAAGGAAGCTCCCTTTAAAAAAACTGACGATTTGGGCGTGACGATAAGTTACGATGAATTTTTGAAAATGCAAAAAAAAAAAGTTTTTTTGAAATACTCGAGCGCGTCAGATTTTTATAGGGGAGGTTTATCTCGGTATCCTGAAAGCATATTTTCTTAATCTGACAAAAATGTTGGTGGGTTCTCTTAATCTGACCGAAAAAGGTTTTTTGGTTTCTATTTTCCTTTCTTTCTCCTTGATAAAACGGGGAATTTAATCTCCGACATACTGAGGGCACACGGGTTTACGGTAGGGGACCATAAACATAAATATATATATATATATATATATTAGGGTGTACCGAAAATTCCCTTCTACCGCTTCTTTCCTCACCATCAATGTTGCGAAATAATAAAGGAAAAATACTGGTAGGACGGCATATTTCCGCGAAGCGCTCAGTCTGTATTACATGTTCATGGCAAATTCCTCTTTTTTGCTTCAATTCTTCACTTCGTTTTGCTTACGGTACGTCCAAAAACCAATTTGAGGATCAACAGGCTATTGAATAATATACATACATGAAACTGTACATGTTAATAATACTTTTGTATACAGATACGCGTAACTTTTTCCGAGTCCACGAAAATTGTCGAGAATCTTTAGAAAAAAAAAAATTGAGATATAATAAAAGTCACATAATTTAATCATCGTTATTTCATATCAATTTTTTTAACACCCTCAGTTTTCGAGACACACTCAAAAAACCGGGAGTTTGAGTTTTTATGATGCTTCAAGTCAAAAAGTTTTAACTTTGGACAAAAATGTAAAGAGATGTTTTTTGTGTAAAATAAAATTACCTTTTAAGTTTATTTAAACTTTTTTTTTGTAAAATGTATCGTTCGCGACTTATATGCCGCAACGCGTTTTTCGGAAGACGAAATGGCTCCTCCACACTTCCGGTCATGCGGAAACCGGCAGATTTTGTATTTTTAGTAAGTTTTAGATTATATTCTTCAAAATAAACAATAAAAAAATCGCGCTCGAGAATGCCGGATTAACGTTTTTTTTTTACAAGTTCGCGACCCTATAACTCGGCGGCGTCAAGGACTTATCGTCAGATTAGTTCAATTTAGTCTTAAAACACTAAAATTAACCCCCAATATCTTAATCTGACGCGCTCGAGTATTTCAGACTATCGATTTTTTTTTACTAATCTGATCGTCTATCCTAAGCGCGCGTCACTACATATAGAGCTAAATACTTTACAAGGTTGTTCTATTAGGTCTAATAAATCTCTCATATCTTAAACTGCCACGCTCGAGTATTACCGAAAATTCACCTATTCGCCTCCTTAACCAATAGTTAAGCGGAGCGGTTGAATTCTCCATTGTCACAGTCTCCGCGCCCGTACACAAGTTTCTGAGGTTGCTACATCAGATATTTTAATGAAAAACTCGTCTTTACATACAGTCTGCCCGTGACCATCTTTCCTTCAAAGAACTCGCAACGTTTGTAAAGGATTGAGAATGAGAAGAAGCGAAGATTTGACATTTATAAAACAGTTTTCATTGGTCTATATGATGTTATTTCGGATCATTTTAAATCGATATTATACATTAAAATTTTGAGGTAAATATATCTTACCTTAAATGAAGGGACTTTAAACAGTTACAAAACGATTTATTCATTACATTCTTAGACTACCAGTTCCTTTATATGATCAGTTACGGCTATTTCATAACTAATTTGACAGAAATATCTATTATTATCATCGTTTATCTAAAACGATTTGGTATTTATAACTAAAACATCAATTAATCAATTACCAAGTATGCTAAATGCCTGCTAAGGACGCCAATGTAGAGAGAGCGATTATTACCGCTTATAGAATTCATGATTTGTTTCCGCTAAGCTTGTCACTGTAAACATTACCCGTATATGTGTGGGTTTGACACATCAACCGCAACCGAACAAAGAAAATGTAATCCCTAGATTTCTTACATATAATATGTCTTTAAACAAAGAGATTTTAACTTTTAATCTTAGTTAAGACTTAAGAGCCAAGTAGTCACTAGTCATCTACTTATGAACAAAGCAACGAATCCCTTGCATCAACATCAGAGTTTACTTCAATTACGAATCTCATTTAAAGAAAACAGATAATTTAGGTCACAATCCACAGCCCTAATTTTGTTTTCGAGCAATTTGCTTTAAAAATATCGCGCGAAATTAATCAGATCAATCACGAGAAAGGTCCTCACATTTCGCGCCGCAGCCAAGAGGGTCACGGAGCAATTTACATCGGATTAACTCGTGAAAGATTGCCAAATTAGTCGACGATCGATGTATATTATCTTCGCGGAACTGGTGAAGAAATCGATTCTTAAACGCGCGTTTGACAAATATGTGTGGAAATCCCACTTAATGTAAACCGTTATTGTCCAATAAATTCGTCTCGTGATACGAATAAAAAATATTTGCATATTGCAATGTTAATACGAGTTTTATACATTGAAATAAACAAATTTAACGAATTCATCTCGTCCGTGACCTTAGTGTCAAAGTGTCTGCATAATAATATGTGTTTATAAAGAAACCAAGTGATATATATAAATCTTAATGTAATTGATGACATACATTAAAGATAAAATCCTGTGTCACGCACGTCTCCGAACATATTCAATACTCGATATAATATCATTAACAACTTCGTAGCGAAGATAGTCGGAAGAATGCATTATTTTTAGTGTATTGTAAATGTGTGTGTTATCGAAAGACCGCCTCCGTGGGTAAGTGGTAAGCGCGATGCATTTAGCACCGGAGGTCCCGGGATGTGTCCCGGGAGATTTAAAAAAATTGTTTCGGTCGGGCTGGGCACAGAAGGCTGATCACCTACTTGCCTGTAAAAAAATGATCAGTGAAACAGACACAGAAATGGGTCTGCCCCATGCCCCACTCGGGAATTCACTTTTAAATGTGTTTTTGTGTGTGTCAAAGGTGAGGGAGAATGTACATTTTTACTGAAATATTTATACCTAATTTATGTAAAAGTATGAGTAATATGAAATACAATTATATAATTCGGAAGAGATCAATAATACGATGAAACACGTATAAGGGAAGCAGGAAACCGATCCCTTCTTAATATTATTTAACAACTGAAATCCTAAAACTGTCGCTTTAAAAATTAGGTTACAGTGTTACCAGTTCAAATGAAATAAGAGTTAAAAAAAGATTCCAGACTACGTACAAACATGATTTATGCGAACACGTTGTAACGGGATCGATCAAATGAGTAATTACCGCTGTATCGGAGCCTATCGAGAGCACGCAACGTAATCGACTCTTAATGATATTCGAAAAAATCGAATTTGGGACGTAAACTCGAAACGCTCGTTGGTTAGGGCCAGACTTTCACCTTGATTGGTTACCAATTACATTTTCAGTTTTGACAGTACCAAAATACGAGTATAATCAGAAACATGATTCATAATTGTAAGGAAACACTTTTAAGTCGGGTCACTTGCGAGCTTATGGATGTTTTTCGGATTTTGAGGGAATCTGGCGAGGAATTTTTAAAATATTATACTTAAGTAGTTAGTATATTTGAAAGTATCGCCAGTGAATGAAAAATTGATAGGGTAATCGTTTGGCTTGGTACGGGCATGTTATGAAGAGAGATGAAGAGCAAGTATTTAAAAAAGTTTTGAATATGAAAGTGGATGGGTATAGGGGAAGAGGGAGGCCAAAAAAACATGGATTGACTGTGTGAAGAATTATATGTGTCCGAGAGGTATATATGGCGAGTGAAAGGAGAGAATGGAAAAAGAGAACATACTGCGCCGACAATAAATAAAAAAAAAGAGAACAGGGCAGGAAGAAGAAGATAGTTAATATACTCAGATACAAACTCGTCAGGCTCGACTTGAACATATTGGAAATAACTAGACGACATCAAATGACTCTTGAACGAAAGGTTATGCATGAACTATTTTTGTTTAACAAAAATAACTTTTAAGGCAGCTTAGCATTAAGCTTTTTAATATTGTCTTTTATTAACGCGAGTATCAAACATTTAATTAAAATAACTATTACCAAATTAAAACGGACAGGAAATATCAAGTTCATAGGAATAGATGGCGTTAGTATGGAAACTTTTGAAAATTCACATCAGACAGCTGTCACCGTTCAGTCTGCCGTCGCGCGTCGGGTTAAATAATAAATCGCTATTTAATCCGATGAAAGTTATTTTATTTAAGCTTTTTTTTGCACCCAAAAGCAGTTGGGGATGTTTTGAAATGCAAAAGATTTAGAGTAACATGTAAACAGCATCTGGCAACTGTTTCAAGTAATTAAACTCGTCATTCCATAATTTTCATCGACTTTTGTCTTTCGCGTTGCATTTGTTTGTTTTAATCGTAACTGATACAAAGAAATGGTTGGCTGACGGTTCGTTTAACAAATAAAGCAGTCGTATTTGTGCCAAACAATCTCATTAAAGAAAGCCATTAAAATTATACGCGGTTACCGTTAAATTTCTTCTTAATGCCATCCGTATAAAGAAATGTCGTATTAACGAAATCGTTTAAGCTGATTGTCTTGTTATTCAAGTGTTTTGGTACCTTTGTTCTTCCTTAACACATATATTGTTACATGCGTACTATATATTGAAGGGCTCGATGGTGCGTTTGGTAGACCTGCCATTCCGATGTCCGCTCGGGTCGTGGGTTCGTATCCCACCGGGACGACATGTTTATAATTTTCTGTGAGCATGTCTTCCCCACGTCTGGTAACTTCCGGCATTGAACGGGTGGAATATCGAAATTGCTACCACCGTTCAAAGATGGAAAAACCGAGAAGTGCACATTGCGCTTTTCGGTTTCAGTCTATGGATTTCCGAATGCTAAAATTAGGTCGACAGAGCATCATTGATTGATGTTCTGTGTACCATCAAGTTAATCTCTTGCTCTTCTGTCGATATCTGACATAAAAAAACGAAATGTCTAAGACTATCTATTGTTGAAAGAATTTTTAAAATCGGTTCAGTAGATCCACCGATTAGATAGATAATTATTTATTATAGAGAGGTAATGTTTGTGAGGTATTTACCTCTCTATAATAATATAATAAATAATTATCTATAATAATATAATAAAATCGATTAAAAATGATATGTGTATGTGTATACGGCTTATGGAAGGAAAATACGTATTGCGCCAACCCTTTATAGTAAATAAGCGCAGGAGTATAGTAAAGGCCAATTAATTGTAAACATTTTTTAATTTAATCTGTATCTTAAAATGTCTAGTGAAAGTAAAAAACACTATATGCAATGTTTTTTTTAAACATTTCACTGCAAGATATCGAAACCATAAAGTATGCATTTTAATGAGCTTATTAATACGACAAGGCGACTTACGAATAACAACAAGAGCAAGATTGTAAATAAAATTATAATCGTAATAAGTATTTCATAGCTACAAATGAAATGTATGCAATAAAATATCAAGCGCGCAAAGCGAAACAATAAAATATACGTTTAATTGTAATACGCCCTCTACATCTAATTACACGTCAAGATGTGCGGGAGAAGTGCTAAGTCGCTATTTAGCCATTGCTAAGGCGTTTCACACACATACGACTGATATTCCCTCAGATCAAATCGAGTTTTGATCTGAGGGCATAGCACGAACAACTTGCGAAAAAGTATTCGTAACGTCGAGCTGTCATTTGTATGAAATTTCAAATGACTTCTAATACAATAGGTGGACGATTCGAATACTTTTTCGATAGTCGTTCGGGCTAGACCCACTGATAGTTATGTCATTGCTATGGCCAATGGACATTATAAAAAAAAAATACAAAATACTAGACTAACGTTAAAATATTATAATATGTATTATAACTAATTTAAATAGTCTATTTCGCGTATTTCGTGCTAATGAGCTAATGTACAGCTGTGAGGCGCTTTTCAACCCATGGCAAATAGTGAATGAACAAAATGAATATTTGTAAATATGCATATTTACAATATTATAATGTTAATTTTAATATGTAATGTATTCAGTGTCCACCTATGTATATTTCTGTATGATATTGTATGTTCTCTGTAAATTCTTTTGTAAACTTACTAAGTAGTAATGTTAAAGATTTTAATACTTATTAATCCTGCAACGAACACAGGGCGATATATAATAATATGTATATTGTATATTGAAAGATCTTCGGCGCAGACAGTCGTCCTACGGCCGGCTGCCTAATCGCGTCATAACATTGGTACATTAATGTTCAGACATGGCGTTTAGCAGGTAATATTCAGCGGGCTTGAATAACTAATTGCTGTAATTACTGGCCCCGTGCTGAGTGGCTGTCGCGCGGTCCATTATGATTCTAGATAAGTGCACTTCATACGAGCTATGCTTTTGTAACGCTAAAAAACTACATTTCATTGAGGTATGTGAAACTAATACAAGTCTTAAACATTACGCATCATCATTAACACTTTTTACCTACACTTTTAGTCGAAAAGGAAGTTTAATATTCAAAGTGGTCAGACGTACCGTACGTTAGAAATTGAACCCAAAACCTGTTAATACCAATCCGAGTGTATTAACCTACGTTCGAGGAATATAATTTTATATGACATTTTACGTATTTGCTCATTTTTATGTCTTTATTTACACGACTGGATCGTCCTGCCTCTATAATTTTAATCGATCGTCTATATTTATCGAACACAATTTGAGTATAACTGCGCATCAGTACTCTGCAAGCAAAAGGTTATTCAGATAATTATCTGCGGACTTTTATAGTCATTTTTAAATAAACCAACGACAATAATTGTCGATTACTGGACATGATTGGTATTATCACTCGATTTGAACTCTTTTGATACATTTGTATATATGTTTACAGTAACGCAAAATACAGGCGTCTGTTCATATAGAATAAAAAAAACTTGTATAAAAAAGGAAAACAGTAATATTTGCTATGAATAATACAAAATTTAAGACTATATATATTTATATATATAGTCCCCGTTTTTGGTATAGCGCTATACCAAAAACGGGGACTATATAATATTAAAAGATTTCTCTAACACTAATTGAAGTGAAACCGTTATAAACATATAAGCCTTTAAAACTCATAGTCTGGTCAAAAAGAAAAAGAAAATCAATTTCATAGGTAATAAAAGTACATAATTTAGATAAAGAGACTACAACCACAATGAAGAACGGGAAAATACCATATTAAAAGTCAAAAAATTATAAAACAGTTCGACTGAAATATTCCATGTACCACCTTTAAAAACCTTAGCTATTCACATCCCTTTATGACATCTTAATCTGGAGCTTTTAAAAACCGAAACATGTAGTAGAAAACCTGGTAAAGAATAGCCCTATATTCCGGTGAGTCAGCAGTGTCACAGCGGGCAACCTTCAAACACAATTACAACAAACTGTTTCTTTAAAAGTTACAGCGTTAAATTTCCAACAATAAAAACGTACACAAGGCACGGGCATTCGTAAATTAATTACGCGAATTTGGATAATGCGTGTAGGTAATAAGAGTTATTTCGGCTTAAATGATGGAGAGTTTAAAAGGCACATGTTTATTAAATCCCATTGTGTGGCCGACATTAGGGGCTATTGTTTCATATGAAATGATGGGAGGCAGGTGCTCCCCCAGGGGTCAAGGATGACCAGCTTATAAATATACGAGTAGATATTATTACAATTGCTCCACAAGAAAAAGCTATAGAACTAAAACTGACAAGGTATTGTTTACTTTACACTAATATCACATTACAATGATACATGGTCTTACAGCGGCTTCTGTGGTTAATAAATCGTATATTAAAAATATAGGCTACTTTAATTTATTAGCAGTATAAATAGAAAAACAATCCATCTGTACTTACTATCAGTAAAACCAGAGTGTGGAAGTAGCCTATATTTTGATAATTACCAGGCAGTCACGATTAATAACGAGACTCAAAATTTAAAAAACATAAATGCAAACTATTAAAGTGACTTTTAATACATAATTAACAGTTTATTTAAACTCGTTTTAAAAATGTATGCAAAATCAGATCAACACGTACCAGGCGGCAATAAGAAGATAGGAGGTGAAATGTAAACATGTCAATTAAATGGATCTTGTTAATTTATCGACACGTATCGACCGACAACGCCAGCAACGTGTGTGGCAAAACATACCTGGAACAAAAAAAAAGGTTATTAGTAGATGTCGAGCCTAATACAGATCAAACATGGGAATGATAAAAAATTTCGTTGACCTTAAAAAAGTCGATTTGTCAAAATAATGTCAGATTTTACAGACAGAACAATGCGCTTATCTCCTAATTGATGGTTAACATGTAAAGGATGTTGATAATATTGACTTACAGAAAATCGTTTCAAGAACGAAAAGGAAGTAAATCAAAAAGGTTTCACCTAAGTTACATGTGGTGACCATAAAAAATTATGGACCGTATTCTAAGATATTCCTCAAATAGAAATCTATTCTTGCTAACTGTCAAAATATGAAATATCTGTAGAGGAAAAGTGGTTTGAGAAGTACTAACACTAGATTCAAACCTGAATCAAATCTCGAAATATGTGCCTATGAGCGAAGGCATTTCATTACTCTTGCCACCAACCCTAAAATCTAAGTTTCAGGATAAAACGCGGATTACCTAAGAACATAAACAAAATTAGCAGGTCTCTCGTCATTCAAAGCATTTATTTCCCAGTCAGTCCTAAAAAATCATCAGCACCAAAACGAATCATGACATTTCAAGGTTTATTAGTTAAAGCGACGTCAACATATTCGCTGAGACTCTTCCGCGTTCCCGTCGCGAGACGAATCAGTGTTCCTACTACAGTAATCAATGACCCATTAAACGACCACGCTAAAATTAGAAACCATGTACAATGGCAATTATAATCCTTCCGGTATCTATGATCTTGGTCCATAATTTAGCACACAATTCAAGGCGACTTTTTTATGTTAGATATCGACAGACGAGCATGAGGTTCACTTGATGGTATACTGATACTCCATCCACAGAACATCAGTCAATTATGCGTTCCCGACCTACTTTTTACTTAACCTAAACTAAAACCCAAACTAAGACTTAAACGCACAATGCACTTCACAGCTTTGCCATCTATGAACGGTGGTTTGTTACCTGGTCGGAATTTCGATATTTATCCCACCCGTTTAATGCCCTTTTATATTTAACCGTTCAAATAATATTCTATCTCAATTTCAGGGGCTAATGTAAAATGTTACTTTTCAATAATATTACTTATTTTTAGGTCATTTTTATTACATAGTATTCTAAATTAATAATTTTATAATAATATGTATCAAAATGTACATAATATATGTAAAGAGAATAGTGGGTTTGGGTGAAACTTTCCACGTGGTTATATTTACACTCTTTTCGTTTTACTTAAAGGTTTCGTCATTATTTCGCATTAATTTTAAGGCCGATTCCTGATTCAAAACAAGGCCAACATTAAACACTTTATGGCCAAAACGATCACCATATTTGCGCAAACGCAGACCATTGTGATTTTTATTACCCAGCGCATATTAAATTGACCACACGCGGCCGAGATCTATATCGAACGGATATTTTTTGATCTTATCGAAAGGACGTATGGAATGTGAATTAGTTATCACGTGCATGAATTATTTAATACCTATAGTTATAACTTTTCCTTTATTATCTTTGACATTTCATTTTCCAACAGTTTCTTATAGTACGCAAAGTTCAACGAATGAATCTTAATGTATTATTCAACGAAAATCCTCAAGTGCAAAACAGTCGTTAAATTGAATAGGAGTAGGCACAGGCGGCCGTGAATCACACCACGTGCTGTGACGTCATGTTGTGATGTAATCAAATGTAATCATCATGCATGATCTTGAAGATTCTCGCTTAACTTTATGTTAGATATTGATAGCCAAAGCGATCGGGACACCTCAGTCACAGGACATTTATCAATAAATAACCATTTCATTATTACTCCGAAGTTCGAGCATTCGGACTTCCACAAAAGTAATAATCAGTAATTCGTTTATCAAACGTAATTTTGACATTCTTCCCTCATATTTAGTAGCCAGACGAAGCATTCAGACCCGCCAAAACCTCAAGGTACATCTTGGAATAACCAGCCCGTCAAAGTGTTTTGATTCTCTTGTTAATCATTTATTTCGATGGCATGCTATGAACGACTGTCATACGTATTATGAATCAGTGTCGGCTAACCTATACTTGACTACAGGGACATTTCTTTATCTGGATCTTGTACATAATATTTCAGAGCATATCTTCACAATAGTTTATTCTGTAGCTATCTTACCTTCTATAAAGCTCCTATCAGTATTATATAGGCGGCCTTTAGTTTTAGTATTGATTATCTCACGAAACCTATACGGAAGATATATGTGCCGGCGGAGAAAGTAACGCCATGGTTTTTTTTTAATTTTCTAACCCCCACATACATTAGCGCCTAAGGCCCAGGTTTGTCCCCATCTAGATCCGGCTCTGTATGGAGGTAGGAAACAGATAGTAATCGGTGCAATGGGAGCGGCGATCGAAGGCCAGAGTCTGGAACTGGTCACGTTTAGAGAGGGCACAGCCAAGGTCCTTCGTGACTTTGGCGGGGGTCGAGGGTCAACGAGATGTTATCGATCAATGTTGGCGAAATTCGAATAGAGCTTAGACAAATAACGGCAAACGATGGTAATGAAGAAATTGTATTCGAAATGTAAATCCATGAAAGGTTTCGCAACACGTTCAGTCTTCTGATTTCAAAACTTATGTGATTAATGGCAATTCATGTGGTGAAGTTAGACACAGTGCTGATTCTCAAACAGATTGGCAATATGATACAAGTTTAAGCTTGTTATCGTACAGACAGCACAAAAACAAAACATTCCAATTATTCAAGGAATTCAAAAAAGCGAAATACGTTAATATTACTATTGATAGCAAAAAGTATAAACCACGACAAGAAATAAAAACAATTGGGCTTTAGTTCACGGAAAGCTCATAAAGTCTTTTGTTGAAACGTTTCCGCATTGCTAACTGTAACGAAACATCTTATGACATACATATTTTTGTACACAATAAATAACAATGTCATTGTGTAGTAGTCCTTATCACAGTGCAATAAAGCTGCACCGAAACAAGAGCATTTTATGTAGAAATAATACGTGGATCGTTGCTACTTAGACCCTTAGCACATAACTGGAACATTGTTACATCACAATATAACAAAGTAAAATCCCGAAAAAACACGGATCAATCATACAATTATTTACATTCAGAATTCCGAGTCCTCAATATTTTGAGGGCAGACATATTTATCCGTTTCATGAAAATTTATCATTGATCTACAGACAAGTAGGTGACATCTGTTCCCGACGAAATAATTACATTGTATTCTTGTTTCCTCGGAATTCACACCTCGGACTTCCAGTGCTCAACGCACGTTAGGTCGTTCCTTGTCAATTGTCACTATGAGGTAACTATTCACCTCTTCTACTTATAAAATAGAAATAGGTAAATGTTAAAAATAATTAGTTAAACAAAGAAATATCATTCGAATAGTCAATATTCTGGGTGTATGCTTCGTGTGCAAAACCACTAAGTGGTTAGCACGCAATGCGCAAGCGCAGGCAAAGTGGAGCGTGCGAACCGCAGCACTGCCCTGTATGGAAACCTCTTGCGGGCGCACTCATTACTATGCTGCGTGTGCGTCGAGCGCTACTTGGGGAATGGGATCATTCCCTTTGCTGATAGAACCTAGATTTTTATAACGCTAGCCAACTTAATTCAATGCTTACATCTTAGATGACGTGTCGGAGTTAAGATTAACGGGCTCGTTGGCGCGTTCGGTACAACACTTGCGCATCGATGAGAATATCTAAATTCCGACCGGGTAACGAACCACCGTTCATAGATGGAAAACCATGAAGTGCATATTGCGCGTTTCGGTTTCAGTCTATGGATTTCCGAATGCTTGAAGTAAAAATTAGGTTGACAGCGCATCATTGACTGATGTTTTGTGGCTGAGGTATCATCTACCATCAAGTGAACCTCATGCTCGGTTGTCGATATCTGACATAAAAAAAAATATTACTTCTTTGGGGCCGTCCATTAATCACGTGAGGTCGTTTTTCTCATTTTTTGACCCCCCCCTCCCCCCTGATGATATTTGGTGAGGTTTGGGACCACTCCCCCCCCCTCCCCCTGGATCACGTGTATTTTTTGGAAGTCTATGTAAAGGCTATTTTTGACTGGAAAAAAATATTTAACAAATGGCATTTTGATTCGAAAAACATTTATATGTATTTGCAATAAAATTAATGAATAATTAATTAATTAATTAATAAATTTTCGCGCCGTTCAAAATTTCGGTTCATAAATAGCGCTTTTTGACAAAAAATAAATAAAATTAATACACGTGATGTCTAACGAGACCCCCCCTCCCCCCTCGTGATGTTTCGTGATGTTTTCCGTACCCCCTCCCCCCCCTTGTGAGCCTCACGTGATTAATGGACGGCCCCTTTAACAAGGACCATTGTCTTCTTCTTTGGGTCTTTTGCTATTTATAATTAGAGGTATCCTTGATCAGTTTTGGGGCTAGAAATTATCTTGCTTTGGGTCTTTCGTGATAACTTATAGTACTTTCGTTAAGTGTTCATCAGATCTTCGCATGACGTGAGGTTACAAGGTATGTTACATGAGTATATTCTTGTAAAGATAAAGATTGTATACTGCAATTGTTACCAACCACATAGAAATACAGTACGTGGCGATATCAAATGATTACGTTTCCTTATATAACCTTAGCCTTGATTAGGATACGAGATAATAACCGCAATAAAAACCGCGCACAGCCGAGCCGCGGCGACAATGCAACAACATGACGCAAGGAACTGTAATAAGAAATTTATGTATAAAATGCACTACGATAATCCGAGTAGGAAGGATTTATTGAGTGAATATCAAAACAAAATCGAGAACCTTTATTGCTACAGTCAGATAGGTGGTCGACGGGCTCGTTAGCGCGTTCGGTAGAACACCTGCCGTGCGCATCGATGGGTCGTGGGTTCGAATCCCACCGGGAGCACATGCTTATAATTTTCTGTAGGCATGTTTTCCCCACGTCTGGTAACTTCGGGCATTGATCGTGTGGGAGGAATATCTAAATTTCAACCGGGTAACGAACCACCGTTCATAGATGGAAAAGCCGTGAAGTGCATATTGAATGAATGAATGAATGAATGAACACTTTATTTGACAGAAAAAACAATAGCACAAACAAATAACTTATTAAAATAATTAAAATATAAATACAAAAAGACAATACTAAAAACAATAAACAACACTTCTGTCAAAAAGGAGGCCGCTCAGCATACGTTGCGCCGTCGTGGGAAACGGACGCAACACTGATTTTCAGCGACGTTGCGCGTATTGCGCGTTTCGGTTTCAGTCTATGGATTTCCGAATGCTCGAAGTTAAAATTAGGTCGACAGCGCATCATTGACTGATGTTCTGTGGCTGAGGTATCACCTACCATCAAGTGAACCTCATGCTCGTCTGTCGATATCTGACATAAAAAAAAAAAAAATTTGGTATTGTAGGTCACAAGAATCAGTGACGCGTTGTCGAACTACATATAATTTTCATTTCGAGCATTGGGAAATCCAATGACTGAAACCGAAACGCACAATATACTGCACAGAGACTCGTTACTTAGATATTCCTTCCACCCGTTTTTAAATAATGCCCTAAGAGACCAGCCGGCCTAGCATGATAAAAGCGACAAAATTTTGTCGACCGTTTTATCGTGTTTTAATCGATTATCGCTTTATTTCTTTCGGGTCTAACATGACACTTACACATAAAACTCGACTTCTGATGTCAAATGCAGACATATTTGTCGGTCGGTGGTTCTTCATCAGATACTATTGAACTAAACATCAATTTTATAGGAAAAACACAACCTTTAGTTACCTTAAAAGAGTTAATTTGTTGATGACAGACAAATATTTAGAGCTTACGCAATAATAAATGTCTAACATACAACGCAAGTAAAATATCTTAGGCACTACTCACAGACTGTGTGATGACATTTGAGCTCGTGACTCTATAATGACAACTCGTGGCATTCTCAGAGAGATTTTTCGCGTTTGCGAAAGGAATCGTGATCGGTAACAATCGAGCCGATAGACTAGAATATTGCTCAATGCGTAAGGGAGAGATTGATGGCAACGCGGACCGCGTTAACATAGAATGGCAACCACCACACAGGATTGGATATTCGATGCGAATACTTCTTTGACATGATTTATTTCCGATTTTAAATGTTATGTTTTTATTATCATTTCAATATCATATCAAGTACATAGTTAAAATTATAGGGCTCTTTTACATTGACATTTTAATACTACGTCAATGCTCTTTTATTTAATTTTAATGACGTTAGTATAAGAGACAATCTTAGCTTAAGAAACAGGATACACTAAAATTCCTGAACCAATTTTGAAAAAAAAAAAAAAAAATTTTGTAGCACATAACAATAGTTTACGAATAGAAGTGATGTAATCGACAGTTTTAATAGTTACAAATTAATCATTATATTAGCAATATTTTTATTAAGAAATATTTTGATTGTCATTCTCAGTGTACCAAGTTCTAATAAGAAAATCTCTATAACCCAACAAAAGATAAAAGAAAACTGTAATAGTACTGACAAAAGCAGTTCTTTGGCAACAACGCCTAGGTTCCCCTAGCTTTCCGTTTTTCAAAATGATTTTTACAAATTATACATACGCAAATGCAAGAGGGTGGTATGACATTTGCATGCGTTTAAAGTTAGGATTTAGGAGACATAATCACGCAAAGACCCCTTCGTTTGGGGTGCATCAGGTCGGAAAGTAAAACCTCGCTTCAGGAACTGTATTTAATGAGAGCGTTTTAATGTTTTCTTTTTCTTTTTTTATGTTAGATATCGACAGTTGAGCATGAGGTCCACTTGATAGTAGGTGATACCTCAGCCATAGAATAACCAGTCAATTTTGCGCTGTCGACCTACTTTTTATTTGGATCACAGACTGTGACTTGGAGCATTCGGAAATTCATATCGGTTTTTCCATATCTGAACGGTGGTTCGTTACCCTGGCGGAATTTCGATATTCCTCCCACCCGTTCTATGCCCGAAGTTACCAGACGTGGAGAATACATGCTTACAGAAAATTATAAACATGTCATTCCGGTGGGATTCGAACCCACGACACACAGATGCGCACGGCAGGTGTTCTATGAACGCGCCAACGAGCCCGTCAACCCCGTGTATTTTTTTAAATTAAAACTTCTTGTCATAACTTGTAGTTTCTACGTGTAGTATATATGACGACGTTCGATTAAGTTATAGGTAAAAGTAGTCTATATTTTCCTAAAGATTAATCTCCATAATCATACATAGTCACCGGATCTAAAATACAGCGCTGTCCAACGACTTCTGCAATTAATGACATCACATTACTATAACTAAGCCGAGTCTATTTACCATCGTTTCTTTACAACTTAAAGTTTGATTAGATGTGTCTTAAGGTAATAAATTCATATTAATAATTTTAAATTAAATAAACATTAAAAACCAGTCATAAATATGTTCCATACTCCATTAATTTAAAGCAACGGCCAACAGGTTATCATTACTTAAGCGAAGCCACACGCCGGCGCCGGCACATAGCATTCTCATTCAGTTTTAATACGAATAAACTTTTTACGATCGCGGCATGTCTGAATACGTCGTTTATTCGCAATTAGGCTACCATTACGCGTTTGTTTCGCCCACGTTTTAATCGCGGCATGTTTTTGCACCTAGCATGTGAGCAGCCTTTTCAATGGGGTTTCATTAGGTGCATGTTTACAATGAAATGGCATGTTCATGGTGAATCTGAGAATTGGTTAGTTTGACAAATAGCAAACATGAAACATTCGAAAATTTGTTAAGCATTATTGGTATCCATTATGATAATTAATGAGTGCGTAGGTACGTTGCGTTTAGCAGATTCGAATCTCAGCGAACAAAATGTTTCGGTCGGGTTGTAATAAAATATGTATAGTATAGTATAGGGACTCGGATATTCAATATGCCTATATCCACATTAGGCTGTATATATCTTAAATAGAATTTGATCATCTCTGCATCAGTTTTTAAATGTGAAACAAAACACACTTCAAAGCACAATTCAATGTAAGACAGAATCTCCGAGCTACCTACAACACCAATGAGTTGATAGTCGAATGCCTCTGGTTTTTATTGTTCGCCTAAAGTGTTTCGGAGAAGACAATTCCCGGTGGCTCTTTTTATGCTTCACTTTATGATCGTCCAAACAGTCACTGGACGTGATTGCGGAAACAATTTCGGTTTGTATCTTCTTTAGGGTAAGTTTCTATGTTTATTTTTGTATGTTTGACTGTGTAGATTAATCTTTTTTGATACACGAAACAAGAATCGAAATGCATAAACAGGCGGCACCAAAACAGGAGAACTTTACTATAGCATATCCAGAATATCCACTGTGACTCCGTTTAGCTAAAGTAGCTTGCATGTGATCAATGAAAGAGACCGAGCTCGTTGTCATCGACATTTTTGTGGTTGATTTGCGTCTGCGTCTACGTCGTTGGGAGATAAACATAGTGCGTACGGAATTACATATTTCCTCACAGTAGTTCATCGGTTCTTAAAAAATATTATTACTGACTCTGTTTAAAATATGATTCAAAGACCTTTCCGATCTTTAAATATTCTCGACTCTTCACGGATTTTTCGTTCACAATGAAGAATCATGGTGAACGTAAAAACCGAGGTTTGTTACACAAACAGAATTGTAGTATTCCTTTTACTAAGGTAAATACTCAAAACGGCTTGTATGTACGTATGGAATTTTAAGGAAAGAGTTTGCACCCGGCTTCGCGGAGAATAGTAGTAAAGGAAATACTGGGATCTTGTTCCGATAAAAATAATTATGTCCTTTCCTATGGATGTAACTACTAGTAGATAAGAATAGATGTAAACATTGTCAGACTCACAATAATTGCATTACACATTGCTCCAACGCGCCCGCCCTTTGAAAATCGTAATGTCACGAGATGTATTCGCATTCACTCCACTCCTAAAGCAAAAACATTGTTCTCCCACTCTATAGTGAAGAGCTAAGAAGCCTAGAGACGTTTTCAATCAGCACCTTCAAAGGCTTTCAGACAGCACAATCACACGGGGAGGTGAAGGGTGCGCACACACTACATCCATCATACTGTGTCGACATGTCATACGTAAATTGTTAAAGGTTGACACTTGATAGTTTCAACTCCGAATAAATAGGGGTATCTAATTATGTCCTATAGAGATGTTTCATGTTTGTATATTTTTGTAGTGCTCTACATGGGTAACATTGTAGAGTTATTATGTATTAGAAATTCCGTCGTACAGGTAGGCTCATATATTTTATAAGTATATGAATATGATGCTCTAGTTACAGCACAGGCCTACGCAATATAAGTGTTTTTGTATTAAATCAATGGATGTATAATCCAATCTATCATACCTATATAATAAAAACTGTCTTGTGATAAAAAATCGAACGATTAAAAAACAGTAAGTTGCATTAATTCTAGCTCTTACCATCGACATTTCATAAACGACTGATTTTTTTTTTCGTTGAAAACATAAATCCGATTCGTCGTACACTGAACTCATCAGACAACCCTAATCTCCGAGCTTTCCGGCTATATTCAGAGTCGTCTAGACTCTAGACACAAGATAGAAGCCCTAGCAGCAAGCAGGCAGTTTTATTACGGGAAATGTCGCGACGGAAATTAATTCGTCGGATGTCGGCTCTTTCGATGCCTCTACAAGTCGATACGAACTAAATTAAACGCAACTTGAAACTAAGTTTTAACTGGCAGGGATAAGCTATGTATTTATCTGGAAACTCTACATAGGTAGAGTCAAATACTTTATATAGGTAGAGTCAAAGTATTACGACAAATTCCGCAGCTCAGCTCAGCAATCTTGATGGTTCACAGCTATGCATTTCATAGAGTTTTTCAAAACAAAAGAAACTATCAATAAATAATCAGTAGTAAGTGGTATTTTTGTGCGCAAGACGTCATTATAAACTTTCAGTTAAAGCATAATAGTAATAAAAAAATCTAAATTCAAAATCAAATGAGCATTTCCCCTTCTTTAATTGATTTCTTACTTTTCGAATTAAATGATTTTGAAATCAAATATTTGCTCGACCTGAAATTTCCATTTACTCAAATGATCAAGCTACGTCAAGTCATCTTTAAAATTTAAGGCAATCATAACGCATTTATCGTATAAATCAAAAATAGCGCGTAGGAGCCTGCCACAGCCGCGGCTAAATCGAGACGATTTATACACTCATTAAATACTGCGAACAATAAACGGCTAGGACAGTGTATCAACACAAAAACACCCAGCTTAATTAATGCCTTCCGTGTTGCGTTACCTTGCTTGTTTACGCGATAATAATGAACTGCGGGCGCTTTAAAACAATTAAAAAATATATCGTCAACATATTGAGAACATATGCGACTAAGAACTAAATCGTGTACACATTACGACTTCTATGAAAAGGAAATATTTCTCAATTGAACGCAATTTCAAAGGTCGCTGGATAGTTGGAGGAATAAGGTGCGGATTATCGCTAATAAGATTTATTTGTGCACTGAATGAAGTAGGAGGTCTCTGGTCTATAGATGGAAAAGCCGTGAAGTACTAACTACGCTTTCTTGCTTTGTCTATAGAATATACCTACTTAAAGCAAAAATAAAATCGATTTACAGAACATCGTTGTTCAACTTGATATCTTTTAGCTGAGATATCAATTACCATCACTCGAGTATCAGACTCGTCTGTCGATACTCGGGCATAAAAAATCGAACGAAAACAACTTCTGCCGGCCTAGCATGACCATCACGAGATATCTCGCGGACGAGAGAAGACAAACTAAGATGTAAGATATATTATATCTCGACATCGACAATTTTGATAGAAAACATATCTCGATCGACAAATATATCTATTTTTCATATTAAAAGTCGAGTTTTAAGTGTAATCGATTCAAAGACGAGAAAACGGTCGACAAAAATTTGTTGCGGTTGTCATGCTAGGCCGGCAGTAAAGATAAATACTCATCGTAAGCTCGCTACAACAACATATGGACACAGTGATCCTTTGATTTTTGCGTCACAGTATTGCGTATCTTCTTTGGATGACCTTATTGCTGCCTAGGCTGTGGTTATATCGTAGATTTACACCTACACCTACTCAACCAACCTCTACATAGGTTAATTTATATACAAAATATAATATTCAAGTCCACACTATTGTTACGCAACCAGACTGCGTATCACAAGCCAGTGTTGAATTTTTATCGTTTATTTGTATACATTTTCCAGCTAAATAGGGAAGATACAGTTAGGAATCTGAAGTTTGTTTTTTTATAACAAAAAGGGCAGGCGACTAGTTACCTGATGAATTCACGTTTTGACAAGTACATAGCATATCAAACAATTGGAATGCAATTAGTATAATATGAAGCTGGTAACTTCCTATCCCTCTTTTAACATACTTTAAATCTTGTTTTTTGTCCATAACATCGATAAACTGAAAATCGGAAAGTGATCACATGATTTTAATTCTTAAGAATATCTATACTAATACTAATTATATAAAGAGGAATTGTTTGTTACGATTTAACTCAAAAACTACTCGATCGATTTCAAAATTTCACCAATAGAAAGCTACATTATCAGCGAGTAACAGGCTTTTTTGTATTACCTATACATCTACATTGCACCCGTGCGAAGCTGGGGCGGATTCCTAGCAATAAAATAAATAGAAATATGAATCTCAATCTAATGAAATAGGCCGTCTGCATATCACTGAATGAATACCGGTGGATGTTATCAACTACCAAACTAGACCTTCACACTGTCATAAAAAAAAACGTACAATATGGCGTTTGGTGCGAGTATAGTTTCAATCAATCTCACTTTTTCTTCGTATCAAGTCCAAGTCGAAATTACTACATCTACAATTTCACACATTTAGTAAGACCACATTTCACATACACTTCGCCCCATTTAGCACGAGACACTGCACTGTCAAATATATCGGCCATTTTACTGTCCATTGCTTAACTTACAACTGTCTTACACACAGAAAAACATTGGTGTAAGATATTGAATATTATATTAAACACGTACAAATATATGATAATTTACTAGTGTTTTGTGACCTAGCAACATAATAAGTATTCACTGTGCATTATTGAACTGTATAATATATCGATACATTAAAAGTGCTAATTAACTTTGTTACGTTCACGGTTAAATCGTAGAAGGCTGACGAAAAACAACTTAATTCGTCCAAATCCTAGTTGATCCTATGAACATGATGCATTCTAATAAAAAAACGGTAATGGACACTGCTATTGATGGACGGGTAAGTACGATATTATCGTTTACGGTCGACAAATATCGATCCAATGCAAGAATTTAAATTTTACGATGTAATTTCAATCTCACTCCCACAGTTTGCTCTGCAAATAATGCTCAATGCAACGATTAGAGAGGTGCTGTTCTGAAACCTCATTAGAAATAAAATAACATGTTTAGTTGATGAGTAAACATACAACGACATTTACGAAATTACACACACACGCGAATAAAAAATATTATATTATTATTCATTTACTAATATAACTGGTATTCATTTAATTTTATCATTTATACCGTTGAAATTAAAGAATATACTGTTCTATTATAGTTTATATAAATTCATTATTTTTATTACTTTTTCTACCTCAGCTCGCAGCAGGTACTGCCTAATTTCCGTGCTTTGTGCAACTAATTTGTACACTTTTCTAGTTTAGGGAACTTTGTAACACTTTTTTAAAACTAAAAATACAATAATTTATCATGCGAGCGAAGAGTTAACGGGACACCGAAGTGCCAGACATATTGGTTTCTATTAAAAAAAACATACAATATCAAAAAGTGTATTTCTTAATTTAGTCCACAGAATAGGCAAAATCGATAAGTATGAAGTAAACTAACATTTTCATCCCGATATTTTCTGTGTTGATTTAATACCATACATGGATATTTGTCGCCCAACGACTGATGTATGTCGGCGTGGACTATGATGACCAAAAAGAAATAAATACTATTTATAGATAACATATAACATGTTTTTTGCCAAAAATATCTACAATCCTTGAGAGATTGACCTTAATTCAAACTCTTCCGACATAATTCAACTTGAAACCCACACAAAATGTGTCGATTTATCTTTAGAACTTGAGTTACGGCGACTGCGCCGGACTGCAACTGTATGGCAATTATTGCTTGACGTGATTTACTCGCCTTGTCAATAAATGTTTGCCGAAAGCTCGGCGATGTCGTTCCACAAAAAGGTGAATAATAAATAATCTGCCTTAATCCGTAACATCTTTTCATTTTGTCAACTTCTACACAGTTCTGAAAGCTCTTTGATTTACTCAGCTTATTTTCTTTCGAATAATATAAAAGTGTCATTATTCCCTTTCATCAGGTACTTACCCATTCTATTCTGACTCCATCAAGGGCAGGGCCACGTGTCAAGCACGCTTCGAGCGAGGGTGTGGCGCGCGGGATTAGATCAGCTTGCAAAATATAAACATAGAGACAAACGTATTAAGTAAGGCTTGTGTGTTACGCACGTGAGGCTCCTACAGCGGCGTCGCTTTGGCGCCCAGTGTGGGACTTCATTGTAGGGCTGTGCTAATAATACGAGTGCATACACTGAGATGCATACCACGTGTGCCTTACACCTAGTGTATACGCGCGATAGCGGTACCTGTTACCAATAGTATATGATAGAAAGAAACTACTACAGATACAGGACAAAAAACAGCATAAAACTGTAACTAATATAAAATTTAACTTAGACTTAGAGTGACAGTGCTTACGAGCGAGGTCATGACGCCATTATATTTTAGGAACCCCATTTGAAAAATTGAAAAAAAAATGGTTCTGAATGATATAATTCTCATTAAATGATTGACTAAATTATTAAAAATTCAAAGTTTTTCCCTACTCTTGAATTATGTGTAGGTATATTAAATAACATTTTTTGATACTCTGTATAGTGTTAACATATCGATGGGTAACAGCCTATATGTCATAACCGACATTTTTAGAGAAAATTAGTTAAATATACATTTCGATTCAGTTTGTCATTCAAAACCCATCAATATTTTTGTAGCTGAATATACATATGTCTACCTCAAATCCACTAGTGCTTCTCCCTATATACAGGTCTGTAGGTGAATAAACACAGCGAATCTGTCAAAAGAAGTCATAAACTTATGTCAATATAGAAAACCCAGCGTAGGACGACAATATTCATAAAATATTTTTTTGAATAAGATATTTTATTCATAAAATACCGAAGCGTTGCAGCATGGCTATACTTTCTAGTAATGATTATTTCATAGAGTAATGTGTAATGTTATGATACATTACATCTCAGTGTAATGTTTCCCCCATCCCTACACATTAGATGCACTATGTTTATTATCTTTCGCTTATTCCTCCCCTTTGTTTGCTATATAAAATATCTAGATGACGGGCACATGAGCAACATAACACTAATGGAACTTTACAATCTGTTGAATGTTTGCCGCAAAAATTTACTCCCCACTGTTTATCTAACCAATCTCTCGCTTTGGATAGAGTAAATGAAATAGTGTAGCTTAGTTCTAGCCATTTGCAGTTTAATTAAATTGCAAACCGAAAACAAGGAAAATAAAAGACTAAAATATTTTATCATATTATATTAGATACCACGCTTAATATAAAGCGCATACGACAAATAGAATTTGAGCTTCGTCAATTATCCTTTGCTCTGTTAGGTACCTGTTTCATGCAGACCAAGGCCCACTATCCGTAACCATTGTTTCCTAAATCACCATATTCAAAATAACGGTTTCTCGGAATTTAAAAACATATTCCTAACGGTCTTTGTCGGCTTGTGCTGGGCTCGCGTTTGATGTAGTACAATACAGAATAAATTTCTACCCACACTGTTGACATAGTAAGTAATTAATAGGACCATTAAATGCTATATCGTTACATATATTACGTTCGTTTAGGTCGCGCCGATAGATCGGTTATTATTTATGTAAATTGATTAAAATTTTATTTATTGCCTCGCCCACGGATTGTTGCGCGGCATGTTGTTGCTGCCTTTAAGAGATTTCAGCTGTATTTAACTAGTAATACGTGACAATTTAGAAAAAGTCGTATCAAGTTCAACACAACGCAATCCTCTATCTGGATTTTTATAGCAATAAAGACATTAGTAAAATTTTTATATCAAGATAAACATTTATTGTAATGGCTAAGCATGGAATTTCGAAAAACGCAAGCAATTCGCTACACATTTTTTATTCTTTAAATAAGTTAGTATTGAAATTGTTTCTCTACTCTTCATTAAAAATACATAATATGTAACATATATTCTAAAACTAGTTTGATACTCTGTATAGTTTTAACCATTGAACTAATATTACTAACTAACTATTAGTAGTTCAATGGTTTTGATATACTTGTATTGGTAAATATGCGTCTGCCTCAAATTCACTTGTGCTTTATGTCTATACACAGCTAAGAGTCGTAGGTCAATTATCACAGCAGAGTGATAACCGACTAATATACTAGCTTTTTCTAGAATACTAGTCATTTGAATTTTGAAATTAGAATTTTAGGAATATCAAAACCTTACACTAGTTTCGCCGTATAACTAAATGTAGTCTAAAAATCAATTGCATACAAGATAACAATGAATTATATTCAGATACAAATAACTTTTATTTCTAAACAGTCTGGACTTCGGCGGCCATAAATCCTGTTCGGCGCAGGCAGCCCTCAAGGGCGAAGCGCTAAAAATAGCCAGGATGAAGGCCGCGTTCCCGACGGCTAGAGGACGAGGACTTAGAAAACGATTCAACCTCCTTTAAGCCATCCAATACTGGCTATGTAGCTACGTTCTAAGTGTTAGGACAAAGTTAGTCAGCAATGTATTCGATTTCATTTCCTGTTCAGACATCGCTGCTGTGCTTGGTAGACCAGCCCGACTTACATAGTTTAACTATTGACCGAGGATTACACCCCGCCTCCAATACTATTAAAAAGTTATTTATACATCTTCACATTTCTTAAGATTTTGTTGATGCTGTGATCATACGCATCTTAGGCATGTTTGAATATCTTAGAAGGTCTGACGAGACCAAAATATATTCCGCGGAAAAATCCAGAACTTTCTTGAAGAACATATTTCATTAGACGTATGATTAAATTTTTTGATTTCGTGCCTCGAAATGATTTTACGTATACATACATAAATTCTGGACGTCTCAGAATTCTTTTCTATATGTCTGACAAGTTACAATAATGGACACGTACAAAAATTCAGGACGCATTGCAACCCTACTTATGTACTATAATGCTAAAATATTTCAGAAATTTATATATTATAATATGTATATGCAAACATCCTTTTTAGTCACCATAATATGACAACTCTTTACTAGAAGCTTGAACATACTAGAGAGGTTAAGAGGCTTACGCTAGTAGAATAGAAAAGTAAATTCATAAGAAGTTTAGCATTAAGCCTTCGACAACCAATTTGATATAAATACTTGAACTTTGTAGCCAAGGGTTTGCAACTAAGCCCTCTGGTTCTGTCTGCATCTGCTTAGCATCGTATGTTAATTACGTCGCGAACATTCTATAAACCTTCTGTTGCAAGTTGGCAACAAACATTTGATTCTTTTTTGTATGACAATATAGTTTCCCCTAACGCTAGGCCTCGGGTACAAAGATTGATGGGTGTTGAGGGAATTTTAATGCGATTCCGCGAAAAGGATCAAAGCGCCGCCCGCGTCGCTTTTACGAGGTATAGGAGTTATTCAATCAACCAAACCGAACCCATGCGGTATTGAATTCGATTTTCGAAATAACTTAAAGCGAGTATAATATTTCATTACTTCCCTTAGATGCAATAGTTTGCCTGCCTTTCATTTAAATGGATCGCGTATTCACTTCCAACGGGTCGGACATGTATATTATAATTCTCTATAAACATTTACTATCTCTGACCGTATTGAGTACTGAAAAGGTGGTACGACCACCAAAACTCTTCCATATTGAAATCGCGTAAAGATGTTTTCATTGCTACTTAACGCAAAGTGTTGAAGGTTGAAGGTGTAGCCTTATCGACAATTGACGGCTATAATCAATACGAAGACGTCAATTATCCTGAATCGCGCTATCTAAGTGTTTCGGAAATGCTACTTATAAAATATTATAATCAACGTCTCGATAACCATTGGGGCCTTACGGCCGGCCATTCAATGGTTCAACTGGTTAAGGATCATCCATTTAGGTTGGAGGAAGAGCGAGTGTCTTTGATCTACCGAGAAGGTTAACCTATCATGTGAAGGTTTACCTCCTTACCCTAGGTAATAAGAAGATTCTCCCTCTATAAAAAAAAGGTTGGAGGAAAGCACACCTTTCTTCCACTACAAACGTAAGGTTACAATGTAACAAATACATATCTCAATCGTGACCAGGACACGCAATATCGGGCGTGCGACAAGCAGTATCGAAACGCTTTCCATTTTCGGATGGCACGTAATAAATAAGTGCGCTCGTAAAAGAGATATCGGAACACAATGCGGAATGCATCCCATTATGTCATCCCGATGCATTATCGCTGACGCAACGTCACACATCTTAACGAATTGCCTTAAAATAAGAGTGCTTGGCGGAACGAACTTAACGCATTACGAATATATTAGAAAAACTTCGTTTAAGATTAGAACTTTAGGATACGAATTAACATTTTGAAAATCGAGTATTGTAATAAATTAAGTCAATTCTCTAGTCCCCTAGTGGGGCACGGAGCCATTTCTGTGTCAGTTTCACTGATCATTTTTCTTTACAGACAAGTAGGCGATCAGCCCTCTACGTCCTGCGCGACCGAAACAATTTTTTTAAATCTTGTTTACCCGGGATTCGAACCCAGGGTCTCCAGTGCTTAACGCATCACGCTGACCACTGAGTCAAGGAGGCGGCCATAGTAATTAATGCATGTTGTAAAATAGGTCGACAGTTTATCATTATTTATAACTGATGTATTATGGCTGGAATTATACATCTACTATTATGCTTCACGTTCGTCTCTATGCCATTACGCCACTATGGAATAGTGGCATAGAGGCAGAAAAGTGGATTTCATCAAGTTTGACTAGGACCGTTGAGCCTAGCTGTATAGTCATATGAGCCCAGCTAACCTAATCCCTATTATTAATAATCCATAATTCTCTTTCTGAAATTAAAAATCATTTTGTCACACATCGGGTCGTGGGTTCGAATTTTACCGGGACAACATGTTTATAATTTTCTGTAAACATGTTTTCCCCACGTCTGGTAACTTCGGGCATTGACCGGGTGGGAGGAATATCGAAATTCCGACCGGGTAACGAACCACCGTTCATAGATGGAAAAACCGTGAAGCGCATATTTCGTGTTAAGGTATCAGTCTATGGATTTCCGAATGCTCGAAGTGAAAAATAGGTCGACAGCGCAACATTAATTGATGTTCTATGGCTGAGGTATCACCTACCATCAAGTGAATCTCATACTCGTCTGTCGATATCTAACATAAAAAAAAAAAAATCAGAGACTAAACAACGAGTGCGACCGTTATGCTTCCAAAAAGAAACACTAATATTACAACAATTCGTCTCGTACAACAGGCCATACATCTTTGTTTACTTTATGTCCACACTTATCGTTTCGCAATAAAACATAAGACGTTATCAAGTATATTTAAATACACTTTTACCACTTATATATGAATTACGTGCAGTCCCACGTTCGCTGTTGCATCGTATTAAGCAACGCTCGGTTGGTGTTGAATGCATCGCTGTAATTCCGTTTTAATGTTTATTGTTCTATAGTGAGATTGGAATGTCACTTTTTATGTGAAAATCGCAGTATCAAGGTTCTATAGTAGATGGAATACGAGTTATTCTTTATCAAGATTGAACACTTAGCTTATTCTGTCACTATAAGGGCAAAAATGTATCTGATATTGTTTCCAAAATTTAATTAATTAGTAGTAAGTGTCGTTAGTTCAAAGGTAAAAGTCACAAAGTGTAATTTTGAATAAAAATATATTTTTAAATAAAATACTGTATACCGGATTAAAAGTCGATTTATTATTTATATTGTTTAAATTATTTATCCCGACCCTGTCTCCCCGCGACCACGGTTGCTGAAAAGCATTCCGAAAATACTGTATACCGGATTAAAATCGCGTTTTAATCCGGTATACAGTATTTTATTTAAATGTGTGATACTCGCGTTAATAAAAGACAATATTAAAAATATATTATTTTGTTTATTTTAAGCATACATTTACGATAAGAACAAATTACTAAGTGCGTATTGCGCTTCATAGTTTTGTTATGGACCACAATACGTAATTAGTGCTTTGTTCTTACCGTAGGTTTACGCTTAGAATAAGCAATAAGGGAAAAAATTATATATATACACTTCGCGAGTTATACCTTTGATCCGACGATATGCAAAATCAAAATACAGCTATTTAAAAAAGTACAATTAAATTGGAACCACTAGTGTAGATTTTCTGTATTTTATAATTTGAAATGAGATTCATGCGTATAAAAATTCAATTACAAACTCCATCATCTTCGGACTAACACAATGAGTTTCAACTTTTATTAATTCAGTTAACATAAGACCAGAGTATATTAACTATAAAAAGAGCTCATAATAAATGGTTAATTGTCGTTTTAATTACTAAAACACTGGCATCTAATGACAATAACATTGGTATCGTAAAAAAGTAAATGTATCTGTCATGCACTGTTGCAACAGATGCTTAAAGAATATCTGTGTACATATATGTTACTGTTAAAGCCCGAACTACAGTCAATCCTAAGGTTTACCAACTCCTATTGATTAAAGTCTGAATTATTATATGACCACATTCATTTCGAACCCTTACCGCCCGGTAAATTTTATTCAAACCTATTTTCCCCTTACATTATTGGTAAAACCTTACATGTATTATGTACCTTATTAGTAAAACCTTAAATTGTACAAACCCGAAATTTCTCTTGTTTATATCCTTACAACAACTCATATTGGTAAATTCTACAGTTTACCAATTTTCGAGCTTTAACAATAACATAAATATAGATATAATAAAAACACTTAGTCTATTAAAACTATATCCCTTTCACCGTCGTTGAAACGTTTTGCATGATAAGTATACAATTCGTGATCAAATGACGCAATCCCACGACAACGCCAGATTATTAGTTGCATGTTGCATCATTACAAATAACTATGCATTTATTTTTGGTAGTGTTGCATTAGTCCGGGCCGTTCGAAATTAGTCAATAATTAAATCCAAAAGTCACGTTTTAAAAATACCAGTTCTCTTTGAGCCAGGTGAAAAGTGAAATCCCGAGTCCCCTAGTAGGGCATGGGGCAGACCCATTACTGTGTCTGTTTCACTGATCATTTTTCTTTACAGGCAAGTAGGTGATCACATTAACGTACATACATAAGTATGGTTTACTTGTTTTCATAGGCGTAGCTAGGGTAGGGGGCATGGGTTGTCAATGCCCACCCTAGAAACTTCTTTGCCCATCCTCGACAGTGTTAATATATCGCATTAAATGACCAAGCCCAAAAGCCCGGCTTCCCGACGTTAACGTAATAAGTGTTAATATATAATTAGGTAATCATAAATCAAAAACCTAATCCTAGCCTTCAGCTGAACTTATTACAGCTTATTTGTATATATTTGATTGAGTAAGTAAGAAATTGTTGCGGAATTATAAATGATAATATCTAGAATGAATAGATGAAAACATAAATCACTAGATACATTAAACTACATCACCTCTCTTAGATAACACAAACAATTCTTAGAAAAATGCATCCCGGAGCGCATAATATGCCTGCACCAACCTCGCAAACAACCTGTAGAGCAGGTTCGACGCTCGGCCGAGCAATAAAAAGGGTTGTTGAGGGGGTCGGCGTCCGGCGGCGGCCTTCGGAACCCCGCGCCCTTCCTCCAAGGCCGCCGTTGCATAACGTCGCACGCAGCCATCCCGTACGTACATACAAACGTTATCTCTATATCTGAGGCCCGGGTACTAACGACTAGCGAGAAAGTATTCGTACCGCCAATATGCGAAACGTATGAGAATATTGTCTTTTATTAACGCAAGTATCACACATTTAAATAAAATACTTTATAACAGATTAAATCCAGCAAACATGGTCACTAAGTAAGTTTAGGTAGATATCTAGAGATTTCATAAATAGATAAACCGTGAAGTGCATATTGCGCGTTTCGGTTTCAGTCTATGGATTTCCGAATGCTTCATCAAGTGAACCTAATGGTCATCTGTCGATATCTGACATAAAAAGGTACTAAACGCAGCCACTGAGGCGTGTCATATAAAGGTTCTATTATTACACCGAATATACGGAACCTTAAAAACAACCAAGCAGCGGGGTCTCCATCACATATGAATATTCAAGCATCTCTAAGATATTTTATAGCCTCCGGATTCTAATAGCCCGCACCCGTTTGCTGAAGCACGCCGCGGGCTAAACTTATATCAGAACCCGCGTCCACTAATAGTCTAATGAATGGCTTTGGAAAACATTCTATAAATATTAGATTTAATTGCGCTTATTAACATTAACGATGAAGACTTGTTTGATGCGGACGATATTAATATAATTTATTAGGAACACTTGTGCATTTCATGCACTCCTCGCAGTGTGAATTTTATATAAAATACTTTGGAAGTTACAACTCACCACCTGTTGTTTTAATTAGATCACAAAACTTGAAATACCGAGTGGTCGAACAAGTCCACGTGATTACTCGTTCTCTTACCTGGAATTAAAAAAAAATATCAGTAACATACCTACGTTATTTATTTCAACTAATGTATATACATTCATACATATATACGCAATTCATTCAACAGAATCCGGGTGTTCATATTTTTGTATATAACGGTGGTTCATTACCCGGTCGGAATTTCGCTATTCCTCCCACCCGTTCAATGCCCGAAGTTACTAGACGTGGGGAAGACATGTTTTGAGAAAATTATTAAACATGTCGTCCCGGTGGGATTCGAACCCATCGATGCGCACTGCAAGTGTTCCACCAAACGCGCCAATGGACCCATCAAAACATTTGTCTATTAGACATAAATGTTGTATTCACTCATTCATAACAAAATTAGAATATTAAGATTACTATTAACTCCATACCTATGTATGTGTGTACTATTAACTCCATACCTATGTGTGTAATAGTACTAGTATTCATTTCATATATTAAAATCGTATATAAACATAACAATAACCTCATTATATTTTCTAAACAGTTCAACACAACCACAATATCATCCAATTAATTCCAAGTACTAGTTTCATCAGGTATTATTTATTCGGCCGTATCTAACATGAACGATCTGCGAGTCGTGAACAAAGGCTTGCAAAAGAGCCGTAAAACCTTTTCAAAATATCAACACAATTTCGCAAAGTGTGGCATTAAGATACACCTACTCTATCACTTAAAGTAAGTACCAAATAATATATACATACTTAGTTATTGTGATTTCGGCTTTTCGAAGGTAGGTATATAAATGTTTTTGAATTTGAATATATAGGTATATACCTATTCTATCTCAAGACGTCCGTTTTGCTATGAATGTTGTCAGGCGTTCACATATACTTTGTGTAGTGTGCGTTACTGAGTTACTGAGCGCTACCGAGATTACGTACACTAAAACAATGCATATGCACGCCTGACAACATACATAGTATCACGGACTTCGTAAGATAGAATATCTATATCATATGAAGGCGATTTGAGAACCAAGCTTTCAATGAAAACAGCTGAAGTTGAAGAAAATGAGGCATAAAGTTGGTAAGACTATAATGAAAAAATATTGCCACTCTTCAGTTTTTGAAGTACTTCAGGCGAAATACCTCTATAATACGTTCTAGTTCTCTTCTAGTACGAAGGCACTTGCACAGACGTATTTATTTTAAAGTCTTATCTCCGTCTAAATCACGTAAGACTTAATGAATGAAAGCAGTCTAGTCGTATCTAGTCACAAAATCTATAGCGTGTTAGGGCCATTGAATGTAAACATCCACCCCACTTTAACCCCATGCTGTACAAAATGAAGTTGCAGAGAAAAAATCATTACTAATGATATCAGTGCAAAAGTGTGTTTATCTGTTTATTGAAAAAAAACTTGTTTTTTTTCTTAGGGCTTGTTAAGGAATAGCAGAATGACATACGCTATTTCTTATTATGGAAAAACATGCGATTTTTTACGCGATCAAAGCCAAAGGCAAACTTGAGTGACAAAAACAATTTTTAAGCTACTTCCAATGTAAACTACACAAAGGTAGAATTTTGACCGGACCTTGTGATAATTAAAGTGCACCTTATTAATTTAATACTTGTTTTTAATTTATATTAATTGTAATTAAATCGAGACGAATTCCAAGTTCCTTCCGAGGCTAAAATATATAATTATCGATAAATAATAAATAATTGTTACATTTTTGTAGTCATATCAATATCAACGTGTTATTGACCTGAGAATACTGTTATTTAAAATGTATATACTAAATAACTTAAAGTAATACGTTTTTAAGCAAAGTGGCTCTATATTTAGTTTTACAGAAAACTTGCACATACCCACTTGTTAATACGCGGAATGCAGTCTGGTTGATACTGGCCTAGAAAGCCTAGAAGTATATTATCGTGAATATTGAAGAGGCCACAAAAAATAAAACCTATACATATCTTAACTTCTAGGCAGGGTTTATACACGATTTGCAAAATCGTCCTCTATTTACTTGTGTATACTGTCACAAAATCTCCCTAAAAAAAATAACTTTAAATATGGTATTTTATTGGTGCCAATGTCGAGTCTTCGCCCTAATTGGGGAAAATCGTAAAACCTCAGCAAAGTCGACATCAGCTCTCCTGACAAGACAAGTTTAAGCACTGGATGGGGGGTGCATCGGGTTCGGCGCGTGAAAGACGTCAACTTAGTTTTATATAACTTTTTGTATGTTTCTAGTATAAGACCATGGGTTATAGCTGAATAAATAAACATTATTATTAAAGTCAATGAAAAATTAACTCATAAACGTGATTACACGTTATTTTATTATTATATATTGCGTTCAAATAACTCTTAGAATACCATGTGACAGGCATTAAGTGTGACTAAACGGTCGCGTTTTCATTCCGTTTGATAAATCGTCGCCTGTCGATGCCTGTCAAATGACAATGCACGCGCGCTGCGCTTGCGCAATGACAGTCCCTTTCGGAATATTCAATCAGCAAACGTATTATGTATTCTTGACGAAAATCGCGTACTATTCTCACGTTATTTATTTAAGACAGTTAACAGGAATACCGATATGTTTCCATGCAAACTTTTTTGCATTAGCAATATCAAAGGTTTTCTTAAACTCTTTCAAATTTGTGACTGAAATCGAGACTTCTTTATCCAAAGTCTCGACTTAATCTAGTCCAATTTAACCCTACAAAGACGTTTCTTTTTAATTGGGGGGCCTAATGAGTTTGACCTGCAAAACGATTATAGATGATTTACACTTAATTACCACTTCACAGTTTTGTTATGGAGCACAATACCGACTTAGTGAATTTGTTCTTAGTATAGATATACTCATAAAATAAGCAGAATTAGTGAAATCTCACTTTTACTCGAAATGCTACTTAGTGAGTTTTAAATTTGAACCAACGATATGTATTAATATAAAATCCATTTTCATAAAATACTTGATTTTTTACTTCGCTTATTTAATTGGTTACTACCGCGTTGCAAAATATAAAACCATTATGATCCAATGACAAAAATATTTATTTATAAGCTTTTTGTACCGCTTGAGAACAGCGCCGGGATTTACCATTAACTAACGTATGTAGATTGGATACCATACAAAAAAAAAAAAAATCCGTTAATCATATAAAGAGGTGTTAATATTTGAGTTTATCTGCTCGATTCGGAGAGGATTTTTGATGCTCTCAGAATCGAATATGTCCAATAAGTGTAGGCTATATTTATTGATTTTATTAAGTCCCAAACATTCGAACGCATCGATAAATACTCAATTAATATATAACGTGCAGTTAATACCGCGGCATGTCAAAGTGACAGCTGTCGTAAATAGCAAGTATTCGCAGAAGCATTCTTGACTGATATAACATGACTGGGCTATAACGGTCCACACAGTTAACCCTGAAACGCTGGGAGATCATTTCATCCGTAGACAATATAACAGGATAATATTAACTAGGTACCACCCAGTACCTAGTTAATATTATCCTGTTATATTCCCAGTAAGGAAGTGTTAACCCCTTTTCGTATATAGACAAGATGTCGTTGTTTATAAAGATATTATTGGCGTGTTTTGGCATCCGGGTTCAAAATCTTAAAAAAATGTTTCTAGCAGGGCTCTGAAGATTGATCGCATACTTGTCTGTAAATAGCAATGATGATTTGTGAAACGGATACAGAAATTTGTCCATCCCTTTCACTTCATTGATTTGTTTACTGATTCACTATAACATCTCATTTATTGAAACAAAGGCTAGCTTATTTAACTCTGCTTCATTAAAAATATTCTCTACCAATAAGCAATAAGTGTAAAAATATCTGCTAAAACTGTATATGATTATAAAGGTAAAAATTCTGGGTTATTGAAATAGCCGTCACAGTATTTTGGCCAAAATAATTTTACGGTATTTTTACCGCAATACTAAAAATAACAAAGTTTGGTAAATTTTATAACAGTAATTGAAGTTTTTATTGATTTAATCTTTTAGTTTTGGATATATTTTAACTTATCAACTGAACCTCCGTTACAAAGTGGTATGCACTCACATTTTGCAATTAGCGGGTTCGAATCCCGAGGAAACAAAATTATATAAAAAGCCGAGCAAGTGCGAGCCGGACTAGCGCATGAAGGATTAGTAGTACCATTATCTATAAAAACGGCAAATAAATCACGTTTATTGTATGGGACCCCAGGATAACGGCACAGACATACATCATTTTCTGAGGTGAAGAGAGAATAAAAATATTTATTATTTATTATCATCTGTGAAATTTCAACTGTCTAACTATCACGGTTCATGAGATACAGCCTGGTGACGGACGGACAGCGAAGTCTTAGTAAATAGGGTCCCGTTCTACCCTTTAGGTACGGAACCCTAAAATGGTCAGGAACGCTACAGAAGACACATCACCTACTTGCCTGTATAGAAAAATGACCAGTGAAACGGGATCGGCGACGCAGAAATACACTTCATTTTCACACAGATGATCTCAGCAGACTCTTATAGAAGGACTTAGCATCACTTAATAAAACTGTTTGTTTTACCTCAGTTCCTTATTATCCATCCTCATGACGCAATTCAGAGATAAACAAGATATCAAAAACATTCATTCACCCCTGCCCTATACGAAATGTTATTTCAATCACGCTCACACGATTTCGATAAATACGAAACTCAATGCCAAATATACGCCAAAAGCGATTTTCCCGTGAGAATTGATTTCGTGTATCGCCTATACGCGGAATTAGTGAACGATTGTATCGAAATGTTGAACTGGAGAATAATAAATAATACGGGCAGTTAGAGCCGTCAAGTTCACTGACACTATTATGGCACATAATATTTAACTATCAGAGGGGCTAGCACGAACAACTATCCAAAAAGTATTCGTATCTTCGACCTGTCATTTGTATGGAATTTTAAATAATTTCTCATACAACTGACAGTATGACGAATCGAATACTTTGTCGATAGTCGTTCGTGCTAGGCCCTCGGTGTTATTTCGACTGTAGTTTGTAAAATGTAAAGACTAAAGACTATCACATACAGCCGGCCTAGCATGACAACCGCGACAAGATTTAGTCGGCCGTTTTCTCGTGTTTTAATCGGTTATCTCTTTATTTTTTCCGTGTCTAACATGACAATTTCACTTAAAACTCGACTTTTAATATCAAAAATAGATATATTTGTCGATTGAGATATCTTTTCTATCCAAATTGTCGATGTCGAGATATAATATATCGAGATATCTTACATATTAGTTTGTCTTCTCTCGTGCGCGAGATATCTCGTGGCGGTCATGCTAGGCCGGCAGCACTATGTAAAAATTATTAAATTACTCTTCGCCGCGGAGTTCCTTCAGTGGCCAAGATATGAACAGTGAACACTGTTCTAGCAGTATACGAGTATATCGACAGACAAGCATTAGGTTCACTTGATGGTAGGTGATACCTCAGCCACTGCCTATGATGCGCTGTCGACCTACCTTTTTAGTTCGAGCATTCGGAAATCCGTAGACGTAGAACTTAGCTTTCGGTAAAATAAATATGTTGCATATATAAATACTAGCGACACGCCCCGGCTTCGCACGGGTCTAGATTTTTTGACAAAAAAAGCAGAGGTTGGTAATAGAAGAGTGAAAATATAGGATTGTATGTATTTTTAATGCCACATTACAAAAAAATAAAAACAAAAAATTTCGTCCAAAAATAAATAAAAAAATGTTAAGGGTGAACAACCCTTATAACTTAGGGGTATGAAAAATAGATAGTAGCCGATTCTCATACCTACTGAATACGCATATAAAATTTGGTAAAAATCGGTAAAGCCGTTTCGGAGGAGTACGGTAGGTAACTAACATTGTGACATGGAAATTTTATATATTAGATGATGTGATATTTCTAGCCATAAACTGTTAAAATTTAATTTAAAACCAAACTAAAATTTTATACTTATTGGGTTGTAGCTATATGCTATTAACAAATTAATAGGACATAATACTAAAGACATAATAGTCCTAATGAGGTCAAGTATACCGGAAGTCGACCGCACGCGCACCATTCAATCTCAATCACAATGAAGCCGCTCATTGTTGCACTTAACAACAATACAACATACAATTAGCTTAACATTTTATTAATCTATCTTTAGGCGACGGTTGATTGAAAACGACAATTAATTAGTTGTGCTCTATATCTGTCCACTCAGTGTCGATGTAATCTTAATAAAAAAAAATCATTATGAGTTTAACTTTGAGAACAAAACAATAAAGAAGGAATTAGTCAATTAAAATTTTGAAACATTAATGTACAAATCGTCGGCTTAATTATCAAAATTCGTATCTACATTTGGTCAAACTTTACAGGAGGAGGAAAAAACTACAAACAGGTCAAACATTCCGTGGACGTAGTTTTATTTTTTGTAAACACAAAAAAAAAACTAAATACAATTAGTAGATACGAGTGATTCCATCGTGTTCGGTACGGTATTTTACACAAGATGGCATCAAAAAACAAAAATCGGAAATTTTAGAGTTACGAAGTTTGATAATTAGGTCAGCGAAATATTTTTATACCTATAGCAAAATAGAAAATTCCACAAATATATTTACCAGTAATTGATAGGGGACTACAGAAGAAACGGTAACAGAATACAGTAAAATTAATTTTAACATGTTTGTCTGCCGATCTGTATGTTCACGCTAATCTCCAAATTTTTTTTTTATAGTATAGGGGGCAAACGGGCAGACGGCTCACGTGATGGTAAGTGATTACCGCCGCCCATAGACATCCGCAACACCAGAGGGCTTGCAGGTGCGATGCCGGCCTTTAAGAAAGATGTAGGCTCGCTTCTTGAAGATTTCCAAGTCGTATCGGTTCCGAAAAACCGCCGGCGAAAGCTGATTCCACAGAGTGGTTGTGCGAGGCAAGAAGTGTCTCAGGAATCGCGCAGTTGTGGACTTCCAGACATCAAGATGGTATGCGTGGTATTTTTGACGCGATGTCCGATGGCGAAATTCAGCGGCCGGGATTAAACCGAACAATTCCTCCGAGCATTCCCCGTGATAAATGCGATAGAAGATGCAGAGCGAGCCTACATCTCTACGCAGCGCCAAAGGGTCGAGCCGATCGGAAAGAGCCTGCGGGGTTAGAACGCAAGTCACAAAACGATTCGACTGATCGTCTCGCTTCATTGTGATTGGTCTAGAGACTCTCTTCGCTTCATTGTGATTGGTGTAGAGAGTCTCTAGACCAATCACAATGAAGCGAGACGATCAGTCGAATCGTTTTGTGACTTGCGTTCTAACCCCGCTGATCATCGACGATTCGATTCAATTTGGCCTTCCCTTCCAGATGACTCCGAAACTGAACGTCGCTCGAAATGTCCACACCAAGTATTCCAATACTAGCTGCGGCAGTCAGGGGAGTACTCTCGAAAAGAGGAGATACGACGAATGGTGACTTTTTAGCGGTAAACGCGCAGACTTGTGTCTTCTTGGGGTTGAATTGGACTAAGTTTAGTCGGCCCCACTCCGAGACTTTGGTTAACAAAGACTCGACTTCAGACACAAGTCTGTTTCGGCACTCGTCGACGTTTTCCCGAGAAATGTTGGCGCGGCCGGAGTATGAGGCATCTCCTGTGCTGTCGTCCGCATAGCAATGAATGCTGCTAATCTGCAGCATATCATTGATATGCAGAAGAAACAGAGTGGGAGATAGCACACAGCCTTGTGGTACACCAGCATTGACAGATTTGGAGTCCGAGCATGCACCGTCGACAACGACCTTGATGCTCCGATCTGCCAGGAAGCTGGTGACCCAATTGCATAATTTCTCGGGAAGCCCATAGGAAGGGAGCTTCGAAAGAAGCGCCTTGTGCCACACCCGATCAAAGGCCTTCGCTATGTCCAAACTAGCTGCCAACGCCTCCCCCTTGCTCTCAACTGCCTCCGCCCATCGGTGGGTCAGGTAAACCAAAAGATCACCGGCTGAGCGACCCCGGTCGCTGATTAGCTGATGTTCCTCTAGGTACCGCAGGAGCTGGCAGTTAATAATGGACTCAGGTACCGCAGGAGCTGGCAGTTAATAATGGACTCTTACTGAACTAATTAGTCTGAAGCGACATATAAAGAAAAAATATATTAATTTAAATGTCACGGGCGACAGCTAATATAATCTAAATTTCAACGATTCTTAATACCTAGTAATATAACTAACTAGCAAAGCGCCCCGGCTTCACACGGGTGCAATGTAGATGTAATATACACAAAAAATATGTTACTCGTCCATAATGTAGCATTCTATTGGTGAAATAATTTTTAAAATCGGCCCAGTAGTTTATTCATAAAATACAAAAATACAAATCTTTCCTCTTTATAATATTAGTATAGATATCGAATTAATAACACGAAACTATTACAAGTTTCACACGAAAACGTTTAAACAAGCTAATTTGCATCACTGACGAAACCGAAGAGCGTTTCCCTACATATTTCAATAACAGTCGTACATCAGGAGATTGGGGCCGTACTGACGTATAGCGTAAGATTATTATTTAAGATTCATCGTGAAAACGTCGCCCGCGCCGGTCCCGTATTTGCATACCTACTTCACCCATCGGCCACTCTCGCTTAATAGCAGTTAATAGCGTTGATTAATGATTCAATAATGAGTCTAATGGACACCCGGCGATATTCTAGAAAACTTCAAAACTTCCGACTTATGGAAATTGGCTCGATAGTGTTATGGCAACCCAGTTAGTAACCAGCGCTTATACAATCGAAAACCGTAAACTGTTGATTGCCCGTTTTGGCTTCAGTCTATTTTCCAATTCTTTGAAGTATTGGAAAACAGACTGAAAAATTAAATAAGTTCGGCAGCCTTTCTGTGAAAAAGATTATCCTGGATTTGTAAACCTTCGATTGTACGAATAACTCGACCTGGAGATTATAACTGGACTAATAACCACGAGTTTCATTCGTTTCGTAAAATCAAGGCCCAATTAACTCTAGACAAATCTGCCTCATATCTTCCACACGGACGCTAGTCTACGTATAGTAGTATTTCTCACGGATATTTTACAGTGTGTAGATTGGAGATTAATAAATTTTCTAGGTGGTTGCTAGGTTATATATACGAAGTTCCTAGGTACAATACGCATCGTGTGGCAAAACAAGACGCCACGCAAGGACACTCATTAGTGCTCCCTTGTTAGGGATGCCAATCAAGTCTTAATTCAAAAGATTTCATTATATTTAACGGAATTATTTATATTTGCGCAGATCAGTGATCATATTGTCTTTTGTTAAGCCATGTTTAAAAAGTTTTAAAATGTGATTTATTCATGATATTAAATATCCGCAGCTGTGACAACACTTGTTATAATATAACCTTTCTATCAGAATTTATCATAAAAAAGTAAAAATAATAAGAACACAATGGGATGCGTTATTATTAGTAACTAATGGATAGATATAAATGTATACATAACTTGAGTTAGAATATTTTATGTCAGAAATTTATACCTATATATAATTTTGATAATAAACCTAAGATTAGTGCAGTTATTCTCTTTATTACTATTACATAAACCTGAATCTAGTCTCTATAGTCATAAAACTTTTTTTTAACCCGTTTTTGATAACCCTAGCGGTCAGCAGCGTAGATCTACGATAGTGAAACGTAGGTAGGTAGAACCAGTAGGCAAGGAGATTAAAAAATCTTTGCAACGAATACTTTTTGTCTAATTAGGCTCGTCAGAATTAATGCGCTTGTAAAACTGTATGGGACGTTTTCTTGGTACAATCGTAGTTTCTAATCTTTCAATCTACGAACGAGTTGAGCGAAAATAGTGGTTTGTTGAAATTTTTCTAGGAACATTTTTAACGAGATGAAGCAACTGTTTAAGCTCTTTTCACAAGGTACCTTAAATGTTTTTTTTTTAACCTTAAATGTATGTCTGAGATTTACTATAAAAATATGACTCAGAAGAAAGATAGCCAGTACGTTTTACTTCTTGATAAATATCTTTATTTTCTTAATAGATAATTTACTGAGTTTTTTATTTTCATAAACATTGAGATGTATACATATTTTTAACTAGCAACACGCCCCGTCTTCGCACGGGTGCAATTTACTATACACACTAAATAAAAATAAAAATATTACTCGCTGATAATATTGAGCTATTTTTTGATTAACACGATTATACATATAAGATTAAATAGACAGTATGCAAATCATCTAGCAAAAGTTGTTCACGAATAAATAACGCGTATTTTGAAATGTAAGTCGATTTACACTGGCAAGTAGATCGTACAGAATAACATCGTTTAAAAGGAATATATTAAAAAATACCGACACACAGCTAACGATTTCCGAGAGTCGACGTTGCATTGGCTGGCACGATAAAAAATATCGGACGTCGTGTAGCCTGGTTTGTGGTTAAGACACGGAACCGACACGACCTACGAGTACTCGTACTTCACCTACATCTTATCGGAAGGCCTTGAAAGCTATCTTAATTACTTTTCATAATTATTATCTTCGTTTGCCTTTAATTCACAAAAATATCTGTTTCCTGAATGTATATTTAATTTATACCTAAGGTAAAAATGTAAAAAAAAAACGTTTTTCGGATTCGCAATTCTTTTTTTATTATATGATAGCCTCCGCCCCCTGGAGGCTTCCTAATACTTTACCAAAACGATGTGTTTGAACCAAAACTCCATAACACGCATGGTATAATTGGGATATTTCTGTTTATGGAGATCAGGTATGATCACCTGAGCAGTTCAACAAACTCTAACGACATGAGTCATACGTTTTTTGCTTGAGTCTGAGGTTTTTTAGCGGACACGCACTCCAAATATGTGATAATGTTAGATGCTATCTGGTAACATTTTGACAAGTAAGATGTATACAAATTGGCAGACTTAAAAAAAAAAAAAAAATTATATGGCATGGGCAAGACTTCGTAGTTTTTGAACTCGTCTTGATTCAAGAGATTATCTTGGTTATTGTTAGAATGTTTATAGCCAACATAAAATATTTTAAATAACGTATATATTTGTTATATACAGACAAATTACAGGTAAAGATACATAAAAGTCGAAGTAAAATTGGTAAAAAATTGTGGTAAGACACTTTTTCTTATAAATACATATGTACATAACTACATATTTTTAAATTATTATGGTGAATATTAACTGTCGCTACGTATCGACATAAGATTAACTATACACTTAAGCATTTAAACCAGTGCCAACAAAAAAAAAAGATCACAATACTGACAGCACCCGAAGGTCAACAAATTGACAGACACATTTGACATTGACAGCGACCGAGGCGTGTCCGCGCGTAGGCAGCCCATTGTCTCTTGTCAGATATAGAGTGCGTTATGTCAGACAAGAAAAAATGGACAGTAGCAAAAATAGCCATTACGTAAATTTCATAGAGTGATTAAAAATGTATTCGGCAAAAAGGCATCATCAATCATAATGTAACATATAAAACAATTGATAAAAGCTCTCTTATAGATTTTTATGAGAGCAAAGAAAACACATACGCATACAAATAGAACTATCAAATATCTACTCTATGGAAGTCCTTACCTGTTTACTATCAAACTAGCTCCTTAAATTTCTTCAAGACTCACTTATTTTTAATTAAATCTATGCTATCTTCATAGATAGAAAAACCATGAAGTCCATATTGCGCGTTTCGGTTTCGGTCTATGAATTTCCAAATGCTCGAAATACATAAATTGTAGGTCGAGGGCGCATCATTAACTGATATTCTGTGGCTGAGGTACCTACCATCAAGTGAACCTCATGCTAGTCTTTCGATATGTAACAAAAAAAAACTGTTCATTTCAATGAAGTTTTTAGAACAAAAATGTAGTACATATTTACATTCACATTTTTTTTTGTATTTGAGGTTTGTCTGGGAGAGATCGCTGAAAGCGATAAGGTCGCCTAATGCACTTTTTATACATGAGCTATTTTAAAGAATTTTATTTTTATCATAATTTTGTTGTGTTTCTTATAAATAATTAATATCTCCTACAGTGGAATAATCTAATGTCGTTTGAAGGCCGACCCGGCGAGACAATGAACGCTGCGTTCATCTACAAAGTAATAAAATCGAAAGCACAACAATAAATTATTTTCAAAACACAGCAATATAAACATTAATTCTACTAGTTCATTTAATATCAGACAGTGTCGCATACATTACGGTGATTGTAAGGTCATTGTAACCTACCTAGTGTTCACAATCGGTGTTATAAAGATAATGTCGAATGCAAAAAATTATATTATACATTTGGAAAAAAACGATGTACCTATCGCCTTTGTTAATATATTTAAGTTAGAGATGAAGACAGAATAAATGGGAAGGTAACCACTACACTAAATTAAGATTCTTTGTAATATTACTTCCATATATAATAAGATACTTTATTTATAACTATAAATTTATTACTATATCGGGAGACTGGGTTACCGGGTTACTTATTTGGTTATATATTAATTATGTAAATCATTTTATTTTTATTTCGAAGCCCAAAAGATGGTCACTAATCCGCGCAAAGCTCGTGTTAGGGTAGTTCCGATAGGCAGCACTGTAGTATTTTGATATCCTCCAAGACCGATATCGACAAACCAAAGGCTCACAGGATGGTAGCTAATACTACAAAACATCAACATGCTATGTAACTCCATAGCATGTTGATGTTTTGTTTGTGTACTAATATTATAAAGAGGAAAGATTTGTATTTTTGAATTTTTGTATGCTATGAATAAACTCAAAAACTACTGGACCGATTTTAAAAATTCTTTCACCAATTGAAAGCTAAATTATCAGCGAGTAACATAGGCTACTTTATTTTGTACATCTATATTGCACCCGTGTGAAGCCGGGGCGCGTTGCTAGTTAAAAATAATTCAAGCGAGACAAACAAACATAATTAAAATTTATCGACCAAAATTATAGGTATTCTTTATCGACATATCCATCAATGTATTGAGACGAGATATACAAAACTTAATTTTATATTTTCAATGTATGTTTAAGAGTAAATAAATCAGATCGCGATAAAATAAAAACGACATTGTAGCGATGTAGCATTTATATCAATAACTGTGTAATGTTTAATAATTTATCAAAGCCCAGTGCTAATTATAGGCTTGTAAAACACGATGGAAGATAATGTGGCTGTATTAATAATTGTCATCAATGAAATGACGGTGCTCCGTGATAGCAAATTATACGTTCGATAAAATCTTATTTCGGTATTTGATTTATAAAATAAGGCTGCAAATTCGTCCATAAACTTCTTATTCCTCTTCGATTACAACATAATAAACAAAGTGGGCGTTAATTCAACAAGCAGCTTTTTATTGTTAACGAATTAGCTGCTTTTCGTTTACCGAAAAAGCCGTTAAATATATTAACTGTTTAATTCAACGATTTTCGAACGCAACGCGCGGATTAGCTCAACGAACATTCAACGCGTAGTCGCTAACATCATCCGAAGCAGCTTGTTTATTTAACGCAAAACCAGTTGAATTTATTAACTGTTACTGTAATAATATTTGCTACGTAAAATCTATTGCCATTACTGCAAACCAGTTAATAAAGGCCTTAAGTAAAAAAAACCTTTAACAGGTTATCAGTTTGTAATTAACAGTTTTATTTCGTTAACACAAAAACCGTCAACGACCCACCTGTACAACATAATATTTCGTTAATCATTCGTGATCGCCGTCGCGGTCGCCGCAATCAATTCAATATTGCGAGTGAATAATATCTGTCCAGGAACAAGCCCACTCAAATGTCACACACGACATAAGGCAACAATAAAAGAACACAGTAAAGTATTTTATTGCTCTCAACTTTTCGACCAACTCGATTAACACTTTTATAACTTTTCCATAATTTGCCAAATAATTTAATTTAACTGTGAAGGTTGTCAGACAGCTGTCGCCATTCAACATTAACAATATTGTTCACTGAGTTCCTGTTATATTAAAAACTGACAAAATGTATCAATGCAACTCCTTATAAGCACAAATCAAGATAGACCAAGTTGAGAAAACGTGCCTTTATTAACTCTTTGTTTTTCATGTACTTTGTATATGAAAATAAGAATATATTGATACGAGACCAATGTTTTAAGAAAGGAGACATAATTTGCAAGTTACTGCAGGAACTCGCGTTGCAGAGTAAAAGACTATGTAGTGACGAAAATTGAGAAAGATATGTGGAGTTGATAATATTGTCTTTTATTAACGCGAGTATCACACATTTAAATAAAATACTGTATACCGGATTAAAACGCGATTTATTGTTTAAATTATTTATCCCGACGTTTCGGATGCTTTTCAGCAACCGTGACGTCACTTCGGTATACTCAATCCGGTATACAGTATTTTATTTGAATATGTGGAGTTGGTTTGGGCACGTAGAAAGGATGGATGAAAGTGGGGAAACGAAAAAGATTTATAAAACTGGTGTGAGTGGTAGAGTCGGGAGTGGTCGACCTAGACGAACGTACGTCAGATTGGGGACGTTCTTCAAAAGAGCCAGGTGAAAGTTGGAAGAAGCGAAAGTGGTATATATAAGGATCGGAGCATATGGAATTCCGTGATTTCTACCTACCCCAATGGAAAAGAGGCGTGATGTACATATATGTATGCATGTACTGCAGGAACAATAACAATCAGTGAAGATAATCCTCACAGAGGCGAATTATCACGAAAAAAGTGAAGTTAATTAGCAGCATAATACATGCCTAGATAACCTACATAAAAAAGTGGACACTGGAACACTAATCTTTTTCATATATCGACAGACGAGCATGAGGATCACTTAACAGTGACCCCAGTCACAGAACATCAGGCCTGTCACCTTACTTTTTTACTTCGAGCATTCGGAAATCCATAGACTGAGACCGAAACGCGCAATGTGCACTTCACGGTATTTCCACCTATGCACGGTTGTTTCGTTACCCGTTTAACCTGTGGCACATACACTATCAAAATCACCAAAACGTATCAAAGCACGTTAAAGTCGTTAAATTTAATGCAAACGTGTCACTTCCCGGAAACAGCACCCGTCACGGATATTGTCAAGCCGAAATAACTTGAAATCAACAGTTATTGAGAAATTATTTTTAAACACTGACCTCTATGTACACTGACATATTGGCACTTTGGGTACTTTTCGTCTTCGCAAACGTAACTTTCTTAAAATAAGCTTTAAGTATATAAATAGACGATAACAACCACACTTAAAAGAGGAGAAATCACAGAGAAAATCTTTTCTCTATCCCTAAAAAATGTTCTTAAATCGGTTACTAGAAAAACACGAACAATTTTCAATATTTAAAATATATATCAACTGCTGCCCATGAAAAACGTGATGACTTAGATCTAAAGGTCCTTCCTATAATTAAATAGCACGGAGATGAGATTCAAATCCATCTATGTATATTGTATATATCGCCCGACCACCCGATCTTTGATCTCTCACTGCTTCTACGACCGCCTGGTTTGCCCAAACATAATGGCCAAGCTATATCTACCAGGATATCTGTTAATTTGTAAACCCATAAAGGTCAGTCAGTGCCTACATGACCGCGGCCTCGAGGGGTCAACGCTATACGTGAAAACACTTAACGAATCATCGTTCAGCGTATTTACATGACTTTAAGTAGCGTTTACGGAGCAATTAACCTTCCTTGTGTTATTTACGCAGAAGTGGTTAATATTACAGTAAGGGTTGCCACCTTCATTCTGAACAAAAAAACATGCCAAAGCAATAGCAAACAAAGCCGTCTTAGATTTGTCAATTTAAATAGCAATGACAAAATATGATTGTCTATTGAATTGTTAGTGTCTTATGTAACATCTATCAACGAATACCCTACGAGTACTAAAATTATACAGTTGATCTTCCTATTAAAAGAGCATAACATTGAATCCAGACTTGAAACAGTAGCCAGGTATTCTACTCGTATATAATACAGGGGGCATCGTCCTCTGGTAAGCCATAACATTACAGACGACGACAAAAGCAAATAAATCGTATCGCCACACGTCCAGACTCCCGCTACCACGCCTCCCGCAGCGAAGTGCGGAAGTCGAGATTTGGAGGCTTCCTTGACACGCGTTGTATTTCATACCGCGGGCACGCGCCCAGCTGGCGCCGCTACTGTTTTTAAACATGAAACATTCGTGTGTTTTGGTAGTGGTAGAGTTGGAGTAATCAGCGATACAAGTAGGCCTGCAGAAATACCAGCCCCTGAAGCCTGAATAGAAATTCTGTTGAAATAACAAGGATTTTTGACCTATTTTAAGATTAATAGTTGAATATAAAAATTTCAATAAACAAGTTTCATGGTAATTTTCATGATACTATAGGAGTATTTTAAATAGTCTTCAATTTTGATTATTGTATTAGAATTCCGCTATAAGTCTATCGGGTCGTAAAATAAACGCAACCAAAAACTACACCTATTAATAGTATTTATATTTATACACATACATATATCGGTATCTACTTCCGTGTTAACGTGAGCATCCCACGTTTAAATGAAAGCAGTTAACCCGATACAGTTATTATATTATTTATCTCGACATTTGGAGTACCCTACATCTACGTGGTCATGGACAGATCCTAAGCTTTGCACAATAAAGGACCTAAATTGTAAACTATTAAAATTTACATAGATATTGGCTTCTTATACTGTGACACACGAAGGGCTAAGTTTCACAATCGGACTGTTATCGCGTGCTCACCGATAACGTCCTGAGAGCAAACGTTGTGAAACTGGGACGAAGGCTGTTACTTGTGTTTGCTTTTAGTAATATACTGCCAAGCTCTGCAAACTATATTTAGAAAAAGAGCAAAAATGTATTGTGCAGTATTTTACCCCTGTCCAAGATACTGTACCAATTTTTGTGAAATCTAGAAGAATAAACGAAAAAAAAAATTAAAATTAAAGACATCACATTATACAAGTTATCATAAATGGAAAAACCATTGCGCGTTTAAAAAAAAAGTCGACAGCGTATCATCGACTGATGTTCTGTAGGTCAATCATCTTATTCTCGTCTATCGATATCTAACATATAAAAAAGCAAGATACGTTTTATTTTTGTTTTCTTCTTGGCATTCTTCAATCTTCTACGTTGCCGTGCCCTATCATAACGTCCTTTTTTAATATTTAACACCTTTGTAACTTTGAGCATTACACTGGTTATGTGTACATAAATCTGAAATACATTAAGAATGCTAATAATGTTAAACTATATATATGCTCATTGCACACCAATAACTTTTGTACTATGAATAGTCTACAAATTAAAAAAGAAATATTTTTGCAAAAACTACATTTCTCGGTCTACTTAAGAATTACGATGTTAAATACACAAAATCACAAAAAAACCACACAACGAATTTCTTAACACGCGCAAACATACCTAGCCAAAATACTCTACATTCCTCGAACAATATTGGACTCTAACTTACAACTATACAGTTTAAACTCAATCATCGTAGGAGCCATTAAAAAAACATTGATGTATCGTGGGAACAGTACAGCAAAAATACGACAATACTCTTTTGTGCCCAACTGTATTTCATAGTAGGTACGTAACAAAGCTTATTCGTGACAGTACCCAACGATGAATGAGAAAAAGTTTATAATACTTACTGTAAAACAATATAGCTGGCGTTTTTGTCTTTTAAACTACTGACCTAGTTTGAAACCATCATTCTTCCGGAGCACTGGCAACGGAATTAAAAGTCCTTTTTCAGAATTATAAAGATTATAATATGTATATTAGCCCATGATATTACCTTCTTTTGGTTTTATGATATTTATATTTTTCACGGGTTCGTTGGCGCATTTGGTAGAACACCTTGCGCTCCGATGGGACGCGGGTTTGAATCGTGCTAGGACGACGTGTTTATAATTTTCTATAAGCATGTCTTCAACTTGTCTGGTCACTACAGACATTATACGGTTGGGAGGAATATCGAAATTCCGACCGCTAATAGATGGAAAAACTGTGAAGTGCACATTGCTCGTTTAGGTCAGTCTATGGATTTCCGAATGGACAAAGTAAAAACTAGGTCAACAGCGAATCACTGACTGATGTTCTGTGGCTGAGGTAACCTACCATCAAGTGAACCTCATGCTCGTCTGTCGATATCTAAGATATTTTTATTAAAACGTATATCTTTCCCGTATTAAAGCTTTCACTATGTGAGATAGCATTTTAAGTCCGCACTGATTAACGTCTCCTCGCTGAACCGTTTTGGGGCCATTCGCTTTTTGATTTTTGGTACACTTTCTCATTACAACTTATATTTGCTGATCAATGAACACTTTCATATGCGGGTCAATGATCGGTGGTAGTTCATTAGTCAGACAAAGATAATTTAAAAAATGAAAATAATCAGACTGGGATTATTTTTAATTAAAAGCACTGATAATATACCTAAGTATCACGGGAGAAAACTAATCGAATTGTAGTAGCAAGCAGTAGCGGTTCAGGCCGCGAATGTTCTGAAGATATCTTGAACAAAGAATATCCCCCCTATCTATGTAATTTTAACCACCTCCGTGGGTCAGTGATAAGTGCAATGCGTTTAGCAGCGGAGGTCCTGGGTTCGAATCCCGGGGAAAACAAGATTTTAAAAAAATGTTCCGGTCGGGCAGGTTGCAGGCTGATTAACTATTTGCCTATAAAGAACAATGATCAGTGAAACAGACATAGAAATGGGTCTGCCCCGTGTCACACTAGGGGACTCGGGAATTCACTTTGTTTGTGTCCACTGTAATTTTAACACGCGATGTTGCTTTACCTCAAGGTTTATAAAGCCGCAGAAAACTGCTTGTAAAGTAATAAAACGCGTGTGAAATGATGTGAAATGTTAGTCAAATAAAATAAACTTTTATGCAAGCCGTATTCGCGCCATTCACACGTCTAATGAATATTCGCAAACAACTAAAACCTAGTTTTACAAGTTGTTATATTAATGGATGGATGCAACTAATTCGTGTATTCACTGTTATTGTAATTGCAACACCGTAAAATTTATTTGACTGTTGGTCGTGTGAGATTTGTTCGAAGCTTTTAGGAATTGAAACATAAGACAGATTAATTAAAAGTAGTTTACTAATATAAAGAAAACATGAATAGGATATTTTCTCATACATACGCCATATTGATGGATCGTTAATTAATGAATGTACATAGCACATAAAACTAATTAATGTATAATATTTAATAAATAATAATATTTTCTAATATAATACATTCAACAAATATGACAAGAAAATTATTAATATCGCGTGCCGGATTTAAACGCCGAAATAGTTTTTATCGTCAGTTGAGTATTCGTATCGTCAGTTGAATGACTATTATAAGTAGTTGAAACTAATAATTAATAATATTAATAAATTATTTGAAAATCGCCAAGTTCGAATTATTTATATTTCGTAGTGTATAGCATTTAGGTAGAATTAGATAGATATTAGATAGTCTATTCTACGAACGGTTCGTTTATTCAAATTATTCGCGCTTGTTAGCAAACGGGACCCGCGCTGACTCACGCACTAATCACCGAAACCGTTGCTTATAAAAATTAAAACACGTTTTGCCAGACAAACCGACGTCCAGTCGCTAATTGGCAACTTTATATGCGGGCTCTACCCTGAGACACTGGTCATGTTTAGGGTTGTCACAAAATATTGCTAGAACCAAAAAAAGTTCTTAAACTTCAGAAAAACCTTAAGTAAGCAGTGTTGAAAAATATACATAAAAACATTTTCAATATTTAAAAAAATATTGTTATGTATATATATTTATAATCCATACACACAATAGCTATTAAATTTTAATAATATATTATTGGGAGACTATTACGAAAGAGGGATAGAAATGATAGGAACCGTTGTTGACATCCCTGATGAAGATGATCAACTGGTCAAACGAGACGTTATTGTCAACAAAATGTCTTCGTTCTGAATTAAGTTTTATGTCCTACTTACAAAAAGTTTCGTACAAAAACTGGTTAATATAGAGTTCTCGAATTTCAAAGAGACGCACCGTGCTTTTGTCACTTCCAAGCTTGTAACATTTTTCTTCATATTGTGTTCCGGGTGTTTTTAAACATGAAATCGGCTAGTCATGAACGCTAAGACTATTCTAATATTACAAATATGAATCTCTTCATATAGTATACTAGCAACGCGCCCCGGCTTCACTCGGGTGCAATGTAGATGTACTATGTACAAAAAATAGCCTATGTTACTCGCTAATAATGTAGCTTTTTATTGGTGAAAGAATTTTTAAAATTGGTCCAGTAGTTTTTGAGTTTATTAATAACATACAAAAATACAAAAAATCAAAAATACAAATATTTCCTCTTTATAATATTAAGTATAGATATTGTTATTTATGTGCTATCAGTGTCTTTCATAGCAAAAGGGTACGCGGACCGCCATAATTATTTACACATGTAAAAGAATCCTCGAGCATTCGTGTAAATAAAATTAAAAATATCAAATACACAACCCTATCAACACTGGTATTGATTTATTTTACATTGAACAAATTCGAGCCACTCTATCAGTACAAAATAAATAATTTTATTTGACACGCTAACGACTTTGTCTTGATCAATTGAACATGCCATTAGAAAAATAATTTAAAAACAGTGATAATTAAAAATTTCGTTTATTTATAATATTTTTTGTGCTAAATAATTAATAGGAGACAAGTCGCAGACACGAACGTCGGCGAAATTATTCTTTGGGTGTATGTCGTGAACAGTGCGTACCCAGGAAATACTCCAAAGAAAAAATCTGGTAGAAATTTAAGACGACAAGCGATTAGCGTGAAGTCACTTCCTCTTCGAATAAAGCTCTGACACCACCTCCGCCCACCGAACATGTACTACTTGTATTAACTGGCTTTCCACTTAATTGCTGTAATCGTTATGTTTTACGACAAGCAATCTATAACATAGGGGAAATATAAATTTGTATGCCAATCAGTTGATCCTCTGCGAGTGAATGGTGTCAGAGTGAATTCCCGAGTCCGTCCATCCATCATCTATGCCCTGCTCGAGCAAAATATTTTGTTTATGTTCTGGTGCGGAAATCACTACGCAGAAACGCACTGCACCTGCTTATTTGTAAGTAAAAATGCATAGGGTACTCGGGAATTCACCATAACCATCACATTTTTTTTTATGCCAGATATCGACAGACGAGCATGAGGTTCACTTGATAGTAGGTGATACCTCAGCTACAGAACATCAGTCAAAGATGCGCTGTCGATCTACTTTTTACTTTGAGCATTCCGAAATCTATAGACTGAAACCGAAACCCGCAATATGCACTTCACGGTATTTCCATCTATGAACAGTGGTTCGTTATCCAGTCGGAATTTCGATATTCCTCCCACCCGATCAATGCTCGAAGTTACCAGACGTGGGGAAAACATGCTTTCAGCAAATTATAAACATGTCGTCCCGGTGGGATTCGAACCCACGACCCATCGATGCACATGGCAGGTGTTCTACCGAACACGCCAACGAGCACGTCACATTTCGAGATTCCGTAATTTACATGCTTCTCATTCGCCTACGCACCATCCGTGAGATTTAAAGTATTCAAATTTTAACCGAACGAGAGTCGAGAATCTTGACACTTGACATCGAGTATCAATGTCAGTGGGTCAGGCGGGGGCCGACGGTGTTTTACAACATTCGGCAAAGAATCGATGTAACGCTAACATCTCACCACTCACCGCTAACAGCTAACTAACAGTTTTGTAAACGGGGACATCGCCAGTCATTAATACAAACAAAGTGTTGCTTCTTCGTCAATAATAACTATACATTCATACACTTGCAACTGTTTACAATAATAGAAGTCAGTCTTTCGTCCCGCTTTTTAATAGATTGTTTTTATCATAGTGTTGTAGATTTCGAAATGTTCGTCATTCAAAGTGGATGTAATGAATTCCTTATACTTTTTTTACAATGAAATATAATATCAGCTTGAAAAAACAATTTAAAATACCCTTTTTTAACAATAGATACATATATTAAATCTGCTTAACGCTTAATAGTTTTTTTAATTAGCAATAGGTTTACTTAGAGAAAGGAAAGATTATAATCGTACATAACATAAAAACTATTAAAAACCGCATATTTATTAAAATTCGCCAATAACGAAAACATTTACATACAAAACTTTACCTAAGTGTGGCTTTTAAACGGAAATTACGTATAATATGTGTAATATTTGCTCTTTTACATATTTATCGATAGTGTCAAAGGTTAAGCCAATATTATTATAAATTCAATATTAAGGTTATGTTAATAATTTTCTAATCGAGGTAATTGACACTGTTTCAAAATATCTATTCATATTTTCTAATTCCTTTAATATAAAATTAAAACCAATATATCCTTTTTTCATTCAATATAAACGACGAATTATTTGATCAAGATATTTGTAAAAATTAAAAAAAAAGAAAAACAATTTATTTAGTCTTCTAGTGGGTGACTAAATTTTTATTAACATAATATCTAGGCACAAAAAACGGTACTGGAAATATATAGTATATAATAAAACTTTAAAGGTCGAATGTCTGTACATAGAAAAAAATGCTTAAAATCGAGTCAGGGGTAGGTATATAAGAAGAGAAATAGAACAAACCCCCAATTTTTTTCAATTTTGTTGTTTCTCTGTCTGTTTGTACGGGCTAATCTCCGAAACTGGTGGACCGATTTACATGAAATTTTGCATGGTGGTACCTTATATCCTCGGTCAACAACTTAGGTAATGTTCATCCCGGAAAATTAAAGAGTTCCCAACATGTAGGCTTTGTTTCATCGAAATCGGTTGTCGAAAAAAAGTTATCATCATTTATGAAGCCCACGCGAACGTAGTCGAGGGCATCAGCTAGTTATCAATAAAATTATACCCATCGCCTTATTAAACGGTATCGGTGTTATTAATTCAAATCACACACATTGGACGCCTAATAGTAGCATGAATAGTTGTTATTGTGGTTAATTGCCGACATAAAACATGTCCATATCCATTATTATCTACACAAGGTCCATATACAGTACACAGAAACTATTAATTTTTTAAAAGTTGTATTCGACTATTAACTTTGGACACACACATACACTCCATGTTCAATTAGCAAGAGACAGGTTAGAATATTCCATACAGGAAATACTTATTAGACTTCATAGCGACTATGTTACTGACTGTACATAGATAGATAAATTCTTTATTGTACACAAGAAAGAATATTAACAAAGTGCTTAAAACTAGATACCAATCTGGCTCGCCATTGGCTGATATGATTGTCGAGTTGATTGAATGAAATGAAAATAAGTAAATTCCTTTAAAAACGCTTTGACTTATTTACATTTAATAGAAAAATAGATGCCGTCGCATTGGGTAGTATGAAAATTAAACGGTTCACTTCCCGTAGTAGTGCTGCCTGTTGCATTAATCAAAGGCAAATGCAAAGTATGATTTCAATGTAAATAAATGGACTTTGAAGGACTCATCGGGGTAACCATAGTACCTATGAAAACTTTGTCTCAGATTCGATCCAAGATATGAAGTTACACATCCTCTGACGTTGATCCTGCCGTGTATTAATGAAACATCATTGAGTAGGATAATAAAGCAGTGTCAGCAATTGAATGTAAAGGCTAGTTATTCTAAGAGATCTGAATCAATTATTCCTTTGACCCCGGTCTGATCCTATCTATACTAATACATAATATAAAGAGGAAAGTTTTGTTTGTTACGATTTAACTCAAAACTACTCGACCATTTTAAAAATTATTTCACCAATAGAAAGCTACATTATCAGCAAGTAACATAGGCCATTATTATATTTATATTTTTTTACTGCACCCATGTGAAGCCGGGGCGGATCGCTAGTATTCTATATTCAAAACATTCACGTAGGTATCACATGTCCATAGATGGGTTACCATAGCAACTTTCGAAAGAAGCACACTTATTTTGACCAATAAACAATATTTAAATAAAATACTGTATACCGGATTAAAACGCGATTTATTATTTATATTGTTTAAATTATTTATCCCGACGTTTCGGATGCTTTTCAGCAACCGTGGTCGCGTTTTAATCCGGTATACAGTATTTTATTTAAATGTGTGATACTCGCGTTAATAAAAGACAATAATAAACAATATTGCTAAAGTTAGACAGATAGTCTCCGGTCATCCATATATAAATAAAGAACCGCAGCATAACATTGCAACCATTAACCAACCAACCGTAAAGATCAGATTATTTCGGAACACAACACAAATTGGATCGCGGCCTTGTAATTGTATTCTAATCGCGGGCGAAATATTTCTATTGTACCAGGGCATATACCTTCACCGCATCGAGGACAAACCAACTGATATTTTACGTCTATATCTTAGAATTATCCTGTCGTTATAAATTACAACGCCGCTCCTACAATTATATATCACATAGATGTTAGATTGGCTATTGGCTAATTGAGACGTAACGTTTAACTATATGTTTGAACGCGAGGAGCAATGGTCTTCGTTATTAATGACAATGTTTATGCACATTGATTTCAAACCTCTCATTCAAGTACATTTAATTCACTTAATTATTAAGATTCATATTCAAAAACGTGTTAACAGTTAAGCTCTATTTTCGAGGGATACATTTTAGGGAATTTCAAGTTTAGGGACAAAATTACCTAAGACGTACAAATCGCCGTTATTAATATTTGTGATGAGATATGTATATCTTTGTATATCTTAGGTATTATGGTCCTTAATCTTTTAAAACTGAATAACTTACGACTTAAAATTTCAGACTTATTAGGTTTTAGCACTATACCCTCGTTTTCTTAAGCTATTTAGCATTCGATAGAGCGAGACATACAATATTTTAGTTCAAGCTCATTCAAACGTGAAATCTTTCATTTGTTTTAAAACCCGAAATTATTGATTATTTATCCCGCCTTCAGTAAGTGAACCCAGATGATAGACCAGCTTATAATATCGATGGATAACAGCCTATATGTCGTAACCAACATTTGAAGCGAAAATGAGTAAATTATACAGTTTGATTCAGTTTATCATTCTGAATTGAACTGTATATTTAATTCATTTTTGCTAAAAATATCGGTTACGACACATAGACCGTTATCCATCGATATGTATATTTGAGTAAAATAAAATCGCATAAAAGAGAATGCACTGATTTATTAAAACCAGTCCATATTATCATGTTTTCAAGTGTGCACGAAGGGCACTGCGTCACTAGGCAGATGTTCGTTGTTCCTGACCACAAACATACAAATTTTGGCTTTGAAGGTCGCAGCAATAAACTAAAAGTAAGCAGCTGTCTACATTAACAACTTTGTAATAATAAATCTTATTTTAGTTTATACCATTTAAACGAAGTGTTGAAAATAAACAGGTAAATCGATTTTGCGAATAACATTAAAATAGCTTGAAGGACTTTTGGAAATGGATTTATTATCATAGCTCATTAGCACAATAGGTACTGCGCATTGCGTTAAATGGGCTGTGTATTCGATTTCCGTCTACCATATCGAACTTTGAAAGACAAACCGTTACAAAACTATTTTTTAAATAAATCGAACCATCAATGCTTCCTATCATAAAATAAATATTGTTCTAATTAAAAATTAACACTTTTCTGTATAATAAATATATCGTAATATTAAGCTGTCTCAAAATGCTTTAGCCTTTTTTAATAAAAAAAACAATGATTCTTATGAATATTCTGGCTTTGCTGTATAATTTGATACTTTCGTTCACTACTTAACGGTTTGTCTTAAAAAGGTGCGATATTCAAAGTAAATTTAATAGATCGGCAGCGCATTATTCGTATATTATATATTTCGGTTTGAGATACGTCCCATCAAGAGAACTTCATTGATTGATTGAAATTTTACTATTAAAATTCTACACCATCCTCAATAAACATCCCTACAATGTTTTGGAAGCGAAATTGTGTTTATTTGTCTAACATCTATGCGGATAATCCCTTAATAGATTTTTTTTTAATTTTCGCAAAAATATATGTATATACAAAAAAAGGGCTTTTATAAATAAATGACATACCTATCTAGGTTCTATATTTAAGCCACAGTACCGCGAGCCACGAGCATTACTTATATTCAGTACTACTCCAACACTAATGATACTGTGCCATCCAGAGAGCAATTAAAGACCTTCATGTCTTAATTACATTTCCTAGCATTTATCTGAAACCTCGTGTATCTATGCGCCGGCGCCGGCTGAAGGGAAGCGGCTCATTAAGACAATTAGGAGCTGATCTATTGCTGACGCTGTTCCCTCTAGATACACTGAATTGTCAACTTAATCGCTGTCTAATTAACCGACAGTGCAACCGTTAGCGGCGTGAAAACAAGCTCTTACATAAGATTCGTCTTGCCTTAACGGTTATACTTAATTAGGAGTGATTAACGAATTATTTATTTAATGTAGGTTGCGACAGAGTTAATTATCGTCATTAGGTGTTGTTGGATTTGTATAATATTTGTTTTTAGGGTTCCGTACTTCGTACCAAAACCGGAACCCTTACAGGATTAATTCGTTGTCCGTCTGTCTGTCTGTCCAACCGTCAAGACCTTTTTTTTAGGAACGCGACGAGGTATCAAGTTGAAATTAATATCAAATACTCAGGTTTGCAATCCCTTGCAGCAGTGAAAAATCAAACTAATTCGACGCAATCAAAAGATACGGCTTTTTATGCATATTTTGACAATCGCAGGGTTTCAAAACCTATATTCTTACTTCCCGTTGACCTTGAATCATGGAATTTGGCATGATGCCACGTAGTAGGTACAAGTAAAGGGAAAAATACGAAAACCGTAAATTTGTAAAACTAAAACTTGGTACGGAACCCTTGGTGCGCGAGTCTGACTCGCACTTGACAGTTTTTATATGATGTTTTGAGTAAATATTTTTTTAAAGAAAACACAAACAAACGGCCAATCGGCTCACTTGATGATAATCATCACCGGCCGCGTAGCTCATAGACATCTGTACCGCCAGAGTTCTTGCAGGTGCGTTGCCGGCCTTTAATATGGCTGTGACCTCGAATGCAAAGATAAGGAGGTTGTTAAATCAGTGTTTGTCTTTACGCCCGAGTTATTATGGATTGGTATTAGAGAGGCCATATCAAAATGTCGGGATCAATTCAATTCATTTAATATTACCGCAAATCTAATTAGGCCATAGAAATAATTCGATATCGTTAAGAGTCAAAGAAAACTATTCATTTTTCTGCTCGTATTTGTTACTAAAAATGGAACTTCATAACTTTAGACTTCAAAAGAGATCTCACAAAAAATATATAAAATTAAATAAATTATTTTCCCGATAATTCATTAAGACTCTTATCCTAATAGACCACATTAACCATTAATAACGAATATTTAATGAATCTCAGCTATCCATCACTTATATGGAACTAAATGGATCCTCATTCATCAAAAGCTCTTAGGTAAATTAGGTCGCGCGAGTGTTTTTAGTAGCTTTATATCGTGATTCGTGATACATGATCTCAAGGCAATGTAAATCTTAATAAGTAATAATTTTCTATCATTTTCAACTTATCATTCGTCTGATGGTAAACTTATATTTATCGTCATCATGATATAACCGTACAACTAAAAACGTCTTCATATGGTCTAAGTAAGCATCGAACTTTAAAAAAGCTACAATATAGAGGTAGATGGTGCAACATAGAGGTATAATATTTCGTGACACTAGCGCATTATTTGTACCTCGCCTCAATAGTTCAACAATCAATAGAATCGAGACAAGCGCTTTAAAAAAGAAACAAATAATAATAGAAATAATAGGTAAAAACTCTACATAACTCACAAAACATTACCGTATAAATAATTTATGCTTTACGCTTGCAGTTACTCTATACAAGTTGAACTACGCTGTTTTCAAGACATTGTTCATATAAAAAACAAGCAAATACATAAAAAAAGTAACAGGCCATTCGCAGTTGTACCCAACATAATGCGATCAAAGTGTGCGCGCGCATCTATCGGCACAATGCCCGTATAATAGAATAATTAATGGTCATCGTCCTGCACAGGGTCATAGGCAGCTCCCCTCAAGCGCATTCACATCACAAATGCGCCGGTTCATAGATCTCAATACTTTAAGTAGACCCTATTGTTTCGATGCAGTCGAATTGAACTCGAATAAACCCATCAAGACGCTACAAGTAATATTTTAGTTGCACACTAGAATTCTCGATTTCAGAGGTCGACAATATAACATAATACGAGTATGTAGATTTTCTGCGGCTAACCGCTAACTTATCACCTACCATCAGATGAGCCTCAAGACGTATGTCGATATGTACATAAAAAACTTATTAAATACCTATGATATTATATTCAGAGCACAATAAAAATAGTCCCCAGGGATTGAGCCATATAAAATTGAATATAAAAATATGTGTGAATGCACAGAACAGAAGATATTTTTCCCTGTTCTGTGTGTGAATGTCCGAGTGCCCTACTGGGGCATGGGGGAGATACTTTTATGCGTCCATTTAACTGATTATATTTATTTACAGACTACGTTTATGGTGTAATCTTGTGTCCTGCCAAATCGAAATACTTTTTTTCGGGATTCTTCTTATTATTATTCTCCGATGCAAAGCGCATATTACTAAGAAACGAAGGCGATCAAAAGTTTCAGGTATTTAGTTGGTTATATCATCCCGTCACCTGACGTAGGTACTTCACAAAGAGCTAAATAAACCGTACTCTAAAGGTTGAATATTTTTGAACTTCTTATTTCGACAACGGACGACCGTCCTTCATTTAGCATAAATTCCCGAGTGTTTGTTTTCTCCCGCTAAAAAAGTATTAGTCACGTAACAAGGTCTCGAAGTTTGCAACAAAAACAGTTAAATGCTTTGTAAAGTACATTCGGCCGTAGTTGCAAGTGATTTCAGTAAATGCTCATTTGTCAGGAGGATATAAATTTTAGGCACCCCAAAGTACAGCTTCGACAATTCGAAACAACTAATAGTACTAACCACAAAAGTATGATGTCCCACAACGAACTGCAAGCATTAAATTTACAAAGATCACTTAATTCGTTCCACATACGAAACGAACGCCTGTTATTAAGCTAGCCATTCAATTTGAAGTAACAATGCACCCGGTTAGGGGGTCAGGCACAGACAGACTCATGCAAATATCCGACACTTGGAAATAATTACCGGCGGGCATTGTTTTCAAAGAAGATTTACTGAGGCAATAAACAAGAGGCGTACAATTTAGGGCAAGGCAAAGTCAAGTTGAAAATAAAATACCAGGAAACGTATCAAACATAAAGTATTGTTTTATCTACTCTAATATTATAAAAAGGAAAGGTTTGTATGTTTGTAACGAATAAACTCAAAAACTACTAAATCGATTAAAAAAACACCAATAGAAAGCTACATTATTAGCGTGTAACATAGGCTATTTTTTGTGTATAGTACATTTACATTGCATCCGTACGAAGCCGGGGCGTGATGCTAGTAATTAATAAATATTGAAAGCAGCTTGCAATAAATTTTTTAAAAAATATACTAGGACACAACTTCTCGTTAGGAACCTTTAAACAGTCCATAGATTCCAAGCCCAGCAACACACCTGCAAATCCTTTGGAGTTTTATAGATACCGGTGAATATTTACTATCTAGTGTGTCCCTTCCTTCAAGCGTTTTAGAAATCTAAGCTATACATAAAATGAAACTGATAAAGATGCAATATCTTGATTTAAATCAAATAATATTTTTTCTAGAAAATAATGTTTTAAACAGAGCAGTTGAAAGCTAGCCATTCCTACCCACGACTGACCTATCATGACTAAAATTTCACAGCTGTTAATAAGACAGCTGCATCTATTACTAAACCAGTAACCTGATCTCTACACCAATTATGTGTGACATCCGAAACACTTCTAAAGCTAAGGGATATATAGTTCCAAATGTTAACTAGATCCAAACCTCACATAATATACCTAACACACATATTACATACAATTTTGTAAGAGTATTACGAATATGTATCGATGTGTATGTATTATATAAATTACTAGCTTCACGACCCGGCTCTGCATGGCTACACTAATTAAGATAATGAGACCAAATCGATTTTTTGTCAAATAAATAGATAAAAATGTCTGGATAGGGTATGAAATATACTTTACGACCTATTATATACTTATACCTAAAAATATACATTATAAAAAAAAAACTAAAAACCATTTGAGCCGCTTCGGAGGTGTGCGACCACAAAACACAAAGACACGAGATAGCTAAAGTATAATGCAGAAGTGACAAAACGTTTATGCCATTTGATTAGCCACTGTAAATCATTAAGCATGATTAATAGCCCCAATGATAAACATCACTCATATTCAAGGGAGTACTCAAGTGGGTCTCGATAAACAACTTAGCCATTCCAGAATGCGGTAACTGATGCTGTCAGGGTGGTCGGCTAATATAATGCAAACCAGCTCGCGGCTCTCCCGACTTGAAATATCGCAGAATCGCATAGAACAGATGCATTTATTTCTTCATAAATTGAGTCACATTAAACCAAATACATTATGAGCGTTGAGACATTTTAGTACCTTTTAAAATATCTAAAGACACCCTAACCTAAAAGCTTAACTCGTACATCGTCCATTTTATATTGTCATAAAAATTCTGATTCATTGCTCAAACAGAAGTGGGGTTCACAGGTTTTATTGCGAAAATTTAAATAATCAAGATTGTCACCCACGGCATATTACGTGTTTTCTCAAAAACGCTCGTTTCAATATCCATACAAGGCGATGGATGTAAACAATTGAAAGGAGAACATCAAACCGTCCTTAGGATAAACAAACTTAGTAATCTTCTAAATTAGCCCATCTCGATTACCTACATACATAAGAGGCCTCATTAGCCAATGAAACTCTAGAAGAGCTATATAAACAAACTGGCAATGTAAGTATGATAGCTAGATGTCGCGTATCTCGGAAGTCATTTATGGACATGTTCCGACTATGAAGATGCGATAGCGATCTGCGGAAGCTTCATTTACGGTACTCTCACTAGCATTGTGAGAAGACGCCGGAACAACGGTTGCCCTCTGAACTGCGACGCGACCGAATCGAGAACAGATAGCTCGCAACAATAGACTCCGACAATATACGGGAATCTGAGTAAATCAGGAAACGTTCCGCTCTGCATTTTCATCTGCATAAAAGGAGAGAGTCGTTAGGCATATTATATTACAGTGTCCGATTCGAATGCGAGCGACCGCGGATGTGTAACTCGAATACTGTGAAACTGTACGTTTCACGTCGGAAGAATGGGGCTGGAGCGATCACCGCAAACCACGGCCTTTGTTGACGTCTAATAATTCTAAGGGAATAGTAATGTTCGCCCTAGTTGCTGATGCCCTGCGGTGGCACCGCTACTTTAGTCTAGATTTGCATTTTCTGCCGTGCGCCGTTTTTCACCGAGACGATCCTAGCTTGAGATAACTTGGTACGTAGGCACACCGATAGGACAGGCCGCTTCGATGCCGTGCATATCGGCCGACGCATCGGATCCTATCAGGTCCGGCCACGTGCGACTCGAGACAATATTGCATTCCGAGATTCATAAATAGCGATTCAGCTCTAAGTCTATAATAAAACTAAGTCAGTTTAGAAGCATCGCAATTGCAGCTTCATTCGTCCGTCGTGTAGTGAGTTGTGTTCTTGCACAATGCCGGTCGATTGTCGTAAAAGATGGCAGGAACTAAATGGACGGGTCGTTTGAGCGATTGGCAATAAAGACGGCTGTGTCTCCTCCTTATATTGGACGTCGACGACTGAATGCGGAGGAGCGTGATGGATGTAGGCATACATTTAACATAGTCATGCTTCGGCTTCGCTATTTATTATTCAGTGACTAGTACCTTCATTGTGGAGAAGATATAAATTCTATGGTTTGCACTTTTCGTTTTATTAAACTTACAATGCAATGTTGTTAGATAAGAGTTATTATAGTGCAGAAAAATTCTTATTGAATTATAAAATACTGATGCATTTTTTAGCCAGCAGTGATTCTAATTTAGTTTGTGAATATGATTTGATTGTGTAAGCAATTTTTTTAGTAAGTTGTATGCTTTTAGAAATAATGTTAGCGAAATCTGTTTCCATTGAACGGTTTTACTAGAAAAAATTGACATTGGCAGACATCAAAGGTGAGAATTTATACACTTTTGATGTCTGCCAATTTAGAATTTACTAATTCACCTAAGTATATTTCCACAAAATATATTATACAGTATTAATTATTCTCTACATAACCGAACGTAACAAGCAATTATACAATGAAAGTATTAAATAGGATGATCGTAATATCGCGCCGGGTAGTATGCGCGTGCGACACCGATGTCGTGTCGTCACGTTAGCGGCCCACTGAGCGGCCGTGATTCATTCGTTAAATCGCGCTCGTGAGGTGCGCGGGCGCATACTGATGTGACGGGCAACGCACTCCCTGAATGATAACCAGGAGTCGGGTTGGTCTGTTATTATTATAAAATGTATCTCAATTTCAATAACATATAGAGGTTACGTTAACAAATGTAAGATACAAGGCGTGGCACATACCGAGCGACTCTGTGATGAATTCCGTAGGTAAATTCTCTACATACCTGAAAAACAAAAAAAAAAACAAAATTACAATTTATATTATTTTATTATTCATACATTTATCTGAGGAGTTGGCAACATAACTTCGAAATCGAGTATTTGGCATGATAATTAATTACAGCATATCAAATTACGCATAATAAAACTGAGACTATACAAAAGATATTAGAGAAGAAAAACTCTATTCATTAGCTAACAAACAAGATATTATTTTCACTTTCCAATATTTATTTATTTAACAACTTTATTGCATTATAAATATATAAGGACCTACATAAATGCATTCTACTACCCTTCTTTTATTACCCCTCTTAATTTCTGGTAAAAATATTTAGTGAAGCGTAATTTCGATCCTAATCTTTTATTATATGTATAGATGAATAGATTACTTATCCATCTAAATTTTGGCATAACATATAAGAAAGGCAAATACTACTAGATACTGCTATTTTTTTTAAGGATGTGAAAATGCGTAGGTACATGTATATTACTCAATAAGGCAAAAACTAAGCGATCATTTACAAATTATAATTAAGTAGGGATATAGATTGTAGGTCTAAACAGAATGTTTAGGGGAAGAAATGGAGACGTTAAAATAAAATTAAGTCGAATGAAGTCAAGAACAAAAATATAATGCAAAGTCTTTATAAATTGGTTTCACTTTGAAGACGCTAGGTAGTTTTTAAAGTGAGCAAATGAGCCTGCGGCTCATCTGATGGGAAGTGAACACCGCCGCCAATGAACATCCGCAACACCAGAGTTGCGTTTGCGTTGCCGGCCCTATACTTAATATTTAAAAAATTTCTAACTTTTATCATATGCATATAATTTCTTTCAAATCAAACACACGATTGCAAAATTACCACAGATAAAATATTCTTAAGCCCATTACAGCCAATAATGCCAAGGTAAAAAAAAATTAAAATAACAAAACCGTGCAGGCAAAATAGTGCAACAATTGGCTAAGAGAGGCCAACAGCCGAGTTGCGCAAAGGCTTATCTATTCCAATGTTTCATGGACATTTACATGTGTTTAGATAATTGAATTACCGACACGAATCGGTAGCAAAATAAACTAACGGTAATTGTTTGAGATATTTTTGGTAAGAATTGAGTATAGTGATCTGAGATTTAAAAAAGCCTCGAGCCGTTGCTATGCCAAATAAACAAAGTATCAAGTATGTACTAGCTTCTACTCGCGACTTAGTCCATGCTGATTTCGATTATTATCTGTTCTGGGCCTCTTCTACTTACTGCAATACACTCATATCCGACCACAATATATTTATTTCTTGTAAATCTATCGGTTTGTGCACCACACGATGAAATACCTCTCAGAAAGCAGGATTTTTACCGACTTACTTGACACTCATCGTTATAATTTCGTCAATTAACTCAATATCGTTATAAATTATAGCCTATATATATGTTGTTCGGCCGGCCTAGCATGACCGCCACGAGATATGTCGCGGACGAGAGAAGACAAACTAAGATATAAGATATCTCGATAAAGTATATCTTGACATCGACAATTTTGATAGAAAAGATATCTCGATCGACAAATATATCTATTTTTGATATTAAAAGTCGAGTTTTAAGTGTAATTGTCATGTTAGACCCGGAAGAAATAAAGAGATAATCGATTAAAACACGAGAAAACCGTCGACAAAACAAGACCGTATAAAAATAATACTGTAAAGTTTCATCAAAATCTGTTCAGTAGTTTTTGCGTGGAAGAGTAACAAACATCTTCAAAAACTTTCACATTTATAATATAAGTTCCTACTTCAGACTCGCATAAACACCAAGAATAATTATGCAATTTTAGAATGCTTACAAAAGTCAATTCAAGGTAATCATTATCTCCTGCACTTATCAAATTGCACGTTTTAGCGCTACTACATAAGTATAATAATATATTTTATTGGCTCAAGTTCTGCGTAACGTAGATTATTACATGCATCTTTCTTGGAGATGCATATTATCTTTTAAATAGATTTGCATCAATATGTATTACTTTTAATGGTTCTAATTTCAGTAGCTCCAGAGACTAATATTTTTTACACCAATAGAAAGCGTTAGAGTATTATATCGTTGGTTCAAAGCTCAAACTCACTAAGTGTAATTTTGAATAAAAAATAAATGTTGCTACAATTCCTTATTTTAAGCGTACATTTACGATAAGAACAAATTAATAAGTGTGTATTGCGCTTCATACGTACAGTTTAGTTATGGACCAGAATACGTAATGAGTCTTCATTGATTTGTGCAATATTTATTTTTATTTAAAATATCAGTAAGTTTTACCTTTGAACCAACGATATCTACATTACACCCGTGCAAAGCCGGGGTCGTGTTGCTAGTAATAATATATAAATTGATTTCTGTATTTAAAATTTATGAGATTCACTCTTATGTAGACAAAATCTCCATTCCTAAACCTTCCTAAGACTTACTAAAGAGTCTAAAAACATTTGCCTAAAAAGTAAAAAGCAATATGTTAGACTTAAAATACATGTACGAGCATAAAGTCAAATAACTACGCGTTGTTGAGGCGTGGAAACTGATTGGTATTACGTCAAGAAACGTGAGGATGGTTCGGCTTCGTGACGGCGATGACAAAAATAATGGACGTGTAAACCTAAATCGAATTCTACAAACACTTTAGACTATAAAGAAATATATTCAATTAATAATAATCGTTGCTGATTAAGCTTGGTATTCGAATGCAGCTCCTAGAAAATGCTCGTCTTCAATTAATTTGCTTAATGCTATTAGCCCGATATATATAGTACAATAAAGATGATATGAGTCGTATAGAATCAAAGGCGGCTATCTGACTTATGGCTTATTGCTAGCAATTTAAAAAAGGAAACCATTTTCTCCTTTATTTTTGTACTAGCAAAACGCCCCGGCTTCGCACGGGTGCAAATAGATGAAAAAAAAGCAAAGCCTATGTTACTCGCTGATAATATAGCTTTCTATTGGTGAAAGAATTTTTAAAATCGGTTGAATAGTTTTTGAGTTAAATCGTAACAAAACCGCAAAAATTGAACAAAATGACATAGTACTACCCCTCGCCGTATTGCTCGATGCGCTGCGTGGAGCCACAGCGATGGCGCGTATTTTTTGTTTATATCGATATTTTTAATTTCGTAATATCTTTTGAATTGAATGTCCGATTTCAATATTTCAAAAAGTAATCAACAGGTATTGAAACAGTCTTAAATGTGAAACAATTTATTTGGATAAGAATTAATACAAAGGTATGGATAGCAAGGTCTGATTTTGATCGGCATTTCTATCCACTTTTAAAATGTAAAAAAATAGTTATAGTAACATAACTACAATAGTTAGACATATGGTCTCGCGAAGTTTTTTGTAGATATTTATATGTTCTATAATATTGTAGAACTTTATTTTGTTCTATCATCAATACTTTTCGCAGCGCATGCGACGAACCACATTTTTTGGCAAATTTTTTTACACCTCGGGTTGGTTTTAGTAGGAAATTCTAAGGATCTCTATTTTTTTCTAGTAATAAATATAGCCTATGTCACTCAGAAATGATGTAGCTTTCCAACAGTGAAAGAATTTTTCAAATCTGCCAAGTAGTTTCGGAGCCTATTCAATTCATACAAACAAACAAACAAACAAAAAATCAAACCTTTCCTCTTTATAATATTTGTATAGATTAGGTATCATTCATTGCATGTTTAAGGTATCTATTAATATTAACAATTAAAGGTAAAACCAAATACATAAAAAAACATAACAGTCTAAACGACAAGAACTTATTTTATTTTGGTAGATTGACAATATAATTATATAGTATTTTCTCAACCACCTGTAACTACTTTACGTATTAAACCACAGACATAGGATTTGGAAATAAACCCAACGAAACAAAGGCCATTACATAATATCATTGAAAGACCGATCACGAATCACGATGCGACATTATCGAAAGGAGAATAAATGTTTAAGCACGCTATTCAGCACTAATAGTACCTAATAATTTATTCGATTCCCTACAACAGGAGTTCTTAAACTTTTGATAGGCATGGACCACTCAAAATTTCACAAATACCTGGGACCAATGTTGAATAATTTAAAATAAAAAAACAAATATTATGATTCACTTTTATTGTTTACTAGCAGACCCGGCAAACTTCGTTCCGCCATTCAATGAATTAGGAGATTTAGGATTTTATTAGGATAATGAACAATCAAATATAAATTTAAAAAAAAAACAAGTATTTTAATAATAATAATAATAATAATAATATCGTTTATTTCGGGTAAAATGCCCATAATTATACATCACAATTACATTAAATTTATAAATATAACACAAAGAATATTAAATAAGAATATACTTAAATCTAATAACATTAATAACAATTAAAAATTAAAAATAAAAATTAAATTAAATTCTGACACAATAATAAATTAATTAAAAATCATTTGAGAATAAAAAATAAAAAGAATAAGGCCGTCTATCAAGATTGCACCGAGAAATGCAGTTTTGTCCAATGCTTCATATAGGGGGAGCAATATAATCTATCAGCGATAAGTTGTAGGAACTTGTTGGAGCTATCCCGCAGCCTGCGCATCAGCGATGCTGTTCGTTTGCGCAGTATGGCAGCAAAGCCATCAACTCGAGCTTCCGCGAACATCCCCGATGCGCTGCAGAAGCGGGGCAGCCCCATCAAAGCCCTGAACCCATTGTTATATTGGACCCGTAGAGCACTATAAGACTTTTGTGTGTATTTAATCCACAGGCTGCACGTATAAAATGTCTGGCAGTATGCTCTAAACAAAGTAGTTTTAACCTGCGTTGTGCAACGTGAGAATCTACGGGCCAGCATATTCGCTCTGACTGATAGTGCTCTACGTTCCCTCTCCATATCAGCGTCGTCAGCGAGCGTCTCCGTGATCCAATGGCCCAAATACTTAAACCGGCTTACTTTATTTAAAGAATATCCGTTGAGAGTGATATTCAGGGCAGAAGTATGCGTCTTAGAGCCTGCTTTAAAAACCATAAATTCACTCTTATTACCGTTGTAAATAAGCCCGTGGGTTTCCGCATAACGCTCGCAGACTCCGATCAGTTTCTTTAAGGCACCGATAGACGGGCCCAGCAGCACCATATCGTCTGCATAACTAATATTATTAACAAAGACCCCGTCTATTGAACAGCCTACTCGGGTACCGCTGAGCTCGCGAACCAACCCGTCTATGTACAAGTTGAAAAGCTGCGGTGAGGTTAAACCACCTTGCCTCACGCCGCATTCCAACCCATACACTTCCGAGCGTGCCCCCGACCACCTTACATAATTACATTGATTGCCATACCAATATTTAAAGAGCGATATCAATTCTCGTGGGAGATCTGTTTCCTCTTTCAACTTCTTCCACAACCTGTCATACACAACAAGATCAAACGCCTTCGAGAGGTCTAAGAAACACGCGTAAACTGGTGTATTTCGAGTAGTGTAGTACTGGACAGTATGTTTGAGATTCATTATTGCAGTCTCAGTCGATAAACCTGCACGAAAACCAAATTGAGCATCGTGCAGCTTTAAATGACTCTGCAGGTACTTATTTAACACACTGTCCAACACTTTGGCTATAACAGTGGCAAGTGATATCGGTCTGTAATTGTTTTTACTAGAGGCGTCCCCAGTTTTATTTTTAAGAATAGGAACGACCACTGTTAACATTAACTCTTTCGGCAGGTAAGCGTGACTAGCACAGAGATTAAAGAACATTGCGAGCACCCTGGGTAGGTGAACACCTGCATTTTGTAGATGTTCGATACTTAATGAATCATGGCCAGGAGATTTGCCTCGCTTCATGTCTCTCACTGCATGTGCTACCTCTTTTACAGAGAATCTAACAATCTTATTTCCACTGGGAATGGTCTCTGAGAAGGATTCTGCACGTCCTAGTGGAGAAATCACCCTGAACTGCTCTTTAAATAGGTTGGCAATCTGGGCGGGTTCACTATTTCCCTCTATACTCATTGGGACACACGGCTTCGGATTCAACTTACTTGTTTCCTTCCAGAACTTACTAAAATTTTTAGACGTGTGTTGTGACGCTAAGGTATCCATTTTTATTTGGGTCTCATTATTTTGGCACCACTTCAGCTTAGACTTAAAAATGTTCCTTTTTTCTCGCATCTCCTCATATACACACCCAAAGGAGGGTTTGCCCTGTGAAATCCAATTTTTAAAACAAAGCCGAGCGTCCCCATGAGCTTTTCTAACATATTTATTCCATCCAATTACATATCTCTTATTTTTTCTACTATAAACATTTTGATTATTATTTCTAAAGTAGCTAGCTGAAGCTGACTCTGTTAATACATTAATTATTTTATTATACATATTGTCTATTATTATTCTATGTGTTAAATTATTACAAGTTTTATCTGCACACTCTCTGAAATCCGACGGAAAGTCAATTTCTCGAAACTGTGCTGTACATAATTGTGAATATAAAGTACTTTGCAACTGGTCTCTTACTCCCCATATAACACTGTTACATACGTTACTATTGACATAACTAGGTTTTTTAGGCGATAAAACATTTAAATTACAAATTAACTGAATTGGAAAATGATCAGACCAAGATATAGTATCATATAAAATATTGTATATATTAATGATGTGCCAGGAAGACATTTTATTTATTTCTACTAACTTTTTACTGATAGTTAACTGAGTGGCAGGGTTCCCCTGGCAATAATGTCTTTAAGAGAAATTTTACCATTGCGGATTTCATTATTTAACTCTAAACTATGTAAAATATTAATATTACAGCAGATATCACATACGCAATGATTAAACTTATTGTATATTCAGATATCATAATCTCTCGGACAATGCTTCTTGTCAAAGTTAAACAATTTATAACATCAAACTTAATTCCCGGAAAGCAAACGAAAGAGACATTTTAAAAGCTTGATTATTGTACTTTGTAGTTCTCCTTGAACTACAACGTGTATAATTTACGACAGCTTTTATATGACGGGATGGACGATTCCGCGAACCTTTAGTAACACTATATCGTAAAGTAATACTGTTAAACATACTTGGGTGGCCGTAGGTCGTGAGACAGCTAAATTTTCAAAACTAATATGTAGATTTAAACTCAAATGATCTGGAGGATATGCGTAAAAAAAAAATAAGTGATAAGGATTCGTAGTCAGAGGCGGGAGAATATTTACCTCCTTAATTGTATTTACAGATTTGTAGTGAAAATAAACAATACGGCGATGTGGTCACCATATCCGGTGACTTCCCATCGAAGAGTGGGCCACATCGCTTTCTAGGAAGAGCGCGGTGATATGACGGACGAGTGACACGCGAACGGAATATTAAGATGTAAATTATCGCAACGCAACATCCTTCATTAATGATTAATCACAACGTCTTTAGAACGGTATAAATGATACGAAATTGAAGAGGTTAATAATGAGTTGATATTGAAAACATTGCTGTCTTTGTTTAAAGTCCTTCAAATTATAACATCAAAATAATCCACCGTATATGACGGGCTCGTTGATGCGATCGGTAGAACACCTGCCATGCGCACCGATGGGTCGTGGGTTCGAATCTCACCGGGACGACATGTTTATAATTTTATGTAAGTATGTCTTCCCCACGTCTGGTAACTTCGAGCATTGATCGGGTGGGAAGAATATCGCAATTCCGATCGGATAACGAACCACCGTTCATAAACGAACAAATGAACAAAAATCTATATCTAACATAAAAAAAATGATGTATTCTTTTGACTAAAACTTAATTCCTCTGGAAATCGAACCCATGATTGTTGCAGATAAACAAGACTGAGAAAGCTAGATAATAAATCCACTGAGATATATAAGCGTTCAATAAGGTGTAATGAGGCGATTGCACTCGAGTTTAAAAAGAAGCATGCCTTGGATGGAAGGTCGCAAACAATAGGCATTTTCTAATAGACTTGAGTTATTATAACGGACCAAAAAAATGTATTTCAACCTTTCCTAATGAGGTTAACCAAGGCAATTCCGGAAGTAAGAAATCCCGGCCTAACGGACGTGCTATATGCTTGACCTTAGCAGAAATATTTGTAAATACTGAGTCATGTCGTGGGTGCGTTAAATAGCTTATTTATCTGTAGAGCAAAACTAACATGGACGGTAGAAGGTGATCAAGTGCGGGCCGCTAGTCTGGTCGCACCTACACCTACCCAACGTTTGTTATAATTCTTCATACTTTGGCGATTATTCGAAGGAAAAATTCACGTTGCAAATGTGGCCGTGATTTTTGTCATAATTAATGCAAGCGTAGCTGAAGTACAGCAATAAGTCAGGTAATCTAGCATGAACTCTGATTAATATGAAAATGGACTATTGTTTCCAACAAGAAATATTCAATTAACAAATATATATGGATATTTGTAAATTAAGTCAGAAAAATAGGCAGTTTATCGATATGCAAGGACTAAGCGGTTGAGTTTTCGTAAAATTAATACACTATACCTCCTTTTTTAATATAAACCGGGAAGGTATATAGGCTCAAAGAAAATATATCATTTTGAATTATGATACCTCATTACGTAATTTTTTATTACAATATCCAAATCTCGTTGGAGTATCGAATAGTTGTTAATTGGAGTACTTGAGTTCACGGTTCTTGAATTCTCCTAACAATATTTCGGTTTCGTTGCGCGCTGATGCTCCGTTGGTGAATGACCTTTGGAACTATCAAATTAAACCTCCTGGATTCAGTACTCAATTCTTAGTTGTATTTTGGTTACTTTAGTCTGGTACTTGACCGCCTCCGTCTCTCAGTCATATTTGGGCTTGGGCATATTTAGCACCGATGGTCCCGGATTCTAATCTCGAGAAAGCAAAAGGGCAGAGAACAGGAGATTGATCATCGACTTGCTTTTACACAAATATTATTGAAAGTGATACAAAATTGTGTCCGTCTATTTTATTCTGGATATCGAATAAATAAGCTTTGAATGATAAATTAAGGAAAGAAGCATTTTATCGTTATCTATCTATATTTCTGTGTCAGAATTATATTAACATTCATACAGTTCAGTCAATGTTGTCTTCAAAAACACACCATCAAATACCAAACACGACAACCCTAGTCATTAGTCGTTTAATAAACCTATTACGTAAATAAAAACAAACAAAGGTCAATCCAACTCTAACGGGATACCGATTTCAAAACGAGAACACACATCGGCTCTTTAATATTCAGTATCAATTTATATGTATTGGAATCATCTTACGATATTAAATTTTAACGTTGACCGAAACAAATGGTTTCCATCAGTTAACAGTAAACATGACCTCTCATGTATTGGAAAAAGATGATTATCTATTCATCACCCATAAGATAATCTTAATTTGCATAAAGTCGGTACATTTACGATATCACAAATATGTATACACATTCTTCAACTTTTGCTTCTGCGAGGAGTACAAATAAAAAATTAAGTACAGTAATATAAAGATTCATCTTCAAACTTATTATAATTTATAACTAACCTTGTCTACGCTAAATTCTAAAATATACAATGTAAGATAAGAAAAGACTCTGTCATTACAATGTCAATCCATACATATTTTGTCCAAAGCTTTGTCTATTTACCCTTGGCTGACGAGTTTGTACATTATTTGAGACGCGAATCAGCATCTATTGTGCATTACGTCGAGAACAGAGACTTCAATATTGCGTTATCATGTAATCCCCTAGGGATATTAAACGTCTATCATTCAGAAAAACGGAGGCGTTTAAAACAGCTTATTTATTGATTGGTTTCTGGGTCAGTGTCAGACGTGAATCAAAACTTAATCTTATCTAAACAAGACATTTTGTAATGCAACGACAATCGAAATACAACAAAGACATTGTGTAATACAGAAACTACTTAGTTATAGAAACTAATATTTGAAGGTTGTGATTGTGCAAAGGATGATCGAAGAATCAGTTAAAAATTATGTATGATTTACAAGCAGTATTGTTTACCTACTGTATACTATATTATATATTTAGCAAATAAATTTGTTAATATCTTAAACTGGTGTGAGTGGGAGAGTCGGGAGTGGTCGACCTAGGCGAACGTACCTCGATCAGATCGGGGACGTTCTGCAAAAGGGCCAGATCAAAAGTACTCGTAACCGTCGAGTGTGTATGAAAGCATTGATGAAAGTAGAAGAAGCGAAAGTGGTATGTAAGGATCGGAGCATATGGAATTCCGTGATCTCTGCCTACCCCAATGGGAAAGAGGCGTGATATATATGTATGTATGTATGTAATATCTGTAAGGGGAAAATAGCAAAGCCAAACACACAACAGAGCGATAGGAAATATAATCATGTAACAAGGACGGAAAAACCGAATCCATTCTAATACAAAACTAGAACGATATGATATTTAACATCCTGACAAATATTTTATATCAAATTCATTCAGCCAGTTCAGTAAAAACATCAAGAGGTGAATATCAACAATATCTTTGTTTTTTTTTTTTTTTTTTTTTTTTTTATGTCAGATATCGACAGACGAGCATGAGGTTCACTTGATGGTAGGTGATACCTCAGCCACAGAACATCAGTCAATGATGCGCTGTCGACCTAATTTTTTTTTTTTACTTCTGCATTCGGAAATCCATAGACTGAAACCGAAACGCGCAATATGCACTTCACGGCTTTTCCATCTATGAACGGTGGTTCGTTACCCGGACGGAATTTAGATATTCCTCCCACCCGATCAATGCCCGAAGTTACCAGACGTGGGGAAAACATGCTTACAGAAAATTATAAGCATGTGCTCCCGGTGGGAATCGAACCCACGACCCATCGATGCGCACGGCAGGTGTTCTACCGAACGCGCCAACGAGCCCGTCAAAATGTATATAAAAGATCATAGGCCGTGTACGTGGATGGCCTGCTATCCGATAGAATTTTCCTTAGATAAGCCTTCATGAGATTATAGATAAGCCTATAAGTTGAACGAAACATTATTTAAGACGCACTGAAAGGTATAGGAATGGAATAAAGATGCATATCTATTATCTTTTAATACCCGAAGAAATGCATTGTTATAATATCTTACTTACTGGATAGCAAACTAACACGGAGAAAAATAATAACTTTATCTATACTAATATTATAAAGAGGAAAGATTTGTATATTTGTTTGTTTGTTACGATTTAACTCAAAAGCTACTGAACCGATTTTAAAAATTCTTTCACAGGCTACTAAAACTTGAATAATGTTACCAACAAAGGCTATATTTTTTTGTCTACAGTACATCTACATTGCCCTCGTGCGAAACCGGGGCGCGTTGCTAGTTAATTATATATCAGTATTCTGAATTACATAAAATAGCTCAAAAGTTCCCATCATCCATAAAATACGTTTATTAGCCAATTTCTATCGCACGTAAATTATGATACTCTGTTTGAAAGTCACTATATTACTATGGGAACTCCAAACAACGCACTATAAAGAGCAAACAGCTCATAAATAGTTTTACCGTTCCGACACGCCATGTTTCCGTTCAAACATATCAACCTTCACACCCATTATGTCACTCTAGTAATATTTCGGAAGTCATAACCTATTCGGTTACAGAATTTTTCGGTCCAACAAACTCGCGTCTCGTAACACAACGTCCGGACGACTATAAATAAGGATAGAAGGATAGAATAGTATAGGACAGTTCGGCCGCTGTTATGTCAACAATCTATATCTATACTTATCACTACATAGTATAAAACAAAGTCGCTTTCTCTGTCCCTTTGTATGCTTAAATCTTTGAAACTACGCAACGGATTTTGATGCGGTTTTTTTTAATAGATAGAGTGATTCAAGAGAAAGGTTTATATGTATAATAATAACAGTTTTTCTGTAGTGTATTTAGTATCAGCATTGCACCAGTGCGAAGCCGGGGCGGGTCGCTAGTACTATAATAAAGAGGAAACATTTGTATTTTTATCTACTGAACCAATTTTAAAAAATATTTCATCAATGCAAAGCTACATTATCAGCGAATAACATAGGCTATTATACATAGTACATCTACATTGCACCCGTGTGAAGCCGGGGCGCGTTGTATTTTATATTTCGATCACAATGATTTATTTTAAGTAGAACGATAATACCAATCACACCACTTTAGTGTTTTGTATTTACAACATAAACAATAGAATAGGAATTAAAAAAAGAAAGAGTTGCCATAATCACACAGATCGTTCACAATTTTCAAACACATTGATAATACAATTTACTTCCATCCGTCCGCAAATCTAATATATAAAATTCTCGTGTCACAGTTTTCGTTGCCATACTCCTCCGAAACGGCTTGACCGATTTTTACCAAATTTTATATGCGTATTCAGTAGGTCTGAGAATCGGCTTCTATTTTTCATCCCCCTAAATGTTAGGGGTAGTCCACCCCTAAATTTTTATTTTAATTATTAAGAAATACATTCAACCCCTGCTTTTTTTGTCAAAAAATCTAGACCCGTGTGAAGCCGGGGTGGGTCGCTAGTACCTATATAAAGTCCTTATCAATAATAATACTGGCAAATTTATCTGCATCGTACTATAAATCATTCTGAATAGAGTCGAGATTAATACGATTTGCTCCGGTATTTTAATATTCAACGTCATTAAAATAGCCCGGAACGCAGTGCAAGGACATTATCATATTTAACGATGTTTTTAGTTAAGTATACCTCAATAACGACGTAATAAGAGCGAATCGAGACAACCAAAGCGGCGTAATGCGAATGTTGAACTTAAAAGGTTGTGACAGGGTATTACGGTAATTGATTCAATTTGTAAACAAAAAGCGGCCATCGTCTCTCTTCATAATACATCAGCAAACGAGAAATTAAATAAGCGACTGTAATCAAATTAAAAGTTACGTTGCTTATTATGGCTGTTAATGAATAATTAATAACACATTAAATAAAATGAAGTAACCGAAGGCAGGGATGTTACGGAGCTTCGATTTCGGTGACGAAAAGTCGGAACTTCCGATTGATTTTGCACCTCCGATTCCGATTTCGGTTCCGATAAATTAGAATCGGAGATTATAATCGGAGGTCGAAGCACATCGGCGGCGGTGGCCGCGGTCAGCGCCATTTGATTTACTTAACTTCTGTTTAAAATTTAAGAAAATTAGTTTTTTTTATATATCACACCCAGGTATTTACATTTTTGAACTGATATAAATGAAACTGATGAATAATGTTTGTAATTTTATTTTATTACACATCTCTCTTTTGTGTCTGCCTCCGATTCCGATTTCGGTTCCGATTCTGGTTCCGATAAACCAAGTTTAAAAACTCCGATTCCGAATTCGGTTCCGGTAAAACCACTTCCGTAACATCTCTAGCCTGTACTGATATAGCTGCATAGTATTTTCAAGAGACGGAACAAATTAGGAACTGGCTTCAAAGCTTTCTTATATTTTGCCTTTGTAAGTTGAATATAATATAATATGGCAAGTGAAAGAAGAGAATGGAAAAAGAGAACATACTATGCTGACCCCAAATAAAAAAGGGAACAGGGTAGGAAGAAGAAGAAATTGAATGAGGCATTTAAAATCAAAAACAGCTAAGTGCATCCATAACCAATTTACAGGAAACAAAAAAAACGTTTTACTTGTCTCACAGTTAAGATTTTTAATATATTTTGAATTAAGATTTTTGCGTATGTCATATGTTATTGGGTTTTGCTATCTTTATCTAAATGTTCTTAGAAATGTGAACAAAAAAAATGTAAACCCCTTAGCTGCTTTTGATTCTCTATGCCTTATATAATAATAATAATTGTTAAAAAAATAATAAGTTGTTATTTAAAAAAAATAGTATGTAGCCAACGACTGGCTACTTATTAATCCATCGAGCCATGTCATGGGTCGAGGTCTCGGTGGCGCGCGCCTAACGCCGGTGTTGGCATTTAATTTACATGAATCGCCAGCTGACGAACGAACCGGGAATGCTCGAGGAGACCGCGGAGCCGGTTTGGCTGACCGCCCAAACACTGACTCCTTATGGACCGTTTTGACCGTGTTGTCGCGAACGTAAATAAATATTCGTGAATCATCTATAACACACCTTTTGCGAAAAGTGATATCAAAAACATATCTATTACAATTTTTTAATGTGCGACTACTATCCCAAACGAGCAATCTTGACAAAATATTCTTGTATTCTAGCACAATCTTTGTTTTAAAGAAAATCTCGTTTCGAAAGAAAATTTATTCATCTCGCAATGTGATCCTTTGACTGTTACCTTGACTCGGATAGTGATGTTAACGAAATGCGCAGTAGGAAAGCGAAATATTAGAATGCTTCGACATTGAGAAGAACAGTCCGACGTCCAAATAGGGCATAATTGAATATATCTAGGCGCTCGCATCCCACGCAGTTTCGGTTAGGTGAGTTCTAACTGTGATTTACGAATGTTATTAGTATAGAACAAACAGGTGTACAAAGGTGATAATTGCGTCCTCCGGCGTAGTGTAAACGATTGGCACGTTTAGATAATGATCGTCGCCATTTGCGTGCGCAATGCTATCCTTATTGCCTCTTATCTGTCTGCGGTGAAGGCGCTTTGACAAACAACTGGACTTTTAACGAGTTTGCGCCATTTACGGGGTGCGATTTGCTTGAAAGCGCCGCATTGTGATCTTTCATTTCCCATAAATCACATGAAACCTTTAGCATACAATAACACTTGCAAAAGGCATGATGGCTTTTAGCAATTAACATTAATTATTTTATCGTACCTTCGTTTTGATTTTGATATGTAATTAAGTCGAGGATAGCTGCAGCCTGCAGAACAAAACTCAACAGAACTAATGGATACTTCGAGTTTATTCGAATAGTTAAAACACACGTGATTCAATAGAATCATTTATAAAAAATCTAAAAATAAAAAAACAAAAGAGGCGTAGTTAGACATAGTCTAACAAGCGGAAGCATTCCTTCCGGCGCGGCGCGTGAATATTCACCACTAATTAATGCTCGACTCGCGTCTCACCGCCGAGAGCAGATGTTGCGTTGCTCTCAGGATACAAGCACAAAACAAGGAATAGTTCCTGTGTTTTCATTTCGAGATATTTCAACAATCTTTTTGTTTCCCTGACACTACGAGGCTTTTGAGTTGTCACGCACTTTGAATTTGTGAAGTCATTTAATATCCACTGTGATTTTTGAAGAAAATTTAAAGATTAATGATAGCCGCTGCATATGTACTCGTATAATGTATGACAAACACCAATGAAAACGAACAATAAAAAAGTAAAAAAGCTCTTTATTTGGATTATGCAATAATATTTTTTTAGTCGCTGATCAGAAAATATTATACATAAATATACTAGTCTCATATATTTATATAAAATTATTAAAAATTATTTAAAGTAGCACTTTACTAACTGTAAAAAAGAAAAAAAAAGACCGAAAAACAGGAAAACGCACTTGGGCAACACACCACCAGCCAAATAATTTGGAATTTTGGGATTGTCTGATGATTAAACCAACCCTAAGATCAATTAACCTTGATATTATTGAAGCTTCCAATGTATTAGTACATACACGGTCATACTACAGTGACCCGTATATTAAATGCGTTCTCACGACTGGACCCTTTCCTTAGTTCCGCACTGCTACCTTCCACGGCTTCTGCTCCCTTTAATAGACCAAGGAACATTCCCCTTACGAGTAAATTCTTTCGATTTCGAAATCATGAATGGTCAAATATAAAATGCACATAAAAACTTCAGTCTAGTCGTTAAAAACATTATACGTTGAATCTCTTACTGGATGTGGGCGTATATAATATCGAGGAAGATATACAAGAATTCTGATAACGTTTCAATTGAATAAACATAATTTTATATTTTTAGAACTTCAATACTATATTTAATCCGTTCAGACTTGACAGCTGATCTATAGTTAGACTGTTAAAAGATCCCCTGACTATACTCAGTATACATACATACATACATACATACGAGTATACATCACGCCTCTTTCCCATTGGGGTAGGCAGAGATCACGGAATTCCATATGCTCCGATCCTTACATACCACTTTCGCTTCTTCTACTTTCATCAATGCTTTCATACACGCTCGACGGTTACGAGTACTTTTGATCTGGCCCTTTTGCAGAACGTCCCCGATCTGATCGATGTACGTTCGCCTAGGTCGACCACTCCCGACTCTCCCACTCACACCAGTTTCATAAATCTTTATACTCAGTATACTACGAGTATTTACCGCACTTCAGTTTTACAACCTGATAGCGATATAAATAGCTATTACATATTCACGTCGGCCACCAACCGCGCGCTAGCACCTTTGACCCGGGCTAAAATAATAGTTACTGTGATCGATGCCTATCTGCATTATGTCACCAGTCAGGGAAAGTCTCGGAAAAGGAAAGTACGGCAGGTGCAGGTGAGCCCTCCCTTAGGGGGTGGGGGGAGTGGAATGCGACTATTATTAGAGGAACTGGCGCCGGCGCACGACGCTCATACACAGGGTGTAGAATAACTTGTTTAATAAAAACTGCATTCTTGCGCAAACATGATAATATGCGGAATGATTAGCTAACGTAATAGAAGCTCTAACTTGGAAATTATTTTATATATAATACATATATTGCCTTCTAATGTTTCGTGGAAAACTATTTTTTTTTGTAATTTGTTAGCTGAACGATCCTACATAATAATGTGTTATTATTATATAAGTTTATAATAACTAAATGTCGTCAACTGAACAAAGAAAATAACGAAATATAATTTTTTTTTATTGCATCTTCATCATAAAGCATCTGCGTGAAGTATAAAAATGTGTATTACCCATTATTATTATTATTAGCAGCAGTAACCAATGAGCAGAACAATATATTCTCCGAAACCATTAAGTTAAGTGCTTTCACCAGTTACAGGCATTCACAGACGGTCTTAAACCGGCAACACTGAGGATTAAAAACCTTTGATCTTATATAGGTTATGTGTCCTAAATGTTTGCCCTTTAAAACTTAAGTGTTCTTTTAATTATCGGTCAACGTAAAACAACCATCTGCCTCAATAGACCCGGGAACAATCTTCATTTTAATTATTGAGCACTAGCACTCCTGGATGATACCTATTTGCGCTAAAATTAAACAAAAAATGTTGGATTCAGACTGACGAACGGCTGTCTGACGACTTTTTATATGTTATAAGCCACAGGACATTAATCGATGACGCACTATCGACCTATTTATGTTTATAGAAAATCCGGCAGGATTCGAACCCATTAGAATGCAGCGCAGGTATTGTTATACGCCAACGCGCCAAAGAGCCCATCAAACTTACGTTTATAGCAGCTAAAAATATAAGAACTTAAAAGTTATATTTCTCCCAAAAGTTAAATGTTATCAAATAATACAATCTATTTTAATCGTAAGTAATTAAGCTTTCTATTAGATCTGCTTATCAACATCGCGTTATCTTAACGTTTATGTTATTTCCATACAAACTGCACAAACTGTCACTTGTTAAGGCAAGAATTTCTTATCATCTTCCGAACGTTTCAGTGCAAACCGCGTGTAATGCATAAAATAATCATGACATTTTTGTTCACCTTATTAAGTTTTCTTCTTGGCATTCAATCCAATCCCTACACATCAACGCCGTACTTTAAAAGTTAAAACGCTAAAAACACGCAGAATGGAAAGTTGGTATTTCTATGACGTAGAATAAGTACAAGATAAGATCATAATAGATCTCAACAACCATAAATCCGAGAAATCCATCTCGTTACAAGCACATCCTATAGCCGTTATCGGCGGAGCCTGCGCCAGCGCTACGAAGCTCGCCGGCGCCATTGTTACAATGCGCCCACAGTGTTTTAAACTAACAGTGGGTATTTCACCCATACCATACATACATACATATAAATCACGCCTCTTTCCCATTGGGGTAGGCAGAGATCACGGAATTCCATATGCTCCGATTCTTACATACCACTTTCGCTTCCTCTACTTTCATCAATGCTTTCATACACACTCGACGGTTACGAGTACTTTTGATCTGGCCCGTACCGTTGTTAAATTTCCAAAAGAAATATAATATATGAAAAGGAAATGGTAAGTCTGGTATTCAATGGAAACACCTGCCAATGTCTAGTAGGTAATATAGTATTACTGGGAGTTAATAACACTTTTTTAGTATCAGGATGCTACTATACTATTAAAACTTAACACATAATCCACGTGATTTTAAAAAAAACATATTTTAAATACGGTCGAGTAGTTTTTGAGTTAAATCATAACAATCAAATCTGTCTACTTTATAATATTAATATAGATAGATATAGATGAAAAAAAAAGCTGTTCCCTGACTCTCTCAGCAACTAGTGTTTAAGCCCACGTCTCTTTCAAATCTAGTACTACTTTTACCCACTGACAGTAATAAGACTGCTACACTAGCGTGCCGCCCGGCCACAACGGAGCAAGGCTAATGCCCGATAGGACCACCAATAAGTGCTTCTTTGGCGCTGGGTTTGAAATAGCAATCATTGTTTAACTATCGCTTTTCTCCAACATAGTTCTCAAGTAGGTACTTTTGAATGTACTTGACATTCAAAATCCTAAAAAACCTACAGGAACATAAAACAACAGGTTCCAAACATGGTTATACGAAAGAATTTAGTAACTGTAGTCGATGTATGTATATATATTAATAAATAAAAAAAATATTAACCACCGTTCATAGTCACAAAACTAACTCATGGATGAATGCTTGTAAAAAAAAGTAAGCCGACAGCGCATAATTGACTGATGTTCTGCAGCTGAGGTATCACCTACCATCAAGTGAACCTCACGCTCGTTTGTTTACGAATAGTAGCTTTTAATAGTTGCTATCATTTAGCATAATTTACATTTAATGAATTCAAGCGTTGAAATAGTTGTCGCACATAACTCAGAGGACGTCCTTGCCGTTTGAAAGTTGATATCAATACAAAACAAGTCTATTTAAATAACATACACTCGGTATATTACGAATGGAATACACTAGTATCTTTCTCTACTCTCCGCCTGTCTAGATTTCATGACTTTCCCTTTAGTATATCAATTACATGCACAACGAGATAGCCTTGCTAGTTGGATATTTACTGAATAAAATTAAATATACATAAATAATCTCTTAGAAAGCATATGAGTTAAAATATATATTAACAGCAGGACTGGTCTAAAGCCGAAGACAGAAACAAAGCGTCAAGAAACATTTTTGTTTCGTGAAGGGGCAGTTATATTTCTTCAGGTAAACATTTTTTGTATGGTCCACCGAAAATTTTTATTTATTTATAATTTGGCCATCGCCATAGAAGACAATACAATCTAAATTAATAAATATTTGAGATCATATATCGTTTTTTCTAACGTACATTAAAATCTCCGAAAGCGCGCGCATGCGTATAACGCACGATCAGCAAACCGTTTCAATTCTTACATCATCGGTACTTGCGCGAACTGAAACTAGTACCAGTATGAGTATCAGAACGAAAATACGAAAAATGCGAGTATCCAAATGCATTCGTGAGTAACATCTCGGTACTCGGTACAAGATTGCGTACCCATTACTCGGTAACGAATACATACGGTTTGATATCACTCTATATGTTCTCATCCCAGCCGTACCAACGTTTTTCGTATATTGTTCGATCAAAACTATACCACGTATCCTTGATTGATTTCCTTTGGAAGAGTTTCCAAACATTTGTCGACTGACATAAAACATGACATTTACGAGTGTGGTCCTCGTCCTAACTAAATCGAGGAGGAATGCTAGAATTAACAAACCTAACCTTCATAAAAACGACATGTTAGCATCTCGTCGCTGCTAATATTGTATTTACATGATGCGTTAGCGGGGATTGGGTAGGCTTTCCTAGTACCATTCGTAACGCTGACACTTCCTGGAACCGGGCACACCTCACGGCTATGTAGAAATTAGATATATCCTACGCTCGATAGAAAACACATAGGATATTCGACCTCATACTCATACAATATTCTTGAAAATAGCTCGTCAAATCTCAGTTAGTCCTAACTGAGATTTGACGAGTTTGGCGTTGGCGTGTTTCGCAGAACACCTGCCGTGTGCTCCAATAGGTCGTGGGTTCGAATCCCACCGGGACGACATGTTTGTTATATTCTGTAAGCATTTCTTCTCCAAGTCTGGTAACTTCGGGCATTGAACGGGTGGGCCACTCTTCATCCAATTCATTTCTACAGGCAAATAAATCGCGATAATTGATGAAAAGTAATTGCTAGTGCCCATCACGGACTACTGCTACGGAGAGCTTGCATATGCGTTGTAGGAATAAGGAGACTCTACATAAAAGCGACCTCAACTATGTAGTGCTTCGGAACAATATTTGACTCTATATAGAGCATTTTCGAGAACAACTCCGTACAAAAACCTGTCTCTACAAAACTCAAATGCAAAACAAGTGAACGATCTCTTAACTTTATTATTATCTCTTAATCTTTGCGATATATTTATCGTTTGTTACACTGTGAATGCAATAAAGTATGAAACAGTGAACAAAGACAATCTTGCGACACATTTCCCAAAGATTCCTACGCTATCGCGTTACGCGTACATAAAATCGTGTTTTGGGTAAAGTTTCGTAATGACCTTGAATATCAACGCCGTTAGGCAATCTCGTCGCTGACGATATAAAATTCTCCCATATCAATTAATTACCTTTATCTTAAGTGTACATTAAACATAACACTGACGTTGCCCTCGTTTTATTGCGCATAATATCGAAATTAAGTAAAAGAATGTCTACGAAATCTAAAACTACTTGAGCACAAACGTGAGTAGAAAATATTCATCATGCTGTATAGGATCTAAAATTCTGAAATCATAAGTCAATTATATTACATTAAATCTAATATAACTTTATTATCAATCTAACACTACCTAATTTCTTCTTCGATCCATATTACTCGAAATGAATCCTTCTAAGTTCCAGCGACAAAAGAAAAAAGCTTAAATCAAAACGAGCAGGTACCTAATAGAGCAGAATTATTCCATACATATATTATACGAGTATAAATTGAACAATAAACATTAATTACCTGATATTATCTCCAATATCGCATTTACAACTCGTGTAACTAGTGGTAACGCAAATGTCGCCATTATAAATCATATTTACGAGTTTTTCAACTCGGTGAACATTATGGCAACTTTGGTATACCGTGACGATCTAGTTTGCGTTGCGTGCGTTTAGACATATTTATGAGAACAATTATTGCACTTCAAGAAATAATATAATGGGTGCGACGAAATGTGTTTCGTAAGCTATGGTACTAGTGAAGATCGTTGCATCGAAGCATGAACGGAAAAAAACAGGACAAATAAAAACACGCAATAATTAGTATACTATTTATATGTTGTACACGAATCTTTCACTTATCTCTATACTTATAGGTGATAAAAAACGAAGCGTTCAAAACAATGACAATAATTTACATACCATTAGGCTGCATGTACAGTGTACACTCGTATAAAAACTCCCATCATTGTTCACCTGCCAACCGTCAACGGTTTTTGCTAATACATGTGATTATCATACTCTCGACGGGATTACGCTACTAAATATGTTCCATATGTAAGAAAATACTCGTGTCATTACAAGGTAGTCTTAAAAAAATAAGTTAGAAGACGTCTATAAATTGGCTAGCTTATAAAGAAATACAGTGGTAAAAGAACAGTTTTATACTATTACAGGAGTGCTTCTAAGGATTAAACGCTACTCTATATCTTTTTTTTGTGTTTGATATCGACAGACAAGCATGAGGCTTACTTCATGGTGGTTGGAAGGTTACCTCGACCACTAAATCATCAGTGATGCGCTGTCGACCTCTTCGAGCTTCCATAGCTATAGACTGAAACCGAAATGCATAATATGTAGTTCACGAACGTTATTCTATTATTTTATCAACGTTATCCGGACGGATCGATATTCCTCCCACCCTTTTAAAACCCTTACCGTGAAATACTGAAACGATAATCAAAATTTTAGGGCTTCTTAAAATGTTTCTGTCTTTCATTTTACCTTCGTAATGAAAGAGTTAGAGATACTTTTAAGTACACCTCAATGTTGATTAGCGTTCGAGAATTCGGCCATAAGTGACCATCTTTAACGAAGACATGTTTACACAAAATAAACATGTCGTCCCGACAGGAAGCTGCGACCCAACGAGCCCGTCGATTTCAGTTGGCCCTGATAACATCCCAAATTTAAAAAAAAAATTATGGATACTCAATACTGTGCCTTATTTAAAAGAATGTTTTGTGTAACAACTACAGTTACATTAAGTCATCGGACCATCAAACTACGTTTAATATCGTATTAGAGCTATCTTATCTTTGTAGTGGTGTAATTAAGGTCGCCGCGAAATGAGATACCTACTCTTATATTTGTATGACGCGTCAGGTCACAGGTGACGAAAACACTGTTACATAGCTATCAATCTAAAAATGGATGCCTTCAAATAAAATTTATTAATTATACTATTTATCCCGATGATTCCAATGCTTTTCAGACACTTTTCATGGGCAGACTGACGGGTAACCTTTTTATTTTATACTTTTTTATATATTTTACTAACAATAGTAGGTTTTCAGATTTAAAACGCTACTAACAAAAAAAATTATTTTATGTAAGTTTATTTTTATGTTTTATTATTTTATTTGTATCATTTATTTATTTATCATACGGACGAGGCGAAATCTAGTCAAAAACCAGGATATGCAGATGATTTGTAAACCGGTTTGACAAGTATCAAGACGAATGAAAAGCTTTTAAAATGCACAATAACAAACTCTACAATTAACTATGAGTAAAACCAAGTTAATTATAAAATATTAAAGTACAAGAGCATCGGTGATAAATGACTGTTAAGTGGTATATAATACCTAGATTAATAATAATTCAACGGCAGATAAGTTTTATTCTAAATAGCTGTATTTAAAGCAGGATGTAGGCTGCATACAATTACAGTTCTTATTTACTGATATTATGAGGCAAATGTAATATAATATGTATTTGTATGCATTTATATCCAAAATTAGCAAAAACGGTATCAATATATAAATGTAAAAACCGTGAAGTGCATATTGCGCGTTTCGGTTTCAGTCTATGGATTTTCGAATGCTCGATGTAAAAATTAGGTTGACAGCGCATAATTGACTGATATTCTGTGGCTGAGGTATCATCTACCATCAAGTGAAACATACTCGACTGTCGACATCTGACAAAAAAAACCAATGGTCGTACATAAATACATATACCTATACATTACGCCGCGCCTCTTTCCCATTGGGGTAGGCAGAAATCACGGAATTCCATATGCTCAATTTATCAATATACAATATACATTATACATATTATATTAATTGTTGTAAGTCATTTTATAGCGCCACCAATTAAAATAGTCGATCACATCATTATTAAGAATTAAACAAGGGCTGCTTCTTGTGTAATTAAATAGATAAAGTAATTATTATTAATGGAATCAAAACGTATATAACTTAGCATATTACTATTTATACTTAAGTTAATAAACTAATTTACATTTCTTACTACATACTTTTCGATCAAAATTCAGTGTGTCATTGATACTTCGCGGTTATCACGAATAACTTCAAATACGTGTTCTATTTGCGCATAGAATCACGCTATCAAAGTTTCTCCGAGCACTAAGTGTATTTGTATATATATAATTACGACCGGTCAGTCAGATTCCCCCCTTAGATTGGAAGAAGACACCACACACCTACTCTCCTCTACAGACGAGTTATCTTCGATAATTTTCTCGATTACTTGGCGTCGCACGATAGCCAGAGTAAGATATTGACATAATATCTCAACAGTGTGAGGCCAGACCTGAGCCAATTAGTTAATTGAGAGCTTATTTATTAAAAGCGCCAACCCTAAACAGAACAGAACTGTGTAACAGCAAAGTGAACGGTATGCAAATATTCGCTTTGGTGTCACGGCAACCCGATCAGGCGAGACGTTTACATCTCACCTTAATTGCACTCGATACAATAACACCCTATACACTGCGTTATAGACTGTATTTATAGTAAACCTAAACGTATGTATATAACTACAACATTATACCAGCATCGCCTTTCCACTACCGCCGGCGCCGGTTGGGTTTCCATCCTTACGTTGTCGATATTTCGCGTACTCGAACGAAACGTTTCTCGACTTCCTTCATCATGAGAACGTGTAAGGACTGGAATTCACTGCCGCCGTCAGTATTCCCACCAACATACAATCTGGGTCATTTTCAAGGCAAATGTGAATAGGCATTTATTAGAGGAACGATCATGCCCCATCCTAGACTGCGTTCTCACTTACCACCAGGTGAAACACAGTGAAATGATTGTTCTTTGTACGTAAAAAAAAATACGGATTGAATTTGAAGTACCTACTCGCTAGTATGTAGTGAACTGTGTTCAATCTCTGGTACTGTATATTACTTTTCCTGTATTTACAGTACCAGAGATTGAACACAGTTCAAATACCAAAAACATTACGCTAACACGAACATAAATAACAAAACAAAACTGCTAAAAGATATTTTAAAAATGGAAACCAAGTCAAAACAAAAATCATTTTTAATGTACACTCGTCACTCAATCTCTAAACCATCAAGTTTGTACATCATGCCAGGAATACCTCAATTAAAATTTCATACATCATCGCCATCGTGTCAAGAAAAAGCTAAATATTTGTTCAAACATTGTGCAAAGGCAACAAAAATTTGGCTCACACTACGCCGTATCATTAGACGTTTGTCAACACTCAACAGGCCTCGACCCAATGGCTCTTTTTCCCACCACTGCGACGTGAACTGGTGCATTCTTACACAATACAAACCCATACAATTCACTAAGACGTTGCGTTTAAAAAGACATTACTTTTTATAGACCGAATACTTGAAACGGCTGACAATTTGTTTTCTACTCTGTGATTATTTATAGTTTACAAGAAAAAAGGTTTCGATGAAAAATTATGAATTTAAAACGCTATTTATCATTATTATTTTTTAATCTCGACGCGGCCTCTTTGATTGATATAGCAGGAGCGGTGTGGGCAAACCAAAAGGTGACAGTAAAAGTAATTTTTTATATACAAGAGATATTAGATAAGAAAATTGATTTATACGTCATAAGAAAAATATCGTGTCTATGTAATATATAATTTGAAACAGGGGAAAAAGTATGTATGTATCTTTATTTACTGATTATAAATTGTTCTATCTATATCATACGTCATTTTTCTTATGACAGTATATGATCATTGGTACAACTGGTAAAATCCGATTTTAAAAAGACTGTAAGAAAACCATAAACAATATACAATATAAAATGTTATTTTAAGAATTCCTTGAAGATATCTAACAAATACCGCTCGCGCTGGCGTCAGCTGATTTCACAGAATGTTAGAGTTGACTGTTTTTATTTCAGTAGAGTCAATGATCTGTCCCTGTGAATTAGAACTTACACGGGCATTTCAATGTCAGAGAAAGTGATAGTAGATTTTCTAATCGTTTCCTATGTAACTAGTGGAGCCTGTTTGTGTAATGTCGAGTAAGTCAGCTTATGTAATGAGGCGTTAATGAGGGGATATAACAAAACCTCGACGTATAACACATTAAAAAGACCTTTCAATAGACTATTTTTATATTTTAAAATTATTATCCATATGTATATTATATTTTTTAAATATCGTCGATAGATAGTTGAGGTGTCCATAAATTAAGCCTTACGCTCGTTTACTCAAATGTAACAAAATTGTCAAAAAATCTTCTTACAAAGCATACAAAGCATATTTTTGACGAAAAAGTATACAGAGGGAGAAATTTCTTAAACTGAAGCTTTTAAAAAAGGAATACGACCATCGATGCGTTTTTGATACATAATAATTATGACCAGTTACAAATTTAATGCTCCTGAAACCTCGCATCACTGACCACAGGCACACGAACACTTATGACACACACGGGCAGCTCGAATCGATCATGGCATACAAAGCGGACCCTTGACATTCACCTTTCTTGCGAGCCGAAGCAAATTTCCGGTTGGCGCGAAAGCGCGTGACGTCACAACGACGATTGACAACCGATTTAAATATTTAAACATGCTAAACGATTTGTATAATAGCTAAGAAATAAGATCCTGCAGGTTTTTTCAATACAGAAAATATATTTTATGACGTTTAGTTTAAAGGACAGGTATTGACAGAATTTTGGGACAAAAATTGGTGCTGTGACAATTTCGGTTTTTCAATTGACAGTTGACACATATTTAAGGCCTATCTCGATAATGATTATGTCGAAAATAGTTAACACTAATAAACTTAGCAAAATTTCTGCCAGTAAAAGTCACCGGTACTACCATTTATCGCAGTCACGATCACTTTCGACAAAGAAAGAGCCGATAACAAGTTTCTTAAACGCTGACATATGACCTGCTTCGAATAAATCGCCGCTTGCGCAGACGTAAACACGAGGGCACAACAAAGTGGCCATTTCGTTGTTATTCAATTATTTCCCTTTAGAAAAATTAAAATTGTAGCGTGTTTTAGCAATTTCCGCTTGCTTGAAAAGTTTAGGTGGAATTCGATAATGGGTGAAAGCTATTAAATTATTTCTCTCCATCTAAAATTACTGTAAAAAAAAACCTTTTTTCTACAGCACCGCTGCGTTTAGATATAAATTTAATATTTTGTAAGTAGCAAAAAAGAAATAAACCCGTTCTTCTTAACTCTTAAGTTTTATAGAAAGTTTTGAAACTCCGAATCAACCAAAATTATTCAGATCATTTAATTAAAACCATAAATCGATAAACGAGATTTTAGCAATTAGCAAACAAATTGATAAAATTGATTTGAGATCGATAGCTCAGCCTAGTAGTAGGCAGGTTGGGCGCCGGCGCGGGCCGCCCACCAGCTTGTTACAAAGTTACGATTGAAATTAATACTATCGCAATACGCGTCTATGGCTTATTGACTTGCATAATTGCCATAATAATTAAACTCGTAACTCTGTCATAGCGAACGTGGATTCGGAATACGAGGGCTGTTGAAAACTGTTCGACACAGTTGTTTATAAAGTCGTATATTGTGCTTTTCAGTTACAGTCTATGAATTTCCGAATACTCGTGAAGTTCTCATTGCGCGTTCCGGTTTCAGTCTGTGGATTTCCGAATACTCGAAGTAAAAAGTAGGTCGACGGCACATAATCGACTGATGTTCTGTGGCTGAGGTTTCACCTACCATCAAGTGAACCTCATGCTCGTCTGTAGATATCGAACATAATTTTTTTTATTTTTTTTTAGAAATGTTTCAGTGTTATGTGGAATGGAACTCCACTCTGTATAAGTTGAGGCCATGGTGGACATAGCACTGATTTTCAGTGGGCCCCACGCAACTGCTAGAGAAACAGTACTCCATTGGGATGTAAAAATGTATATATCATATAATATACTCGTAATTTAAAGAAAACAAATGTATAATTCAAATTCAAATTCAAAAATCATTTATTCATTTAGGTAACACAATGTACACTTATGAACGTCAATAAAAAATACATATTAAATGCTTCTAATATTAAATTTACTATATATATCATATAATACAATTTAAAATATTTCTATCAGTCAAATTATATTAATTCCTCGCATATTAAGCTTGTATTGTTCAACATAGGAACATACACCTATTTCCGCAATAATCACTGTTTATAATTTCATTGCATTTAAAAACAACTGACTTATTAATTAACGTAACAAATTGTCTGCACCTTATGACCTGGGCGATGTTAGCACGTCATGTATAAAATAAACCGCAGATAAAAACAATCAAATCAAACCGTTAAACGTCAGATTACAATAACAATCAATAAGGCAACGTTAATTGGAACGATAACATTATCAGAACAAAATATTTCGTTCGTTCAGTTAGAATGTAGAAACTAGCGTGTACTTAGAAAACTATTAGGTAATCGTTTAAGACGCGATTTTAAGTACAGGATTAGTAATCGAGAATCGTAAAACCTTACAATATACTAGGATCATCCATATTCTTGTCCTGAGTTTAATTTGAATCATTTACTTAAACTAGTAAAGCGACTTTGTAAACTAGTAATAAATGACTAGCTATTTTCTGTGACACATTGAAATTACAAACATAGTCTGATATAATTTACTCTTTAATCTAAAGCTTTTTTTTAATATACATAACAATCACAATAATTGGTCGGTATAATTTGGAGACCGTTTCTTTTAATGATTAAAAAATAATTATGACATTACCCATTTTGACATTTCGGTTTAAGGCCGAGCGCAATTTTCGTACCTCTAACGTTAAAAGGTCGTTTTCAAAGTCACAATAACTTCCGTATACCAACGCGATATTAAAATTTAAGGTTATTAAACATTTGGTATTATTATGCTGACAGAAATATTGTGTAATTATCATAAGAAAATGGACGAAATTGATAACACGAAAATAATATCATACATATTCGTTTTTGATTTGTTTTAAGAACGATGATTGATGATTTCTCATACAACTGACAGTTTGACGATTCGAATACTATGTCGATAGTCGTTCGTGCTAGGCCCTCTGAACATACACGCAGAGAACTCCGAAGTCCTATTTCGTGTGGAATGGGCTAGACACAATTCTGAGTCTGTTTCAAAGATTTTATATATTTATATTTAATTTTACAGGCAGATTTCGTCTGTGCCTGAAAATTCTTATTCAAATTATTTATAAATCTTCTATTTACACTTGTATTTTTTTTTACTATAATTAATAGGTGAATAACAAATAAAAATGTGCCATGTCCCCGATCGTCAAGGTGGTCTAACCCCTTAATGTGAATGGCAAATTTAACTCGTTTAAACGACACCAAAAATTGCGCGGACAATTATCCGAACACTACAAGATTTAGCGGCGAAAGTGGTGTGACGGTATGCGAGTCAATTAACAATAATGTTAAAGCGATATTTCTGAGAACACTTCGAGCTACATATATATTGTGATGCGACTCACGGAGGACACGTGTCCACTGTGAGTAAGACCATTGCTTTTCAGAATTCAACTTCGACTCGACACCGTTATTTCGATGAGAATTCTATGCAACAGTTCAGTCTTATAGGCGTAAAGGCATTTCATTTTAAACTTGAAACGTGAAAGTAGTTGCCGGTAAGTATAACGAAAAATTATTATTGTAAGAGTCAGATAAGTGATATTGCTAAGCTACTGTTATTACGAGCACCATCAGATTTCTACCTCTTCCCCATTTCAAAAAATAATAATAGTAGGACTTAAATTGTTATCAGACGAAGAGGTTGAAGCTGCAGTGAAATATTCACCAAGATGCAAGGGCCAAGATGATTCTTTAAAAGTGGTAATATAGAAACCAAATGGAAGCAGTGTATTCAGAAAATGGGTGGTAATGTCGAAAGATCGCGTACATTTCAATTCACTCTGGTATATTTAGTAAGAAGTTCAGGATTCTGATTACTGCTTAGAGTCACCAAAAAACCATACACTAAAAATACTTATGATTAATGCATACATTTGCAACTCCAAATATTTCCCGTAGCGTAAACTTATACTCACGATGATTGTTAATAAATTTTACCTGTAACAGAAGAAAACATTTATTAGTACTTTAAATAGATACAATAATTTGCGAAATTATATAACGTCTTTATTAATGTTTTTTGTGTTTAATTTGTAGGATTAGTGTTACATGGTTGTATTGTATAACAGAAATACATATTTGTATGCCGCATAGACAACGAAATGTACTGGAAATTGGAAATTTTTGTATGTGAATAACATTTCAAACAAACAAATACCTATTAAAATAAATTTGAAATGGATTATTTAAAATTTTGAAAAAGACTTCAGCGTGTCATTAAACGCTGAATAAATTTACATTGTATGAAAACAAATCTTAAGACTTAAGCGTGTCATTAAACGCTGAGTAAATAACATTGTATGAAAACAAATCTTAAGGTAACTTTAAAATTTCTTACGTCAGAATCAACAGTTCAATTTCGATATTCCTGGTACACATAAGGCCCGTGATCAGATAAAGGGAAACACATGTTAATGGAAACTTATAAACATGTTATGAGCAGGACTGGAACCCACGATGCATCACAAGACTTCATACTTCCCAACGCGCCAACTACCCCATCGAAGCTTGTTCCAATTTAAAAGACAAATATTTCCGATGCGAACTATTGTACATCCTGCTATTATAAACTAATAAGTAAATAACGGCGGTACGCAATTGAGAGCACGTCGATTGGCGGGCTGACCCGCGAGCCAATCACGGCTAATAAATACAAATTAGCCATAGAGCGGGTAGATGGGCAGCATCGCAGCAAAACTGGGACACAGCGATTGTCAACTGTTTGGAATCTCAATGACCAGTGTTGGGTTTCAGGCCCGTATTACTAGTAAGATACATAGGTACTTTAGACACTTAAGGCGATTCATTGTTTTGGTTTGGGATTTGTTAAATTCTTGCCTTTCAGGCCCGTATTACTAACCAGTGTCAATAGTACCTATGTATCACTTTAAGGTGATTCAATGTTTTGGTTTGAGATTTGTTAAATTTTTTTCATACATAATTTTAATTTTAGTGTTGACTTACTCCACTGGCTCAATGAACCAAAATTAATCTGTGTTCTCCTACGAAATGAGAGTCCTAACGAAAATATTTTAGTGCCATTGCAATTTAAGGAACTGACTTAGAATATAAAAAAACGCATCCGCATAAATCTATGATCACGTTTACATTTAGAACATTAAGATTTGTGTGTATTTCCTTGTTAAAAAATTATCAATCTCTATAGATTTATGAACAACAAAAGGTTTTGTTCAGAATGACACAAGCGTTTGTCTCAGTTCTAACATTTAAATCAGATACTAATTATATCAGCAGCGCCTGAAGGTTAACATGATTTACTAAAATTGTCTCGTCTTGGACATACAATAGAACCCATAATTGATCGAAGCTCGTGGAAGGGCCGAATTCCGCAATCATCGATTATCACGCTTACCGCAGGAATCGGTTTCAATACGATTCGATTCGCAGTATCGATATAGCTCGTTGCGAAATACAGCGTATAAATAACGGTCAAGGGTGTAAAGTAAATAATTTGAAAAACCAAACAATAGTAATTTAAGTATTATTCATCGCGACTTCTCACTCGATCATTATGATGATCACTTTTCTTCCCGACATCTCGTTTCAATACAACTTTATATGTTACCATGTCGAACTTTATCTACCTCTGGAAACTGCATGAAAATCAGTTTAGTAGTTTCGGAGATAAGCGTTAACAAACAGAATGACCGATTTTTTATGCATTATGTTACTCTTCTTTATAGCCCCATCTCAACCTCTGGTAAGTGTACAAATTCGTCGATTCTACTGTTTTATTACATGTTACGATATAGATCAGAATATTAACATAATATCAAATCAATAATGTAATCACGCAATTTTTTTTGTATCGGATCAATCTCAACTTCTATAATAATCATAACTCGTGATTTAGTACATTTCGTCACACACGATCGTATCTATTTAATTGTGACATGTATCTAATTATTTGAATAGTTTCTGTGACAGACAAGTTAAGTGCTTTCAATTAGGCTATTATGAATGACCCTGGCACCTTTAATAACGGCCAGGCGATTGTGTAAATAACTAAATAACTACTGGCGAATTGATAAACAACTCCGAATTAACGTAGAAATTTATTTTATGGAATCATTGTGTCAGATATCTTTAGTAATAATACATTTGATTTACCGCCACACAATTTTTTTAAATTACACGAAAGAAAACTACACAAAAATAAAGTCGAAGTTAATATCAATGCAAAAGGTAATTAATTTGTAAAATAATAATTATTATAGTAATAGAGTATTGTTGATTAAAATTGAATTTTTTTTCACAGTATCTGTATCTTTAGATTCCTTAAAAGTCGGCATTTATATCTTTGATTTGACTTTTAACGAATATAGGTGCGGCAGTAGGATACTAGGACATTTTTAATATACTTTCGCTCTTTCGAGTCTTAGTTTTATGTTATGCCTTAAGATGTTTGAACCGTATTTTCGTCTCTAAGAACATATACTTAAAAAAACTTTTTTCCCTTTTTGCCATGTGGCAACTCCTTAATCGACACGATATTGTACCTACATGACTTTGTATTCTTGTTGTATATAGTTACGAATACCGACATTAGATGTATTTTTAAGTTGTTTATAAGTAAAATTTAATTTAACTGTGGTATTCTTAGTGTATTTTTAGTGTTTGTTGGCTTTTTCTCGTCTTTTAGCTATGTAAGTCATACCTATATAATAAAGTGTGCTTGTAATTATGACTTTTAAGTTTAAGCAATTTATTTTCGTTAAGGGAAATGTTCATATTTCTTTTAGAGAAAATAAAATAATCATAAACCATAAATCATATTATGTACCTACATACATATTACAGTATATAGCAGCTCATGCGTGGTTGGAAAGGCGTCATGTCGTGACCAACGCTTCAAATTTGACACACATCGTCGTGATAACTTCGCCCTTGGTACTGACCAGTGGCTAAGTAAAATAATGCAATGTTGCATTGTTCATTAATATTATACTCTAATTCAGTGTTCCCTAACGTTTTTCAGTCCACGGACTCGAGCATAATTTCGATTTCCTTACTTAAAAGAACAGAAATAATTTTCTGACTATTTATTTTAGTACTACGATTTTATAGTATTTGATTTATAGTATACTAGCGACCCGCCCCGCTTCGCACGGGTCAAGATTTTTTGACAAAAAAAAGCAGGGGTTGTATGTATTTTTTAATGCCACATTATAAAAAAATAAAAACAAAAAATTTCGTCCAAAAATTAAAAAAAAAATTTAGGGGTGGACTACCCCTAACATTTAGGGGGATGAAAAAGATGATAGATGTTGGACGATTCTCATAGATACCGGATAAGCACAAAAAAATTCATCAAAATCGGTCAAGCCGTTTCGGAGGAGTATGGCAACGAAAACTGTGACACGAGAATTTTATATATTAGATCTAAAATTAGAAGCATTAATTAATATGTATTTTTTATTGACGTTCATAAGTGTACATTGTGTTACCTAAATGAATATTTTTTGAAGTTATACTTCTTTTGGCGCGATGGAGAAAAATGATCAGAGTGAATTTTTACGATGCGCGCGCACACCGACACCTGAATTCTACATCGTGAAGTTAGTTCTAGGTGGCATGAAAATCGATAACTATGTTCAAGTTGTATATTCTAGTATTTTTATATTTAGAACATGTGTTTCGTAACAGTACAATTAAACAGTGTGAATAAATAAATATCATTATTTAAATAAAATCTTTTTTAGTTATTTTTTTTCCATACGTCAAAGAAGTATAACTTCTAACGCGTGTATATAAGTACACACATACCTTTTTTTTTTGAATTTCATATCAATTAAAGACACAGAAGAATCATGCAAATCTTAGAGTGGTGGTTCTTAAAAACACTAAAACCTACCAATGTTAGATAGCGATTAAAAAGAATGACATAGTATATTATATCAATGAAAATGTAGACTAAATAAATATTCGATTAATTCTTCATAAATGTCGCGATTCTAAATAGTGCTGTAATCAATAAGGCGAATATATTATTAAAATGATTGCAAAACGGTCAAGGTTACAATTTATGTGCATTTATGAGTAACGTTTATTGAATATTTTATTTACTAGATATAATATTATATATACCTATAAGGAGTATTATTAATAGTTCATAAATATTCAAATATCTTGTTATTACTAATAAAGTTAGGTAATATACTTTGCGTGACCAGATTAGAATGTAAGTTCATTAGAAATAGCAACCTTATCTTTACGAAAGCGCAAATAGAAATTGTGACATCTTAATTTACACATTTCTTTGTCACACTTACAGGCACTGTTAAAACATCAACACTTACGCTGTGCACACTCATGTCACTTTTTGGTTAAAGATTACAATTTTTTTTATGTCAGATATCGACAGACGATAATGAGGATCATTTGATGTTACCTCAGCCACTGAACATCAGTGAATGATGATCTGTCGACCTAATTTTTACTTCGAGCATTCGGAAATTCATACAATGAGAGCTGGATGCTTGTTCTTAGATTTTATTTGTTCTAAATAAAAAGAGCCCTATGTTTTAAAAAAAGTTGGTACGATATGTCTAAATGAATCTAAATTTGGTCAGTCGTTTAAAAGTAATTGACTTACAAACATTCCCAACTTATAGTCTTTGGGCATTTAACATCAAGAGCATACTAAATATATAATAATAATTACGTCACAAGTAAGTGAAATATCGGGTACGCATCAAATTAGGTCAAACGCAGTCGCGGCATGCGCCGGCGCCGCCGCTGCGTTTTAATCGTGCATAAAGTGCATAAGCCCATGGGTGTATTAATAAAACGACTATGAACATTTCGAAATTTTTCGATTTTTTTAAATAAAATACTTTATAATGGATTAACGCGATTTATTATTTATATTATTTACGCCGACGTTTTGAATGCTTTTCAGCAACCGTGGTCGCAGTCTGCCGCGAGTATATAGTTTTTTTTTTTTATCGAGTGCAAAACAGGTTCTCAATAGACGTAGCTAATGTCCTAATTGAAAGTCACCAAGTCCATGGAGTGTTACTGTAATTGTAATTTCATGTACTTATTTAAAACACTTCTTTATGCCTTTGTCAAAGTATTAATATAATCTTTAAAGCCTTGGGATTTCCTATCGTTTAATGCGTGTCTATCATTACTGTATCATTCGCATATATTCACTTTCAATAATAAGAGAATGTCCATAAAAAGTTAAAGTATTAATTCTTTACATAATCTCAAATACCGTTACCGTTCTTCAATCTATTAAGACTTTATAGGCATTTTATCATTAATTAGATTGAGTATTAGTTTCGTATTTGGACACCGTCCAAATGCATGAAAAGCAAATTAGATAATCGAGATTTTAGTGGTCAAGTCAGTAAATCAATGTAGGTAATATTAAAGTAAAAAAAGTAAAGTTATAAATTAATAAAAAAGTAACTCGTCTGTTTTCACTTTTAACCAGCAAATTCGGTTTAAAGAATTTATTATCATTAAAAACTTAAATTTACAGTCACATGAGAATAATAAAACTTTTAAATATTAAGGAAACGTATTCACTAAATAATTTGTACATACTTAAACCAGCAAATTGCTGAAGCGATTTTAATACAATATACCCTGAGTATGTTAACCCTTAATTACTGTCACTTACTTTAGACCCTGCAAGTCTTTTGTTTCACCACAAATGGACATGAGTAGGCAATTAAGCAGTTAATTAAGTTATTTAAAACGTAAACGTCACAAAAAGAAGAATTTAAAAATCCATCTATTTTTACATAAAATGTAAGGGAATTATCTCTGTAAATAATTAAAGAAGTGTTGTTTTTGCCAGTACCATATGTCAAGTCAAATCAAGATTTCTGGGTGCAATATGACTCCTCTCACCTGCGACCTTTAACTATGAACAAAGAGTTCTCTTTGTTGGCAAAGGAAACCTGACACCGTTTAAAGTAATTAAGTAATAAATACTCCAACAAATCCGTTTAACAAACACAACGTGAAATATTTCAATTCTGTAGGGCTGTCCCTAAGATCAGCTGTTTTATGAACAGACATGAATATTTTGAGCATTGTTTAATTTATATCAAGTCTTCTCAAGGTTTATGTATAGGAAGCTTTTCAAATATAAGACACACGTGTGTTTCCATAACTACATAAAAATCGATGTTACAAAAAAATTATCGTGAAAGAAATGTTAAAATATGGAACCTATTTAAAAAAAACCCAATTTTCTAAGCAAGCTGTCAAATAAATTAATGATTTTTATCTAATTTATTGACCCTAAATACTCTTACTTAAAGGGTTCTATCGCGCTATGTGTTAATATTATTATGACGCAACCGCCAACCCTACACAAAGATAACAGCAAGTAGAGAGTACCACTTCCGCAATTACGGGCGCCACTCGCAATACATCAGTTCCCACTAAGGTTAAGCGCATTAAGCAAATTTTTACCAAGCACTGCAAAAACTTTGATGGGAATCATACGGGGAAATGACGTGTGACGCAATGTGTATGAAAGTAACATGTAAATGAATGTTTCCGTTTGTCTCTGCGTGACCTTTGGAGTGATTCTCACATCTTTATAATTGTAAGATCATGTCTCAATGCAGTCATTTGCCGGTTCCCAAATTTATTGAAACAGGCTTAAACAAAATTGACAATCGGCTATATTATATGGGTAGCATCAAAATAAATGTTAATGTTAGAGCTTTTAAATAAAATACTGTACACCGGATTAAAAGGGGACGTGGTCGCAGGGAGGCTCCCCGCGACCACGGTTGCTGAAAAGCATCCGAAACGTCGGGATAAATAATTTAAACAATATAAATATTAAATCGCGTTTTAATCCGGTATACAGTATTTTATTTAAATGTGTGATACTCGCGTTAATAAAAGACAATATAATGTTAGAGCTTATATTATAATAATTTATTTAATGCTCTGTTCTTAGATATTGCAAACAAAACTACTGCAAACTACAATCACAATAGACAGTATTATAGACGTTTTAAACATCCTTTAACAATCAAAAGATGGACGCTTCGATTCATGATTACATTGTCTACTACCAGTGAAAAATTAAATAAATTCTTAGGTATACTTGGATCACACGCAATTTATCTTGTAATTTTATTGCCACTTTTCGTGATGTATGGCTTCTACAGGGTCACGAATCACAAACCATCCTCAGTTAAGTCCGTCTAAGAATCGGGTCAAATCTCATGCGTGACAAGGCTATCGTGCTTCCCAGTGATATATATGAACGAACGACTGTACCGTAAGGGACCCGGTTACGTCGCGAATAAATCGCGTGCGAGCCCACAGATAACGAACGAAATTAACGGTAACCGACCGAAATCGGTCGAACACTCGCCAATCTGTCAATTATAAAACTAGACTGACGGTACCTGTAGAAAATTCATTCAATTAACAAGTAGCGGTTCTATTGATGCCGATCTTTCCAGTGTAATTAAGTTATTTTAGAGTATCGTAAACGTATAGGTGGACTATTATACGAAATTCAGTACTTTCTATTTCGCCATGAGTCCAAACACCAAGCAAAAGTAACATGAGATGAAGATGACCAACATCAGCAGCTGGAACTTGTAAATAATTAATTAAAAGAGAAATTATAAGGTCATGTTGAGAATTTTCTTTTAATCGGACTGTGATTTTCACTGCTCAAAATGTTATTGTTTGTACCGACCGAATACAGATACGTGGACTGTTGCAATGCACAATGTTGCAATATCAAGGAAGATTTAATTTAGATCTAAACATGAATAAAAATTATTTAATGTTAATTTTGTTGATGTTCACCTCCATGCTTGATGTATTTTACAGAACTGGCTGAATGAATTTGAAATATAGAATTGTCAGTATTTCAAATATCATATTAATATAGTTTTGTTTTAACGAAGTCAGTCGATTCTACATCCATGATTGGTATATGATTATATTTTCCTATCGCTCTATTGTGTTTGGCTTTTGCTATTTTTCCCTTACAAATTTTAATACTCTGTATTTTTTTTATATATAGGGCACATCTGACTTATGGCTGATTGTTAGCAATTTAAAAAAGAAAACGTTTTTCTCCTTTATTTTTGTATTAGGTATAATTCATTGCATGTTTAAGGTATCTATGAATATTAACAATTAAAGATAAAACCAAATACATAAAAAAACATAACAGTCTAAACGACAAGAACTTATATTATTTTGGTAGATTGCCGGACCAAAAATGTCAGATAACCGCCTTTGATTCTATACGACTCATATAATATACATAAACTAATATTTTATATTATTAATATTTTCCATATCAAATATAATTTAGTCAGCTATGTACATATGTATATCTCCATATAAGTTTCGAATAAGCGGAATTATGAGTCTAATAAAATCTAGCCAACGTCCAAGTTATTAAACCCTTATCCAGCGATAACACAAGTGCTATAATGTTTTCATAACAGCCACCAGTTATAATTATTGGAATGCGGTACAATGGCCCTCAGCTCTTATCGTAATCACCAACTTGAGCATTTAATGTACCAACCTTCCTTTAGTATGAGCAAGTGCAACCTATAAATCTTAAGACAAGCGCACGTACATTTTTACCTGTTTACATAATAATAGTATTTTGCTCTATCATTTCTTCTTATTCTATTATTTTCATTCTTTCTCATTCTTTTATTTAAAGATTTCTGTCTAAAGCCAGTTATTGATAGCTTTATTTATTTATTATACGTTCAGTAATAACTAATAATCGTACTGCAAATTATGTGCAACAAAAGTATCATCAAGAACCAATAATAATAACTATATGGGTACTAAAGAAAGATACCGTTACTAGTACTAACTTAGCACGCTAGATCTATAAAATATTATCACCATGACACAATCGGAGCGTTCAAAGCATGTGTTCTCAGGAATATAAACAAAATGTATTGACAGAGTGCGTTCCTAGAGCACAAGTGTTTCGTTGTCAGCCGTGGACCATGAATCACGTCATCCGCGTCGTGACCGTATTATTTCCACATAATATCGCACCAACTGCGCTGTATTCATAATACTGAGTACTTTATTGATGAGAGCTCACGTCCACGATTATGGTTAAAAGCGTCTTAATACACGTTCTCAAAATTTGAAACAAACATGAACCTTTTCTGCTCGTTGTATATTTCCAGTTAGGAGACAATAATCTTCATCTTCGTACAGCAATGGGTTCCATAATTGCCCGTTAAACTACTCAACACGATGATATTATGCATTATCCCACATAAGGCACTATTGAGAAGGCTAAACGAATGTGGGATAATACAAGGCCAAAAAATGGAAAAATGGTTTATTTGTGCAAGACACCTCGAATCGAACCAACACGTTTATCTCGTATGCAAATTGCCTGAAACGCTTCTGGTGTACATTTTTGGCTACTTTTTACTGGATATATTATTAAATATCAATTTTCCCATCAAAAACAACTTATGACAAGTTATTTCAGTTTCCCTTTTATCGCCAACTCTCAAGTCAGTCGAGCTCTTCCGTGAAATATAAAATTAACTCCTATGATTGATTGTTAAAACAATGATTTTAAGACGTGTCAAACATATAACAAGTTTCATGCGGATTAACATTCTGACAAGAAAATAGCATGCATTTATGACAGAGGCTGAAAAATACAGTTAAAAGTTCGCGAAAAACAACACGTAATTGAAGTAAAGTTTGGGTACTTTAAACAGTTATTAACGGAACACGTCGCATAGCGAGAACACAAGACTTCAAAACAATCTTCATTAGAGGCGCAGTCGACGTCAGAACTTGTTTAACTGGGAAGTATAGACAGCGGGGACAGGTTCACAACGGGACACGACTATATCTCCAACAATGCACGGCCAAAATAGGAAAACCACGCTCGTCAATTGCAAATCGCCACCTGTCGATGACCTCTACAAGTCAAGACTAACGGGCACCCCACTAGGTTACACGTCCATTTATGTACGATCCCTATTAATGCTCAGGTCCGGAACGATTGTAACCGTTCGCTCAGCTCTCGCAAAATTGGTGATAGGATATCCCAAGCTTTTAAATAAAGGTCGTCGGGTCGAAATCACACAGCGAATAGTTACCGTCAAACGGATCTTCGGTAAATGTGTTCCGTGTAACTGTACGAACAAACACTGGTAATGATCATTGAATTAAAGACGCCGTGAGCCCATTCTTCTTTATCTTCGATCAGTGTACGTGGAGCTGGTCGTACATTTGCATTGTGCGATGTAAGTAATTGGCTCCGTCCCAATTATGGTACAAGAACTCGCAAGCAACATGGTTTCGACCCTCCAACGAGTATTGTTCAACACAAATTCATAAATGATTAAAGCAAAAAGTCGTCCAGCTGTATAAAATTTATACGTTTTTAATTGATTAAAATTCGGATATACCATAATTTTGTTCAAGAATATTCCGAAGTGTTTTGTGAGCATTCCCGTGACTTCGTTAAGACATAACAGCTTATATTCAGCGTGTAGAAGGCCTCTTCCTCGGTTTCACTCCATTAAATTATCAATTAACCTCTCATCCACGGTAAATAGGAATGTTGTAATTAATGATGTATTCGATATTATCCTCTCTGAATACATTGACAGCCTATTTCTTGCCGAAACTGAAAACTCATTACGCACGATAGTCACCACGTAACAATACGAGTATGTGCGTTTAACTGCGTGATAAATTATTTATAGAATCGTTTTCAACGATCTTTATTTCATCAATTATTGTGAGTAATTTGCGTTTCTTTTCCGACTAAGAAAATTAAAGGATTACGAAAGTACAGATATTTACATCTTTTTTTAAATCTATTATTATTAACAACAAAATTACAAAAAGCAATTTAAAAAATGGCGTTACAAAAGTTAAGTTGACGGGCTCGTTGGCACGTTCGGGAGATCACCATGCGCATCGATGGGTCGTGAGTTCGAATCCCACCGGGACGACATGTTTATAATTTTCTATAGGCATGTTTTCCTCACGTCTGGTAACTTCTGACATTGATCGGGTGGGAGGAATATCGAAATTCTGACCGGGTAACGAACCACCGTTCATAGATGGAAAACCGTGAAGTGCATATTGCGCGTTTCAGTTTATGGATTTCCGAATGCTCAAAGTAAAAAATAGGTCGACAGCGCATCATTGACTGATGTTCTATGGTTGAGGTATCATCTACCATCAAGTGAATGAGGTTCTCGTTTGTCGATATCTAACATAAAAAAGTAAGTTGACGTCGTACCCATGATTTGTATAACTATAGAGAATAGAGTTTATATCTGGACTCTGAAACGGTTAAGCAAATTAGAAAAAATAACAGTTAACTAGCGTAATGCGTCATAATAAACGCTATATTATTTAATTTAATTACTTCACGAAATATGATACTAATAATATAATTAGTCCAACGTACTCTGCCATTACATTAGTGTTTTTTTTGGTATCTATTAACGCTAGATGAGTTCACTTTTATTATTCAAATAACTTGCCTAAGATGAAAATATCGTCAATTTTGTTTCTAACAAAAACTATAATATTATCCTATCAGATTCTCATTACGGTCGCAAAAACCAACTTCTTACTATACCTTAATCATACAATATCTCTATAGCTCTGATCGAATTCATAATTAATATTATAAACACGTTCAATCAACAGTCACGATGGTAGCCGTTGAAATTTAAAACGAATTATGAAATTAGGAATGAGGCGTATTTATCGTAACAAATATAAATCACAGGTATTCAAAGATAACAGATAAAAGTTGTTCCTGCTATTGTGATTTATCTGTTATTGAAGATATCATGAAATACTAAATAACTGTTCAACAAATACTAGTAACAGCCAAGCCACTAAAACAACTGGAATTGTTACCTGTCTCAGTTAAACATATATGATTGTCGCGTGCTAAAACGAGATGCGCCTAGTATTTACTATCCAAAAAAATACAACTGGACGTTTTTCAGGAACGAAAACAAATTGAAAAGTCACTCCTAAATTTTATCGTATTATCTGTAATTCCTTTACTGACTGTTATTTATTAACAGATATTTACATCTATTATTATTGAGTAACAATAACAGGTAGACCAGATATCATGTTTGTCCTATTATCAACCATGTCTATATGAAATTTATAAAATACAATGACGCTTCTGCATTTTTCGACTGCCACAATGAAACACTTTTTTAAACTACGCTGGAGGTCTAACACAAATATATCGTGTTTGAGGAATGAAAAAAATGTAAGTACTCATTTGCCACACACATAGTGTTAGAATAGGAACTGATTCTACGAATTTTAAACAAGTGTTTGAGTAGGTACGGAAGGAGTTGAAGGTCGATTAGCGACAGATTGTTAAACGGCTATTTCTGCATTTTATCATTGTGATCGTTCATCCACGTTAAATGTCAGGTGTCCGCTTATTCGATTAAATTTTATAAGAATTGATATTAATGTGATGTAGAATTTATATGTATTTATATAACTTTTAATTGGTTATTCTCATTATTTACCTACCTTTTTCAACGAGGCAAAAGGTATCACACCCAGGCGATAGTCACTAGCGCAGATTTTTTTTAATCAGTAGTAAATTATTTTAGTTATATTCGTATGATTGTTTTCTATCGAAAGACACTAGTTATTCATATTCTCATCATCACCACGTATGCCCTTTTAGTACTTACATATGTAAATATCACCGATGGTTTCCGAAAGAGGTTGCTGTAAAGTAACAAAGTCGCCGATTGTATAACTCTGTATACATTTTCTATAACTTTTTAAAGGTATAGAAATATTCGATAGCTTTATTATCTGTAATAGGATATACCTAAGAAATTTCACCATGAACCATCGGATCGTCCCAATCTTAAGCTTGACGTTTCAATTAACCTTCAATAATTTAATAAGCACAGATTATAACTACAGTCGGAACGTACATTTGTCGTATTATGCAAATCCTTGACGAAGCGTGAGGGACGAATAACACTTCAATTACATTTAAGCGGCTTAACATCTCCATCGAATTAAAATTGTAACAGGCGTACACATACTTAAGGTTCATCCACTTCTCTAAGTGCTAGGTAATTTTCGGAGAATACATTGCTATTACAATCGAATGGCATGAAGCCTTTTAACATCAAACCACTGACCAGTTTAGTCAGAACATCAACAAAATCTACGCGCTCAGTTCTTCGCTAAAAACATAGCCTAATACTTAGTCTGTTCTTAAAAAAGAATTAAGATCCGCTTAGACTTTATCTAGGAATTCTAGTAACTAGTGCATATTGCTATTGTAAGTTGTATTTAAGTTAGAGCAACGGTTTTACGTTCCTCCGCGAACTTGAGACACTTGGCACCCTTCCATATGTTTTATATGGGCGTTGAGTTTCACGGGTATAACTTCCAAACTATATTGTAACTAGTCTATACATCTACCATCCTTTGTTAACTCATGCTATAATATTGTCTTTTATTAACGCCTATCACACATTTAAATAAAATACTTTATAACGGATTAAAACGCGATTTATTATACATATATACATAATACATATATGCCGACGCGGACGTTTCGTATTCTTTTCAGCAATCGTGGTCGGTAGTCTGCCATTTTAATCCGTTATAAAGTATTTTATTTAAAATCATTCTTTATATTATACTATATCGACTAATGATGGCAACGATCTTCATGGAAATATGCTTCAAACCCCCTGAAAACAGAAGGCCACTGAGGAAGCTATCTAATCTAAAGATAGATAGATAGTGCTTTGCAACTTTGTGAAACACCAATCTTACAGTCTGACCGTATCAACACTTGCTGTAAAGCACTTGCAACCTCAAGTTAATGATATAATGAATACGATTTGCATTTTAACCCGTTAAAGTTTATTTTCATAGTGTGTGACACTGGCGTCAACAAAGAACAATGTACGTATTGTTACTGGTGATTTGACACAAGACATAATCACGATAGAATCGCGAAGATTATGGTGGTTATGACAATATTAGTAATGTGACTCTAACGTGAAGGGACCGTTTCATATAAATCTCCTTTTTACAAAAGCTGATGTTTTGTTTTGGTCACACAGAGGCTGTTTGTTAAGTGCTATATGTGCGTGATTAGAGTTACTAAATATCGCACTTTATTTGGTTGTTTTACTATTCATTTTCAGGTTACCTAGTGGAACTGAGATGATTTTTGATCCCTTTAATAGGTCTATTTGTTATATAACGTCCCTTTAAGAGAAATAAATAGTTATTATAAAACTAAACTAGCGATTATCCGACAGATTTACTTATGAAACCGTTTATGTAAATTGAAGTGAGGTGAGAGTGGGAAGTCTCCGTAGACTGTATTTACTTACTGACACTTAATTTCCCTTTTAAAATAAGTAGAAACACAGGCTTTATAAATAAACGTCGTATAAATAAAGATTTCATTTAATAAATTACTGTTTTCTAGTTAAAGCTAACTACTTTCAGTCCAGAGATGGCACCTACATCGAAATTTTACTAACCCATGTCCGAAAAAGGACTGTCATTTCGGACGAGCCTGGTATCATAGAATCCTTCACTAAAACTTCTTCGTACAGGCACGGATCCAGCACTCAAAAATGTTTGTAGTCACCGAAAATCCGAAAATCGACCAAGTCGGAGTATTTATTCGCTCGTATAGGTATTTACCTAAAGTACATACATTTCCACAAGGGAAGTGTTTTGAGAAAATGATGTCGCTCTCAGATCTCAATAGAATATGTAACGTCATAATTCAATTAGGGTTGTGAGATGTGGCATACCGCATACCCATTGTGCCCCCAACGGTGGATCCGCGCTTGCCTACTAACGAAAATTGTAGGAACTGGAAATTATTTAAACGCAATAACATTTTAATAAGATCGATACATACAAACGACCTTGTGTCGATGGAACACTTAAACAAAGAACGATCGCGGACAAATGAGACGTGCCGGACCGAGCATGCTGCGCAAACGCATTCCAGATTCGACGTGCACACACATGCACATCGCACACATAGGAATAAATATTCACAAAATATAACCATATTATTAATTGTAATCATGTGCTAAGGCTGGAGTTGTGACGTGGCCAGCTAACAAGTGAGTAGTGACAAGTTCTCCAATGACTAAAACTTGACAAGCTTCAGTTTTCAGTAAAACAAAAAAAAAAATTTTTCTAGAATTGTAGAAGCACGACATATTTTAAATGACTTGAATGATAACATGTTTTCAATATACCTAAAAATGCCGAAAATCAAATAAAAAGAGCTGTATCTAATAGATATCAGCATCGCGTTTCAGCATTTTGTATTTATCTACTTTAAAGCACTATCACTGCACTACATCACTTTCACGTGAACTCAACCAAACCATACACTAAACGGCATTGTACCCTCTAACCAGGGGATATAGGACAAGTCAAGTTAATCAGAACACACATCTTTCAAATACACAATTTTCAGTACAAGAATTTTTCAAATTGGTTCAATTGCTACAGCGATTTCTCTTCACAAATAATCAAACTCTACACCTTTATTATATTAGTAAACTCTAATTAGCAACTTATCACAGAAACATTTATAAATAATACACCAGATTCAGCGTAAAAAACAACAAAAAATAATAAGGAAAAAAAAACAGCAAAGAGAAATTCACATTACGTTATCGTCACGGAATCCACACAAAAACCGTCACGGTAGCCACTCAGATCGTTCAACTAGATGCCAGAGGTTCACGTACATAATGGCCGTGACCTCCCCGATATCGCTGAATGACCAGTCGGACCCGCAGTCGCTTTCTTCTGACCCCCTTTTCATAAACAATACTTCGGCATCGCTCGCCGTGAAAGTGTTCAATATGAAAGCAATGTTTGATTTTAAGCGCACGATCATACGAGTTGATCTTATAAGTATAAAAAAAAAACTTAGCTTATCCTACACTAATAAATAATAATATCATATGATATAAATTGTGCGTCTAATTTGAAATGATTTGGGTGTAACCGGAGCAAATCGGCAATCGTCAGAAAACTATGCAACAATCTGAAATCACGCAATCTGTGCCACGCTACTAAATTCGCTACGGAAAACCGATATTGGATTACTATTTCACTAGATCATACATAGTGTGAACCGAATCGTAAACGTTGCAATTTAAATTTGGAATTGTTTATATCAAGCAAATATAAAGGCAAATGTGTACTGACAAATCATGTTTCCCAAGGGGCGCTAAAAGTACTGCGGAGAATAAAAGCAGATGTTACATCTCCCACAGTTCGTTATTACAAAGTCATATCGACCGTTGACGATCTATCAAACAACAATGACGTCAGTGCCCTTGGTAAACAGTAAAATATTATTACCACACTGTGTTTACACGCACGCCTCGATACATCGATACTTCGATTCGTAACGAATGAAAAAAACACTAAATTATTATGGATTATTATTTAAACTCAAGAGATCCTGGTAACGGAGCAAATACAAATACTTGATTATTAATGATTCATTTAGTAGATATCAGATAATATGAACGAAGAGTAATAAAATATTTATTTAAGAGGATGTAGGAGATCTCGAACACAAAACAATGAAGGTCGTAAATCACAGCTTCCTTCAAGTAATAGTTGCATCCTACAGTCTCCGCAGCGGCAAACCGGCGCACTATCTAAATTGATGGCTTCCGGTGTACATTATAGCACTGAATCTATCGCACAGATGTCTACGTACGCGACACACTTCATTTGGCGCTACGCGTGCGCCCATAGAAAGTGACGTTATGTTATGTCATGAACAATGTTCGCCCAAAATCGAATAAATGATATTAAAATAGGAGAAGCCAAGCGCGTAGTTTAGTACGCATTAAAATAAACACGGCAGATCCAGAGGTCTTCAGGTGTTGCCGCCCTTTAAAACAATAACCCTATACACAGTATTATTGTTCAACATATTGCTCCTAAAACAAGGCGTAGAAGACAGTTAGTACGAGTATATAGGCCAAACCCAGAAGCAAACATCGTATCGAGTTGCATTCGTTAATCAAAGTTGTGGAAGATGGCTCGCCTGAGAAGGCGCTTTGAGTGACGACACCTAGACGACATCCAACCGCTAATGACCTTTTTACACTTCCCACATAGCTTCATCAATCCGTTATGCATTTTTCAACCTAATAGGACGATGACCCTACGCTGTAACGCCCAAACGGAAGATAAACAGAATTATTCAGCAATAACTATGCAAATCGAGACTTAGTCATAAGAAAAAGGTTAATGAAATCGAATCTAGCTTTAAGGCAAGGCGACAGTGAGTCAGCATCAGGAGTCGGTAGATTTGTTGTCGATTACGTCAGCTAAGATGGATAGAATTTTTTGCTCATAAACAATACGTAGATTCTCAGACAGGACAAAGAAGACAGGGGACATTGATAGATAGGATCTCGATAGATAATTGAAAATGTAGAATATGTAAAAAAAATCTTTTTGATAAATATCTGAACTTTGTCTACCATATAAGGTTATGTTGTTTTACGCGGATACCAATCAAAATGAAACAATTTCAGTGAAAAACTGCCTTCTCTAATCTAGGGCAAATTAGATGAGCTGCACGAAGTTGGAAATATAAACTAATACACTCAACAAAATTATTTACATTTCAGGAAACTATAATCAACAAAACCCTATTTATAGTTTCGAAATATAATATCCAGTCTTATACTTATGTTTTCCTTATTATAATATATTCGTGTTGGTCATGGAGGAGAGAAACTATAATTTAAATTCTTCTTATCCAGCTAGAGGCACGAATAGTTCAACATTGAGGGGCGGTGTTCCATTGCACGGTTTATGCTAATACATTGTCGGCACAGATGACCACCCCTAGCTGGAGTTCATATTCTCATTTGCGCACAAAGTAAATTCTTGCCCAACATTCAATTATTTAGTCGCTGGTTACTAACAGACCAGTATCGTGGCCCTCCACAGCGATAAAGCCAGTCAACCTTTTTACGTTTAAAATTAATATCCTCTTTTACACGTGTACGTACGTAAGTTGTGTATTCTTGAATTCAATAAATAAAGGTTTTCAATTTGCAATTGCTAAATGAGTTGTAAATTTTCGCTTAAATATCATTGCCATAACATAACCAAAATATACTGGTGCAAAATGAAACGTGAAATGCAAATAAAATATAACTTAAGACGTCAACAAATTGCAATACGATTGGATATTCTTGACGTCATGAAAAATAAGTATTGTGTTCAGGAGGATTGTATTACGACACTTGAAACAATGTTAGGTCTATTAAAGGACGTTGTTCATTATTATTGCGCTCTCTAAGCGGAATGTAGACAATGATATATTTCGATTGCGCAAAAGATTAATCGAGAATGTTTGCTCGGCTTGATATAAATAAAAGCATTTAGATAGAATTTAAAATATTTTATTAATCAAGTCAGTATAAGAAATGTGCCATAAATCTCAAATAAGTAGTGCTTCAAATTCTTGTGCGGGGCAAGAAATTCAGATTGCTATGTAAATAGGTAATTTATGAACCTAAACCGCAGTCAAACACACAAAGCGCCTTTTTTTTAGAGGATGAGAGAATTTGGCCGAAGTTGCATAATTTTTACTGATCGTAAAGTATGAAATGGAGATCCTAGTGATTTCACCCCGGCCTAGAGCTATGACATTCCATTTCTTACCAGATTGAGCCGTCTCGAGCCAAGCGAGATTTACAGCGGTAATAGCAAGCGCCCTTCCGCCGAGCTGATAAATAGCCTCTCTAATTATATTTACGCAGCGCCGTTCGAAGCGCGATAAATCCTCAAGGAATGCTAGAATAACGCAGTCGTTTACGGCCAATACGTAACGGCCATAAGATCCATCACCGTCGACATTCGTATTAGTTGAAAATTAGGGGAGGGATAAAATTGTTTCGACGTTTCCAGTAGCTATTTTTGTTTACAGTGGTTCATCGGAGGGTGTTCACATCGAGGATCTATTAACAGTACGATAAGTAAACATTGAGGATGCGTGTGCCATACGATGTCCTAGGTCCTGCCTGCAACGCTCCGGATGTATACAATTAGAAATGTTTGTTAGTTGTGACGATGTCACTGAACTCACACCAAGGTTAGGGAAGGGAGTGCAAACAATCTCAACGGCGAACCGCATCCATCAAGTGGGCAAACAATGAAATGGAGACGTCAATATTACCTCGCCGCGCTAGTTGCAACGCACAATGCTCGAGTTAAATTTGCAATATGAGATAACACAACTGTGATTAAGTGCTAACCCATGGAACGCTTTATAGGCCCATACGATTTTGTTAGCTGTATGTACTTATAAAATGTTCTCGTATTGTTTACATTTCAATTCGACCTGAATAGAGTAGACAGAGGAGTTCATTATTATACAACTAATATATTTTTTAAATTGATGCTGATATTTCAAAATCAAAAAAGTAAGCGTTACTAATAAACCATAACTGGTTATGATTTTAAGGACACGGATAAATTTCTTCGAATACGGGAGAGCCCGCATCGGCGTTACATCATTTATGATGTTTTCATAACACTGTGATTCATGTATTCGGCGGATTCGCCTGGCAACTTTTATTCTGGATTAATAATCTACTGACAGTTATGATATTCGCATACTTCAGTTTGCTGCTTCAGTATTCTTTTTACATTTTTCCAATATCTATTTCAGATAAAAGAATTCCACGCGTGAACGCCGATAGTATCATAGAAAATGTTTCTCCTTTAATGCTACTAAATCCTAAGAAATTCCATCCGATAGGTATCCACTGCACACGATTTACAATTTTGATACTATGATAACAAGGATCATAAATAAATAACACGTCCATATCTGTTGAATGTAATCAGAAATTTGTGATCGGCGCCCGTGTCTACTCAATAACACATTTATTGATACTCAACGTTGACATAACCATCTTGATCTTATTGCAATTCTTGTTCGAGTCGTGATCAGGTGTTTCAAGTCCCGAAGTACTTGTTGCCGCCTTTATCTAGGCGCTGAAGGTCGACTAGACTTTCGCTACACAACGCCGTACCTGCATTATATTGATTATTTATATATACATATATTATGCGTGTAGCCCAACCCGTATCGGAAAATTTTATCGCCTACGTCAACGAAATACGATTATACAGTGCCGGCGTTAGTAACTGATTATCATAGAGGTAATCAAAGTCAGTACGGGAGCCGGCTTGACATTGGTTTGTTTGTTACAGTCAGTTTGGTAACAATACCAATGGCCCGCATTCCATCAATGAGAAGCGATTGTTCTCATTCGGTAAAACGCCCACGTGTTATTGCTGCGTCGGTTGCACAAGTTGGCCGCAATTTAATGCAGGTGAACATTTGCGCACCGGTCGCCCTTGAAAAGAAAAGGTACCCCCTCACTCCAGGATATGTCATAAGCGTCACGGTATATTTAGCTACGGAACATCGCCCTTAACTTGGCGTGAAACTAATCAATTAAAAAATGGTCGACTCTAATTAGAGAGATTGTAAAAAGTTCTCTTTGGGTAGCACGGACAACTCGACGACTAGGGCCGGAGCGAACGGACGCGGCGACCTCGCGCACACCGCTCCATACGGATCGGGTTTCTTTCCGCAAAGTCGAGATAACTGCAGATCGAGAACCAATACATATTTGCTGACTTTGAAACTCGGCTAACCTTATTCTGCCCTCTTTTAGCCGTCGTTTATTCAAATAGGAAACGGGAGGTCGGATATAGTACCTAAAATGACGTGGAAGTTTCCTCGTGCCATCACCGTTAGTCATCGCGGTGTGGGTTCAAATTAACCGGCGGCACGGCTAAAAGCAGCGTTCTAATAATCGACACTATCTAAAATAGCCCAGTGACAAACGAAACTGAAAGTGATGTGTGATGCAACGGTCCCGAATTTAGTTGCAGCGGGCCAAAGCGGTGCATCGGCCGCAAGAGAACGCCAGGGCGGGCGCCGCGGTTGCCAAACTGCTGGCATTTCGCGCTAATGACACGAATAAGATATTAGCGCGGATAATCTCTGAGGAATCTGAAGAGAATATTCAGTTAGTGTGTCGAATCCGAAAAAACACACAACTAATCTACACAACTAACAACACTAACTCTTGTTTAAACCCAACTTTCCTGCATTATTTCCATTAATCAAAAGATACTTGTATCAAATCATAAAGCATGACAATACATTATGAGCCCTATCAGGAATATGCTCATTTATAACTCTGTGTTGAATTTTTTAAACATCAAAGTGGGCTTGCATAAAGTATTACATCTATTAATTTTATCATTACATAAATAAAAAACTTCGACAGGCATGATTCATCTGGCAATAACCTCTACCGTCATTAAAAAGCAATACTGCGGTAGGGTGTATACAGAAAGAGAAGTAGAACAGTAGGGCAGGTAAGAGGAATGAAATGGAGGAGGCTGCGGATCAGATCATAAAGGTCCGGGTTTTCTGTCACCGCAGGAAAGTGAAACCTGACGAGTAACAGCCGAAAAAAGCCACATAAAAATAAGAACAATATTTGCTTCCATACACAGCCCAGAGCGAAGCAACGCTACACATATACGATTAAAATTCAATATTTTAAGCTTAATCTAACATTTAAATGATTTGCTCTCTCTTAATTTGCCCCTTGCGGAAATAAGGTATCGAATCTAACACTACCAGTGCGACACACATGTTTTGGTTTTTATTTTACTTACATTCGACCGCCCGCAGCTCTATGACTTAGCGTTATTCTGTGTGTGGAATTTTACATGATTAATCTAAGATAAAAAAAGATAATGAAACGTGGTGTGAACGAATCTGAAGTTAATTATAATTAGATATTTCACGGCACGCCTGTAATTAACGATTCTGGTTTACTATTATGTATAGTGGTGTAAGTTATACTGAGAACGGTTTGTGAAGTGTAATAATACTTTTGTCTAAGTGATGTTTTGTTCTTCGAATATTTAAATTACAATGAAAGATTATGCGCGTATTATTTTATCTAATCAAAATACCGCTAGCGATAAAATGAAGTCAGATAGTGAACGGCACAAAACACGAAGAACAATGACTTATTAAGTTCCGTGGTAAATGCTCATCGTATGAGACAATTATGAACTTGACACAAAATCAGACTTAATAGTTGTTTGTCGTATGGACAAGTTATCAGCTTCCCGCAATTTTGTAATGCTTATTTTTACAGTTTAAGGCAAGGTTTTCGTTCTTAATTGACAACTAGAGTATAATACATATATTTAAATCTATTTATATATAAAAATATCGTGTCGCGGTGTTTATGGTCGCACTCCTCCGAAACAATAGATTGTAAAGATATTACATACCGCTAGGTGAAGACTTGAAGAGTGTTCCAGCCAGATTTTTTTTTCTATTTTGGCGCTAAAACCAGTGCGAAGCCGATCGGGCAGTAAGTAATAATATAAAATACCGAAAGTTTTAAGGTTACTTACAATAGTTTCAATTACATTTTATTTTCGAATAATTCATTCCAAGAAACAACATTCAAAGATATATATATTTTTTTAATTCTAAGTATTTTTAAAAAAAATATGGTTTGCCTGCCTTTTGCATCCTTTGGTATATTACTTTCGATATGTAAATGAAAGCTTTAATGGCAAATAATGGTAAATACCAATGATTTAATATCACTATGTGATTACACAAATATTAGTTACTAGCTGATGCCCGCGACTTCGTTCGCGTGGGGTTCAATTTAAGCTGAGCTTTTGAGCAAGCTTTCTTCAAATGACATATCCTCCTCCACCCTCTGTACTTGGTGATTTCTTTTGGGAAAGAGCTATCAAATTAGTCATTGACGGTTGCTTTTGCATCATGTTATCGACATGTTTAATGGTGGTTGAGATTGAGGTTCGAAGGATGATTTGAAATTCAATAGTTGAAATAATTAACCTGACTTTAAAGAAACTTTAGGGAGATTCATATTAATTAAATTTTACGTGACCAAAATCCAGATATGTGTCTTTTTTCTACTTATCAGAGTTCAATCGAAGATTGGATTCAATGCATTTTCTGTCTTAAATAGATGCGTGCGTTCATTTAATTGGTCATTTTCATTTTCCGATATTTTTTTTAAATTCCCGGGATTCCTGCCCGGGTTTGCGGTGCTAATAATCGTAATTCTTCTTAAGCAATGTCGAATAATCGTAATTCTGTTTAAGAGAAAGGATTGATGAAAAGGTGAAATAAATGATCTCATAAGAAATACTTTTTCATATAATATTTCAATAATATATTTTCTATTTTTGTTATAATATAGTTCTTTAAAAAAATAAATAAATAAATACAAAAAAATATTTCTTTCATTTCAACTTCAGATTCGAACTCGCATCAGAAGCTACGCTATGGGACTGCACATCCACTATTCTACGATACATATTGGAAATGGCGAAACAATCAAACTATTTCATTTACATATCAGACTGTGATTGACATCTGACAATTCGAAAAAGTTCAACGCGAGTCAGTTTGCATTAAAATTTGGTGATATGGTGCCAGTAAAATAATATTTAAATGATGATAACTTTTCTTTCCGATAGCCAATTTCAATAAAACAAAGCCTATATGTTGCCCCGGGCTTTCCTTAATATATTTGTGTAAATTGCATGATAATCGGTTCAGTATCTTCGGAGATTAGCGTGAACAAACAGACAGACAGACAGACAGACAGACAGACAGACGGACAGACAGACAGACAGACAAGAATCTTAAAAATTGCATTTATGCATTCTGTTACCCTTCTTTTATCACCCCTCTTAATTTCTGGTAAAAATATTTAGTTAAGCGTAATTTCGATCCTACTCTTTTATTATATGTATATATAGATGACGTAAGAAACTGCATCACCCAATTAGATATCCTCTAATAAACAATAATGATTCCTCATTTACAGTTCATAGGAAAACGGGGGAAAATCCCATAAAACACGGAATATTAAGTACTATTTAGAGGAAAAAATTCTAATCTAATTATGAGAAAACATTTTACCTTTTAATTTACAATTAAATAAACATGTAAGCGTTCTATCATATAGTACAACAAAAACTTATTTAGTTCAGCATTGCAAAGCGTAAACTAAGTCCACATTTCACCAGAAACTAATTTACCTACTCGTGTAAACCTACATCACTTAACTAAAAATTGCATCTAAATCAATCAGAATATTAGCATTAGAATTCATATTCGCGAACACCTATGTAAAAATTGATATTGGTGAACTTACTTCTGTGTGTTCTATCTCACGAAGTTCTCAAGAAAAGAAGAGAGGTGGATTTTTGTTATCTACTTGTTTGGTCACATTAGGAATATTAATCTACGCTAATATTATGAAGAGGAAAGATTTGTATTTTTGTATGTTTGTAACGAATAAACTCAAAAACTACTGGACCGATTTCGAAAATTCTTTCACATTAATAAAGCTACATTATCAGCGAGTAACATAGTGTGTATGTGTATAACATATTTATTGTGTATATTACCTATATCTAAATTGCACCCGTGAAGTCAGGCCGTATAAAGAATAAAGAGGGCGGGGTCAAAATATCCATTGACGCAGACCACGTCACGGATATCAACTTGTTATGTATACTCTCCTACTTAATTTTAAAAGTACCGTTAGCAATGGAAACTTATTATTAATTTGTCTTAATATGAGAGAGAATTTAAATAAAATACTGTATACCGGATTAAAACGCGATTTAGACTGGTCAGTCTCCCGCGACCACGGTTGCTGAAAAGCATCCGAAACGTCGGGATAAATAATTTAAATAATAAATCGCGTTTTAATCCGGTATACAGTATTTTATTTAAATGTGTGATACTCGCGTTAATAAAAGACAATATTATGAGAGAGAATTGTTCTTCAATGATTTGTTATCGTAATTACTACCATAAAACTATTCTAAAATTTCGGATAGTGTTAACCTACTTTGTTGCCGACTGTACCACAAACCAAATAGGTTACAGGCACAGTAATCTAAATACCAGCGAACAAAACAAACAATGTAAATGAGAGATATATATAACAAAATATGAGTTGTGAATACTTTAAGTAGTTTACGACGCGACGAGAGAACCCTTACAACTGTTAGCCTCATTTAGATAAGGTTAGGACTATTGAGAATATCCTAAAATGGGTTAATTATTTCGTAGCATTGCTGCGACCCCGTTCCGAACGGGGCCAATCTGAAATTTATTGTCCAAACAAAATTCCAGAACACATTTTCATCAAGGAATAGCATCGAATAAAATTTGCACAGACCATGACATACTGTATACGTTATGACATGAAAAATATTTACATGTTTTAAAAAAGATCTTTTTCAGACAAAAAAGGATTTTACATTAGATAAAAATACTTTATTGCACACAAAAATATATAATAAACACCGCTACCTACTCATATATCATCGTTTTTCAGGAACTATTTCTTACCAAAAATAGTTTTCAATTCCTTAAAAATAAATATATATTAATAATGTCGCAGTTTTATCAATTCTAAGACGTTTTTTAATCAAAAGACAATTCTTTACTAAGGAATCGATTAGATAACCGGATAAACTTAACATTAATTAATTATTTTTTATTATAAAAAAATAAATAAAGTATTTCTTTTCTCTATAATAGTAACACACTATTTAAGTAAATTTTATTTTATTTATTTATTACATTTACATATATTGAATATTACATTGTATGTTTACATTTATTTATAATAACAGTATACAAACTGGCTAAAACTCAAAATTATATCTCGGTTAAAAGTCACCGTTATTAAAACATCACGTGTATATGCTATCAACTGTCATTTGAAATCTAATAAAAACCTCCAGTGAGTCATGATCGGTAGATATTGGAAAGGTCGTACACAAACAAAACATGGCGCGTTGATCGACAAGTCACTACGTAAGCGCGTGTACAGGTATATTAATTAGTACTATATGTGCAGTTATTGCACTAGCATAATATAAATGGTTATAGATATATAATTAACTTCATCGTATCCAACCACACGCCTTCGACCCCGAAGATTCATAGTCTATCAAATACATTATAGTATGTACACTTATTTAATAATAATAAATTCCCCAAGAGTACCGTTTCACCCCTTAGGGTTCATACGCACTATACGCAGCCGGACGGCTAGCCGCAATGCGGCTACCCGCATAGTGCGTATGAACCCTTACTCCTCCCAATTAAGAAAACACTGTCACATAAGTGTAAACGTTTAGTTAACTAAAATCTGTTTTCAATTTTCATACATTTCTACAATCTTGAAGCTTCCACGATAAAGGTACTCTATTACGTAGATACATATATTGTAAAAGAATTTAATAAAAAATACTGTTATCTATTTTATTTAATTCAAACAACGCAATGTCAAAACGCCGCAATCTTATCTTGTAGCGTTGTAATACGCGGTAAACGAATACCTTGTTAATATAAGTACAATCAAATTATAATATGTAAAATTTTTATTAAATCCTACAGAAGACTCACACATGCAGAACATTTACTAAATTCGTATTAGATAAGGTATTTTTTTTGCTTACTGAAACTGAAGAGGCGTGGATAAAAAAAACTATATTTTTTCAACCGGTACATATAAATTCTCCCTCAGATTTGTAAGGGTTTCAGCTAGAAATCTGTATCGGGATAGAATACCGTGTATCATTGTTTCGCTTCGGATAGATTTAGAATCCATTATTCGATATTAGAATCAAATAACAACTTCATTTCATGATTTATCTCTTCCAAGTTTTTACTTTTGTTCCTTACTTTAGTTGGTTATACGTGAATGACAGCCTCGATACATTTATCTCTTTATATGGAAAAATAGGCACTACCTAATGGTTTGAATAAAATTTATGTTAATGGAATTGATGTATGCTAAAACGTTTACTTTCGAAATCATTAATCATTTATGATCGACCGTCTGTTATATTATGATTTTTATACGAGAAGAGTAAGCAAGTGCCGTTATAAAATTCATTTACGCTTTTCAAAATTACATTGAATGCGCAAAAAAAGGTTAATAGGGATATTTTCTCTGTCGCTATTGAACAGATATAATTAAAATAAAATATATTATTTTTTCAAGTCTTTGTATGAAGAGACTCTCGAATAAGACCGATGATGTAGTAATATTCACGGGGTTAATGTATGGCTGCGTCTAGTGACCGCACGGGATGTTTTCAACCAACGAGGGGAAAAGTTGTCGAGCTTGTCCGTGCGGCACGTTCCACAGCTATAGCTCAATGTTGTACCTGCACTTTCGTATATCGTGTAAGCGACATTGCGCCGTCATATTAATCTTAGACTGTACATAAGTTAAAATACGGGTTAGCTGGAATGTACCGTATGGCGTTTTCAATGTCAGTTGCAAACAGTCCTTAGTTTAGATGGTTTCCCTTGACATCAACAGCTATTTAATAATTAATATTGGATTTTTTTTCAAGAATGTGCATTGTGCATACTACCAATACTGTGACACTAGATGTCAAACTCTAGAGGACCACTGGAAATTGGCACTGCAATCTTCACTGCTTCAACATGATGTACCATAAACTGAGTGCACCATTTCCATTACAGTATTTGAATTTCAAGCCAATCTACATGATTTAAACCTCACCTGTCATCTGTACTTAATAGTCCCCATGAATTTGTAGTTACTTATAGATAGAAGTATAGTTGCTTAAAGCCTATGTACATACATGCCAAATGAGGCAAGGTATAGATTGTAGATATATTATATGTATTTGTTGTCTGTTTCCCTAACAAAAAAATTATATGGCGATTTGGAGATCAGTCATCTATTCGCTGCCTGACAATGCAATAGGCATATCGCAGAACAGACGCTTCAAAAATAGCCTGAAGTGGTTGTCAAACTTTAGCCTACTATATTTATTTCTTAATTAAAGCCAAGAAATTAGGCAAAAACCTAACAACACTGAAATTAAAATTGTCAGACAAATGTAACAATAATGATTATTGGTTAAAGTACTTGCGTTGAAAACTGTTATAATAAATTTGTAAAGGGAATTAAAGAATATAAGAAATGGACTATAAAGACATGCTTAGCAATCACAAAAATATTTAATATTTTCTGAATTGAACTATCATCTGGTGCAGTTGTATGTGTATTGTGTTGATAACCGGAGAACCATGCTTTTTTAATATGGAAGAACAAGATTAAAAAATATTGATCTGACAAGGCACAGAAGGCTGTTAACCTACTTGCCTGTAAAAAGAATGTTCAATAAAAACACCTGTGCCTTTTTACTGAACATTTCTCTTTACAAGCAATTCCCATATCTCACTAGTGACACAATTCTCCTAGTAAATGTTAAAAATAAATATACCAAATTCCAATAGTTTCACTATCAATTTAACACAATAAATTACAACCTGCTTACATATTTTATCAAGCAAAAATAACATCTTATCTATAATTATCAAGGTGTCTTTGCTCATCAGTCATTTTTATCTGAAGTGCAGAGTTAAACTTTACTTATTTCACCACCTTATTGAGATTAATACTGATAAACATACATTACACATTAAATCAGAGTTGGTTAATTGTAACTATAAAATATGTAAAGGAAAATAATTGTTTACAAATCTATCTAACACTTAACAAAATTAACACATGTTATGTTATCAATTATTATTACAATGTTATATACCTCTGTAACTTTACTGTCTGTATAATTTGCAAACTGATTGGCCTATTTTATGTTTATCAGTTAATTAATACAATTTGTTATTCATGATTGAAGTTTTGAGAACTTTTAAAATCAGAAAGTTCTCACAAGTACCTACGTACTTGATTTATATTATTTTATAAAACCAGTTACCTTGAGCGAAAGAGATAAGGTTTTAGATTGACACGTGATTATAGACGTGTTACTGACCTTGCGAACGGGGTCTGTTCAACGTGATAGATGTCCGTGATGGGTTCCGAGCGCATGATGTTGCGGAGCTTCTCCTCAGATAGCTCCAAAAGTCCATCACTCGCTGTTTTGAAGTCAGCTTTACTTATTCCACTCAAAACACTCATTTTGAACGTGTAGACGACTAACGAACGGAAACAACTGGTAATGTCACCGAAGAACACTATTTAGTCCTTATAACAAACGAATACACTTATACGTTATGAACGCATCAATTAGGCCATAAGAAACATTTTAAATGCCTCCGGTTTCTCAAAAGGTAACTGAATGCTCTCCCTTGTCATTGCGAGAAGCGGTTACTGTTACGAAGGCTTCAGCTTCACTTAAATCGACACGTTTAAACAAACATTTGTATCACTTCATATTCGCAAAGTAATAAAACAAACTGTTTATTTACACACGCGTTTCGAGAAAACTTTGTAAATTATAAACGCGGCAAGACAGCTGCGCATCGACGAGTCGATCGCACTTCGCCGTACACGTTTCTGCTGAGAGAGCTAGTCGCGAACTCCCGTCTCCTAGCGACCATTCAAATTCCGTTCCAAGCGAATGTCACCATTCCGTTGATTCAAGTTTAAAATATTTACGTCACTTATGACATTTAAGTTATACAGCTACTTCCTAGATGGCGTTATCATAAAACTATTTATCCAACGGAAATAAAATTAATATTTATATCAAATCAAGCATTAAAAAAAGTTGTTTAATACGTACAAAATATTTTTTTTAAATATATTTTATTAATTTGATACACACATATTATAATATAGTTAAAATAATTCACTTAGCGCCATCTAGTACACATTTTTATAAATTTACAATTTTGAATTTAGCCTTTAATCACTGATTTTGATGACGATACTGAGATGTATAAGAACTAAGTCATAGCATGGATCAATATCTCTAACTATTGTGTGCATGGATCTTTCAGATAGACGCAAAACAGTTCTAGACATAGCTATTCATTTTTATTCTTACGCCTGTACATAGATGGCGTTACATGCATTGCAATGATATCGGTACATAAGACACCCACCGAAAATACTAACATGTTGATCCACAGTGAATAAATTATTTAAATAAAAAACGATTTCTTAACAATGTATTTATTTTTTAAAATTAAATCTAAAGACTTACGTAATGTGTCAGAGTAATTATTGTATTGTATTGTAAAAATAGCAGTAATTAATAAAGATTATTATTATTTTAGATCCACTGGAATTACCACTGAATGTATGGTGCATTAATATGTAAGTCTAGTAGTCTAGTTATAACAGCTAAGCTAAACACTTCATAGCTAAATCTCTCAACAGTCAACACTGTACATTAATTCCTTTATATTTTTTTTTTAAATAGCAGAAGCATGGACCTAAAAAAAAGAGCGGACAGAACGTCGCGAAGAAATATTTGAAGCACCACAATGGCGGCGGCGAACTATGTGTGAGTTATTATGTCTATGTCTAAATTATTGCCAGATGGAAAAAAATTACCCATTTTTAAGGTGTGGTGACCTCGGAACTTGGATTTTATTATAAATAACTAAAAGGCAACGTAATACTCTAAAATCTAAAATGAGCACTTTTAAAATAAATGATGTATTTTTTGTTTAATCTTTATATATATATATATATATATATATATTGCGTTTGTATTATTTATAAATGAACTGCATTCAAGCTCAAGGTAACATGATAATAATTTTTTAACTTATATTTATACTCAACAAAATTTGGTATACCTAAATAATATTAATTGATCTTCTTATTTAGATATTTGTCTTTTTTGACAATTGGTTTTTATATCAAGTGTGCCTTTTAATATTGATCTCCTAATAAATACAATTTGATCTATGTTATAATTAAAGTTTTAAAAATATTCGATCAATCTATAAATATTTTTGGTAAATATTTTTAATGAAAAAATATCTTTTATATAATATTATAATAAATTTACACGGTGCTAAGTACAATAAGATAAAAATAATTTAACTCCTACGTTTAAGGTAATTTGCAAATTTAAATTACTGACAACACTGTTTGGTTGCGTTTTGCTAAATTATATTGAAGTATAAACGAGAATTATGGTGAATAAATAACTTCCTTACTTATGAAAGGTGATTCCCTGACTTTCTTTAATGGAACCATTATGGTTTCTACAAATTTTCATCACGTAGAACGGCATCTTTTATTTTTCGTCATATAACATCACGCGCAGGCGGTTGGGAGCGTAATGGCGAGCGATCGGCTTCCTATGGTGTGAATGTGTGCGTGCCGGCGTGTTTGTATTAGCGAGCTGGCTTCCTAGGGGTGCTTCAGTTATTGTAACGAGAGGTGGTGTCCGCTCTTTTTTTTAGGTCCATGAGCAGAAGGCTAAGATGAATAGGATAAACCTTGAAAAACTTGGAGGTAAACCATATTGAAAAAAAAAATTACTATTTTTAAAACAAGAATAATTTCAGTTTATTACTATAGATCAGCTAGGGGTCTGTGGAAAGAATTCATTCACTATAGTTATAATTTTTTTTACATCATCTTCTGACAGGCGTTCTTCACTTTCTTGTACAATCTGTAAAGAAAAAATATCTTACTTATATATATTTAATTTCTATATTCTTATATATTTCGAGCATATAATTGGCAAACTATAATAATATAATCCAGAAATCATGTATTTATCAGTTAAGAGTCTTTATGTTCAAAGTGAAGATTACATACACAATTTAAATTTACCAACCAATTGAATTTCAAGTTCTGTCCTAGGCGGAGTGTTGACCATCATCAGTTTCTCCAACTTAGTCAATTTGAGGGTTTTTGTTGATTCTAGAAACTTTTTAATTTTATCTGCATTTTGATGTTGGCATTCTGTATCTTGTAAATATCTGACTGTCTGTAAAATAAGTAATATTTATTACAAGCAATAAAGAGATATCACATTGGCTTCACATTGCCTATGGTGTTCTATGATGCCTGTCCTGAATGAACTAAGTTTACAGACACATTTGTTAGGAAAATATTTTGCAATCTTATGTTGCCTGATGGTCATGATATCTTTACTTCCCTGTAGCATTAGCTACATGCTTAAAAATAGCTCAGAAGCTTTTTGCTTTCTGATAAAATATTAAATTTCATTTTAATAGTCATAGTTAAGATATAAGAAATATGATACCCTTGTGAGTCTAATATTATCTATATAGACACTTCTCTACAGTCCATGATTTAGCCTGGGCTTAAGCTATGTAGCGTACAATAATTATTACCATTACCTCATATGTAACAGTAGCCAAAGAGCCCTCCCTCTTATGTTTTTTTTGTGTATTATCTTTCAATTGTTGCAAAATTTGCATCACTTCAAAATTAGATAGAAATGTACTATTTACATTTATTCTGAAATAAAATAATAGTAAATAAATATGTACTTGATATATTTTGTATAATATAGTATTTTTAGAAATAATTCAAGTCACTCATTCAGTTTATCGTCATTGCTACTTTAATACCTCTTATGTGTAAAAATCAATTTTATGAGAAAAATCGATGAAAACCGTCTATGACCACAATATGATATCTTGCTTTTTACTTTGCTATTGTAAATAGAAAAGTAATATAAATTAAAAAAAATATAGGTATTTTAAGTACCAACTTTCAATTAGCAAGTACATAGGATATTTAGAATTTAAAAAAAAAAGATTGAAATGTTATATAGAGATTTTGCATTCGATAGAGTTTGGAACAAACAAGGACTGAATACTGGTTAATTTACTATGGGAGTTATACCAGTATAATAAAGGTTTTTTTTAATATTCTTGCGTTTTTATTCATATTTACTGAAAAAAAAAATACTGTGGTAAGTTTAGTGAGTACGCTTAAAAACTAATATCATGGTATCTCAGTCAGACTCGTATTTTGGAAAATAAAAATAATAACTGGTTCCAGTTCCTGGTTCAAAATGTAGATTGGGCTGGCGTAAAAAAGTGCCAAAAGTAACACATAAGAGGTCTTAAAGTCGCAACAACGATATACAGTATCTTGGGTTTTATTTTAACCAAAACAGAGATGAATAATATATATTACTATACTTAATAATGTTAAAATACTGACCCATGAAATTTGGTCCATTGTTTAGGTCCTTAACCTTTAGGATGTATTTGCTTATACATGAACTTCCATAAAAAGTGAATATCCAATTCCCCTAATAGGCCATGGGTCCATCCATTACAGATCCAGATCCAGTACAGATCCATTTCCTGAGTTTGTTTCACTGATAATTTTTCAATACAGCAAAGCTGATCACCTAATTTACAGGCAAGTAGGTGATCAAGTTTGCCCTGCCCGACCGAAACATTTTTTTAAATCTTGTTTCCCCAGTACCTTCAGTGCACACATCATGCTTACCTATGAGTTCCGTGTTAGTAATGCTCTTAACCGGTTTCTTCAATATGTAAACTAACATTTATGATAAAAATACTTACGTTTCCATTACAAATTAGTTGAACTTATTTCAGTTATTATATTGCTGCAATTACAACATTTATTCTTACTTTTGAAATAGCGTTGTGAGAAATGAGCTGAAAATATAATAGCCATTATTATGTACATATTTATTAAAAATAAACATATTTATATAATTTTACAGTGAAGTCGCAAGGCTTTTTAGTTAACATTTTGGCTTTCTCGTGGGTCGCGATTCAGTTACCTATCAAATATAATTGAAAATTATAATTTATAACTTAAGTTGTTCCTTATGGATACGAATATGGTCCATACAAAATATAAATTATAAACTCTTAACTCGCGGATCACCTGACGTTTATAGACTAGTTGAAGTTTTTGACAGTTTGTGGTTGACATGTTGTTTTTTCTAGAATACAGACAATATTTTTTTTGTATAACTGGGACTGGACAATAGATACATGGACCTAAAAAAAAGAGCGGACAGAACGTCGCGAAGAAATATTTGAAGCACCACAATGGCGGCGGCGAACTATGTGTGAGTGTCTAAATTATTGCCATATGGAAAAAATTACCCATTTTTAAGGTGTGGTGACCTCGGAACTTGGATTTTATTATAAATAACAAAAAGGCAACGAATACTCTAAAATCTAATTGATTTTATATAAATGAGCACTTTTAAAATAAATGATGTATTTTTTGTTTAATCTTTGTATTCATTAGTGCGTTTGTATTATTTATAAATGAATTGCATTCAAGCTCAAGGTAACATGATAATTATTTTTTAACTTTTATTTATACTCAATAAAGGTCATCAACCACTTTCTATGGGACATTGGTACTGATATAAAGTTCTTTGTACAGCCACAAAACATATGCCATTATATTCCTTAATGTTGTAGTATATTTACAGTTTTTACTTGAATTTGAGATCTAGTAGGGTTTATAAGATATCTTCATTTATATATTTAAAAAAAGCCACTACATTACTTCATAAGAACCTGTTGTTTTTGCAATTAATAACACAATAAGTCATATTTTGTTATTAATTGATACCAAATAAATGTCTAAAGGTATACCTTTAGTTTTATAAAACTATCCAGGAATACCCTTTTATTAAATTATTGATGGGTTCGGGTTCATAATGTCTCTGTCTTGAGCTAATATATAGAAAATATTATACCTTGCATGTATGATGCCTTGACTTAGCTCTCAATATCGATCATTTTCATTTAAATAACTTTAAATATGATGTGCCCAATTATTATTAGTATTCTGACATATCTCAATATTGTAGGTGTAGCTGCCATTTTGGCAAACGTCAAACAAAGACGTGACATTGACAATCAACAGATGATATCGATTTTACATTTTATCATCAACCACATCGATTAATAACCATTATTGAAATAATAATATGTGTTTGCTGATTCTATGGGTAGGTAAATGAATAATAAATGCGTGCATACATTGCCACATGACCACATGACGCCCCGTCGGGCATCCTGTCGCTACATATTTTTTTTTAAAATGACAAATCGATTAATCGATTACTAGTAACTCGATTTTTTTTAACACAGGTAAATCCTACGTCCCTTTAAACGTTATCTACAATTAATAGAACAATTATTTTTGAATCATATTATTAGTATTTTTCTACCAGCTACGGCTCCCCATTTTATCTCATTTTATTCGTAAATTAATGCAGAATATAATATATAAAATATATAAATGTACAACTCAGTACCAATTTGGTTGAACTCCTTTGATATACCTAAATAAGATTTGATCTTCTTATTTTGATATTTGTCTTTTTTGACAATTGATGGTTTTTATATCAAGTGTGCCTTTTATATATATTGATCTCCTAATAAATACAATTTGATCTATATTATAATAAAGGTTTAAAAAAGATTCGATCAATCTATAAATATTTTTAATGAAAATTCTTTATTTATAATATTATAATAAATTTACACGGTGCTAAGTACATTAAGATAAAAATAATTTAACTCCTACGTTTAAGGTAATTTGCAAATTTAAATGACTGACAACACTGTTTGGTTGCGTTTTGCTAAATTATATAGAAGTATAAACGAGAATTATGGTGAATAAATAACTTGCTTACTTATGAAAGGTGATTCCCTGACTTTCTTTAATGGAACCATTACGGTTTCTACAACTTTTCACCACGTAGAACGGCATCTTTTATTTTTCGTCATATAACATCACGCGCAGGCGGTTGGGAGCGTAATCACAGACTAGTAAGGGATACTACGGAGCGTAATGGCGAGCGATCGGCTTCCTATGGTGTGAATGTGTGCGTGCCGGCGTGTTTGTATTAGCGAGCTGGCTTCCTAGGGGTGCTTCAGTTATTGTAACGAGAGGTGGTGTCCGCTCTTTTTTTTAGGTCCATGAATAGATACAAAAAATTAAATTTAAAATTAATATTGTTATGCGAAGACGGACCATAAAAATGTTTGAAATATTAAAACGGATCTACTATTTTATTAATAATTAATATGTGTATTGTGAATAATATATTGTACACATATACCGAAAGTATATATTTATACGGGAAATTAAATGTTTCATGGTTACAAGTATCATTTCATTTAAAACCAACTAGATTACTCTCAGAACAATTTAAATAAGCTTGTTTTCATAGTGATTTGTCGTGTTTTACTTTATAATTATTAACATGACTTTTTTAAGATTATTTTGGTCCGAGCTGAAGTTATTAAATTTACAGAAAAAATACTTTTCTCACAATATAACAAAAGTTAATTATACTACTGGATTTTCGAAGGTGGATACACCTCTTGATACTTATTTTCATCATTATTTAAATTTACCATTACCAAAGGATAAGATATTAGCAACATATATATGGATCGATGGAAGTGGCATAACAATGCGTTCTAAAGATCGAATATTGAATAAAATACCATGTGATCTTTCTGCGGTTCCGAAATGGTCATTTGACGGTAGTTCTACAGGACAAGAAAAACCTCAAGATTCTGATACTATGCTGATTCCATCGGCAGTATATCGAGATCCATTTCGTAAAAGCCCCCATATATTAGTACTGTGTGAAACATATTACAGCGATGGCAAACCAACCGAAACAAATCACAGATGTAATTGTGCAAAGATACTCAGCAAACTTTCAGATCAAGAGCCATGGTTTGGTATAGAACAAGAATATACAATGTTTGACTCTGATATGTGGCCTATTGGTTGGCCAAAATGCCGAGGATACCCTACAACAAAATCAGTTTATTCTTATTGTGGAATCGGAGAACACGTGGCCGGTAGAGAAATAGTAGAGTGTCATACAAGAGCCTGCATATACGCTGGAATGGATTATGGTGGCTCAAATGCAGAAGTTATGAAAGGATCATGGGAATATCAGGTAGGTACCACTTTAGGTATTAAAGCTGCAGATGACTTATGGCTTGGCCGTTACATATTGAACAGAATAGCTGAGCATTTTGGAATTATCATCAGTTATCATCCAAAACCAATGGGGAAAGATCAGCCAGGTATTGGTTGCCATCACAACTTCAGTGTTAAAAAGATGCGAGTGGATGGAGGTTTGGCTGAGATAGAAAAATTTTGTAATGTTTTATGTGAACAGCATTCAAAGCTCATTAAGAATTATGGGCTTATGGATGGAGAAGAAAACAAAAAAAGATTAACTGGAAAATTTGAGACAGCATCTTTTGATTCATGTAGATGGGCAGTCGCTGACCGTGGAGCTTCAGTTAGACTCCAAAGAAGTGTTGTTTCAAATAAAAAAGGATACCTTGAAGACAGGCGACCAGCTGGTGATTGTGACCCATACAGAGTATGTGCACTCATTGGAGAAACATTTCTACTATAGCCACAGATATCTCTGGAAACGCTTATGCATATCAAAAGAGTACTTACATATATATTTTTTTCAAATAATCAGCTAAATCATAAATTCGAAAAATAATAATTTGAAAATCGAACAGTTCATCAAACATTTCATATTGTTTTATATCAACAGACAACAGATTTCCACGTATATTTTTTGAGTAAGAAAAATTATAAAAATTGTTGTAAAAAATTACAAAAAACAAATAGTAGTTGAAATTCACAAGTTTAAAATGAAATACTTCGTTACTTGTATCTGTCAGAATCCTATATTGCAAAGGTTTAAAAATGTGCTGCTTAATCCAACACGGAATATGCTCAAGCAATCCATAAATCATATTATGAGTAAAAAAGTAATGGATAGATATATGCGACTTCCTATGCCTTGTAATAAAGTTTTAGCGACTTATTGTTGGATCGATGGATCCGGAATTAATATGAGATGTAAGGACAGGATCCTAAATTGTACTCCCTATAGCGCTGACGCAGCACCAGGCTGGGCTTTCGATGGAAGCTCTACCGGACAGGCATCGACTGCTAACTCTGACACTAATCTCAAACCATGTGCTGTATACAAAGATCCGTTTAGGTTAGAACCTCATGTTCTTGTATTGTCAGAAGTATATATGGGCGATGGCTCCGCAGCCAAAACAAATCACAGGAAGTTTTGTAATGATCTCTGTGAATTCCACAAGGAAGAAGAACCGTGGTTTGGTTTGGAACAGGAGTATACAATGTTAGATGTCGATGGATGGGGTTTGGGCTGGCCTAAGGGAGGTGGATTTCCAGCTGTAAACTATGAATTTTCTTATTGTGGAGTTGGAGCTAAGTATATTGCGGGAAGAGACGTTTCTGAAGCTCATACTAAAGCTTGTCTTTATGCAGGGTGCGACTTTGAAGGGACAAACGCTGAAGTAATGTTTGCTTGCTGGGAATGGCAGATAGGAACAACAATTGGTATAAAAGCACCTGATGACATGTGGATGTCACGTTACATAATGTCAAGAGTAGCTGAAGATTACGGCGTAGTTATTACCTATCATCCAAAACCAATGGGACCAAAGCACCCTGGTGTAGGAATGCACCACAACTTTAGTACAAAACGAATGAGATCTGATGGTGGGTACGCATTTATTGAAGAGTGTATTAAAAGGCTAGAAAAGAATCACATGAAGCATATGAAGAACTATCAACATGATGAACAAAGTAATAGGATGCGCCTGTCAGGAAAATTCGAAACTGCACCGTTCGATAAATTTTCTTGGGGTATTGCGAATAGAAAAGCTTCTATTCGCTTAGGAAGGAACATAAAGGAAAAAGGAAAAGGTTTTATGGAAGATAGAAGACCGGCTGGTGACTGTGATCCATATCTAGTTTGCGGTTTACTTATGGATACTTGTTTAGGATCTGTTGGTAGTGGTAAGGCGGGTGGAGGTAAATGCAAATAAACCACAGACAAATTATCCATTAAATTATAATTACTACTCATGTGAGGTTAAAATTGTTTGTAAAATATCTTAATAAGATTTTCTATTCATTTACAGAGCAACCAATGTAATGTTTTTAAAAACAATAAATAATTCCGAAAGGTTATTTATTTTGTTAATCATTATGAAATGAATGTGTTCATTAAAATTGCATAACTAACGATCTTATTTATTTTCGAATTTTGTTTAATACAGCACTACTGCAATTCAATCTTATATTGAATACACATTAATTAGCAGCAATATTTTCTTAAAGATAACTAGCAACGAAAAATATATCCTGATAATGTAGCTTTCTATTGGTGAATTTTCAAAATCGGTCCAGTAGTTTTTGAGTTTATTTATAACATACAAAAATACAAATCTTACCTCTTTATAATATTAAATAATATTTTATTAATAGAGTATAGATATAGAAGTATAGATATAGAATTATAGATATAGATATATGGATTACGACTTTTTCGAATAATTTAAATTGCAGATTTAAATCAAATTAGAAAAAAAATTAATTCGCAAGCCGTTCTATTTCGAAGTAGGTACCTATTTAAATACAAATGATCAAAATGATAGTTCTCTAATTAACCTTAAGACCGATACAAGTAGTATTGATGCAATAAATATTTCCGAGACACTACCAACCAGATAACATGCATGTTTTTTTGTTCGATTTTTGTCCTATAATGCTGCGTTTTAGATTAAGAACTTAACTTAGGTATATAAACGATAGGCGCTAGGAGCACGGCAATTGATATTTTACCAAGCGCTAAAATGGTTAAAGCAAAAAAGCATTATTTATTTAATTTAATCATATTATTTAATGTATTGTCAGCATCATTGACATAGTATTAAATAGACTTCAGGTCGCATACAAAATTCACGAAAAAAGTAACCTGTTATTTAAACCACGCCCCTTGTCAAATTTTGAAAAAATGACACTGCTCAATGGGAACAAAGAAAAGAGTGAAGTCGAAATATGATTTTATTTGTTACCAAAATATATATACATATCTATGTATTATACATACACACTTGACTAACTTCGAAGACTTTGGTATTATTAGTATAGTTTATGAAACACGAATGTGTAAATTATCATGTATCTAATAGGGTACAAAATAATATGAAACATAAACTATAATATATTTGATAAACAATAATATAATGTTTTATATAAATTGTAATTCGTATTGTTACGAGCTATAATGGTTCGGGATTAATAAACGCCGCTCTTATACACTGAGGATTTATTTATAAAAACAACACAAAAGAAATTAAATAAAATAATGAATTAATTACAAAATTACACTACTACAATTAGAGAAAAACGAAACAAAAAACTACAATTACACTGCGCACAAAACACTGACTCTTATACTCTTCTGGCTCTTGAACTATCGCACTCGGATCTCTCGTAAATCGCAGAAGTTGATCGCTTGGTATCGCTTTCCGAACTTTTGCTATTTGATAGATACTGCCTTAAAACGGCCTGAAATCGTATGTCAACTGAAAACGTCTCTAAGTGACTGAAATATACCAGAAATGTTTCTCGAACTTTGTTCAGCCTGTCTCCGTAACAGTATGTTAAATAATAATATCCGCAAAATGAACATACAGATTGGAATGTTTTCTTTTCCGTTTTAGCGTGAAAGCTAAACTAAGGATGCTTATCCTAAGATAATAAGGATTATTTCAGTACAAATCTATTCCATGCATCCACTATTCTGTTACACAATAGTTTGCGCATGTGTTGGCCAACCTTGGCCAAACATTTGTAGCGTTGATTTAAAACAGATAATTTTGTTCAAATTTTGAATTATTTGTTAGTTTAAAAGCTTAAAATATATCTTATTTTATATGTACTAACCAAAAATAAGACTCCGTCCGTAAAATAGTTTTTTCGGGAATTATTTTCGCAATTTTTGAAGACAAACTGCGTCATTGTGAAACGTCTTGATATTGGCCGTGCTTGAAGAGAACTAAACAAAATAGACTCTCACATTTCAAGTGAGCCGATATTTACCGGCACGGATTTTTTGCGTCGACCCGATATCTAGTATATTGTTGATCGAAGGTCAGCATATTAAATAAATAATATATTTATGAGAATATTGTTTTGTACTCTGTGGCTTTTTTACTATACTCTGTATTTTGTCGCTTGACTTTTGTCTATGCAGATAACAAGTATTGCCATAATATGATATCATTTATTACTTTAAGGACAAATTAACAGATTTAGGTATACGTTGTTTGTGACTATCTTTATTTAATATGTTAATTACTGACTAAAAATAACATTTTTTATATTATTTAAGTGAAATAAAACTGACGTACTACAGAGGATTTGGTTTAAGAAGCGCAAGTTCAGAGCAATAGATCATGTGGTGATATATAAAGAAAACAGAAATAATATTAAATATATATATTATATAAGTCTTAATTTAGTGATTTCATATTTTCATTTAATACTTTTTATACATATATATTAAGTTTTATAAATTTTATAATCTTATGGGGAAATTTATATTTTATTCAATGTTCCCTGTAGATTGAATTTGTTTTAATTGGCAACATTAGATTTGCGGCCATTTTCATTCTTTTCTCTATTCCTGCCATCATATGGCCTATAGTGTGATAGTTTGTCCGCCATATTAAAGTAATCAATAAACTGTAGCAAAATGCCGTCTTTCTAAGTGTGTAAAATTAATCCACTCACATCCAGTTTTTGTGTAGTTAAAACATCAAGAGGATCACAATGGAGAGTTCCTACGGTGTGGGTATTGTGAATAGATATGCTCTTTTCTTGGACGATGAGTCCGATCCTCTTGATGCGATAAAAGCGCGAGAGCAAGCAAAGGAGCTCAAAAAGAAGACCAAAGAGGCCGAAAAAGAAAACAAGGGCAAACCTGAAGCGAAACCTAAGAGCGCCAATGTCGTTGTGAGAAAAGGTATCAAGGAAACTCAAAATGTGAAGCCTCAAGATAATAAGAGTAATGAACAACAAAAAAGCAAGGGACCAGCGCGAAGCAACGACCGCAATGCGGAACGTCCTCCCCCACGCCGCCGCGAAGATCGTCCTCAGAACGGGGCCGTTGAGGGCAAGGAAGGTGCCAGACCTCCCCGGCGAGAGTTCGGAGATCGAAAGCCCAACTTTGAACGACGTAACTTCAGTGACAACCCTGAGGGTGGCGAGCGCCGAGGTCCGCGGCCGCCGCGTGAACCGCGCGACGGACAACGCGGACCCAGGCCGGGTTTCGATAATAGAGGTAAACGGGAGTTCGACAGGCGGTCCGGCTCTGATAAAACCGGCGTGAAACCGGTCGATAAGAGAGAGGGCGGTGGACCCCATAACTGGGGTACGATTAAGGACGATCTGGAAGAGTTGAACAAAACCGGATCCGATGGTGATGTAGCCGAGGAGAAGCCTGTCGAAGCTCCGGCTGTAGGCGCCGGAGATGGCCAACAACCCGAAGCAGAGCGCTCGGTCCCGGCTGAAGAGGAACCCCGTGAGTTCACACTCGATGAGTACAAGGCTCTCAGGAATGCTCAACGTACCGCCCCTCAATACAACCTGCGTAAGGCTGGAGAGGGTGAGGATCTGAGCCAGTGGAAGAATTTGGTTTTGTTGGAGAAGAAGAAGGAAGGTGGCGATGATGATGATAGTGACGAAGAGTATGATATATCTGACTATCCGCAGCGCGTGGGACGTCAGAAGCGCCTACTCGGGATCGAGTTCACGTTCAGCGATGGAGCGCGTCGCGGAGCCCCCGGTGGGCGAGGCCGCGGACGCGGACGTGGGCGAGGCGGGCGCGGGCCGCCGCGTGAAGAGGTGCCTGTGGAGGAGCCGAGGCCGACTGCTTACTCTCAGGTGGCTCCTCCCAAGGTTGACGACAGCAAGGATTTCCCCTCTCTCAGCTAGACTAACAGTGAGCCTTTACTCCCCTTTCGAACATAGAGATACAAATTAAATATTGTATGTACCGTTATTTTTGAAGTAAATATACAAAATATTTACAATGTGTATTATATTACATTGAATTTTAGTCTAGCGTTGACTATGAACCTTGCTAAGATTCAAAGGTTATAAATTTTATAGTGATGGGAATTGACGAAGCACACTCGGGTAGTGAGGAGGGGGAGGTTGTTTCTTTTTTACTAAGAGATTGCTACAGTAATGCATCGTAAACAATAACAGTAGCTTTTTATTGTAATCACATCAGCTTATGGTTTTAACTTTTAATAAGTTGTATGAATAAGATTTTAAACTCTGACTGAGACCTATATTGAATTAACTCCGTCACAACTTAGAATAGAGTATTTGTGAAAATAACCCTTGTTGCATTTTGTCATAAGTTTGTATGGGCAAAATTATACAAACTAAAATCTGTAAATAGTCTTAAAATTTAAAAGATAAGGTCATAAAATAACAAGGTTGATTTTTGTTGTTACACAAACTTCTTTAAAAAATAAACATTGTAAGTGTGAAGTAGTGATTTTTCTTTTAGTTCTATTCCAAGTCTATATACAATTTAGATGAACCTTCCTCCCCCTAATCTAATATATTGTTATAGCTAAAACTAATTATAGATGTATCCATTCAAAATGTGCATAACCAAGAGATTTAATTGACCACTAGGTCAGTAATCTGTACCAGTGTTCTGCCTCTCATTATAATGGATTATACTTTGTCAACTCTGTCAATAATGGACTGATAAGGATATAAATGAAACAAATATTGTAATTAATATAGTATATTGACACATTTTATCACTTTCACACAAAAACAAGTTACATAGAATTTTTTACACAATAAAACAATACTCAAAGGTAGTTTAAATATTCAACATAATAGAGCTATTTACTTACAGAAATAAACACAAACTTCTACTAAAATGTCATATACATAAGCGCAATAAATAAGATATTTACATTATTGGAATCAGATGTTCTCAAAAATACTCAGTTCATGGTTAACAGTTTCCGCTACCACTGTAAGAGACATTTTGAGCGTTTCTTTGCAAAACTGTACATTCTATAAATAACTGAGGAACATCAATATTAGCAAACATCCACATTTTCTCGTCAATTATCTATTCATAAATTAGAGTAACTACAGGGAGAAATAAGCAATACAATTTTTGTTGCCAATTAAATAATACTTGTTATATTAGCTGACTAGGAAATGATGTTCAAAATTTATAGAATTGATAGCTTCTCTGTTTTTAGCCAATAAAGTGTTTTACAATCCCTTAGTTTCTATATTAACATAGCTCATAATAATAATTAAAGTACTATTTTGGTAGAGTAATGTTTATTAATGATGACAAATCATTTTTATTGGTCATAAGGTTAATAAAATTATAAATTAGTGACGTAAAGCATACTTAACAACTAAACATGGCCCTGGAGCCAGTTTCACAGCCGCGATACAATTATCTTACAAATAAAAGCATTAAAGTACAAACCTTGACAGATAAGTGGCCGCTTGTATAGATAAAGGTCTTATATGCCTACATAACTACAAATTACATAGATATGGGGACTACATCAACGCTATCACTGTTTGTCTTGGCCATAATTTATTAATGTTATTTTACACAGTCAGTAGAATTAATAAGTGCTAATGTTTTGAAATAACTGAACACTTATGAATCTTGTTAGGCCAAGGGCATAGAGGATTCTGCAAAATAATAATGAGCAGTAAAGTTTCTATTCAATTCCAAAAGTATTGGTTTCTTCTACCGCTAGTAGCAATTTTTCATATAGGAGCTGAGGCGTCGGGTATGGCGGTAGATCTAGTCTGTTGAAGCAGGTGTGAGCTCTTGGCAGCGATTCGACCCTTCCCCATCGTTCTATACAGAACCGGCGTGGGCCGGTCGAACCTCGTAAAGCAGAGAATCCTTCGTAAGGTATCGAGGAAGTTCCTGTGACGAACTGTACGAGACGAAGTCGTTGTTCATTCGTGAATCTGTGGATAAAAAGGAAAAATTAGAAAAAAAGATTTCATATACTATACATAATTAGCGACCCGCCCTGGCTTCGAACGGGCTTCCGTCATCTTGTACAATTATCGTCATATTTCAACAATTCAAACAAAACAATATTAAAATATACCTATAAACTTTCCACTTGAATATATCTATTGATGAAAACCGCATCAAAATCCGTTGCGTAGTTTAAAAGATCTACAGATGGACAGACGGCGGGTAGCGACTTTGTTTTATATTATGTATAGATATATATATTATTATTTAATAATTTTATTATTCCCTATTATATATCGTTATCATATGGTTATACACAAATATCTTATCTTTGCTTAACCACATTTCTGGTCATCCTTGACACAATATACCTTGAACATACCAAATATTATCTAATAATTTTAATTTAGTTATTTAATAGTTATTGTCTGCACAAAGTAGTTCCTAGACTATTGTTTTGCTAGAAAGGAAACGATACAATAACTTTCGCATTTAAATTTAGTATGCGCGTCACAATATTAACGAAAGCCTCGTATTATAATTATGGTTTCGTTTTCATTATAAGACTAGTATTTCCGGGTAATCTTATTAACATACTGCTGACCTTGCCAGACAAGTCTTTGAACATGAATTTTATTAACTTGTTTTTCGTAGCTAGTTCATAAGGTGATTTGTTTTTTATAAGTGTATCAGTTACAATTATATATTTTTTAAAAGAGCTATGAGGATTGAGAGACAATATTTTTGTTATGAAACTTTAATAATAACTTCATCATATTTAAATAAAATACTGTAAGTATACCGGATTAAAATGCGATTTATTATTTCTGTCTCCCCGCGACCACGGTTGCTGAAAAGCATCCGAAACGTCGGGATAAATAATTTAAACAATATAAATAATAAATCGCGTTTTAATCCGGTATACAGTATTTTATTTAAATGTGTGATACTCGCGTTAATAAAAGACAATATTAACTTCATCATATTATGTATATGATAAGGGACAATATTGTTTACATTTAACATACTATGTATTTTATAAAGTTGTAAGAGTACATCCATTGTACCTCAATTTTAACAAATAATACAACACATACACTAAAAATGAAGTTTATATTTTGAAATATAAATGCGAAAGTACCTATTGTTTTCACAACACGCAATACCCTTATAGAGAATTCTACAGCCCTAAACGTAAATGTAATCAGGGCTCGTTTATAATCAACGCTTCTAAACAGGTACTATAGAGTGTTATATGTTTTCGAGACAGCACCAAGCACTGGATTGATGTTTGATAGCAGACTTGATTTCTTCTACCCTACTCTAACTAACTACGTGATCAGTGTATGCTTCTTTTGTTTTCTTTTACTATGTAAATTAATAAGGCAATTTGTTTGACGAAATTTTTATTTGCTTAAGCAAGACACAATATATCGAATTACATTGAACAAGAATGTCGCGAAGGGAAGTGGTGGACTATCACATACTATAAATAGAATCCCTATCATCTACCAGAACCCCGTACACACTATCGTATTAAGCTGTTTGACGTGACAGGGTTAAATTCTTTTGCTCTTTTCACGGTTTGCGGATGAACAATAGATCTGATGAATATTTAAGTTTTGTAAGCAACTATTTACACGTGGATATTATGTACTTTTACACCAAGACAAGTATTGAAACAAAATTCGTATTACAGATCAAGAATGCTACGTGTTATTGCTTCAATTTAATTTGTATGAAACAGGCAAGAAACTTGCATCGTGAAAATGGGCCTTAATGAAATTATGGTAGGTGCTTGAAATATTATACATACGTTCGAAACTATGCAACACGTTTCGAGAACATAATATATTTTTAGGTCGACAGCGCATCGCTGATTGAGGTGGCTAGTGGCCTCACATTCGTCTGTCGATTAGTAACTTTAAAAAAATGTATTTTTAGCGGAATATTTTTTTATGCAGACATAGGAAGTATACAAGTAAAATAACTTGTTAGCATTAACTTAGACCGCCTTAGTCTCTCAGTATATGCAATGTGTGTTGTACTGCGGGGTTAGAACGCAAGTCACAAAACGATTCGACTGATCGTCTCGCTTCATTGTGATTGGTCTAGAGACTCTCTACGCTTCATTGTGATTGGTGTAGAGAGTCTCTAGACCAATCACGAAGCGAGACGATCAGTCGAATCGTTTTGTGACTTGCGTTCTAACCCCGCTGAGCTCTTTGTGTTAACTCAATTTTGCGCTGTGACTCAACAACATATTAATATGAAAGTGTCGCCTGGCAATACAACGCCTCGATACTTCTTTCAAATTTCTGTGCAGTGAAGTGAGTTGACGCAATTTCGTGGCGTAGTGTAGTGTTACACATATCTAGTATTAGCACCCACCGTTTTAACACTACCAAAGAACATAGACGTACATAGAAGCACAGGCCTAATAGGCGCGCTTGGAACGGTTTCTCTACTACTACTCTTACCCCAGCCACCGCGGCGCTGATAGTTCGCTCGTAAGAGCAAGCGAGACAACGCGAGGGGAGGAGTCAGCGGACTACTTAGATGTGTGTGTCACACCGATACATTGCCGCGCGCTCTACAGGTCAAAAGCAGAACTTTTTTTCTGCGCCAAAATTTTGTATGGGCCTGTTCTATGTCCTCTGCCGTCAGTGGCCAGTCGCTCACCTGTCGATGGCCTGCCAGAACCAGACGACGACGGGGTGCGCGTCGTGGTACCCGCCGCGGTACTCGGTGTTGGCGCGCCAGTCCGCCACGTCCAGCTCGGGCGCGCCCGCTATCACCAGCTCCAGCTCGCGCGCGTCGAACGCGCCCACCAGCCGCGGATCCACCACCTGACACACACACACCGCTCTATTATTATAACATATAGTGTTAACGAAATGAAACTGTTAATAACAAACTGATAAACTGTTAAAAAAACAGCTAATTTTATTAACAGTGAGTAAATTCAACTGTTGAAAGATGTTAGCTAATCCGCGCGTTGCGTTCGAAAATCGTTGAATGATACAGTTAATATATTTAACGACTTTTTCGGTAAACGAAAAGCAGCTAATTCGTTAAAATTAGAAAAGCTGTTTAAAAAAGCTGCTTGTTGAATTAACGCCCACTTCTAGTCTACATAGTATTAGAATACCACACATATACAGATGAATTCATCAAGTAGGCGTCCATAGCCAAATCTGAAACTGAGGAATAGCGAAAGTACTCAAATGAGTATCGAGGCCGATTTTGATGAAAACTAAAACTGCATATTTCGATTTAAAAAAAAAAAAAACAATTTTCTTAACCAGGAATCAAAGTTGATTTTGCCAATAAGGAACGAATTTTGGGAAGTAATTACATAATATGGTAACCAGTGTGTATGTAGTATGTGGTTTTTTTTCAAAATCGACGGGTTCGATTGTTGTTGGTGACGGCAACAAAAAGTCACCGTAACAAAAAGTTACAGTTGGCGGGGGCCTTAGTGAATTTGTATTTCTTTTTGCGTAAAATAAAGTTTATTATTTCTATCGGCGCGTTTGGTAGAACACCTATTGCGGGCTTGCGCTTGCGCTCCGAAGGGTTGCAGGCTCGAACTCGCTGGGCCGACGTATAATTTTCTGTAAGCATGTCTTCATCACCGTTCTTAGAAGGAAATATCTATGTCTATGAATTAGTCGACACAGCATCTGAGAGTTAAGTCCGTGGGCGTTAGTAATTGTGTGCTCGCCTGTCGCCATCCAGCCTACCTCGTGGAAGCCGCGCACGAGCCACTCGCTCTGCTCGGCCACGCCGCGCTGCACGCGCCAGCGCACCAGCCGCTCCAGGTACTCGCGCTTGTTGCGCTCCGTGACGGGCACGTCGCGCCCGCCCGGCTTCAGCTCTCGCTCCAGCACGCGCCCGTCCGCCAGCCGCTCCGACACCGCGAACGTCAGTTCCAGCGACGACACGCAGCGGGCCGACTGCGGGATAATTATTATAAATCGTCGGTTCAAAGGTAGAATTCACTAAATGTAATTTTGAATGAAAATATTTTTTGATACTATTGCTTATTTTAAGCGTAAACCTATACATACATACATATATGTATAATGTATACATATACATCACGCCTCTTTCCCATTGGGGTAGGCAGAGATCACGGAATTCCATATGCTCCGATCCTTACATACCACTTTCGCTTCTTCTACTTTCATCAATGCTTTCATACAAACTCGACGGTTACGAGTACTTTTGACCTGGCCTATAAGTAAACCTATGGTAAGAATAAAGCACATATTGCGTATTCTGGTCCATAACAAAAGTTTAAGTTTTGCTTCACACGCCCCGGCTTCGCACGGGTACAATGTAGATGTACTATATACAAAAAAGACTAGTTTATTCGCTGATAATGTTCTACTAGTGAAAGAATTTTTAAAATCGGTCCACTAGTTTTTGAGTTAAATCATTACAAACAAACAAATAAACAAATTTTTCCTCTTTATAATATTACTAGCAATCAGGCTTCACACGGGTGCAATGTAGATGTACACAGTATACACAAAAAATACTCGCCTATGTTACTCGCTGATAATGTAGTTTTCTATTGGTGAAAGATTTTTTAAAATCGGTCCAGTAGTTTTTGAGTTTATTCGTAACATACAAAAATACAAATCTTTCCTCTTTATAATATTAGTATAGATTAGTATAAATAAAGAATATCAAATTGACACATACACTAAATGTTGCAGTTATAAATATTCTATATCACGAAGTCCGTTTGGCTATGAATGTTGCTAGCCTAAATGAATTATTTTTACACCCGTACACACTTCGTACAATAAAACTGACCTGCAGCCACCGCAGCGAGGCGGCGAACTGCGCGTCCAACGCGTCGACGTCCTCGAGCGCGGGCGGCAGGCGCAGCAGCGCGCGGTACAGAGCGCGCGTGAACCACGCCTCCAGCAGGAAGCCGTGCACCAGGGCTAGCCCCAGCACGCGCCCCGAGAATCGGAACCTGTATATTTAAGAGGATATGTTGAAAAAATGCGGTTTTTCTATTACGTGTAACTTGTTCAGGCTGTGGATTATTGATACGAAATTTTGGAATTTGTTTTTTGACTATATTTACTCGTAGCAGTTTCGCTCAAAAGCAAAACATGTTTCAATGAAATTTTCTCGATAGAAAACAAATGTGAAGTTATGTCTATTTTTACACTTTTTGGATCCCAAGGCATAACGGCAAAGAGTTATTTAATTTAATTTATTTTAAAGGGTGTAGAATAAAAGTCTTTAAGATTCCTCAAAACCGTTTTTTAATCAAATAAAGTATTATAAAGTTATGAAATGAATTAGTTTTGGCACATACGTTGTTTTATTCCGAGCGCGTTCAAGCTACAGCTATCTCTTTTTTTTACATGTCTCAAGTAAATATTTCAATCTCGCTCGCTCACATTCAATAGAGCGATTTGTCGGCCTGCGAGCCTCATCGACATAGGCCCTTAATATGGACGCTGTTAAGCAATACAGTCTCAACCCACAAAATGATAAAAATGTAAATTTTGATACCAATCGCTTCCTTATGAGCTGGAGTACATAATATTTCAAAAGAAATATATATCATTTAAATCGTTTTAACAGCAAAAATATTGACAAAACTAGCGGGTACGAAACCCTAAAATGTTTAATTTTTTTAACAATAATGCACTAAATTCTATTAATTTGATGAGATGAGATGAGAAAAACAATTGCGTATTATTTTTTTTATGTTTGGTATCTACAGATGAGCATGAGTTTCACTTGTTAGGTGATACTTCAGCCATAGGACATCAATCAATGATGCGCTGTAGACATACTCTTTACTTCGAGCATTCGGACGGCATATATTAGTATATGTATCAATTAAAACACTCAGACTCAGGCATTTAAGACAATTTAAGGCTATTGTACCACAGAAGTGCCTTCAACTTTACGCAATAGTTATTTTATTTCAAGTCACATTAGAGATACGATTACACATTACCTCGGAATCGGGTGACAACAAAAAACACGTAAGTGCGCTGTGGACTATTTGTTGTGGAAACTAGATATGCGGTAACTTGAGCGTTTTGGGATTTTAAGGCCTACTCGAGCGGTGGCCGCGTCCCGGTGTTACATGACTCTGTATTGTATTTGTTTAAATAGGTTTTCAATGACAGTATTTCTTTTACTACAGAGTGGTCCATTACTCTTAGTACCCACTATAATAAAATGTCATTCATAGCTTTAGCTAAACGCTCTTCTTTCTTTGTGGAATAAACTTTGAAGCAGGGATTGAAAATTTTCAAAATACGTGTCTGACTGAGATACCATGATATTAGTTTTAAAGAGTTATTAAATTAAATTAATTAATTATTTTTAAATTAAATCACTAATTTTTTCAGTAAATATGACTAAAAACGATATTTTTTTAACAAAAACCTTTATTGTTTCAATTAAGCTCCCATTGTAAATCCCTGTTTGAAGAAGAGTAGGGGATTTGAGTTTGATGTTCTTGTAAAACAGTTATTGAAAGTACGACCTAATTAGTTTAAGTGATCACCGACGTCCTTTCTAAATTACTGTACCGTTACATCTTACGAAATACACGTAACACGCTACTAGAGATAGTCAAAAGGTGTCATACCCATTATTTATAGGGACTGTCTGATACATCGGGAGTACTATATAAATGAATCGATTATTTTAGTTTCGCAAGAATATACACCTATTTACTACATATTTTGGCTCTTTTTCAGTAGTTTTGCTTACGAAGCTGCAAAAATATAGCACCTAAAAGCTAAGTAAGAAACATCAGACGCAAGTTACGAATCCAAGTATCCAGTAATCCGAACATTCCTTTAATCCGACACCCTCTGGTTTTTAATATTGCCGGATAGTGAGATTCTACTCTACTTGTATTTGCTTACAACTAATTAATTTTTATTAATGATTTTTTTTTATATAAGAACAGTCTTGTAACTATTAGACAAGACGGTGACACAAGAAGTCAGTGTTGCAAGTGATTAATGTTTGCCAGAGTTCATAACAAAAGTACAATGAACGGAAGTAAGCGTAGAATGACAAATAAAATCCCTACATAGACATCGTTTGAACGGTACATTGACCTTTTTTATAAGTATTATAAAAATTAAAAATCTTTAATATGACCATTATTGTCATGGTAGAATGAAGAGACGAAAGTTGCTACTGAAAAACGCGGCAAATTTTATAAAAAATGTTGATGTTATATGAAAAAATTAGAATGAAAAATGACATAACATAATTTTAGGCGTAATTTTAAATAAATATATTTTATTCCAGGTTTTTCATTCTAAATTTGGAGCTTCTAAATCGTTATATTTTTGCCGCGCTTTTCTAGTCTAACTTTCGTTGAAAGTAATTGAAATAACATTTTCAAAAAAAAAAACTAGGATACTGCACAGAAGATACTACAGAACTATAATGGGTACAAAAAGATCTGCTAAATTATTCAAATCATTTAATAAAAATTCAATATCATTAAGCTTTCCATCTTTGAATATAAAGCATACTTAAAAATGATTAGAAATATTTTGATTTAAATAAAATACTGTATACCGGATTAAAACGCGATTTATTATTTAAATTATTTATCCCGACGTTTCGGATGCTTTTCAGCAACCGTGGTCGCGGGAGACTGGACTGGATGATACTCGCGTTAATAAAAGACAATATTAATATTTTGATTAATGCGCGGACGGCATCAAGATTTATGCAGCTAAGTATTGAAGCGACCATCAAAATTGTGGGCTACTTAAATCGTTTCTATCTTTAACATTATATAAATGAAAGAAAGAGAAAGCCAAAGAGAAGCCTTGCAAAGGACAATTTGCAAGTAAATAAATACATGTCGTCACATTGATTATTCACTATTGTCCATAATTGTAGCAATTGTTCTGTCGTATCCTTGATTACCGTTAAGTAATGTATTGCTGATAATATTTTTACATAATTGTTAATGGATGTTTGCTTTTGTTTATAACGGACCGTACGCTTTTGTCAATAGTTAGCTTTATTGTCATTATTTTTCTAAGGAGTTACAAACACATTGGGGCATTTTAGGGGCGGCAAATATGGGTGAACGATTTCTTTTCTTTTATTTATCTTATAGACTAGTGTTGAGCAGGACATACAAGAGGCGGTACATTTGTCCCGGACATGACGTCAAAATGTAAGAGCTGCTCGAAATTATAAAATGTACTACTTCAAATTTTATGTCGCGCTCGTTTTTTCTCGATGTATTTGGGTCCTAAATAACCATAAAAAAAAAACATCAAATGTCATAATATTAATACTCGCTAGTACAAATTATGCTTCGAGCTTCATACGCCTCGCCTCATTTGAAGTGGGACATTGTACTGGCTCAGAGTGAACCCAACACTATTATAGACATCAAAATGTAAGACCACTTAGTATACTTACAGAGAGAAGTCTACAATATCTTTGGTACAAAGGTAAAAGCCACCAAGTCTAATTTTCAAATGTTGCTACTATTCTTTATTTTAAGCGTATATTTACGATAACAAATTAATAAGTGTGTATTGCGCTTCATAGTTTAGTTATGGAATACGTAATTAGTTTTTCATTCTAACCGTAAGTTTACTCTTAAAATCAGTAATAGTAGCAAAATTTATTTTTATTCAAAATGTCACTTAGTGAGTTTTACTTTTGAACCAACGATATATAATAGCGTAGTAATAGTAGTTCAGTATTCACACTAGAATTTAAGCAATCTTAATGCCTATTATGATGTAAACAAAACTATGCAAGTCGACTTATCGGATCGGTACAGATATAATCTCGAGATGTATCCCTCTTCCATATCATTGTATTTTTAACAATCATATTGATTTATTAAAATTTTCGTTTTCAAAAATTGTTATTCTTATCTCGTAAACAATAAAACGTAGATCATCAGCGCCTAAAAATATCGTATTGTCAACGGATATAAAACTCACCATTCGTGATGGTTATCGACGAACGCCGACATTGGTGAGACGTGCACCGTATATGTATCGTTGGCTGAGTACTCGAATAATCCGTAGTAGGGGTTGAACAGTTCTCTGGATAGAAGGAAGAAGAACTCTCTGCTGGGCCCGCCGTAGTCTAGACCCTCCTCGCCGTCCCATATTACACAAAGCTTGCCCTTTTGTAGCTCCTTTTTGCTACAGGACATTATTCTTCTAAACGCGTCTTCTAGCAAATGTTCGCGGCGAATGTGTAATCTGGAATTTTGTTAGCATCAAATTAAGTAACATTCAAACGCTCAATGGTAAAAATCTAAAAAATATTTGAATTTAGAATAACGAGTTAGAATGGGGATGTTTTTCTGAGAATTTTTTTGATACAATTAGTTTTATTCACCAGTATCCAAGGTGTCATATTAAAATTAAGGCGTTTAAAAAAATAGCTAACGATGTGCTTTACTCAGTAGATGTACCGTTCTGAATCGGTATACGGAGGTAGATTTTAAAAAATTACGATTCAAATGTGATTTTAAATATTATTTTTATGAATATATATATTTTAAATAAACATATTTTAAGATCGATTTAAAGAAGATTAACAACTCAACAATTCAAGAGAAATTTTACTAAATCTCGAAACACAAATTTGAAGTACAAAGTAAGTAGAACACTCACTTAAGTTTCCCCGGGCCTTGTCCATATCCCTTGCTCTCAAGCTTGCGGTAGAAGGCCCGTAGCTTCGCTTCAAAGTCCCTCCTCTGGGGTGCTGGTGCCCTGGTACTCCGAGTGGCAGCCGGCGACGCGACTGGAGAAGGAACTACGCTGGAGTTGCAGCCTGACGCCGGTACATAGCTCATGATCTCTTGCTCGAACAGGCTGGAAGACAAATTACTTATTAATAAAATAGGATATAAAGAAATCTCTAAAGCTTGCGCGTTTCTATCGATCTAGGCGAACATATGACGACAATAATAAAAATCGATATTTTTTACTAAATTCCAGCATTGAAAATTCATAGACAGAAACCGAATAGCAGATTTAAATTTCAAAGATTTTCAATCTATACGTTACCCTATTAATTGAAATCACAAACAATTTAATTAGAATTCTGCTTCTTAATTACATGGATATAAATACATAGCATTACCTAAATTACGTTTACATACTAACCGTACGTATATAACATCGTGGGACAATCTAGTTTCTGATATGAGGAAACATAATTTCAATGCAATTATTATATCTTGGGAGATTTTAGCAGTATACCAAAAACAATATTAATATTTATCTTGTTTCGTAAGAACGGATACATCCATATTACTTAGGTGACATAGACATTTGTATCCTGCGTGTATAATGATATTGAGAAATCAATTTATAAAGACTTAATTAAACTTACATAAGAATAATAAACAATATTCATACATTTACAAAACTTTCAATGTATCGGATATTCAAAAAAGTCTTAAGTAGATTTATAAACAATAATTATTTTAAAAATACTGCTACGAACCAAACTAGTATCGTTCTTGTATAGGATAATATTTTAACTTTTTTAGAATAACTGTAATATATGCTTAAATTTGCAAGCCTCCCTTACAAAGTGAACAACTGATCAACCTTGCGGACTTCCTATGGTTGGGGGCATAACAACGGGAATAAAATCTAATTAGCGTTATCATAGTTTTGCGGATATTTCGACATTGCCATAGTAGTCCTTCTGCGCCGGATATCCTACCTTTGCAATGTTTTATTTATTTTTTACATTATCCATGCATAATTATGCGTCGTTGTTCAGTGCTAGGATTAAATTATTAGTAATAGTTTAATATCGCTTAATTTTATTATCATAGTAGAAGAAAGCTGTGTTGGTGTTTTTCAAGCTATTTTGTTATTTTAGGTTTTTAGGGAAATATGTATAAGAAATACATATTTTTTTATTACAGCCGCTAGATATGTTTATTGCTGACTGTTTTTGCGAATTGCATGCGTCGAGGTTTTTATGTAGTTATTTTCTCTGTGTAAAGGTGCATGTTATTACAATATTTATTTTCTTGTACAAGTCCGATGCTTCAATTCAAATATACTGAGCTATTATTAGCTGTAACTAAAAAAGTATTATTGAAATAAGGTTCGCAAAATATTAAGAAATATATAGTAAAATCCTCTTAAATCTCAGTTAATAAAATAGTATTAAGTTTTGTATAGAATCAACTAAAGGCAGTGACTTATTTCAAACCGCTTGTAACTTCCAAGCACCAAGCATTCTTTTGCGACTTCCAATGAGCTGCCGTGATTACTTTATATCCGATATATAATCTATAAGTTCATTTGTCTCGCTATCAATAAAAAAAATCATTATTGTATCAATTACTTGTAATATCAGTTCTTGATTGCAAGTTAAGCAAAGAAAACCGGCGAAATTAAATCGCTGCATATATTGAGTGCACGTAGTTATACAGAGTCGGAACCATTGTCTTGATTCTCCACGCTCTGGTAATATCCACTTTCACAGCCGGTGATCATCTTGGTTAAGGTTACTGTGTACAAGTAATTATAACGTCTAATGATACATATTTTCTCAGTCACTCTTACTTTTTCTACAAAAGGAGTTACCGAGATCCGCAAGAGAACTTTATGACTTCAAATCACATTATTTATTTCCTACTCTTTCAGTGAATAGCCACAGACTAAGAGCGAGAGATACACACAATTTTATTTTATGAAGACCATTTTAACAAGAAGACAAGGCAAGAAACAAGAAAGTAAGGCAACGCTTGTGAGCTTTAGCATACCAGAGTTACTTATTCGTCTACAACATTCAATTGAAGAAAATAATAAAAAGTTAATGAAAAATGCTGTGCCACTTGTGCTCTTTGACAGGTAATTAAATTATTATAAATAGCAACACAGTAGACCAAACATATTTCGGCGCATGCGCTTATTAATAACAATGATTCAACGAATTTAATTTGACCCTTTTATAGGGCAGCCTTGAGGATACAAATACAGTGCTGCCAGTATTGATACGAAGGATTATGGAGCTATTATCATGCCAATATAGGGATACGCAGTTAGGGTACTATTTTAGGTGAGATAATAGCAGTATCTGCTTCGAAATTTGAATAACAATAGATCGATTGTGTTAAAAATTTGCATCTTGTAATCGATGAATTCAACTTTGTATCATAGACATAGTATTTTGTTTTGAGCTGGATATAAAGGATAAAAAATTGCTGGATAGTAACAAATAAAATTTGGATTCACAGGTTTTAGTTTTTTCTCAAAAACCTCTATAATTTCACCAGATAAAATATTAAATCTAATATTTAAATTCTGAATCGTAACCAAAAAATAAATGTTCATAATAATACATTCATCGTAGTCATTACAAAAGCATCCGACACATTCCGGTAATATATCATTGAGATGGCCCCAATTTCCAAAAACTAATGACTATAGGAGGCATTCCCCCAAAGGCGCACGCGCTATGAACAGGCCTCAGGCTGCGTGCACGCATCTCTACCAGCGGAAGACAACAAACTCTTAAAATCAACCCTATCTCTTATACCTTATGTTATACATTATTTTGTAGCATATTTATGGACAACAGGTGTTCAATTTCGACAAGGGTCTACGGACTACGACCGTGATGCGAACGGTTGAAATTGAAGATAACATTTCGTCCGCATCCATCCGTTGTCATGACATCTTGATTCTTTTGAGAAAATTCAATTCCATTTTGTGAACATATTAAATTATTATACGCAATGATTTTTAATTTTAATAAATCTAATAGAATTTAAATTACATAAAAGGAATAACAAAAACTTCATAAATAGCGTAGTGAAATAACACTGCGTATGATAAAATCTTTATAAATGATAATTAGGTAACCGCTAACGTATTTGCCAAATGTTACCTTAAACAAAAATTATAGTTAAATAGTATACTGACTCGGAAGTAATGTATTAAAAACGTTCTTGAAGACACCTGTGCCGTTATCGTAACGGCTGGCGAAAAATTTACATTAAACCCTTTCTACATCGAAACCTTTTTTTAAAGTATAACCTCCACCAAAAAGAAGATTGTAAAAATGTACTTTAAAAAAATAAATACTATTAAATATATTATGTATAATTAATAATTGATTGATAGTTTGTCCTTATTCGCAAAATTTTCATATTATGTATACATTATTAAGAATTATCTTCTAAATAAGCCCCACATAGATTTTTAGACCGTAATCATAGATAGCTGAGTTGGTTCCTTACCGCGATTAGGGAAGATAATAATCGCTAATAATACTAATAATGCTTCGCTCTTGGCGTTGTACATCTACTGTATCTTATCATTATATTTCAAAATCAACCCAGCACTTATAAAATTACTGGGAAAGTATAGTTATGAAGTTATTAAAAAATAATGAAGTTCAAGAATTTTAATGGTAAGGAAGAAGTTAAATTCAAATATTAAAGGAATTCAACTGAAACTAAACATGAGGGATGTTAGTATAGAAATGTATTCAGTTACCATTTTACAGTGAAAAAGTGTTCAATCATGAAGCACCCTTTAAAAAATCCGAAGGCAAACTAAAGATGAACGAGAAAACGTATCATATTACGAATAAAAACACAAATATTGACACTCAACCAATTGTGAGGCAGATTGTATTAAAATAAAAGATATTAAATTATGTAAGAGGTGGCATTGGTCCGACCTCAGCCAAAATCGAAGCGAATACGTGCTTAATATCGTTACAAATTACTTCCTCCGTCCGTCGCTAACACGAAAACAAAAGAATGTATTGTGCTTACTAAATGGGGACCTTGGGAGCCTGAAACATTATTTCGAAGACATTATATAACCGATAACATGCGCTTCTTAAACTTGTAGCAAAATCATATAATAAAAGCTATTTTAACTTATTGAGGAGCTTTAATCCAATGAAGGCTTTTTCATTTACTTGTGTAAGTGTAATATTGTCTTTTATGTCTTCCCGTAACCAGGTTTGCTGGAAAGCATTCTAATCGTCGGGATAGATAATAAATTGTGATTTAATCCGGTAATTTTATTTAAATATGTTAAAGAAAACCTATTGTTCTTCATATAATTAATCAATGATTGGCAAACTTTATAGCAAACATAATATAATAAATTGTAACCATTAATCTTAGATAGCGTAAAATCGTAAATACAAATAAATCGGAAATTACTATGATTTAACTATGTGTGCGTATAATTAATGTTATTCATTCATTATTAAAAGGAGCAAGGTTGTCTTAAAGTTAACACAAAAATAATACTAATTACCGTTTATATTTCGCTTAGATGTGATCTGCTCTTAACATACAACTAAACGGCAGCTGCAATATAAATAATTAAATCAGGATTATCAAGCCTTGAAGCTTGCTATTATTTCTTCTGCTGTAATTCACAAGACGTCTGCGTGTTAAGTTAATTATTAGGTAGACATATCGTACGTAGCGCGGGGTTTTAAATAAAACAAGACAATGATGTCCGCTATTATAACATGCTAGAAAAGGTACTCGTACCTATATCATTGTACAAATAATATTCTCAACATCAAATTTATAATGGTATTTTTTAATAAGTAAGAAAAAATATTCAGTATTATTCATAAAAGATATAATCAACGAATTTAAATTTAACCCTTCCATTTTTAAAAGTAGCTTAATTAAAGTACAATTGAGGAGTTTATATGTAAAGAGGGGGTCAGGGTTGAGTGAGCCCATGAGCCCCTCCATACCATTGTTGCACTTCCTGTCACACGTATGTAAATTCAAACATGAATTAAGTCATAAATAAAGTTACCGTGACTGCAATCATTTATCGCTATGGTAACATAGCTGTATCGCGTGAACGTAAATCTATCTACAAGTTTGTATCTATGAAGGCTAGCAAGTAAGGGCAGCAAATTCATGATTGTATTTGAAGAAAAAGCGTAAGCGCATAAGAAGAGAAGATCTAAAATATGATTATTATCTCCCAAATGGACCAAATATCCAGTACAAATAGACGATTCGTAAGTTGTGATGCGTAATTATTATATGCGCTTGTGTAGTCTTTGCTTCGGGTGGGAACAATCTTAGATTCAGAGCTGTATTATCTTCATATTGCAGCTATAAGGGCAGACTTGTCATAACATAGATGATCTCGTTATGTATTTTTAAATTAAATGTTGTATTTAAATAGCGTTAATTATTGGTGGACGGGAGGTGTATACTAATTGACGTAACGTGGCCAATTCTAGCCAAATAATACATATTATCTTTGCATTGTAACGATAATTTGTTGAAACCTTGGCTCTGACATTGTTTACGTTAACGTGTCTGAACGGTTTCTTGTATTCTGAATGGACTAATATTATATTTTTAATACATAGAAGTCAGTTCTAGATTATTCGTTTACATTATGAGACGCGGCATTAAACAGAAGCTATTGAAAATGATTGGATGATATTATTATTTTTTTAAACACACTAAGTATTTATGTATTTATAGTAATTAACCTATTTAAAAAAGGAGAATGTGATAATATCTGTCAAACGTTAATTTTGACAGAAATTACGTAAAAGGAAAATGTCAAAATTCAAAATTGTCTGGAGTATTGCAAATGAAAAATATTAGATTTTGTTTAATAATATCAACAGAAACAACTGAAATAATTTTGGTGAAATTTTAAAGGTTTCCTTCAAAACTGACACTTTATAATATTAAAGTCACGGGCACACTCTATTAACGAAAATATTAAAAAAAAAACACAATACTGATAGTAAGCTTTAAGGACTGGACTTATCATATTATTATTTTTGTGCAGTTTAATCTTAATTCATAATTACTAGGATACGTCTGGCTTTCGTTTACAAATTAGTTTAGTTTAATCCAAACGTTCGGAAACCTTTAATTATTTTTGGATCGAACTCTATCATTATAACACATTAGGGTCGTGAAGAATTTAAAATTTTCAATTTACGATCATTTTGCAACTTAATTAAAACAATATCATAAAACCTAACAACCAAGACTACAGGTAATCGTGAGAAAATATGTCTGCAAATTATGTATTAAAATTAACTGAATGAATATTTTTGGTATATAATAACAATATTATCATTTTTATACTGTTAGTGACATACCAAAATACGCTGTAAAGTTACTGCTAAGTAATTTTTATAGAAAAGTTTATCTAAATAATTTCGTAATGTGCACATTGCGGTATGTTAATATTTAAGGCAAAAGACAATGACCGATTGCAAAACCACTCCTATGAAACAATTGAAGTTTAAACATTAACCCAGTAATGGACGAAGCTGTTCCTTAGTTTTATTGCTGGCCTGATAATAGCTGATAATGTAGACAGTCATAGTAACAGTAGTAGGTACCTTTAGTCTTTACAAAACTAAAAGAAACTTGTTATTAATATTTTGGTTATAATAACACTATAATATGTTTGTGTGGCTTGAAACAACACAGAGACACAGTATTTCGTCGGTTTGAAGGCTTAGGTTTCAATGCAGACGAGGGCACATGAAGGCAGAACTTAGTTTTTTTATTTTTATTTCAGAGCAGACAACTGAGCAGGTGGGTTACCGCCCTAGACATCCGCGACGTCTCAGATGTGTTGTCGGCCTTAGTTTATAGGTCGGCAACGCACCTGCGCGCCCTCTCGTGTTGCGGATGTCCATGGTCGGCGGTAATCACTTACCGTCACGTGAGCCACCACCGCATTTGTATCAATCAATTTGTGTCCTTATTATATAGACAATATAATTGCAAAAAGTACGAATACAGCGTCATATCAACTAACAGTTCATCTCATCATATTATGTCTGTTGTCATCTAAATGAAGAAAGTGTCTATTTCAGAAAAAAAAAGTTATAAAAAAACAACAGTTATCAAGACTATAATAATATGAGACGATGGAAAAACCCTTAAGTGTATATTGCGCGTATCGGTTTCAGTCTATGAATTTCCGAATGCTCAAAGTAAAAAGTAGGTCGACAGAGCATCATTGACTGATGTTCAATAGCTGAGGTATACCTATACCCATTATACCATCAAGTGAACCTCACGCTCGTATGTCGATATCTAACATAAAAAAAAAAACAAAATACAACTTTTATAGTAAAACACTCAGATTAAATAAAATTTAATCTGAGGTAAAACACATCACGTTAGGTATTTCAACAAAATACTGAAGTAGTAAAGCCATGTATTACGACTTATATCTTTGTATATAGAGATATACTTGTTTTACGTTTACTATAATTATCAACAACACGCTCCTGAATATTGTAAAAGATAACTATATAATAGTACCCATAGATCATTGTTCGCGAAGCAGTTTTCCTTGGATCGGGAATCAAGACGGACGGGTTCCACTTGACAGGACACCATTCCACTTCTCATCTCGTTACAGTTTTTAATTGTGGGATAATATTCATTTCTAGAAGACGATTACAAAAACTCAATGAGGATTTTTATGCGATGGCGCTGTTGATCATTGCTGTGACAGTTGACTTCGGAATACATTACGTTTACAAAAAGGGCTTAGACATAGTTTTCTATATATCTGTTCAAAAATATATATTGTCTGATCTCATGTCTGATATTTATGTATCTGTAATACGTTTAATTGTCTTCTAATTGTGCCACTTGTCAATCGGACCATTTTTCATCAATGATTTTTTTCTATTGTACGAAAAATAAATTGTATGCTGAAATCACAATTTTTTATAAATTTAAAAATGTACTTATTTGATACTTTCCAACTGATTGAGAGGCATTCTACATGGTTTAATCCGTAACACGATGTTTGCCTTAAACTGATTACCGGAACAAACTATAATAACTTAATAACATAATTTAAGCTTTAACTCATATGATGTAAAGTTTAAATTAGTTAATGAATAGAATATAAGCTTTGTATCTAATATAACGCAAGCACGCACTTTGAGAAATGATCTATTGATAGTTTATAAAATTTTAGAGCATGATAAGTTTACTTTAAAAAAAGTTTAGTTTAGTTCAAAAATTTAGTTTTGCTAGTTGTTAGTTTTGACGCATACACATCTCGATGTCTGGAAGTCCACAATTGCGCGATTCCTTAGACACCTTCTGCCTCGCACAACCATCATGTGGAACTAGCTAGGATTTTCCGGAATAATACGACTTTGAAACCTTCCAAGAATCGAGCTTATTAGTTCTTTAAAACTCGGCAATACACCTCCTTGACTTCTGATGATGCAGATGTCTAACTTTAAAATGTTCGAGTATCGAGTAAATTATGAAAATATACAATTACCCTTCCACAGAATATGTGTGATATACACACAAAAAGTGCCAAATTTGTACATAGTCTCAGTTCCCTTTTCACCTCTTGCCATTTAAAGGTGTCGGCCAACTTTATCACTTATTGCCTGCTCCATATAAATTATATAAGTTGCCAGCTTTTGACACAACTAAAAATGCCCTCTAAAGTGAAATCCCGAGTCCCGAGACCCATTTCTGTGTCTGTTTCACTGATCATTTTTCTCTACAGGCAAGTAGGTGATCAGCCTTCTGTGCCCTGCCCGATCGAAACATTGTTTCCCCGGGATTCGAATCCAGGACCTCCGGTGCTAAAAGCATTCGCACTTACCACGGAGGCGGTAAAAATGCCCTCAAAACTGAACCAAAAATAAGCGTCAATGACTTTGTCGACACAGGGGGCTTAGACATGATGCTTTCGCTTCGGAGCGATTCCATATCTACAATAGCCATCGCTTTAACAATAGCGAAGTTGGATTGGTAGCTAAAGTAACATTCGTTTATCGATCGCTTAGGCGAATCGTTTGTTCGATAAAAGTCGAGTTTAGTCTATGCTCTATCTACAATTGTACTGTCAAGTGTCAATTGTCATCAAACGTTAAATTATTAATTAAATACGCGTAATGTTTTGAACGTTTTAAAATGTAATTTTATTAATTTTTGCTGTTATTGTGACTAAATCTAACTAATCTATTAACTAAAATGTTGATAAGTAATTCATATTTATTTTCGTTCTTGTCAAAAAGCAAATAAAGTTTTTTTCGAAGTAATGGAATCAAGAGCACAAGCTAGTGGATAGCAATTTGCTTCTCTTTTGGAGTTTATTGAAAGGTAAAATATCAATATTAATCATTAATTGTAATCAGAGTTTTTTCTTTAATTATCATAGTAGCTTATAAGCTTCAATGTTATTGCTTCAAATGAAAGACACTTAATATTATGTAATTTTGAAATCCTTTATAATATCCAGCATATATAATGTATTTTCTTTCTCAAAATTCCAGCAATGGTGATCTTGAAAAGTCTTAGTCTGGTGCTCAAGGATATGTTGGTGAGGAAGCCTGACCAATTGTGGCAGGAACTAAAAAATTCATTAAATGCATTGGTCAGCAGAAGCAGAAAGAGGTATAGTTATTTGTGTGTTGATTAACTTATAATAACCATGATTCAACCATAATAATTTAATTATAAAATATAATACCTAATACTCGTAATAAATGTAACAAAGATGTTAGGTAATGATACAAACAAAGATAGACATTTGAATTTTGATTTTGTTTTGCAGATATACTCCCAATTCAGACCCACCAATGCCAGAGCTTGGAGTCCCTGTACAAACATATTCAACAACTGCTCAATCAACCATCCCTCAACTGATAAGACTGAAATGTTGTTTTTGTTTGTTTAAAATTTATTAAGAATTCTTCAATTTTGTTTTAAATTATATTATTTTAATAAAAGATGATTATTTTTAAGGTTGTTTTAATGCATGTTGACTGTTACAAGTTAAATGTTTATACCTGTATCTGATATAATTTATAAGTTGATTACATATTTTACTATTTTATTTAAAGAAATGTTTTAATATGTGAGGCAAAAGCTGTTAAGAATAGGAAATAATTAAATGTACTTATTGTTTTTGTTGGTATATCAAAGTTTTTAAATCTTAGTTAAAATATATGAAATTACTATATGTATTGTAATAAAATAATGAAGTGTATTAAGGCACACTCTTTAATTTTATAAAGTACAAGAATATTCTATTTTGTTAATTAAACATTCACTTGCTTAGGAATAGATTAGTGTGTTTTATTTCTTACATTAGTAATGTTATTATGTTTGTCTCGCTTGTGCCAGCGCGCCCCTCCACCGGAGCCACTGAAAATCATGTTGGGACTTCTGTCCCAACTTACGGTGAGTGGTCTTCCGCTTCAAAAATCACTTGTTTTTTTTTTACTTTTTACAACATTAATGTCTTGTAATTCTTATTGTGTATACTTTCAGAACAGTTTTATATATTTGTAATATTGTTTTATAATGTAATACTAGTAATAGTTTTAAGTGGTTACCTGAATAAACTTTTTCAAACTGATTTACAAACTTTGATATACCAAAGTTTGTAAATCTTAATTCAATATGAAATTACTATATGTATTGTAATAAAATAATGAAGTGTATTAATGCATACCCTTTAATTTTAAGATATATGAATATAGTTTATAATTTATAAGAATATTCTATTTTGTTTATTAAACATTCACTTTAACTTGCTTAGGAATAGATCAGTGTGTTTTTATTTGTACATTAGTAATGTTATTGTTTTTGGCTCGCTTGTGCCAGCGCGCCCTTCCAATGGAGCCACTGAAAATCATTGTTAGGACTTCTGTCCCAACTTATACTGAGTGGTCTTCTGCTTCAAGCATCACTTGTTTTTTTTACTTTTTACAACATTAATGTTTTGTATTTCATATTGTGTATACTTTCAGAAATGTTTTATATATTTGTAATATTGTTTTATAATGTAATACTAGTAATAGTTTTAAGTGGTTACCTGAATAAACTTTTTCTATTTCCATTCTATTATTTACTATTTAAGTAAGTCTAAAGGTTTATTAAGTAATATTATAGAAAGTAAATGTAAATTGTAAGATGTCTAATACTAAATATTAAATAATATGTAAATAGCTGATTACAAATATTATGCAAAGTTGTCTCAAGTAACAAATCAAATGATAAAAAATAACAATATGAACTTGATTGTCACAAGTAGTCAATACACTACTTGTTACTGCATAGAGCTATTGTTAAAAGCTATTGAAGTTTTATACAATCCAAGCATCCTATTATGTATTCAAATTGTATTTCCTTTGAAATACCAAGTATTATATTTATGTAAAAAGCTGATTACAAATATGCTGTTATCTCAAGTAACAAGGAATCACAAATGAAAATGATAATAATAACTTTATTGTCACAAGTAGTTGATACACTAAATTAAAATAATAGGTTTAAACAATTGGCTGTGACATCAGCATAAAGCGCTCCAATAGCAGTTTGTAACCAGTCTGCACAGTGCTGATTTTCAACCAGTCCTTCTACCAGATTTTTTTATATACTCATTAATGCATAGCTACTGTTAAAAGCAAGGCAGCAAAGATAAAAATAAAGGATAATTTCAACTAAAATTAAAGATATAAATTATTTTATTTTATGTAATCCAAACTTCCTATTTTGCTATTCAAATTGTATTTCCTTTGAAATACCAAATATTATATTTATGTAAAAAGCTGATTACAAATATGCAAAGTTGTCTCAAGTAACAAAGAATCACAAATGAAAATGATAATAATAATAATACAAACTTTATTATCGCAAGTAGTCAATACACTAAATCCAACCAAAATAATAGGCTTAAACAATTGGCTGTGACAATATCAGCATAAAGCTGTCGAACAGCACAGTTTTCTGACCAGTCTGCACTCATTTCACCACAGTTTTTTTTAATTAGCTATTGTTAAAAGCAGTGCAACAAAGATAAATCATTTTACTGTATGGAATCCAAACATCCTATTATTCTATTCAAGTTGTATTTCCTTTGATACCTGTAAAAAAGCACGAATAGTGGTTATACAAATAAAATAGAATCTATCCTAAATAAACATAGAATTTTCTTGGATATCTCAATAATCTTGAAAATATTCACTTACTCTTCTTTAATTTGTGATCATTTTTATGATGTTTTCGTTTACTGCTAACTAAATTGAGTGCAACCTCTCCAATGGAACGACTTGTTGTTCTTTGAGTTAGGTGTTCATAATATTTACAATTATTTCGTAAGACCCTGTTGCCAAAAGCATCTAAAAAGACTACGATGACGCTTTCCAATTATTGTCCGCGCACGGTATCTTTGTTGTTTAAGTCAAACACTTTCATTATGCGACGAAGGGTATGCATTATAAATCAAATTAAACACTCAAAGCACAATACACTCTACAATACAACATATGCAACCACCATTTTGATTCGTTTTCTACAGGGTTTTAGTATTCGCTAGACTTTCTATCAAACGAATCGAAACTAAGCGAAAGCGCTTGTCAAAAGTGTCATTTGGCTAGCTACATCTATGAAACTAAGCGATCGGCGCTATCGATTCGCTGATGGAATCGAATCTTATTAACGTTGACTACCTAATTTCTATTCGTTTACGACAGACCACGTGACATTTCTAAAGCAGCTGTCAATCCCATACATTTTTGGAGTTATCGACTAGCGAATTCGACAATAGAATGTCTCGATGTCTAGGCCCCCAGGTCTGTTCCCATATCGAACTTAGATTACGATTACGAGCGAGCCATTAGTATTTACGATCTTACGAGTATACAACCGAAACAAACGGCTTGGGGGCACGAATCGTCACGATCGATTTACGATTTCAATTCTCTTTAAACGAAACGATTATAAATCACACATCTTTACAAGTAGTTCGATACGACCGAGTCATTAACGACGAACTTATCCCAATAATAAAAGGCAGAGTTCTTGGAATATTTGCTCAACATTAGTTCTTTATCAATGATATTTAAAGAAAGGCCTTTGACATTTTAACTTCCGTTACGGTTGATAAGATAAAACTTGTAGGAATTTTGATACCTTAATGTGCATAATTTATTATATGGTATTTTGTTCTTGCATACTATGATTGCAACTCCCTCCTTGCGTATGCCTTCTCCGAACAGTATTACTTAGACCGCAAGATAACCAGGTGACTTCTTGGCAGTTGTGACTTACCATCTTAGATCGCATCACTACTTTCTATCCCATAGTGGATAAACTGCCTATTTAAACAAACAAAATCGTACATCCAATATTTTAGCTGGAATTACTTTAAAACCTTTATCAATACTTAATCGTAATGCCTATGGTATCAAAGGATAGACCTTTTGATCTTCAACTTTCGAACACAAGCCATTTAGGCTGTTGTTACTAGAAAATTCAGTCTGTTTACTGATACAGAAAATCCTATGCATTCTAAAGAAATAACTATTTTATGTTGAACAATATTTTGAACGATATACCTGCTACCTTTCTTCGCTTTCTAGATGAGAACATTAAAACAAGTCGATGAGGGACAAAAACACGGAAAGGGTAAATTAAAAAACTGTTATCCTAATCTCTTGTGACTGGGGGCTTGTGCCGGCGGCACACGGCGGCTAGTTTGAAATAAATATAACAAAACGACCGAAATAATAACTTAAGAATACCTCATTTTCAATATTTAGACCTTAATTTTTTTTAAAAATTATAATTATGTCAATACTTATTTTGCAGCTAACAATTCAATAATATTACAGAAGCAAGGAATAAAGATATTCTTCAGTACCTGTCGTTGGCACTAAAATTCACAAAACAAAAGTAATTATTTCATATGGTCGTCCAAGAACATAATATGGTACTATTACCCATCGGTCACCCATCTTTACCGACTACGCTACACGAGTAGCGTATACGAATACTTGTTTCTACATACGTCAGTCAGTACTTTCCATCCATATAGAAAAGTATACAGTTTTTACCTTCCTAGTAACATCTTCTTTTGGAATTACTTGACGTCACTAAATTACATAGTGCCTTCTAAATTACGGCCCAAACCTATTATTTGCAGATGCTGATTGAAAAATCGATCTCATTCGATAGCCTAATACCGTTATTTAAATAGAAGAATCGAAAAATAAAGCAATAGAGTTTTATATTGCTCGGATAATATTGTAATTCATAAAATAAATCGGTAACTGTTAAGTTTGTATAAAATCGTAAGAATAATTTGATACTGTTTCGCTAAGTTAAAAAATAACTATTCTATAATTATTTTACTTAAAAAATCATTGAGAAATTGTAGTATCGTACATATTAAACAAAAAAAAGATGCATAAAAAATATTCTCTACCATAATATGGGTCTCTATAATAGCCGAGGATAGATTAGTTGCATCAAAAGAATTTTATATAAAAGGATTTCGTGCGGCTAATGAACATTTATTTTGAACAAAAACCACATAGAATTATGGATACGCGATAAAGGAGCGGATGCGAATAACAACATAATAAGGGCTGGTGTAACCTCTAGTCATTACATCGTAATTATAAACAGTAATCGGCACGCTATCTAACGAGGACAATGGACGGCTAAACCGTGAGATAACATTCAATCTTTACACAAATAAAAATAAACACTTTCAAACTGTACACAAATCATAATATAAACAGAATAGAGACAATAAATCTATTACATACTTCACAACCGATGTCATAAAATAAATTCATTAACACTTTAATGAACTTCATCTAGACAAAATAAGAAGCTTTAACTGATTTCTATAAACGACTCTAAAACTGTTGCCACATTTGATAATTTCAATTTCCTTTCCTTTGAAACAAGAACAATTTTCATTTTAATCTGACCCCATTTCGAGTTAAGATATTATGAGGAGAAAGCGGTGTACATGTTTTAAATTGCTGGGAACGTAATTAGAATGAAAAACAATAGGCGGGTGACCAAAATTAAAGCAAGTATATGTCGTAATATTTGCATAAGTGTAATTGACGAGAATCGCGTGAGAGTAACGCTTATGAAAGATAGAACTATTGCGAGAAGAAAGGTGCTCCGTGCGAATAGATTTATTAAATGCGCTTGCGCAAGTCGACGTGCAGCAAGCAATAGACCTTTATTTCAGCTTGATAAATTGTTGAGATTACTGGTATACACTACACTTATGAATGCAAATGTTTATTTTTGGGCGTATATATTATTTAAATTAGACTTTTCCGGCAGTGTTGTTACATCTGACTGTATAAGTACATTGTTACATATGGTGTCTAAGCACATGTCAGCATTATTAATTTCTTAAAACGTGCGTTTATCTGATTTTAAAATTAAAGATTCAGAAAAATAATATTTTAAGTTTGATAAAAATTGAAGCACATACTTATTTAAATATATTTTATGCTCAAAATAGGCTTTCAGTGATCAACTTACAGACTGAAAACGACGCCAAAAGACTTTGATATAACGCCTATTGTCTTCTTCCAACCCTTGACGAACTGGCGTCGGCGCACCCCTCGGGGTGTCACCGCGCGATCCAACTCCTCGTACGAGCTAATCTTGGCGGCTTCCACTGGCAACGGCGGAACACTACACGGGACAAACGTCATAATCCTTCACAGAACACCAGGGCCCGACTACCTGCGACCGACTTCATTACAATACATTGTACCGGGAACACTCGTATAGACTCGATTTTATCGAGGAGTGGTTTAGAGACGTGCGCTCAGCAACGTGGTGTGAATGACACTGACCGTAGATTAGTACTTGCGACTACGTTGTACGACGCTACGCTGCTACGGGGGTGGATTGTAAGCTCTGATTCATTGCCCGATAATTGCTTTGATTGATATCAAGATAGGCTAATTCGATTTTCACTCTAGTCTATAAGCTCGTTGAATTGAACCTATTTGATTATAATATAGAGTTTATAATGAAATATTCTGCAAGGGTTTAAACGTGCTAAACTTTAACTGTTATTTTATAATTATATATTCCTTTAAATATACATAATATATTGACTATATTTATTTATTTATTTAAAGCTTCACAATTTATTAGGGAAATATTAAATGCTTGGGAACCTTACTAAATAACTTACGAGTACATTAAGGTATAATTTTTGTTATATATTGTTTAAGTACTCAACATCATTTATTTAATAGTAATAATTAATTTTTAATAAAAAAACACAAACAGAAATATTTTTAATATTTTCTAACTGTGACTCTAAATTTGTTCACATACAAAAAGTTTGCCTTAACACAACACAGTGCTATTTTAACTTTATTTGTCGGAAGAAGCCCATGGGCATTGAATCTCCTACGTGGCACGCGAACGCGGTTAGCACGCAAGGAGCAGGCGAGCATGAAGTCTTGTCTCCAAACAAGTGCCAGCCGGAGGGTCTACTTCGCGTGACCTTTTTTATTTTAATCGAATGTCAACGCCCTTTAAAATTTACTCTGAATAATACTATTCCTTGCCCTATTGCTACGTTGATATTTTTATGTTTACAGGGGAAACTTAATCTATCAACGCATAATCTAATTTTTTGGCGTAAACTAAATTTTGGAAGTAGGTGTTATAAACAACATATTGATGATATGTATTATATGGCAACAACCATCATAGGCATATCAAAAGAGGTAAATAGGTGTTAGTTCAAAAATGACGAGATAATTCATGACGGGCTCGTTGGCGCGTTCGGTAGAACACCTGCCGTGCGCATCTATGGGTCGTGGGTTCGAATCCCACTGGGAACACATGCTTATAATTTTCTGTAAGCATGTTTTCCCCACGTCTGGTAACTTCGGGCATTGATCGGGTGGGAGGAATATCGAAATTCCGACCGGGTAACGAACCACCGTTCATAGATGGAAAAGCCGTGAAGTGAATATTGTGCGTTTCGGTTTCAGTCTATGGATTTCCGAATGCTCGAAGTAAAAATTGGGTCGACAGCGCATCATTGACTGATGTTCTGTGGCTGGGGTGTCACCTACCATCAAGTGAACCTCATGCTCGTCTGTCGATATGACATAAAAAAAAAAAAAACCATCCGAACGAAATCGCAGGGACCAACTTTATAGTAATTAGGTTACAATATTGCCATACGCAAAACCAGAAACTGAGCTTAATTATTATGAAAGTATCTTAGAAGTCTATTTTTCTGAGTAATGTATCAATGATACAATGAATTATGTGAAAATATTGTATCCAGAAAAAAGTTAGAAGGTTTATTTTTTGATTATTATTTTTTTAATGACCAAATCTAGAGACGGCAGGAATTACAACGCAGTAGAATTAGGACCCAAACTAAGCAAAGCATATAATAGTAAAGGATTTTTATATATTTTAACAATTACATTACTATAGTAACTAGACAAAAGTCTATTTTACGATTCTACGCGTTGAGTTTGAAAGCTCAATACAATCATAAACGACGTCACAGAGTCGTGGAAAGTTAATTTATTCTATAAGGCAATGGAAATTACTTGCTCATTCTAATAGATAATTCCGTGAGTGGAAAAACTAAGTGTCGTCTACGATATTTTCCATAAAAGCTGGAATGCAATACGTCACATATCTTACTAAGTCACGTCATACGAGTATATTATTCGTCATAATATATTCTCTGGTATTCCGCATACACGATACTTACAAGAAACCGATTCGTAGTTCGATATTGAGAAATAAGTTAGGACACAAAGAACAAGTTATTTTTTATTATAAAATAACTATTACCGTATTAAAACGCTATTATTTATCCCGATCTTCCGAACGCTTTCCATTTTCCAATAAACGTGGACACGGGTAGACTAAAAAGTGATAGCTGTCTGATTTGAAGTTTGCTGCAATTTTCTATATTATGACAATATTGATGACTAACGGTCTCCTCTTGTTTTTAGTATGTTTGACTCGGGGGTGGAAAATCTCGAACCATCTCCTCTATTGAAGTTAGAATGTTTCTACATGGAATAGTCTGGGAAAGAATTTACTTTCTCTTGCAAGGATTTTGGTCGAAACTTATGTAGTGATTTGGCTTGTGTAAGATGTTTCACATACTTAGTGATGTTTGTGTTGGATATCCGCAATGTGTTCCTAAAGACCGTCTTTAAAAGACGAAATGCTAATTAAATGTGTGATACTCGCGTAAATAAAAGACAATATTATTTTTATTTAAGTCGACCCAACAAAAGTTGTACAAATTATGCACCATCCTTACTAATAAAACTATCGTATAGACGGAAGCCTATATCATAGTGCAGTGACGTTGATGTCATAGTGAGATCATTACATGAATCACACTAACTTTAGATTGCATGCAATTTATATAATTATATGAAATGTAACGCGTTCAATGACATAATATACCTGTACTTTAATGTCATTCAATATAAATATCACACTTTCCAGTACGGCCTAATTGTAACAGTTTTAAAGTTCAAAAGTTAGGTACACGCTGGCTGTTTTCTTAACAAACATTTGCATTTAGCGCCCCCAACCAAAAATTCTCCCATCTTTATTCCGGACCCGGCTCTACAAATGGTTTGTATTACCATGATCCTAACTACAGAAGGAAATAAATTGCAAGTTATTATCATTTCATCAGGTAAAGCGAAGAATAGATTCGATAACTTCCTTATTGATTAACATAAAGACGGCATAGTCTTTTAGTCTTAATAAGTAATCAGAACAAAAAAAAACTATTTTCTACGCATTTTTTATTAATATAGATTCTTTCCTGAACAAGTGAAAAGATCACCTCTTCAACATGATGTTAGAAATATCCCATGGAAATAAATAATTGTATTAAGAGTGTCTTGCGTGTCAGTAATAAGACAAATGACACAAATCATATTACAAATTGCCATCACGCTGTGCTTTGTCCTGACAAGGATAACAGCCGCTTTAAAATGAGCTAGTAACTAGTGCTAGCAAATGATCTAGCGAATGCGAAGTTAGCCGTAGACTCGGACAGCTATTGTATCAGGTGAAGTCTATTAAAAGTATGTTTCAATGTGATTACAAGGCTGTGTTGCTCTCATGAAAATAATTTATTTATTTATAGGATACTAGCAATTGCCCCCGCAATCCCCCTTGTGGGTTGAATTTCGTAAAATCCGTTCTTAGCTGACCTCTACTCGGCGAAAGGAATATTACTACCATATTTCAAGTCACTACGCCTTATGGTTCCAGAGATATCGTGATGAGTCAATATATAGATGGGAATCTCTTTTATATATATTATATATAGATAAATTAGAGTGGTGCAGGGATGGGTATACTAACTAGGTGTAATAACTAGTCACTACTGTGTGCCGGCAACTGAAACTTGCAAAAATATATTAATCTTTTGACTATTTCATGTCTTTTTATCAAAGATTGGTTCTAACAGTTAAGTATATCAGGAAAAGAAACAAAACATTGAAAACAGTCCAGTTATTAAAATAAAGGATACTTTTTGTTGTGTTATAAGATCTTCAATAATTATATCGAGATAACCACGACCTTGGCAGGTACTGGAGACAGTAACTAGCCCGTTGTAAATAACCTATAAACTAAGCTATTGTTTGTTAAAAATACTTATCATAATTCTATAATCGCGGGTGTGGCTGTAATGTCAATTAAGGCATTAATTCCTCTTTCGTGGAATAAAACAAAGAATTCAAAGACACGCAGGTAAATGTTTAGTATTGTAGATGTACACGCAATGAGAAGAATATATATAAATATTAAATATTACGTATTTTTAATATGAGAATTATCGCATCGTACCCGAAGAACTGAAACGCGGAATACTGAAACGATAATCAAAACTTGAGGGCTTCTTAAAATGTTTCTGTCTTTCATTTTACCTTCGTAATGAAAGGTATATCTAATGTATAAACTAAGTACACCTCAATGTTGATTATCGTTCGAGAATTCGGCCATTAGTAAGGCTATTATGATCCTAGTTCATTGAAATAGAAATAATTTGCATGCAGTGGCGGGACCACCATACAAGCCCAAACGGCTGTTTTTCCTCATTAATGCATTAAAAAGAAATATAATAATGTCATTAGTCATATATAACTTATACGATTACGTAATTATATAAGTTATATAAATATATAAAAACGTATTATGGTAAAATCGGCAAGACAGGCTTTTGGGATTGTATGGTAGTCCCGCCACTGTTTGCATGTTGGATCATTATTTTGGATCATCCTACTTTACAACAAAGTAAAAATCACTTAAGCTGTTAAGATTATTTTTAAGGTATAAATATATTTTAAGTATTTTTTGATTAATTGACATCATCACTTACAAACAATGCCTCATTGTAAGTCAAATAACGTAGGACAATGCGCCCGCGCACGTGGTTTAAAGATCGCATCTCTTGGGGAGCATTCTGAGGGACCCACATGACCTAAATCTTTACAAATGTTATGTAACTCGATGTGAAATCGGGAACACCATGTAAATGTACATATGTGCAAATATATTCTATTTTGAAATTTGCATCATCTATACTAATATTATTAAGAGGAAAGATTTGTATTTTTAGATTTTTGTATGTTATGAATGAACTCAAAAACTACTGGACCGATTTTAAATTCTTTCACCAATAGAAAGCTACATTATCAACGAGTAACATAAGGCTATTTATTATTTTGTGTATAGTACATCTACATTGCACCGGAGTGAAGCCGGGATACTTTGCTAGTCCTAAATAAATAAATTGTAAGTCGTAAATGCAGTCATTAAGTTAATTTAGATATTTTCGTATTATACAATTTTAATTGTTATTGGACTAATTAATTTATTGTTATTATGTAGTGCATAATTCAAATACTCAAGTCTAAATCTGTCTACCACAGTGAAATATGTATGTACAATTTTTAAAAGACATATGTACCTATAAAATTAAAACTATACTAAACTGTAGGTAAAATCATTCATGTTTTTCTGGACAACAAATTAAAATTATCCTATGAACTAAATAGAGCATTTGGAAACGACGCATCCTTATTATTCACACTTTCAATTGAAGAATTAAATCGTATAAACAGGATGCAATTAATATAGCTCAAGCATCAGCTACAACGAGCTATGTGGGCTAAAACGAGATCAATCAATGATTGTATGCACTTAATTAATTTATACATACAGATAAGTAAATATTTCCTATGAACAATTACTTGTTAGGTTTTTTATTCTACTTTATGTGTCATCAGTACGAGGACCAGTATTTTCTAAGTACCATAACACAAAACTGTCCCTACTCCCGTCATCATGGCCCAACTATTTATGGGTCGCAATATTAGTTCATACTTTTACTTTCACCGTGGAGACAAAGAATGAAAACCATCTTTTGAAATAACATTGTTTTGTTTTTAAGTAATTAGTCAGTAATTACCAGGAAGGGAAAGGGTTTTTATTGTCTGAATTTTTATAGTGTTTGTTTCGGAGTTTTTGCCTCACTAACTTATTAGTAGTTCTTAAACTACTGGACACAATGTAATAAACAAAGTTAATTATAAAGATTAAAAAGTTAAAATTGAGTAAGAGTTTATAATTTGGTTACACAAATCTTTTCCCATCAATACGTTCGAAATCAATATGTTCGCATAGATGTATCATAATTAATAGATGTTAAATTAAAAACGCATCGCTTTACATTTTAAATACATATTTTCTTTTAAAATACAGAAGAAATTTGTATAACTGTACAAAAAATTACTACAATAGGCAAAGACAGCGACGCGGTTCGATCAGCGGGTGCGCAAGCGCAGCCGCGCCTACCTGCTTTAATTCAACCGAGCCGCGTACCGTTAGCTCAGAAAAAATAAACGCTTGTAGAGACAGCAACGTAATAAATATCAGTATTTATCTCAAATTGTGTTGACAAAGTTATATGTCAATATACTCGTATATGATGTCTGGATAATATTAAAAACCACGTACGTTTTTCCATGTATGATTTTCTTATTTTATATTTTTTAAGTAATAAAGAGTTTTTAAACATAAAAATTGAACTGCCATAGCAACAGAGCTTTTTGTGATTATATAACTTTTAACTTTTGTATAAAATATAGTAAAACGCACTATTTACACACATACAAACTCACATAAATTTAAGAACAAACATTATTTCCTCCCCGACAGAAATTATAAGGCTTATTTTTGTATCTCCCAATTTATGTTACACGCGATAATTTTTTTCTAGCACTACAAAATGCATCTGCGTCGGAGTACAGTAAGTACGATGTTTTGGCAAATCTATTGATGCTGTGGGAAAATGTGTTATGAATAAAACTTTTTGCTCCAGTAACGGGTTCATATAACAAACGATTAAGGGATCAGACATCGAGAAAAAAATATAAGAAACTGCTTATTTCAATGACGACTTGAAGCTTTGTACACAAAAGAAATAACCAATAAAGTTTTAGTATGTCAAAAATATGTACACACCTATGCTTTTATTTTTTTTAATTTTGACAGTCGATAGACGAGCATGTGATTCAATGATGCGCTGTCGACCTATTTTTACTCTGAGCATTCGGAAATCCATAGATTGAGATCGAAACGCGTACTTACTTTTCTATAAATAATCATCTAGATTCTATCAACCAAATATAATTTTAATTCTAATTTAAATAAAATACTGTACTTATACCGGATTAAAACGCGATTTATTATTTAAATTATTTATCCCGACGTTTCGGATGCTTTTCAGCAACCGTGGTCGCGGGAGACTCCCGGGATAAATAATTTAAATAATAAATCGCGTTTTAATCCGGTATACAGTATTTTATTTAAATGTGTGATACTCGCGTTAATAAAAGACAATATTTAATTCTAATTCCATTCTTAACTGGAATTTAAGAAGATGCACAACAGATGCATGAAATTATCGAAATAGAACGCTCGAAATCCTGAGATGTCGTGCTTATGTGCTTACGATCAAACGGACTGAATTCCAGAGATATATATCATTCATACAGATATAACTCCATCCGGTGTTACATTCCTTAGAAATTGATAGCAAGTGACAGAATAGAGTGGCGCTATCGAAATTATTTGTTTCTTCGGTCGAGATACCAATACCAAAACCAAACCAATAACACGAAAAGAGAATGTGATAAAGTTCCATTGCAGGAAAAAATATGTATCGGTCTGCACACATTTACTAGCGTCTAAAGAAAATTGATTCTATCCCGAGCTCTGGTAGGATTCACCACACAATATATCATAAGACCTTGTCATCCAAGTTATTAACTAGATAGAGTCGCGTTTATAAACTTAAGGTATTATTACAATTATAAGGAAAACACGATTAGGAGCTTTTACAATTCTGTGAGGTAAATTCAATCTCGCCTGAATATTAGAATTTAGAACTCTTACAAATTAATAGATTTCCTTTCCAGGAGATGGGAGAAAGAGTATATACTGGGTGAATTATTCTTCTGTCGGACTGTATGATCAACACCATTAGAAAGGCCGCTTGCCCTTTACACTGAAATTCAAATTCAAAAATCATTTATTCATTTAGGTTACACAATGTACACTTATGAACGTCAATAAAAAATACATATTAAATGCTTCTAGTTTTACATTTACTGCCAGTTCTCAAATCAAGGGCGTAGAGCGGACGAGAAGAACTGGCAAGAACCATTACACCATGTTCCACATGACATCTTTAAGTATTTAACTATAATAATCGAAAAATACATATATAAACGAAAAAATAAAAATAAATAAAAACAAAGATTTGTCCTCTATCAGCAGAATGTATGGTGAAATAGGAGCACTCACTTACATTCTCGTGGGAACAACACGCAAATACATAGACGAAATAACTAATATCACCGCATACACGAATTCAAGTTCGACCAGTCACCACAAGTAGCACCCGTTCACGAGTATGACGCATGGATTCTGAAAAAAAGAAAAAAGAGTTGCGCCTGCCAGAAGCTCTTCTACGGGCAGAGTCTTACCAATGTAAGTTTATTATTAATTATTTGAGTTATTTAATAACCTACCAAAAGTTACTGTTTATTTGTTGCGTTTGGCGATCACCGGACCGGACTGGAATAGACGCGCGAAAATAGCGACCTCCGCAACGAATCTTAGTTCAGAACGATAACTTGCGTTGCGTGTTATGACTGTTTGAAATTATACTGAGAAGTCATAATCATGTGTTTTCTTGTGGGAACTACTTATATTTTTTTCATGTATTGGTGTAATTTTCAGAATTTCCTATATTATATTGGCAACAGGGTTTGCATATATTTTATGCGTCACGTATGAATGCGGGAAAAGTATGGTGTACTATAATTTTAATTCATATTGTAAACACCGCTACATTGTACATTTTTATGCAATTTTCTATATTTCTTTGAACAATATTTTATTACAGCATATTAAAACTGTGATTTAACAGTCATACATTAGTATTTTAATGTGTTTAATAAACAAAATACTCACAGAGACGTTGACGCATTAAATACACACTTTCTAGATGTACCAGGTAGTAAACATGCACCACTATCTAATTTAACTTATTACGAATATTATCGACATAGTGATGCTGTTTTTGAACTGAAACCAGTAAGTGTTAGTGTAGTTGCAAAGGTATTGAATGAAATAAAGACACAAGCAGTGGGAGTCGACGATATCTCACTTGACATGATTAAACTCACCATATCGGAAACTTTACCCGTAATTACTCATATTATCAATACATCTATTGAGTCAAATGTTTTTCCTTTGATGTGGCAACAAGCTTTGATTAAGCCCATACCAAAGATAGAGAATCCCTCAACCTTCAAGGACTTACGACCGATAAGCATTCTTCCTTGTATGTCGAAAATTCTAGAAAAAATCGTCCACTATCAAATAATGGAATATCTGGAGTCAAATAACATATTACCAGAAATGCAATCTGGCTTTAGAAAGCATAGGAGCACTGTAGGTGGTTTAACTGACGTAGTAGACAATATTTTGACTTCGCAAGATAAAGGGAAGGGCACAATATTAGTGTTACTTGATTATTCCCGTGCTTTTGATGCAATAAATATCCCACTTCTACTTTCCAAATTATCTTATTATGGATTCAGTAGACGAACAGTGACATGGTTTGATAGCTATCTACGAAACCGAACACAAACCGTTGTAGTAACCAGGGAAGATGGCTCAAACTATGTTTCACAGTGCACTTCTGTAAGCAGGGGAGTTCCACAAGGGTCTATATTGGGTCCTTTACTCTTTATATTGTACTGTGCGGATATCACGAAGACCATAAAGCACAGCAATTATCATCTCTATGCTGATGATATACAGCTTTATATATCTTTCGATCCATCTGAATCTCAAAATGCTGTGGAAAAAATAAATAGTGATTTGGCACGTATTGTCCAGTGGTCAGAGAAAAATACGTTGGTGCTGAATCCAGACAAGACCAAGTATATGCTTTTAGGTACAGCAAAACAAGTAAAAAAGATAGAACGGGAAAATCCAGCTATAAACGTAATGGGGTAAAAAATCGAGCGCGTTAGAGAGGCACGTAACCTTGGTGTGCTTTTCGACGAAAATTTGCGTTTCGAAAAACACATCAACAAGACTATTGCAAACTGTTTCTATCGTCTGAAGTTGCTCTATCGAATCCGGCCATATCTTAGTACGGAAATGCGTATTAAATTATGTGAAACCTTAGTGCTTTCCAAATTTAATTACGCAGATGTGGTATACGGCCCAAGACTTCTATCGAGTAGTAAGTCGGCGATACAAAGAGTACAAAATGCATGCGCTCGCTATTGTTGGTCCATCCCTGCACGTGCTCACATCACTCCATATCTTATCAAGGAAAACATCCTTAACATGGAAAATCGCAGGCGTCTTCACTTTGCGTCCATGCTGTTTGATGTGATCATGTCCAAGGCCCCATCATACCTTTACACAAAGCTCAATTGGATGGGAGAGGGAAGCACACTGTACAGGACCAGGTCCTATATGTGTAAGTTGTCTCTACCCAGGATTTATACAGCAGCTTTCCGCGGAAGTTTCAAATACAGCGCAACTAAGTGCTGGAATAATCTGCCTCCACCTCTGATAGACTCGCTAACAACCCGAGGATTTAAGACAAAATATAAATTATTTTTGTTAGCAGAATTTCGCAACCAGCCTTAGTTGTACTGACTTCCTTACTTCCTTACCTTTACTTGTGGTATTTTGTACACCTCATATTTATATTATAGTAATGATTTTCTTTTTCTTTCTTTTTTCACACTTATTAACTGTTTTATATCTCGTTGTTTTATTATGTTTTTGCTATAATGTTTCTTATAAACCCATTTCTTTTACACATTTAAGATTTTTATATATTTTTTTTTTTTATGTTAATATTTTCCGTTTGATGATATCAGTTTCTTCATTTTTTTTTATGTATGTTGGATTTTGTTTTCAGTTGTTATGTCACTCCAAGCGAAACTGAGCAGCCACTGAAAATCAGCGCCACACCATTGAAAAATGATGTGGCAAATGCTGAGTGGCTGTCTTTTTTAGCCACATCTTTATTCTATTTTGTTCTGATTTTATTGCTATTATTAATATTTTAGAATTTTTATAATTTTTTTTTATTTTTATTTTTATTTGCTCTTAGAACGTTATTTTAGCTAAATTAAATTTTAAATGTGTTAGTTTTAAGGACAAGTGTATTTTTTCTATGTATTTTTTTTTATTTTTATTTTGTTGTGGCTAAATAAAGCAATTTGATTTGATTTTGAGATTAGTAAAATAGGTGTCTCGTAAATCTTCTAAAGAAAACTAAACGTTTTTGAGCTTTAAAATTTGCTATACGACTTGCTAAAAGTAGACAAGCAATCGTAAACCTAAAACCATTGTTTGAAACACGTCATACAGTTCCTGTTGCCAAAGCAATTGTTAACCCATATAAAATTATGATTTCTAAGCTCTTTCGTAATTTCAAATGCATAGTAGGTACCTATATGGAACAAGAAATAACTATGGTTTCAAAGCGTATTCTATTTGGCAGTTGAAACCTTTTTTGCTTGCTGAAAAACTTAATTAGAATTTTTTTTATTAGGTCATCATAATTCTATTCCGACAAAGAATAACAGTTCAATTACGATATATACTCGTAGTAGGCCCAAATTAAAATTAAAAAAGTTAGGTACTCATAGAATTCTGTGCACTTTATCAAATGTAAATCAGAACGTCATCATCACGATATTACAGCTCAATTCAAGCTAAATAAAAATGGTACGTAATGTCAAGCAAGTACTTACGAACTTAAAAAGTTCCTAACTGACTGGCTTACCAAATTAAATAACGATAAGACATAGGCTTTATTCGTTAAAGTAGGCGACTGAATCTGTGTTCGCAGGTTAAACCCATTCCATATTACCTACTTGAAAAATTCACTCCTACATTACATACACACACATTGAAACAAACATATTTTTTCTATTATTTAAATATAGGTTGTGCTTGTATAAAACTATTAAGTATATAGTTACACTTTTACGAAATTTTCTACGGAAGAGTGTGACATCCTGACACAGGTACATATATACTTAAAAGGATGTCCCGACGGTATAATCTATTTGAAAATCTTACTAAATAATAAAGTTTCAATTGTATTTAGTGAACAGAAGCAATCGACTACGGAATTAAAACTTAACTCGGTAATAAATTTAAATTATTACAAAAGAAAAATAATTTTCACGGAAATTTCCGCGTAAATTTAAATACGACCGCCGACTGGATATCCTGTGACTCACATTTTATACATCCATTATTCTATAAGCAAAATTCGTCCTTATACTACGGGAATAAAGTTTAATCTTAAAAGGAAAAATACAGCATTCAATTGTTAATCAATTAATCAGATTCTGATGGTGTGTGAATTGTAAATCAATCTGTATTTAGTTTCTTTGTTACATTTTCGTTTAGATTATAATTCAAGGGTTCTCTGAAGGATCTCAATTTAAATCTGGTTACACTCGAGAATACCGAGAGCTGAGTGTTTATGCGATGAAAGGTGGAAGGACTTGGAGAGAGATTTAAAAGATTTTATTAGTTATTATATTTTTGTTCGAAGTAATAACACTTTTTAATAAACTTTCGTACTTATAATATTTCAATTCAGAATGCATAATATCAATTTAACTGTTCGTCGTACCAAAACAAAACCACTTATATATTATAGGATCGCTTCGTTTTCCGTCTGTCATGACTCAGGTTTGCAATTCCTTGCTGTCATTGAGCTAATATAACTAGTAATAGTAATTCAATGATTGCAACAGTTAAAAAATCAAACTTTTAAGTCAACGCAATCAAAAGATACGGCCTTTTATGCCGCATATTTTGACACTCGCAAGGGAATCAAAACCTATAGGGTACTTCCCATTGACCTAGAATCATGAAATTGGGCATGAAACAATGTCATGTAGCACAAATAAAGGAAAAAATCCGAAAACCATAAATTTGTATTTTTTTTATTGGGACCTGGTTCTTCTTGCACTTGGCCAGTTTTTTATTTATAATAATTTTGTTTCCCCGAAAATCGAACCATTGGCATTTAGTTATATACGAGTACGTATCACGCAATCTATTAAGCCAAGGAAGTGCCATCAATCTAAACGTTCTATCTAAATTGGTATGTCAAATATCCGCTATTTGTCAATATTTTTAAGTCGATTATTATGAATATAGTATAAATGTAGATACAGCTATGAATATAATACTTAATAATAACAATTATAATGTATTATATTATTAACCTAGGTTAATACGGCGGTTAAATACGTTATTGTGGGATGTGTTGCGCAGACGAAATCTCGTCTGTAGAATAATTATGCATATTTTAGTGCTGGATGGATTATCTTGCTGCAAAAAAATCAGATAAACACTCATTAAACATGCAGAGGTATTCAAAGAGTATAGAAGCGTATGTAAAGGTCAGCGATGGGTTGATAAAAATCATATTATTTAAATGCACAATAAAAATACTTAGTATTATAATAATTGTTTCGCATGGCAGATTTCAATTTCAACGCAAATAGCTTTATAAATAAAAAACTATTGTCCGCAAAACAAAATGTAATAGGTACGGTATGACAGATGCAGTATCAGGTTGAGCTAAGAAAATCGAATAATTAGAAATCTAATTACTTAGTTCTATATTTGAGTCGTATAGAATCAAAGGCGGCTATCTGACATTTTTGGTCCGGCAATCTACAAAAAGAAAATAAGTTCTTATCGTTTAGACTGTTATGTTTTTTTATATATGTGGTTTTATCTTTAATTGTTAATATTCATAGATACCTTAAACATGCAATGAATGATACCTTTTACAAAAATAAAGGAGAAAAACGTTTTCTTTTTAAATTTGATTGTTAGCAATCAGCCATAAGTCAGATAGCCGCCTTTGATTCTATACGACTCATTTGATCACATTAAAGAAAGTGGGATTAGAATAATTGAATTAGATATTTTTACATGAAAAGCTTGCAATTTTCTTATGCGTCGTTACGTAGTATAGTCGTTAATAGTTGTCCTAGTGTACCTTTCAGACTGTAATAATAAAACATTAATTATAAAAAAGGTTTTATATCAAGAGACGTTTTTAAAAAAGTAAATAAAAAAAGAAGAAATATAGTAAGTCTAAATTGTATAGGCTTGGATTGGCTGACGTCGATACACCTTATTATATTTATTTTACTGGTCATACCTAATCAGTATAAATGCTTGCTGACAGTAAAAAGCGTACATTATCTTAATTGACCAGTTTTTGCTTATTAAACATATTCTTTTGTTCACAGGAAAAATACTTTATACTTATATATTTTTGCAAATGTCTTCTGAATAATGTCCATCTTTCAATAAGTTTTATATAACAAACAAACAATAAATTTAATAAGGATAATTTCAAATCGATCTTAAGTATATTTTTTTAATAATTATAGTTTCGGCGAAAAGATAACAAAGATGAAGACATAAAGCTTCACATTCGTAGAAACGTCAAGGTTTCTGTTCGAAGAAGCTCGTAAAATATGATCACAATGCGACATTACTAAACACCATCAAGCTGTCAACTAAAAAAATCGCATTTTTTAAAACATTATATTGAAATTTTAAAAAACCGACTAAAGATTTTATAAAGTTCTATAACGTCCATTTTTTTAAAGATCCCTATCAATTCAAGGCACTAATAGAAAATGTTATTTACAGTATATACATATGTATAACTCTTAGGCGTCGAACGAGTGGAAAGATTACAATCTTTATTTTCTGGAATAAAAAGTAGCCACGAGACACTCACAAACAAACATACTTTTAATTACAACACGTTATGTACATCGAGATTCAGGCGGTATAAAAAATATTTATAGATAATGAATTAGTAATATATTTTATGGATAATGAATAGGTAGTAGACATGTGTAACACTGCGCTGCGCCGCGCAATTGCGTCAACACGCTTCACTGGTGAGTCAACTCACACATTCGAAATGTGTTCGCGCACGGCGCAGGAGGTCACTCACTGAGTGAATCATGAGCGTCGCGTGGTGTGCGTTTCGGAAGTTTCGCGTCTCACTTTGTTGCGTCATAGCGCAATTTTGAGTTAACTCAAAGCGCCGACGCAGTACACTGTGCCTGAGATACTGAGTTAACGCAAGGAATTTCGCTGAGCTACCCATGTCTAATAGGTAGTATGTTAGGCACAGTGAATTCCCGAGTCCTCTAGTGGGGCATGAGACGTACCCATGTGTCTGTTTCACTGATAACTTTTCTTTAAAGGCAAGAAAGTGATCAGCCTTCTATGCCCTGCCTAACCGAAAACTATTAAAAAAAAAAAAAAAATATATTGTTTATTCATTATCAAAAAACATCAATAAAAAGATAAGATATGAGCACCCTTTTAAGTACATAATAAATACTTGTGTCAGGATGCTCAGCTCTTCCATACCAAAAGAAAATAAACTAGATTACAATAAAACTTAAGTTAGGTTTTTTTACAATTTTGATTTTAAATTTTAATTAAAAAGAAAATAAAAAAAAATGAACAATGATAATAATAATCTAGACACTATTAATAAGTTATGTATTTATTTAATTTTGTTTATATGTTTTTATTATATTAATTTTATATAGTTAGTGTTAGTGTTTGTGGTGTGGTGTATATGTGTGTGAGTTTGTGTGTGTGTGTGTGTATGTAAGTGTGAGTGCATCGTACTAATTTTGTATCTTGTTTCCCCGGTATTCGAGCCTAGGACCTCCGGTGCTAAATGCATCGCGCTTACCACTAAGCCACGGAGGCGGTTTACGGTTAGGCATAATTTTATTCATATATCCGTGATGATATACGGCGCTGGCGTCGACCTCAATATGGGCTCCGAAAATGCTTTAAATGACTGCGATGAGCAACTTGCAAGCTTTGCAATACCGCGTTTATTATTGCGCGTTTCTAATGCATTTAAATGAAACTATTCAGATCAATTGCAATTGTATTAATAGATTATTTTTTAATTTAATTGAATTAAATATGGCAACTTTGTGACATTTCAAATATAAGACAACTGTCATCTTTCAGTCTCCCGCGACCACGGTTGCTGAAAAGCATCCGAAACGTCGGGATAAATAATTTAAATAATAAATCGCGTTTTAATCCGGTATACAGTATTTTATTTAAATAAAACTATAATGTTATTGGGAGAGTTCATAACAAAGTTGACATTAAAAGTAGTGTTGTCTTTTTCATTACCATATAAGTTATGAAGAAAAGGAACATAATTATTAATGATACCCTCGATTTTGGTTACAGTTACAGTATTTTATTCTTAAAAAACATTTTTGGCTTAAATTTAATGTTCATTTCAATGTCAATAGATAAAGTTGTATAGTGTTAATTTTTTGAAATATGATGATCATTGTTAATTCTGCGGAAGAAATAAAGCGGACTAAGAGCTATCGTCGAAAATACTGTTTTATTCGTTTGACGTCCTTTTCATTCTACTCTTACACAACATTAGTATCTACATTGCACCCGTTTGAAGCCGGGGCTAGCTAGTATTATTATATATTCATTATCTAATGGTTTATTATTTAGAATACAGATAACAAGAAGTTCTACAATACAAAATGTACAACGACAAATAAACATTATAATAATTGTTACCCGTTACTTATAATGCAATAAGAGTCACTATAAATAAACAATAACGGGAATTTCGTCATTACGCACTAGGAACTTGCACCGGCTTGAATATAAAAGCGGCAGATTAAGGGCGAGATATTCTCTAGAGTAACAAATATTCAGTACATGATAAACATTTATTCTGCCTTACTGTTAGACCGCTTATTACTCTGTACTACTTAACTGTTGAATGTTTTTAGCTATAATAAATTATTATAATTCTAATCATCAAAATAAATAGTTCAAACAGTGGCGTAGCTATCATAGGGCAAAGTGGTGCAGTGCACCGGGACCCTGAAGCAGAGAGGGCCTCCTGGGCTTTAGAAAAAGGGGGTGCAGCACTGGAAGCTAGGAAAAATTATAAAAATGGAAGTAGTAATTTTAACTTTATAAGTAATAATTTGCAAATAATTAATTTTGTGCTCGGAGGTTGGGGAGGTTGCAATTTTTTTCTCTCTGTACCGAGGCCCTTCTCCACCTAGCTACGCCACTGAGTTCAAATGTATTCGTTTACTGTCTTTAAAGCCAAAAAAGTACATGGAATCTTAACAATTTTGAAGATTACATTATTGGAAAATATTAAATTAAAAAAAACTAAAAGCTTCGCCAACTACTAATGATAAACAACACAGAATATTAATTTTATGAATAAGCATACAGGTCCTTATGAGTGTAAGTTGTGGTTGAACTCTATTTTTTTTCGTTAATTTTAAATTCAAAATGGCATTCCAACGAAATAAAACAAACAGGACGACAGGATGTTAACACCGTATTAGTCAACTGTCAACTGACGTGTATAGAAGGTTAATTATTATGTCACATTAATAAATAACAATGTTTTAACAAAAAGTTGAAATCGTACTTAACCATACGATAATATATTTTATGCTTTTCGATATAAAACTTATATTGGATTTTATTAAATTTGTCCTGCTACTGATAAAAAAATAAATACCTTTATTATGCAACAAGAAATGATATTTAAACGGGATTGAATAACTTGTATTCTATGGGAACGGATCATATTCCATGGACTAGACTATAAATAGGCCCTATTAATAGATTCTTGCCTTAATTATTCTTGTCTAGCTGCATTGCATGCATAAATTAGTTCAATAGGTACTGGAAGGATTTGTTTAAGATAAAAATCCCAGGATAATATAAAGTATAAATAAATAGCATAAATAAAAAGTTTTCTCTCTATGTCAAATCTTAATAAAAAAAATTCAATGTCATAATTTTAATAGAATATAATAAAGAGTCGAATTAACAAGGAAATATAAGCTTTATATACTACAAACAAATTCAGTAAGTATGTATGTACCATGTTTCCTATAAATTAAAACAATATTAGGACTTTAAAAAGCTCTTATACGCTTTACTACAACAGCGCCAGCTAGTGGAGCTTTTTGAAACACTACACGTTGTATTCACAACAGCTTAGTTCAAACTGTGTATACTAGATGGCGTTGGAACAAATAGAACACCAACATAGAGTTTGTCGTCTATATATGCGCCCTGGCTTCACACGGGTGCAACGTACATGTACTACATATAATGAAGCTTTCTATTGTTGCAAGAATTTTAAAATAGGTCCAGCATTTTTGAGTTCATTCGTTACAAACATACAAAAATACAATCTTTCCTCATAATATTAGTGAAGATAATGATAATATTTTCCATAAAATGATTATAAATTACGACTTACCCGACTTTTCATATGTAATGTAGATTGGGAAGTGCCTCGTTTGATCTAAAGTCACTTACCTTAGTAAACACGTGAGTTGAACATCGTTCTGGTAGCGGGCGAGGGCGGTGGCGCCCTCCACTCGCACTGTATTGACCTTATCCCGAAGCGTATTGTTGCATCCTCCGCATCTCTCCCGAAGTATCGATATTATATTAGGTTGACGGAGGAACGCTACCACCTATGAATAAAACAAATTAAGTTAGTAATTTGTAAATAAAATAAAAGTAAGGAATTATCATCATTATTATCATCTGTTTTTAAAGAAGATTTGCTTTATTGATTTTAGGATTGGCAAATTTGAGGAACAATTTTATTTGTAAGTGTCTTATGGAAATCAAAAAGCATTCTGTAGAACGTTTTTATGATGTAATTCAACGAAATGTCGAACTTGTATATCCTATAGCAAAACACCCAGTTCGCCGCCCCGAACCAGTAATGGGACTCAATATATTATATTAATTTAAGAATAGACAATATTAGGGATGGGGGGGGGGGTGGAATTGCTGAAATGTTGTTCTATCTACCTCTACAAATGAAATATACAAACTCTACAAACTTTGAACAAATTGACGCTTAAGCAATTTTACCTTACCACTGACGTGTATAATAATTTTAAATTATTTTAACAGATAGGAAAGAAATTCAGGTTATGGAGTGGAGTCGAAAATTACGCTTTTCGGGCGTAATAGTATATGGTTATTATACAATTTCATGTCAACATTTATTAACAATTAGTATTGCCATATATTCTAATGGCGATCAATAATATACTGGATGAAGTTATTATTTATAAGCAATAAAAAAATCAAAATCACCTTATCATTATAAGCCACAGGAATCTCCTGAGTCTGTTGTGTGTATGTATCCGATGAAGATATCGGAGGCCGCGGAGGTGGAGTCGGCGCCTGCGCAACAAACATTTATTAAATAAAACCTATCGTGCAAAATTACGCACTATAACCAGTGGCAGGACAACCATACAAGTCCAAAAGTCCGGCTTGTCCTATTAATGCAACCATAAAAAGAAAAATAATAATGCCCACAATGTGTCAGTTCAAAAGTAAAACTAACCAAGTAAAATTTGGAATAAAAATATTTTTCACTAGTAGGTTTATGCTTAAAATAAGCAATAGGCTTATTTTAAGAACAAAGCATTGATTGCGTATTGTGGTCCATAGCAAAACGATGAAGCGCAATACGCACTTAGTAATTGGTTCTTAAAGTAGACGTACGTTTAAAATAAGCAATAACAGACAAATTTATTTTTATTTAAAATGACATTGAGTATTTTACCTTTGAACCCACGATATATAACTTACATAATTACGTTAAATCGGCTTTTGAGCTTGTATGGTGACGGCTCTGACTACAACTACTGAACACACATAAAATACAAAAAAAAAAACTTAATAAAACATATCAAATTACCCAAAAAAGGAAGACATTTACGTGCGAAATAATGCAAAAAATAAAATGCGCGATGCACACTACTAGCAAGTAGAACCACGATGCATAACATGCGGACAGACAACGAACAAAATGGAAATGTAGTCTAACGTTATCCTTTCCTGTCTAAATTTTTTTAATTTGTCAGTAAAATTATACTCTTACTCTATCTAATATACAGTTTATTAATAAACCGAAGTAAGTAAAAAAAACAATGCGAAGTTTACTTATACAAAGATTAAAATAACTTTCAGATAATGAGATAAATCACAATTAAAAGCTGCTGAAAATGAACCTATCTCATACATTAATGCTGAATTCTTATTGATATATCGTAGAGAAATGAGGATACCAGGGAATTTCCGATATCCATACGTATACCACGACATCACAGTAGTAGTCGAATATTCTTCTCTTTTCCGCCTTTTTTCTTAAAAATATCTAGTGGTATCACAAGAATATATCGATCGCACCTTGAAAAAAAAACTGACACTATACGAAAAAAGTACGCGCAACATGTACAAGTTCCTAATAATGACATAGTGACAATTGCGCCATCTAGCGACAAAGGTGACCTTTTGAAGTTGTCTTTGCATTTTGGAGAAGAACGATAATCTCACGCGATGGCGTTGTCATCAGTTTTCGTTTAGTAACGATTTGATTTTGCAAGGTGCGAATTATTAATATACTCTGTGACTTTGTATTTCTGATCACCGTCTAGTGAAACGGATAGGAAATAAAATACGAGCCATGCATTTGTCTCGCTCCCACAAACGCCGGCTTAGCCGAGCCGAGTAAGTTTTGGAAATGATCTAAGGTTAGTATATTAGTATTGTGTCAATATTCGACATTTGCCCTGACTTAATGGTATCATAGATGGTACCCTAGAGATATCGCAAAATCCCTGGTACGTTCATTCCCCTGGGACAGATAGATAACATTAGACTACACTTGACGACGTCGCAATAGACCTGATCGTGGTGTATCAGTCGCCTTCTCGGGGGCAGGAGAGGCGAGAAGGGTCCCACTTGAGGGGCGCGCGGGAGACGGGGGTCGATGAACGTTGTACGACGCATCACGTGGTCCACGAAGAAACGCTGTCACGTAACGTTAGGTTAGAATTACGGTCGTACTATTACTTTATTCACTATTTCTATATCCGTCCCTTTTGTGCAGTTACTCAATGAAAAGAAAAGCAGCTGTTAAGAATAAATATAAGTTGTAATAATGTTATAATTATAGCGGATACACTAGACTGGCATTGTAAGTAAAATGCGCCGAAACTGACGCCTGGAGGTATTTTGTTTTTTTGGGAAAGGTTGGGTTACGGTGCAAAACGCAGATTATTATTAATACAATTTAACCATGGACCTAAAAAAGAGCGGACACCACCTCTCGTTACAATAACTGAAGCACCCCTAGGAAGCCAGCTCGCTAATACAAACACGCCGGCACGCACACATTCACACCATAGGAAGCCGATCGCTCGCCATTACGCTCCCAACCGCCTGCGCGTGATGTTATATGACGAAAAATAAAAGATGCCGTTCTACGTGATGAAAAGTTGTAGAAACCATAATGGTTCCATTAAAGAAAGTCAGGGAATCACCTTTCATAAGTAAGGAAGTTATTTATTCACCATAATTCTCGTTTATACTTCAATATAATTTAGCAAAACGCAACCAAACAGTGTTGTCAGTAATTTAAATTTGCAAATTACCTTAAACGTAGGAGTTAAATTATTTTTATCTTAATGTACTTAGCACCGTGTAAATTTATTATAATACTAGCTGATGCCCGCGACTTCGTTCGCGTGGGGTTTGCTTAATGACATATCCTCCATCCTCTGTACTTGGTGATTTCTTTTGGGAAAGAGCTATCAAATTAGTCACTGACGGTTGATTTTGCATCATATTATTGACACGTTTAATGGTGGTTGAGATTGGGGTTCGAAGTATGATTTGAAATTCAATAGAAATACCATTGTTGAAAAAATGAACCTGACTTAAAAGAAATTTACTTATTTTTTTTTATAAATTTAATTAGTGGTGAAGATACTGTATCCACCTCGATATTTATTTCATTTAATTGATCATTTTCATTTTGAGACATTTTTTTTAAATTCCCTTTTCCCGGGATTCCTACTCGGGTTTCCGGTGCTAAATGCGGAAACCTCTAAGATACGAAGACAGTCCTTAAGAAGCAATAAAAGCAATGTCGAATAATCGTAATTCGGTAGAGAAAGGATGGATGAAATGTGAAATAAACGATCTCATAAGAAATAATTTTTCATATAATATTTCAATAATACATTTTCTATTTTTTATAATTTAGTTCTTTAAAAAAATAAATAAATAAATACAAAAAAAATATTTCCGTCCAACTTCAGATTCGAACTCGCATCTGAAGTTACGCAATGGGCCTGCATATCCACTATTCTACGATTACATATATCGGAAATGGCGAAATAATCAAAGTATTTCATTTACATATCAAACTGTGATTGACATCTGACAATTCGAAAAAGTTCAACGCGAGTCAGTTTGCATTGCAATTTGGTGATATGGTGCCTTTAAAATTATTTTTAAATGATGATAACTTTTCTTTCCGAGAACCGATTTCGATAAAACAAAGCCTATATGTTGCCCCGGGCTTTACTTAATATATTTGTGTAAATTGCATGAAAATCCGTTCAGTATCTTCGGAGATTAGCGTGAACAAACAGACAGACAGACAGACAGACGGACAGACAGACAGACAGACAGACAAGAATCTTAAAAATTGCATTTATGCATTCTGCTACCCTTCTTTTATCACCCCTCTTAATTTCTGGTAAAAATATTTAGTGAAGCGTAATTTCGATTCTACTCTTTTATTATATGTATAGATTATAAATAAAGATATTTTTTCATTAAAAATATTTACCAAAAATATTTATAGATTGATCGAATATTTTTTAAACTTTAATTATAACATAGATCAAATTGTATTTATTAGGAGATCAATATTAAAAGGCACACTTGATATAAAAACCATCAATTGTCAAAAAAGACAAATATCTAAATAAGAAGATCAAATATTATTTAGGTATACCAAATTTTATTGAGTATAAATAAAAGTTAAAAAATTATTATCATGTTACCTTGAGCTTGAATGCAGTTCATTTATAAATAATACAAACGCAATAATGAATATAAAGATTAAACAAAAAATACATCATTTATTTTAAAAGTGCTCATTTATATAAAATCAATTAGATTTTAGAGTATTACGTTGCCTTTTAGTTATCTATACTAATATTATAAAGAGGAAAGGTTTGATTTTTTGTTTGTTTGTATGAATTGAATAGGCTCCGAAACTACTGGACCGATTTCAAAAATTCTTTCACCAATAGAAAGCTACATTATCGCTGAGTAACATAGGCTATATTTATTACTAGAAAAAAATAGAGATCCTTAGAAATTCCTACTAAAACCAACTCAAGATGTAAAAAAATTAGCCAAAATATGTCTTTCATCGCATGCGCTGCGGAAAGTATTAACGATAGAACAAAAAAATGTTCTACAATATTATAGAACATATCAATATCAACAAAAAACTTCGCGAGATCATATATCTAGCTATTGTAGTTATGTTACTATAACTACTTTTTAACATTTAAAAAATTGAAAGAAATGCCGTTCAAAATCAGACCATGTTATCCATACCTTTATATTAATTCTTATCCAAATAAATTATTTCATATCCAAGACTGTTTCAATACCTATTGACTACTTTTTGAATTATTGAAATCGGACATTCCATTCAAAAGATATTACGAAATTAAAAATATCAATACAAACAAAAATACACGCCGCGGCCGTCGCGCCGCGGCCGGTGCGGCTTCAAGCAGCGCAGCGCAGCGAGCAATGCTGCGAGGGGTAGTATTGTATATACTTTGTCATTTTCTTCAATTTTTGCGGTTTTGTTACGATTTAATACAAAAAATACTTGACCGATTTTAAAAATTCTTTCACCATTAGAAAGCTACATTATCAGCGTGTAACTTATTTTCATCTAAATTGCACCCGTGCGAAGCCGGGGCGTTTTGCTAGTTTATAATAAAATCCAAGTTCCGAGGTCACCATACCTTAAAATTGGGTATTTTTTTTCCATCTGGCAATAATTTAGACACTCACACATAGTTCGCCGCCGCCATTGTGGTGCTTCAAATATTTCTTCGCGACGTTCTGTCCGCTCTTTTTTTTAGGTCCATGAATTTAACCTTTATTTTATATATAGTCGTTTGTAAATGGAGTGTAATGGCCTAAATAAAACTTTCTATCCTATATTTTATGATTAGTAGTTTGTAGGAGGAACATTGCCTAAATCTATGTATATTATTCATTTTGTGGAACTAAAGTTTCTTCAGTTTATCTTTACTAGGTGGTGATTAAAACATTATTCTATAACTAGTTTTGCAAAGGTACTTCACCTTTCCATTTCTGTCGAGCTTAGTATCCCATCCGAGAGGTAGTTCTCTATCAGATTCGCTGAACATGTTGACCAAAGCGACAAGATCTCGGTTGTGTTGGTAACGTTCAAAAGAGGCTGTATCCCGGCGTATCTTTGATATCATATGCTTGAGAGTAGAGTTGCAATTGTAGAGGGATGACGCTTCCTGTAAATAAAAATATACCGTTATTGATTTTTGTAATTAAATAGCCAACCATTGTGTATCGAATCAGATTACGTTGTACGCTAGGCAAGTAGGTGAGTAAACTTTTGAGCATGATACCTCAGCCATAGAATACTTAGTTAATGATGCGCTGGCGACCTGCTTTTTACTTCGAGTATTCGGACTGTGGTTCGTTACCCGATCGGAATTTCGATATTCCTTTCACCTCTTCAATACCCAAAGTTACTAGGCGTGGGGAATAAATGCTTACAGAAAATTATAAACATGTCGTCCCGGTGGAATTCGAACCCATGACCCATCGGAGCGCACGGCAGGTTTTCTACCAAACGCGCCAAAGAGCCCGTCAAAGATCAGTCGGAAGTCAGAAGGAATACATTTATAATCTTTCATATTCTAGTCTATGGTAGCAAGAATCTTAAATTATATCAATCTATTTGCCTATTATTCGCGAGCTATTTAAATTCAAAAGTACATGTAACACGACAACCTAGCACTGGCTCGCAGTTGGGCGATATTTAGTTATTAACTTACAGCATTCATGTGCAGTATCGAGTAGAAATCAGGCCGAGCTAGGAACTCAGCGGCCGGGTGCGGCGCGGGCGGGTGTAGCGGCTCCGGGCGGGACGTGGTCGCGGCGGGCGCGGGAGGGGGGGACGAGCTCACCGCGCGCTCCTCCTCGCCGAGCTGCGTACGCGTCATCGTGCGACGGATTGATTGGTATCTGAAATTGGATGTCTAAGATGATAAGTTTCAGTTATATAGCCAATTGTAAAACTGTGTATCAGACATTATTTTAAAACAAACTAGTTAACTAGACGGGCTCGTTGGCGCGTTCGGTAGAACACCTGCCGTGCGCATCGATGGGTCGTGGGTTCGATTCCCACCGGGAGCACATGCTTATAATTTTCTGTAAGCATGTTTTCCCCACGTCTGGTAACTTCGGGCATTGATCGGGTGGGAGGAATATCTAAATTCCGACCGGGTAACGAACCACCGTTCATAGATGGAAAAACCGTGAAGTGCATATTGCGCGTTTCGGTTTCAGTCTATGGATTTCCGAATGCTCGAAGTAAAAATTAGGTCGACAGCGCATCATTGACTGATGTTCTGTGGCTGAGGTATCACCTACCATCAAGTGAACCTCATGCTCGTCTGTCGATATCTGACATAAAAAAAAAAAAAAAAAAAGTTAAGGCTAACCTTATTTTGAAACTATACTAATATTATAGAGGAAAGATTTGTTTGTAACGATTTAACTCAAAAACGATTGGACCGATTTTAATAATTCTCTTTCTGATAATGTACAGCGAGTAACATAGGCTTTTTGTGTAAAGTGCGTCTACATTGGACCCGTGCGAAGCCGGGGCGTGTTACTATAATACAATTTAATATAAAGGCGTTATCAGTAACAGATCAATATTACGTAAGAAACATTGTAGACAATGTTGTTCTTCGAATGATAAATTAGATTCTCATTGGTTTTTTTTATTTCAAGAGACCTTAATGTTTGCACATTAATTGCTATTGCAAAAAGTTATTTTGTCCTTTGAACTTTACTTGCAATTATTTTAAAAACATCCCATACATCCTTCAAATATAAAACAGTTTGTGTGATATGTACTTTTACCGAATATCCTTTGAACTCCAAATATGTAAATCTAATGTACATACCTTCTATCTAATTGTCTCCTCTGTACTTCGGGGGCTGGTGATCTGGGAGATGTTCCGTTAGCCGCAGGCCGTTGCCAAGTTGTAGTCCGATTGATGTGGTCTATGTAGAAAACTCTACCGTGGCTGTCCATGCGAGCTTCCCACCCTAAAATAATTAACAATGTAATAAGACTTCGGCTTTACAGAAATCATCACTATGTCGCAAAAAAGTGCTCACCGGGAGGTAGCGGTTCTTCACATTCTATAATTCCTCCGATCATATTGGCTGGAAAATCTCCAGTCAGTGCCATCTGTCGTGATGTTCTTTCAGGTATAGAAGGCAGTCTTATTCCTGCCATATGTCTTAGAGGTGTTGGCGACGCAACAGCATTATCATTATCGTCATTATCCTCATCAGGTTGAGGCCTTCTCAATACAACATCATCTGGAGGCCCAGCGTGTACTATCGTAAAGTGATTACTATTCATAAATTCTAAGTTGGGAGATCTTATCTCTGATGTCCTTAATTCATTTGTGAATTCGACCATCTCAAAATTATCGTGCATTCTATCTTCTGTACTCTGTATAGGTGGGGGATGTAAATCGGGAGGTGGCAGAGGTCGTGGCCTTCGAGCGTGATGTGTAGGAGTCGGAGGGCACTGTGGCACTGCCGATCCAGCCAGAGCTGCCACTCGAGTCAAAACTCGTGGATGGGGTCTCACTGGACTTTCAGGATTATCTTTTAAAAAATTTGTCCGGTGCGGGGAATGTTTAGGTGTATTTTCACAGCCAAGGTTTTTTAACAAATGTCTTGGTAAACTCGAATGTTTAGGAGTAGAACTATCACACGAATATTTTCTATTCATCATTAAAGTTCCTACACTCGGCATACCTTTACATCCTTCTTCAATAGGTGACGTTGAATGTGATGAATTACAAGAACTCGGACCATTGGGACTATTACTTTCACTTTCCCGACTAGGACCATCAATATGAGATGAATTAAGAAAAGCTGTCATCATAGTCGGTGTATTAGCTCGACCAGAATTTTGTCTAGTCAGAGGCTTGTGACCCTTGACAGTTATTTCCTTTTCTTCAATTTGATTCTTGTTATCGTCTTCGAAGTCTGTGCTATTACTTATATCACTAAGAAAAGTGTTTTGAGCTTTTTCTTCAGATTTTGCGTGATTTGGTGTCAAATGAAAGCCGTCTACCATGTCCTTGTCTTTTCTTGCAAAAGTTGTGGTAATATAATTATCAGGACCTATATCTTTTATAAACATTATGTTTTTCCTACTTACACTAGGCGTGCCTTCAGGTACTATATTAAGTTTTTTATCGTCGTTCACTTTAGGGACTTTCATAGATGATAATGTTGATTCACATAAGCTGCCTTCAGTTTCAGGCGTGGCTAACGGTGCCACATTCTGACTTTCTTTAATATTTGCTACTGATGCTAAAGGATGCTGCTTTCCAGAGTAAAATTCACCAGGTTTGAAATCATTCATATTGCCTTGTAAACCTGCTGAAATCGATATATTTTTATCGGTAAAAAATTGTTCATCGGTATCAATTAGTTCAAATGTAAATGCATCTTCAGGTTTTGATATTTTTTTGGGTTTTCTATTCCTCTGTACCGCTGGAGGTAAAGCATGCATCCGCTCTAAAGGTTTATGTGACTGTCTAGGGGGTAAAGGCGGAACAGGTGACTTTTGTGAATCATTAGGCATATTGGCACCTTCAACGTCATATACGAATTTCATTATTTTACAGGGATTTTGCGGTGACCAGATTTTATAATATTCTGTGTCCGGCGATGTCGGTGATTCCAAGCCCATGTTTAAATTAGTTTTTTTCTTAACGCCATTTAACGGCTGGCCGCCTCCAGTGTCGACAGGTGGTGGACACTTCTTTTTTACGCCTGACGACGTCGGCTTGCAGTCTATTGTACTTTGAGATTCACTATTTACAGAAGGAGATTGCTTACTTAAATTACTAACTAAAGATTTGCTAGGATCACATTTTGTCGACTTGAGATTCGAAGTCCCACTCCTTTCTAAAGTACTAATTGAGCACTTATTAACATCTTCGCTCAAATGCTTAATATCTTGATTTGGAATAACGCGTTCAATTCTAAGACCACTTTCTGAATTCATTTCGAAACTTTCATTATTGTATGAGAAGGGTGATACATGGTCGCCACTTCTCTTTCTCGAAATGCCTTCCTTGAGCCGATGAGGCAGTTTCTTGAAGTCAACTTTGAATCGAGGTGGAAGGGCAGATGATTCCGCCACACACTCGTCATCCTCTCCATTATAGTAGCGAAAACAAAGAAGCTGCTCGCAATCTGAAATTGATAAAGGGTCTGTTAGTTTTCTCGTAGAGGATGTATTAATTTAATTTGTGTCGTTGAGCATAAATAATTACCTTCATAAGGTTGATTAGGCTCATCAAGCAGCCACATTATGTGGCCAGTGTCGCATCCGGTCGCCGGCACGAGCCTGGCGATACCGGCGATGCTTGTAGGATCTGTAAATCAATAATTGACATTGTTATCATTTCATTTCTGTCATAATATTATGTTATCATCACATTTATTCTTCAAAGAAATCAACTCCCGCTCCGGAAATGATGCGATAAGGCATACGTTAATTATTAAAATGTAATCAATGCTATTTGAATGAAACCACTATATGAATGTAGGTATACTAAGAAACTTGTTTATATCTGGTGGGTATCAGAACGAACACAAAAACCAAAAGGTTACGCACAGGTGCAGAAGGCTTGCAAAAACAAACAATAAGATCACGTTAATGAAGAAACAGACTGCGGCGAACCCTTCCATTTTTTATCTAACAAAAATCAAGGCGTAGGACGCACGGTTCGGCGCAGGCGCAGCACAATTTATGCGCCAGACTTAATCGCCGGATGCGGGAGTCGCCCGCACATTTTATGCGAAATAATCGCAGCCACCGAATTGTCAGTTAATTGAAAAGACATGCACATAAATTACCGAGAAGGAAAATTAATATTTCACTGTTCGAACGGGAGCGAAATTAGAATTAACATATTTTGATTGGATAAATATCGGCGTATGGTTAACATCTTCCTGCAGTTGATTAAGTGTTTGGTGCGCTCATAAATATTGGGCTCGGTGGATGTTTACGTCAAACATTCGACTTTGTTCACAAGCGCAAGGAATATAATTTATCATAATATTATAAGCTGCGGAAATGAAGTCGTAACATACATCGAGTAATACTTATGTTATGCGTGCTATTGGTAATAATTAAATTATATATTTTTGGATATACAATATTTACAGCCAAAAAATAATGACTTGGTGTTAGTCGGGTTCGAGCCTGGAGAGTATATAATAAAAAATCAGTCGAGCAGGTCACTGAAGACTGATCGCCTGCTTACCCGTAAGACCCTCTATACACAAGAATTCACACACCAATTTGACATTGATAATAACCATTACTTTCAACCATCTGTTAGTTTCAATGATGTCTAGGCATATCGTTTGCTAGTTGAACACGTATACGCTTTGATTGATATTTAATGACAGTCATTTCCCGCCTGCCATTAGACTTAAGACCTTATAACATTATGACTGTATAACTGCATGCAACAAAAACTTTAAGTTACAAGATTGAAGTATAAGCCCTTGTATTCGTCATCGTGTAGTCTTTGGATATTTTTTACCTATATTTTTTATAAAAACCTAAAGGACAACTAAACGGGTGCTCAAAGTCAATTAAATATAGACCAAAAATTATAATAATAAAAAAACCTCTTAGCCGAGTCACGCCTCCCCAGACTAGCTGGTGATTAGTCAAGTAAATGACGATGATGGTGACGACATGCGGTGACACAGAGGGCGTCTATTTCCGGCGATGACGCAACATCCGCACGCTTCCGCAGGATACCGTCGGAGATACAACGAGATCAACTGATGAGCTTCCGCGGGATTTGCGGTTAACACGTAAAGCGTTCGTTCAAAAGGGAAGAAGGTAATGGTGGAATTCTTGTTTTGATAAGCCATAAATTTCTTTTTTTTCGTACTCCTTGAAGGCATTAGACACTATACATATTCTATATAATACGTAAAAGTAACAAAGTTCACATGCACATGTACAATAGTAATTTGTTTTGGTTTACATTTAAGTTAAAAATTTCAAAATTGTATAATTATTATTGAATCGAATGAAACATTAATAAATCTGTAAAGTTACAAAATAAATATTATGTTATCGATGAATGTGTTAAATAGCCTACATATCGACTCATTCAGTTGAAAGAAACATTGAATAATAAAACCAATTTAAGCTTCAAATGTAATTAAAATAACAGGGAACAATGTGCTAGCATCGACAGGAAGAACGTAGTTAAATACTGGTCAACACGACCCTCGTTTTAACGCCTACGCCCAGTTTTACCTCCTTAGAGCGATGATCCATGACGATTTACAAAGTTATCTTTGAAGAATTTATAAATTTAATGTGACATATCACTTATGGTACTAATATTTGGTGAGCTTTTCTAAAGTTTATACTAAAACCGAACTTCCAAATAAGATCGACGAAGAATCGTTAGTGTAATCTGTCCTTTTTCCAATTGACACTTCGCATCTGTGATGAAGAGGAATTTATCAACAAACCACACTATTTCCAGCACTTAAGCGTATCCGTGTTGAAATAACATTTGGACGCCAGGAAATGAGAGTTTAAAGGGGTCGAGTCGATGACAGACCCCATTAGTGTAGTGACGATTTGACAGTTTGACGACGTTGTTACAAGACGAGGACGTATGGCTGCGTTGCGTTCACACGATCTTCCCTCACCTATTACAGAAACCGGCGACGAGAGATGTACCACAGGTGAACATTGCGTAACCCAGAAAACGGTGAACGTATGTTCTACATGAAAATACAGATATAATAATAGGCATCATGCAATTTAGTAACATAATTTAACTGTTTTTTTTTATATATCAGATATCGACGAGCATGAGGTTCATTTGATGGTAGGTTACCTCAGCCACAGAACATCAGTCAATGATGCGCTGTCGACCTAATTTTTACTTCAAGCATTCGGAGAATTTTGTTTCTAGTGATGAAACCTAACAGTCCCGTTAATGTAACTGACCAACTAGCGTCAAAATATCTTGCAAATTACCAGCGTATACATTATCTAAAAAATTTTATATTCTCAAACTCAATTTGATTTATTTTTAATTTCCCTTCTTTTAAACCGTCCATTTAGAATCCCTTAATTCACTCAGGCCATTAAAGGACCGGTTAATTTAACGACTACAGACCACTTAACATTCAGCCCGGGTACCGGATATTCAGTGTTTAAAATGATATAACACCCATTTGTACCTTCTGAGATAATAATATTTATATTCTAACATAATTGATTGAATGATTCATTGCGATTTATAATTTTATTCATCAACAAAGCTTCCTTTGTGATTGGATTCTGTTTATATACTGTATCTTAATCTTGTTTAACATTTAAATACTTAACAGCGCACTTATTTTATTTTCTAGGAAACTGTTAGGTTAGTGCCTATTTAATTACTTCCACCAAATGATTGCTTCCAAGAAGTCAGTCTCGTAATTTTCCACAAAACAGACAAACATGAATGTACTGTGACTTATTCGTAAATCGTTATTCTATTGTATAGTACATCGCTCTAGGAACTACGACAAACGTTCTGATTAATTACATTTGATTAATTTGCATGCATTGTCTATTATCGATGAATGGCATAATTCATGGAAAATTTTAACTCTATGCGTAAGGGAAGTCCTAACCACTTCTACGTCTTGACTATCTTCTTCTTCCTGCCCTGTTTCCTTTTTTTCCTCTTCTTTTACTCGAAACACATATCATCCTTCACACAATCAATCCATCATGACCATATCATACAAGTATCGAATTAAATTTAAAATGCTATACGGGATATATAAGTTACTTTTTAAGGCTTAAAAATATTGGGGTGAAATGTTAAATCTAAAGCCAAAGATTTGGTTGATGGAAATATTAACAATAAATTGCATTGCTTGAGTGTCACTTTTTTTACCTTGATTAGCCTAGGACCCGGAATAAATTACAAAAAAAGTAATTGAAAGCCACGTTGCTAAATGCAATATAAATTACTAGCAACGCGCCCCGGCTTCACACGGGTTCAATGTGGATGTACTATACACGAAATATAGCTTATGTTACTCGCTGATAATGTATCTAAATCGGTCCAGTACTTTTTGAGTTTATTCAAAATATACGAAAATACAAATCTTTCTTTTTTATAATATTAGCATAGATTATTACCTACTCTACATAACTTTTGCTTGGACTACGAGTTCGATCAACCGGCAGACAAGCTGCCTTCTAGATAAGGCCTTATTATGGTAAAGCGCACTACACACGACTACCATATTCGATGGAGCTGGTTGCCAAGTAGGGAATACGAAGGAATCGCCCGTTATCACCATGTACGGCACCGTCTGTTACGGTGTACCAATAGTATAGCTTATTAGGCTCAGGAGAAATCGTTTATTTAATGTGCCAAAAACGTCACAATGTTATTTCATTTCGCTATTTAAAACTCGCAACCCTGCCGGCCTAGCATGAGAACCGCGACAAAATTTTGTCAACCGTTTTCTCGTGTTTTAATCGATTATCGCTATATTTCTTTCGGGTCTAACATGACAATTACATTTAAAACTCGACTTTTAATATCAAAAATAGATATATTTGTCGATCGAGATATCTTTTCTATCAAAATTGTCGATGTCGAGATATAATAATATGTCGAGATATCTTATTTTGTCTTCTCTCGTCCGCTACATATCTCGTGGCGGTCATGATAGGGCTGTTCGTGTAAAATCAACTACAGGCGAGGACAATAAAATTACTATATTTATGAAATAATTGATATTTTTTTCTATAATCGTTAGAGAAATGGATGTTATTGTAACTCTTTACAATTTGAGTAAAATGTATGATGAATCAACAAGGTGGATGGAGCTATGTGAACATCCTACAGGTTTTATTTGAATCCTAACTTTATTTATACCTTGCGGAATATAACACTATAAGAATAATATTTTTGAACTAAGAAAAACCCTCTAGAGAGTAATAATACTAGCTTTGTAATAGTAGTTCATATTGACAATGATATAGCCGAAGCTTGAAGGTATTTCCCAAATGGTGGAATATGTTAATTATAAAATCCCAAGAAAAATCATACTGATAATTCTTTAACTTGATAGGTATGTAAGGGACTATAAGATACACGCCACAGTAAGACTTAAATGTATTACGTGTCGATGATTCGATTATATCAAGCTAATGGGAGCATTTAATTGTCAATTATTATCAACCGCCAGGCCATTGATAAACATTTATAATGAATGATGCTATTGTTGAAATGGAGCGATTGCACTTACGCAACTGAATCTCATTGATAAAACTGTCCGTATTGCGTGAGTGAAATAATAAAAATTAAAAAATCCAGAACATTTCTTTTAAATATTCTCATTTATGTTATTATTCGAGTACTTAGTTATTATAAAACTATTTATTATTTTTCCTTACGAAGGAAGATTGATTATAAAGTAAAATTATAGTAGTTAATGAAATTTTATAAAATTAATATAATATAGTTTTGAGAAATTATAATACTGTCCATCGCGAATACCGCCCGTGATCTAATTACCATAACAGATAGCGTCGATTGATCGGCACGTGCGGCCTATTGATTACAAAGCGTGGTGGGGGTGCCATTCATAGACCAGCGCCTGCGCACGTTGGCGGTATACGACATTCCATAACACTTCATCCGTAAAAGGTACTCGTTTGTAACTAATTTTAGTCATCATAGAGCCCAGTGTGAGATATTGTTTGCGTTCTCCCACAAGCTTTGAGGAAATATTGAACACAGAAGTAATATTTCTTATTTACTGTTACTTAAAAGAACAAGCGAAATTAATATCATAATGCTATAATCACATAGGATTCATTTGATTTGTATTTTTTATGGTTTTTCAGTCAAAACTCCTGGAGTTTGTTTTAGGCATAAGTAATAGAATTGTTTGGTCATACATTCTGCCCACAACATCTGGTAAACAAACAGGTACTAACATTACATTATACAGATTAGGTAATAAGGTAAACGGTATGGTAAATTGAGCAAGTATTCATATTTGCGGACACCTACATCCGACGACTGGTTAAGCCCTAACGACTCTTTGAATACAAATAAAAAATAAGAGTCAAGGAAAACCTGAGCGTTAGTATATTTGCCACATTCTCGTGCTACTTATTATAGTATTTTTATTGACCATCAATTGCTAGAAATAAATGGTAAAACATTATTTATGAACCGAGTTTCAACTGTTCTACTAATCTAACTACATCAGTATTGTGGGTATTCATAGTGTCCAATGTCCATATCGATGAGTAGCGATATTTATTTATCTATATACTTATCTTTACTATATACTATACTATATAATATTATAAAGAGGAAAGATTTGTATTTTTGTATGTTATGAATAAACTCAAAAACTACTGAACCGATTTTAAAAATTCTTCCACTAATAGAAAGCTACATTATCAGCGAGTAATAGGTATAGGCTATTTTTCGTGTATAGTATTTGTACATTGCACCTATGAAGCCGGGGCGCGTTGCTAGTATAGTATAAAAACTAGCTGATCCGGTGAACTCCGTATCGTTCATGTACCTACCTATGTAGTAAAAAATTTCTGACCTTTCAAACCTTCCTTGGACTTCTACAAATATTTCAAAACCAAAATTAGGCAAATCGGTTCAGCCGTTCTCGAGTTTTTGTGAGACTTACAAATCTCAATTCATTTTTATGTATATTTCCCAATATATGAAATGCAGAATATGTTGGGAGTTATGTTTGGACGGGCATGACGGAGGATTTTTCAATGAACTAATTCGCCATATAAAACATCTGGAGGTGTAAGTACGTAGGCTTGATTATGCTCGATTATAGTAAGTCTTATCTCGAATTATCACTTTGATTGCATTTACCTGAATTATTTATTTCTTAAGTTTGGCAACAATGACTTTGTTGAATATTTTGACTACTAATAAATCATTATTACAGTGTTAGTATAGGTAAGTTACGTACGTACATAGTAAAATTTAAAAAGGGTATTTCTCCACAATCACATCCGAAAGTTTTACATGTAAATATCATAAATTAATATATTTAACTACTAAAGAAATATATTTTTAGTCATCTATAATTCTAATGTTTCTATACTTATGTAGCTTTCCTACTTAGGTACGTACATATCCTTTATTGCAATTGTCTAGAAATATAAAACAAAGGTCAAGGATTTTGCATACACTGTGTTTAGAATGTTCTTACTAAATCCGTATACTCGTAAACGTTTATAAAATATAAATCTATTTATCACTTGTTCAATTTACAAGTAAACTCAACCTTGAAAAATAGTATTTTTATATAATACAGAGTAACATGTTTAGCCAGTAAAAAGGACTCTATGGACAATTCATGACCAGATTATACGTCATTATTGGGTACCTAAGGACAAATTAGAAAAAAAAAATGCATTAACTGAACGGATATCCAACCTCAGCGCAATTACCATTAAATCCTAAAATAAACACGGACTACCTTGAAGACTTGTTTATTTGTAGCTAGATAATTATATTTAAAAATTTGACCCCGAATGTATTTAAAGCTCCCAAATCATTAGAAAATCCTAGGATAACGAAACCACTAATGCTATAAATTTTTCAAGAAATTAATAATACATATGTATATGTATAATACAGAGAAGATATTTATATTTATGTATATCAGTGTAGAGTGTAGACAGTAAAAAAAATCAATTTTCTGAAATAATATAGTCCTGTGGAGAAAGGTAGGTGTGCTCTTCCTCCAACCTAAAGGGAGGATCCTCGACCAGTTGAACCACTGACTGTCCGGCCCTAAGGCCTCAGTGATTGATGTCGAGATGTTGCATGTATAGTCAGCACTCGGAAACAAATAGCGCGATTCAGGATTAGACGTCTTCGTACTAATTCTAGTTGCAGATTGTAGATTTCGCTACATTCTTAATGAACAATACAATACCGAAGTTACTTTCCTTTGTGTTAGAATCCCGCCATGTTTAAAATTGTCTGTAAACATGCCAGAATCGTCTATAGATATTATACCTTATATAGAACTAGATCATGAACAGTCAAAAAATATGTCATTATTGACTAAATCCTAAACCTATTGTGAAACTTATAAAATTTAGGTAAAGAACAAAATCAGATAAATATTTAAAACATGAACCAACGAAAATTTTACAATATTACCAATACCTAACGTTATTGCTTCCTCGTAGCAAAGTCGTCCATCAAGCAAATAGTTTCTCACGAATATTATCGTCATGATCTGCGGCTATTTCGGTGCCTCTATGACGTACTTATCGATGCTATATTTTAGGTTCGCGCTCTACCAAACACTTCACCAATATGTATGCACTTTGCAGTGTATCGCGTTCTATTTACATTTTTAAACACTAATTACAAACCTTTCATTACAAAATTCAGCATTTAGATAAATTCTCTTGCATTTCCCTTTTGTATTTTCGGCGATGCTCTCATGATTGCACAGTACCTACTGAGTTTAAAAAGCGCACATTCCCATTCATGCTCACAATTCTAAAGAGATAATAAGAAAAATGTGTATCATTACATATAAATTCATTGAGCGTTCGCGTCTATGTGCTAATACTACGCATACAGAATCAGGATTCCGCGAGCGGTATGCAAAAGAATAACTATGATCAGACAAGAACCGGGACGAACGACCTCAACCGTTGCGGAATGAATACAAAACACCAAAAACTTGTGCTCGAGTTATATGACCCTACGTTGTGAGGCATTATCCTAGACACCAACTGCAACATTTCTTAATATACAACGAACACACCCATAATAGGCGCAAAAATATACAGCAAATTAGCAAATTAATACTTATATTTTAAAAAATTTGATAACTTAATTGTATTCAACATAATATCGTAATATATACTTTATTTATTATTTTATTTATTCGGAAAACAAACAGTACAATACTCTTAAATGACAAACAAAGAAAAATCTAAGTACCATTTACAAGTTTTCGCAGTTAGAGTCTATTGTTACAAATATAAAGCCTAAGCTCGTTTTACTAACAAAACGATTACAAATTTGAAGGTTAGTAATGCATATGAGAAAAAGAAAAGGTATCATTTCAGTTAGAGAGACGTATTGAACCAGTTTTTACAAATTTTCCTTTTGAGAGTCTTCGCTGAGGAATTGAACAAATCTATGTCGAGAATGTCATTTAATTTGTTAATTTGGTTTCCCGATCTTAAAAAGAATGAATTTTGTCTGTAGTTTGAAGAACTATAGGGAACGTGAATAAGGGTTTTATGTCTTGATGATCTTGAGGGCACTTTTATACAAATTTTGGAAAGAAGATATGGACAGTCAACTTTAGATTGCAATAAATTAAGCAAAAACATTATATCCGCTGTCCGACGCCTCTCTTGTAGAGGAAGTAAATGGTGCCTCTTGCATCTTGATTCATAACAAGGATCGCTTGTCTTGCACTTAAACTGTAGGTATTTAATAAATTTTTTCTGTATGGATTCCAGTCTATCTATGTAAATATGGTATTGTGGATTCCATATCTGCGAACAATATTCGAGAATGCTACGCACGTATGAGCAATATAGAATTTTTGTTACTTTAATGCAGGTGAATTGCGAACACATTCTCATAATAAAACCAAGAGACTTGGCAGCTTTATTGACCAAGTAGTCAACGTGTTTTGCATATGTCAACTTCGAGTCAAGGACTACACCTAGATCACGAATCTCCACAACTTTTTTAAGGTTTTGTTCTTTAAGAGAGTATGTGAATTGCGTAATCTTAGACGAGCGGCTGAATGTCATTGAAAAACATTTTGAGACGTTAAGATCTAGTTTGTTAACACGGCAATATTTTTCAAGCCTGTGGAGATCTTGTTGTAGAAGATAACAGTCCGTAATGCAGGTAATTTTTTTGAAGATTTTCATATCGTCAGCATAAAGAAGGAATTTTGAATATTGAAAACATGAGTGAATGTCGTTAATAAAAATATTGAATAATAAGGGTCCTAAGAGTGAGCCTTGCGGTACACCTGAAGGCACACAATTCCACGGAGAACAATAACCATTAATAACTACTGCCTGTGATCTGTTCTCTACATAGGATTTAAACCACCTGTAGAGATTGCCATGAATTCCAGCGAAGTATAGCTTCTCCAAGAGTAATGCATGATCGATACGATCAAATGCTTTACTGTAATCAGTAAATATAGAGTCCACCTGGCCACCAGCATCTATACTTGCTGTAGTATAGTCAGTAAATGTTATCAAGTTAGATGTAGTGGAGCGGTTCTTCAGAAATCCATGCTGCTCGGAAATAAAAGAGGTTGATAAAGTATGGTAAACTTGTTTATAAATCAGTTTTTCAAACACTTTAGCGAATGTACATAATTTCGAAATGGGGCGATAGTTTTTAATATCACTCTTAATACCACTTTTATGAATGGGAGATATAAAAGCAGACTTCCAAATTTTGGGCACAGTACCCTCTTTAATAGAACGGTTGAATAATAATACTAAGGGTTTGGTTAAGGAATCTGAGTATTTGGAAATGAATAGAGGAGGAATTCCATCAGGACCAGCTCCTTTTGTGTGGTCAAGTGTGTTCAGGATTGCTCCTACCTCATCTGGAATTATATCTATGTTATCAATTGTATTACTAGAGTTTGGAAGATATTTAAAGTAGTTAGAACCAACGTGATGGTTAGTCGATGGGGAAAGAAAAGTAGTATTAAAATAGGTTGAAAAGAGGAAACAAGCATCTTCGCCAGACTTCGCTGTTTGCCCTTCATATGACATAGAAGAAGGAAGGTTATTTGAACTATTTTTGTTGGACTTGATGAATGACCAAAACTTTTTAGGATTCTTTATTATTGAGTCTTCACAATTCCTAATATAAGACATATAACAAGATGCTTCTAAAGTTTTAGCCCTCCGACGAAGTAGCGAAAAAGTATTGTAATCTGCTGTATTACCGTACAGGCGATATTTACGCCAATATTTGAACTTTTCTTTAATGTTAATATATATTTTTATTATAGATTGTAAACACTTCTTGGTTATTGCCAAAATATTTGGATACATAGTAGCAAGTTATTAGAATTAGTTTGAAATAGTATGTTATGTACATAAATATATTTACTCTATTCTTATTTTTTTGCTTCAACCTTATCACCGCCCGTCACAAAATGCTAAAGATCACCTTTAAGGATTTCCGTATCGTTAATATTTCTGATGATGATTATCATAATGTTATTCTGAGTTCTCACGTCTAGAACATTGGAGACAATTGATTACTTAAATATACAGTAAGTTTTCGTGAGAATTAGTTCTATATCAACAAACAATGGTTGTGCAAAAAACTCGCTGTTAACAAATGCATTCGGACAATTCTCTTTAAGTGCTCTTTTATTTTCATCATAACATTTCGTGCTAATGATGAAGCAAGAGATTTGAAATTGAAATATTTGTTGAATGAAAATTTTAAGCATTTTTATCCCGTCAAGAGTTATTGTATTTAAATTGCTTTGGTCAAATTTGTTTCATATTAAATTCTTTATATGTATTTAGAGTCATTATTAAGATTTTTCCAAGTAGATAAGGAGTAAGGACAAATTCTAAATTATATTAATAACCAAAACTGTCGGAAATCAACCTGCGCTGAGGCTAAGATTAAATCCTAAAATATATATCGTCTACCTTGAAAACTGTTTGATTTGTAGACGGATAATTTAAAATTTATATTCATAACTAGCGACCCGCCCCGGCTTCGCACGGGTCTAGATTTTTTGACAAAAAAAATAAAAACAAAAAAATTCGTCCAAAAATTTAAAAAAAATAATTTAATGGTGAACAACCTTTATCACTTAGGGGTATGAATGAAAAATAGATAGTAGCCGATTCTCAGACCTACTGAATACGTACCTATATAAAATTTGGTAAAAATCGGTGGAGTACGGTAACTAACATTGTGACATGGAAATTTTACATATTAGATTTAAGCCCCGCAAGATATTTAATTCGTTTCTTCCACTTTTCTTCTTATCATAACAGCATAACATTTAAGTGTATATTATGTAATATGTACCCAAAATATCTTCGCAATTAAAAATGCTGTATAAAAGACTCGTCTGTCAGTGAGTCGCCACAATTAGACTGCATTACAATAAGAAACCTGAGCTTAAGTTTCATATTCTGTTGTGGTCTGATAAGTAGAGCATTAAGTTCTCATATGATAAGCCTCGTTGTCTACGCAAGGAAATTGATTTATCTTTGCGCTAGAGGTGGATGATAAATAACGTCACGGTGAAAAAATAACAGTGATCTGAAGTTAAATCGTATCACTGTTATTTGTCTCAAAGTAACAACGTTACGTATGTTGTTCCTTTCGTGCGCTGTCTTGCTGCCGTCGCTCAACGTGACTCGTCACGGCGGTGTAGGAAGAAACGACTTACGTACGTTACGTATAGTAACGTATATCGTTCCGCTGTTCCGCAGCGAAGCGAGTGCGGCGGGCCGGCTTCACCACGCCCGCGCCATTACTTCGGTTAGTTTCGCGCCTGCTCGGCCGTGTTCGTGTTCAATCTATTTCACTTTTCTCTACGAACAAATAGTTAAAGATACCTGTTTTCTAGAAATGGCATATGAGAACATTGATCAAACTTTTACGTTATACCTACACTCTTTATCGTATCTATTTGATATTAGTTGGGATAAGGGGCAAAATATAGCCTATGATCTAAGTAATCTACCTACCTAATTATAACATATTTCATCACAGCTAAAATCATACTTAATAATATTTATTTAATATAATATGTACTACCTATATAAAATCACGCCTGTTTCCCGTAGGGGTAGGCAGAGATCAAAGATCTCCATTTGCTACTATCTTGACATACTTCTTTCGCTTCATTCACTTTCTTATCATTCATTTATTTAAATATGTAGATAAAGAATATATAGAGTACCGATCGAAATAGGTAACTACATACAGATTATATTATAATGTTTGTGAAACAATGCCAATAGTGTTCAACTCAGTCCTGCCTGAGCCTGTTATTTCAGATCATACAACAACTTGTCTTGTTCCTTGTGACGCGTGAGTGATCGACGTGACAAAATAACGTTGGTTTTTCACTGTGATTTTTTAGGAACTGGAACGACAGTCACGGTGATTTCAATATAACGCTTTTATCCACCTCTACTTTGCGCGATTCACTTCCGTTCCAGCTCATGCAATCGCGTGAAAACCATGTGACATTTTTATCAAGTTTCTACTTATTAAAATTTACATAACCTTAATTGACAACAAAATGCAGTTAATTTTTTGAAATGTATTGTTTTGTTGTGTTGATGTCCATAATAATTTTAAAACGTTTTTAAAAGCGAAAAGAAATATTGATCGGCCAAAAAATATATTTTTTTTAATCTGAAAATCCGCTTACATCCGCCAACATGCGATGTTGTAAACCTGTCACATTTAGACCTTCGTGACTCGTGAGTGCATCGAGTTTCAGAAATCTTATATGAGCCTATATATCGATATCCTTTTAGGTGGGTGGGTTGTAACTGTTCACTAGTTTTTAAACCAAAACAGAAATTAAAATAGTTGAATTAACTTATCAACAACTAAAGATTTAACTTCCTAACTCATCATTCACTAAACACAAACATTAGAGCTTACTTATCCTTTATACAGTATCCTAATAAAAATGTATATTATGTTTCTAAAAATCCATATATAGGTGAAATCCAGAGTTCCGAAGAGTCATGGTTTCAATGATCATTATTATTTTACAGGCAAATAGCCTTCTGTGCCCTACCTGACCGTAACATCTTTTTAAATCTTGTTTCCCCGGGAATCGAACCCAGGTCCTCAGGTGCTAAACGCATCGCGCTTAGCACCGGAGCCACTGAGCCACGGAGCCGGTAAAATTCATATCCATACATACAATTGTTAAAATAGTTGTCCCAAGGACGTACAAATCGCAATACAAACGAGGTTGTGATTTACATAGCGGGGGCGGAAGTCAAGTGCCGGTTGGCCGAACGTGGTCAATTGTTGACGTGCCAACGCCGATCATTGATTTAGCTTCATCCGAACTAGCTGTTTGAGAAACTAGCATAACTTTGTACTGTTTCTAATAGTCTGTGGTCTCAGCAACTGCAACTGTTTTGGTAGAAAGAGAAACATTAACTGTCGGTATCACTGATGGAATTTATTCTACCGCGTGATCATATATTTCTACCCAAATACGCTAATTTATACTAAATTAACCAAAACAAAAATCGTTAGAATCTAACCTTTATTGACTGATGAACTATAATATCTAAATAGATCACGCATAGAATGATCTATAGCAGACATCTAGGCACATAATTTGGCACGTCGCATCGTCACATCCGCCCCCATTGGTTGCGCGGCCTATGGGCATTGTATGCAAAGCGTCTGTACGCCGAATAACGAAAACTCTAACGGTTTACTAGCTGTTCTTGAAAAATATGAATATTTACACATCCATCGCCGCAATTTTCAAAGAATGCAATTATCGATTAAGAAAATCTAAATTGGTATAGTGTTTTTACCTTAGAAAATATATAAGTTTTTTGCTGAAGTAATTAGATTTATTGTCACTCGGTTCAGCACCCGGTGATGAGTTTATACCCCCCCTTATAATCATCTAATACTACTCGTACTCGATCACGTGTAATCAGGCATAAATCTTCACAAAGTTGGTATAGTTATAATTGCTGCTGTATTTACAATGTCTTGTATAGATTTTGTTCGAGTCAAAGGTTTAATTCCGGATGCAACTGGAATTATAACGGACGTTTCAACAAAAAATACACAAATGTAAAAATCGCATGCGCTCAAACAAACGTTGTTTGCTGAAGAGTCGGCAAACACGGCAGCCCTTTGAAAGCACGTACGACGCACCGCTCAGCACATATCAAAAGGACCGGAAGGATTTCGAGCCACGTTCATATCTTCACTCATTTCTATGACAGTACCTCGTATATTCTTTACGTAAACATCCTATTTTCTGAATAGAGACGTTTTTACATTTCTTAATTAAATAAAGAAATTTCGTCATTTTTAAACGGACATTAAAAATAACTATTTTGGCAATATGTTGAAATTTGAGTTCATTTTTCGATTATACTAATCGCGCACAAAACAGTGGAAGATTTTTACTATTTATGAATAATACATAATAAACATTAACTACTAATACTATGTCGATAACTTTCACAATCACGAAATATGTACATATATTTTATTTTATTTATTATAATAATCCGAGTGACAAATAAGCTTTTATCTATATATACATATAATAAAAGAGTAGGATCGAAATTACGCTTCACCAAATATTTTTACCAGAAATTAAGAGGGGTGATAAAAGAAGGGTAGCAGAATGCATAAATGCAATTTTTAAGATTCTTGTCTGTCTGTCTGTCTGTCTGTCCGTCTGTCTGTCTGTCTGTCTGTTTGTTCACGCTAATCTCCGAAGATACTGAACGGATTTTCATGCAATTTACACAAATATATTAAGTAAAGCCCGGGGCAACATATAGGCTTTGTTTTATCGAAATCGGTTCTCGGAAAGAAAAGTTATCATCATTTAAAAATAATTTTAAAGGCACCATATCACCAAATTGCAATGCAAACTGACTCGCGTTGAACTTTTTCGAATTGTCAGATGTCAATCACAGTTTGATATGTAAATGAAATACTTTGATTAATTCGCCATTTCCGATGTATGTAATCGTAGAATAGTGGATATGCAGGCCCATTGCGTAACTTCAGATGCGAGTTCGAATCTGAAGTTGGACGGAAATATTTTTTTTTGTATTTATTTATTTATTTTTTTAAAGAACTATATTATAAAAATAGAAAATGTATTATTGAAATATTATATGAAAAATTATTTCTTATGAGATCGTTTATTTCACCTTTTCATCCATCCTTTCTCTACAGAATTACGATTATTCGACATTGCTTTTATTGCTTCTTAAGGACTGTCTTCGTATCTTAGAGGTTTCCGCATTTAGCACCGGAAACCCGAGTAGGAATCCCGGGAAAAGGGAATTTAAAAAAAATGTCTCAAAATGAAAATGATCAATTAAATGAAATAAATATCGAGGTGGATACAGTATCTTCACCACTAATTAAATTTATAAAAAAAATAAGTAAATTTCTTTAAAGTCAGGTTCATTTTTTCAACAATGGTATTTCTATTGAATTTCAAATCATACTTCGAACCCCAATCTCAACCACCATTAAACGTGTCGATAATATGATGCAAAATCAACCGTCAGTGACTAATTTGATAGCTCTTTCCCAAAAGAAATCACCAAGTACAGAGGGTGGAGGAGGATATGTCATTTGAAGAAAGCTTGCTCAAAAGCAAACCCCACGCGAACGAAGTCGCAGGCATCAGCTAGTTCGAAATAAAAGGCTTCGTTCTTCGGAAGGAATTTAAAAAAATAATTCAATATATATCGTCTTGATCTGACGCGAACCCGAGAAGTCGGTTCGTGTGAAACAAATCCTGACCGGCACCGGACATCCGTCTTTGTCGATATTCCCGTTCTACATCAAAGGCAACACAACCCAATTCAAATAGTTTTCAACCTTAAATTTAGAACGGCAGAGATGAAATTAGCACAAGTGATATTAGAGCTCGTAAAACTGCCCTAATACCTCACTTGAGAGATGATTAAATTGTAGTGGACAATACGATAGCGGATGCGGAAATAACTAGTAGTGTTACAAAATATGTAGTAACGGAATGTTGTAATTTAAGTTTCACTTATGTGTACCTACAACAATTATTTCATATCAAAGTAAATATTGATTAAATTTTACATGTTAGTAGATGATGCGCATATTACGTATAAATGTATAAAGCAGTTTATTTAGGAAAAGTTCCGTTCGATTTTTTTAAATTACTCATTGCATATTCGGAAAGGTTCAATCAAGTATAATCTCAACTAATTCCAACGGATATGAAGCCGTGGGAATGTGAAATAAATATAATTTCAAACACTATGGGCTTTAATATTACACTTGCCTACAAGATACTTCATAACAACATTATTATGGCTTTCGGCACCGTTTTTCCGAACCGATATGACTTGAGAACCTTCATAAAACGAGCCTACATTCCTTAAATGTCGGCAACGCACCTGCACGCCCTCTGGTGTTGCAGATGTCTATTGGCGATGATGATCACTTACTATCACGTGAGCCACCTGCCCGTTTGCCCCGTATACTATAAAAAAAAACATTACATCATAAAGTAAACATCGCACGTGCGATCTATTGAACTGTGTATACTCGTATCACAATCAAATATTTCGAATTTATTTATAACATTCCTTGACAATAAATATGCCGGACGCTATTATCAACAAGTACCAATTACCTGAACCGAATGAAAAGATAAATGAAATTCGCGATACAGGAATAGAAAACTATATTAAACTTGTGACGTGTGGACAGCTTGAAACGTAGGCGTCATCCACTTCTATGCCTCATCATCTTAAAATTCTTATAGGTTTTAAATACTGTAATATAAGTGTGCTTTATTTATGGAAGCTCAATTCAACTAAGACTTCTGTAATGACATCAGGATTGTAATCAATTTATGATGTAAGATGTATTGGCCTTGGCCGAGGTCATACGGAGCGGACGTGGTTGGTCGTAAATTAAAAACGAATTGTAAGAGAGAAACAGACAGACGTCGATAATAATATATGGCGAGTCGATTGATAGCCGATAGCTTCTCCGTCAGCACGCCGGCATCCGGCACCCAAGGTGACACAGACCATCCTTGCAGATCCGGTCTGCAATGCCAGTATTATATCTACACTATGTTGTCCTGGAACATGAGTTATACGAGTAACATCTCCAACATACCTACACGCATTCCTTTAAAGTGTAAATTTTGTTGGGGTAAGTTCTATAACTATTTCACATATCATTTCAAAAATCGAACCGTAAATTTACTCATACAGGTGATTTCATGTACGTTAAAAAAAGGATTTTAATTTAACAAGTCACTCCTTAACTGCACTTGATTCTGACATGACAGTACCTCCCTCGATGCGAGTCGTAATTTAAAGCAAATTATAAGATTAACATTAAGTTGAACATTTTTTCAATATATTAACTTGAAACTTCTAAATATAATTTAGTGCTAAATGTAATAAAGATAGCTTTGGACATTAAATCAAAATATATCCGTACATATGCCGCCATCGTTCAATATGGATTCAGAAATAAGCCTCTTTCGTATCTAATCCTGTATTTAATGATTATATTACCGGTTGAGCAATGTGTTGTTGACAGGAGAGTGGATTGTCGTCTCTTATGCGTTGGACTGTTAAATTAAATTAGAGCACACCACCGGCATGCGCCCGCGCAGTTCGACGACCGTCGCCCACAATTCGTGTTTATTGATCTCGTTCAGATCGATCCTTCGTGATTGATAAACATAATAGTGGGTGTGACATTGTGTCGTATGTCCAACACGTCTGAAGAATGTTGTGGTTGTATAAAGCCTGAATACAACAATTTCCACCTACCTACACTTCATTCTAAATCATTCGAGCGCCATCTATTCGATGCGCATTCTATACGTAATTTCATACGCGAACAGTAAGAGATTCTCAAGGTTGAATATAAGGTCCTATTCGATTTTAATTACATGAGAGCTATCAAATTACAAATAATTGACATATATTTTTACAACACATGAATGCGCTTACAGTTGCAAACAGGAAGCATTTACATCAATGAAGGCATTGACATTAGCTGTCAACGGATTTGTGACAAACAATAATTATGGCCAAAAATAAATCGCCTTGGCATTGAATTTTTAAAACAGTAGGCAAGTGTTAATTATTATTTAGGAAGGAATTTATTCATAGGTATATTTTTATTATTTGTATGTAAATGGATAATTAATATTACTTTTCTTACTTTGTCTTCTATTTAATCGGTATTAGTGTATACGTTACTTGAGACAGACGGAAGTGAGAACACCGACGCAACCGCCTCCGTACTGTAATAGCTATACAGAATATAATATATATAACTAAAATATATGAATTACAATCAATGGATGAACAACTACTTACTTCAAGTGATATTCATGATGTGTATATTCTGCAATACAATAAGACCATAAGGTTCAGGGGATTAATAAACACAACTTGCAGATTCATAGAGAAACAAATCTCTAACAATTTAAGCAAGATCCGTGTACCAGTCAGGCGAATATCTAGTCTTTTTAGATTTGTTATTGCCTTTATATAATCCAATAAGGAATTACAACCACAACATTAAGTAGAAGCTCAACAATTTCTACATTAATAGCTTAATAAACAAAACGATCAATAAATTATTGAAACCGGTTTTGAAGCAGGAAGATCTGTCAGAATATTATAAATCTCGACATCACAAGCGCAAAAAGTTGTATTGAAGCTGATACACCTATATTCATTCCAATTTAAATAATGGAATATTTTCAGTACAAGTAAAAATAAAAATCGTTTTCAGTTATTTAATTGACACTTATTTATTATATTATTATTATTAAGTATAAATAATTCCATATATAATTTTAACATAAAGCTTTAATATATTTTAAACCATCAAGTTATATATTTTGCATTGTAAATAGTAATCTGTATTTAATCATTTAGCTCGACCATTGTTTGAACATAATTATGTGTAAATATCGAGTCAGAAATGTAACCATTTCATTATGTTGGATTTCGCAATAATACTCACCTGTTCTTTCACACCATAGCAATTATAGACACGGGGTTATTAATTTTAATAACATGTGAAGACGACTGAACATGAAGACTAAAAAAAAATAGAAAATTACCATTCTTTGGAAATATGTAGATGGTATAAGCGAAACAACTCTGTGATATTCAAATAGCCTCTTTCATTTTGTCCGCGACGCTTAGTTTAAAGTTTAAAACATTAACTTCGGGCTTAATAATGTAACGAATTATTAATTACTAGCGACCCGCACCGGCTTCGCACGGGTGCAATGCTGATACTAAATACACTACAGAAAAACTGTTATTATTATACATATAAACCTTCCTCTTGAATCACTCTATCTATTAAAAAAACCGCATCAAAATCCGTTGCGTTCAAAGATTTAAGCATACAAAGGGACAGAGAAAGCGACTTTGTTTTATACTATGTAGTGAAGTTTTTTAACTGAAAAAACTGAAATGAAAAGGCGATAACTTCCACTTGTTGGAGATAAATCACGAATTGCGAGTCGATGAAGTCATCTTGTAAGGAAAGCACCATAGCATAACGATGGTTTTGGTTCGGCTGAAAGTGTGTTTATAGCATCCGTCTTCCTGCCGTATAGCGACGAAAATACCGTTACACCCGCATAACAAAACTCTATTGATTTACATACGCAAATCATGACGAATTGCCCGCATTGCACGCCCAAAATGTACCATCGCTCCTTGAAATTAATCGATCAACCATCTGCATTACTTTCTGCATATCATACAATCATACAGGTTTTATCGTTTGGTTACAAACGGTACCTGCATCAGCAATGTTTCATTAATTGTTGGGAATAATGATAACAATCGAATATTCTATCAATTATTCTGAGCAAATATTTTCCATTAGAACTCCATAATCTTAATATGAAATGAAACTCGAGGGGAACCTTATCTGCCTGTGAGCTTTTTCATATTAAGAAATTCTTTTATTTCATGTCACTACTGCAATTGTAGAGACAATAATTATATGTATTTTGCAAATAAAACATCTTAAACTTAAAACTGCTCCAACAAACCTCAATATCTGCTTGCAAGAACTGTCCCAACTCTAGCCATTAAGATGATATACATAATCAAGTAAACGACTACGACTCTAAAAGTTATAATTGTGGCCTTTTACATTCCTTATCAAACTGACTTGCAAACAACATCATTCATTGGAGCTTGCATAAATGTGACTTGTGCGCAACACATCAATCATCCGGTAGACTGTGCAACCGGTTTCAAAGACGGATAAATAAACAATAAACAGTAATAGATAAAGTCATAGAGGAAACGAACTTAAACAAAACAAACTAATACCGCATCGTGAGCCTTAAAAAATTTACACTCGTTAGTGCATCCGGTGAATTACGATTCCGCGTGATCTTTTTGCCGCAAGTCCGATTGTAAAAAGATACTGATCGGACATACGGCATAGCACAGCCAGGGATAATATCCTGCGTCGGCGGGAGGATGCAATCCATGAATGGTCTTAACGAACTCGCCGGCCTTGGGCAGACCAGCATCCCGCCGCGTGCCCCATACCGCGACTAGCCGATACAAATTATGCATTTCACAATTCACGAAGCCCGAAGGCAACATAAAAAATCTAATTACAGACATCGATAAATAGCTAAAACCATTTCAGAGGAAATCTAATCGGATTCTATCAATAACTGTCATACAACTGTACCAATTAGAGATAATCTGCAATCGCTTTCCTCGAGAACTAAATGACAACAATCTTAAGGAAAATCTATTGCGTAGTAGAAAATGATTGTAAGTAATAGTTATAGTCAGTTACCACAACAGGAAACATTTGAGCTCTTGCATTATACAAATACATACACGTAGAGTTCCATACGCGGTAAACATCTCATTCACGAGCCTTTGATTGAGTTTGAATGAGTGACGTGCTCTGCGTACAGAATTCCCCGCGTAACAGGAAGTGAAACGAGTCCAACTATATCAAGGACGCTGCATAAAATTTGACAGTGTAAAGCAATTCGTTACATCAAATCAAAAAGACAACGCCTTTCTCTTTTCATAGCGCTACTAGAAAGAGCTTTCATAATTTGTCAGTCCAGGTTCCAACCAGAAATTATATCTATTGGTAAAATTCCTTTCCTATTATTAATTAATAAGCTTCTGCTTTTTCCTAACAGATATTTGAAAACATGCCATATAACATTATGACATAAAAAGGGATTATTTCAATTCGCCTTACAGCGCTCACCATTTAAACGTGTGGCAGTCCGTCATATCCACCCACTCCAAAGGATACAAGTTGTATGGACATCCGTGGAATTGGGCGATTTATTATCATGTTAATTGGCAATGCGACCTTGAGTGGGAGATCGACACGCTAACCCAATTCACGACGTGGATACGCGTGAGTTTTTAAGATTAGTCTGGTAAAGTCTGTCGTTTTGACAACCCACTACACGTTTCATTTAAGGAATATTCCTTAAACGTGTTTAACGTGTGATGCAGGGGATGATAACCGTCAAGTTACGCTATTAGACCTTTCAATAAAGGTCGCTGAATTAATTTTATCCCTTTGTGTAAAATATTTATAAAATTATATGCATTGAAAGTTGAAAAAATAAATGTAGTTATTAACTAAGAAATATTGCCACAAATAGAAGTCCACAAAAAGCTCTTGCGTTACTGACATTTCCATCTCGTAACTCGTTTCTCCAATATACATTTACAATAAGCAACTTACAGAGGTCCATAAACATCATCCGTTCCTTTATGTGACGCTCCATTACTCTGAACATCGTGGTCATCGCAAGACTTTTATTTTTATTGTCACTACACATCCGGAGGTCTTATATTATTTTTAAATGAACTTAAGTTATTTAAATATTCGATAATTTTGATTATGTATATAATATTTTTGTTTAACTTATTTTGTATGTTTGAAATTTGTAATCAATTTTTCAAACACTAATCTAGCTACTGGAATATCTATCTAGTTTGGTGACCATAATCAAGTCTGATTATTATAAGTGATAAGTATAAGATGAAATAAAATAGAAGCGGAATAAGGCTATAATAAACTCTTCAAAAACATATACGTATTACCCAGTTGTGTTGGGACTCTAGATATGTTTTATAATAAATATATGAGACAAAATGTGGCCACTGAAGCATCTAAACTGAATAATCAAAAAAGCTCTTTTTTAAAGTAATTTTATACTTATGTTTCGCATTTTTCAGATACTATAAGCGTCTTTGCTTTTAAATTATTACCAACAAGTTGGACCTGTTCTCAGGCATAAACCGGAACATGCGGAAACCGTCACGCTTCGGATATTCAACGAATTAAGACGTTTCTTCAATTTAAATGGACTCTTTACTATTATTAAAACCACCACTGGATGGTACCTTCACGGCTACAAAAACTGCAAAACAAGTTTTAGTGTGAACAATTGTAATGTGCATACAAAAACGGGGTCAAATCGTGAGCTATGATTGACTACAGTGCTTTAACCAATTTTACTATTCATGCACGAATTCCGTTTATTGCACTTGAATGAAATGCCACAGTCATTATAGTTATCTGTCAGTAAAACATTCAAGATCCGTGAAGAAATGTCGACCTGATTTTGAAAGCAAACTTCTATGCAGTTTTTCGTAAAACAATCAGCTACGGGCTTAAGTTTTCATGGGTCGAATCTTGCCAATTTATAATTTTCCTTTAAACAGTCTTCCCTATATCTGGTCATTTTATGCAGTCAAATCGTGAGAAGAATGCCAATATTTCAACCGGGTAACGAACCACCGCTTACATAATATGGAAAGACCGAGAAGTAAACGAACTACGAAGTCGAAGTAAACAATGTTTCGATAGCGCATCATTGACCTGTCATCAAGTGAGCCTCACGCTCGAGTCGGTATCAATCACAAAAACATCACACTTAGCATCAGCACAGCGTCACATGCTGAAAACAACATAAGTTTCGAAGGGTTGGACACTTCCTGACGCTCGAACAATACCTCATTATAGCACTGTGTTACCAATAACCGAACTGAGGAAGTCGATATCTATTCGCAAAGCACAATAGGTGAGCGACATCCGAACCTCATTACTGCGCTCGTTTCCGTTTGTGATTTACACGCGAGCCGGTTTATTGAGCTGTTTCTATCTATTATGAAGTAGACCACAGCACTATTCATTTTAATTATTAAATTTTTATAAATTATCATATAACATCTTGAAAAATTAAATGCTTATGCGAAGTATCGAAGTTTTCTCACTTGGAGAGCTGCTGCTTTCTAAAGCCCAGAAGGCCAACTCAGCTACCAGGCCCTGTTGCACTGCACCACTTTGCCTTATGATAGACTTTGAAATATTCTCTGATATTTTATAGATATGATTAATGCAAGTGAGAATTAGAAAATTACTTGAAAGCTCCATAGTTACTTGTTTCGATCGGCCTTGACGCGAAAGTTATCCGGATGTTCTGTGATTTGGCGAATGATGTCGACGCTGATTTTTATTCATATTATTTTTTTTAACATAATTATATTTTTATTGTCAATAAACTATATGGACTAACTCACTCGGGTTGGAAATTCCACGCAAATTTTAATCTTCAAGAAAGACTATTATACCAAATAATAGTCTCTCTTATTCTACAACATCCTTATCTTGTTAATAAATACCGTTTAATAAAATACATATCGGGACAGGAAAAACTGAGGTCGAGGGTCTATTTTAACAAATATTTAACATATAGTATATTTAATGAATAAAATATAAAAATACTAGATCATTACAGTACTTTTGAAATCTTATAAAGGGTACTCATATGTAGAGCATAACTGCAATACACAGTGTGGAGTGTATACTCCACGGTACCACAAATTTACTGCAGTTATGGTATGTATGTATATAATCTTCACCTATTACGCTACTTTGCGCAAGATACTTAGAAATTCATTAAAAGAAAATCAGAACGGAAGTACATAATCGTAGTCAAATAATGGGGAAACTACTCGTTAGCACATCAGTCTTAAACACCTACGTTAAGTTGTCACTATCCATACACATGTATAACTATTTGAACAGCATCAAATACAATATCCATAAGCAAAACAAATAAAACGTGTTGATACAGCACTACAGCTAACTAAGATCCGTAAGGGCAAGGACATAAACAGTGTAAATATTGTGATTTGTTTCGTGCAAACATTGAAGCTATCTCGGCGGTTCTTGCTTTATCTGTGAGCCTCCTCCGCATGGTGGCACAAGAGAAGAGCGTGTTCAATGCGACAAACATTTGCCTAGTAAATATTTGTCTGAAGAACCCACACCATGCCGCTGTTTAGTTTCCTCAATCACACAATGTTGCCGTAACTAAAAACTACGAAATTCAATCGTAAGTCACAGAGTGAACCACTGCTTGTTTTATTTATTTTTAATTCATAATAAATTTAGAGAAACAAATCAAATATATTATTTTGAGGTGAAAGTTAAAATGCGAATTAACAACCAAGAATGAAACAAAACATGAAACCTATAAGATTTTTTTTGTTTAAATAATTTTGTTACCTTTCTTGTTTTAAAACAATTCTTTTTTATACAAAAATATGATGAATACGTATAGTTCTAGTCTGTATAAAAAGTATCTGAAATGAACTTAGTGACAGGCAAGGTGAGAAAAAACCCGACGGAGTAAAAATCCTGGTCGCCGTTTTAATGAATATATTATTTATACAGGGCAATACAACGCACGGCGGAAAACGCATAATGATTTCCGCTGGTCGAGCGTCGAAAAACAACGAAAATAAATCTCTCGAGGAATCCTAAACAACGTGATACGCAGTTGATTGAATCTCCATTAATTATAAAAATATAATATTCCAAAAATATCTCTTTTAGTTGAAGTGTCCCCAAATTTTCGTAGTGATAGAGCGTAAGGCGACAATAATTGAGTTGAATAATTAAAACTACCTATAATTTTACTTCTCCTAAAATTTTTAAGCTTTTGTTTAATTATTGTTTTTGATATTGTACTAACTTTAAAATAGTGCACATTTACCATAGTAAGCGAGCAGCACACGCTGAGCAACCTTTTTGCCACTCAGCAGTTAGATAAAATGAGTATAATTATATGAGTATAATTATACCTAATATTTTTAATCCAAATGAGTATGCTTGAATAAATTTATTTTTGTTCTTGAAATTCATAATCGAGACGATTTGTTCTTTATATTATAGAAAGCTATATTATAATATATATCTTGAATAATATTTATTGTAAAAGACCAAAAAGTTAACAAATATCTAAGGTCCAATGATCGTAAGTATGAACTCAACCGGTCACAGTTCAAGTCTTCGTCATGGGAAGGTGATGTTCACATCGAAATCAAAGCAATAAAGGAAATGTATAATCATATATCAGAAAATCTGAGTAATCGTGAGAAGTTCCACATGACAAAGTAAGACAAGAGTTTAAATCACTGCAAATAAGACTCGAAAACAGTAAACAATAAATTATTTCGGGACATGTTCATTAAAGTAGCAAAATGCAGATCACTAACGTCATTATTCATAACTATGTAAGCAAGTTATCAATGGACTATGTTAGCAACTTTGCATAAGTCAGACATTCCAGATACCAGACGACTTTCTCCGACTTTGTTAAATTACAAAACATTACAAACTTAGTATAGTAATTAGTATTAAGGATAATGTAGTAGCAGATGGCTAATTAAAACTGAAGATGTGACCTCGAATTTAGTTGAAGGGACATTTAAAAGAAGAATTTTGTCTAAACTGTCGCCCGATGTCGCGAGAAAGGATGTTGAGGCGAGGGATGAGGGGGACTACACGATATCCCTTTTACGCGGACCAATTAACGGTCACCGACGGACCGGATGCGTGTACACATATGCATTAGCACCTCCACCCTCTTTTAATCTTTTTATGTGAACGAAATCAGCTTGGGAAGATTTACAGCGCCCACGGCGAATTAGGCACCGGCAGCTCTTTATATTAATTGCAATTTTAAGCGATTTCCAAAAAAAATTCGATAACGACCAACTCGACTCAAATATTGGACTGAATATATTAAAATCTTATTTAGCATTGAATAAGTTTGATTGAATGTAAAAAAAATGTTAGACTTTATTGTATATCTATGTATTGAAGGAAAGCGAACCCAGCTTTTTGTTTTCTACAAATTATAAGCTTTTACAAGCATTTTTGAATCGCGCCGTCATATAGAAGTTAACACGGTTGATTCAAAATTTGAAATATTTTCAGATACTATTTTTGATATGTAATTATTTTTTATTAAATTTTGGAGCCCAATGGATATGGTTCTTATGGAATAAACTTTTTAAAACGTCATAGGTAGTTCAAGAATAGAAATAGCTTCAGCCTTCAGCACATGTATATTATATGTGTTATAACTGCGATTTGCAACTTACGAGATGATTGTAATATAAAAAAAATACAAGCATTAGAAAAATCATAATCAAATTATTGACCAAGTATTTACAATAAAATGTCGATAGCAAAATCCACCGCGTTACATTTTCTGCGCTTGTAATAAAACAAATATTGCATGTACAGATTTGCATCTACTTCCTGTTTATCCAATACAAACATATCGCTTACGATTGAATTTAAATTGTCTTGTATTATTGCTCAAGTTACTAAAGAATGTTACATAAAGTCCTTGGTTTTATTATCCCATTCGTCAAGCAGCTCATTGATAACACATTCATGCACAATGCACTTGTATTCAACGTGCGTATCAATACTCTTCTCAAAGGACACATAATGGGGTCTCTTATCACTTATGGCATGAAGAACGTGTAGCGAGGCCGAATTCAATAGAACAAGTACCCGGCTCCCAACCATATGCATGACATGATTGATAGATCGTTGAGATTGATGATGCTAATATCTTTTGATACGTTTTTGCAGACTATATTCAGATACATATATGATAAGTTCTCAAGTAAAACAGCGAATTCATGTAATTGGATTCTATAATAGAGATATATAGAGCTTATTAGATACTTGCTTCATTTATTTCTAACAAACAACCCTACTATGATCTAAGTTGCAGAATATTTTATTCTATTTTTAAAATTTAATATTTTTTTTTACTCATAGTTTTTTTAAATGCACCTTTTTATCTGGCCTATTCGTAAAACAATAAAGTGAATGAAAACAATTTATGAAAGCATCCTAAGAACAGAAAGGGTCAATCCCAAAAATCATCCAGTGTAATTTTTTTATACATCTAAGATTTTAGTTTATTTTTATGTATTCAAAACCGGAAACGCAAGCCCGTGCCAACTATTACCGCACGGCATGGTGAGCGTATGTCACTTCCGTTTTCGCCTGAGTGCATTTCACCCTAGTTTTAAGGGCTGTTCCGTTCCGGAAGGGATGAATTTTAATAAGTTTAAAGTCAACGGATCTCTTGTTCCGACTCTGACTTCCGCTTAATTGTTACAAGATTTATTTTTATTGATAGTTAAATACAATGGTCAGGTAGGAAGGTACATAGTCTTGTTTAATTTTCTAATCGGTTTTCGGTTTGTTTAACTTATCTTTATGGCCAGTTCTCACGGTTGTTAGTTATTGTGTAATAAATAGCCGGTGTGAATTTTCTTTGTAGTCAAAATGGATAGTTGACATCTGCAGATAAGGGTTCACACCTGGCGATTATTTTGATCGCTATTTATGTGTGGGATGATGTTAATTTAATCAATCTCCAATAATTGTTCCAAAAAATTTAAAAATATTTCTCGTCTGTAGTAGTGATCTTCAAAAGCAGATAAAATGAAAAATATTGTATCCTTATCATTTAAATTTTAGTAGGTACTTTATTGTATAATTTGACAACAGTGTTTATTTGCCCGTGTTTTTTTTTAATACAGAGCAGACAACCCAGCAGGGTTGTCTGATGGTAAGTAATCACCACAGCCCATGAACATCCGCGACTTAAGAGTCTCAGATGTGTTGTCAGCCTTTTAAAAATGTATAGGCTCATTTGTAGTAATATTGACTTGTTGTACGAGAATGTTTAAATATATATACGTTTGATTTATATTTGTGAAAACATGTATAAAATAAAATAAGAAAAGGAAGTACCTATCTAACTAAAGTTTCCCAAGTAGTTGATTGAATTTTTCCTACGCACCTTTTTAAGGAGATGACACAAAATGGATGCATAACTCGAATTCATATTTGAAGTACCTATAAGAGGGTGCTGAGCAAAGTATGACGTATGAATCCGACGCTTCTCGAGGACACAGATCGTGGCTATTACCTCGATCGTATATACTCCGAACATTATTTATCGCTTCCTCTCGATGTTTTTCACCCGGCAACAATGCTCTCGAGCCATCGAGCTAATGCTTTTACGACGTGTCGAGAAGTAATTTGCTTTAACGATCGCTCTTCGAAGGAAAATGGTCTAACGTTATCAACGTCACTAGTGCTTATTTAGAATGATAGACACTTTCTGTCATTCTGAGGTTCTAAACGAAGAATTATAGTCCTCGTTTCTCTAATCCATGGACAATCTAACCAAGACCAACCGGCCTAGCATGACCGCCACGAGATATCTCGCGGACGAGAGAAGAAAAACTAAGATGTAAGATAATCGACAATTTTGATAGAAAAGATATTTCGATCGACAAATATATCTATTTTTATATTAAAAGTCGAGTTTTAAGTGTAAGTGTCATGTTGGACCCGGTAATCAATTAAAAAGGTAAAAGATAATCGATTAAAACACGAGAAAACGGTCGAAAACATTTTGTCGCGGTTGTCATGCTAGGCTGGCAGGCGAGCAGTACGTAGCCTACTTGCTATAGTTTAAATAATCTACAATTTATAATTTCAACCTTTGCATTGCAATGAAGACGTCTATTGTATAAATTTCTCTATTAAGAGATATTTTTTAGGGTTCCGTACTCAGTACCAAAAATGGGACCTTTACAGCTGATGACTTTATTGTCCGTCTATCTATCTGCCTGTCAAGATCCTTTTTCTAATTAATAACGCGTGGAGGTATCAAGTTGAAATGAATATCAAATACTCAAGTCTGCAATCCGCATGCAGCAGTGGAAAAATCCCAATCAAAAGATACGGCATTTTATGTTCCGTTCATGCCACATATTTTGACACTCGCAAGGGAACCAATACCTATAGGGTACTTCCTGTTAACCTAGAATCATGAAATTTGGCATAAAGCAATGTCATGTAGCACAAAAGTATAAATCCGAAAACCGTTTTGTAGTTTTTATTATATTTTACTGGGATAAACTTTACAACTAAAAGTTTTTTTTTTTATTGGGAAGTTCTTTACTTAACTAAAAGCTTGTACGGTACCCTAGGTGCGCGATTCAGACTCGCACTTTGCCTGTTTTTTTAAACAAGACATACTAGCAGGCATATATTTATATTATTTTACGTCTAATAGCTAAACTTATTCATACTTTATTATTTTCATTATTGATATAAAATAAACGAAAAATAATAAAAGTTGTTCTTGGCTATTTAAATACCTGCTTGAACTTTTTACATGTTATAACATTGTAATTGTATCATTGGTAGTTTACCTTAAAACAATTTGTTGTCGTAGTTTCCTGTTCAATTTGTCATTAATTACAAGCGATCTTGTTACAGATAAGAAAAGATATAAATTAAACTTAATAGTATAAAAATGTAGATTGTAATCTTCAGTGATGCAGAATTAATAATTATGCATCACTGAAATCTCTTATTTATTTATTGCACCAACAAAGTAGACACTAATATATCTATATACAGTATACACATAACACAAACATAAATACAAGTTGAGTGCAAGGTGCCAACTTCAATTATAACAAATATTACAGCAAATATCATTCTATAGTTGATAGCAATTCATATACTTATAATCAAAAATTTAAATTAATCTAGCTTAATTATATGAACTAGATTAGACAAAAATGATTTGACCAAGTGAGATTAATATACCAGCTAAATAAGGCTTTATTTTTCTACTCTATCTGATCAAAAAGTAGAGTGAATCCAAAAAGTTGTAGACAAAATGAAGATTCCAAACGCTGAGAAAATGATTGAAAAATATTAAATAAAAAGGATTTTTAAGTTTATAAGTTTGGTGAAATATAGCATTTTTAATAAAACCCGTCATTAAAAAAATATTTTATTCTTATCGAGTCCCTACAATAAGCGAAAAAGGTATTATCAATACATTCTCATAATGCATCACATAACGCGTGCTGAGAAATTATCTAATGACGACCAGAACTAGTACCGATGATCCAGTGATCCGCTTGCCTGGTTCCAATAGTTCCGGATATACGATATTTAAATGTCATTAAAATACGTCAGAAGTACCAACCCATATCACTTACAACCGCACAGTTGGTAAATTAGAATAAACATGAAGAGAAGTATTTTATATTTATTACAAGTAACATAGTATAGTATTACTATTTGTCACTATTATACTCCGGACGTAGTTATAATATGATAAGAACAAATAATCAATTGGATTAAACCAAAAACAATGGAAGACTCCTCTTGAAAGTAGACGATGTGTTAGTAAAAATAACTAAGTTTAAATTTGCAAACATAATTATACATATCGCTAGTTTTTTAATTATTTCGCACTTTTAATATCTATGATATGATCTTAACAGCGGGGACACATCCTCTCAAATTTTTCAAGCTGTCAAACCAATGATCACACCCATAAGATACCTATATATATGATATTTTGACACGAATATACATATTTTAATTTAAATCAATTTTAATTATAGATTGAATCTTTTATGACTATAATAATTCAAATCTTTTACATGATAAGACTTTAAGATGATCCAATATATTATTGTCCAACATACTTTACGCTTAAAAGTATTCATTACAATTATTATCGAAAGAATTAGAACTCAATTACGGACACAGATTCATCTTTTAATATTGTTTCACTCGAGTATCAGATATTTAACTAAAATAATAATATAATTTATTATTGACGTTTTAATCCGTAAATGTTATTTTATTTTCTTGATATGGTTACTTTACAACAGTAGCAATATATTATGTTCTTTATGCAAAAAAATATCGGACATACCTACTCGTACGTAGTAGGTAGGTAGGTAGGTCGTACGTATTTAAAGTTCTTACTTAATCACGTAATATTATTAATTAAAATAGTCATATACCTTGCAGTGAAGTCACAATATTTTGATCTGATCATAAAGTTGCCTAGAAGAGATCTAGACCATAGTAATATGTTGATTTGCACGGATGCAATATAGAAGTACTATAGGTACACAAAAAATGCCTATGTATGTCGCTGATAATAATTAAGCTTTCTATTGCTGAAATATTTTTTTAAATCAGTTCAGTAGATCCAGAGATTACCCCCTACAACCTCACAAACAACCTCTTTATAATATTTATATAATGTATAATTCGAGATGTCCAGGAATTCAGTGAGATAACCTAACTGATAGACAGACAGACCAACATTCGTATTCATAGTATCACATTAAAATCATTAAATATGACTTATTGATTATTGGAATTATTCATTAGCAGAAAATCGTGTATATATGTACTATGGACCGCCACTAATTGCTGTAATACCGAGAAACTCAAGCCATAATATATGTACTTAATGGTATATAATGTGGGAGCGACGTTTGCTATTAAAGAAACTTCGTGAGAACCTCTATACAATAGTAAAAGTAACAGTACCTACCAACTTGGAAGAAACACGTCTGCATTCTGTATTGAACTCATAAGAAAGTGTATATAATGAACTGTACATAAGACAATACCGAACCGTAAGTTACTTCTTTTATATGTGGCATATTTTCTTTTTTTCTTTTGCATAGCTTCTGACATGTTTATACTTTAATGGAACACTGAATTAAGTCTCTACATTTCACACAGTACACTGCTAGAAGTTGAAGGTCTTTCGACAAAATTTGCCTGTTCAACAAAACGTATAGATGGGATTTTCTTCGTAGACCGCATGGAAACAATTTCTTGGGTGTTATATATCCAAAACGATAAGTGAGGGATTTACAATAGAGCCTTAAAGGCCGTCAACGCTACTGTAGGATAACTAGTGTCGATGATGTCCATATCCAATAGCATCAATTGGAGGAGGTGACCACTTACAGTCTTCTAAAATGTTCTTGAGTTTTGTAGAACTAAACCTCGTAGTAGTCTACCAAAGTAGCATTACTTATAATTGAAAAGTCGACATTTAATTGTTTGTAATAATAATACATAATTGTAATCCACAGGCAAATTGAGGTATGTTTTGTTTCATTTCTGAGTATTAGGCAGTAATTATAATGCAGTATCGTAAATTACCCGAGTTTGCGTTGATTTTTTGTTAAAATCGTACAACCAATTGAACCAGTCTAATTATGCCCAACAAGAATTTTACCTACAGCTTGCCAGTGATAATTCCCACGCAAAGTATAAAAAAAGAGATAAAAACGCTTAAGCGCCTGGTTATATCAGATTTTTCGGATCATGTAATAAATTATATAAATGTCAAAAAAATAAAATATCTAAATTCATAATACTTATAAATATTAATCATTTGCTCAAATAAGATCAGCAATCTCTCATTGGAAGGATATGCTATTATTATTAATTAATTAAAGGACACCGGATGTCATACAAACGAAACGACTATCAATTCATATAATCGATAGATTATAAGACGTGACGGGCTAAACAAAAACGTACAAGAAAAATATGATTTTATTTTACATAATTGTTTTATCGTTATTTCTCTTTCGACATCGCTAAGCCCGTTCGAAGCAATATTACGTGGTATTTTTATGACAGGTGCAATTAGTTTTTCATTTGTCTTGTACAGGAACTTGTAACCAATAACCATCAACAATATCCGAGACACGAACAACCAACCAGAAGAAAACAAGGTATTTCTGCATCCAGCACTCCATACGTAATTAAACACGGCGGTAGGTATAATATACAGAATGTTTCTATAATATAGCAAACTAGCAACACGCCCCGGCACGGGTGCAATGTAGATAAAAAATCCTATGTTTCTCGCTGATAATGTAGCTTTCTAATGGTGACAGAATTTTTAAAATCGATTCAGTAGATCCAGAAATTACCCCCTAAAACCTCACAAGCTCACAAACTTTACCTCTTTATAATATTAGCATAAATAACATATTATACATATACTCTAAAAAAATGACTCTACATTTATCATGAATAGTCAATTTTCTGCATTTCTGGAGAAATTCGATAATTTTTCTTTTCGAAAGATAAAATTTTAGATAGTATATATAACAATGCTTTCCTAACAGCAACTAAGACAACTCTACTATTTGTAACCAATAACTCTATCGCCCCCCACGTACTAACGTGAACGAATTACATAATAGTAACTTACATTATAATCAACGTTGAAGCAAAAAGTAATAGGGCGTGTGTAATATGGTAATACAAGTATGAAATGAGATGGAGTGCTCGAGTGAGGCGTGTCAATTTAATATCCGCCGGTGGCCTGATGATGGATGGCACTTTTATTAACCCTGCCGGACGTGCGTCGGTTTACGACTCAACATAGCTAGCTGGTCAATTTCCTAAGAAATCTGAGCTGCACTTCAATATATGTACAGATTTAATTATGAACACTAACATTGAAATACTGTTTCATTTTTCATTAGCTTATAATATGATTTTCGTACTGATATGTGTTTATTTACGCGTGGCTTGATTATTCTAAAAAAACATAGGGAAATTTAATTATGGACTCTAACGTCGATATCCCGATTCATTTTTCATCAGATTAATACGAGGAGGCCGAAATGATAATTTTCATTAATATTTTGTGATTATTTACTCGTGGCTTCATTTTTATAAATAAAAAGAATATTTAAATAACAATATTTGATCTATTGAAAACTTAATGCAACAGGCCCGCGAGTTGTTTCGTTCGGAGATAATAAAAAAAAGAAAGGTGAATTCCCTTGTCCCCTTATGGGGCACGGGGCAGATCCATTTCTGTGTATGTTTCACTGATCATTAATTTTCTGTACAGGCAAGTAGGTGATCAGCCTTTTATGTCCTGCCTGACTGAAACAATTTTTATTATCCTGTTTCCTCGGGATTCGAACCCAGGACATTCGGTGCTAACGCATCGCGCTTACCACTAAGCCACGGAGGTGGTCAAGATAATTATTCTATATTCTTTATTGTTATTCAGAAATGGTGAAGCTTTCTATATGTGAAACGTTTTCTCAAATAGATTCTAAAGATTACCCTCTACAATCAAAGAAACCTGTTCAATCAGGAGGCTTGGTCTAGCGCTTACTGGCATTCGTAACGTCATGATAAATAATATAATTATAATCATATCTATATCCGTTAAATGCTGTAAACTAATTACTAAACTCTATCATTCAGTTCATCATTCATTCAGGTCCCTCACCCGGGCGAGCTACCATCGAACCCTTCAGTCTCCCTTCTCTTCTACGAGCAGCCCGAACCGATGTGATACACGCACAGGAGACTCCCTTAGGTATTCCATACTAAAATCCCAAAATATCAAGGCTGAGCCACAGTGCTCGCCACTCATGTCCGCGTTAATCTGTAAAGGCCAACAGGGCCAACAACGAGATAACAAACAAAAAAATACTTGGTTCAGAATGTACACTTGCGTTATATAGTAAAAAGTGACAACTAGCTGCTACGGTACATTTCGGGAATAAAACAATTGAGATAAAGATATAGAATAACGCTTTGCGTAACGTAGGCCTTATAAGTGTTGCGGTTGATTCAGTATCCAAAATAATAGTCAACATATTCCACTTGTAATTGTTTGAGATTTCGTGTCGTTTAATGCTGTCGATGTCACCAAACAATGGGGTTCTCACCACCTAGACAGACTCAAACGATTTCATTGTGAATCTCGCAAAAACCCGCAGGTATCGTGGCGCCTTTTAAACGATGTATTGTATTGGGGCGCCTGACCAGAAGTTTTTATCCTTACCTTAATCAACTTAGGTAGAGCTATTGGCAAAGCTTATGCGGACGCTGCAGCTTTAACATTCTGTACGTAACAGACAGTTTTAACTTTTTGTTGTAACTTAAAAGTACAAGTTCTATTATAAAAGTTTAATCTATCATATAACATACATATACGAATCTGAGGAGTCTAACTACTCCCTTTATAGGTATAAAGTGACAAGGGAAAAGATAAATGTACATGCTTGTCCTTTGGTTATACAGTAATAGATACTTTCAATCTGTTTATTTATTTCTGTATGAATTGGATCGAGGAATCTTCTTCAATTATTACAATACACAAAACACACACACAGTACGATTTAACATTAATTAATTAAATTACATTGATATTTCCAAATGTAGAGTCGTAAATGTAGAGATCTTTTTAGAAGCTTGTTTATTTATCATAAGCAGAGTTTTATTTCGCCCATAAAAAAAACATTGTATACATCAGCACAGCGAGATATATCATGTAATATTCCTATGGAATACAGTTATAGCCGGTGTGATATAGAGGAGGAAATGCTAAACAGGCAATTTAAATAAGCAAAGGGAGGTGCGATAATAACGCAATAAAATTCTATGTGACTATAATCTTACTCAACGAGTAGTTCGCATTTTACGAAAGGATTAGATACCTGCCTACATATACACCTACCACAATCATCCTAATGAAATGTGTCTGATATCAAAGACAGTATGGCGTATTACATGTTACATTTAGACCATGTTAAATATTAGTACGTGGGCACCCACCCACAACACAACCCACCGTTGTATTTTTCAATGAGCCTAGCCTACGTGTCACGTATCTAGATAGAATAGGCCTCCGTAACCATAGTGAGAAATTCGCTTTTAATTACATACCGTAAACGGAATTTAGCTTTCTCGTACGCTGCTTTCCTGCGGTGACCACACACTGCGATCACAGTAAAACTTTTACAGTTTATAGAAATTTCTAGCTTATAAAAATAAGAATCTAGCACAAATACGCGCGATTTTAAATTTCGTTACGTCAAAGATTTGAAAATCGAACATGCGCTCGCGTGACGGCGCTGTGCTTCACGACTGATCGTGAACGGCGAGGCACGCGCCGGTGCCTTCATTCACAAATCGAATGGCGGGGAGCGGGGAAGCGGCCCATTCATGAGTCCATCGAGGCGTGGTGACCTGTACCTCTTTCCACATTAATCGTGTATAGCGAAAAAGCGCAAAACGCTATAATAAAATGCTAACTAACGACGTTGATTTGTATATGAATCCATCCATAATACATTAAATTTTAGTACATTTGTTAGGTTATGTTCTACGGACCAACCGTTCACTGCGATATCATTAAAATAAATGACATTTTTTTTCTTCTAAAGACAGATAAAGTTGAATCAAACAATTACTGTCGTGGAAAGAAATCAAACAGTATAAATAAAGTCTCCTTCCTGTTGACCTGTACTTACCTACGTGCGCGGTACGAATCTGTGACACGAATTCAATTGCACGTTCGGCGAAAGTACGGTGAAATTGGACTTCGTATTCAATGTGAGAAAATATAAAATATACAATATTTATATTCGTAACACATATTTCGCGCACAGCTAAGAAAATAAAAACAAGAAAGTACAATTAAAAATTTATAAATCTGAACTACTATTATTGCAGACTGCTGATTCAAAAGGTGATTTTATCGATAGAAATCTAATTCAAAGTTGCAAATAAAAGTTTGGTTCACCTCTGTCATGACAAAAACTATCCCTATGTGCCACACATTTTTCCATCAGTTGAATCGGCTTGAAATTCATTACTCGGTTTTTTGGGATCGTTGATGTCGAATTTGAGCTACAAATTTTCAAAATGGCGGATCCAATATGGCGAATAAAAATTCGCAAAGTGCAAATATGATGAAAATGTACCTATATTCTTGATAGCGGATTTTAGCGGAGGGAATTCAAGATAGAAATTTGAAAAACGATTCAAAAACAAGAAAATGTCAATCTTCTGACTTGCTAGCTTAGGAAGATAGCAATCATATTTATAGTTAGACTTACGAATGAAAATAATGAAAAACAGAAACATCCAACGACAGCTTCGTACTATATTTTTGTGGGTAGATATCGGAAACAATTAATCATTGAGCGATGATTAACAATCATTTAATCCGCAAGAGGTCTGAACTAGAAAATTCCGCCAGTGAAAGGCTTGTTAGTTGTAGATTATGTAACTCAGCACGTGCCCTTACCACACTTCTTTGTTTTAGCTACGAAACAGGAAACCACTGATCAGATTTACTAGCCCATAAATATCTATAAAATGTTGTAAGTAATCAAATAAATTCAGCTTATTGTTGTTTTCACGGCTAAGCGGTTTAATGTACCTATAACTGTTAGCTCGACTGATTAACTTTTAATTTCTTATAATATGGTCGATTGAATACCTGTCCATTGAGGGTATTGGAGGGATAACTACTAACTACGTATGCAGTAAAAAACGCGTTTTAAGAAAGGCATGGCAACGGCCACTAATTTTTCTGACCTTTACGTAGAAATTCAGGTTTTATTAATTTATCTCGAAACCCGAAAGAGCTCAGCTGAAGAAAACTATTATAATAAATATTGATGTTATTGTTCATAACCGCACTTTATTACCCAAAGCATTAATGATCGTTATAAAAAGTTTCAAAACTGAATCATCGACTCCTAATACCCAAATGCAGTTCAACTTAATTGCATTTTAAGAATTCGTTCAAGAATTAATGTTCGTATTTATGAATTCATTTCAATATCAGCGCATTTGAGTCACTACCATATTGCAGTTAATGTACGTGTTAAGTAATAAAAGCGGTAATCAATTTGCACGATAGCCTGCGCGGGCGCACAATTAAGGGGCGTGGGTGTTGACTGCACTTTCGTGAACTTTAAACAATTCATTGACTTCTCTTTACAATAATTAAAAAACGAAATAACTGACTTGTTACTAAAGTGACTTCATAACTCTCAGCCACCAGATTTTGGGGTCTTTAAATGTTAAATTGTAATGTTCACCTTAAAACCTTTTAGCGCAAGATAAACTGCATATCTTATATGGTTCATATGCAATTATTTCTGATTATATTTAATGACTTCCTGTCAAATATGTCCCTTAATAAAGAGCTTATGAAAACTTTAATTACGGTAAGTAATTTAACATTTCAATGGATGTTTAAAAAGTATTTAATTACTCTTATATAATTTATTAATTTCCCTTCATCTGCCTGTTTTAAAATTTAATTATGAATAAGTCATATATAGAATAAGCATAAAAGCAATATATCTTCTTTGGATTTACGAGTGATTAAATTTTCTGGTGGTAATTGGTGGACATCGCGTATCATTTATTATCATACGATTCGTACGTCAACGTATCTCTGACAGGCTTCTTTGATGAAGATGTTCGGCCCATTAAAGTTAAAGTAATTTTACAAAAAGTTGTCCATAGACAACTCCAAATAACTCTAGTTGGACGCTGTTAAGCAATACATTGTCACACCACATGGTTGCCATTTTGAGAAAATTGAGTTTGAAGTTTTAATCAGGGTTTATAAAATTTCTTTTAAAAAATAACAGAAATAATAGATTTTTTTGTAAATACTATTATTATACTAAATGTATAACGTTTTTCTTGGTAGCAATCAATGTAAGTAATAGAATTTAATGCATTATTGTTGAATATTATAAACATTTTAGGGTTTCGAGCCCACTAGTTTTTTCAATATTTATGCTATTAAATCGATTCAAATGATATATATAGTATATCTCTTTTGAAATATGTACTCCAGCTCATAAGGAAGCCAATGGTATAAATATTTACATTTTTGTAATTTTGTGGGTTGACACTGTATCGCTTAACAGCGTCCAGTTGTAGTGTACCATCGACCAGTACCTACCTACCATAAATGCATACTTGCAGCAGCAGCAAATGCACCAACTGCCAATGTAACTGTATAATTACCTCGTGTATTATTATCTAAGGGGTGGACAACTGGACACTCGCTTCCTGTGGTCAATTAATACACCGGGCATATTACTAGGCCGGCATCTACAGTTATAAACGAGTACCGGCCTTACCGAGATGAGGAAACGTTGCGTTGATCGGCAAAAAGCCTATTAATGCTCCAAATAGAACCGAAGTGAACCTCGTAAATCGCCTGATGACGTTCCGTATGAGATAAATTGTGTATTAGATTATGTAGTTTCTTATGTCATTTACTTCATAGTTCTTGAATTGATTTGCAGGTCAACGCCTTCTGGCGTTTTAAACAACGTAGGTATCTTCTCGTCTGTGAGCTATGTACAGGGTATTTTATTTTGATGTTTGAATTTAAGTAAATATTTTAAGTTAAGAATGAATGTGTACGGAGTATTACGTTTAAATATTTTTGTTATTTAAACACTCATCTTATTTCTTAACATACGTAACCTTAATTTTCAAGAATATTATCTAACAACCGCAGAGATACCGCAATAGTTACGGGGCACGGATAGTGGAAAAATGAAAATGTTTTACGTGCCAACATAGTTGAGTACTTGTGCCTAAAATATATGATACGGGAAAAAATATTATATACCTACATACATTTTTGATGCTTATTCTTAAGTCTAGTCCAGACTTAGCAATTCATCAACTTTGAATTAACAAAGAAAATATAAAAAAATATTATTAAAACTTTTGGATGGACATACGACTGGATCTCCATTTTATTTCCACAGTTTTTTTTAAAGGAAAATAAATACTCTTAATATTTATTCATAAAGTTTTAGTTATTACAATAAATATATTTTTGAGGTCCACAATGAAGAAGAACGTTGACACAACCACGAACAACTTGCTAGAAAGTATCGTCAATTTTAAGAGGTGAAACTGTATGCAAATGATAATATGAATACCGTCTAAGAAGTCATAGATGCTTGGGCCATAAAATGGGATATTATCGAATTATGCTTTGAGTAGGCTTTCACATGCCATATGAGCAGCAAGCAGAGGATAAAGGGTCATATGAATAAGAGTGCTTGAAATGTTTACATAGCAAAAAATAAAGGATAAGAACTAACCTGTAAGACATAATGCCACATAATCTTTAGAAGTTGCTGTCCCCTCAGGCAGATTCCAACTAACGCGGAATTGCGAATCCTCCTCTTTCCACGACAACGTCCCTTTCTTGACATCATCTAAGTTTTTTGTTTCATTATTGATACTTTCTATGGCACTGGATGAGTTGGCACTTGCTTCATATTCTGGCACTTCAGTAAGTTTTTTTTCATCGTTCTCACACTCATTTGTTTTGTCACTTGTAATACACTTTTCGTCATGTTCCTCTGACATGACTCGAAAACACTTACGACATTATAATTTTGTCTCTTATTAAAACATTATTTATTACATACAACTACTAAATTATGAATTGTTTTATCAATAATTATCCCTTACGAAATTTGCTTAATAAATAATAGAAGATAATATTCTTTTGAATTTGGATGTAAAAAAGAGCCATTTAAATCACTGTTTGATCATGAATCACTGATCTGTGGAGGTGCTAATGAGTAAATAATAAAACTGACTATTAAGTGTAAGATGTTGGAGTCTTTGCTAACTACTAAGGGAAGTGGACTGTATAAGAAATGGGGTGGTATGGGGAAGCGTCGCGACGCCGTGACGCCAGTCTGGGCGGCGCCGACACTAATGTGGTGTATTCACTCTGCAAATTAGGAAATAGAATACAACCTCCCATTTAATAAGGAGTTGCAATGCACTTCTGCCACGGAGGAGAAGACTGACGACTTGTGACTTTACATTCATTTAAAAATCAATATAAAACTACTAAACAATCATTCAATTCATAATTTGGCCTCATACAGTTATTGATATTCAAATCTTTATATATAAAGAACAACAGAGATATAATTTTTCTGTTAACTCATTAGTTTGAATATATTTATTTTTTGTTCTATCATCCATTTATATCGCAAGTTTTGAAAACATGCATTGGGCAGATCTTAGTTAACCAATACCATCAAAAAAAAATTATTGGATTTGTGCAAGAACTCATATCCCAGTATAACTTTATAGTTAATGATGAATTGAAAAATTATATAAGAGGAAGTATGCATATATATTTCTCCGCAGTCCTTTTCAATAGTGATTCTGTAATCACATAATCTCATATTCTAGAGTCTAGTATGAATCTATCATTTAAATAGGTTTGTATGTATTCAATGCAAATGTTGAAAATTAAAAACATTCAAATAAAAATCCTTCACCTGAGTGATGTAAAATAAAAGTAAAAGTAGTTTTATTTCATCACAATTATAATTTACTGGGGTTTAATTGGCTTTTTTAGACTTCCAATGACACTTTTATGTTATGATTATGAAATTTTCAATATGTGATCAATAATTTCAACATGAACACTGAAAATTAACAAACTTTCACATAAAAAGATTTTTAAATAAGTTCCTATTACTTTACCAGCACAATTCACATTTTTCGATCACTAATTATTAAAAATACGATTTTTTTTATACATTAATACGAAATATTTTAAAAAATTATATCGTTCTGTTTTGTTTTAGTTTGCTTTTATATTTTTCTAAACCACATGAATAACACTGCATAACATGATAATATCGACCAATAAATAGACAAAAGAAATTCACGGGAAGATCCGGATTGGCTATAAATAAATACAGTTTTTTATACATGACAATTAATTATTGAACTTGGCACTTGACACATGAATTACAAATATCTTGGGCTGCGTTCCGAATTACACAAAATAAATACTTATTTTTCAATAGATTTAAATAAACTGATAATTGTTTAAAACAATATTTAAATGAACAAGGATCATTAAGGTTTGGATATTTATATAAAATTGAACTGACCAAACAACAATAATTAAAGCAAATCTCGTCTTGCTATGTTATTGGCAACAGCACGTGGAAGAATATAATAGGTACATATATATATGCTAGTCCTGCTCTTTGTAATTTATTTATTATTAAAACAAATACAAAATGATTTTCAGATACTCCAAAAGTAAAGTTAAGCTAAATTAAATTTTGTACGTAACTTTTATGCGCCTAGCCGTAGCAGAACTTCGTGTTTTTTTATAATATTGTTGTGTGAAGTCTGTGTGAACGTTTTCATTCTGTTCGTCTAATTTGAAATATTATAACGTTCTGTGAAGTTTGACAGCTTGCGGGTATGTACATATTATAATATTTTTATATCTATATGTCAAAATTTTAATTATTAGAAATCTCATTAGAAATAATATAATATTAATGATCATAGTACTGTTTATATGTATTATTAAAATAAACATTGGGAGTTGGGACTCGTTAATAAATATTGCCGCTTACTGTTAACAGGTGAATTTCGGAATTAGCGTTTAAATTTATCACAGAAGATGACCACTTCAGACTCTGAATCGAATGTTAGTGGCTTTATACGATATACTGACAAAAATTTCAAGCACCTTTATACATCTATGATTGCGGTAAGATTTTAATTAGACGTATTGTTATTTTTATATTTTGAATACTGCTATCTCTACCTATTATTGAGAAATCCTTATAAAGTCTACCAATCCTTACAACTGTAAATATCCAATAACTTTAACTAAATATTTAAATAAGCATTATTCATGGTGTCTATGCTAAACTGTAATTTTGAATTTTTCTTATCTGTTTCACCCAACAATTTCTGATTTTTATTTTATTCAGCTATATTATATATTTATCTGCTATACAACTGCTGACATACAATAGGATATCTTTTTTTACTTGTTATGTTTTGATTACTAAAATACTTACTATTATTTTTTCATTACAAGTGTATTTAAATTTAAATAAATTGTTCATTTGAAGGCATTATAGGCCAAAGCTATTATAATTTATCATTTAATTACATCCTTTTCATTTTTTGTAAATATTTTAAATAGCTCAATAAACTATGTTTATATTTAATTAACTGTTATTCATAATTTCTCATAAATTATTCAAGTTTGAGAAATTATAAAGAATTTACATTTTATGAATAATCACAAATTGTTATACTAATTCTCGATTGTATTAATCTTACAGAACATGGAACTCATCAATCAGGATTTACTACAAATAGAGAAGAATATGAAAAATATTGTAAAACACTCAGGGCCGCTAGAAAGTCAGTTAAATGTGTTGCTACAATCTTTACCGAAACCAAATATAGTTCTACCCATGGAAACTGAATGATGGTATTGAGTGAATCTAATTAACAATAGTGTATATTAAAATAATAATATATTGGATAACTTATACTGGATAATTATATGTTAGTTATTTAAAAGTCAGGTTCTATTATATTATTTGTTCTAATTTACATAACTTGCGTTATATACTAAAATAATAAGACTAATAATTAGTACGCCTCATGATTTTCAGGTCAGAAATGTCACAAATTGGATGTAATTGTAAACTTTCAAGTATGGAATCTTTCTTCATAGAATACTATTGAAAAATAAATTGGTTTTATTAATGCAGTATTGGACCCTAAGTACAAGCCATTTAAACACTGCTAGTCTTTTTTTTTGTTTTTTGACTTTACATTTTACACTTTAATATATCTTTTCCTTTGTTTACAGTAGAGCAATTGAACAGCACATTTGTTGTTTCACAGTTTCTTCTTAATTAGAAATTCTATTATAATAATAACACATTCTGTGTATTTATTGGTAAACAAGCTATTGGATATTGTATAATTAATACTATATTATATATGTGTATACTAACTCATAAGTTATACATAAAAGTCTCCTTGAAAAAAGGCCAGCAATAGCTTCATAAAATATTCGGTGAGATGTGAACTATTTTGTAATTTGTGATAATATATTGTTGTCAGTTTGGGTAATATTGTTATATTGTTTTCATTGAATCAGTTTGTATCTACTATGTAGCTTATAATAGGGAATGTATTGTGAATTTTTTATTTAATATGAGATAAATTTATTTTAAAAATTGCTAATAATTGTTTTGTACAAATAATAGTAAGCGTAATAAATTATAACTCTTCTGTTTAGTTGTTTATTACTGTGTCCAACAGTTGATATTATATCTTAAGAATAAACCTGTGGATGTTTTATATTTATCTTCAAAATAATGATTATATGTCTATGAACAAAACTATTGTTCAGTATTCTAATACTTAATATTGTCTTTTATTAACGCGAGTATCACACATTTAAATAAAATACTGTATACCGGATTAAAACGCGATTTATTGTTTAAATTATTTATCCCGACGTTTCGGATGCTTTTCAGCAACCGTGGTCGCGGGAGACTGCAACCGTGGTCGCGGGACTGCAGTCTCCCGCGACCACGGTTGCTGAAAAGCATCCGAAACGTCGGGATAAATAATTTAAACAATAAATCGCGTTTTAATCCGGTATACAGTATTTTATTTAAATTCTAATACTTATCTAATTATTAGAATTTTTGTTACATACTCTGTCCATGCCTGACTAAAAGTCAAGACGTTGCTCACATTTTTTACGGCTAAATCACTAAACCGATTTTGATGCGATATTGTATGTTCGTTTACGTGGAACTGAAAATACCATGAAAAACCATTGCGAGATTCTAGGCCATCGATAATAATAATTAGCCTTCAAAGTTGAGTTTGCAACTGACTCGTTCGGAACTTATAAAGAGCAGACGCCCACTCATCCCGAATTTGGCTCATATTTACGATATACATTATACAGGGCTAGAAATTAAGTACCCGAATTGGGAACTCCAGATGGTCAAGGGCTTAGAATAGTTTTTTTTAACGCGGCTCTCGCACCGTTAAAAAAACTTCTAAGCACTGGACCATAGGCCTATACGAAATATAAGCAATTTTGCTAAACAGCACTTGGCGTAGTGGTGACTTGGTGAGTGCTCGGAATGTGATGGTCGCCCTTCAACTCCCCGTGCGCAGACTTTTCCTTTCCCAAATTATTCATTTCGCGATTAAGCGAAGTGATGCGAAGCGAAGGCTAAAAAAAATTGGTTCTAGTGTGTGAAAAGTGAAGAATATTTTTTTTATCAGGAGTCACTGATGAGACATTTGCAATAAGTTTAGGTATGGAAAAATTCTAGGTCTGTGGTTATAATAATCGTTAAAAAGTTACCTATCTAAAACTGAATTAATATGTCAATGCGACAGTTTAATTCAAACGCCATGTACATAAAACAATATTTTTTGTAAATAGGTACTACCGATTTAGATCATGGCTGCAATTAGTACTAGAGCGAAATCGCCTGACCGCTCTGATGCCATCATGAAGGCCATCCAGCGAGGCCCTGTCTACTGCACAGGAGTTCTTTTAGGTACGTAGAACATATATAAAAATAGGGATAATTAATTATATCATATGTAAGGTTTTAATATTATAAACGTGAAAGTTTACCCCTTTTATGCAAAACGCAGCATGGATTGACAGGATTTTTGGCCTAAACATAGGATTAGTGAAAGAATAGCCCAAGAAATAGTTACTATACCACATGAATAAAGCTGGAGGCAATAGCTAGTAGGTCAAGTTGGGTAAGATAGTGTAATTTATGAGCAGGCGTTTTTTTCCTAGTCGCCACGTATTCCGATTGGTTAAAATAAAAAATAGTTCTACAGCGCACTGATGTCCTGTAGTTGAGGTATCACGTACCATCAAGTGAGCCTGACGCTTGTCTTTCGAAGTCTAACATATAAACAAAATACGCCGCGGGGATTTATATGCGGTATTTTTCAGGCAATTGGGTTGAGGATAGAATAGAATGCCCAAAAGGTGGCACCTTATACTTTCCACCTAAAGATGAAATAGATTATGAAAAACTTAAACCGGAATCTCGACAGCCCGATTTTCGTCTGAATAAATTAAACAGCTTACAGGTTCTATATTTTTTCATTTGAGTTCGATTAAGTTTTAACACAATATTACTGGAAGGATGTAAGTAGTCGTTGATTGACTTTTGCACACGTGATAGTCATGCAGTTTTACTTAAACATTGGGTTACAAATCAGACTACCATTGTAGTCTACTCACACACGAATTCATATTATGAAGTTCATAACTTCATAACATAGTTTAATATTAAAGTTTTGAAATCTATTTGAATGCTTCAAAATTTAAATTATACTAAAAATTTAAGTATAACATGACCTTCCAAAACTAGCGGGTAACATGATTGAATATTATAATTATGATGCAAAAATGATGTAGGTACTGAACAATTCGCTTGAGATTCATCATAAGTGATGAATCTTAAGTGCACTTGCTGGTAAGTGTGGCACCTATAGCGTTTTCATACATATTCATTACAGCTTAGTGAAAATCTATTTTCAAATAATCTATTGATGTTACTGTCAGGGTAATGTTCAATCGATAATACGACACGACAGCCACGATTCGTGCGGCAACTACGCAACGACTACGGATCTCGTTTACAATCACTTGCCTAAGCCGCTGTGTGGACCCCAGCAGAGATACTATAAACGGAGCGCTCACCAGTTCTATCCTCAACCAGATAATTTCAAATGTTTTGTAAGTTATGCTTATGAAAAGATTCTCCTCCTATAATCATCATATATATAGGCTAAGGTCATTTATCATCAAGTGAGAAAAACACAGACCAGTTTATATTCAAAACGTAACTCTAAACTCTAACTCATACTAATATTATACCGAGTTTTGTTTGTTTGTTACGATTTAACACAAAATCTACTCGGCCGGTTTTAAAAATTGTTTCACCGATAGAAAGCTACATTATCAGCGAGTAACAGGCCATTTTGTGCACAGCACATTTACATTGCACCCGTGCGAAGCCGGGACTAGTTACTAGTTTAACTAGCTTTAAAATGTACACTAATCTTGTTCACGTTTTGTAATAGGGAAACGTAACTGAATGGGGTCTAAGGAAATATCTACAACATGAATGGAAGTGTACTGATGTATCCGATTACGCTTCAACGTTGTACGAAGATACTTACGTACCACCGAAACCTCATCAGTACCTTCAGAGATGCGAAAGGAAAGCTCGAAATTCGTGAGTTGTTACTCACAAAAATATATTTTTTAGCACTGATAAGTTAGAGAGACATTTTCTCATTATCTCACAAGGAGTGGCAGGACCACTATAAAAGCCCAAAAGCCCGGCATATAACTTATATTATGTACTATATAATTACGTTAAGGGTATTTTTTTTAAAGGTTGTATTAATACTTCCGAGTTCTTACCACTACGCCAACCGCAGCTTGTCAAACATGCTACGTTGCGAGAGCCGCGATAAAAATTTGAGCGAAATCCGTGATGACGAGTAGCCGCCCACTCTTTGTATGTTCAAAAATATATCCCGAAGTCTATTTCGCGAAAAAGGGACAAAAGTTAAAGAGCTCGTAGATATTTATACCATTATATATTATAGTTTCGATGACTTCTAGTTTTGAGTAGTAGGTGGGGGGTGTATAAAACATTTGGCTAACAAAGGGATACATACATACATACATATACATCACGCCTCTTTCCCATTGGGGTAGGCAGAGATCACGGAATTCCATATGCTCCGATCCTTACATACCACTTTCGCTTCTTCTACTTTCATCAATGCTTTCATACACACTCGACGGTTACGAGTACAAACAAAGGGATGAAAGGAATAATAAATGAAAATTCTTATTGCCAGAAGGAAAAATTAAAATAGGTCGACAGGGCATTATTATTTATCTATACTAATATTATAAAGAGGAAAGATTTGTTTGTTTGATTGTTACGATTTAACTCAAAAACTACTCAACCGATTTTTTGTGTACATTACACCTGTGCGAAGCCGGGCGGATCACTAATAAATAATCCTCTTTCTAAAATTAATGAAAGTTAGAGACAAAATATCTTTAAGCATTTAGACGACTGAGCGCGGCCGTCGTAATATAATTTGTTGACATGCTTACTTTTAAATCTACGATATATTTAATATCGAAAAGATACAAACACACTTGCAGATTCTGAAACAGCTGGATCTATTCTATATTTTGTAAACTTTTTCTGCAAGGGTTTATAAATATATTGACAATAGATTATTAATTTGATATCTTATTTTTAATACGAATGTAATACCAACAAATGAAATCTAAAGAAAATGCACTGTTTGGCTTGAATGTACTATTGGTTATATTGAAGAAATAACAAAAAAATATTGACATAAAATACATCTTGCGGGATATTAAATATAAAATAAAAGCTAATATATTTTCACTTTTTTATTCCAGGAGCTTCACAAAAAGTTTCCGTTTTAAGATGACGAAATCAAAAAAATGATAACATCAAGAATCATTGACTTCATTATCAGCAAAATTACTAGTCTTTACATATCACATTTTGTTCAAAATATTTCCGAGCCCGCGAAAATTTAAGGTAGACACCATCTGAGGCTTGGCAACTCCGAGACAGATTGAGGAACTATATACAGTAAATAACTTACACTTTTGTGTCAAAAACGATTTCAATTGATTCTAAATTATAAATAAGTATCACAAAACGACCTACAGCTTCTCGGAATGCCAGTTACCGAAAACTTTCACGAGCTTTGGACTAAAAGGACAGTGACGTCCATATAAAAATCGTAACAATAGAATAATTCTTAATGCTTTCATCAGCCATGGCCCGGCACCAACACGAGATCAGCAAAATATTACTTACATCTACTTACTTATAATACACAACCACTTAAAACTAATGAATGTGATAACTTAACAACGATCTCTTAATTATAATGGCAGTCAATGGAACTTTAGTACAAAAAAACTTCGTTCAAAGAATAAAATATAGAAAAATGTTAGTCGAAAGTTAGTAACGTGACTAGCGGTTGAGCATTAGTGAGGCGTGAAGACTTGAGGCAATTTGATTAGTCCGGACCCGCCGGGCGCTTTGAAGTTGTGCTCTGAGGTAAACCGGTTTACACTCGAGAAGTGTTGAGGAAACCTGGGCTGAGGTATCCTCACATGATTGTTGTACTGCATTTGAGGAAACACAGGAGTCGAGAGTGGAGTGAAGTTTTGTGAACTCTGATAGTTCATGTTACAGCTCTGGAATCTGTCCAATAGGACCGAAGCTCTGTCCGGCTCACCGCATACCGACTGCTCCCGAGACGGAGGTTGGGAGAAAACATTCCGCTGAGTCATACTAGAAGTCTGCGACTCGAACCCTGAGCTTTGGCTGGAGGAACGGCTGCCATTTATGTTAAACAAATGGCGTTCCCCATCAGAGCCCCAGTAGCCACCAGCGACCCATGATGTACTATAACCTAACTTACTGGGCGATATCAAAGGCCGGCCGCGGTTTATCGGCATCGGAGTCGCGAAATTAGGAGATGCAGTAAACTTTCGTAATGCGAAAACAGGATTCGTTATAGCGGTTCTCTTTTTTGGACTGCTTATGCATAGGGAACTTATACTTTCATCTAGATCTGAATCAGAGTCGTCTTTTATCAGATTCTGATATTTATTAAAAGAAGGCTTCACAAATACTGTATCGGAGAGCGGCGAAGGGCTTTTGGTTGTTACTGAATTTACAGTGAATGTGGAATTGTGCTTTGGTTTAGTCCAAAGACTATCATTTCTGGGAGTGAATGATCTGCCATTCATGAAACTGTTATTTAAAGGACTGAGAGTCTCATTTGAGGAGCTGGTAAAATTGTGTAAACCAAATTTACTAAGAGAAACGTCGTCATCTGTATCAAAGGAAACATCGTGATTCAAGTCAAGCATCTTAAATGATCCATTGGTCATATTCTTCATTTTCTTTGGCGTCGTCTTTAGAGTAGTTTCAACGTTTTTTACTTTTGATTTTATATTTCTATAAAGAAGAAACACTGCCACAACTGCAGATAACTGAAAGTAGAAATGACAAAAAATTTATAAGGTAAATATGTACAGTTGAATCTGTCTAATCCAGCACTATATAAAACCAGAGTGTCGGATTATTGGAATGTTCAGATTACTGGATTGTATAGAAAAAATAAAGTATTTCATAAGAACATACTTATGTTCATGTTCTACACATTTTTTTATTACTGTCACACATCCCACAATTTAACAATTACATAGTTTTAAAATAATAATTCTTAGTTGCGGTCTGTTTTTGTGCAACTTTTATGGGGGAGGCGCGGCCGGAGTGTGCCGGATTATTGGACGTGTCGGTCTATTGAAGTGCCAGATTAGTGAGATTCTATATTAGAAAAATCAATGTTAGAGAATTATAATAAAATCTATTTTTGTCTTGAAAATTATTAACACATTTTTATATCTACAGTTTTCTACTTCTTCACATGCTTCTAATAGGGCTTAATATGCTATTAATAATATTTGTATACTTACTTTAATTGAACTAATGAGCAATTCATTTCCAGTCATAAACTGGTTATACAACGAGGTAGTCACAAATACTGTCCACAGTAAGTCAATAACTAAAGAATAGTTCAATTTATTTATATTCCACACGTGTCCTATAATTTGCATAGAACATACAAAGCCTCCAAGGGCTTTTTGTGTCACATCATTATATCTGGTGTTTAAACCTATTAAATCTACATCAAATGTATGATTTACGTTATAGAAATAGTTCTCTAAGTATGGGAATGTCATCAATGTCTTCATTTTTACTATAGACAAGACTCTTTCTATAAAGTTTGATAAAATATTCTTGATATTACTTATTGTTTTGTACAAATTCTCATGGATTTTTATGTTTTCATATAATTCAATTGTCACTAGTACTATCAGTAACCCAGCAACAACTTTAGATATATTATTTATTATATTCCTGACAAGCTCATTTCGTTTTTCTTTCCTGGTATTATGTTTCTCTGGTGTCCTTGTTTGTAATAATTTTGATCCCAACATAGATTCCTTTTCTTTATGAAGTTTCATTTGTAATACTCTTTTACATGGACTACACAATTTATATGCTTTTTCCAACTGTGCTCTGTAAATTATTTTTATTTATATTAATAATTTCATAGTATTAAAAAATTTAAATATAATAATTATAAAATTTTATAATATTCTTAAAAGTATTGAGAATAGTTGGGTGGATTTATCTATTTGAAAAACATCTTACATAATTAATGTTTTAAATTATGTAATAAATAAAAAAAAAACATTACGCACTGTAAATACCAATATAAATAGATAATGCCTGATAAAAAGAACTTAATTTTATCTTATCAAATAAACAAACAATATTGAAGAGTGTATTAGCTAAATAGGTGTCTAAAACATCAAAAAGGCAAAATGAAGTCCTAATTAAGTATTACTAGCCAATAATCAAATTTAGAAATCAGGGAGGCATACATTTTTATAAAAATGTATATTACAATGATAAAATATTGTTCTCAAATGTACTTACTTATAGAACTCAATCTCATTTTCAAATTTATTTTCATTCATAGGAACAAAATTAGCAAGCTGTGTCACCTTCAGTTGTTGGTTTATATTACACATTTTGCAAAGTCCATTTTTCGGAGGAGTTCTATGAAATACATTAGGTGGTTTGTGCTGATCATTTGAGATTGTTAATGGTCTATTATAATCACCATCCTGAAATGGTAATGATTTTCATAAACGTTTTGATATGTGAACAAGTAAGTAAGTTCTTTTTAAAACTATGACATATTTCCTAAATAATAATTCTTCAAAATGTTATACCTCAGTAAATCCATTATACTGTTCACATTTAGGACACGTCCAACTGTTTCGGTCAATAAATTTAATCCAAAAGTTATTATTACAAAACCAACAGTTTACTCGCCACCGCAACGCTGACCTTAAAATAGAATTAAAAAGAAATTTAGCACTTTTCTGAGGCGGGAAAGATATAGATATAACCTCAACACTTACCGTAAACCGAAAAACAATTTTAATAACAGTAAAGTACATAAAACAGAAGTTATTACAAGCAGCACTGATTCCATTTTATCATATACCATTTTTGGTTAAGTTTTGTTATTTTAAATTAAATTCATATTGTTTTAACTTAACCTAAAAATACATGACACCCACCCACCATTCCTGCTTGCTTTCACAAAACAGATTAAAAATTAAAGATTTTGCTATTTTTAGTGTAGTACCTACAGATTAAAAATTATGATGGACAAGACTTTTCAAGTATGACATAGGTAGGTATGTTATAAGGATAAAATATATGAAAAAAATAATATTATGTACATATTTTTAGTAAGGTTTGTAGTGCGTACTAATACCATACCGTAATCTGAGTAGGTAGGTACTTCTAATCATAACAAATTGAAAATATTATAATTTTATCTCACTAGGCATCACAGATGATAGAAGCACATAAACAGAATTTTTTGTAAATGTTACGTCAAATTGACATCTCCGTAGTTAAAACGGAGCTTTGGCGGAATGAATTTTTAAAAAGAATTATTTTTTTTATAATCTTTATTAAACTCTTTAATTAGAGCAACAAGTTAATTGTAGGAGGGCCGAGTTCTAACTAACTGATTTTTTAATACGACGGTATTGTCTGGATTTATGTAGGGTCAGCGGAAAGCGCCCGGTAGACAGGCGCCAAGGTGGCGTTGTTTATTAAAATATAGGGTTACCTGTTTGTGCTGGCATAACTCCTCCCTCCGTAAGTTCAAGATTATCCACATGGGGATGGGGATTATCTTGAATTACAAACAATTTTTTAATTTTATTTTTAAAGATAATTAATATAAAAACTATTACTAAAATGGTTAATACAATGTTTCCTATACTAATACCCTTATAATCTACAACACTTTCTCTTTCACTACCACTTATCACTTCACTTTTTTGTAACAGGAGGTTTAGGGACCGGATGTCATTTAGATCAATTTCTTTCAAATTCAGGGGTTTCCTTTCCTTGTGTGCCGTCGTATTCAGAATCTTAGGCAGATTGGTTATCGGTATTTTTGAGAAAGTAATATCTTTGTCTTGATATTGGCTCTTCCTTAAGTGAAAGTTTTTTATTTTAATGTAACAGTCATCATCGAATGTTAATACGTAAGTACCACGTAGAGTTTCGTGATTCACTTCGTTTTCACAAAATTTTGAAATAATTGTTTCAGTTTTAGTATGAATTATCCAGCGGTTAGGTTGTATTAATTCAACCTTGACGTCATCGGTGATAACAGGTATGGAGTGACATGTAGAGATATTTGAAGAGAAATTCATAAGTGCTATAATACAGTCATCTTTCAATAATGGTGAGGTTTCTGTTTCAGTACACAGGAAGCGAGCTTCTTCTAGTTCCAGGCAAGATTGTAAGAGTGGCGTAATCATTAAACCTTTCACGAGGATATATGGATATTTGGGTAGGATAATGGTGGTAAGGTCATTAATCTCATTATACATAGGTAACGGTATTAATTTATAATAATTATAAATCTCATTTTTAATTAATGGAATATGCATAATAAATTTTATTTGATTTTGTTTTACATAGGCTTTAAGCTCGATACTTTGTTCAATTTTTACAATGTTCTCAAGATTAACAGGGTATACTAGCTTATAAGTACGTTCAATTTCCTTAAGTAATAACACAAGTTCATTAGTATTAATAATAGATTGATGCAATAATTTTATTCGGGCGAAGGCAATAGCGGTCTCAATTTCATTCATTCTTATATAAATAATCTGGAAGTTATGAGCAAAAATGTTATAAAAATGAATTATTTTATTTCTGATCTATTTAAACTAAGAGTAATATCTTGAATCTTTTTATCAATTTGAATAAAATTGTTCCGCGTAGAATTAATAACATTTTTTACAGTTCCCATCATTTCCGAGACTATTGTAACTTTATTATCAAAAGCATCTTGTTTTCGTTTTAATTTCTGAATTAATCCTTCATACTTTATGGCGTCATCATTGTCAAGATTGCCAGTTATTGCCTTAATAAAAGAACCAATTGGATTAATTAAGCCGCGTTTAAATCTCACTGAAGGAACTAACTGCTTATATTTACGTATAGTTATATTCATGAAAAAGTCTGTTTGCGTTTGGACTTCAGAAAAATCTGATTCGAAATATTTAGTATTAGTACAATTTTGAACTTGAGACTTAAGTGCTAAATAACTATTAATTATCGATTCTAATTCCTCATAAATGGGTTTTAAATCTAGTAATGTTATCTATAAGGAATTTTCGAACAATGTCTGGATTATAGAATGGTAAGTGCAATTTTAATTTTTTTTTTTTTTTTTAGCTCTTGGTAATTTTTTTACTGATAATTCATTTCTTTTCCAGGGAAATACAAGGACTTGATTTGGCTTGATATTAATGGGTTCTTGTAAGATAAGTATACCTTCTGTATTTATTTCTTCCGCTGAGTGTACTGTACTAATGATTTTATTATTTGATTTTTCAGATGCGGTTATGGTGCTACTACCTGAAGATGGAACACTTAAGATTATTTCAGAACCAGAAGAGATTTCCATTGGATTTTGACTAATTTTATTCGCGTTGTCTGAGTTACGACTGGAAGTTAACTGCGTTATATTTTCGGTTAAATTATCTAAATGACCTTGAAGATTTTGCTCGCTCTCATCAAGATTAACTCTCATAGATGTGTTTCTGTTTTGCTTACCATTTTTGTATACTATATTAGAGTCAAATTCGGGAATATTTTCTTTCAACATTTTGTCAAGCATTAAATCGCTGTTGGTAAAATTCAATCTACATATTTCATTACAGAGTGGTTCTACTATTGTATCACTCGTCTGTGAGTTTTTTGGAATTGGGGCTCTAGTTTCACATCTAGGTTCTAAAATAATTTCGTTTGGACTATAAATTATCGGTATTATCGAATTGTTGGTTTGTAAAACTTGATTCTGCATATCAATAGTAGCTTGTAATTTTTTTAGTAGGTCGGAACCTATCAGACCATCGTATCTACCATCCACATTATAAACGTAGAATTTATGTGAAAGTGGGCTATTAAAGGTTTCAGGTAATGTGATATATACCACTTCATCGTGTGTACTCTGTGTATGTGTACTAATTACTGTGAAAGGTTCACGGTATTTGAAAGAATGGAAATAAGTATTTGCTAGATTTGGACTTATAAAGGAACGACTACTTCCGGTATCTATAAGAAAATTTGAATTAATCTCTGGTATGAAAATGTGCGGTAATTTTAAATTACTATCGCAATAATTTAGGTTTATCATTTCGGTCTGGTTTTTGTAACAATTTTCCTGAAAATGTTCGTCTATCTGCGTCTTATCCGGTAATTCAGTCTGTTTGATGTTAGATTCGTCTGATAAATCCGAATTTGTAACAGCAATTTCAACATACTCATCAGGGTTATTTTCATTGATATCATTAACATCATAGTAATATTCGAAATTTTGATCATTATAATAACCTTGGCCTTGAGATGGGTAATCTAAGTTACAAGTTATCATATTGTGTCTAATAGGCGCGGTACGCATGGAAACGTCGGTATCCATTCTTTGATTAGGAATTCCAAATTTGAAATTTGTTTGATTCGGAATTCCGAACTTAAAATTTTGTTGTTGTGGGATTTCGAATCTAGCATTATTTTGCATAGGGGCACGCGGTTGGAATGGTAAGGGTTGTCCCACATTCCACTGAGGGATGTTCGCATTTGGGTTTGAGGGCATTCTATAGGATTCTGGAATAAATCTACTTTGCATATAATTTGGCCTTGGTTGCGCCATTGATTGTTGAGGAATACCAAATTTGAAATTGCCTTGGGGTACGCCAAATTTGAAATTATTTTGTGGATTACCGAATTTATGATTAAAATTTGAATTGTTCACTGGATTGGAAATAGGTGAAAATGGTTTTAATGTAACATTTTGGGACGTTGGTATTTGTTTTTTAATTTTATTTCTAGCGTTATACTGCATTTGGAAGTTAATTTCTTCGGTGACTACACTTAGGGCATTTTCCAGGTTTGTACAACCCTTAAGACGTACTATTCTTATAAGATCCTCCGGTAAATTATACAGAAAAACATTTAGTGCTACATTATCGTAGATGGTATTTTTAGCTTTCTTTAATTCATTATTTAATATTTTGTTAACTTTCGCAGCTAAGCTACTTCGAATACTTTGTATCTTTTGGCAAAACTGCGTAAATGATTCGCCCTGTTTGATTTTTAGTGACTCTAATTCTATCGCGATACATTCCTCCGAACGAGGGTCTCCAAAATGCTGGGAAAATGTATTTTTTAATTCTTCCCAAGTTTCAATTTCGGGATGTTCACTCAATAAATTGGCGGCCTTACCTAATAGCCTACTAGTTATTGCATGAAAAAGGTATTCGTTCTGATTTCTATCGCCTTCTACTTTGAAATTTTTAATTACATACTCACTTTTGAGTATAAAAAGATTTAAAAGATTTTCGCTCCCGTCATACTTGGGGATTAAGTTTAATATTTCTTGAGGTACAATTTTGAAGCTTTCCATATTTATTTAATTTTTAATTTAATTTAAATTTAAATTTAATTATAGAAGTTCAAAATCGAAAGCTTAAAAATCACAAACACAAAATAATTATCACAAACACAAAAGAAATATAAAAGTTACAAAAAGTTAAAAAAAAAATCACAAAAAGTTTATAAAAACAAATAAAATATGAAAAATTTCAATCAAAATCATATAAAAACACAATAAAAAATACTTAAAATCAAATCTTAAAACTAAAGTGTAATTACACGATGTAATTCATACACTATTTCGATATGTTCGCCGATGTAGTGCAAAACAAAATCAAATAATGTATTTGAGATTAAAGGATAATATACGAAAACAGGGAAGTGAAAAGTTTTACTCACAGCCTGCTCGCTTTCATCCTGAGTTAGACTCTATACCACTCACTGATTTTAAAAAAATAGCACTTATTCTCTCCGCACCGCTTTTCACTCATTTATTTGGTTCGAGGATTCTCGCACTGCGTATAGACAGTTCGAAGCACTTTTGTATCCCGATTAGACCGATTTTAGTGTCCTCACAAGGTTAAGTGCTCCGAAAATTCGCGAGAATCCTACCGGCTGCGCCAGTTAAAACGGAGCTTTGGCGGAATGAATTTTTAAAAAGAATTATTTTTTTTATAATCTTTATTAAACTCTTTAATTAGAGCAACAAGTTAATTGTAGGAGGGCCGAGTTCTAACTAACTGATTTTTTAATACGACGGTATTGTCTGGATTTATGTAGGGTCAGCGGAAAGCGCCCGGTAGACAGGCGCCAAGGTGGCGTTGTTTATTAAAATATAGGGTTACCTGTTTGTGCTGGCATAACTCCGTAGACTATGTCTCGTTATTATTGTTCTGTGGCCAAGACTCAACTCACTCATGACTAGAGGTGGTCGTTGACGGTTTTTGTGTTAACGAAATGAAACTGCTAATTAGAAACTGATAACCTGCTAAAAAAGCAGCTAATTTTAGACATGGGTAACTCAGCGAAATTCCCTGCGCCAACTCAGCAACTCAGGCGCAGTGTAGTGTGTCGGCTCCTTGAGTCAACTCAAAATTGCGCCACGACGCAGTAAAAATGGGACGCGCAAAGCGAGCAGTGAAACCTCCGAAACGCACGCAACCCCACGCTCATAGTTCACTCAGTGAGTGGGTACTGCGCCGTGCGCCAACACATTATGAATGTGTGAGCTGACTCACCCTGCTCACTGAAGCGTGCCGGCGCAATTGCGCGGCGCAGCGCAGTGTTACCCATGTCTAGCTAATTTTATTACCTGGTTTTCAGTTTGCGACTACGCATTTAATGTTCGTTGAGCTAATCAGCGCGTTGCGTTCGAAAATCGTTGAATGAAACAGTTAATATATTTAGCGGTTTTTGTACTAAATGAATAGCAGCTAATTCGTTAACTTTAGAAAAGCAGCTAAAAAAAGCTGCTTGTTAAATTAACGCTCACTCCTACTCATGACTCAAGGTCTCTTCTTTTAAGCAACTTTAAAAATTAAAATTCTTCAAATTGCAGCACGTGTTGTTTACGTTGAATTTTGTTGTTAACTAAATTATGATTTAGTTAGTCCTGCAATATCACAAGCTATTTATAAACTTTCCAAGCAAAAATTACTAACGACTTCCCTCACAAATATAACTTAGAAACTTGCGCTGCGAATTAAAATGTCTTCGACAGGAGATATGATATTATTCCTTTGCAATTATGATACTCAGCTTGATACAGGTCTTGTTAAAATTTTATTATCTCTTCTTTATGATTAGGCAAAATATAATAATTAACTTCGTTTTTTTGGCTTTTAAGTTATTTAATATGAATAAACAATAATTAATTTATATATTACAGATCAGAAAGTGATTAAAAAGTTGTGGGCTGGTGACTGGTCCATTGAAAATGTGGATTTATGCAATGAGCTGATAACTAGTGGATTAGAAAGTGATCAATTAAGGAATGTTTTAAGAAAATATAAAGATGAAGAAAATTATCTTAATGATATTCTTGACTTAGCTATAAGTTCACTTTTGACATTTTGTGAAAGAAATTGGAATCCACATGTTGAAGAATTGAACATAGAAAATTATTTTAAGACTCCATGGCCTGATACTATTGATACATTATCAAGATTACAATGTGATTCAGAGCCTGTTCATAGCAATATTGTGTATCCTGAGTTATTGTACTTTTCTTCACAATTATTTTCTGCTTTGTGTTACACAGAAGGAAACATGGTATAACAATTGTTATCATTTAACTAAGAAATTAATTACTTGAAAATAGACAGATAATTAGTAAAATTATGCAGTATTCTGAGTTAAGATAGTAATATTTAACATATATATTTTTGGAATTAAAGATAATCTTGACTAAAAAATGAATAAAACAGTCCCTTTTACTGCAGAGAAGAATACTTCTCAATTGCTTTTTGGTCAAGGATAGTCAATAGACCATCTTAGATTCATTGCAATTAATTTTCACTTAACAAAATAAATTTCAGCTGAACTACTGGTGGCTATTAAGAAGCAAAGTTGTACACCAAAGGGTACTTGAAGACAACAGTGCAACATTGTACAAAGATATTGATCTAACTATAGCAAAGTTGTTTAATTTCTCCCAGACTATGAATGATCATAGACTCAAAGTTTTGCTTTTTTTGGAAATGGCACAAGCATATGTAATCTATGATAGAGTGCAGAAAGTAGAGGAATACCTTTTAAAGGCTAAGGAAACAGCTGGGTTGAAATTAGAACTGACAGGTATGTGGGTTCAGTAACCAATTTGCGCCTAAAGTTAATTTTTTATTTTAAAAAAGTTTTCTTCCCCATATGTTGAACAAGTATAAGAATGTTAATCATAGCCAATTGAACTATTGACTTATGACTATGTTATAAATAACCTTTGCTTACGTTATTGCAATTGTATTATAAAATATGATGGCAATATCAAATTGTAAGTGAGGAATATTATCGTTAACTGAAAAAGAAATCATTTATCATTATATTAAAATTCTATTCAAATCTATTGGAATATCTGGAATTTAATCTGTTACACAAGAAAAATCATAACATTTAAGGAATCCTGGGAAAGCGCACTAAGTTTCAACAAGAAGCATTACCACAGTTAGCATTAACTAGTCAACTTGACTCAAACATTGAGCGCAAATCAGCTGAGGCCAGCCATGGGACATCAGAACTGCCTCCTGATGTTGAGTTGCAAGATGATGTGAGATTGAATAAAATTGAGTTCAATGAGAAGATTAGTCAAGTGGAACTGCCCAGCTTGGAACAGACATTGTGCTTGTTGAATGTGTAAGTGAAATATTTAATACAAAATTTAATGTTCTCTTGGTGCTTATATAAAATTTTAAGGATAGAAACTGATTTAGGTTTATGTTAAACATTAATGGACTTATTCATAAACATATTATAAGCTTGTTAAAAATGTTTTGTTTCTTTCGTTCTATAGTCTTTTTATATTAAATAGAATGAGACAAAACATATTTTAACTATAAAGGTTATAATACATTTATGAATAAGGCCGTAATGATAGAAATAAAAAATAGCATTGCAGTAAGAGAATTGCAGATGATAAAAAGATTTAGCTGATTATTTTGTTTTAGTCTGTCACTAATAAATGTATCTTAAACAGACAGTATTATTATTAGTATAATTATTTTTAATAACATTTAAAAAAAAGATAACAAAATAACGTTACAACTTTAACCTACATAATATGCGTGTGAGATCTTGTGCTTGGGTCAGAACTGATTATTACAGGAATGGCTAGTTGTACATCGGCCTGATCAAATATAAATGCCATAAGTTATGCGCATTTGGAAGAACTTAGGACTAATTTCCTGAACCATGGAAAAGTCTGGCCTTCGAAGGCTGGTCGATTTTATTAAGATATTGGACTCTCAAGTTATTTATTAGTAAATTTTAAATTTATTTTTATATTTTCTTTTTTAATTCAGTCAATATCTTCAAAAATCACAGCCTAAAGATGATCTTCTGGAAGAAGAATTACGTCCATACATAGAAGCAGTACTAAATCAAAAGAGTGGCCCTTGGGCGAGTCGTGTGGCCGCACTACTGATTCGCTGCAAGTTAGAGGCCAGCCACAAGCGCACTGTCGAGCGAGCGATGTTGCAGTGTGAGACCATTGTCAATGAAAAAACTGCAGTCTCTCCGACCAATAGGTAGAAAAATACAATTTTAATTGAAAATTTCAGATATTGGTTTGCTAGACTAACTGCTTAATTGTATATAATATGTTGTTGTCTGAAAGAGATCACTATATAGTGATAAGGCTGCCATTTGCACCATTTCTATCTGTATGTATATCAGTATTTAAGTTCTGTTCTGTTAATGTAGTGTCAAAATAGTGTAATAAATAAATACTCATAGTCACAAGTTTTTGGTTATCAATTAGGAAATATATTTTTTAATAGTGTTGTTAGTTCAATGATAAGAAAATTTAAAAACCATAACCTACTATTATGTAGAAGTTGTTAAGGTGGTTGTTGTCTTTTTGAATTTTTTTAAGGGATTTTATTATTTCACCTTTAGTTCTTCTATTTAAGTATTTTTACCTTCACATTTGTTAAGATCAAGGCTCGAACCGAAATAATAAAGGTTTTTATAAATATTCGTATGTTTTTAGTTATATTTTCTGAAAAATATAGTGTGGTTAGGTTTGGGTGTATTGCTCTTTAAAACTAATATCATGGTATCTCAGTCAGACACGTATTTTGGTAAATAAAAATTAACCGGTTCCGAGCCCTGGTTAACATACAATAAAATCAAAGTATATAATTTTGTGTTAAAAAATTAGAACGAAATAAGTGTGATTTAACTAAGGTTGATATTTATTTGGTACGAATTAAATGATAAATTTTTAAATAAAATACTGTATACCGGATTAAAACGCGATTTATTATTTAAATTATTTATCCCGACGTTTCGGATGCTTTTCAGCAACCGTGGTCGCGGGAGACTGAAAGATGGTCATCTTATACAGTATTTTATTTAAATGTGTGATACTCGCGTTAATAAAAGACAATGATAAATTTTTAATTCATTTTTTTAAAAATATTGTGTTTTGAATTTTGTGACTTATGCTTCTATGATAATGCATCTTATTCCATCGAAAAAATATTTACAAATAATTAATGGGCATGGCAACTCTTTCAAAAGTTTAAAACAATTTTAAAATTTTATCATAATCGATGCAACCATTTTGGATATTGACTTAACTTTAATGGAAGGATATAGTATATGGCTTTCTTCCACAGATTGTCATATCTATGGGCGTCCGGGTTGCCGTGCGCGTGGACGTGGCGGCAACAGTTGGCCGACTTGTATCTCAGCCTGGGACTCGTGAAGGCCGCTTTGGAGGAATATCAGAAATTGCAGCTTTGGGAAGACATCATCGTTTGTTATACATTGCTTCAATTGAGACATAAGGTACATTTTTTAGATAGCCTATTCAAAACGTTTGACAGTTCAGATAATGGGATTGAAAACTACGGTTTAAAAACAATGTTTCAGTCGGACAGGGCACAGCAAACTAGTCACCTACTTTTTTTTAATGTTAGATACAGCCAATCAATCAATGATGCGCTGTCGACTTACTTTTTACTTCGAGCATTCGGAAATCCATAGACTGAAACCGAAACGCGCAATGTGCACTTCACGGTTTTTCTATCTATGAAATGTTGTTAAATATGAAGTGTTGTGGTTCGTTACCCGGTCGGAATTTCGATATTCCTCCCACCCGATCAATGCCCGAAGTTACCAGACGTGAGGAAAACATGCTTACAGAAAATTAAAAACAGGTGGTCCCGGTGGGATTCGAACCCACGACCCATCGACGGCAGATGTTTACCGAACGCGCCAACGAGCCCGTCAATTTGATATATTTTTAATATAAGTAATAAAAAGTAAAATATATATGAATATTTCCAGGCGGCTGAAGTTATTCAACAGCAAATCGATATAAAGCCAACCGTAAAATTGTACTGCCTTCTGGGAGATGCTACGGGTGAGACATTATTCCTTTATTGCTTCTTCCGATGCTTTATATTTATTTATATCTTTCACCTTATTAGAAAGTGATTTATCTACACTAATATTATACAGAGGAAAGATTTGTATTTTTGTATGTTTGTAATGATTAAACTCAAAAACGACTGGACCGAGATTTCCTTTTAATAATTCTTTCACCAATAGAAAGCTACATAATCAGCGAGTAACATAGGCTTTTTTTGTGAATAGTACATCTACATTACACCCGTGTGAAGCAGGGCGTGTGGCTAGTTTTATTTTTATAGTTGCTTTAAAGATAAAAAAATATTTTATATACAGTAGATTTGGATCTTTTTAAGGCGCAGGTGAAAAGGTTTTTTCTAAGTAGGTGTGCTCCACCTTAGATTCCATCACCACTTACTAAACTCAAAGCTACATGAAAATTCTTATTATTCGATTTTCTAAGTTCTTATTGTTAGATCGCATCTGTCATACAGTACCTATTACCAAAGTATATAGATGGATATAGAAGCACAGTCATTGTGCGCACTCTCTCGCACCCAGCCGCTTTTCCATGCTTGAGCTAATGGTCCGTTCTCGCTCGCTTATTTTGTTCGGGGTGCTTCGGGTCCGATGCCCAAAACTGCGAGAGAGCATTATTGCCGTTCGTTCATCGCGACGTGAGTGCGAGGGGAAGGGTCAGCTGACTGCTTAGATGTGTGTGTCACACCGATACATATAGATAGATGCCGTGCGCTATACAGGTCAAAAGCAGAACTACTTTTTCCAAAACTTGTGCTAAAAATTAGTATGGGTCTGTGCTTCTATGTAAATCTATGTGACATTTTGCGGACAGTGATTGTAATTTTAGGACGTTTTCTAATAGATACCGAAAAGTCGTTTACGGACGATGATATAATATATAATTCTAGATGATGAAAATTGGTATAAAAAGGCATGGGAGTTCTCCGATTGCAAAAGTAGTAGGGCGCAGCGGCACTGGGGTAACTTCCTCTTCGACCGCAAGAGATATGCAGAGTGCATCCCGCACTATGAAATATCCGTACAAATTAACGCTATACAGGAGCATATATGGCTGAGACTTGGGTATGTTCATTTTATTAGTATTAAATTGTTAAGACGGACAACAAACTAAAGCTTCACCGCTCAATGAAGGTCTTGAGGATGCGTTGCCGGCTTTTAAAATAAGAAGAGGCAATATTGAATGGAATATTAACGCTGGAATCAAAAGTTAATTCCTGTATAGTGGGGCATGCGGCAAGTTTTTTACAGGCAAGTATGTGATACATTTTCTGTGTATTCCAGGAAATTTGTCGGATTCTGGTCACCTGAGTTTAATTAGAAAATATGATTAGTCAAAGAGGCATAGAACGACAAGATGAAAACGCTTCTAAAATATTAAAAAAATATATGTCAGATATCGACAGACGAGCATAAGGTTCACTTTGATCACAACATCAGACAGTGATGCGCTGTCGACCTAATTTTTAATTTCGAGCATTCGGAAATTCCATAGACTGAAACCGAAATGCGCAATATGCACTTCACGGTTATTCCAGCTATGAACGGTGATTCGTTAGCCGTGTTCGTGTAATGGTTGCAGCTCCTTACAAAACATTTTGTAAAACAAAAAACTTGGCGATCAAAAAGTGTGGCGGAGAGTTTATTGCCAGTTCCTCTACGCCCTTGATGTGAGAACTGGCAGTAAATATAAAATTAGAAGCATTTAAATAATTTTTATTGACGTTCATAAGTGTACATTATGTTACATGAATGAATAAATGTTTTTTTTTTAATTTGAAATTTCTCTTATTAGCAGGTTTTCATAGTTCAGGAAAAATGAAAATCAGGAATTTAACAATTTTTATTAAAGTATCGAAAGCGGTAATTTGATCGCTCAGGTTGGTTTAGTGTTACGGTCGTATTCATAAACGTATTATAAACTTGATATAGTTAAAGTATGTTTTGTTTCTTTCGTTTTGACGGGCTAATACGAAAAGTATTCGTATAGCCGAACTGTCATTTGTATGAAATTTAAAAATGACAACACCTGTTGTGCGATGTGCATCGATGGTTCGTGAGTTCGAATCCCACCGGGACCACATGGTTATAATTTTCTGTAAGCATGTTTTCCCCACGTCTGGTAACTTCGGGTATTGATTGGGTGGGAGGAATATCTAAATTCCGACTATGGAAAAACCGTGAAGTGCACATTGCGCGTTTCGATTTCAGTCTATGGATTTCCGAATGCTTGAAGTAAAAATTAGGTCGACAGCGCATCGTTGACTGATGTTCTGTGGCTGAGGTATCACCTACCATAAAGTGAACCTCATGCTCGTCTGTCGATATCTGACATAAAAAAAGACCGTTAATGTTTACCATATTTGCATCAAATTCTCAAAACCTCTTCCAGTTACGCAGCCTTAACCACAGAGAACTGGGAATTGTCGGCCCGGGCGTATCGCCGGTACACATACCTGCACCCCAACACGTTCGAGGCCTGGAACAACTTGGCCAAGGTGTATGTGAAGCAGGGGGACAAGGACAGAGCCTACAGGGCTCTCATGGAAGCGCTTAAGTTCAACTATGATAATTGGAAGGTGAGGTGTTTTTGCAATTAATTAGAGGAAAGCAGGGACTGAATACCGGTTAATTCACTATGAGAGTTATACCGGTATAATGAAGATTATTGTTAATATTCTTTCGTTTTTATTCATATTTAATGAAAAAAATTACTGTGGTAAGTTTAGTGTGTATTACTGTTTAAAACTAATATCATGGTATCTCAGTCAGACACGTATTTTGGAAAATAAAAATTAACCAGTTTCAGTCCCTGGAGCAAAGTAACCAAATATGGAATAGTATTCCTATTTAAATAAAATACTGTATACCGGATTAAAACGCGATTTATTATTTAAATTATTTATCCCGACGTTTCGGATGCTTTTCAGCAACCGTGGTCGCGGGAGACTGAAAGATGATCGCGTTTTAATCCGGTATACAGTATTTTATTTAAATGTGTGATACTCGCGTTAATAAAAGACAATATTAATAGTATTCCTAATTTGGAATAGGGTAATTTCTCGTAAACAAAGAATCATACATGGAATAAACTGTAATTTACACTAATATTATAAAGTGGAAAGATTTGATTTTTTTGTATATTTGTAATGAATAAACTCAAAAACTTTTGGACTCGTTTTAAAAATTCTTTCACAAATAAAAGCTACATTAGCAGCTAGTAATATGCTATAGTTGTAGTAACATTAGTAACAGGGATTGAAATCGGTTAATTTTAATGCGTAAACCAAAATACGTGTCTAACTGAGATACCATGATATTAGTTTTAAAGAGTAATACACTAAACTTACCACACTAAATTTTTTAGTAAATATTAGTAAAAACTAGAAACGAAAGAATATTAACAATTTTTTTTTTATTATTTCAGTTAAACTCCCCTAGTAAATTAACAGGTATTTGTAATAAACATAGCATAAACGTAGTAACCTGCAAATCCAAAATTGTTCTCTAAAGCAAAAAAACTAATTATTTATTCAAATAAAAATTATTACTTCCGAATTTACAGACATAGAGTTGCCATTTTTGGACATCTAACATAAAAAAAACCATAGTTATAATTTATTCCTTTTAAATCTAATTCAGCGGCATTATTTTTATAAGTTCTTGTAAAAAAATATTTTTCAGGCTTACTATGTTTACGCTTTCTAGCGTCGATATATACATTCTGTTACTGTATGAATTTTATTTTTGTTGTAGCTGTGGGAGAACGTGATCATAGTGAGTGTGGACACAGGCCACTTCGATGACGTCATCCGCGGTGTCCACCGCCTGCTCGACCTTCAGAACAAGTTCGAGGATGTGGAGGTGTTGGCGCGCCTCATCAGCGCTGCTGTTAAGGGAAGTCAGGATGTTGATGTGGAAAGCGCTGCTAGGTGGGCCTTTATTTTTTGTATTGTAGTCTTTAAATGTTTTTTTTTATGTTAGGTATCGACAGACGAGCATGAGGTTCACTGCATGGTAGGTGATACCTCACAGAAAATCAGTTAATGATGCGCTGTCGACCTAATTTTTACTTCGAGCATTCGGAAATCCATAGACTGAAACCGAAGCGCGCAATAATATGCACTTCACGGTTTTTCCATCTATGAACGGTGTTTCGTTACCCGGTCGGAATTTAGATTCCTCCCACCCGATCAATGCCCGAAGTTACCAGACGTGGGGAAAACATGCTTACAGAAAATTATAACCCACGACTCATCGATGCGCACGGCAGGTGTTCTACCGAACGCGCCAACGAGCCCGGAAAAAGTGTTTCGCAATTTAATAGAAATTGGTGTCTTTTGTTGAAACATTGTGATAAATAATTCGCGTTCAAATTTCTTAAAATCTACTTAAAGATTGGATATTTTTTATATTCTTTGGCTGATTGTACATAAACAACGATATTATAAAATAGGGCTCTGTAATTTAAATAATTAATTTTAAAAATGATTTCAGACTAAGAAAACGTATTCTGGAACTATTTGGAAGAATAACATCAATACATCAGAATAAGGCAGAGATATGGCAATTATATTCTGTTATCAGTCCTACGTACCTGCTCAAAGCGCAGCGGTTGCTTAAAACATACAGATGTATTACACAGGTATACATTTTTTTTAATGTGAGATGTCGACAGAGGAGCGTAGGACTCCCTTGAAGACAACGCTCAATGATGCGGTGGCGTCCTATTTTTTATTTGAGAGTTTGGAAATCCATTGATAGAACCACACTTTTTCCATCTATCAACCTTTTTAATGCCTAAAGTGGCCAGACATAGGAAAAAGCATGTTTACAAAAAAAAATTAAAACACGTCAACCTTGCAAGATTCGAACCTATGGCATATCGGAACGCAAGGTAGGTTCTGTCCAAAGCGCCATTAACAATTATATATAAAGTAGTTTAAATTAACCTACTTTAATAAAAGTATTTTGTTTACAAAGTGTAAATGTGAAATGTTTCAGAACGGAAACTGGGCAAACGATCCTAATACATGTAAGAAGGTTATAGAACTATCCCAAGATATGCTGGAGTACAGTATGAAGGCTCGACAAGAGGCTGAGGAGAAGGAAGTCCTTCAAGCTAACCAACAGTTGTCGTCTGCTCGTCTGACCGGTCAGGCTGTCATACGGGTTATAGAGAAACAGTGGCCGGACATGGATATAGGAGAGTTGAGGGAGCAATTTCGAGTTGTTACTGAATATATGAAATCTGTTATGTATTTTTGGTTTTATTTTACCCCTTTGATGTTCAGTTCTGGAAGATACAAGTTCTGTGGAATACATTTAAGAAAAAATATTTCTGTCAGGTTGGGCACAGAAGACATCACATAATTATTTTTAAAAAATACACTGAAATATATCTTCCTCATGCTTCACAAGGGGACTTGACATATTTAAGCTATATTGCTGGCCAGAAATACCTGTTACCTTCCAACTGACAGATGTTTAGAAGTTGGTGGCTTCTTTTGATCTATCCAAACAAATTCGCTATGATGTGCAATTACGGTATAGGTACAACTGAATCTCCTCTATTTAGATAAGACGAAGATAACATTTTTTTCATCACACTGATTATATATTTATATTAAATAGTAATTAAAAGATTCCCGACTGGCAACCCATTAGCCTAGAGTAAAAATGTTCCTTGCCCATTAGGCACATCCTTATTATTATTTTACACATTATCATGTCTCCTTGACATAATCTTATTTTTATCTTAGGTTATTATTGTTTGTATTTAATGTTTTGGTGAGCAGTAACAGATATAATTTAAGATTGAAGTTTAGAAAAGGTTCCAAATGTTAGGACTAAGGAATTTTATATATTTTTAAAGATCGTACTTGTGGGTGTGTGGAAGAAAAATATAAGATGATAAAACAATAATATTGCAATCTACGAGTAGTGCAATAAAGGAATTTCGATTTTGTGGCATAATAATTAAATATCTAAAAAATATCCCATGATTTAGTACTGCTAATTGACATAGGTAGGATATTATGTAATTTTTACACAATAATAATTTGGCTTAAGTGGGCCCAACCCGTCTTACTTTCCATACAAAAGCTCGTACGTGATTATGGCGATGTAACCGATATTTTTGAAACTTTTGAACTAATAGGTATCTCGTGCACTATATCTAGGTTTCTATCGAAACAAAATCTCAAAATTTTTAGAAATAAATTCAGTATTAGCCTCCAAAAATCAGCTTTTTTGCAAAAAAAATACCTGAACTTTGGGCATTCATAATGTACTCATAAATTGTGAAAGTATATATTTTGTTATGATAGAAACCTTGCAAATATAATGGAGATTCTAAATTACAAAAAAATATTTCATAAACTTGTATGGACTACTGAAAAACACGTATTTCCTAGAACAAGTTTTATGAAATTTCCGCACACTATTTTTCGTTCAATGTTATCGCGTTCTCACTCACTCGTTAGCGGTAGAGGTACGCGCTGAATGAAACAAAAAGCTTTTCAACCATGCTCGCGTTGACGATAGTCGAACCGGGAAGGGCCCTCTTAAAGGTCTCGTTACCAGCCCATAAAATCTTATTTAAAAAAAAGCGCAATAATAATTATTATTGACATTTGACATATTATGACAGCTGACATAATTAAATTAGGGAGGATTTATTATATTTCTAATTTTCTAGATAAAATTTTAAATAAAATGTGTAAAACAACAAAAGAGCAGTAAAACCTATAATGGCAGCTGCCAACGATGATGAGATCTTAGAGGGATTCCTCTGTCCTATATGTAAAGCAGACTTAAAATCGGCTACCCAACTCACGAGCCATTTCGAAAGTCAACATGAAGAGGAGCAAGATTTAGTCAGGTCTTTAAAGGATATATTCGGTAAAGCAAAAAAGATTATACTGAATGCTGATGAGAGTGAGTTAAGGGAGACAATTGATCGAGCTTTAAAGCTGAATACTCATGATGTATCCTATATAGAAGAGGAGCAAACAGTAGGTGTGTCTCGGAGTTCAGGTGACTACTTTCGAGCGGTTCGGTCATCAAGGCTCGAACGATATGCGACTGAAACCAATAAGCTATTAATCAGACTAGATAAGCTAGTTTGTAACATGCCCAGCGAGCCAAACCAGAGGAAACAGCATGAACAGGAAGTGAGTAATTATTGATATTAAATAGCGATTTTGTTTGTAATTAACATTAATATTGTTTTTCTTTCATGATATAATCCTAGTTTCTCCATATGTACACCAACTTGTTAGTACTGCATGAAAATGTTTTTTTTTTTTGAAAAACCAATTATAAAATTAATTTGAAATAAAACCATTACTATAAATAACACATCATTAAATTGAAAAAATAAGACTAACAGGTATTATAGTAGCAGTTACAAGGTTTCCTTTCCATTTGATCATTGTAAAAAGTCACCAATCTATATAAATTTTAAGGTTGTACCATGGCTGGATGGGACATCTGTGAAACTATGCCCAAACTGTGCTAAATCATTTAGTCTTACTAGAAGAAAACATCACTGCAGGCTGTGTGGTTCAATACTGTGTCATGATTGCTCTCTATTTTTAGACCTAAACATAGCTAGTAAGTTTATTTTTCAACTAAGCTAAGCAATTGTCTTTACAAGAACTTTAACCTCCAACTTATAAAGACTTATAAATGAAAGATACTCTAGAATAATAATTAATATGTTATGAAATCAATATGAATAGCTATTCAGATTGAAATATAATGCTCATAGTATATAATGCTCATAGTATATATTTTGAATATTTTTTTAATTTTGTTTAGAAAAAGTATAGTATTTATGATATTATGATATATAGATGATGTGAATGCATTAAAAATTTAACTTCCTCTCTAACCTGTTTCCAATATATGAATGTACGAGTATTATACCTACATATATTGCCAGGAATTTCAGTTTTTCTATTATTAAGTAATAAGGTGAACTTATAATTTTGTTCCAAATTTGAAATTTAAGAATTTTAATGTATCTCATTTTAAGTGAACTATGTTCTTATGAGAGCTAAATTTTTTAAACCTAAGAACATGATTTAAGAACTTGGAGTGCATCCTATTAATCTAGTATTGAATGTTCAATATTTTTAGAAACAATAGTTGATCCGTCTGCACCTCAACCTGCTGCCTCTCAAGAAGTAACAGAGAAGACGGGTCTCCGGCTATGTGAGCATTGTTACAATCTAATTGAGCTGCGGAAACAGGTGCAGGAGAGTCGAAATGCTAAAACTGCTTTCATGGCGTCATATGAACAGATGCGTAGCTTGATGGATCAAGCCAGACCTGCTGTGGCTATGTATGAAAAGGTATTGAATTTTATTCTATACATTAGCAATTGCGAAAATGAGTTTCATATAAAAAAAGATAAGTAATCAGTATTCTGTGAATTACTTCTGATTGTTAGTGAATTGTTTGATAAATATTATTACAATTTTCTTAAACATACAGATTGAACTTTTTATACTGCAAGTTATTTAACTTTATTATTGTTTTGATATAGAGTTCCATTAAACTTTTTTTTCTTTTTGAGAAATAGCTTCTTTTGACCTTAGACTATGTATAACATTCCAATTGAAGTAATTTTTTTTTGAATTATTGTATTGAATCAACAATTTTCTACAGTATATTTATTATTATGTATATAAAATACTAGCAAAACGCCCCGGCTTCGCACGGGTGCAAATAGATGAAAAAAAGCAAAGCCTATGTTGCTCGCTGATAATATAGCTTTCTATTGGTGAAAGAATTTTTAAAATCGGTTGAGTAGTTTTTGAGTTAAATCGTAATAAAACCGCAAAAATTGAACGAAATGACATAGTACTACCCCTCGCCGTATTGCTCGATGCCGTGCGTGCGGCACAGCGGTGCGAAGCGGACGGCGTGTATTTTTTGTTTATATTGATATTTTTAATTTCGTAATATCTTTTGAATGGAATGTCCGATTTCAATATTTCAAAAAGTAATCAACAGGTATTGAAACAGTCTTGAATATGAAATAATTTAGTTGGATAAGAATTAATACAAAGGTATGGATAGCAAGGTCTGATTTTGATCGGCATTTCTATCAACTTTTAAAATGTAAAAAAGTAGTTATAGTAACATAACTACAATAGTTAGACATATGGTCTCGCGAAGTTTTTTGTAGATATTTATATGTTCTATAATATTGTAGAACTTCATTTTGTTCTATCATCAATACTTTTCGCAGCGCATGCGACGAACAACATTTTTTGGCAATTTTTTTTACACCTCGGGTTGGTTTTCGTAGGAAATTCTAAGGATCTCTATTTTTTTCTAGTAATAAATATAGCCTATGTTACTCAGCGATAATGTAGCTTTCTATTGGTGAAAGAATTTTTGAAATCGGTCCAGTAGTTTTTAAGTTTATTCAATACATACAAACAAACAAAAAATCAAATCTTTCCTCTTTATAATATTAGTATAGATTAGTATAGATGACTATCGTTGAAACAGACACAGAACTGCTCCATGCCCTACTAGTATACTACTCATGTGAAATTTTGTTACAGATGTGTCAAAGCCTCTTCGAAGGTGAAACCACATATAATCTCCAGGATGTGAATGCAATGCGTGGTAAGATTGGAAAACTGGCTGAGGGCATTGACCTGCTTAGCAAACAGATAGCGGGCATCCCATCCGAGCCAGGCACCAGGCAGGCCAAACTACAGAACTCTATTCGACAAGCTGCTGCTAATTATATCAAGGTACTAACTAAATGAACTAAGGATTATTTTCATTCATTTGTTCATCCTATATAGTAAAACATGGAAATAGAGATAAGAGAATATATCATCGGTTCAAAAGTAAAACTCACTGTGTAATTTTGAATTTTTTTTGACTACTATTGTTTATTCTAAGCGTAAACCTCTGGCTAGAACAAAGCACTTATTGCATAATATTGTCCACAGCAAATCCACAACAAAACTATGGAGCGCAATACGCACTTAGTAATTGGTTTTTATCGTAGATGTTCGCTTAAAATAAGCAATAACAGACAAATTAAATTTTATTCAAAATTACACTGTGACTTTTATCTTTGAACCAACAATATAATAACTGGAAAATTAAGGTTATTCCTATTCTTATCAAGAACAAACCCATGGGGAACCCTAAATATAATAACTTTAGATTCATTATGTTCAGTTTTTATAGATAATGTAAGAATTCAAAATTGTATTATTTTGAGCCTCGTAATTTTAGTTATAATGGTTTATGATTTATTTAGTCGTTTTCTGTAATGTGTAATTTTGTGAAATAGAGTGATAATTTCAACATGGCTCACATATCTTCGGTAGTATAGTGGTCAGTATCCCCGCCTGTCACGCGGGAGACCGGGGTTCGATTCCCCGCCGGAGAGAACATTGTTTTACTTTTTTTAATATATTTAAAATAAGATATTATTAATAAGCAAAATGTGGCTATTTGTCTGTTTATATCAAAGACTATAAGAAGTAAAAAGAGTAAGTTCAGAACAACAAATAATTCGAAACATTTCAGTATTTTTAATTAGGATCGATATTTCAATCACTTAATAGCTTAATTCATAAGAATAATGATGAATATTATTATAATAATATACGTATACGAAACCTGCCAAACATAAATGTTGGTTCCCCTATTTAAGGATATCAGAATATCTATGCTAATATATAGGTAGGGTTTAATCTCTGGATCTACGGAACCGATTTTAAACATTCTTTCATCAATGGAAACCTACATTATCAACGAGGAACATTTTTTTAGTCGTTTTGTATAGAACATCTTTGCACCCGTGCGAAGCCGAGGCGTTTTGCTAGTAATGAATAAATTACCACTTTGACAGGAAGAGTTATTATCACTACGTAAGTTGCCAACTGAGTCCCAAATAGAAGAGGTTCGTAAGCAGCGGTTCGAACAGGCTCAGAGACAGGTGGAACTCGAGAGGAGACGCGTGGAAAGAGAAAAAGAGTGGAAAGATGGAGAGATGAGTAGCGGGAGCGGCACCAACGTCATACAGCATGATGATGATAATCCCTTACTGGAGCAGATGAATATCATCAGAGATTATATTAAGGACGCTCGTAGGGAGCTGAGGTTCGAAGAGGTGGGTAGTTTTTTTTAATGTTTGATATCGACAGACGAGCATGAGGTTCACATGATGGTGATACCTCAGCTACACAACGTAAATCAATGATGCGCTGTCGACCTAATTATTATTTCGAGCATTCGAAAATCCATAAACTGAAACCGAAACGCGCAATATGCACTTCACGGTTTTTCCATCTATGAACGGTAGTTCGTTACACGGTCGGAACTTCGATGTTACTCCCACCCGATCAATGCCCGAAGTTACTAGACGTGGGGAAGACATGCTTACAGAAAATTATAAACATGTCGACCCTACACTAGAATCCTCTAGTGTTAGGTATTTCTGAACCTTTTTTATGTCGCAGTACACGAAAAAATATAATAATATTTCATTTATAAAAGAATGTAAACTATCTGTCTTATTTATTTAAGAATTTGCAATCCCTTTTAGTAAGTAAATAGTCCCTGATGACATACGAGTATAATGTTCACTGATTGTTTCTTTACATATAAGTAGATGATCACTCTTATTATAGGTAGTAATTTCAGTAGGAATCAAATCCATGATTTCTGTGTATCGTTTTCGAGTTATCTTAATGTCAATGAAGGTGATGGTTTTTTTTTTTTAAATATACAGTGGAATCTCACTAATGTGACTGGGACTATTAAAACCAGAGGGTGCCGGATTATTGGAATGTTCGGATTACTGGATTGGGATGAAAAATTCATAATAAATAAAATAAAGCATTTCATAAAAGGAATACAATGGTTTTTAAAACTGTAACATATCTCTCAATTATAAAATTACATATTTTTAAAATACTTCTTACTTGAGATCTGTTTTTGTGCAACTTATTTAAAAATACATAGCGCATACGCAGTGCGTAGCGTAGGGGGCGCGGGTGAATGGTGTCGGATTATTGGACGTGTCGGTCTATTGAAGTACCGGAGTAGTGAGATTCTGCTGTATTATTTTTAACCAGCTTCCAAGAAGTTTCATAATTCGTCTAATATAGTTTAAGCTTTTAAAATAATATGTGTTCTAGGTGGCCATATTGGAAGCAAATCTGAAGGAACTCAAAAAGGAATATCAACTGCAAAGGCTCTCAAACAAGTCCTAGTCAATAATTATTACGTTATTCTATCGCTTAATTTATTACACATGTTTGTATCCCAAACCATTAGTTAGAATTGTATTTATAATTAAGTAAAATGTAAAATATAATATTAATACATTAAATTATATCATGATTTGTCTTTTGTTATCACAGTATCGAATCCTAATTAGAGTAATCACGAGGAATGCTTTTGGTTGAACTTCTCTAACTTATCGAGCTGCTTCAAAAGTTGAGGTCTCGTACATAACGCCTTCTTTATCGCCTCATCTAACAACTCACGCTGATAGAACGGAGGTATTGGCGTATCTTCCAAATGGAAAGTGTGGACACGTCCTAAAGTATCCCCTACAAATATATTATCACCCGATGGTGAAAATTTGATATACATCAAAGACACAGATGGAGGGAACGTATATTCGGCGCACGGGATATGGGTTTTGCGTCGCAAATCCCATATCGATAGAACATTTCCACTCGCAGAAATCAAAATCGTGGAATTAATTGGACAGAATGCGATGTCAAATACTGCACTAGGGCAGTTTAAAGTCATTATTACATCATCCATTCCCTCTATCCACAGCCTGATCGCATTATCGGCTCCGCAAGAGACCAGCAATGTATTCATAAATGGAGAAAACTCCATACTGTAAACAGGGCCAGCGTGAGCTCTGTACACATCCATATGCTGATTCAAGTAGTGTGTTGAACATTTGTGTATGCAACCTTCGTCCGATCCTACAAGATATACATGGTCCACTATAGGGTGCCACTTCATACATAATGCTGCCGGGTATCTTGTTATGGGTACATCTACTTTCAAGCATTGCTTTGGTGTTTCTAAACCCTTCATCTGCCCTTCTACATTCGAAATACGCATCATCGGCGTGCATATAAAATCATGAGTCTTTGTGCTTGTGAATCTATTAATCCTGCCATCTTGACATGTTGTCATTAAATATTGATTTTCCTTGTCGATGCTTTTCCAACATATCGCCCAAATTGGTTCGAAACATGGGTTTGTATCTCGTTTACTCTTCGCTACTATTTTAATTGCATACGAGGTTATGTCTAAAATCAGGACATCGCCATTTGCAAAGCCACACCCCAGCCAGTTAGCATTTTTATCAGAAAATGCGACTGAAGTTAGAGGGTCTTGAAAATGATACATACGCTCTGGTTTGCAAGGATTTTTCGTACACCATACACAAACTAAACCAGAAAATCGATCAGCGTATGTATACTTCCCATGTCCAACCGCTAGGATATTTTTATTCTTCGGATTAAAAGATATGCTTGTTATTGGACGATTAGCTGTTTCTTCACATTCAAATGTCCAAAGCGGTTTCAAAGAATACACATAAATTAAATCGAGTGACAGAGGGTCTATCGTGACAAGACCACGAAACTTTTTCTGTTCTTCACAATATTCCAGGGTTGCAAGTACGCGTTCTGTTAAAAGAATTGCATCTAAAAATTCAGGCGTAGCCGCTATGTCCGCGAACAACTTTCCTTTCTTCTCGGTCGTTGTATCCGCTATTTTAGATCTCTTACGAAGTAGTGTGGGTGCCGCAGACTGGTACATAACCATCTCATCAGGTTCTTCTGCTGCTTTAACTCTTGCGAGTCTTGCATAAGTGTCATGCATGTCCCACATAGATGCAAAAACGATAGCGTTTTTCTTCTGTGGCCTAGTAGCTAACGTATGCCGAGTTTGAGTAACCCGTGCTTCAGTTTGAGTTTCTTCTACTACCATTTTTCTATTTCTTCCCTTACCTACTGTGATGTACTGATAAAATTCGTTTTGCTCTTCGACTGCCGTGGCCTCTGCAGTTCCTTTCTCATAGGAAAAACACGGTAGTTCAAACATAAACTGAGTTTCTGTTTCTTTTAGAACAATTAAAACCTCTGATGGGTAAGACATGATTGGATATTCTTTAGGAAGATAGAACGCTGAAGGCGCTATTTCTAAATCAACGTCTTCAAAAATAACGCCTTCTTCGGTGTTCTGTGTGTGGTCGATATGGATGTCGTCAAGGGAGATAGTAGTGGCAAAAACTTTCATGCCCATATCGGCTGTTGATTTTGATTTGCCTTTGAGGGTGGTTTCACTACGTGCTTTTGGTTTACTTTCGAAGGCGGCGTGTGAAAACGTGTCATTCATAGTGACGTAGTCAGGGTCCACTATATCGTCTGGTGTGAGGTCTATACCATTTTCAAAAACATTATGAGTCTGCCTCGCTTCCATAAAAGAGAATGTTGCTCTGCTCGCTTTAGATAAGGATTCTGCGACGCTCATTCTCGAGGGATCCGTTGTAGCGATGGAACTTGGGTCCGTTGAGACATGAGCGGAGTCCTCTCTAGACATTTTTAGAACTGGTCTTTAACAATTAAATAAATTAATATAACTTTGTTATTGTACCTTAAAAAGTTGCAAATATTTTGACATTATAATCTGTCATTAAACGTTCGAATTTATATTTCGTTAAAAAATGACATGACATATAAACATTGACATAGTAAAAGTAATAATAATTATCAAAACAGAGGAAAATATTTGTAGGTATGTTATCTGGGACTTCGCACAAAGGTGTTAGAACAAATACAGACAAAAAAACAAATCCTTTAAAAAGTCGATAAATCCAAAACTAATTGATAATGATCAAGGCAATATAATTATATTTTCTGGTAGGTAAGATTCCGTTGATTCACTACTTACGGAAGACTGTGTCAATTTGGTTTTTATTAAATATACGATGGGATAGGACTCAAATGCTGGTATTTTATAATAGTTTTTTTATAACATCCGCAACACCAGAGGACCAAGGGCGGATCCAGCTTTGGCGCCAGGAGGGGGTCACATAGTTGTAGTCAAGTCAAGAACTTATAATTTAATTTTGATAACAATAGATACATGTAAAAAGTAGGTATTTTATTAATGTACGTAAGTACTGTACTTACTTAAAAATATTTATTATTTATTGTACACTTGAAAAACTTAACACATAAAACTTGAACAATGTACATATTGCCATCTTCTCTTGAAGACATCCAGAGAAGCACAAACGTTTGCGGGTGTAGTTCCGAAAAGGTCATACCGCTTTTTTCCTTGAAATTTCGTATACTTATGTATTTTGACTCGCTGATCACGAATATGATAGTTAAAATTGGCGCAAATTTCATTTTCAATGTCAAAACTCGAAAAAATTGCCAAAATTTTAAGAGATTTTTCTACGCTATCTCAATAAATATTAAACTTAGAGAAAAATGTTTCCTGCAAAAGTTGTAGATTATAAAGAATTACACGTTTTATGTTCCTTACATTTTTTGACTAAAACAATATTTTTCCGAGAAAAATGGGGAAAACGGTGATCACCGCGGGAAGGTTGAGGTGTCTTCAAAGCGAGCTTCAAAGTGCATGTTTTTTTTTTTACTTTTTACACACACTACAGGATTTTGAAGTTCTAGGTTAGGTTATGTTGGTATGGTGACCACCGCGCACGTGTCGAGCGAGCGAAGCGAGCGGTGCAGCGGCAGCGGCTGACAAGTGCCAGAACCGAATCATATTTATTTTACTTGGTTTAATAAAATTGTTTTAAAGTAAAATAAAATAAGTTTAATAAGTAAAGTAAAATAAAATATATTTTTTAAAGTATAATAAAATAGTAAAATTTCATGACAAAATTCGGTATCTTCTTTTCGGAAGTGCACCCGTTGCTTTTTACTTTTAATATTTTGTTTTTTTCTTTTGACTTTTTTGTTTTGTTTTAATTTACTTTCAATTTTTTTATTTTTTTTCCATTTGTTTATTTTTAGGTTATGTGTAAAAACTTAAGGAAGAAAACATGATCATAATATGACGGCTGGACTTGGCTCCCGGCGTTTCGAGTTTTTCTCATTTTTCTCGAAAAACAATTGTTTTAGACAAAAATTGTATGGGACTTAAAACGTGTATTTCTTTATAATCTACATTTTTTGTAGGGAGCATTTTCTCCAAGACCAATATTTATTGAGATAATATGGAAAAACCTCTTAGAAATCGGTTTTTGGCAATTTTTTCGAGTTTTGACCTTGAAAATGAAATTTGCGCCAATTTTAACTATCATATTCGTGATCAGCGGTATGACCTTTTCGGAACTTTATCCACGTTTGCCATCATACAAAGTTATTACACTATATTAAATTAATTATATACTGAAGGTATGTAGTTACATAAAATCTGTATGGTGACAAAATATATAAATAAAATCATTATGTTTAATTAGTGGTCCACCTAAGTCCTGGAACCAGCTCAGGGGGGGGTCATGACCCCCATGACCCCCCCCCTGGATCCGCCGTTGCAGAGGACCTGCAGATGCGTTGCCGCCCTTTCGTCGTAACATTTTTAGCACAGTCACTCAGCATTTTACTAAAAACAACGATTTATGTATGACTTTCAAAGATTAAGGCGTTTCTTAAATTTTTAAGCTGATATCCATCGAAAAATAAATCATTTGTAGAATTGAGCTAGGTTTGTTGATGATGATGAGATCGGTTTGATGAAAACAAGGTCCCTATTAAGTATTAGGTACCTGTTATTCCTGAAGAATTAGAAATTCCTGTTAAAAGGTGAAAATGGGCTCTAGCGTCTTTGCCATTTAAATAAAGACAATCATATAAGTATTGATGAAGATATAATATATTTATACTAATATTACAAAGAGGAAAGATTTGTTTTTTTGTTTGTTATGATTTAACTCAAAAACTACTGGATCGATTTTAAAAATCTTTTACCAATAGAAAGCTACATTATCAGCGAGTAACATAGGCTTTTAGGTGTATAGTACCTACATCTACATTGCACCCGTGCCAAGCCTGGGCGTGTTACAGGTAATATTACTCATAAAGAGAAACGATTTGTTTGTTTGTTATGATCATTTGATCAAAAACTACTGAACCGATTTTTTTGTGTATTGTACATCTACATTGCAGCCGTGCGAAGTCAAATTGCTAGTGAAGATATAAAATACTAAATAGATACAATAAAGAAGTGTAGCATATCGCACGAACTCGGCTCCGGTCGTCGCGCTTTATGAAGCGCACTTCCGCCCACACCACACGCCCCAACAATTATTACCTTCGCCTTATAAGAACACGCGTGAGCTTTTTATGTTTTACTTATTAGGGCCTAAGCAAAAAACTTTTAGCATCTTCAGTTATGCTAATTATACATATACATATATTGTTTTTTGGACGGGATTAGTGACACCACTTATGGGTTGTTATTATTATAAGTATATACTTTGCAATCAAAGCTCACGGTTTCGATACTCGGGGAATCTGATACTTTTATATATTCCGGACGTCTATCTAAGTATAACATAAATCGGAATAATAAAGAAAATGAATTCAGGTGTGGAGGAAGGAAGGGATGGTCTTCCTCCAACCTAAAGGGAGGATCCTCGACCAGTCGAACCACTGACTGGCCGGCCCTAAGGCCCCAGTGGTTGATGTCGAGATGTTGTATATACTCGTATACTCAGTGCGCACAGAAACTTTGATAGCGCGATTCAGGATTAGACGTCTTTGTATTGATTCTTGTAGCGGATCATAATTCATAGGTGTCGCTACACAGGCATTCGAAACCACCGTTTATTTAAGAAGTTCTGAACTTATTCTGTGTTACGGCTTATTTGCATGAAAATTCGGATGAATAAAATCAATTTTGCACTAATGTCCTAATATGATATACCTGACTATACGAGCCTAATGTTCGTTTAATCTACATTTTTAGTTATTAAATAGAACTTTTTATATGATGCTTGGCACGATTTTATCATTCATCGTGTACACTATTGTCATTTATTACTATCGATGGAAGATGATGGTTCATCGAGCTGGAGTATTTTACTTGCATTCGATTTTGCATGACCATAAGGCTACGTGACTACATGCCATGCATTCCTCAAAGAGGTCCGTTGTTGTATATTTTAAATCAGTTGAAAATCATTGCCTTAATCAGTTCTTCATTTCCAGTGAGCAAAAGAAACTAGAGTTGTGGCTGGTGACGAAGCAATGTAGTCAGTACCTATAAGTGCTAAGTTTTGTGTGTGCTGACTAATACTGAGTATGATTCGCCCTTTGCAAGTTTATGCACCCGTGGACCGTGACGCTATTCCTTCGTCACCAGAGCATGACGGTGCAGCCGCCGCATTTGAGCCACGCGCGCGTGCCAAACACCACCTGTTCATAGCACAGACATGAGAAGACTTTTCCGAAGGCTACAAGAAAGTAAGTCCTTTTCATTCTGTCATATTACAGGATATCACTCAAGACTGTTTTGTGGTATTCAAGAATCGAAGCTGTCACCGAATGTTTGTGATATATTATAACATATATGCTTTGATTATTTATATGTCTAGATAGACAGTCGAAGCTGAAAACGCGTCAAAAAATATTGTGTCCAGCTGTTAGACTCTTTATACCTTCCCCGCGCTCAGTAGCAGTTGTGCTGTCAATGGATACGCTCGAGTTTGTTTGTAAAATTATCTTCTTTACAATGGCGATTTGTGTGATTTAAGTGTGCAGAAATTACAAAGGTCGATCTAAAACAACAAAAAAAGTTACCTATCATCGGTAAGTAACATTATTTCGTATCAATTCCAGCCAATTAAGCCATTGAAATATTTCGAAATTAAATAATTATTTATTTCTGCCATTTTGTGTTTGACGCGTGTGTTGCCAGTTTATGAACCCAAAAATACCTTAAAAATATGACCTAGTATGTAATTCATAAAGATATTAGAAATAGATTTAGCGTCGACTTGGGTGCCGTTTTTAACCGACTTTAAATAAAAAAGTAGTTTAATATTAATTGTTTTTTTTAATTTAATTATTTATGCTAAATAAAAGTAAATTAATATGAATATCTATTAAGTAAATATGTCAAGGTATGAACTCTAATTATAGTTAAAATGAAAATATCTCTCTATAGTAAATGAAAACTCCCCGTTCAATTATTTTTTACTTTTTAGTACCTGGAAGTCGTTCTTACAATATTTTTTTTTGAAGTTGTTTTAAATTTTGAGGATATTGGTATGATTGTTTTAAATATGAAATCCAAGTTTATTTTGTTATTTAATTTTAGAAAAAGCCAATATATTTAATAATAATAAATAAAAAAAATAACTGTGATGTTGTATTTCATTATAGTTTAATGACGATAATTTTTGACCTTCGTTCGTTTAAAAAAAAAAACAAAACGGATTTTTTTTGTTTCTGACGTGGCCTCAAAAGGTATTTTTTTTAATTATTGTCAGATCTTCAATCGAAGAAAGATGTATCTTAAAAAAATAATTATTTTTAATAGAGTTAAAACAAATGTTATGAGTTTAAATATACATAATAATATTATATATTCCAAGTTAAAAAACATTTTTCAAACGCATTTGCATATAAGTTATGATTTTATTTTTATTTATCCACATAAATCATAGTTTTATATATTCCAATTTTCTTCACAAAAGACCCAGAAGTTTTAAAAAATAATAATTGGTACGTTTATATGCAAAGAATGAAAATTACTTGAGTTCCGACCTTCGAAATATTGTTAGTATTGTTGTTTTATTCCAATTAATTTATTTTTTCATGCTACATATTTTTGTGAATTGAAAAAATATATTCTCGACTTTGATTAATTTCTCCCTATTTTGAGATGAATTTTTCCACAACTGGTAACATTATTCACGCCAACTAGGAACGCATAATGACTTATGGCGAGTGTAAGACGTAGCTGTCACGCACACTATTATAACAGACATGGATTGTTTGTTTTAGGTCGTTTGCAGCGCGACACTCTATCTAGACATATAAATAATCTAAGCATATATGTTTGTGTATAAATTATAATAAGGTCCAAAGACCAACAGGTTGAAATAGAGCACAGGCGTAGCTTTTTTTTGGACACTACCAACATACTTTTAAACGACAAAACGGTGATTCAAACATTCTGATATTGATAGAATAAGTAACCTTAACTTCTAAAATTGTAAAAGGTAGGTGTCCTTTATATGTATAATAGATATGAATTTATTTTGAATTCGTAAAAGATTGATATAAATTTTATTTTAATATTATCTTTTATCGACGTAAATATCGCACATTGAAAAATTGTTGTCCAGGTGAAGAACTTATTTTTGCTTATTAATTTATTTATCTCATGGTTTTGTGTAGGTACTATACTGCCAGGGTCATGAGACTGACAGGTGACAGCTGTTTAAGTCGTTTTTTTTATTTAAATTGATTCTTAATCTCATTCTTTATCGTTATTATTGCGTGCCTTAGCCTGAATACTCCCCAGGCTATATTATACATATTTTATAGTTATTTTTAATTAAGCACGTAATAAATAATTTCCCAGGTATTTTGCATAAGCAAGATTACTTTGCAACGTTATCACATGATCTATAGGTAGGTAAGTCGGCGAATCCCACGGTCTTTGGACGTTTAACACAAGTTTAACAGGATAAAGACAGTTTTTTAACGTAATATTAGAACGAAAGATACAAAATAAGAAATAGCTGAAAAACACTAAACATTTCTCGACTTTATGATATTAAAAAGAAACAAACGACGTCGTTTATAAAAAGAAGTAGGTGAATTCGTGATCGCGGGATAATTTAAAGGTGTAAGTCAATTTTGGAATTCTTTCGCCGTCAAGGCTGAGGACAAGCGGTATCGAGACGCCACAGTAGGTAGATTATGTATATTCAATCAGTAATTCATTTTTAATCAGACAACCAAAGACCAGACCAAGAAATACGAGAGTGAGCTTCGCAGTGGTGGATTTACACATTTCCAAGATGTAGGCTATTAACTACACCTCTCCCCCGTCTAAAATGGTCTATTCTTAAATTAATGTAATATATGAGTCGTATAGAATTAAAGGCGGCTATCTGACTTAATGGCTGATTGTTAGCAATTTTAAAAAAGAAAACGTTTTTCTCCTTTATTTTTGTACTAGCAATTAGGTATCGTTCATTGCATGTTTAAGGTATCGTATATTAAGAATTAAAGATAAAACCAAATATAAAAAAAAACATAACAGTCTAAACGACAAGAACTTATTTTATTTTGGTAGATTGCAGGACCAAAAATGTCAGTCATGCCCAGTGGTGGATTTACCAGCAGGCTGAGTAGGCTTCAGCCCAGGGCGGCAGATTTTAGGGGCGGCAAATTTGGGGACCGATTTCTTTTCTTTTCTTTTATCTAATAGAAATCAAGTCTTATTTTTCTTACTTTTAAGACAGTCTTCTGTACCTTTCAGGGAATACTCAAAAAGAAAGACTAGACCAAGAAGACAATTCCTATTATTGTATTTTAGAAAATTTAGGAACTTGCTATAGAGGCTAGGGCGGCAAAATTTTAATAGCCTATACGCCAAAAATGTGTAAATCCGCCACTGGTCATGCCTTTGATTCTATACGACTCATATAGAGTCCTATTACGGGTTCGGGGCGGCGAACTGGGTGTTTTGCTATAGGATAGGTATACAAGTTTGATATTTCGTTGAATGACATTATAAAAACGTTCTACAGAATTCTTTTTGATTTCCATAAGACATGTAAAAATAAAATTAGTCCCCAAATTTGCCGCCCCTAAAATCTGCCGCCCTAGGCTCAAGTCTACTCAGCCTGCTGGTAAATCCGCTACTGGAGCTTGTACTTGTACTTGAGTGTTACTTTGATGTAACTTGAAGGTTTTATGTTGAGGAACGCAGGTAATTTGAGAGCCTGCTCAGTTAAGGCAAGCAAGTTATAGAACGATCTGCCTCCACCTTTAAAACCAAAATAACGATACTAATTTAAGAGTCTTGATTTAATTTTTAAAACAAGGATTTCTTTTTACGTTTTGAAGTTAAGTTTGCCATATCAAATAGGTAGCTTTAATGTAATTATTTCAGTCTTTTCTGTTATTAATTATTATTCTTTCAAATTATTAGTTATTTATTTAATGTTAGCATAGATAATATTAAGTATTCTTAGCCCGCTGCTAGAGATAATAATTTTATCTTTCATTTATTTTGTAAGTTTTTAAAAAAGGGAAATAAACTGATTTTTATTATAAACCGATTCCCTTAAACCAATAGCATAGGTATCATAACTTAAAGCCCCTTAAACTTTGGAAAGAGGGAAGCAAAGAGCTCTCATAGCTAGAAGCGAGCCTTCGAGGGCTCTCGGGGGATGCAATTGTTGACGAGGTTCGATGACGGAATTATTCGATGAAATAGGTATCATACATTGAAATAGTATATACATAGTATATATCTTATATTATAAGTCAATGGATATTTATAATAATTAAAAATTCCTGAAAGTAATCTATGAGCACAATATATTAAGATCCCTGAAAGTACTTTCCACTGTTAGCACAGCATAAACCTCATTAGTAGGCAGCTGAAGGTGATAAATTGACGACGACATTGAGATACTGTATAAATTCCATGCACTGTGGAGCCGGACGGGCAAGGTCGGAGGTCGCGCGCGCAGACGTCACGCCCCCCTAATTGCGCCCCACGCAAATAAATAATTTTTATCCATTTCATAAGTGCACTCTTGACCGTACATTTTTCCACGTAACAAGTTTTCTGTAGAAAGTCGAAAATCTTCGTGTGAAGATTTTGATCGCGAATTATTTTCTGATTTTTTATTAAATATAATATGTACGTAACTATGCATAAAGGTAGACATTTGGTCTGTGGTAAAAATAATTGTTATTCGCACACGGATCGCGAATTTGACTAGGTACTTTTTTCTGATCTGTCGATAACTAAGAAGATCAATAAGTTCCTATGCTTCGTTGCGTTTTAATAATAATATGTTATTTGACACCTAGAACCCGCCCCTGCCACGCCCAGGTCTTTTCATCATATTGCATAGTTAATGGCTATGTACTTATATATATATATATATATATTCAGCTATAATAAAAATTTAAAATATGCCCAATAGCCGAAGTAAATATAAGGTGACTGAACCGTGTGGGTGCTGGCTAAAAATTAAACTTTTTTATTATAATTAACGTTATGGTAGTTATGTGGGTTTGTGTTGCTGTATAAAAAGAAAACGTAGTGAAAAAAGAAAATGAATAAGTGAAAAATAGTGCCCGAAATAAGACATGGCTTCGTTACCAGGCCATATTTTTTAAAAAATAATATATAGAGTAACACACAGTTACTGCATGGATGGAAACCTCTCATAATTGGCACCAAAGTTGCAAAATCACACAAATTATTTGGTGCAGATCAATTTTCCGATTTCCATTCTTTTGACCGCGCATTCCTCCTAAGACACGGCAAATAACTACGCAAAATTTTATGATATATGTGCTTCAAGATATAGAAATATGGATATGACTTATTCATTAACAAATTGAATTGATTTCATTTGTTTTTAGACGTCTATTGTTCTTATACCTATATTATATAGTAAAGTTCGTTTTAAAATAAAAACTGGTTTTTAATTAACTGAGATTTATTTTAGGAGGAGACCTTTAATTCATTACCTTTAAAAAATAAAAAAAAATATCATATATTTCCTTCTTAGTTTATACGTTATTCTATTACCTACGATATATATGTATATTGTATATAGATCTAAGCTAAGGTCCAATGTTTTATAAATCGCATCGAATCTAAAAAAAGTAGTTTAAAGTAGTGTAAAGTTTAAATTTAAAATGGTTTCTATGATCACTAGTCGTAGTCAACAGAACTAACTTTCCATTAACTTGAAAAGTATGCAAATGTTTAAGCTAGTATTTAAAAGCTCATCCAGTACATTCGTACTTATTTACGTTTCGATGTTGACTGCTTGGCGAATTTATTTGTACCTAGCTGTCAGCTGTTGTAGCGAGAGAAGGCGTGCCTAATTCAAACAACATTACTTATTTGTCACAGTTTGGAATGATGGTTTGCGACACTTGAAAGTGTTCCACTGACCGCGAGAATCGAGATTCCCTTTCTTTCGCTATACATAAATATATCTAGAATATGTTCCAGTAATGGGAAAGATTATCAAGATATGAAAATATCTGGATCAATAGCGCAAAAACAAATGCCATCAAAAACATAAATTGTAAAAAAAGCCAAGTCTTGCAACTTAGTTCTCTCGTAAAAAGTTGTGAGATCCATATAATACCAAGTCGGTCAATTTATTCAGTCTCTACTGAAGGATCCTTCTGTCTTAAGTTATTACGTAATTAGGTAACCTAACAACATCTTATAGTGTTCATATCAATACCGATATTAAAAATCTTTGATGTTTTAAATAAATAGATAGATAGATAGTTTGCCATATCAAATAGGTAGCTTTAATGTAATTATTTCAGTCTTTTCTGTTATTAATTATTATTCTTTCAAATTATTAGTTATTTATTTAATGTTAGCATAGATAATATTAAGTATTCTTAGCCCGCTGCTAGAGATAATAATTTTATCTTTCATTTATTTTGTAAGTTTTTAAAAAAGGGAAATAAACTGATTTTTATTATAAACCGATTCCCTTAAACCAATAGCATAGGTATCATAACTTAAAGCCCCTTAAACTTTGGAAAGAGGGGAGCAAAGAGCTCTCATAGCTAGAAGCGAGCCTTCGAGGGCTCTCGGGGGATGCAATTGTTGACGAGGTTCGATGACGGAATTATTCGATGAAATAGGTATCATACATTGAAATAGTATATACATAGTATATATCTTATATTATAAGTCAATGGATATTTATAATAATTAAAAATTCCTGAAAGTAATCTATGAGCACAATATATTAAGATCCCTGAAAGTACTTTCCACTGTTAGCACAGCATAAACCTCATTAGTAGGCAGCTGAAGGTGATAAATTGACGACGACATTGAGATACTGTATAAATTCCATGCACTGTGGAGCCGGACGGGCAAGGTCGGAGGTCGCGCGCGCAGACGTCACGCCCCCCTAATTGCGCCCCACGCAAATAAATAATTTTTATCCATTTCATAAGTGCACTCTTGACCGTACATTTTTCCACGTAACAAGTTTTCTGTAGAAAGTCGAAAATCTTCGTGTGAAGATTTTGATCGCGAATTATTTTCTGATTTTTTATTAAATATAATATGTACGTAACTATGCATAAAGGTAGACATTTGGTCTGTGGTAAAAATAATTGTTATTCGCACACGGATCGCGAATTTGACTAGGTACTTTTTTCTGATCTGTCGATAACTAAGAAGATCAATAAGTTCCTATGCTTCGTTGCGTTTTAATAATAATATGTTATTTGACACCTAGAACCCGCCCCTGCCACGCCCAGGTCTTTTCATCATATTGCATAGTTAATGGCTATGTACTTATATATATATATATATATATTCAGCTATAATAAAAATTTAAAATATGCCCAATAGCCGAAGTAAATATAAGGTGACTGAACCGTGTGGGTGCTGGCTAAAAATTAAACTTTTTTATTATAATTAACGTTATGGTAGTTATGTGGGTTTGTGTTGCTGTATAAAAAGAAAACGTAGTGAAAAAAGAAAATGAATAAGTGAAAAATAGTGCCCGAAATAAGACATGGCTTCGTTACCAGGCCATATTTTTTAAAAAATAATATATAGAGTAACACACAGTTACTGCATGGATGGAAACCTCTCATAATTGGCACCAAAGTTGCAAAATCACACAAATTATTTGGTGCAGATCAATTTTCCGATTTCCATTCTTTTGACCGCGCATTCCTCCTAAGACACGGCAAATAACTACGCAAAATTTTATGATATATGTGCTTCAAGATATAGAAATATGGATATGACTTATTCATTAACAAATTGAATTGATTTCATTTGTTTTTAGACGTCTATTGTTCTTATACCTATATTATATAGTAAAGTTCGTTTTAAAATAAAAACTGGTTTTTAATTAACTGAGATTTAATTTAGGAGGAGACCTTTAATTCATTACCTTTAAAAAATAAAAAAAAATATCATATATTTCCTTCTTAGTTTATACGTTATTCTATTACCTACGATATATATGTATATTGTATATAGATCTAAGCTAAGGTCCAATGTTTTATAAATCGCATCGAATCTAAAAAAAGTAGTTTAAAGTAGTGTAAAGTTTAAATTTAAAATGGTTTCTATGATCACTAGTCGTAGTCAACAGAACTAACTTTCCATTAACTTGAAAAGTATGCAAATGTTTAAGCTAGTATTTAAAAGCTCATCCAGTACATTCGTACTTATTTACGTTTCGATGTTGACTGCTTGGCGAATTTATTTGTACCTAGCTGTCAGCTGTTGTAGCGAGAGAAGGCGTGCCTAATTCAAACAACATTACTTATTTGTCACAGTTTGGAATGATGGTTTGCGACACTTGAAAGTGTTCCACTGACCGCGAGAATCGAGATTCCCTTTCTTTCGCTATACATAAATATATCTAGAATATGTTCCAGTAATGGGAAAGATTATCAAGATATGAAAATATCTGGATCAATAGCGCAAAAACAAATGCCATCAAAAACATAAATTGTAAAAAAAGCCAAGTCTTGCAACTTAGTTCTCTCGTAAAAAGTTGTGAGATCCATATAATACCAAGTCGGTCAATTTATTCAGTCTCTACTGAAGGATCCTTCTGTCTTAAGTTATTACGTAATTAGGTAACCTAACAACATCTTATAGTGTTCATATCAATACCGATATTAAAAATCTTTGATGTTTTAAATAAATAGATTGACTCGGCTATCGCATGAAAACACAATGTATCTTTTTAATTTTATTAAAAACACAATGTGTATCACAACTAACACATATTATATTAAATTGGATAGTTTAGTGCGATGCAAGTCAACATTTTTATTTTAAACATCAAAGCTTTTTAATATTGTTATTGATATGATCACTATAAGATGTTGTTAGGTTACCTAATTACGTAATAACTTAAGACAGAAGGATCCTTCAGTAGAGACTGAATAAATTGACCGACTTGGTATTATATGGATCTCACAACTTTTTACGAGAGAACTAAGTTGCAAGACTTGGCTTTTTTTACAATTTATGTTTTTGATGGCATCTCATTTCTTTTTGTAGATATTCCTTTTCTTAGTTTATTTGGATAAGAATTAATATAAAGCTATGGATAACAGTCTGATTTTGATCGGCATTTTTATTAACTTTTTAATGTAAAAAAGTAGTTATAGTGACATAACTACAATAGTTGGACATATGGTCTCGTGAATTTTTTTGTAGATTTTGATATGTTCTATAATATTGTGGAACGTTTTTTTGTTCTAGCATCAATACTTTCCGCAGCACATGCGATGAAAGACATTTTATGGCTAATTTTTTTACACCTTGGGTTGTTTTTAGGAGGGATTTCTAAGGATCTCTATTTTTTTCTAGTAATAACCCTAAGTTACTCAGTGATAATGTAGCTTTCTAATGGTAAAATAATTTTTAAAATCGGTCCAGTAGTTTTTAAGTTATTCATTACATACAGAAATACAAAAAAAAATTGTATATCTAGAAAACTGGACCGAAATTTCAAAATATTGTAGTTTTTCCTTGATTTATAGACTAAACACTAATTGTATTCTAAATTTCAAGTTTCTATGTCTGCTAGAAGTGCCTTAGAGTTTTGATGATCGGTCAGTCAGTGAGTGAGTGAGTGAGTGACAAATTATCAAACTTTGACTAGTTATAATTCTTAAACTACTGGTTCAAACAGAATGATATTTGAAATATACCGAGTTTATACAATGCCTGCTTAGTGACTAAAAATTCAAGATTCTAGTTTTATCCACAACGAAGTTATAGGGGGTCGAAAATGGCCCGAACTACTTCGAGAAAAGGATAGTACGGCCGTGCCGCTTTTTGCTCGACTTGGCGGGGGCACTGCCGTGCCCCCAGATAGGTTATTATTATATTATTGTGTTTGGTAGAGAGATATTATAAGACAGAAAATTGAGAGATGGCGTGTCTAAATAAAATACTTTATACATACCTAGGTATATAATGGATTAAGATTTAAAACGCGATTTATTATTTATCCCGACGTTTCGAGTGTTTTTCAGCAACCGTGGTTATTGGTAGACTGTTTTAATCCGGTAGGTATTACGTACATATTTTAACCGGAAATAAAAAGGTATTATTATTTCTATTGCCATCTTCTTACATTTTCCGCAGGTTTTGCGTGGTTGATATTCGACAAACAGACAAAATAATACATATGAGTTCGTAAGTGAAGCGTTTAAGATGTGCTCGGAACAATTTACCCTTTTCGCCGATTGCGTGTCTTGCACCGTGAACTGTTGTTACTGGCTGTTACATAGAATGTGGAGGGTTGGCAAAACATTATTATTCAAATTAAAAAAACAATATTTTTTATAATATATAACTGCGTATTAAATAATTTACGTATTTTTCACATTCGTGGGTTTGTATAGCTTCATCCCTTTCACTTTGAACCGATTCGGTTTTTTTTATTAGAGAGCAATTTGTATACTGATATTTAATTACTGTTTTTGTTTAGATAATATTAAACGGCGCTGTTAGGCTACATTATTGGCAAAACCTGCACTGAAAATAACGTCAGTGACGTTAAAAACCCCTCTAAAGCTTTTTATTGTATCGACACTGGGCAGACGTAGCCTAAGAATAATAAGTTAAGATTTTTAAAATTAATGAGTAAAATTCATCGCTATAATAAAAACAAATTATATTGGCGATTTAAGAAACAATTTATTCTATAATTTATGTGCTATCGGGACTTGTAAAGCGCGTCTCGGGCCGCTTCAAAGTTCTCACGGTACAATTATCGACTGCCTTCATTCGCCCTTAATTTTATCCTGGACTCTACCAATCTCGACCCGGTCGCAATCATGCACTGTTTCGCACTTGTAAGTGATTACAACGTAATATACCTACTCTCAATTAAGGTTTGAAGTTGAAAGGAATGTGGTTACGTTTTCTGTAAAACGCAGTTGAAATAGCAATAACTTTTCATTTATTTTCTCTGGATCTCCTCTTCTACACTAATATTTCAAAGAGGCAAGTTTTTTCTTATTTGTAACGAATAAAGTCAAAAACTACTGGACTGATTTTAATAATTCTTTCAACAATAGAAAGTTACATCATCAACGAGAAAATTATTTTTGGTGTATAATACATCTACATTGCATCCGTGCGAAACAATGTGTTGCTATTTTAATAATAAATATCGAGTACAATATGGCAATGTAAAGAGTGATTATTAGGTTCACATGTATCTTGTATCTGATGAAGGCGTTACTAACAAATCGTCTATGGGCTTAACTTTATAATTTTTTGATAGTTATCTTAAGATGCGTGGGAGTGGGTTGGGCTGACCTGTGCCCGCTTAAAATGGTCAATGCTTTTTTTTTTCTTATAACATATAGGCGAAGGTTTTAATTTTCCCTGATAAACTTATTTAAATTAATTTCCAATTGGTCATGGATGAGTAGGATGTTGAACTGACTTTTTAAAACAAAATGGATTATATTATGTCAATATAAGTATATTAAACTACAAAAATATTTATGGTTAACATTTTAACACTTGACAGTGGTCGACTTTGACCTTTTAAGACTTTTCAATACCTTTGATTAATGGAATATTTAAAAAAATACCAACTTATCGTGTTGAGTCGATAAATAAATTGCAAGCTGCAAAATATTGAAGCGTAAGATGTTATTTTAGCGATATTCACACCTTTTTAAGCATACTTATATATTCGATAAGAAATCTAAACTACCGAAAATATTTCGCGTTATAAGAATTACGAGACCATGAGCCGTCCGCGACGTGACAATGGGTGTGCGTGCGCGCAGCGTGTCACGGTGTGTCACTCGTACGCACGTTTTCGGCAGTCGTGAATCCTTCGCATTCCCTTCCGCGGAGAGCGCGTTCCTGCCATACCGATGTGATTCTTGATCGATCCCCTTTTGTTTTTTACACAATACAAAAAAGTGTGATGCATGTTTTTATGGAGGCTATTTTAAAGCCAAAGTGAATGATAACTTTATTCAATATCGTCTTTATTAACGCGAGTATTTCATACACATTTCCATAAAAAAAAACGTTAGGTAGGGGAAGGCGGGGCTGAAAGTGCCGGGGGTAAGTTGTTCCGATGCAAATAACTAAAAAACAAAAAGAGATAGCTATATGTTCGTATTATGTCCGTCGCTCTGGTACTATAGCGCATGTGCGGCGGTCATTTCAGTTGCGCCAGAGAGGCGGACTCAGTGGAAGTGTATGTATGTTATGATCCTCCAGCATCGAGTGAGTAAATATTTTGTCTTGTATACTTTTTGGTCTCAAGTAAGCATTTTTGGCGTTACGAATATGGGAATTTTACTAATGTGTTTATAATTTATCCAAAAATAATAATTTATGCAATTTTAACGCCTTATACAGGCTGTTTTTTTGGCATATGTTAAAAAGTTAACATATTTGAAATGGGGTAAAAAGTGCCGTTCAATCGGGGTCAATTGTGCCGCGGTACAAACAACCCCCAGCTAACCTTTAATAACCTATATTGTTTCATTTGATAGTATGAGAATATACAAGAGAAAAACACAAGGGCGAACCACTTCCCAGGATTTTTTACAAAGGGCTGTCAAGATAATAAAGAGTGGACTCACTCCTATGGTTTGATAAAAATCAAGACTGATATTTAATGAGGAACAAGAGACGTCATTGACATGCCTTCATATCTGAAAAAGCCCATCTATCTCATTCGAACTTCTACCTGAAGAAGTAAGACAACTTGCATACCAGTGTGTCACACACTGGTATTCAATTTAGTGTCCAAGCATTCTACCTTCTTGGGCTGGAAAATAGTTTTAATAACTCTGTCTAACAGATCTCATTTACATTAAAATTAATTAAAAAATATTAATTTAGAAGATAATTTCAGTTAGAAGAATAACAGGTTGTTGTTTTCTTCAATGATGTTTAGTAAATAAACTACTAAAGCTTATAAAATGTTGATGTTATTAAATAATTAATTAATATCAGCTAACGAATGTTACGGATTTTTTATTCCAAAATCCGTGTAAAAGGCCAAACATTACAAACGGCACAACCAACCTCAGCTGCGGCACAACTTGCCCCAGCGAGGGGTTGGTTGTGCCTTGCGACCGCTGCTTACAAATTTAATTCTCTAAATAAAACTATTAAAAAACCACTAAAACTGTGTATATATTTTAAATCTAGAATAAATTTAACCTCAGATAGACTAGAAATATTAAAGGTAGCATTCATATTTTCCGATTTATTTAGGGATTTGTCAAAATCGGCACTTACAGCCCCGCATTCCCCTATATAGATCGTGATGGGCTCGTTGACAGGTTCGAATCCCGCCGGGGCGAAATGCTTATAATTTTCTATAAGCAATAAGCACATCTTCCCCACGTCTGGTCACTTCGGGCATTTAACGGGTGAGAGTAAATTCCGACGGGGTATAGATCGAAAAACCTTGAAATGCACACTGCACCTTCCGGTCTCAGTCTATGGATTTCGGAATACTCGAAGTAAACAAAGCTCAACAGCGCATCATTGACTGATATTCTGAAGCTGGGGTATCACAATCATTCATCTATTCTGTGGGTTTCACCTACCATCAAGTGAATCTCATCCTCATTTGTCGATATATAACATAAAAAAAAGATTAAAAAGAAATCAGTCGAAAGCTTTTTCATAGAAACTTTGATTAAAGTAAAGTTTTACTAGCAGTTTAGAAACATCAACCGTTACAAGGAAAATATCAATGTAGAACTGCCGACAAGTTTAAGTGAAATCCTGAGACTAGTGGGGCATGGGGGAGACCCATTTCTGTGTCTGTTTCACTGATCATTATTCTTTTACAGGCAAGTAGGTGATGAGCCTTCTGTGCCCTGCCTGACCGAAACAATTTTTTTTAATCTTGTTTCTCCGGGATTCGAACCCGTGACCTTCAGTGCTAAGCGCATCGCGCATACCACTGAGCCACGGAGGCGGTCGCCGAGAAGTTTGATATCTAATAATCACGGTACCTATATAATAACTTAATATAAGATAACTAATACCTTAAAAGAATAATTACGAATGATGATGAATGAGAGTTATGTAGGTGCTGCTTTAGAAGCATATTTTAATAAATTCTGTTTTTTAGCTCCGTTATTATATACTATAATTCAGTTGAATAAATTATACGTGCTATAATTGCAATTATGTTAAAACACAGTCAACACTCGTTAAATGCAATACCCCATAAAAGAAAAAGAAAAACATAAATATTTATTGCAAAAAATTAAAGTCTTGGACAATCATTTACTGCAATAATAAATACGTAAATTACATAAATTATAACTTATTACGAGCACATAAGTATATCACTGAAATGGTTATTAAATTTCCAAAACATTACATAACAAAATGCAATAAAACATTGCAATTACAGTAATAAAATTTGAAATGAACGCAATAATAAAAGCGTGAAATGAGAGGCAGCGTGGTCAAGGCGCAAGTATGCGCACACGCAGACTCAGTGTAGCGGGCACATATCCATGTCATTTGCGTCTCGGTTATCGCGGATAACCGAATCGTATCACTTTCCAATTTCTAAGAACGAAATTAATACAAAGACCTTTTTTGATAAACAATAAATTATTCGGTATCACTAAAATTGTTAAAATTTTCGTTTGAGTTGTTGCTATATAATAAAACCGAGGTCCGACCGAGTAATATATGAACAATGAAAAGGCAGGTGTTAATTGAGTGTGTTTAAAAAAATATGACTTTAATTTTAACGGAACAACCACTTAAAAAAAACAAAATTAAATTGAAACTGATTGATTTAGTGTCACTTACGCTAAACGACATTCATTCACTTCAAGATCTATAAAATATTCTACATGACTTATAAACAATTAAAAATATGTATGTTATGTTGAAAAATGCAGATAAAATTTAAAGTATCTACCATAGTTGAAACAATTTAATTACTAGAGAGATAAGAAACATAAAGTTCGCAAGAAAACTATGTAGTTTTCTTGCGAAAGCTCACGGAATTATGTACGATTTTAATTTAGATTAAGGCTGATGCGTCTCACTAACTATGCGGTCAGTGAATACTCTCTTAGAGAAATTATATTTCTGTTTTAATAGGTTTATTTATACAAAGATAACTTTTTATACCAACGCTAAAGTTTTTGCGTGAATATATTACAGAGAACGGGGCAATAACATTAAAAACTTTAAAAAATAAACAATTGAACACGATTTTTTTGTTTTAAAAAGCACATGTACCTTCGTCAGTCAGTTAAATAACTCTTTGTTTAAACGCAGGTGTTGAATTCTTGGTGATCTAATTTTAACACGTCAAGTGAGGTGTTTAGAGCCTACCTTTTAGCACCCTACTCATTACTTGAAGGAAGAGTTCACGACTAACGAAACAAATTCTGTGGCATGGGGCAGTGGTCTCGAATCTACTGATTTTACGGTAGTTTTGATAATGTGATTAGTGAGTAAAATAGCATTCTTATAATAAAATAAAGAAATTTGATGTTTATTGGTTTTTTTTAATTTACCGTTTTGGCATTTGACTTTCGAGACCATTGGCTAGGGGGGAAATCGGAGCTCGAGAATAAATAAAAAATAAGTAGCACACAGACATCTAATAAACTTAAATATATTTATTTATATAAAACATTCAACAACATTTCTTAGAAAATAACAGTACATTTCGCGTTAGTTATTAAATTTAGTATATTATCATCATGAACACTCTTTTTACACACAAAAACTCTTTTATCATCAAGAGCTTATTAAAAGCGGAATAAATGTTCGCTAAATCTTTTTTTTATTGCGTTTGCAAAGTTTACATTGTAACCTCATAAACTACTTAATTGTGAAAACTTTTTTAAATATAGAGTACTTGTGACCCGGCTCAACTTCGCACGAAAAATGAAAGTCAAACGACATTTTCGTTGAAAGTTCTGTCGAAAGCTTGATTTCATCCGACATCATGAACTATTATCGTCATATTTCAACAAAAACCACAAAACAATATTAGCCTATACGTACATAAACCGTCCTCTTGAATCACTATATCCGTGCGTGGTTTAAAAGATCTAAGCGTAGGTACGTATACCTACATACGGCGGCGGGAACTTATTTTGTTTTAAACTATATAGAGATTATGTGTATAATTTATTCCACTAATATGTAACAAAATAGGTCAATATTTCATATATAAATAAAAAATAAAAACAAGAAAATTTCGCATCTATCCTTCAAAACTTGGGGCTTGACTATTTTCAAACTATGGTGCGGAAATGCTCTATAGTCCTATATATTTTTTATTAATGAAATTAAAACAAAACACATTTCACAAAGATACCCGAAATTAATTTTAATAAATACAATTCCATTGCTTATTTGCTATAAAAAGCTTAATAATCATAATTTGCTTAAAGCTTTTAAAAGCTTCTTATAAATAACAATATAAAATGTTTTTTTTTATAAATGGTCATGTTATAAGGACATAGGTACATCAACGTCTATCGAATGTTCAATTTCAAGAAAAAAATTTAAATCGGACTAAAAATTTATTTTCTTTAATCCATTTAACTTGCACGTTGGTCAGACAATATTGATGGCCAATAATAAACGACCTTTGAACCACAATTATGTATTGTTACGCTCGTATATCTAAATTAAGAGAGTGCAGTATAATGAATGATTCGTGACTGAAGTAGTGTCGAATGGAGTGCCTTGAGGCATTTAGCGTGCGTATTCTCGTTCGCCTCGTGAGAAATCGCGATAATTTTTTGAGATCCAATTATGGATGTACCCATATTAGCAGATGGACTGATATAGACAAGAATATGTCTCGTCCTACGGTTAATCTAATAAATTGATACAGACATTACGAGGGTGATAAAATGATAATAAGGTGCTGCAATGGAACTGTTTAAGTCCTTAAAGAGGGTTTTATTTTGTGTAAGCTGTTTGTTAATAGATGTTTCTTTTACACGTGCAATAATACCTACTTGGTAACTTTCAATAAACGAGGACGTACTTCCACCTCAAAGACCAGAACCACACTCGATACTTAACACCAGCCGGCCTAGCATGACAACCGCGACAAAATATAGTCTCGTGTTTTAGTCGATTATCGCTCTATTTCTTTCGGGTCTTACATGACAATTACACTTAAAACTCGACTTTTAATATCAAAAATAGATATATTTGTCGATCGAGATGTCTTTTCTATCAAAATTGTCGATGTCGAGAAATAATATATCGAGATATCTTACATTTTAGTTTGTCTTCTCTCGTCCGCGACATGGCGGTCGTGGCGGTCATGCTAGGCCGGCAGGCAAGGCAAGGTTTCTGGGATATTAATTTATTTTTGAAGATTAGCAGTAGAGTGAAGAGTGTATTTAAAGTAGTCTTTTTGGTTGTGATAAAAACTTATTTTACAATGAGTCGTTGCTACGAAAGCTGGGTGGAACTTTCGTAGTAAAAACTACTAAAATCTTGCTACGAAAAGTTTCGACTATGCGGCGGAACCTCTACGTATCCGAACTCCGTAGCGGCTTGAGTCCTTTATCAAGATATTTTTTATTTCTGAAGTACGAAGTCAGTCTGCGTCCAACCGCGACGGAAGCGTGTGCGGGCTTCGACCACACTCATTGTCGTATATCGGTAGCTACGCTGTTCGACCGCCTCATTGTTCGTAATTGTTTAGGCTCAATAATCCGCTTAGTTGAACACGCTAAATAAACTCATTAATCATATCCGACAGTGTTGTATTGTGTTCCATTGATTATATTAATTCATGGATTTTTATTAGTAATTCAAGGTTTTCATAATGGTATTATTTTTTCTATTTTTCTGAGTAATATTGAATGCAGTCTTTCCTAATAAATACTAAAAATGTTATGGGTCTTAAAATATTATTGTCTTTACAGAAATAATATCCAAAGACTTACCGCCACCCTACAGTGTAAATGACGAGGTTCGTGAAAATGGCAATGACGAGATACAGAATGAGGTGAATACTTTTTAACAAATTAATACATGTTTCTATAGATTTAAAGCCCTTTGATGGTAAGCAAATGTTATTAAAATGGTTAATGTAGGTACAACGTTCAGGGCAATCTATTATTATATATCTATTATATAGACCATACAACAAGATCAGACAACACTTACAGGATGGTGACTAAAATATTATAATTATTTGGAATATGTTGTCTTAAAGTAAAATGCTTTCTACTTCATATTTTTTTATATATTATGATTACAACCGTTTTTTATTATATTTGAAAGACTGATAATATGTCCTTAAAGAGGGGAAACGATATAGGTTTTGTAATAGATAAAAATAGATCGATACAAACATTTCAGCGGATGCTATTTTATTTAAATAAATACTGTATACCGGATTAAAACGCGATTTATTATTTATATTGATTAAATTATTTAACTCGACGTTTTTTTAAATCACGTTTTAATCTGGTATACAGTATTTTATTTAAATGTGTGATACTCGCGTTAATAAAAGACAAAGCTATTTTATTGTTTTAATAGGTTTCGTCAACCCCGTCTCCAGTACAGGAAGTAATAGATCTATTGGCGAATTGTAACATTACCAATACGAGCGAAAATTTCTCCGAAGTAGAATACGCCGAAATAGGCGATATGGGTCTTTGGCACTCTACGCCTCTCCCACACAGACACAAATCTAAAATATCTCTCACTTGGGTGTTAAAAGAAAACATAGAAAACAAATTGCAGAAGGAATCTATTTACACGGATCAAAGAGAAAGAAGAAGTAAAAGTAGAGATCGAATAGTAAGAAGTGATTGTTCGAATGGTAGGTTTAAGAGTGCCTGTGACGAATTTAATGGGGTATATTCGTGGTCGGACTCCAGTGACGAGACAGAGTATGTCAGGAAGAAGCATAGGCACAGACATAGAAGAAAGAAGAGACACCCGAGATTCGGTTACGATATCAGGGATTTGGACAGTTTTTTGAGTGAGGTAAGTGCTGTCGATCAAATGAAATTCTGTACACAATAGAACATTTCTGCTTTTGAGGCAATAGTGTTTTTTTTTATATTTATAAATCTTAATGGTAAATTCTAGAGCAATGTTAACACTAAATATGATTACGATACCTTGATTAGCAAAATCACCACTAATAAACGCGAGAGTATGTGTGTTGATTTCTCCTTTATTCAACAAAATGAAGCAAAGAGTTGAAATATTTTTTCATCAATTAGAGATAAGTGTAGGTCAGCCAGATTATCGTGATTATTGCAACTCAAGAACCTATTATATGAGATTACTTATATAGGTATAACTAAATAATATAACTTTTATTTACAAGTCCGTAAGTCCTCACAGCCGCAGGGTCTCCTCTGAAAATCAGTGTAGCGACATTAGTCGCTGCTTTGCTGATGAGGGGTCCTATTTGCCATCACTTTTATTATTGTTTACATAATTGATAATCTAATTGTATCTTTTGTTAGTTTTGTTTGTTTTATGGGTTTAAGGTGGCAAATAAAGTTGATATCTATATATCTATCTAAATATAATTTGGTCAAAGAATGATAAGTAGGTAAGCTATGCTTCTATTCTCACCAATAAATTACTGACTCGTTTCTTCTATTTCTTATAAGTAAAAAATTAACTACAGCTTATACAGAGTAAATAGCATAGATACAAAAAACAAACAATCTGAAAAACCGTGCACATAGCGCGTTTCGGTTTCAGTATATGTTCGTCTGTCAATGTCTAATATAAACAAAAATAGGAACCAGTGTTATTTATTTATTTGTATTTAATCGAATATCAGTGAGGATAATTGTATGAACAGTGGTGGATTTACCAGCAGGCTGAGTAGGCTTCAGCCTAGGGCGGCAGATTTTAGGGGCGGCAAATTTGAGGACCGATTTTTCTTTTAGCTATCTTACAGAAATCAAGTCTTACTTTTCTTACTTTTAAAACAGTATTATGTACCTTACAGAGAATAGTCTAAAAGTAAGACTTACTGAGAGAAGTTTACCTTCAAGACGATTCCTATCATTGTATTTTAGAAAATTTAGGAACTTATATTTATAGAGCGGCAAAATTTTAATAGCCTATACGCCAAAAATGTGTAAATCCGCCACTGTGTATGAACTAGACATAACACGCATTTTTACATGGGGTTTACATGCAAATTAGCTTGAGTGAATTTATACAATATGTAACGCTTGTTTTAGTTTTCGCTGTGCCGTGTAATTGGTTCTTTGGGCAAACCATAAATTGTACGTTATTTGCAAAATACCGACTTTTTAATATAACATTCGCGGTCAGCGAGGCACCAGATTATCCTCTGTAATTTAAAACCAAACTTTCGGACAATATACTTGTGGTATGGAATTTTTCTCAGAAATGTAGCGATATTTTTAAAGTTTAGTTAGCGTAGCTGGTGATACTATCCATACCCATATTATACGTAACTTGGTCTGTATGTTTGTTAGGTTTCACGGCTTAACAGATTTTTGTATGAATATAGCTCAATAAACACAGGATACATCCACGGAATAAAGGCTACAAACAAACATTAATTACATTATAGGTACTCTACTATAATTCAATATACGTTTAGTATTTCTTACTTTTATAAAACTTGTTTTTTTCTAATTATACACGAATTTTTCTCTAATGTATATGTAGTTATATACAATAGGAAAAGTAATGCAGTAAGTTCAATAAATATGAAAAACTGGAATATAATTTTTATTATTACCTAAAGTCTCAAAAGCGGTCATGTCACTGCTCTGGTCGGTTTAGTGTTAAAAAATCAGCATAAAATCATATCATGCCATCAGAGTTTCTTACTTCTCTATATAAGACACTAATATGAAATTTAAACCTAATCTAAAGATGTACTTAAGATCTTGCAGCGATGTATCTCATAACAACTCATAATAAACCTTTGATATTTGCCCCGCAGATATTTTAATATGGGCAGTGTGAAATTTTTAAATTATTGCTATTAAGTAATTTATGTGTTAATCTCCATTATCTTATATGTCTATACTACATAGTTATTACACGATTATTGTCTGCACTTACACATATAAATGTATGTTTGTTTGTTTTTTGGGATAATCTCCGGAACGACTGAAACAATTTTACTCATTTCTTTTATATTTTTTAAATTTCGTTTCCCAGTCGACGCTACAGCGTGACGGCAAATTAGACTTTTCGATTGTGGGTTCACATAACCTACATAATATTATTAAAATGGTACATTTTATGGCACACTTAAATTATTTGTGCAAATAAAATATTTTCTGTCTCTATTTAATTATTCTATTTAATTAGCGTTTGAGTGTACGGCAAAATTTAATATACACCTACTTACCACAGGCCACATTAGATCGACCAGGCAACATACCAGTCGTGATAGCGTATCCAACGTCGCTGTATCAAACCCAGAAGAATCTACAACGTGAGCTGTCGCTGCCTCTCGGCACGGTTGTCAACGCGGTGTTCAAGAATCAGCAGTGGCTGTATGCGCAAACCCCGCACGGGGACGAAGGCTATGTGCTATATACCGCGTGTCTTCCATTGGGGATATTGCCTTCCAGGTAGGTATTTTTTTATTGTAACATTTTATAACAAAACATATATGCAAAACATGTACTAGCAGCGCCATCTATGCTTCAAAGGCATTGGCAAAGGTTTGATATATAGATTATTATATTCTCTGTTACTGTGTTATTATAATTTAAGTCATTGACAGAAAGAATTAATGTTTATGATGAAGTAACTAGTATCCACAACTTCGTTCGCACGGGCTATATTTTGCAGTTTATATGCATGGTTTGGATGAATTTTGAATATTTTATAATCACGATACCTTTCCGTCGCAATCCGATTTCGATGAAATTAGTATGTTGCTCCAGCCGGGCTAGCATGACGGCCACGAGATATGTCGCGGACGAAGGAAGACAAACTAATATGTAAGATATCTCAATATATTATATCTCGACATCGACAATTTTGATAGAAAAGATATCTCGATCGACAAATGTATCTATTTTTGATATTAAAAGTCGGCTTTTAAGTGTAATTGTCATGTTAGACCCGAAAGAAATAAAGCGATAGTCGATTGAAACACGAGAAAACGGTAGACAAAATTTTGTCGCGCTTGTCATGCTAGGCCGGCAGACATAGTTTAAACTGATGGTGAAAACTGCATGATAATTAGTAGCATGTATTTTTGGAGATCAGCGTGAACAGACAAAAAATGTCTTAACGTAAAAGGATACCCTTGTTTTATCGTCCCCTCTTAATTTCTGTTAAATGTTCATTAATGTCAAGTCAGTTAAGGACTTAATGTTTTTTTTTTCAAATTTCGGACCCCACGGGTTTGAATTATTTTAGCAGTGGTTGGTAGTTTTCTTATATTTTGTTAACTATGCATTTTAAACATATAAGAAAATAATAAATTTATATAGGTAGGTACTATTTGTATCTCTCATAATGAGATTTTTGACTTCTACGAAGATAATTAATCTTGATAGCTTTTAGAGTCCAATAAAAGACACCTTAACGATGGAAAATGTATGTCTTTTGGTCATCTATTTCTGTTATGAGATATCCATCTATAAAAAAAACACAGCATAATATATTAATATTATGTACACTGATGTAATAAACGTTGATTTCAGGAACTCGCTTCAAAAGAAGACTCCATGCTGGGAAAGCAGCACGGACATCTACCCCCAGCCTTGTGGTAACCTCACTGATACAGAAAAGGAACATATACGTGGTAGAACACGTTCAGAATGTAACTACAAACGTAGTAGACGAACCAAAACCTCTTCCGCAGAAAAAGACTTTGACACTCTGTACTTAAAGGCCAAATCTGTTTGTGACATCAACAAAACTTTTGATAAAGCCTTCAAAAGGCAGACATTACTGGTTGTGAATAGTGATTATACAGGGAGTGTATTGAACAAAACGTTAACCGTACATAAGGGGGATGTTGTAACATTGGTGCCAGGCGTTGCGGAAAGTGATGTTGACTCCGAGTGGTTCTATGTGAAAAAAAGTGAAGGTAGTGAAGGTTTTATACCGGCTGCATTGACTGGGCATGGTTTTATTTAAATTATTTGGATAAAAAGTTTTAACAGTGTTGCCACACTAAAAAACTCGGCAGTTCGAGTACTTCCGGAAGTTTCCTGGGGTGTTGGATGAAAAAACTGTGAAGTGCAGATCTTCAGATTCGGTTCCAATCAATGAATTTATCAGATGTCCAACGCTCGTGTACAAAAACTTCAAACTTTGGAAAGGCGCGAGCAAAAAATGTTCTAGATGGCTAAATCGTGTTCCTTTTTATTTCTAATTACATGATTTTAAAGCTGATTATAGAATGATCAAAGTGTAAAACTCGTAGGTCTATGTTATTTATTGATAAATACTTTTTTAATTAAATCATTACTTATTTTCCTGCAGTTTAATTAATTATTCCTTACGGTCGCGGTAGGTAGGTATGCCCCAAATAGAACAGAGCTGCCCGCCTAGCATGACCATCAAAAGATATCTCGCGGACGAGTGAAGACAAACTAAGATATAGGATACCTCGATATATTATATCTCAACATCGACAACTTTGATACACAAAATATTTCGATCGACAAATATCTCTACTTTTGTCATTAGAAGTCGAGTTTTAAGTGTGTCATGTTAGACCCGGAAGACATAAAAGGATAATCGATTAAAACACGAGAAAACGGTCGATAAAATTTCGTGGTTGTCATGCTAGGCCAGCTGATTGTAACCTTTACTTTTATAAAACTTTTGTCTGTAACTTGGAAATTATCAAAGAAATTGTTTTGCATATACATGAGCATGATTCTGAATTCAAAACTATAATTAATTACACCGGCACACAAAAAAAAAAAATTGTCTGTACACCGGGCGCCACCTATCTACGGGCATGTTTTTCGACCTGCTGAATACGAATTTCAAGTCAGTTTAGGCCGTCCAGCCTTCAGTTTCGAGTAAATTGCAAAAAAATAGCGAAAGTTCGATGTTTTGGCAAGAATATTTACCGGCTCAAACTCCCCACAAACGTACCGAAATAGATCAGGATTCTTATTGCATAGATGGGAATTGCTTCTTGTACTAGTATACTCTCCAGTAGCCAAGTTTCCCACTACTGAAGAGCTGCAGTCGCTGGATGACGACGCCTGCGGGCCTGCTTTCTCACCCTGACCAGACGCCGATACTGGGTTTACGAATCCCTGCATTGTAAAGTACTCATCACTTGTACCTGCCATGACGGCACACACGCCGTTCACCCAGGGACTCTGCCAGATGGTTCTGTTGCCCACCGTCACCCCGAGGAGGTGCCCTGGTTGCAAGTACAAGCGATCATGCAACGAAATGAAGTCTGCACATCGAAGAAGTTGAAATCCCAACACGATGGCAAATTTTTACTAAATAAAGGAAAAGGTGGAAGAAGAGGTATCCACGTCGTAGATCATTTGAGAATGAAACAGTACAATACCCTTGAAAACCCGTTAAAATCTAATTTGTGTACATTCTTGGATCTTAATCTTGTATTTTAGAAATAAAAAATACAAGAAATTTATTTAATTGTGTTTAAAAGATTTTTTCCATTTTTTTCAGCAGCAATTTTCCTCTATTTTATCGGTTTTTTGCAGTATTATGAATGTTTGAGGGGACTATGGGCCAAATTTATTGCAGAATCAGATCAAGCAGATTAAATTACAAGAGAATCTTTGTCAATCCAATTTTCTTCGATTTTTACAATTTTTGATGTTTTTTTAGATTTAAAACGGTTTATGATTAAAGTACGAACGAAATTAGTATTTAACAGATCAAAATACATGAAAATTATGCTTGCCTCAGATCTCAATTTTTTTTTCTTGCCAAAACATAAAATTTTCGCTATTTTTTGGGGTTTTTTGAAATTTAGTCGAAACTGAAGGCTGGACGGCCTAAACTGACTTGAAATTCGTATTCAGCAGGTCGTAAAACATGCTCGTAGATAGGTGGCGCCCGGTGTACAGACAATTTTTTATTTTTTGTGTGCCGGTGTTATTAATAGACTAGCTGATGCCCGCGACTTTGTTCGCGTGGGCTTCATCATAAGCTGAGCTTTTGAGCAAGCTTTCTTCATATGATATATCCTACATCTTGATGATTTCTTGAGGAAAAGAGCTATTAGAGTATATAAAAGGCGAAATGAAAGATCTCATAAAATACTTTATACATAAATATAATACGTCAACAATACATTTTCTATTGTACTATGGTACTTTAAAAAAAATACAGTGAAGTTTCGAACTCGCGTCTGGAGTTACGCAGTGGGACGACTATTCTACGAATACATATACGAAAATGGCGAAATAATCAAACTATTTCATTTACATATCAAACTGTGATTAACATCTGACAATTCGAAAAAGTTCAACGCGAGTCAGTTTGCATTGCAATTTGGTGAAATTGTACCTTTAAAATAATATTTAAATGATGATAACTTTTCTTTCCGAGAACCGACTTCGATGAAACAAAGCCTATATGTTGCCCCGGGCTTTACTTAATATATTTGTGTAAATTGCATGATAATCGGTTCAGTATCTTCGGAGATTAGCGTGAACAACAGACAGACAGAAGAACAGACATACAGACAAGAATCTTAAAAATTGCATTTATGCATTCTACTATCCTTCTTTTATCACCCCTCTTAATTTCTGGTCAAAATATTTAGTGAAGCGTAATTTCGATCCTATTCTTTTATTATATGTATAATATATATATATATATATATATAGATATAGATTAAATACTTACTTTAAAATTGTAAATAATAATATTTTATTATTATTGGTTTATGTTTCTAGCCTACATAGAATTTTGCACAAAAAATACATTTAATGTTCAAGGAAACTGAACTGAAAGCTAGTGCAGTGGTTGAAATATTACAATGCTCACTTCCACATTGTTTTAGATTTCAATCACCACATAGGTGGTGTATGTCTGCGTATGTGAGTCTTTTAGGAAAATCACAAGAATACAATGGAATTTTTAAAATAAAATACTTTTTAAAAAAACTATTTTATTCAATCACTCATCTAAAATGCAACACTTGGTCTCTATAATTAAATGTCGTGCACAGATCTATGTCTGGGCTAGAACCTGCAATTGCTAACACTTTGTTAGGACTTGTCCTCATTATGGCTGAATACACTGTCGTCGAAGATACTGGTAGTTCCACCCTTACTTCCCCAGAGTAGCTCAGTTGGTAAAGATGTTTCGCTGTTCCTCCAGCTATTATGCAGTCGTCAAGATACGACGCAACATGTATTCCGTGGTCGGGAATATCGAATACGGTCACGGCATCTAAGGAGCGCAGATGCCACAGAGCAAGACGTGGTCCGCCACCACATACCTAAGAATAAAACAATTTATTACTATGATTGAAGAAAAGGGGACCACAAGTGCTTATTTTAAATGAATACTTGTGCACATGACATCAATCGGTGCCGCTCCATACAGTTCGAAAATTTGTTGCAAAAGCAGGATTAAACTGTCCTTCTTGGCTGGCACCGACTCCAAAAATAACTGTTAATAAATAATGCTTTGATGTAATTAAAATATTATTTTTTACTTTTTAGTGCATGTTGTAGTTTTGAAGTCGGTTTTTGTTTTTTGCTTAAAAATTATTTTTTTTCAAAGTTTTTGTAGGAAGTGTATGTATTTAAGTTCATTAATCCTTTGATAATAATTTAGTAGACCTACCACTAAACGTGCTGCTCAAATGAGACTGGGCCGTGAGAGGAACCACAAAGCAAAACATCATCTACGTATACTTAAGTTAATTTTTGTTATTTCTGATTTTATAAAAAGGCACCGAACCAATGCCGATAAAAATTATATGGGACCACCTCTGAAATATCCCCTACCAAACAAAAAAAGAATCATCCAAATCCATCCATAACTTGCGGAGTTATCGCGTAACAAACATACAAAAAACAATGTTGTTTTGTGTTGTATGTACAGACGAATTGAGAACCTCCTCCTTTTTTGAAGTCGGTTAAAAATCCCAAGCCAAGTACAGGAAGAACAGGAAAAAAAAATTGTAATGAGTAAGCTGATAGCTAAGTCTTATTATTATTTCAAAAAGATGAAGAAGGGGTAAGTGATATTTTATGAGACAAAATGAGATTAATGAGACAAAAATATTTACAATCCAGTCATCTCCCAATGCTGCAGCACCAACCCATTTGCCTATATCAGGTCTGGTCACTTTGCTGTTCTTATATGGTTCTATCTTGTTATGGGATTTGCCTGTCCTTAGATCCCAAAGCAGTACTAAACCATCTTCACCAGCAGAAATAAATTGTTGATCACTGAAAGATGTATTTGAAAATTATTATATTTACTATGTTAAACTTCATCAATTGCTTATAACAAGAACTTGAAGAACTTGAACGAATTATGGAGGTATTAAAGACATTAACTCATTAATTTTTATTAGCAATTGCAAATAAAATAACTATTTAAAGGAGGTGCATTTGATACCTCGAAAGTTAGCATATTCTAATATTTTTTAATTAATTTAATCTTAATATAATAACAATAAATATATACTTACTTTCCATGGATACAGTGAATAAAATTCTCATGTCCATTAAAAGTAGTGATCATACTACCATCTTCCAAATTAAAAACATATATTTTGTTATCTCCACAACCCGCATACAATTTCTCCATATCTTCTGATATCCATAAACTGTTAACATCACATTGCTCTATAAATGATTCTGACTTTATCTTAATTGTCCATGATGGCTTGCTTAATTTGGAATTAAGAATAGTTTTCCAGTCCCAACCAAAGATTTTATTTACTGTTCCAGCTATTAAAAACTTCTCTGTGGCTGCTAGACTGCATATTTGAATGCTTGAATCAATATTATGGATTCGCTTAGGCTTATTGTAGTCGGGTGTCAGTAACTCTGTGTTTGGATTTAAAATGCAGTCTAGGCTGAAAGGAAATTCACACTTTATTGTAAATCATATTTAGTAAATTAAATACAAACCAACTAAACGTCCCAGGTTTTACAATATTTTATATCAGGGTAAAACATTTAAAAATTAAGTATAATATTTACTCGAACACAGCTATTTGTCCGTAAATATTCCCGGCTAACAAATACTTTCCACAAGGTGAAAATGTTTGGCAAAGTACAGTGTTATACAATATTTTGTCAAGCATTTTGTAAACATTAAATTAATTTTAGTAATGAAATTATGTAAATAACAATATATTTTTATTTGCCAACATTAAACAAACAATATAACCTTACTTTCACTTATAACATACTGACTTTCTGTCAAGTGTCAAGTATCAAATTGAAACTGTCAATGTCAAACGGCAAAACAATTTATGGTTCCTATATATCCAAATCACCCCTATAATTAAGAATTTAAAAATATATTAAAGTAGTAAATAAAATTTCCTAATAATTTTAACTTTCTTAAAAAGAAGATTTAATTGCAATAAATAGTATTCATTATAAATAAACGTATCTTAAGTGTATAATCCATCTAACAGTCTAATAGAAAATCGATAAAAGGATGAATTCATTGCTAAACATAAGAAAATACTTCTGTTAAATAGTGGCAAAACATATTTTGTTGATTGAAAAATGATTTTCAACCATTCATCATTTTTTTTACGAAACAAAAAAATTTTTTTGCAACTTTTTATTCATTATTAGGTGGCATAATCATTTGGCAACACTAGTGACTAGTGAGCTCAACACTAGCAATAAAAATCAAAACTGTTCTATCAAAATGGACGTGTGTTAAAAGTGCAAATGATTTAACTCAATAATTTCACGTTATTGGTGAGATATTTATAAATTGACCTACTTTATATTTTACTAGAAAGAAGAAAAACTAGCCTGTCTAGGAATAAATTGTTAATCGCCTGTACTTTGCCAACATTTACGACTGCCTGACGAAGTCGCAATTTGTCTTTTTTGAGTTTCTGTTAGATCTAGTTCTTCTTACAGATAAATCTCCACCGAGATGTACAACGGGATTGGATTACAAACACCACGAGGATCTGGGACAAATGGATATGTACAAAGAAATTGGGCATCTGTTAGGAGAACGAAAGATTCTGTAAATTATCGCACTGAAGAGGAGATTGCAAAATTAGACTCTGCGTCAAATAAACAACCTAATCGGGAAATACTCGACCATGAGAGGAAAAGGAAGATAGAAGTAAAATGTACAGAATTAGAAGACAAGTTGGAGGAACAAGGGTAAGTTGCATAATTATTTTTCTTAATTTAATATTTTGAGGTTAAAGGTTTTGAAGAAGTGGCGAATCTATACATAATAAAATGATAATTTCTCATCCATGGGTGGACAATTTTTTTAATAGTTTATATTAAAATAAATCCACCCTTGAAGTAGGTAATTGAGGCATAGAATTTGTTGATACATTCTTGACAACATTCTTTGAAAAATAGTTAATAAAAATTATTATTTAGTCTTTTGGTTAAAAATCAAAAAAATAAATTTCGCCCTTACAAAGAATTATGTAAGTTTATATGCAAAATTATTTCATTAAATTTCTATGGACTAGTTTGAACACTAGTCAGTGAAATAATGAAAAAATATGAATCAGAAACCTGATGGTTTGGTAATGACATATCACTCGAAGGGTCCCAAGTATGGGTGAATGTTTTTACCTCATCTAAGTGGGCCATGACTGTGACATGTTGTATTATACTGGCAAGTTTCTGGCTATAATTGCATTAACTCATAGCTTAGTATTAACATTGTTCATTAGTTGATGAATGGAGCTTGTCATGTTATATGTAAGTTAATACCTAGTGAATGTTGAAAAGGGAAAAGGCTAATAATGTGCCTATGTATGATGGATGTATTACTTAAGCCAATTTTCATAGATGAGACAAACATGGCACAGAAATGCAGTAGTTTTGATATATCTCAATAGTTTATAATAAAATATCTATTGCTCACAAATCTTTTGAGTAATGGAAACAAAATAATTAGTTGAATTTTGAATTTTTTCATGTCCCATATATCTTGTTCATCTGGATTAACTGAACATACCAGTTGAAAAACAGTTTGATTTTGGGCTTTTTTTGGCATTGCTTAGAACACCACCACCATTTTGCATTCAAATGGGTCACAAGTACGAATCCCTCTAGGAAAAAATGTTTATAATTTTTTTGTTAACATGTCTTCCCTGTGTCTGGTAACTTCACTGGCTAAAATGGGTGGATTTTTTGCATGTTTCGGTTTCAGTATATGAATTTCTAAATGCTTTTTGTATCTTTGCAGTACATACATTTTTAATCATTTTTATAACAACAACCTTTTAATTTAAATTTGCAATAAATCTTTAATAAAACCATATAGCAAAAGCTCACATTTTATTCATTTAGCATTGCATTCTGTAAAATATTGCAGTAGAAACTGATTCATTACTGATGTCAACCTACTTCACTAATCACATTCTCAGCTCCAAATTAACATTGACAGATGAGCATGAGGCTCACTTGATGGTTGGTGGTACCTCAGCAAAAGAACATCAGTCTATGATGCACTGTCAACCTACTTTTTACTTCAAGCATTTGGAAATTCATAGACTGAAATCGAAACAAACACAACCCATCGGAGCGCACGGCAGGTGTTCTACCAAATGCGCCTACGATCCTGTCACTTTTTTTAATTCAACCTGGTTTGGATCAGCTCGCCAATACTCAATATGAAATGAAAACTATGCTGTGTGTCTGCTGACGAAATCGACCCATAGATAATTTATATAGGCTCTATATTAGAGATAAAACGGATAGCTGTTTAGCCGGATATCCAGCCGAAATTTGCCGTTTGGTGCATCGCAAGAAATTGTCAAAATCCATCTTGCTGCACCCTGCAGCTACACTGATGCAATTTATAAAGCTTTTATAAAGCTGGACTTGCTTATGAAGACAAGCGAAACCTCTTTTAACCTCTTTATGAAATTAGTACTTACTCACCATAATTTGCCCTTAGTGCAGTACGAGTACTAAATCAGTTTCTAAATTGTAGAAATAGAGAGAGATTTTTTATTTAAGCCGGATAGGCCGGATACCGGATAGTTGCCGGATATCCGTTTCATCTCGACTCTATTTTTTTTATTTTTTTGGATATTCACATTCATTTTCGGAATACATTGGTATTTGTTACGTCACTACTTTTATGTTTCTTCTTATTTATTTAATTTAATTTTTAACAAGAAGTTAAACATAATTACTTCACTAATTGTTCCATAATAAATTAATGATTTATTTGAACTATCTCAAAATTTATTTCCATATACAAAAATGCAAAAGTATAAAAACTGAAATTAGGCATGATGGAATACTAGGCATTTATTTGAATTTTGTCTGTTATTTACGCGAGTATCACACATTTAAATAAAATACTGTATACCGGATTAAAACGCGATTTATTATTTATATTGTTTAAATTATGTCTCCCCGCTGAAAAGCATCCGAAACTTCGGAATATCCGAATGGTGGGTTTTAGATTCCACAGGCTAGCTAAAGCTCTTAGCATTATTTAATTCATATAATTTAAAATATTTATTTAGTGAACCGACAAGAATAACAGCTTTCTCTAGTACATGTATAGATAATATTTTCACTAACTGTAGCATTGAACAGTCTTCCATAATACCTGGTGTAAGGTCAGACCACAAGGGACAGCTTGTTAGTTTTAAATTAAATAAAATAAATCCGCCAAATAAAAAAATTACACTTAGACCATTAAATGAAGAAAAAAATTTACAAAAATTTAAAAATAATGTTTTAAATAAACTATGCTCTTCTAGCTTAAATACCAAAAATCCAAATAGAAAATTTGATAATCTATTTAGTATAATCTGCCATGAATTTAATAAGGCATGTCCAAAAAAGAGTATAAAAATAACTCACAAGTTTAAATTTAATGAATGGTCTACTAAAGGGATAAGGATAAGCAGGGATGTCTTATATAACTTGTACCATGAAAAGTCACTGACATCTGATATATCATTTCACACTTATGTAAGAAACTACTCGAAGATATTCAAAAGGGTATGTATTTTTGCCAAATCGAAATCAATTAGTAATAAAATTGCTAAATCCGATAATAAAGTAAAAACTGTTTGGAATATTATTAACTGCGAAACTGGTCAGACTAAAATGAGAGATGCTGACCCGCGGCTACTTATTGATAATGTTATCATCTCGGATAAGGTAGAAGTAGCCAACGCATTCGACACCTTTTTCTCAAACATCCCTGTAGAGGTTACCAAAACACTTCATTCATCCTCTGCACAAGCGGTATCATTACTAAAAGAGAATTTCAGTAGGGAAATACCGCATTTTAAATTTCAATATATAAATGCTTTCACTATTAAAAGATCATTTAAGACTCTAAATCTTAAGAACACAGAGGATTTATGGGGCTTTTCTGTTAAAGTCATTGAATCCATTATAGAGTATGTCGCCCCCATACTTAGTGAAATATTTAACCTCTGTATCGACAACGGTGTCTTCCCTGACTTGATGAAACACAGCAAAGTTATTCCCATCTTTAAATCAGGTTGTAAGAAGAACCCTTCACACTATAGACCTATCTCAATTCTCCCAGCTTTCAGTAAAATCTTCGAAAGAATCATCCTAGATCAGATGCTAAGACACTTTAATATTAACAACATATTACATGACCGTCAGTTCGGCTTTACAAAGGGTAGGTCTACTACTGACGCAAGTGCAAGATTGATTACCCAAATCTTAAGCGCCTGGGAGGACTCGCAGGATGTCGTAGGCATTTTCTGCGACCTATCCAAGGCGTTTGACTGCGTTGACCACGATACTCTCATTTGTAAGTTGAGCCACTATGGTGTTCGTGGTAAAGCTCTCGCGCTTGTCCTTTCCTATCTTTCAAACAGACAGCAAAAAGTAGAAATTAGTGGTTCGAGATCATCTGGATCAATAGTGAAAATGGGCGTGCCGCAGGGTTCCATATTGGGTCCCTTTTTGTTCCTTGTTTATATTAATGATCTCCCGCATATGATGTCTGAGATATCGGAAATTATCTTATTTGCTGATGACACTTCCCTCGTTTTTAAAATTAATAGGAAAGATTCCAGTCCAGTAAACGTCAATGATAGCTTAGTAACTCTATCGAAATGGTTTGCCGCGAATAATTTACTCCTCAATTCTGCTAAAACTAAATGTATTAAATTCTCGCTGCCTAATGTCACCCCAGTAGGGCTTAACGTAACTCTCGACGGTGACAAACTGGAAGTCATCACTGAAACCGTTTTCCTGGGCATAACCATTGACAGTAAATTACAATGGGGAGCTCACATCGCTGCTTTATCAGGTAGACTAAGTTCTGCAGCTTATGCAGTCAGAAAAATAAGACAGCTTACTGACGTTGCTACAGCTAGGCTTGTATATTTTGCTTATTTTCATAGCATAATGTCCTATGGTATTCTACTGTGGGGCGCAGCTGCTGACGTAGATGCCATATTCATTCTCCAGAAAAGGGCAATTCGTGCAATTTATAATCTTGGCCCCCGCGAATCTCTGAGAGAATTATTTAAAGAAATTAATATACTCACGTTGCCTTCCCTTTACATTCTAGAGAATATCATGTGTGTTCGTAAAAATTTGCATCAATTCACTGTCAAAAGTGATATTCATTCTATAAATACCAGGAATAAGCATAAAATAGTAGTCCCAAAATATAGATTAGCAAAATCGAATAAATCGTTTCTTGGGAATTGTGTCAGATTCTACAACAGGCTACCGAAGTGTGTAACTTACGAATAAAAAGTTCAAAAACGTCATCAAAGGAATCTTAATTAAAAAAGCGTATTATAAAATCCAAGACTATGTTGACGATAAAGATGTATGGCGCTAATTCATCTCTGCATGTGCGGCTTCCCTGGCAACTTGCGCTGTGCAAGTGTGTGTATCTCGTTTTACACTAATAGTAAAAACTCAATTTTCTTTTGCATTGTATAAAATCTCTGTATACCTTGCATTATATAAACTTCTCAGCCGATTATTACTATTGTAACCGATTCTTTGTAAGCTAAACCATTGTTGAAAAGAGTGTCCATGGAGTTTCTTGCCGGTTCTTCTCCATGAGACCCACTTTTTGGAACCGTGCAACTAGACGTTTCATAAGAGCCTGCAAAGGCCTATTTGAAATAAAAAACTTTTGATTGATTGATTGATTGCTTGTTTTTAAAACATGTTCGTCCATTTCGAATGTTTTGCGAATAATCGAATAAAATCGTGTCGAATTCCACGATACAAGGTCTTCAGACTTTTTAAATAAAAAAAATAGCATTGTTTTCATTTGTTGACGTATGTTTAAAATTCGGACAATTTGCATGAATTTATTATGTATTATTATTGTATTTTCGGATGGTTCTCATTGATTTATGAAATAAGGTGTTATTGTATCGAATGATTGTAGAATATGTTTGATTTCAAAATAAGATTTTACATTGTCTTCTAAGATTCGCGAACTGAATTATAAATTTTCTTCGATTCTACCTTTGTTTATAGACAGATACTTCTGACTTATTTTCTTTGGTATTCGTTTCTCTTGGGGATTAAATATGAATAAACCATGAAAAAACAAGCAAAAATTGGCAATACAACGTATTTGTGTTCATGTTCTACACATTATTTCACAATTAGCTAATTAAATAGTTTTTAAATAACGTGTCGGTATATTGAAGTACCGGATTAGCGAGATTCTACTGTACTTTACTGATGAATAATCAGATTTTGATATCTAAAGAACTACGTGCGTCGGCACTTGTTATATCGATTATTTCCTATGACACATATTGTGTTACCCCCTAAGGAATCTATTACAATTATAGTTTCACCCTATTTTGGGGGCAATAGCCCCTGCGCACGAGTCAAATCAATAATTCAACGGAGCAGAACCAAGCACCCTTCATACAATATTCAAACCTACCCCAGTAACGTTCAGTTGGCGGCCGCACGTCATGGTCGTCTTATCGCTTATTTTATTGTTTTTCTATAAGTAATTTCGCGATTACAACACCGTATCATGCATTGGTAGGTTCAGGTGCGATGCGAAACAAACGCTAACCGAGAATTTATTTTTAAGATTCCATTACACATCGCTTGTTCGTTGAGAGTCTACGTAAATTGTGGCTTATTGAATTGGAGCGATGATTTATCTGCATGAATTCTATAGTTGTATTTATCTATGGTTTTTTATTTTTTAAATAATGAGTGTGTCGTTGGTGTGGCTACGCAGGTTGCCCAAGGAGGAAATAGCGGCGCGCGTGGCAGCTTTTAGGGCGAAACTTTCGGAGACCAGCGGAGAAAAAGACGTTCCCAAGGACGAGTATGGCAGAGTTGCGTGAGTACTTACGTAATATTTTATAATAATTCTATCAAACAGAGTTTATTTTTATCGGCGGTATATTCTTGTAAAATTTTACGAGCTATTGCTATAATGCTCGATTTTTATGAAACTGTTATTCAAAAACAAAGCTTTGCTTAGCGACATAAAATAAAAATTTGATTAATCGGATTTGCGTGGTGAGGAATAACAATTTTAGATAAATCCACATTTATTTAAAATTGTTATTTCGGTAATAAGGAAATTCGGGCAAAATATTTAATATTTCGTATACAAAAATAATATTTTTAAACCCATTCATTATGAAATGGGGGAAAATATATATATTCAAATTTTTACAATGAAAATTCTATTGCCTTTTGTTTGTTTTCAAACTTGATTCTCAAAATCACTGGTGACTATGTTATTTTGTGCCTCGTATTATTAACGAATCAGCAATTTAATTTGAACCACTGTACTTCTGTTACTTTTTATGTACCAAAAACCTTTTTAAAACTGCAACAAATCTTCGTGCTCTTGTTCGGTTGAGTCTTTGTTTCCGCCCTTTGAAAGCTTTTAAGTATTCAACTTTTACCTTTATTCAGTGCCGGTGTTAGGGGGGTGCGCGATAGGGCGACGGCCCAGGGCGCCAAATTTGAGGGGGGCCGAGGTCTGAAGTCTCCCGTCAAGCATACCTTCAATACCTATGCTCTCACACATATCGTAACCTGGTTACTCTGTCGATTGAAAATTAAACCGCTGGAAAATTAGATATGTCTAATTTAATCCGTGCATTTAAAAAAATAAGCAGAAAATTAACGTTAATTTCCTAAAGTGGGCGCCACAATATTCTTGCCCGGGGTGTCAGTGGCCCTAACACCGGCACTGCCTTTATTCTATACGAATAGGATACGTTACGATAGAGCGATTAAAATATGTTATGAAGGCGATTTTAAAATTTCTTACTAATCAAATTTGTTACCACACAAAAAGACCAAGTTCTTTGCTGTTTGATGAATGGTAGAATTAACGTCCAAGTTATAAAGTTCTTATATTAGTAATGGTAACAACTATGGATGACATTTTCAAACTTTCTCCATACCAAATTTCATTGTAATCGGTTTAGTTTTTAGCCATGACACAACACAGAAGGGCAAATACTTTCTTATTTATAATATTCGTATAAACATAATATATAATGTAATAAATTGGGTAGCGAGTATTCGCTTAATATTATATAAAAAATAAAACCAGTTTTCAACAGTGTTGCATTTTAGTCACAATTCTACCAAAGACATTTTTATTTAGAAGGCAGCTATGCATTCTTAAGACCCACTTTTCTTCCCCTTTACGGGCCAAGGTCGGCGTGAAGTTTTTAAAAACTAGACTTTCAGGTGCTCAACCTAAGACTTTCTTGCTGTCCTAAATCTGTTCATTTTATAAAGATTTTTCTTGTTACTCATTCGTGGGTCACATGTTTTTAATGATCTTTGCAAAAAGATATAGACAGGCAAAGTAATATTAGTGATTCGCCAAATATAATGTTAGAATTCATTTTTCAGTAGGCATGTTGAATAGAATGTTGGGTTCATTGAACTCTGTTTCAACTAAACCTTAAAGCCCATCCCTAAAATGTCTCCTACGCATTCACCTCTGTTTAATTTTGACGTCTTCAGTTTATTTTTGACGTTTAAAAATAACGATACAAGTGGTGTTAATGCTACAAACTAAAAATAATTAGTAAAGGTTGTTCGATTAAGCCTAAGATGTTTATGGTTTCAAATAGTAATAAAAATACGAGATTAATCTAGATATAGTTAAGTAAAATGAGTATAATTTTTATAATTTTAATGATAAGATTAGTTACTTTATTTGGATGTAATACGAGTATTACAAATTAAACATACGCGGAATTGTATTGTGGTCCAGCCACTCGGAATAGGATTTATATCAACATGTTCTTCTAAATAACATAATAAATTAGGTGACTTCAATAAAACAAGTTATAATTGTGCTATTCACAATGAATTTACCTGAGACTAATTTCAATTAGAAATTAATCTACGGCAAATAATTGATTTTGTTCTACTGCATAAAATAGTCTTATCGCATTTTCCATTTTATCTATGAAATGATTTCTATGACGTATTGGCGTATCAATATTACTTCTAAGACAGGATATCCAGTCTTGATCATAATTTAATACAGGCTATATACTATTAGTTTCCTCATTTTCGGTACGAAATGTAGTTCGGAACCGTTTCCTAACGTAAGCTAATTGGAGCCCCTATTTGACATCCTTTCTAGAGTTATAATATAAAACCTTTCTAGAGTTCTAATATAACATTATTAAACTATCTTTTTTTACCGGTCTTAGCAGGAAAATGCAAAAAATCACTACTTTTCGCATCAGTGGCTTTTTTATCGATTTAAACCAGGTCTGTTTTTTGTGTTTCACAAAGCCTGCGATTCAACAAGAGTTCCCTTCTATCGATCGTGATCCGTCAACCCCTTGTAAAGGGAGGCCAGGACTTTGTTACGTCAGCGAGTCCCCTTTTGTATTTGTACGTCTAGCAATGGGGTAAATATATTACTGGGTTAATTATCAACAGCACGTTTCGATAAATTTAATGTTACTGTTATCAAGTTTAAGTATTTATTTATTGATTCGAATGCATACAGAGAGTATTTTAAATGGTAACTCTGTATTACGATATATATTCTAGAATAAACCATAGGTAGACTTTTAATAACTCGTTATTGTTACATAAAACGTATTACATATAAATAAATGATTAATGTCTGATACATTAGTAACGACGCGAAAATATTACTTGTATTCGATAACTAATATGTAGCTTATTTAATTATCTCACGCGATAGAGCTTTAAATGCAGACGAAATGTCCATTATAATGAATAGTTTCGCAGGCGTTGGCGTTTGCCAAAACACTTTGCGTCGGTCTGTTTTGATTAGCTAAAGATAGAGAAATGAAGACACGTACAGTAAATAAAGCGTTACTTTTGGCAACTGTGCGTATCAATTTCGATTCCAAAATTATCCGAGTATTATAGTTTTAACCAGTATTCAGTGTATTGACAGTTAGGATTCTTTCAAATTAATGCCTGCCATACCTCTTGGGTCGTAATTTCTTCTTCTAGTGCTTTAACCATTGGATATTTTGCTCGAGTTCTTCGGCAGCTGTTGTCTGTCCATTCCCTTATCTTTCACAACCAAGACTTCTCTCTTATCCCAGTGAATTTATTGCCTTGGATCTTCCCCAGTATTCTCAGCTACAAAGACCAACTGTTTGCAAACATATATATTAATAATTTTCTTAAATATGCTTGTAAATTGGTTTTAACTGACCTCTCAACCGCTTAATTTCATACCACAACACTATTTATAACTAGGTTAAGCCAATATAGTTTTCGTACGAATAGTTATAATGGAATATACTGTGTCTTGGTGTATTAAGAGAATGCTTGTCTATCTGTCTATTCTATTTTCTCACAATTGACAGGAGGAAAAATGTTTATGATCCTCTAAAAAATAAAAAAAAATGGAATATAGAACATTGCTTCATAGAAAAAACATAGCATAAAACACGCTGTAGGCGAGTCTGTGTTGCACTTGACCTGGTTTTATAATAATACCTCCTACATGGAGTACTGTAAAGAAAAAATGATGTTTATCAAGTCTCATCTTGAAGTGCTACAAGACAAAATACCTTTCTGCTGCCCCAATTAACATTCTGGATGTTTATTTACATCCATGAATATGCAAAATATGTATTCAAACTGACATTGTTCATATAAATGACGTGACTTATAACAATTTATTGCATGCCCACATAGTTTAATCGCAACGTGAGTCGAACGACATTTATGTGTCTCGGTAATTTGTATGATTTACTTCAGGAAAAAATGTGCTTTTCGCAATTTTCGCGGATCATATATTCAGTGACATAAATATATGACTAACGTTGACTAAAGCATAGATAAAAATAATGTAATATTGAATTTTAGGCCATTAAATAAACCAAAATATCAACGAACAGTTTATAGAACGTTGCCTGGGCGGATTACGAGTTTCAAATAGGCTTCACCGACATCGATGGATTAGAACGTAATAATATAGATCAGGTAGTAGTTAATCCAATGTGAAATTACGTTTTTATATTTTAGTTTTGTTTGGTTTCATTTATCGATTCTACGATAGTATACAATGGTTGAAATATCAGACCTTACATTCCTATGTGAAATTGTAAGGCGCTCGTATCTGAGAGAGAGAGAGAAGTTTATTAACTGCACTTTAAGAGAGGTTACTTAAAAACTGAACTTAACAATAAAAAAAATGCAATATTTGAAAGTCTCGGCATTGTGTGGTAAGCTTCCGCCTCACGCCAGAAACTTACCACTTATCTTTGTATAGTATATCAATTCCAGTGTAAGCCAATTACACAAACTGCTCGTGTTTGGCTAAATATTATCCTACTGCAGTTGTATTTCTTTTTAATATTTTTATAAAAACATTTCACATAAAATGGATTATGACTAGTGAATCAATCGGAAATTTCTCTTTACGTAATAACATTCAAATTTTTTGTTTCTTACTAAAGAGCTATAAATAAAGTGGTAGGCTTTGCGTCCTTAAAATATGAGTACATTACACCGTGTAGTTTCCAATAGCTGTAATAAATCGATCCGAGCCGGAGGAAATAAAACGGCTGCTATCACAAATTGATTTTGATAATTTATAAAATATTTTTTATTTGAAATTATGAATAAGTTTTTCTCTCATTTGCAGTAACAAAAATGTTAAATTAACAAGGGTTATTTTAAAACGATGTCTAAGAGTAGTGGAATAGGCTAAAATTGCCGGATAAAACGGCAAATTATCTTATTTTTAGACAAAGGGGTATACGTTCAGTGACGCCTCATAATACGGCTCCCATTAGACGCCCTGAGAGGGTTTGCGCAGGGTGCGCGCGTCGCCGTACATCCTGTTATTTCCCCAGTAGCGCCGCCGGCCCGACACCGGCCGCTCTTCACGATGTAGTCGCACGACCCATGCCTTGAAAAAAGTCTTCCAATTCTGTAGTTTTAAGAAACCAAGTCTTCCATTAGATTATTAAGTAGAATAAGATGCATAGGGATCGTGTGTCGCGGCGCGAACATAATAAAATTGTATTTGAAAGGCTCTGGCGGGGCACGTTCCAAGCTGTTCTCGCAAGGCCACCTCGACGGCCGAGAGCATCCTCCCACGACCCAAACCCTCATATGACGAACTTACCGACTCAGGGGCATACAGACGCATGCAATATGGCCGATTCTCTAGAACCCGCGTTGAGAACCATCCTAGCATGTCTGAGAAGCAATAACTGCTGTTGTCGATGCAACTGCGCTTCTGGGCGCAATCATGTTAACAATTTGCAGGTCTGTCCCTCCACGGAGGAGAGGAAGAATCTACGCTCCGTAATAAGGTGTGCATTTATCGATTCACTATTCCGTTTGTATGTATGTAGGTCGCGCATTAATTGAACGCATAGAGTACCTACGTAATTGTGTTTCAAAAGAATTTTACACTCGCCTACAGCTAAGCCGTTTGCAGCGTTTCGGTTCGCATGTCGCAATCTTATCGATTTTTACGATTGTAATTAATTTTCAATTTCCCCGTTTTTTAGCGCACTTAGGTGCAATTCAGGTAAATGTTTACGTATACCTTTCAATATTCGTATCATTTTTGAAGTACGAATTAATGAAAATAGACGATTTGCCACAAATTGTTTCCAAATATCCATAATAAATTTAAAGTCGCACTAATCAACCTAAATAAACACGTGTGATGGAAAATTGCAAACATAGTTTTGAATAATTTCAGCGTACGTGAAACTCACGCAGTAGCTGAAGCTCAACAAGAGAAGAACGCAAGACTCCGTGATGCATTCGGGATATCACCTCGATTCGTGGAGGGGACCAGTCTCGATCCAGAGAGACGGGCCCGCGAAGAGGCGCAAAAGTATCCTCTCATAAGGACACCGAGCCATGAACGAGAGCAAAATGATTCTCTAGTCGCGAAGAAGAAAAAGAAACGAAGGTATGTGTAGCACTTTATTTATGTTGGAGCTTCGGAGACTATCAAATTTGCGTTGTTACATTAAGAACCTCTTTTACGATCTACAAGTAAAGTTAAAGTAAAGGCTTAGTACAAATTTCAATCACAATATTCTAGTAGTCAAGGGATAAACTAGCCCATAATATTTTTTTTTAACTTTACATGAATCCAAAACTTCTCTCAAAACACAAACTGAAAGGAGTTCAAGCAACTAATTGGCTTATTACTTATATAATAGTCAATATTGAAACAGCTTGAAAATATTTTCGCAATATTTGTCTAAGAGCAATGTTTCCAGGGCACAAGTGTTTTAAATATAATAAACTATTTAACTTTGTTTTTCTATGTATCTCAGTATTCAGAATAATGTATTAAATTCTTTATACTATATAATAGTGTTCTGAGCCACAGTTAACAGAAAATATCTCTCCTGTGTATATTAATATATAATTTGAATTTATTTGTACAATGCTTTTTCTCGTCAGACGACAAAATCTTCATAAATTTTTAACATAATTTTTTTTACAGTACCTCGCCAGAAGCCAAAAAGTCTAAGAAGAAAAAGTCAAAGAAGAACAAAAAAGAGAAGTAAGTAGTTTTTGTATTCATCTTACGTATTCTTTTTTTTTTAAGATCTATTTCCAAAAATCATTTTATCTATATTCAGACAGGTGAATCTCCATTTGACACAAACGTAAGTACGGTATAGAAATTATTAATGCCATATTATTGAAATACTGTTAGCAAATAATGTGATTGCTAATTTCAGCGAAAAGAAAATACTGTGGAGACTTATACGTAGGTATGGTTTAAGTATTTTTGTAATCTTGTTATGAGAACGGCTTTGGTAGCTAACTGTTTCATAGGCCAAGTGTATATCGGCATTCTAATTCAAATATGTTATAATAGCAAATATCGTGGACTGATCAGAGTTTTAATAGAGTTTCGGTTTAATTTAAAAATCCTTATGTACCCAGAGTAAATCTTGCATAGGTTTACAAAACTTTCAAGTATTATAAATAATATGTAAGCTTACTGAGATTCAAGCACTAACAACTTGCGAGAAAATGTTCAATATCGTCATTCTTTTAGTTCTATGCAATTTTAAATTTCATACAAATGTCAGATTGATGATATGAATACTTTCTTGCCTCTGATATCATTTAAGGCCCATTTACATGATGCAATCTTCTTGCCTGTTACATACAATTAAATTGAAACAATAAATGGCTTGCATGTTCTAAACAACACGTGACATTCTTGATCTGTTATATAAGTTTTGTTTTAATAATTTTCTTAGGGTAAACAGCACATAATATCCACATGTAAACAGTTGCTTACAATTCTTGGATGTCGATTATTGCGCTTCACTTCTAGCATTCAATTATTGCTTTTGTATGTACAATGTACATACAAGAAAATCGCATCGTGTAAATGGAACTTTAGTCATATGAGCGATTATGGTATACTGACGAGCTTTGCGTATAGATGAAAAACCATGAAATGCATATTTCGCGTTTCGGTTTCAGTCTTTGGATTTCCGAATGCTCGAAGTAAAAAGTAGGTCGACAGCCATCAAGTGAACCTCATGCTCGTCTGTCGATATCTAAAAAAAAAAATGTGCGCGAGGTATTAGGCTTTTTTGAAATATAGGAGTTGGATTACATGTACGACGCCATTAAACAAGAGACAGTAGTGTGATGTGGACTAGACTATAATAACATGACATATACTAACAAAATTACTTTTTTTGCAAAAAAACATTAATGTTTGCACTGATTAAAGATACTACAATGAGCTTGCCATACAAATTTACTGAACCTCTACTTCTTTCGTCCGACATATAAATTCTTTGTTCACGTTATAGTATCAATATTTAAGTTTTGGTACTTGTAAACGAAGTCACTGATGAATTGAATTACAGCAGTTATTATTTACTTAGTATAATTTAATTTGCCATCGCAGTTGTTCAAATATATTTTGAGATATAGTTAAGATATAGTACATAATAAAGAGAAAGTTTGGAATATATATCAAAATATTTGGAGGTTATTATTAGCTTCAAACGTTTTTTTTATTTGTTCTAAATCTTAATGAATGATCTGCGCTAATCAATGATGATGACGATCCTTAATAATTCGTAAATATGTTTGCAATGTCTAGGAAATTGGAATCCGAAAGCCTTAGAATAGAATATACTTTATTGGACCCAGAAACCTATTAAACCAACAGAATACTAACTTAAACACTACAAAATGATTTATCCCGACGCTTGCTGATGCGATAATAAATCGCTCTTTATTCCGGTATAAAGTATTTTATCTAAATGTGTGATACTCGCGTTAATAAAAGATAATATCATGATGGTGATCGCAATATATGATCTCTACCAGGCAAACCTTTGGGTGGGAAACACAGTAACTAATTAAAAAGAGTGAAGAGTTAAAACAAATACATTAAACCTAATAAACTAAATTATCTTCTAATATCATACAATTCGCCGCCAGTAATCGGATATCTATCTATTCTAATATTAAATAGAGGAAAGATTTGTATTTTTGTATGTTATGAATAAACTCAAAAACTACTGGACCGATTTTGAAAATTCTTTCACCAATAAAGCTACATTATCAGTGAGTAACATAGGCTATGTTTTGTGTATAGTACATAGCACCCGTGTGAAGCCGGGGCGCGATGCTAGTATATTATATTAATTTAAGTATAGGCAATTGTAGGGGGGTAGTTAGTAGGACACCTTGGAAATGTGTCAATCCGCCACTGATACTAGCATTAACAATTCCAGACATGAATCTAGCAAGAAAAAGAAGAAGCGCGCCAAATCTTCAGACTCGGAGTCGTCAAGTAGCTCCGAAGGCAGCGACTCTGAAAGCTCCGATGAGGAGCGACAGAAAAAAAAGAAAAAGGTGAATACATCTAGCTAATTGCATAAATTGTCTTTTATTATTATGGACTTTTCTCGGGATTATTTGAAGATAACGTTCAATTTATCTAATCAGACGATATTTTTTCGAAACTAAAAAAAAATCGAGTTTTAAAGTTGCTTTTTAAGACGATATCTTCAAATTGGGTACTTATACATAATTTAGACTAAATGTTGCCATTTATCTTAATAGAAATGAAAAGTTTTTTTTTGTATCCTAACACTGGGAATCATATCACAGACACACCCGAATATAGCTGTTGTTAACTTTGAAAGGATTGTAAAATTAGCAACGATAGATTCTGGATAGACTACGTAGCACTTTGCTTTCTTTATTTTTTTATTTTTAAAAAACTATGAAACACTTCCGCCTGATACGATGTCTACTCAGCACTTTCCTCTGCATACTTTGGGCTTAGTCAATTCGTTAATATATTCTTCACAACCTTTCCGAACAGCCATTATAGTCTGGTAATATGTGAGGATTAGCAGTCACTCAGTTGCATTTGAAACATTACTCCCGAGCTTTTCAATTTATTGCTATAACTGCCCATGAAATTGTAATCTATCGGGGTTGATCATTGCATACTCTAATGTTTTTTTTCTTTGATTTTATTTATTTTATTCTGTAAATACAAGAAATGGACAGTAAATATTATCTGTTTAACTGTGCATCATTTCATAGGATAGCCATCTTTATCTGAAGAAATAAAGTATACTGTAAGTATATCACAAAACAATAACACTCAGTAAGAACACAGTTAGGTGATTTACTAAAATGTGCCTAAGATTGCATTGGTATACAATTTGTGACTAACTGTGAGAGGTGTAGTGTGTGGGGGGAGGGGAGGGGGTGAGGGGGGGGAGGGCGACTGCCGGGTTACTAAGTGTGCACAGTAATGCATGGTGTTTTTGTAGTATTTTAAAACAGATGGTGGTATTTCGCGTTCCAATGTGTATTGAAAAACGTGCATTGTAAATTCGGGTGTAAATTATTCTTGAGAGTTGTTCGAATATGATATTGTCAGTTAGTATTGTCTTTTATTAACGCGAGTATCACACATTTAAATAAAATACTTTATAACGGATTAAAACGCGATTTATTATTTATATTATTTATGCTAACATTTTGGATGCTTTTCAGCAACCGTAGCAAGCAATGATATAAATAATAAATCGCGTTTTAATCCGTTATAAAGTATTTGATTTAAATTCTGACAGTTTTCAAGACTTATAGAAAAGTCAGACTAACGAATATCTGAAAGGCTTGTTTGATCTACTGTCGTGACAAGGAATTGTGACGTCATAAACAAAAATACGTAATCTCAACTGCAGAGATTTTCTAGAATCTCGTTCATTGGTATTTTGTAAACGTCTCACCTTTGAGATAGGAAATGTATTATGGGGAGGTTTCATTAATATTGAAAGCTAGAACTCCTGTTGGCTTAGTTCAAATGCATTTAAGGTAGCCAAAAAGCACAAAAAGTAGCAGTATTTTTTTCAATAAGAGGTTGTACAAATTATTTTAAATTTAATAAAAATGTATTATAAATTATTCTTTCGTTGAACTGCCTTTCAGATATCGAGCGTCAAATACGTTTTGTAATTCTGGTGTCTATTTCAACCACTTGGTCAATTTGTTGATACAATTTGCACGTTTTTGTATCGCACATCTAATTTACTAACAAATTTTTCAAGATGTTAACTAATCCATAACATTCTCCCCTCTCATTGTCACAAAACTAATTAAGGATGCTCAACATGTTTAAATGGTATACAATACCACCACCGTTTGTTAAATAAGGTACGTCCCGATGTGTCTTATATTTAATTTCAATTTGTGTAATACATGTATTTATGTATCTAATCAACTGTATCGTTATGTGTCACTAATTTAGATGTATTGTTGTAAATAAAACGCACTAGTGCCAAATTCCTATAATTCACCCGTTTTTCTTTAGTTTAATTTTTTAAAATGAGGATGTTATGGATACATTTTTTTTTATATTCTATAAAATTTTAGAAAATACTGAATTATTATTAATGTAATAATTGCTTTCGTGAGTAGCTTTTAATGTACGTTTTAAAATATGTTTTGAAGCCTTCGATTTATTTATTTATATCATAGTGAGTGCATGAGAAGAGTTTTATTTGTATTTTAAACGAAATTCTTCAGTGACGATTTGTAAGTGATTGAAGGGTTTCCTTAGTGAAGTTTTTAGTTGCCATAACCACTAGTCTTGTATTGGCACTGGTGTTTCGGATTGCCTTGTATGACACAAATGCTAATCCAACATGTATTTTTAACAGAAAAAATCCAGTAGTAAACGTCGTGCAAGCAGTGGGCGGTCAAGCCGTGAGAGGTATGTTGAAATAGATTGTATAAAATGTATACTGCGTATGTAGAAAAATTACTGGAATATAATTATTATACTTTCAGCTCACCTGAGAAATACGAAAAGGATAAACACAGCAAGCGACCCAACGAGATCCAAGACAATGATCCACGTAAGAAGTATCGAGATTTTGAAGACCGCAATCATAGATATGACGATCAGAAAAACTCGCGACAAGATTCAAATAAAGAGCGCGAACGAAGTCGTTCCTATGAACGACAGTCTTCTCCCGAATTCAGAGACAGAACTAATCGCAGATCACCAGTAAGAAAGCAGAAATCATACATCACTAAAGTAGACAACAGGAAGAAAATAGATAAAGATGAATTTGATTTGGAAAAACCGATAGAAAATAATTCCAAAAACAATAGACGAAGGTCACTTTCATCGGACTCCGAAAATGTTGTAAAAAACCAAGATAGAAGAGAAAAGCCACAAAAAGACAAGAGTGAATCTCCACCTCCAGAGAAAAGACGACGTAGAAGCCCCTCTTATAATAATAGAAAAGATGACAGTTATTACTCAAGAGAAACGAGAAGAGATGAACCCTATTATCAGAAAGACTCCAGAAGGGATATTTATCGTCAACAAGACTCTAAAAAAGAAGAGTTTAATCAAAGAGACACTAGAAGAGACAATGACAGAAACCGTCGTGAACGATCTTATGAGCGATCCATAAGAAGGAGTGAATCACCTGATTACCGAAGAAAAGACGAAAATAGAAGAGATGAGAAATCGGACAACTACGAAAGGAAAAGATCAAATAATGAAAAAAGAAATTATAACAATGACCGTCAAGAAGAAGTGCGTAGAGAAAGGGAAGTCGATGAACCGAAACGCAAAAAACGAAGGAGTCGATCTAAGGAGAAAAGAGGAATTTCCAGAGAAGTTTCTCCGAAAAACAATAAGTCGTATAAAAATGACGAACGTAAAGCACCAGAGAGATATTATAAAAACTTAATTCCAGAAAGATCTCATTCACGTGAATCTAGTGTGAACTCTCCGCCTAGGCAGAAACAGAGTGTAGTTTCGAAAATAACGAAAGAACCGTATTATAAAGAAAGAAGTGAAACTCCATCAAAAAATCGAAAGAAACGTAGCCTTTCTCCAGAATATTCCAGAAAAAGTTCAACGCCACGACCAGATATCGACAGAAAGTCAGACAGACATAAAACAAAATACAAAGAAACGAAACGTAGACGGAGCAGTTCTATTGTAAAATCGCCATCCCCTCGTGTGAATCATAGAGCTTCTAAAGATAGACGAAGAAATTCACCGAGTAAATCCAAATCGCCGCCGCCATCAATACGGGCGTCCAAGAGAGATAAGAAAAGTGTTACACCAAATAAGAAATCTGAAAAACGCACTTCCTCTCCTACACCAGGTCCTCGCCGAGAAGATAAACAAACTAAAGACAAACACGAAAAAGATATAGGTCAAAAAGAATCTCAAAAAGAAAGATCTAAGTCACACTCGGATCCTAAGAGCAGAAGTTCTTCTAGCCTCAGTTATTCACCAGCTCGTAGAAGTCCGGAGCGTTACCGTGAGATCATCGAAAAGTTACCCGAAAAGGATAAAAGGAAATATATCAAATCGCCATCTGATTTGCAACCAAAGAAAAAGAAGAATAAAGAAGACTATAAACCAAAAACGGTGTGTATGAGGAGTTCTTCGAGTGAAAACGAGGATTCAGAAGATGATTTTTTAAGAATGGATCTCCACGCGCGGCAAGAGGAATTGAACATGAAGGAATTGGATAGACTTAAGGTGAGGCTAGCGAAACTGACGAAAGCCACGATAGAGCGCAATCGGCTCGAAGAAGCGAGTGGACCGTCGACGTCGCAAGGTCGAAGCGAACAGAAGCTAGAGTGGGAGATTGAACCAAAAAAGTCTGTGAAAGATGCTGAAAAAGACTCTATTCTCTCAATCAGCCCAAAGAAGATCGATAGTTTGAGAAAAGAGAGTCCATTGCCGGTAGAAAACTCGAAAGCGAAGGATCGAAAGAGAAGCAGGTCGCGCAGTTGGTCGCGGACGTCGTCGCGGTCGCGGTCGAGGTCCAAGACGCACTCAAAGTCGCGGGTGAAGTCGTCACGGTCACACTCAAAGTCGCGGGTGAAGTCATCACGGTCGCGCTCACACTCAAAGTCGCGGGTGAAATCGTCACGGTCGCGCTCACATTCAAAGTCGCGGGTGAAATCGTCGCGGTCACGGTCACACTCAAAATCACGGGTGAAGTCGTCACGGTCGCGGTCGCGCTCAAGGTCCCGTTCACGGTCGCGATCACGCTCACGATCGTCGCGGTCAAGATCCCGGTCTTACTCTTCGTCGAGGTAATAAATTTTTAATATTATTGACATTTTTAGTATTTTTAGTAGACTTGATCATAATTCATAAAATTAAACACCACATTCCTAGTCGCTAAATAATCTTAAAAATCTTTCTTATTCATTAATATGACATCAATCTCTTTTTTAAAAAAAATGACGACTATAAGTGCGGCTTAGGTCATGGACTATAAACTGAATAATGATTTACAAAAATGTGTAATTTTACTGTCTTCTTGTATTTATTTACATTCCACAGCCAAACGCTATTCACAAATATGGTTTATTTAAAATTATTGCTGTCACTTTCGTTAACATACATAATTTAAAGAGGTCTCAAATCGGATCTTAAATATTCTCAGGTCTCGTTCGTCTCGCTCCAGCTCATACAGCAGCCGGAGTTCTCGCTCCTCGCGCAGTTCCTCCCGGTCTACGCGCTCCTCGAGGTAAATTATACTCGTTGTAACTTAACACATAAAAATACATGTACCACCATAACAAGACACCTTTTTTTTAATAATTCATCCTAGATTTATTATATTTATATAAAATATATATTATATTTAAATTCTGTTCGTTAAACATTTCGGAATATATTTTAAAATATAACCCATACTTGATTTAACGTTTATAAACATAACTGATTAAATCTAGTCACAGTTCAGCAAGAACGCAAACTTTGCAAACAGTATAGAACATCTAATTGATATTCGCTATCATTTGAATTATTTAAGTGTCTAAAAAGATGAATCGAATATACATATATGCCAATAGCTACTTACTAAACGTCTTGATAAATTAGTTTGCATACAGTACTAGTGATGTCGATATAAATATGAAAACGGTTTTTGATATCGATATGCATACCAGTTATATCAGATATATCAGTTACGTAAGGTTTGTGCAAAATATCGTAAACGCCAATATCTACATTGCATGCGTGGGTATATCAGAACAATGACGGGCGTGTACGCGGATTACCGCAGATCGAGCTCGGCTCGCTCGGGTCGCTCGGCCCGCTCGGCCCGTTCGGCTCGCTCGGGCCGGACGCGGTCCAAGTCCCGCTCGCCGTCCATTCCGCGGCGGGCCGGCTCGCCGAGCTTCCTCGATAGGAGACGCATCACGAGGTAGCTCGCGAATGTGCTTTCAGTATTTAGCACTTTTTGCACTTGTGTTGTTCTTGTTACCGAACGGTTGGCAACATTTGAAATAAGAATCAAAAATGTATGTACCGGGATTGGATTTTTGTCCTCAAACTAATTTATATGCTTACGGCATTTTCATAAACGTATTATGTTTTGTCTCGCTCTATCGAATAAAAAGACTACAGAACGAAGGAAACAAATATATTTTAACTATATCAAGCTAATAATACGTTTATGAATAAACCCGTTAAAATTCTTGCCAGCTCTTCTCGATATAGGCAATTTTTAAACCGAAAATAACTAAAAGAATTGACAATTCAAACGGACTTGTTAAAGTTTAAAAAATAATGTGACTTTTGAATTTTAATTATCTAGATATGAATAGTATGTAATTGTACTTATGGTAGTATACTCGATCGTTGCGATTTATTTAAATTGATAATTCCAATGCAAATCTTGCATTTATAATTAAATTATCGATAAGTGTATTGGTGCAAGAGCAACACTACGATCTCACGGGTTTTTCTCTTAGCTCTTTTTTTCAAATGATATTGACATTATATATTAAAATTTTCTTAAATGTCAAAAATTTCATCTCGTCTTTGTTTTGAAAGCATAATACGTGTTCAGACAATGGCCTACGTAGTAGTCTTGGGCATAGTAGTTCGCAACTGAGATCGCTCAGTTTAGTTCGCCGCTCCTTAACGAACTAGTTCGCTCTTCTAGTTCGTCAGCTCCCAGCTCGAATCAGTGAAAAGCAAATCGTTCGATCGTTTTCATCATGCGATATGATTATGGAATGCTGTACAGTGTACTTTTACCTTCAATTTTTGGATTAGTTTATATTTATAATTTAGTTTTGAAATTCTATTCCTTGACAGAATAACACATGACATAAACCAAACAAAATTTAACGACATTGGTTCGGTTAGCGCCATTTTCGCTCTTTCGGTCACGAACTAACGAACTATGGAGCGAGAAATGAGGGAACTAGTTCGCGTAGTTCATCTATGGGAGCGCTCTTACGAACTAGTTCGTTCGCGAACTACACAAGACTACTACGTAGTTGATGGTTATACAAGTTAATGCTTTGTTCATTTAATCTGAATACAACTTGATAATTATACATAATGTCAATATATCGAGTGTTTTAGATGTTTTAATTTTTTTTCGAGTGCAGCTTTTTCTAGCTAACGAGAGCTTTTTTTAATATCGTAATATTTTTTATCATTATCAACGCGTACACGTTAGATGTAATAAACGTTTGAATTGTAATAAGTCTTATTAACCAGTTAAAATTCAATAAGTTTCAAACTAAGTTAAATTCAATTTTAAAAGTGTAGCAGTAGTACAAAATTATCTAAGAAAGGCAAAGAATATCGCCATCGTAATTAATATTTTTGGTTCAAAAGAAAAACTCACTGTCATTTAGATTTTTTTTTTCTACTATTGCTTATTTTAAGCGTAAACCTACGGTAAGAACAAAGCACTTATTGCGTATTCTGGTCCATAACAAAACTATGAAGCTCAATACGCACTTAGTAATTGGTTCTTATCGTAAATGTACGCTTAAAAAACAAATTAATTTTTATTAAAAATTTAAGTGTAATTGAGTTTTACCTTCTAATCAATGTATATAATTTCTTTGTATATCTGAGGTATTTTTGTCTCTAAACTTTTAAAATTGCATAACTTACAATTTTGGACTAGTCAAGTCCTATTCTGACTGTCGGTCTATCGATTAGCGGTATCCTCAAGACGTTTCATTTTTTGTATTTTCTTATAGGTTAAAAAATATTACGATATTGTGTTTTATTTTTCTTTTGCTGTTTGTTGTCACGTGTTTTGTTTTCTTCTTTTTAGAAAAAAGTCACGCAAATATAGCACCAGTTCCGAAGATACATCTAGTAGTAGTCGGTGAACGCAGTAGTTGAGAACATTGTGTTAATCATACGGTCGACATTTACGTAGGAGTTAGGCTTATGGAGATTCGGACAGACGAGAATTTTTTTATCATATGTATGATCTTGATGAAGTATTAAATCCGACTGTTTATATAAAAACTTCATATCGATGTGCCTATATGTCATAACCGACATTTTTAGCGAAAATGAAATAAATATACAGTTTGACATTCTGAATCGAACTGTATATTTAACTCATTTTCGCTAAAAAAATGTCGGTTACGACATATAGGCAGTTACACATCAATATATAACTTCCTTGAGGTTTAAGACGTAAATGTATGATGAGTTGTGTAGATAATTGCATTTGTATTTTAAATAATCATAACAATTTCATTATTTTCTGCTTAATCTGTTTACTGTCACCTGATATTTCTATACTAGTTTTGCTATTTTTAACCGAGTGAGTTTGAGTTATGTACTAACATAAATGTGACATTCTCGTACTAAACGAACTGTATTTGATTTGTATAGATGTATGGAATATTTTATTACTAAAAAAGTCCTTATTTAGGACCAGTTTTAATATTGTTATGTTCCTTTTAATTCCGAATAAAACTTAAGGCATTTAAATTCAACAGTTTCCTTCAACTTGTTAAAAATGAATAGTTCTCAATAAATTCAAAGAAAGTTATAATATTTATTGTTAAATAATGAAAAGTTATTTAATAAGTCTAATTTTTTTCTTTCCTAGCGCGCCCATTATAGATGTAAATTATTCTTCCAAGAAATACAAATACAGGAGAAGATGACTACGTAATTATCTATAAGATTTAGGGAAAAGTGACAGTGTTGCCAGATGTAGAAATTGTGCTATTCAATGGACACTATTAGTTCGTGTGTTTTATTTTGTTCAACCGTATTTGTGTTATATTAAAGTTTAATGTAAAATTATTTTGTTTTTATTTTTTCTTTTATTTTTTACTTGCATGGTAGCGATCGAGCTTTATCATACACTAGTGAAATTATTGAAATAATTTTCTTTTGTTCCTGTATTGCTAGATAAGGCTTCAATGTTTGAAGGTAAGCATTTTTTTAATTACGCTATATATACATTTAATATTTATAATATTAATCTAATGTTAAATTAATGTCAATATTTTGTATGCCTGTTTATTAAGCCTGAAGCATGATATAGAGTAGGGATGTTACGGAGGTGGTTTTATTGGAACTGAATTCGAAATTGGAGTTTTCCGATTCTGTTTGTCGGAACTGGAATCGGAGGCGGATGTAAAAGAGAGATATGTAATAACACAAAATAACAAACATTATTCATCAGTTCCAAAAAATCACCTTCTCTGGGTGTTTAAAAAAAAAATTCTTAAATTTTAAACAGTAGTACCTATATTAAATCAAGTAGAACTGTGGTTAGACCTCCGATTCAAATTTAACGGACCGGAAGGACCGAGCTTTAGGAACCGGAATCCGTAACATCCCTGATATAGAGAATAAACTAAATGAGTGTACTAACACATTAACGATTAACACAGTGCACGTAAGCGTCCGATTCCTTATCGGAGGCCGACACCATCTTCACCGTCGAGTGGGAGCTACAGCAGCGGGTCCTCAGAACGAAGCTGGTCGCGTTCCCCGCGGCCAGAACGCGAATAAAATAATGTAGAACAAATTTACTTCTTGTTTCACAAGGTTTACGTCGACGTCGCGATCGAGCAGGGTTGTTTTTTATTCATGGGTACATACTAATTTTTGGTTTCAGTTATGCTCCTTCTGACTTACTATTTTAATATTAGATTTACAGATGCTTATTGAGAATTGTGTCCGTAAAAATACCCTCGTGCACACTCTAAAATGCGAAATTAAGGGTCTGAGGCGTGGATTTTTTGTAAATAAAAATCAATTTTAATTATAGTAACCAAATTGTAATGTGACGACTTGAAGTGAGCTTTCACTCCGTAAACCAAGAATTAAACAGACAAGTACATAAATAATATTGGTTCTGACAGGAATTAACATAAAATTAGCTTGCGATGAATAAGATTCAACCCTGTCTAAATTAGTGATGGGTGAAGTAATAAGTTGAAGGGTGCATTTTAAAAAAGTAAAATTATTTATTTAGATAAAGAAATCTTGCTCTTTACGATAATATATTAACTGTATTAAAACGAATCGAATGTGTTTGAATCTCTAGAAGAAAGATGTTATATTTATTTCAATCGCTCATCACTAATAATTATGGTTAAGTAACGTACTAGTCTTTTAAAACATACCAAAATCTAGTCAAATATAACAAAATGTAAAACTAATTTATTTTACCTAACTTATTTTAATGTAATTTATTTTTATTATTCATGTTATTTTTTATTTGTTGATAATATTATTTTAGATCTAGAAAATGCACCAGAAATACTCAATACAATAATACTCTTAGAATAATGTGCAATATATTTATTGACCGTGTATTTCGATAAAACTAGTCATTTACATTTTAATATATTAACGTGAAAGTGTTTACATTAGCTTGATAAGGAGTAAGTTATAATATTTATAGACGAAATAATTAAATAAGTAGCAATTTTCTGTCGTATACATTCCTACAGTGTGTTGGAGAAGTACAAACCGAAATGATCGTTAATTAAAGTCACATTTTCCTCTCATCATAAAAGTGATATTATTTCGATTTGATTTTGATTGATAGCTTTCCTGGCTTAATGGTGGCACAGTAAGGTCGTGGGTTCGATATCTATTTGAACAGAAAAACCTTAATACATTTATTTTTCCTGTGTAATAAAAACGGTCGGTAAAACAGAAGGCCATTCGCCCCGTTCCAATTCACTTTATATTCAACGCAAAGAAAATTTGGAAAAACATTACACGTGCCTAATCACACTTATTACTGTTTAAGAAATCTATAATCTCCACTCGAGTGTAATCTTTGACAAACTAACAAAAAAACTCCATTGTAAATCATGTGTAGTTATCATATTAACCCATTAGAGCCTAACGTTGCCATATGGCAACAGTGCAAAAGGACGATGAAATATTTTTTTTTCTCGAAAACATTGTTTGGACGTACCTAATCTATAAGCACAAAATAATAAAAATACATGTATTCAAAAACTCAGGCTCTAATAGGTTAAACTCAACTTCTAATGATCAGTCAGCCTAGTATGACAACCGCGACAAAATTTTGTCGATCGTTTTCTCGTGTTTTAATCGATTATCTCTTTATTTCTTCCGGGTCTAACATGACAATTACACTTAAAACTCGACTTTTAATATGAAAAATATATATATTTGTCGATCGAGATATCTTTTCTATCAAAATTGTCGACGTCGAGACATAATATATCGAGATATCTTACATCTTAGTTTGTCTTCTCTCGTCCGCGACATATCTCGTGGCGGTCATGCTAGGCCGGTGAAAGTAGAAAGAGCCTCAAACCATCTAAATGGAAAATATTTTATGTTAATGTTTTAGGATTGATTCAATGGTACCAGCCAACTATCAATCCTTCAACGAATAAATCCTTTTTTAATTCTGATTACAAAGTTTTACTCTTGAACTAATATATAAGTGTTAATAAGCAATAAACAGCAAACAAGGATGTTATTAGAATAATACTCATGAACCAGTAAAAATAGTTTTATTATAAACTTAAAAAATGCAGATTCTTATACAATAACAAAAGTATTGGTCCCATTTAACCCATAATCCCAAGTACAATTAAAAATATATCTGAAATATTGAGCAATTTTTTTTATTTAATAAAGTGCTTTTAACCTTTATATGCTAGGCTTATATTTTAAAATAATGAAAATAAGTATAAAAAGGAATGCTTAAATACACCACATTTCCATTATTTCTTACATTTAATAATTTCACTAATTTTATTATAGAACCTCTGTTATCACCTTGAATTCACAGTGTACATGAGATGTTTCCAAATTCCACCTTCTTATCAAAATATTTAAGAAAAACGTTAATAGGTCACAGACAACCGAGGTTTAAGCTTATTACAATATTCTTTTTCATTGATACCAACATCCTTAAAATTTTGATAGCTCTATAAGTAACTATTTGTGTTAATTGCTTAGGATATAAATATTAAGAGCTCTCAGTCATATAAAAACTTAACAATGATAAATTAATTCAATCATAAGTACAGGCAGTGTCTGTTTTGATGCTAAATATTATATAATATAAAATTATGTAACAATATCAAAGCAAAAAATTTAATAACAATTTTATCAAAATGAGCAGTTAGTACCTAATAATAATTCTGCACCTCGATAGTTCCACCACCGATTAAAATAACAGAATTATGAAGATTCTTTCTTCTGACTCTGTCGCCTTTTTGAAGCTATGAACATTGCCCATCCAAATCCGACAAAATTCATGAACAGTACTCGAAGCTGAAAATATAATATTATTTATAAAATTTTCTGTCTTGAATGTCTTTAGATGTCTTATAATTGGAACTTGAGACAAACTTAAGAAGTAAAAGTATATGCTTTATTTAACCTATTAAGCGCTCGGCTAAATATCAATTGCCGTACCCCTAGCACCAGACTACAAAGTACGAACTATTGAATAATCATTTTAGTTGTACCACGTAGTTCATAGCCTCACAGGACAAAAATAAAACAAGATGCATGTTCTCTGTTGCAGAAATATGTCAAAGCATTAGGGGCACAGAATTATTTGTCGCATAAATGCACAAGCAGTCAAAAGGTTAATATATTAGTTGCAAATGAAGAAACAGCCTAATTCAAACATGATTTACTGCCTCCTTCTTAAATAATAAAAGAAGGCAATAAATACAGTGATGCATGTTTTACATTATGTAGCAGTTAGCGATACTTATTATAAATAAGTCTGAGCATGAATAAGCCAAACAATGTTTTGATAAATAATGGATAAATTTTATATATTATAATTAAAAAAAAAAATGGACACTTACCATTGGTGGTACAAAAGCCAAGTTTATTACTTGGAATAGAGTTAGCCATTTCCAATTAGCTTCTAGCACATTCAAATACAGTGCATATAATTGTTTTACTGCAGCTTTGTGATTCTTTCCTTCAAACCGAGCAAGGGTGTAGAGTGAAAACGCTTGCATGATTGGTGCAACAATGAGTCGCTCAAATATTAATTTTTTTGCAAGAGGAAATGCTGTTGCTTTTTGCGGAAACAATCTCTCAATGAGTTCATAGAAGTAGTGTGGGATTGTTCCTCCAAAGATCAACCTGTAATTTTCAATTATTTACTGAAGAAATATGTAGTATTGTATTCCATTGCATCTATCCATAGTGATCTCATGCTAAATACGTATAAAAAAGGCCATGGATTCAAAGAAAATCTGTTTCGCAGAGCACAGATGGCTAATCACGTACTGTAAAGGACAAGGAAATGTTATTACTGACACAGACCTTAGTGTGCTCTATAGTTTAAAGTTATTAGTAATAATTTTAATCCACTTAAGGTCACAGGAACATACACTATAATGCCATCCATGTATTAGGCCTCCAACTAATTGTAGTTTAAAACATTTATGAATTAGTTATGTGGTAATAAAAACTATTTTAGGTATTTCTGTAGATATTTATCTGGTTCTTATTCCGTAATTTACAAAAACTTAACCCTTAATAAGGGATTAAACATTGGTTTTTCATCTGACTCTTACACTGCAAAATATAATTTTACAGCGCTTTCAGATTGTTTTAGGATCAGCTTTTTTATGGATGAGTATATAAAATATTGTAACTTACCCATAGAGTCCAAATGCTAGAATAGGATCTAGTTTTAATCTTTCACCGGCAACTACCTGAGATGCAATGCTGCCTGCACAGCCCACAACACAACTAAAAATACAAGAATAAATAAACAAACAAACAAATTATTCCTGATTAAAATTAGTTTATCATATATTTATTAAATAAAGCAGAGAAATACACATAATAAACCGTATAGGACAATTAAAGAAATTGGAATTTGAACACTAGGCAAACTGAAAAAAAAAGAAAATGATTTACCTTGTTATGGACTTCGTTTTAATTGGATGCAAATACAGATTTTGTAAATAAGAAGCAACGAGATTCATAATTGGTTTTGACAAAGCCATTTTTCCAAGAAAAAATTAACTTAGTAACTAAATTGAAAAATTTAACACCAAGATATTAAGATAATAATATAATACTTAGATAATGTTATCACGAAAGAAACATAAATAAATATTCAGATTAGGTACAATCACAATTGAATCTAATTATTATTATTTCGTCCTTTTCCTTGAGTTACAGCATACACGAATAGTCCACTGTTCGTAAATAGCTATTTTTTCTTCACATAAGTACTAAGTATGTGTCGTTCGCGATTGAACGAACCAAAAGACCCGGGTCGTGAAATCTGCGCGAACCAATGGGTCACTTTGTTGAAAATGATTCGTTCGTTCGATTACAGTCAGGCGGGTCGCGGCGAACCGAGGTAGTAATAGATCATAGAAACGAACGAACCAAGCACGAGCACGGCGATGACGTTTTCTGTATTATACATTATAAAGGTCACCGTTCTACTAATATGTATGTTCTAATATTATGTCTAACTTACTGTACTTATACTTCAGAAATGTTAATAAGCTATATTATGTTTACGTTAATAAGGTTCAATATTGGAAAAAATAATATGGTTATGTTATAAGACAAACATACATTATGTATTTTCTAGTATTTATTTTAAATTTTATGTATCCTTCTGTTTGTCCGGGCTAAACTCTGAAACGTTTAAAACAATTTTAATGGGACTTTCACCGGAAGATATAGGAGATTATAGAGCAACATATTTACGCGGGAAATATGTTGCACATATACACTAGGCATATGCAATATATAATATTATAATAGTAAGAAAATTAGTTTTTTGTCTCATACTGCTTAAAAATATATTATATACAATATACATATAATGTTATTCATCAAAACTGAATAAAACGATGACCTGTGATCTCAATCACTATTTACTATTGATTGCTTTTCTATGTTGGTTCGTTTGAAATTGAATCAATCAATAGATTGAACGGGTCGAACGAACCAATAGATTGAACGGGTCGAACGAACCAATTGATTGAACGGGCCGAACGAACCAATTGATTGAACGGGTCGAACGAACCAGATCATTTTGTCAATGGTTCAGTATTGATCTAGTTCTTTGCGATCGAACGAACGACACATGTCTAATAAGTACAAATTACTTATCAGTTCCTTATCACTCACAAGTCACAAGTAGAGAGGATTTACGTTACCAGGTTTTAAAACCAGGGCTTCGCTTGGAAGTAGGGCGCCCTAGCGCGAGCGGGAAAAACTTGCAAGTATGAAATATTTGCATAGGAAAACGATCCGTAATGTATTAAGAATATGGAGCACAATCGTATTTGCAAAAAATACTTGCATAGGAAAACGATCCGTAATGTCTTAAAAAAAAAGCAAAATCGTATTTGCAAAAAATACTTGCATAGGAAAACGAACCGTAATATTTATTTAACAAATAAAGAGTACAATCCTATGCAAGTATTTTATTCTTGAAAGTACTTTCTTGCAAATACGATTGTTCTTCTTATCTCTAAGCGAGTAGGGATCGTTTTCATATTCAAGTATTTTTTTTATAGCCATTTCGGAGCTCGAAACCTGGTTTTCGACCCTGGTTTTTTTACGGACTCGTACTTGGAAGCCCCGGTATCGAATTTTGCAAGTACCTATATCTCATCGCTACTCACAAGTCACAATAATGTCCATAGACCGTTCGTAGATGGACCATAGCTGTTATTTACCCACTATGTTAATTTGTTAAATGATGTATTCTCTACTCTGTGTTGGCTCCCACAGACTAATAAGAGATAATATTATGATAAAGAGGTATATATCACAGATTATCAGACTGTGATATCTCTTTATCCGTATTATCTTTATTAGTCTGTGAAAAATAACGTTTATTTCGCTAACGCAGGTGGCGCATAATTTTGAATTAAGTCGGTACTCGCAGGGTACATTTATTATTATGTAATATAATATATAACTCGTACTAATCTGCGCTCGATAGTGATAGCCGTCTGCGATCCGTACACTTGTCCTTACAGTTCCACCGATAAAATGTCTGAAAATAAACGCAGTCTGCTTTGTAAATATACACCAAAGAATTTTGGCGAGCTACATTCGTTCTTCCGTGATAACCCTTAACTACACAGCTTACGTACTTACTTACAGCCTCAGATTACCGCAACAGCCTGTCTGCCTACTTGCTAATGCTTAGGTGGCGTCAACGCTGGAACGCTAAGTTACCTAAGACTATTTTAACTTAGAAGTACACGTATTTTTTCACACCACAAACTCGCTAGACACAAACTGACACTAACAAAAAATAGCAACTAAAATCAATTTAAATTATAAAAATAATATAATTTATTTAAATACTTTTATTATGTCTATTTTCTACATACTTAATATAACATATAAAGGCGAATTTATATATATTCTTTTTTATAATCTGTATTTTTTAAATTAAATGATATTAAAAAGGTCTATCAATCAAAGTATTTGTAGATAATTTCAATCTGGAGCATTCTAAATTATAGAATTAGGAGTAAGGAGAGTCTTATAGTTACAATATTTAGACTAATAAGTAAAAATCATCGGCAAAAAAACTTTCCAATTTTGAAATAAAAATATGTATGTTATTGCAAGTTTTGTTATTAAAATTAACAAAATACACCATACAAATATTAGTCTCTTAAATACCATACCAATTATTTATTCAAATTAAATTATATGGCTATATATTATTTAAATACATAATAAAATTAAAATTATTTCAAAGATAATAACTACACAAAAGAAATATTACATTTATATTTAAAAAAATGTAAATTGTACAATTATCAAACACATATCAGTCATTATATTATTTCGTATTTGGCAAAATTATTTTTTTATAGGTTCAAAATCTTATATACAACAGTTAGCATTCGCATGGCTAATAGGTATCATATATTTGTCCAATTTATATTTACATATCCCAGTTCTGTACCAAATTTCACATAAATTCATTAAGCCATTTATGAATGGTTTGGGAATTTATAATATTAGTATTTAATAACCTAAGATGTACTTTCAGTGACACTATGCTGAATCCTATATAAAATATGCTTTGTCAGTTTTGAACTGGATACAATGAAACTGAGTTCCATTAGAGTTGGTCAATATGGAAAATTGATGATATCTGGATTAATATTAATATTATGATATCTACAAAAAAAAATACTTGCATTTTTAAAAAAAAAGTAAAACAAGAGTCTATTGTCTATCCCTTAAGTTTAGTCTGACAGTATTTTAACTTTGTGTAAATTAACTAATTTTTGAAGCACATTTCACCAGGAAAAGTGACATACTAGCTATCATTATACAATTTATCAAGCTGTGATTGTAAGTTTTTTGACATTCTAGCTGGAGTGTCTGTACTATCATTACGTCGACTCTTCACCTTTGGTGTGTTCAAAAACTTCATGTTTTTCTTCATACCCATGTAAATATTTAGAGCCTTGCTATCCATAACTTCTGGGCTATGAGTAGCTGAAATGTTCGGAAGAGATTTATGGTACACCTTTTTTTGAAGACATGGCTTTTTTGGTATTTTATATGATGGAGACTTTATAACTGAACATCTTTGTTTGGTCTTGATTTCAGGTACCAATATTTTTGTGACTGGAAGAGAATTGCTTTTAGTGCATATGTCATTGATGTCTTGTTTCTCCAATAATCTATTAATCACTTCAAGAGATTTCAAAACAGATTCTTTACTTTTCGTTGCCACATCAATGACACTATCTAGTCTTGCTTTATTCTGCTCAAGTTCCTGTTTTAGTTGTAATAATTCAAATTCTGATTTAATATTATCTGTATTAGTCACAGTTGTCTTTTGTAACAAGTCACAAAGTGAGACAATGACACTCTCATCTCGTTTGCCATTCTGATTTGAGTTACTGAAGCTCATTATAGTATTGTCATTATACAGAGAATCATTCTCTACTAAAACATCAGAGTTGTTGAAAAACTCTTGGACATTCCTATATTCTTTGAAAGGTGTAGATACAGGGGGTGTTTCTTTGTCAACCTTATTTAATTCTTCCTGCTCTAGAATCTTTCTTTCTTCTATATCATTGATTTCTTTTTCAGTTTGCAAGAAACTGGCATCATTTGATTTAAATGAAATATTTGACAGCGGAGTGTCAGGGATAGCTTGTTTTCGTAATATACTTTTAGGTGTAATCAGTGTCTTCTTAGGTAAATTGGCTAAATATGAATTGTTTTCTTTGTTAACCATTGTTTTTCTATTTTTGTTTGTGGTTTCGGGAGTTTTTGGTATTCTGTTTATACCACTTATTTTAATAGATGTTTTAGCTAGAACAGAAAAAAGAAACAAAATTTTATTTGTTTGGGATTCAGAGGACATAATTTCCTTCAAATAATAATTAGTCAATGAGAATTAGAAACTATTTTCTAACAATGTGGATGTGTGTAAGTGTACTTAAACACATAAGGTAATGAGCAAAAGCGTGTCAGTTTCATCAATAATTAACTTTTTTATTGTATAAGTAATTTGATGTGTTTTTAAGTACATGATAATAACATACCCAGTGTATGCACTGATTTCTTCACTCTTGAAACTGCTGGTTTTTGAAATTGTGGTGTCTCTGATTGTATCATGGTTTTCCTTGGATTTGGTACAACCTGGTTATTAACATATAAAATAAATTATATTATTTCAGTTGTATTCAAGTGTAGCTAGAAAATCATCAATATTTTCATTTATAAATATTGACATATTATATGTAAGTAATTCAAATACATAAATGAAAAAAATAAATAAAAAAACCTTTATTCTCAGCACTTAGGTGTGCTTAAAATTAGTGCTGTAACTTTCATTGAGGAACATTAATGATAGATAGATACTTTTTGAGTTCTCAATTTATATATTATCGATACTAATATTATAAAGATGAAAGATTTGTATGTTTGCTACAATTTAACTTAAAATCTACTTGATCAATTTTAAAAATTATTTCACAAATAGCTATATTATCAGCGAGTAACATTTATCTATATCTACACTGCATCTGTGCGAAGCAGAGGCAGGGGTAATTATATTTTAATTAACTGTTACTAACCTTGGGTTGAAAGTTAAGAACTTTTCTAACTGAACTGTTTTTTATTTTTCCTTCATTGACTCTCTTTTCAATATTTATGACTTTAACTGAGGAATTCCAATTCTTCTTGCTGGTGGAAGCAGCACGTCGAGCTGGTGTATGATGGCTTGTAGATGATAAAGCTGTAAATAAATAAATAAAGAAAAATTGTGGCCAATTTGAGTGACTGCTGAGTTGTATCGAAATTTCTTCTATACTATAGAAACAAACAAATAAACAAAAACACTATTGAACACCACACATAGGAATAATAAAAAAAAATTAACAATAGGCGGTCTTATCACTGAGAAGCAATCTCTTCCAGGCAATAAGAGAAATTAGAAGATTAATTAAAATCTATAAGGGCAGTGCTCTAAATAAGAGAAAATAAAAAGCAGAGATAATAATGTACAATAAATGACAAAACAATTTGTAGTGAGAGAAAATTTATTATAATAACAATGTTTTCCTAAAAATAATTATAATGTATATAATAATTATAACAGAATATCAATTAATTAATATATATAAATAATAAAAGTATGACTACTTTTGAGACTGGTCACACACAATATGTACCCTGAGCAAGTTTTAAAACTGTAACTGAGTCTGAGCTTCCCTTATGTAAAGAGGTAAATTATTTCATAGCATAAAAATGCTCTGGCAGCAAACACTTTCTTACTAATCTCCTGAATCTGATTTCATCATCAACAAGACATGTTATAAGAGAACCTATATTTTTTAAGCTTACTGTATGGGTATTATTTTTGTTCACTTCATGGCTTTCTCAATTTTGGTGTCAATGGGAAAATCTACAGATAGAAACATAATACTGCCTTTTTGCACAAAAAATAATAATAAACCAAAATATTAACTAGAAAACTGATTGGTTCACTTGATGGTAGGTGATACCTCAGCTACAGAACATCAGTCAATGATGTGCTGTCAACCTAATTTTTACTTCGAGCATTTGGGAATCCATAGACTGAAACCGAAACGCGCAATATGCACGGTTTTTCCATCTATGAACGGTGGTCCGTTACCCAGTCAGAATTTAGATATTCCTCCCACTCGATCAATGCCTGAAGTTATCAGACGTGGGGAAAACATGCTTACAGAAATTTATAAGCATGAAAATTAGAGAAAATTATATCCCGGTGGGATTCGAATCCACGACCCATCGATGCGCACGGCAGGTGTTCTACCGAACGCGCAAACGAGCCCGTCAAAAATTATCAAAGCTGATGGTTTATTAAAAAATACAATAACAGAAACAGTATTGTCTTCATTACCTTGTAGGCATAATTTCATTTCGGCAGGCGTAAAGGGCTCTAAGTTTTTCGTATTTGTACGAGTCTCTGTTCGAGAGGATTTCTTCTGAGTCAAAAATTCTATATCGCGTGCAGAAAACAGACCTGTAAATTAAAATGTAAAAAACAATACTGAAACAAGTACTTTGACATATTGTTATGGATTTGTTGAAAGTATATTCAATTATCAATTATTTTCTACGTTTGAATAGAAGAATCACTGACCTGTTAAACTTGGAGCCAAGTCTGCTATTTTTATGGGTTCAAACTTTGGTTTGTTTTCCATTTTTTATAATATACCATTCGTAATCATTAAACTGATTTGAAAAATAAAAAAATATTTACGCAAGTATTTTTGTACGTAAATATCGTTGATTCAAATTTTCCAAAACAAGCACACAAACAAGTAACAACTGTCATTTATATTTTAACCGTTGTGGATATAGACCACAGAACACCATTACATACTCTTATGCCTCCTCTACACGTAGACAGACGCGTCGGCAGATAACATCTACGGACGCGTCTACACGTCCACAGATTCTGTCTATACTCTTTGGCGTCTGCCACGTTTGTTTTCGTGGCACGCATCAAAGGAACGTGAGCGTTAGGAGCATAGAGTATACCTTATATACCTAGTTAGGAGTCGGCGTTAATTCAACAAGCAGCTTTTTTTAACCGCTTTTCTAATGTTAACGAATTAGCTCCTTTTCGTTTACCGCAAAAGCCGTTAAATATATTAACTGTTAAATTAATTTCTGTTAAGTTGAATGTTCGTTGAGCTAATCCGCGCTCAACGAACATTCAACGCGTAGTCGCTAACATCATCCGAAGCAGCTTTTTTATTTAATGCAACACCTGTTGAATTTATTAATTGTCAATTTATATTATTTTATCTGTCGAATTAATCACTGTCAAACTAAGTTGTCAAAAGTCAAAATCAAACATTTTTTTTAAGGTACTACATAATACATATACATAATATTAATACATATTAAGTTCTCTAATCTCTTATTACATGAGTGTGTTTTTAATTTTTATCTACTTAACACTTGAAAAAAAGAAATATTAGTTCGAGTAATACGAATACATACAAAATGGTTACGATATTAAATATTAAAGGTTTCGAAGAATTTGTAAGTTACACAGAAAGTTTGGATCAAAATAGTCCTATGGTTCTGTTTTACTTTACCGGTGCAAAAATGGACAATGGGAAAAGTTGGTGTCCCGATTGCGAGGAGGGTAAATATCCGACACCTGATTAATATAAATCATAATTTATTTTTTGCTCTGAATTTCTGCCAGTATTTTATTTAAAAAGTCCATGATAATTATTATGACAACATTAATGTTATTTTTTCAAAGCTGACAAAGTGGTTATTTTTAATAATTAGAATAACATTAAATATCTTGAATGATGCAGGCTGGGTTACTTATAACTGTAATCTGCAAGACCAATATCATTTCATGACAGGTCAACAAGAACAATTTTCAACAAAACTAACATTTGTTAGGGCCTAAAAACAACAATATTTGTGAATCAAACTGTACTGTGGCTGTATCACTATTTCTTAAAATGTAATATTATTTTCGGCGTCCTTGCAAAAGCTTTACTCAATGTAATCAAACTGTGACATTATTCATTCAGTGTATTATTCACTACTCTAATATTTTGCCCCTATTTAAACTAAAACTAATTTTCACCATCAAACTGTGTGACTCCCACCTAAAATCATTGAGTGGTATTTGATTGTGATATCATTTTCACCAACCTTTAACAGATTATTTGAATGTTTAAATGTACGTTTACATAGTGGTTGCAGCAATATCAGTATAAATGTGGTGTAAGATTATTATAAACTTTATTTTAAATTCATATAAATATTTTTGTTAATATAACATAAATTTCACAGTTAATAATTCAAATTATCATGTCATTTATGACATATTTTGATCATTTTGTTTTATCCAGCCTACTGTGTGAATGTACTCTATGGTAATATACTGACTGTTATATTAACATAATTAGTAATTTTAATCATTTACAAGTCATAATTACTAAACTAAATGGGCAAGAAAACTAAAATCATTGAATTAAATAACTATGAGGAGTACACAACATTTGTTGATGATTTGTCAAGTAATAAGAAAAATGTTTATTTTCTTTTCACTGGAACTAAAAAAGAAAATGGAAGAAGTTGGTGCATTTATTGCCAAATGGGTATGAATGTGATATCACAGATATCACATTTATTTTTTCATTGCTTGTTTGAGTCTTTGTTTATAACTTAGTATGAGTGGAAAAAAAATATACCAAAATTTTATCACTTTTGAGCAATTAATCAAACAAATAACAAATTATGAAAACCCTGTTATAAAAAAAATATAAATTAAGCCTTATCCAAAGTCAAAATCTCTTTTTGGGTACTTATCAGATTATATGAGACTGAATGATTTAGAAAATTAAAATTGCATTTTTTCAATCTTTCACATTGGGTTGTTTACTTTGCTATTCTAGAATACCATAGGTTTTATCATGAATTCTATAAGACTTGTAGGATATGAATACATAGAAAATAGATGTACATAGAATAGTGTCTCTGGGGTATGAGGTTAAAACCCCAGCCACCGCAATGCTGCTAGTTTTCGTGTGAACACACACTCTGACGCTAGAGCCATAGTGCGCACTGTCTCAAACCAACCGCTTTTAAACCGTTATTACCGTTCGCTATTAAGAGCAAGCGAGACAACGCGAAGGGAGGAGTCAGCGGACTGCTTAGATGTGTGTGTCACACAGATACATTGCCGCGCGCTCTACAGTTCAAAAATAGAACTACTTTTTCTGTTCCCAAAGTTTGTATGGGCCTGTTTTTCTCTGTACATCTATTTTCTATGATAAAGATCTTGAAGTACATGGATAAATTTTTAAACCAACAATTTTTTTTTCAGCTGAACCAATTGTGAGGGCATTCCTGAGTGAATTGAAAAAAAATGTCACATTTGTATTTGTTGACGTTGGTGAAAGGGACTAGTAAGTATTTGCATTTTTGTACTGTTTTTAGTTTCACTAAGATGGTAAGAATATTATTTCTTTGCATTTTCTTCATACCATTTAAGTTATTTGTAAGTTAATATTGAATAATAATTTAGCTTTTGACTGTAATTTAATCACTATAGCCTTCTTCAAGTGTGTGTCACTAACTTATTATTTATAGAAAAATACTCAGATTTAATTTTTAAATTGTTACTTTTACAGTTGGAAGGAAAAAACATGTCCATTCAGAATGGATAGTCGCACAAAACTGATGGTTATACCAACAATAATTAAATGGAAAGGTGTTCAAAGACTTGAAGGTAGTCAATGCAATAACAGGGAGTTATTGCAAATGTTGTTTGAAGATGAAGACGATTAGTTAACTAGACAAGTGTATAGTATGATTAAAAAAAACATAAAAATATCATTATTGGAATTTAAAATATATATTTCTATTCACATTAAATGTGGGTTTAATCAAGCATTTGGACTGATTTTATCAACAAAACTGATAATGTTCTTATCTGAAAATACCATTATCACTCTTATCAAATTGTTTGAAGTGTATGTGCCTTCATCATCTACATACTTATTTGCATTTATCATTCATGTACATAATAATTTTATCTTAAGGACAGAATAAATCCTTTTGCATAATTGGTGTTTTATTATTTTATTTAAGAAGATATTCAAAATAAGTAGGATAGCATAGTTCCATAACCATTATAATTTTGACTGCTTATGTGGGAAGTGTATAACCTTGCTTAAAGGGTTTTTATTTGTAGAAATTAAAAAAAAAGTGTTTTGGTTTGGTAGAGCTAAGATCTACTTGACTATGTATATTAAAATGATATGAACCGTCACAGAAATTTGCACCATGCCTTACTTTGGAGGTAATTAATAACGTTATATTTAATAAAAAGGTATAATATTAGGTTTGACGAATAAAACTGTTATTAATACAGTTTTAAACTGAAAAGAACACTAGTTACTTATTACTTACATAATGTTTCTATGTTTTTTTTACACAATGTTAGGCTTAGATTATTTTACTTAAAAAATTATAAGATATTGGCTAGATTGCACATTATGTACTCAGCACTGACTGCTTATATACTATTATGGTAAGTGACGGTCACTCTTATAGAATCAGTCAATAAAATAAATATAGTTTTTTTTTACAACAAAAATAATGAACACTTTAGTTAGATAGGGCATAATATGACCGAACTCCGAAGTTAATATACCTGGTACTATGTCAGAAGTTATAAGCATATTATATTTTCTGATATATAATATCATCCATGACTAATTTTAATAAACTAGAAACTACAATAAATAAACAATAATAAATTGAAAAAAGCAGCAACAGCAAAAATATAAAAGAAAACCAATAAAATTCTAAAAATATATATTTTTTACAAAAATCGTACTAACTAAAGCCTTAATTTTGTTAAGTTTGTAAAACTAAATTTGTAAAGGATCAATTTTGGAACTATATTGCTTAAATAATACTTATAAAATGTATACATAATATGTACCTACTTAAGATATTAATTAAAGTTAACCAAACAACCCATATTTATTTCAAAAATGGCGGACTTTTAGACAAAAATCTATCGCCTATTATAAGCCCTTACTGGTGGAATGTTCCACAGTCTATGCCTAATAGATGTCTACGGTATAAAAAGCACCTATTTACTAGCAAATGTTCATGTAACCTCAGCGAAAAATTCTAGCTTTGATTACATGGATGTTTTTTTAAAACATTATTATAATCTCGATTTACATTTACTACAAATCCCACGTATATTGTGGTAGTCAACAAATAGGTTTCATTTATTATCTGTGTTCGTTATAAAATAAAAATTATTTCACTTTTTAAAACCATGGACCTAAAAAAAAGAGCGGACAGAACGTCGCGAAGAAATATTTGAAGCACCACAATGGCGGCGGCGAACTATGTGTGAGTGTCTAAATTATTGCCATATGGAAAAAAAATACCCATTTTTAAGGTGTGGTGACCTCGGAACTTGGATTTTATTATAAATAACTAAAAGGCAACGTAATACTCTAAAATCTAATTGATTTTATATAAATGAGCACTTTTAAAATAAATGATGTATTTTTTGTTTAATCTTTATATTCATTATTGCGTTTGTATTATTTATAAATGAACTGCATTCAAGCTCAAGGTAACATGATAATAATTTTTTAACTTTTATTTATACTCAATAAAATTTGGTATACCTAAATAATATTTGATCTTCTTATTTAGATATTTGTCTTTTTTGACAATTGATGGTTTTTATATCAAGTGTGCCTTTTAATATTGATCTCCTAATAACTACCATTTGATCTATGTTATAATTAAAGTTTAAAAAATATTCGATCAATCTATAAATATTTTTGGTAAATATTTTTAATGAAAAAATATCTTTATTTATAATATTATAATAAATTTACACGGTGCTAAGTATATTAAGATAAAAATAATTTAACTCCTACGTTTAAGGTAATTTGCAAATTTAAATTACTGACAACACTGTTTGGTTGCGTTTTGCTAAATTATATTGAAGTATAAACGAGAATTATGGTGAATAAATAACTTCCTTACTTATGAAAGGTGATTCCCTGACTTTCTTTAATGGAACCATTATGGTTTCTACAACTTTTCATCACGTAGAACGGCATCTTTTATTTTTCGTCATATAACATCACGCGCAGGCGGTTGGGAGCGTAATGGCGAGCGATCCACGCATGGCACGCACACATTCACACCATTCCTATGGTGTGAATGTGTGCGTGCCGGCGTGTTTGTATTAGCGAGCTGGCTTCCTAGGGGTGCTTCAGTTATTGTAACGAGAGGTGGTGTCCGCTCTTTTTTTTAGGTCCATGTTTAAAACTTAAAGTTGTATCATTAAAACGGAGTTTAAATAATAACGTATAATACTTTGCTGGTTACCACAACTTAAGTGGAAGCTTTTAATATTTAGCTTCAAATATCACAGAATAACCTTTGCTGATTTTCAATAATGCAATACAATTAATTTTGCACTCTTGAATAGAAATTGATCGAGGTCTGTTTAGAAATTTATTTAAAATTTGTTATTTGTAATAATACAAATAAATTACACTACTAATGTTTATTCACACTCTTGTTAAAGAACGATTAAATAGGTATTTATTTTATTTAAAAATATAAGAGATTTTTAAAGGCCGAAAACACATCTGAGATTTGAGTCGCGGATGTCCATGGGCGGTGATTGATCAGTGATCACTTAATCAACCTCCTCGGTTGTCTCTGTCAAACATTAAGCAAACAATAAACGTACATATTTAACATTCAGGTTTTTATTATTATATTATAATTGCATATTTTAACAGCTATTAAGACTTATACTAAACCTATTGATAATTTAAAATACAACATCAGTACCTATAATTGAGCTACTAACAAAACATAGTCACATTTGGAATGCTCACCATTAGACAAATTATATAACTTGTAATGAAATGAAATACATTTATTCGGGACGGCATAAATATATTATAAAGATTTGTTTGTTTGTTGGTTACGATTTAACTCAAAAACTACTCGACCGATTTTTAAAATTATACATCAATGAAAAGCTACATTATCAGCAAGTAATATAGCCTTTTTTGTATAAAAAAATTAACAATTGATAAATATTCAGGAAATGTATAGGCTCATTGAGCGTATTGTGAGCAACCAATGGTTTTCCCCGTTATTAAATTTTCTATTTTGTCGTTAATGGTAATATATTAAACTTAAATTACATTATATTTCACTATTAAATACCACGATGTGCCAAATCTTATAAGAAAGGAAATACTTAAAAAAAAATAAGTTTTTCTTATATATGTATTTACATAATTGAAAGTCCGTTTAATATGCGACTTATTCTAATGCATAGATAATTGAATTATATTGCACATATAAAAGCCATATGCAAATATTGCACTTTTTTCAAAATATCTTTATTTATATTTTTTCCAAAACAATAGCGAGTTCTGGCATTTGGCGTATTTGTTTGGAATCGAATTCTAATAACACCTTATAAATGAAGTAAAATTGATGCCAGTGAATAATAATGTATGTAAGTACAAATAAATGCCTTTGGAGAAATATCTTCGCCACTGTGCACAAGAAAAGTAGGTCTCTTTGACTCGGTGCGAAGTAGGCGTGTCACAATTTAGCACGGTGGCGCTAAATCGATCACAGTCAGCCAAAATCATCCTTATATCTTTCACATAAAGTTTAGTTTTGTAGCGACATCTATGATCCGCTACAAGAATCAATACAAAGACGTCTAATCCTGAATCGCGCTATCAAAGTTTCTGTGCGCGCTGGGTATATATACAACATCTCGACATCAACCACTGGGGCCTTAGGGCCGGCCATTCAGTGGTTCGACTGGTCGAGGATCCTTCCTTTAGGTTGGAGGAAGAGCACACCTCCCTTCCTTCACAGTTTAGTAATTATATATTAGTTTGTTTTAATATTACAAAACGTCGTATGTACTTTGTGAGCTAAGCCAAAGGTACCGTTATCGTCAAGCACTAAGATATATTATCAATTGTAGGACCCGTGTGATTTAGCTAATTTTGAGTTAAATAAAAACAACGAATCGAAAAAAAAGTAACTGTGTGCAGTATTAAATACTCCATTCATTTGTCTGAATTTGGGGACAGTCGATCCGGTACAAATTATGACACAAGACAATGCACTTCTACTTCTTCTGTTCTGTTGGCGAGGGCTTGTATGGCCATACAAGCCCTAAAAGCCCGGCTTGCCCTATTAATGTAACCATAAAAAGAATAATAATAATGCTCTAAACATAGCGTAAATAAATAATATATAAGTTATATATAAACAAGTATTACGTTAAAGACGGCAAGCCGGGCTTTTGTATGGAAGCTCATATGCAGCAAAGGTCAAGACAATTCCTCGTCTTAGTCAATCACTATAAAATATTGTAAACGCTGAACAAGCACTATATTAAAATATTTGTATCAAGGTGAAACAATAAAATTTTAATGTCCAAGATTTCGTATTCCATTTATATAACTCTAATGTACAGCAGTTTTACAGTTTTATAACAGTAGAGATTTGTATGGAAATCAGAGCTACTGACACGAACAACCAGAGCCGGATTTTTTAAATGTAGATATCGACAGACGAGCATGAGGTTCACTTGATGGTAGGTGATACCTCAGCTGCAGAACATCAGTCTATGATGCGCTGTCGACCTACTTTTTACTTCAAACATTCGAAAATGCATAGACTGAGACCGAAACGCGCAATGTACACTTCACAGTTCTTCTATGAACGGTGTTACCCAGTCGGAATTTCGATATTCCTTCCACCCGTTTAATTCCCGAAGTGGGGAAGACATGTTTATAGAAATTTATAAACTTGTCGTCCCGGTAGGATTCGAACCCACGATCCATCGATGCATAAGGCAGGTGTTCTACCGAACGCGCCAACGAGCCCGTCAAATCATTCGCCATTGTTCAGACACGATAACCATACAAATTAAAGACGCAAACTTTTAGGTATTGGCCGCAGGTTTGCTTTCTCTTTCTAAAAAGTGGTAAAGTTTGGCTGGTATTGTTCAGTCCATTCTCTATGTTCAGGAACAATTCATTCCCGTGTCTAATTGGAAGCTGAAGCTATAGTGAGGTCCGCCATATCTTCGGGTAAGTCCGTCATGTTGAGGTCTCGCTCGGGCATGGATATGAGCACATCGTAGTATATCTTCTTACTTCTTAGGAACGAGCTTTTGTTGTCAAATATTACTGAGTCTGGAAAAAGGAATGTTCGATACAAATGGGCCTCAAACATTTAATAGGTGCAATAAGTTAAGTGTTTAGTGCATAATGTACCTTATCAGAGGGGTGAGCACGAACAAGTATCGAAAGAGTATTCGTATCGTCGAACTGTCATTTGTATGAAATTTCAAATGATTTTTCATACAACTGACAGTTTGACGATTCGAATACTTTGTCGATAGTCGTTCATGCTAGGCCACCAGTTTAGAGTGACAAAAAAATTACATTCCCCTATAAGTTCTATTAAGTATGACTCTTCGTCTAGTCTTATATTATTTCCGTAATTTTTTTTAAAAACATTTACTCGAAATTGTCAAGTGAAGTTATTAAAAGCTTATACTAATATTATAAATTTATAAAGAGGAAAGATTTTGTATGTTATGAATAAACTCAAAAACTACTGGACCTGAAAGCTACATTATCAGCAAGGCTATGTTTTGTGTATAGTACATCTATATTGCACGCGTGTGAAGCTAGTAGTATATAAAAGCAAAACTCTGTAGGTAGTAGGTATGTTTCATTAGCGTAACCACTTCAACATTTTGACAAAATTTGCTAAAAAGAAAACTTGACCTTTAGGAAAGAACATTAGCTAATTGCTATCCTTAGGTTGTTGCCCCGAATAAATCCAAGACAAAAAGTTGAACACATTTAACCTTTATTGATTCTATCTCTTATTTTTATATTTCTATTTGATTCTATTTCTAGCTTATTTAGAAAGAGAAGTTCAGTCAGAAAACCTGCATTGCATGTCGTTAGTATTCGTGAGTGACTGATGACTCAACTAATGGCCGAATATTCAAACGCTAATCAATATTAAATAGAAACTTAAAAGTATTGCTGTCACTTTCATATATATAAATAAGTAGCTCTCAACTTTGTTGACCATTTCAGTATTACGTTAAAGTCCTAAATACCTTGAGTTTGACTAATGATATAACAAATGTAAGAAGAGAATTGAAAGAGAGAAAATACCACGCTAACTCTAAATAAAAGGGGAACAGTGCGCGGAGAAGAAGGTGGATTATACCAAAGAACATAGAAGAACAGGTCTTATGAGCGCGCTTGGCATGGTTCTCTGGGGTAAGAGTAGTTCTCACCCCAGCCACCGCGGCGCTGCTAGTATCCGTGTGAACGCACACTGACGCTGGAGTCATAGCGCGCACTCTCTCGCACCCAGCCGCTTTTAGAGCGTTATTGCCGTTCGGTCGTGAGAGCAAGCGAGACAACGCGATGAGAGGATTCAGCGGACTGCTTAGATGTGTGTGTCACACCGATACATTGCCGCGCGCTCTACAGGTCAAAAATAGAACTACCACTTTTTCTGTGTAAATAAAATACTGTTTACCGGATTATTTATCCCGACGCGGACGTTTCGGATGCTTCTCAGCAACCGTGGTCACGGGCAGATAGAAAGATAACAGTTGTCTGATTTTTGAAATGTTACAAAGTTGCCATACTAACGCCATCTATTCCTACGGAGTTGATATTTACTGTAATTTTCTATGACTCGTGTTTTTTAGTATGTTTGATTTGGGGTTTTAGATTTTTAATAACTGGGTCCCAGGTTCTGGAAAGACTCAAACCATCTTCTCTATTGAAGTTACGATGTCGTCGGGATAAATAATTTAAACAATATAGATAATAAATCGTTTTAATCCGGTATACAGTATTTTATTTAAATGTGTGATACTCGCGTTAATAAAAGACAATATTCCTTTTTCTGTGCCAAACGTTTGTATGGGCCTGTTCTTCTATGTACATCTTTAATTATACTTACAAGTGGCGGGTCCGGTGACCGGCATGACGCCGACGTCAGCGGGCCCCTCGGACACCTTCCGCGGCCCGTGCACTACGCTCTCGTTGCCCTCCGAGTCGCGCATCTTTATCAGGAACTTTATATCGTGATTCTCCACGCCGAAGTCCCATCTGAAATTCATTTTCATGTGATTAGAATTACAGCCCGAAAAATGTAATAGGCATATGACATGAGGCCATGAGAGCTAGAGTGGCCTAAGTAGTTAAACAAAAGTTTACAGTAATAAGGAAAAAAAGAGGCCATAATTTCAAATAATTTTAACATTTACGAAAAATAATAATTTTTAATTTATTTGCACTAATTTTGACACTGCGAATTATTGGTTTCAGTAGTTTTATTAAATAAAATCAGTACTGAAAAAATTACAGTTAGAGCACTCTGGCTCTCGTGGCCTCAGATGCGGTCTAAGGATTTGGCTTCGAAAATCTAATTATGTATTAGTTTTATATTTGATCACATTAAATAAAGCGGGAAATAAACGATTTAGATTTTTTAACTCAAAAAGTTTGCATTTTTTTTGTGTTGTTACGTAAGTAGTATAGTCGTACATAGCTGTCATATTATCCTTTTCGCAGTGGCGTAGCATAGGTAACTAGCACCCGGTGCGGATCTCAAATTCGCCGCCCCCTTATTTTTGCAATTGATTAATTATAAAAAAAATGGGGCTCTTATTGAATAACACTAACCTAAAGAGAAACTCTGTTATTACGGTGATGACATTTGCAGTTTAAGAACATTCGTTCGTAATTTCGTAGACACTAGTCATTTTCAACATTATCAGAATAAATAAGAACTTAAGGATTATATCAACGTACTTGAGTACGCTCTCGCTGTCAGGACAGAGTAGATCCACCACGTGCTTTTCTCCCGTCTTGACGGTGACGCGGGAATATCTCTCGGAGTCGTCCTCTTGTACGTTTCGCGAGTAGTACGACTTGGGAACTTTGCCACCAGGCTTTACCTGTAAAAATATAATAAAGCTCTATGACAACTACCGTTGACGGGCTCGTTTGGTAGAACACCTGCCGTGCGCTTCAATGGGTCGTGGGTTCGAATCCCACCGGGACCACATGTTTATAATTTTCTGTAAGCATATCTTCTGCGTCTGGTAACTTCGGGCATTGAACAGGTGGAAGGAATATCGAAATTCCGACCGGGTAACGAACCACCGTTCATAGATGGAAAAATCGTGAAGTGCACATTGCGCGTTTCGGTTTCAGTCTATGGATTTCCGAATGCTCGAAGTAAAAATTAGGTCGACAGCGCATCATTGACTGATGTTCTGAGGCTGAGGTATCCTACCACCAAGTGAACTTCATTACCTTATTAGGAAAAGAAACAGGCGGAACCAATGAACAAGCCTGGAGAGAACTTTCTTTACTTCTCTTCAAGGAAGGGATATTTTCACATTAGTACATTTCTGATAAAGTGAATATTTTGCCTCCACAGAAAGGTATTAACAAAAATTTCTCGTGATGACCTGATGTGTGTGTGACTTTCCTATTAAAAATATAATATTATAGGGATAGCCTTACAGATAGTTTTCCAAATAATATCTGTCATTTGTTATTCTTACGGTAAATATAATATGTACCGACATCTTAGTGATAAATATTATTATCTTACCATAGAGCTACACCTTGGATCTCCATTTTCGTCAACTAAGGTTCCGCCATAGTGCGCGGGAAGTGTGTCCTTGTCTATGATAGCTAGTATCTGTGGTTGATATTTCTTTGGATCTGTGCCAAATATACGAATCTTTGATATCGTATACTCGTGCATAAACTTCTTTACCACGGAGAACGCGAGCGAGAATACTTTGGGCGCTGAAAACATTATAATTTTATGTAATTAATTCCAACAAAAAACATAAAATTATTTAAATTTTTCATGTAATAAAAAATCAAATCGTTGTTCAGATAAAAATATACCAGATATTTATATTACAACACAAAAACAAAACAATAAAAACTTAAGAGAATCGAATGCAAAATTAATTAAAATCATTTGAATTAAAAATAACCGTCTACCTCAATCGTCTTAATGATTAATTGCAACATTCACCTTCAACACAATTTATTCTAACAAAACCTTGCAACAAAATAATGCGTTTTTTTATTCTTTTATGATTTTATGTTATAACTTCTGCCCGCGACTTCGTCTGCGTAGAATTAGTACTTCGGCAAAATTTTTATCCGAGCTATTTTTTCATCAATCTCCGCTTAATGGCGCTCTACTCAAGTCAATCTAATCATGATATTTTTTAAACTAGTCGTCGTATTACTAAGTGTAATAGAAAAAGTTCATCTACATTAAATACTGAAACCGACAAATGTATTAATTTGAATTAGCTAAATACTCTAAAATGTGCATTGTAAATAAGTATCCAATTTAAATGTATTTGTGGCTCATAATTTGGGATATATTGGCTGCCACATAAAAGATGTATGCTGTCGCGGACTTTTATTGAGAACTAGTAAAGACAAACAATACCACTATACATTATCTTTGTATAACTCTAACGGTTTAGACAGCGCACGCCAAGATAGCTCTCAGACGGCAGGAAATTTCAACAAAATCTTTATAAATTGTAGCCTATGCCTTATTCTGATGTCTAAGCTACAAAATAAAATAACAATAGGTAAACAGCAAATAAACATGTTCCATTCTTTTATTTTAGATTCTTTTGTTCGAAATCAAATAAACTCACGTACCAAAGACAAATAAAGCTGGGATACCATTTTCGTCTATGCATCATGATAATGGGACTGATAGACCGAGTTTAAAAAAAAACATTGTTTATCTATATATATAAAAGAGATTCCCACCTATATATTGACTCATCACGATATCTCTGGAACCATAAGGCGAAGCGACTTGAAATATGGTAGGAATATTCCTTTCGCCGTGTAGAGGTCAGCTAAGAACGGATTTTACGAAATTCCACCCACAAGGGGGGTTGCGGGGGCAATTGCTAGTTTACTATAATTCTAATAAAGGGAAACGAAGAAACAGGTAATCGATTTTGGATTCTTAATAATATTAAGCAATCCCGTATTTGACCTACTCCAAAGTCGTCGTAATTCGTTACTAAAATAAATATCAATGAGTTAATATTAAATTACTTGTAAAGTTCATTGTATAGGTTCGAAGATCAAAGCGATCAGGGCAAACAATATGAAAAGGTTTAAATGTCAATAAGTGCGTCAGAGGTTGTTTGGATTACGTCTTGTATTGTTGAAACATGCATATAAGAGTCAAAACTTTACCGTTAATAAGAAAGCAAGTCTTCAATATCTCCGGGTAGTTAGCTTCATATATCTGCAGTAGAGTGAACACCATCTCAGCAGCTGGCTTCCACGCGTACTGTCTAATGTTGAAGCCATCCAGGTCAAATAATACTGTCACCTGCAAATGTTAAAATATTTTTTTTTATTGAATAGGGGGCAACAGGCAGCAAGTAAGTAATCATTGCCGCCCAAATGTTCATGCAAAAAGAGTGCCAAATAAATAATACTTTAGCCATTTCTTAATTTGCAAACCTTACTTTAAGCGCTGGTTTTAGTTTTTCTATCGGGCTCGTTGGTGCGTAGGACCCGGACGATTCCTGGCTTGCGTACCGATAGGTTGTGAGTTCAAATTTTGCAATATCTCGCATCTTTATAATTTTTATCCTCTTTACAATATTTTACCGTAAGAAGATACTTCAATTCGTATGGTTTTGAGAAATTTCGAAAAATAAGCATTCTAATGCTTTATTGCTGGCTTGTTCGCACTAGGTGGCACAAGCCTAGTAATTTATTCGAGTGACGAGTAATTAATTAGTAACTAATTGTGTCTAAACAATGAAAATTTAGTAGAGTAGTTTAGGATATTTATTAATTTATTCCACTCGAGCGTCCCGGGTACTAGAGTACCCAGAAAAAAAGTATAGTTGTGTCCTGGCGTCACTATTGACTACACAGTAGAATATCTTCATTTTGTAGCTTTGCTAAAAGTTACAAGAAATGATTTTAATTCAGCTGTAATGATGTAATGCATCGCTGGGACGCGTGGCGTGTTTTTGCGCCAACTCAGCGGGATTCTTGAGTGGTTATTGTTATTTTTAACCGACTTCAAAAAAGGAGGAGGTTCTCAATTCGTCTGTATGTTGTTTTTTTTTTTTTTTTGTATGTTTGTTACGCGATAACTCCGCAATTTATAGATGGATTTGGATGATTCTTCTTTTGTTTGGTAGGGGATATTTCAGAGGTGGTCCCATATAATTTTTATCGAAATTGGTTTAGTGCTTTTTTAGAAAATTAACAATAATAAAAAAATCTTATACGTGGATGATGTTATGGTTTGTAGTTCCTTTCACGGCGCTGTCTCATTTGAGCAGCACGTTTAGTGGTAGGTCTACTAAATTATTATGTAAGGATTAATGAACTTAAAAAATACACTTCCTACAAATATTTTGAAAAAAAAATATTTTTAAGCAAAAAACAAAAACCGACTTCGACAGCAGAGAAGGACTGTTTAATCCTGCTTTTGCAACTTTTTGAACGGTACGGAGCGGCATCGGTTGGGTGGCACCGACTTCAAAAATAACTGTTAATAAATAATGCTTTGAAGTAATTAAAATATTATTTTTTACTTTTTAGTTATAGTTTTGAAGTCGGTTTTTTCACAGTGAATAAGGGCCGTATTCCAAGACGTTACTCAAGTCGGAATCTATTTTTGAGAACTGTCAATATGTCAAAATTCTATAGAGAAAAAATGGTTTGACCAGACTCCAAACTAGATTCAAAACTGAGACACTTCTTGGAATATGGGTCTAAATATTTTGACATTGATAATTTTATGGGCTTACCTTTAGTGCAGCGGGACCATGCGTCAACGCTTGTTTTCTACCAAGAGCTAAATAGTTCTCTAAATGACGCAGAATCATTCTGATCAAATCTGTTCTGCTAACGGAGTGCAAGAGTCCCCATACGTCTAAACCAACGAAGGGCACGATGATAACTGAAAATAATAATTACTTATTATAATTTAAGACTGAACGGTAACACATATTCAGATTTTCTGTTTTTTTTCGAAGTACAAGGCCCATTTTGTATGACTAAAGTGGAGTAAGTGAATATTTTGTCCTGTAATCATATTTTTATAATAAGAGGTCCTACATTAATTACGTGATGTTTTTAGCAACTTTTTAACCCCCTCCCCCTAGATTTTAGACTACCCCTCCCCCCACATCCAAAATCACGTGTATTTAGTTTAGTACAAAGTATATTGAAATTTTCAGAATATCATATTTAATTACAAAGTCACCGCCTCTGTTAGGTTGAGACAAAATAAATACACGTGATTTCTCATCAAGCAACCTCCCCCCCCCCTTTCCAGCCTCACGTGATTAATGGACGATCCTTCATGTGAAATCAATTATGTTTGTGTGTTTCTTTCAAACCGATCGCGGTGAACTGATTCTGGTAAAATTTTATTGTTTTTATTATTACCATATTATAAGCAAGAGTTGCCGCCTCCGTGGCTCAGCAGTTTGTACACTGTGTTTGCATTACCGAGTTTGAATCACGGGGATACAAGAGAATAAAAAATACATTGTTTACCCCGGATTTTAACTCGAAAAAAAAAAATTAAAAAAAATCGGATATATAAGACTGATCATCTACTTGCTGTAAATAAAAATGATCAATGAAACAGACACAGAAATGTGTTTGCCCCACACCCCACTAGGGGACTCCGGATTTCACTTTGATTTTTAGTACAAATGGTATGTACAAAGAGGTATGTGTATATATATGTTTATTTATAAGTACATATTATATAACTACGAAAGTAGTTTTTAGTTACTTGGTCTGTTAGCAGACAAAATAACTGTCTGTTGACTAACAAACTTAATTTATGATCATAATATTAGTATTTATTGCTATATTAAAAAGCAAATCGAGTTTTGAAAAAAACATGACTATTATATTGTTTTCAATCGTGTATTTATTGCATAAGACAGTAAATAAAGCAAGCTTTCAAGGTATCGCAAGGTTACCCAAATTGAAACAAGATATACAACATTTTGACAAGGTCTGGGCAAGTTCTTTGACCGAATCCTCGAAATTATGTTAAAGTTAAAAAAAATAATTAATTATGTTAAATTATGTCAGTCAAACCACAAGAACTTATTTTAGAAATAGTTATTAAAATAAAATCAGCATGGTAAGTATCTTCTAAATTCATTAACCTTATATTATAATATATATTATTTATTTCTTACTTGGAGAGCCCTCTTTATCGAATCCAGTGGTGCCGCTGGGAAAATGTTTCTCAAGTACCTCCGGAGGTGTCCATGATTGTAGAGTTGTGTCTATGCCCCACTTTTCCCGCCATATCATAGACTACAAAAAAATATTAACATACAGTATACACTATCTACAGCAACATAAAAACTTACAAGATTACATTTTTTTTTAATTTGCTTCCCGGGGTTTTTTTTATTACAGAACTGACAACTGAGCAAGTGGTTAACCTGATGGTAAGTAATCACCATATACAACCGTGATTTAAATGTTTCAGATGCGTTGTCGGCCTTTAAAAAAATTATAGGATCTTTGTCGATTAAATATTTGTTTGGTATTAAACGATTGAGAGGAATATCGAAATTCCTACCAATTGTCAAACCACGGTTCATAATTTACGAATACTTAATGAAACAGGTCAACAGTACATCATTGATTGATGTTATGTGGCTGAGTTATCACCTATCTGCACCTATCACCAATACAAACGTTGATCTGTCAACTGACCTACAAATAAAAGCTACATATTATGATTTACACTTACATCTCTTAGCATTTTTTCTGCTGCCTCTGGATCCCATTGTCTTGCTAAAACAAATATATAATACATATAAATAGTATAAGGTTTTAACAATAAAACATTTACGACACGCGCTCAAATTGAAACCTATGTAGCGGTTTCAAAAAAAGGTACCTACATATGTAGAAAGTATTACATAGAATTATAGTTCTACTAAAGCTACGAGTATATTGTAGTACATGTTGTATTACGTGAAAGTATTGTCACTATAGAAGCTAGAACATATTATGTAGTTATCATGGTGCGAATGCAGACTATTATTTATGTATCTAAAATATTATTATATATTTTGACGAGTTCGTTGGTGCGTTTGGTAGAACACTACTACACTATTAAATAGATTAACGGCCTTTGATGCTGATGTTGATTTGATTTTAGTGCAAACCTAGATTTTTAAACAATGTTTGAGGTTTCTTAACTCTTCCTAAAATGTAAGTAGTAACAATAATTTGTTAGCATGAATTGAATATTTTTTGTACGTCTTGGCTCGTACATAGGCTGTTAGTACAAATATTGTAAAATGATAAATAAATAAGAACAAACTAATTTTCATTTCCACTCACCTCTAAGCCATCTCAGCAAAAAGTGGTCGTTATGTTCTGGTTTCAACACGTCTCTGACGCTTTTGCGGAACTGAAATAAGAAAATTTTGCATTAAATATGAGGAATTAACTTTGTCGTATCTATTGTTAAAATCTCCTGTACTATCAAACAGAATAATTATGGAAAGAAGTCTTATATTGCGGATAAATATTGCCCATTGCCCGGGGTACCTTTAAAATATTGCTGACTGTCCATCTTCACTTTTAAATGCCGATAGAATATGTACACAGTACGACTTGAATTAGATTGAACCTTAATAATAATTATTGGATACAAAGTTGGTTGCCTAGCAACTATATTGACTAAGCAAATGTCAAATATTTCATAACCAAAGTTTATTTTGAGGAAGATCAATTTTCTTTTCATATCATTTTATTAATAACGGGAAAATGGCTGATGGCGATAATATATCAACGTTTAGTGCCGACGGTGGCCAGGATACTGTTGGTCTTCCGAGAATAGTGATGGTCACTGAAGGGTCTGATACATCAGCATCGTCTGCATCATCTACATCATCTTCCGAAGACAACTGGGCTGATTTGATCAAATCCTCTGAGATACCTCCTGAATATTGGCATATACAGAAACTGGTAAAATACATGAAAGCAGGCAACCAGACAGCTACCATGGTAGCTCTTTCTTGCTTAAAAGACCACGATCTCACAATAGAAGTCAACCAAAGAGCGATTCAGGAAATAGGTGGATTGGAACTTCTCGTCAATTTGCTTGAAACGCGAGATTTGTGTTGTATTGTGGGGGGGCTCGCAGTTTTGAAAGATATCACTCCAAATATGGAGATAAGGAAAAAGGTAACCGATCTAGGTGCGATACCTTTGCTGGTTGGCTTGTTGTCTGATCCTGCGAGAGACGTTCAGATATTAGCCGCTGAGACAATCGCCAATCTAGGAAAAATACGTAAAAGTAGAAAGTTTTGCAGGAAATTTGGGGGACTACCAAAACTTATTGACTTATTGGATATAAAAGACAGGTAAATTATTTTGGTTTAGTCTTTTTCAATAATAGTATTTGTATTTTGTACGTATGTTTTCTACCTATTTTATTAAATTACGATCGTTCTGGCTTCGCACGGATGCAGTGTACAAAAAAGCCTATGTTACAAAGCTATGGTATAATGTAGCTTTCTATTCCTGAAAGGATTTTTCAAATCGGTCGAGTGGTTTTTGAGTTAAATAGTAACAAAAAAAACAAATAAATAAAGAAACAAATCATTTCTCTTTATAATATCAGTATAGATAAACATGTTATGGCTCGAATGGAAAAATTGGGTTGTTTATTTAAAACCAAGAGTATAGGTAAGTATGTATAGTTGTCTTTATTTACCACTTCCTCATATTATATGCCACAACATGTTCTTGCTCTCTGTCTGGAAGACAATAATTTGAGATTTTTATGTATCTTTTTTATGTTAAATATCAACAGACGACCGTGAGGTTCACTTAATGGCAAGTTAAACATCGGACACAGAACACGTTTAATGTCTAAAATGACCAGATGTAAGGAAACATGTTTACGTTATATGTAGATTCCCGATGGGAATCGAATTAGCGACCGATCGGAATACAATTTAGCTGTACTGCCAACGCGCCAAAGAACACGTCGAACTTTATAGGTTTGAGTATAAGGTAGTCTCTCTGCAGGCTAATTCACGTAACTAAAGACGTCAAGTTGCAGTGCAGTTGCAGTGAAGTTTCGATCAAAATGTCACTTTTGGTATTCTCTTATGTTAGACGAGCGGTTTAGATCACGCTCGCGTCAAGTTCGCGTCACGCGAGCGCTTTAGCGGTATTCTGTTGCTGTGCGTCTGCTGCGCGTGAATTAAAACGAAACAAAATCGGTATTCACGTATTCATTTGACGTTTCCAATGACAACTTGCAGTTTTAGTTACGATCCGCATAAGTTCATAATTTCTTACTTTTATTGAAACGAATTGAATTTTAGGAATGTTTGTAATTAAAATTAAATACTGCATGTCATTTTAATTTTAAATTAACCATAATTTGTCATTTTCTTGCAAAATCCACATCTTTTTGTGGAAATAAGTTTCTTATAACCTCACTTTAAGATTTTTTTCCCTCATATAAATTGTTTTAATGTTAAGAAAATGTATTAAAATTAGCGCGGAATTCTTATTTTAATAATATATAACGTAATATTCAAGAAATTGTACTCGATTATCTTGTAAATAATTTATATTCTCTGACATGGCTACTCAGTAAGCGAGTTCTTTTGACGTGCTGTTTACGCGCAGTTGACGTGCAGCTTACGCGCAGTTCAAATATTACGAGAATACCATTTTTACTTAGACTTAAACTTCATCGGAGCGTCACTGCAACTTGATCGGAGCGTCATTAAAATACGTGAATTGGCCTCCAGATCTGAAGACTGAAAATCAGCGCTGTATGGTTGTGGCACTCACACCCGCAGCACAAAAGCTGAGCCTGGACCGATTACTCACCAAATGCAAAGTTGTCTAAATATTATTTATTTTTATTGTATAGTACTTGCTGTTGTGTGTTCAATAAATGATTTTATTATTATTATTATCTCTTTTCCATGATGTGATGCGTGATGAATACGTATGTACATATGTATAAGTAAAGAAATGTAATATTTCAGATATCTTGTAACACCGCGTGAAGAATTAAATCAAGACGAGCTTCAGTTTCTTGATATTGCAAGAGCCGGCGCGAAGGCCCTTTGGTCAATGTCATCTTCACAGAGAAATAGAGAAGCTATGAGGAAATACGGAATGATTCCCTTAATAGCACGAATGCTTAAAACAATTCATCTTGACGTGGCTGTACCGGCTGTGGGTTTATTACAAATGTGCGCTAATGAAACTTCCTTCCAACTAGCTATTCAGACCGAGAAGATGGTGAAAGATCTGATTAAACATTTAGCTAATGATGATAAGGATTTAAAGGTAGGTTTTTGCTGTATAAACCATAATTATAGGCTAGAGACAAAAGATTGCGTTATAATTTGAAATATGACTTTAATGCATTTTAAAGGTTTTTTATTAGTGTAAAAAAAACTTATAGATTGACAAAAATGTATTTAAAAAGCTATTTGGATAAGTAATTAATTAGTTCTACAATAATAGACAACAATTTTTGGCTTTTAAGTAGAAGGTATTTAAAATTTAGATGCAATGTTAATAAAAAAAAAAAATTTGGTTTTTCCCAAAGACATACTGCAGCTTGGCAATTTTTAAATGTGCTAACGATCCTATAACAAGAGATATGATACGCGAAGCAGGTGCGTTAGAATATTTAGTTGAAGCCGCTCAAGATAGCACTAACAGAGCTAATAAACCATTATTGGCGGCTGTGACCGGCGCTCTATGGAAATGTGCTAATAGTGATGCAAGCGTAAGGAAGTTGGACACGCTCGGTGCAGTTCCAATACTTGTCCGGTTACTCGACGATGAAAATGACGGGGTTCTGACCAACGTTGCCGGAGCACTTGCTGAGTGCGCTAAATATCCACCCAATCGCGACAAGATTAGATCTTCTGGTGGAATTCCTATGCTAAGTACGTTAATCAATCACTAAACAAACAAAATAGAGTTTTCGAGCGCTAAGGACGAATTATTAAAACATATTGAACTTTTCCAGTACATCATCTGAACAATACATACAAACCGTTGCTAGAGAATGTTCCTTTGGTGTTAATGGAATGCGCTAAGGAACAAAATTGCATGTCTGAAATCGACAATCTCGATGGCGTGAGATTGGTTTGGTCTTTGCTCAAGAATGATTCTAAGAAAGTGCAAACGAATGCTGCCTTAGCACTGAGTCCTTGCGTCCAAAATGCTGCGGATTCAGGCGAGATGGTGCGTTCATTCGTCGGAGCCTTGGAGCTAACAGTGGACTTATTAGATTCAGATGATCATGATGTCCTATCAGCTGTATGTGCCGCGATTGCAACTATTGCAAAAGACAATGAAAACTTGGCCGTAATATCTGACCACGGTGTTGTGGGGAAACTTTCGAAGTTGGGTAAGATTATGATTTTTCATCTATTGTAATGGTCACGGAATGTAATTATAGGTCGTTAAACTTTATGAATTGTAAAAAACGACTTTAAACGTCAATTTAAAGCGTTGAATTTTGAAATAAATTATTATGGATGATGTTTACCTACATTAAGATAAAAATGATTATAAAAACATTGTACATTGCCGAATCATATTATCGTGTATTGCAAAACATTAAAGTGAATTAGGAAGGTATACTCTAAACAATTTTATAAAGTAATGTACTGTGTACAACAATGTTTATCAGATTTAAAAAGGCAACGTTTTTATAAACGAATGTTGTAAATATTGAAGGCACTATGAAGATTTTAATTTAGACGTGAATAATATCGCAACATTTAAATAAAAAAGCAACCTAACTAATAATAATTAATTAGAAACGTTAGGCTCGTAATCCAAGGCAAATCTATGACACTCTCAAAAATTATATTAAAATCTGATGAACATTTTGGTATACGGGCCTTTAATGAATATACTTTAATTTGGAAATCCTGGTTTGAAGTTATGATAGTATTACATATTCGTAGGTACTTTATAGTTTATTATTTTACTGCAATATAATAAAAATTATCTCTGGCCTCTGAACCGAAATGTTTTCCTCGAGCACTTAATGTGATACCTACTCGTGGAGATTATCTAGATGCTGTACCCGGTATGATATTATAATTAAATCTTAATACATAGGTTATACAGTTATTATCATATAATGTATGTATTAACGGGTATCATAGAGTTTATTTAAGTATTGCAACTGTTGCGAGGGGAAGTGGAAGGGATTCGTCTCAAGATTTCCTAAGCTATTTTCTCGCGGAAGCAGTCTAAATACTTTCTTTCAATTTCGTAATATGTTAGGAAATTACGGATGCGTGAAATGGAACGTAATTTTAATTATTTTGTTATTATTAACTAAGAGACTGAGTTGGGTGTTGAGTGAGCGTAACGAAAAGCTGAACCTAAATAAAAACAAATGTCATAGATGATACCTTTGGGCGACTCAGTTTAAGATTTTTACCTTATGAATCTTTTTAAAAATACGTATATTATGTATGGTTAACTAGTTTTAATAGCTATACGTAAGCGATAGCATAATCGTAATGTCGTGACATTAATAACTTATTAGTTTTATGTCATATTAATACCTAATATTTAAAAAAGCCTAAGACTGACTTTTTTTTTCAGTGAGCACCACAGACGACCATCTACGTGCTAATTTAGGTGTTGCCATTGCGTACTGTTGTGACTGGGCTCAAAACCGCCAAGAATTCGGCAAGCGTGGCGCAATCACCCCTCTAGTCAACTACATGACGTCACGGGATCCCAATGTGCATAGATCCACGGCTCTTGCACTCTACCATTTATCGTTCTACTCAGTTAACTGTGTCACTATGCACGCGGTGAGTTGTTCTTATATTAAAGAATATAATAAACATTTAAAAAAAGCAAGTAAAACTAACTTTCAGTCTGCCTGTGATAATCGTTTTCATCCGAAGAAAGTTATTTAACTTAGAACTAACTTTATTTATCTTAGCATACATCGTAACGAGTGTCTAATATATATTTTCCTGTCTACATAGCAATATAAAAGCATGCTTCGAAACAAGTTTTTAATTACGTGTTATAAACTCATTCTGATGTTATAGTAAGCGGGAATGAGGGATCATAAACTATTAGTAAACGGGTGGTAGGAATATCGAATATTTGACCGGGTAATGAACCACCGTTCATTGACGAAAATACCGCGAAGTGCATATTGCGTGTAATAGATATCAATCTATGCATTTCTGAATGCTTGAAGCTTGAATATACATAGGTCGATAGCGTATAACTTATTGATGTCCTAGGGCTGAGCTTTCACATACCATCAAATGAGCCTCACATTGCGTTTAATATTCAACTCACACAACAAATATACTGATATAATTAAAATATAATCATATTTAGCCTATTTGCTAGGCGTTGGAGTTCCGGTGTAACCTTGTGAAGTTACAGTCTGCGAGCTGAGAGGGCTATTGCAAATAATTAAGCAATACTTGCTTTGCACATTTTTCATCGGAAGCACATTTTACAGCAGCGTCAGCAGTATTGCTGTTCCAATGGCCAACTTGTGTGACTCACAGACATTCATTCTGAGTCTGCACAAATTTGGAGTTCATGAAACAAGTGTTTGTCTAGAAAGGTCTGGGGTAAAACTTAGACCTTACGGCTTAGATGACTTAAGATTATTATTTAAGGGTGGTATTCCACTTATCAAATATCTTTGTCCAACGAACATAATACCTATATGATCAAAGAAATTGGATGACTTCATCAAATGTTCTAGAAACACTGATATTTGATCAACACTATATTAAAAAGCCTAAGTCACGCCTTGCAAGACGGAACTTAGTAATTAAGATATTTCCTCCGATTGTAATTCATAAATGAACTTTCAACATTTTCTATCTATGCTTATAAATATGCATAGTAAATTCCCGAGTGTACTACTACAGTCTTCTGTGCTATGCCCGATAATTTTTATTTTTTTTGTTTTTTTTTATGAGGCAAAATAGGGGGCAAACGGGCAGTCGGTTCACCTGATGGTAAGTGATTACCGGCGCCCATGGACATCTGCAACACCAGAGGACTTGCAGGTGCGTTGCCGGCCTTTAAGTTTTCAATTGTTCCTCTAGGATTCGAATTCAGTACCTCCAGTCGGAGGGGGGTCTATCAATATCTATAATATATACATCATATAAATAAGATAAACATTATCATTCACTATTTATACGTCATAACCGATTAAGAAAACTATTAGATAATAATCGTCTTCTAGTTAAAGGAAATAATAAGGTAAATTTCTAATGGACAAAGTGATTAAGTTTCCATCGAGTTGGGTGATTTTAAAATGAAATAGAAAAGTAAATATTTAGATATTAGCTAGATGACTACATGTTACAAAAATAATCACTTGACGTTATTGGTAAATAATAAATTTTCGCGAAATGATATCGATTATCGTAATTCAACTGATTAATTATAAATTACTAGTTGATAAAGACACTAGTGACATTGCTAATTAATATTTGCAAATGTCATATGAAAGAGCAATAATAAATTAGATAAATAGTTGATGAACTATCAGTCCAGTATCAAATCATAATATTATTATATAGAAATTTTCCATCGGTCACATTTTTCGGAAACGAACGTTTTCCAATCTGTTTATTGTCATCAATACGATGCACTGTCGACCTACTTTTTACTTCGAGCATTCAGATTTACGGTTAATCTGGTTGTTGGTTAGAAATTCAGAATACATGCGGGAAAAGTCAAATTATTGCTTCAAACGAAATTAATAAATTATACAACTTACAAGAAGAGCAAAGTAAATACATGTTAGAGATAACCTAAGGAAAGAGGACGTCCTCTGACCTTGTGTCTTTTGTTAAAATTGGTCTCTCATATTAACATAACACACATCATTTTTGAGTTGAGTACTAAAGAGTTGAACTGTCACTTGTATGCAATTTCAAATGATTTCTCATACAACTGACAGATGGACGATTCGAATACTTTTTCGATAGTCGTTCGTGCTAGGCCCTCCGGTCCCAATAGCGTTGGCAATAACGATGTAAGGCTGTTCGTCTCTGTGACCTATATTGTTGAGAAACCGGTTGAAACATATGTACATATTTGGGTATATATATTTTTTTCGAACGTAGAAATGACATCATAATAATATAAATGTCTAGAGTCAAACCACAAATAATTAATAAATATCGATAAAGTGTATTTTAGACTTGCGTTAAAGGTCCATAATTGTTTAATTTTTGGTAATTACAAAACATAATTACATTTTGTCTTAGTGAACGAGACGTAAGGTCCATTAATTTAAATCGTTTAATTGCATTAATTAAATAAAGGTAAGGTTGGCAGTCATATGTATAGGGTATACCTTAACAGGGTAACAATTAACATCGCTGTTATATAATATGATCTCATCTATTATGTATTTTACTAGCGATCCGCCCAGGCTTCGCACGGGTGCAATGTAGATGTATTATAGGTACACAAAAACACCTATGTTACTCGCTGATAATGTAGCTTTCTATTGGTGAAAGAATTTTTAAAATAGGACGAAGAAACTGAAACACCACGGCACCCCAGATTTGTTTATAAAACCTTGCGTTAAGTGCATTACGCCTTTTTCACTTATCTAGTTATAATGAAGATACAAGTTAATTTTTATTTAATCGTGTTCCAGGCTGGCGTTGTGCAGTTCCTCTTAGAAACCATAGGGTCGAAGGATCCGATCTTACAAGAAGCATCGGCTGGCTGCCTTTGTAATATTCGCAAGTTAGCACTTGCAACGGAAAAAGTGAAGCTAAAACAATAAGTGCTGTTACTAAATTTAAAATAAATTAAAATAGTCGTTCTAATAAACAAATTAATAAAACAGTTGATGCAATAAAATTTAATAACAAACGTTTATTTTATTTATTTTTTATAAAGTTTACATAAACAATACAGCCTTAAAAACATACAAATATATACAAACATATGTACTTTGAGGCCAATAATGGACTTCTACTGTTCATACTTCATACACCACAGTGTTGCTCTCGCATAGTGCATAGTAGTTTCTAGCTTGTTTTTAATAATTAATTAAAAAAAATAATGAATAATTATTATTTGTCTTATTAGTTAATGAACACATAATATATAAATTGTCCTTTTTTATATAAATTGTAAGTCTTATGACGAAGCAAAATACAGCGCTGTGACCGTACTTAGTTAGAAGGATGACATTACAAAAAGATCTTGAATAAACAAAATATGAAAGCGTTTAGCTGTAGGTATAAGTAAAATAAAATAGCACTAATGTAATAAATAGGAGTTGACTTCAAATGATTAAATCTTGCGTATAACTACATCCGTACCACAGCGGTAAAACTTTGAAACTTGAAAGCCTTTCATTATCTATTTAGGCGTTATAGTTACCTAATAAAGTGTACTAAGTTGTAGGGGCCGTCCATTAATCACGTGAGGTCGTTTTTCTCATTTTTTGACCCCCCCCCCCCCCCTGATGATATTTGGTGAGGTTTAGGACCACTCCCCCCCCCTCCCCCTGGATCACGTGTATTTTTTTGGAAGTCTATGTAAAGGCTATTTTTGACTGGAAAAAAATATTTAACAAATGGCGTTTTGATTCGAAAAACATTTATATGTATTTGCAATAAAATTAATGAATAATTAATTAATTAATTAATAAATTTTCGAGCCGTTCAAAATTTCGGTTCATAAATAGCGCTTTTTGACAAAAAATAAATAAAATTAATACACGTGATGTCTAACGAGACCCCCCCTCCCCCCTCGTGATGTTTCGTGATGTTTTCCGTACCCCCTCCCCCCCCTTTTGAGCCTCACGTGATTAATGGACGGCCCCGTATTACAAAAATAAAAAATTAAGATTTTATATAACAATACAACAACGAATATGAACTTGTAACCGTTTTTTAATACATGCTAATGGCATAATTTAGAATCTTATCGCAAAAACTATGATTAGCATGTTTTGAGTTTATTCTCATATTTGTTATAATTACTGTTTATACAAACACTATTAGACTGAGTTATTTCTTCTTTCTACTATAGTTAACACTAAAAGATTATTATTTTTATTATGTATTGTAGAAAATATTTATTAATAATAATTATAATATGTGGGAACCTCAGTTTACACTTAGTACGTATCTATTTAATATTGTTTGTTTTTATTTTTGTATTTGTTCCCGTGACACTTTTAATGCGGAGAAGTGCGACTTGGCCAGGTTCCGTTAGAACGAAATATATTCATTAGTCAGCCCTATTTAAAGATGCTAAGAGTTTCGAATTGAAACATTTAAGCATTTTTTTAACGACATCAGACAGTGTATCATGCACGAAACCATGGGCGGATTTGCCTATAGGCTGAGTAGGCCAGGGCCTAGGGCGGAAATTTTTTGGGGCGGCAGAACTCTGTGAACTTCAACGTTTAGAAACTCACAAATAATAACAGTATGCATCAATATCCAACAACACTGATTTATGTAACTTATAATATTATGATAAGTATGTATATTATACATACTTATCATATTTTACTTTAATTTAATTCTCATATATCATTCAATTTCGTGCTTTACTTGATTAGGGGGGTGGCAATGTTACACAGGCCTAGGGTGGCCAGCGTTTCAAATCCGCCCCTATTCGAAACTCTGATATATATTATCTGATAGCTTAGTATTCCCAACGGAAGATGAGCTCAGAGGTACCTCTTGCTTGCTTGTACAAGCATGAACAACTTGCGAGACAATAAGTTCGTATCGTGAATCGGTCGAGCGCAATTACAACTAATTTCTCATACAATTAACATATGTATTGACGATATGAATACTTCCAGGTTATCAGAGCCTATTACCAAAACAAAATACGAAGTATCGGCTGAAGGAGCTTACATTTTCCTATTACGAATCCGATAATAATTAATCGATTTTCGTTTGATATTACTATGATCGGAAATAGATTTGAAAATGTTTTAGTTCAATATGAAGTTGGTTGTTCTTTCGTTTTTGCCGAGCCTTTTGTGATTCTTCATTATTACATATAATAATTTATGTTGATATTTCGTTAGTTTAAAGGTATTTTAAATAAAAATAAATTTGTCTGTTATTGCTTCTTTTAAGCGTACGTTAATAACCAATTATGAAGTGCGTGCTTCATAGTCTTGTTGTGGACCACAATACGCAATTAGTGCTTTGTTATTGCAGTAGGTTTACGCTTAAAATAAGCAATTTTAGTAAGAAATATTTTTATTGAAAATGACATTTAGTGAGTTTTACTTTTAAACCTTGTCGGGCTCGTTGGCGCGTTCGGTAGAACACCTGCCGCGCCGTGCGCATCGATGGGTCGTGGGTTCGAATCCCGTTACCCGTACACGTTAACAGCGCATCGTTGACTGATGTTCTGTGGCTGTGGTATCACCTACCATCAAGTGAACCTCATGCTCGTCTGTCGATATCTGACATTAAAAAAAACCGACTATTTGTATTTTGTATTCTGTTGTTTTACAATTAAATCATTTCAAATAAATGATGGCGCATAAACCAGTAGGATATAAAACGAGTTAGTGAGTGCACCGTGCCCTTGGTAAGGTCCTGTCTCAGATTTGTTGATTTCCACCGGTTCTGCCTGTAAGTGCCGGAGTCATTATGTCAATTTGGTAACTTGCGCAAACGATATTGCGCAAACGCATGCGCATGCCTTGACCTTGCGCGGTGGTAATTTTGCAACGCTGTGTTTACAGCGCTTATCCTTGTTATCATTCACTGGTGTAATATTTAAAAGATATCATCTTCATAATTTCGAAATTAAGAAATTTGAATTTTATAGCGAGAACGAATGACCATTAGTCTAATTAGATATTATCATCCAACGAATGGAGTCTCATGAGATCTGTCGAGTGTAGAGTATCTCAGTCCGTGGACAGTCCTGAATCTTATAGCTCTTCATATGGTTATAGTTAGAATAGTTCGTAGGGCAACTATCCATGTTCTGATGATAAATATAGGGGATTTCAGTAATAGGCAATTTTTTTGCTGCAATTCACAACTTCGGAGGTGGCGAATACATATGCATCTATCTTCATTCCGGCAATCAATGAAATAAAGAAATAGTAGGATTTGCCCATGTCTTCACGCGCGTGGAATCAACAACAGAACAAACCAATCAAGATCTAAAAGTGAAGACGCAGAAAATAGAGGCATAGGGTTTTTTTAAATAAAAAAATTAATCGGCTTAGTGCGATTTTTTTGCTGCAGTTAATGTGCTTCGGAATGCTCCTTTTTTATGTTATATATCGACAGACGAGCTTGAGGTTCACTTGATGGTAGGTGATACCTCAGCCACAGAACAGCGCTGTCGACCTATTTTTTACTTCGAGCATTGGGAAATCCATAGACTGAAACCGAAACGCGCAATGAGCACTTCACAGCTTTTCCATCTATGAACGGTGGTTCGTTACTCAGTCGGAATTTCGATATTCCTCCCACCCGATCAATGCCCGAAGTTACCAGACGTAGGGAAAACATGTTTACAGAAAATTATAAACATGTGCTCCCGGTGGGATTCGAACCCACGACCCATCGATGCGCACGGCAGGTGTTCTACCCAACGCGCCAACGAGCCCGTCATCGTCCTGCTTCTACTTTTCCGATGACCGGTTGTAAATTGTTACCATTAATATGGATATGGATTGCCATTAATTACAGATTATTAAAATTATATCAAGTATGTTTTGAAGATACAATTCATTATTGAGCTCATATTTGAGATTTAAGTTAAGCTATTCAAAAAAACAATTTGAATTATAAGAGCTATCTATAATTTTAACTGGTAACATTGACCGATAATGAAAGTGGTTTTAACGGAAAAGGTAAAATCCAAAATAATCGTAGTTGTACCTTATTATAATTAAACAAGTTATTCGTACTTAAAATAATAAATGTGAAAAAACAACTTTAATTTTTGTTTCGAAATTCTGCAGTATTAATAAATACTATGAGTGGCCGTACAGAAGAGCTACTCGTACTTATGTTAGAATTATTTTATGGGAATCTTAGTAAACAGTTAGTAAAGCTTTTTGCATAGAAGTGTTAATAAAATAACTGTCCAGTTTCTTTATTGCTTTTACTTTCCTAACTGGAAGCTAACTTAACACAATTAAGATAACTTAGCTGTAGCTGTGTCATGACGATTCAAAAATAATTGTAAAAGTTATATTCGAATTTTTGAATTGATTATTTTTTATCGAGTAGCCTCTATAAAAAAAACAATTTATCATCACCGCCCATAGACATGTAGAACAGTAGAGGGCTTATTTCATTTAGTTTCGGCAAATGAAATGAGTAAAGGTAGAAAATGTACATCGAAATAATTTGCGTAGAAGTTCTGACACATACTCGGTATGGAAATCTGCATTCAAACAATACTTCGGAACTGTCCCTGTGATAAATACGATAGAAAATGCAATGACCAAACATCTCTACGCAACACCAAATGACTTGTTAGTAAATAACGTAATTACATACATTAAATCAACATTATTTTTGCAACATTTTCAAGCCAGCATATTACAAAAACCCGTGACCTTCATATTTGTTCAGTAAATAATGAGCAAGCATTGGTACTGGAAATGATCTTCGTGACCTTAGATTTTAAATGTAAAGAATATTAAGATAAAGTTGGAGCGAATTGTAAAGTATTTGCAGTTGCAAACAGTCACAGAAGAACAGTACCTAAGCATTATATACTATAGTATGTACTGTACTATATATTGATTTTTAGTTATTACAAATATTGATTCTTATTATTGATCGTATTTTACGCACTAACAATGTAAGATGCTGTGTAGTAGGCTTTATTAGGGTTTCGGTCTACCGTAACTTTTCAGTGGGAAATAGAAGTCGTAGGTCTTTAAAATTTTAGTCAGAGTGTCGGTCTGTTGCATGACACTTTCAACCGATAACGCCCCCTTCGGGCACAGGATTGTTTGTTTAGATTTTAAAATATGTATCTTATCTTTATTATTGTTTACTCAGCTTTTTCAGGGGTCATCGTTTCTAAATTGTAAACGATTTACCACTATAACCCCTCTTAATCTCTACTCGAAATTAAGAGGGGTGATATAAGAGCAGCAGAACACATAAAAACATTATTTATCTGTCTGTCCATTTAAGGGTTTCAATACAATTAAACTACATATAGTTATTACAAAATTTAATAAACTGTATGGAAATTCAGTGTTGTAAAACCAGAGCAAATTGATTTTGCTAATTTATTTGATCGACCTTCTATAGACTCGCCTACGTACCTACTGATTAGGTATTGATTATTAATGATTTATCAGAAACAGAGTTGAACTAATAGGTATAGCATGTACCTACTTTTTATATTAATTACTTATACAAAGAGTTTTGATCACACTGTAAATAATATACACTATAATAATTGTCTAAAAATAAAGGATCAAAACCAAAAGCCTACTCGCAATGTCAAGGAACTAAGCTAATAAACTTCAAAATAGTCTGATCACAGACTATTCAAACTCTTTAATACGATCACATAGAGATAAGAACAGAAGGTTTGAAAAGGTTCAAAAAGTTAGAGATTCCAAGACGCAACTCGAGTATTGGGATTTGTCTATCTATCAAATACCTATACGGAAAAAATTGTTGGACATCTCTCAACGCTAAATTCAAATCAGAGCTACATCATGAAAGACAGATTTTTTTTTATAGCCATTACATATACATTTATATAGTAGCGAACCTGAAAGACGTTGTAATGCCTGAACGTTGGTTTCAAAAATAAAATATAAATATTCCTGAAACCCTGTCACAGCGCCACCTATCGGCTCCAGTTGTAAATCTAAACCATCCAGGGACACAAAATTGCATCAATATCGGATCAGTGGAGGAATTCAGTGACGCGTGTATAGAAGAATTATAATATAAGTAGGTACATGATGTCTGGTTTTGACAAGATTTTTTAATTTAATTCCGAATTAGAAAGTTGTTATTTAGCTGTAAATATGAAACAACAGTGACTTTGTAAATAAACATAGATACTTGAACGTTTAATCGTATGTATAGACAAACAAAAGCTTGCACAAATTTAATCTCCCTTTCTACTAAAAGGTTAGCAAACTCGATTGAAAGATCAGCTTGTAGTTGTACGTTTAAATAAACCGATCCTGGATAGCGCTGGTAGTTCTTTATGTAAACCAGTATAGTATTTGAGTATAAAACAACTTGTGAATTATATCGATACCTTCTAAATTTAGGTATTTTGGTTTTTTTTATATACATATACATACGTACATAATAAAAATATAAAATCATGAACAAAAAAAGCAAAATTTACCGTTATTAATGTATTTAAAAACAAAAATCAGCAAAACCATTTTACACAACAGGAAGAACTTCCAATCTTTCTTTAAAAAATATTTAATTTATTTCGAATTAGTTTGATATCATTAAAATCCAAATCAACTTCAAATATGTACTTAGGAGGTATCGATATGTTCTTTTGAATACTATATTTCTGATATTTCTGAGAATTCTGCTACGTCAATGCCAACGATTTTAATACATGCAGAAACTCCATTGTATTAGTCTTACAAGAAAAACTGGCCTTCGTTTGACAATGGAGTGTAATTTTGTAAGTTTTCCTATGGTTTGTTGAGTGTTAGAAAGTGATTTATGGTTAGTTTATGAAGCTGCTGCATTCGCGTGCATTAACTATGTCAAGTGTAGTTCTTGCCTGAGTTTAATTAATCATTTCGAAATAAATGCAGTAAGATAATCATAATAGTGCACGGACACTGCTCTAGGTACCTAATTCAAGATTACCATCTGCCTCCTATTTATAAGGCAAGTTGAAGAGACTTGAAACTGTTTTTTTGAAAAAACTCTACACAGATAGTAAGCAACAGATGTTGCTTACTATCTGTGTATAAGTGTACTTTTAGTAGATAATTGAATCGAAACAAAAGACAAAATATAATATATTGTATATGTAAGATATAAATTAATGGATTCAAATAATATTAATCTAAATATATTATAACAACCTTTTGGGGTTATTCTAAAGTTAAGTTAGTTAAGTTATCCTTGATCTCCGATCTCCATGGATCCTTATCGGGGTGGGGGGTCTCAGGAGCCGTGTGCAAGACAGCACTCTGATGAAGCAAATTGGATCGAGTGGGGCCGCTTCTAGTGCCTCTTTTTCTTAAGAGGCACAAATGCCTTGCCACTTCAGATGTCTCTATGATATATATAGTAAATATGCCATATAGAGTCCGATTACTGGTTCGGGGCGGCGGCTGGATGATTTGCTATAGTTTGATATTTCGTTGAATGATATCATAAAAACGTTCTACTGAGTTGAACTGAGTTCTACTTTGCCGCCCCTAAATTCTGCCGCCCTAGGCTCAACTCTACTCAGCCTGTTGGTAAATCCGCCACTTCTTAGTCCTTACCCTGAATAATTTTCTCTATTTGACCGTTCCTCTGACCCCTTGGAACATTAAATGGGTGGATGGAAACCATCTATCATATAGAAACCATAGAGTGCAGTTTTAATGTTTCGATTTTTGTTTTTGAGTACCTATAATACATACCTATATAAGATTTTAATAATACGTTTGTAATAGTTTATCTCGAATTCTATTTTTAAATAATATCATTAGTTTATTTAATAAATAAATAAAAAAACATATTATAATATTTATATAAAATCATTGTAAGTATATGGGTTAAGGTCAAGACGGTAAAGATCATCGGGATATATTTTATATAAACTGAACCGGATATTGCATTCGTCTTTGTTTCAATGGTTTAGAAATATCACTAGCTAGTTACAGACTTTCAAGCCCTAAATAATGTTATAAGAATACCTATTACCTATCTGATGCAGGGGCAATATGGGACTAAGTTGGACACAAGCCCTTGCGTGATACCTCTTTATTTTCCACTCCATTATAAATATTATTAGTAATTGTCTTACTTGCATGTATGTATGAATGAAGAAAGAATTCATGAGGGTAACAAGTTACTTGGCAAGTGACAACCTTAAGTTCAGTACAAAAGTCAGTTCGTAAGTGACTTGAGTTAATGAGATCAACCATGACCTGGCAACGTGATATTATAAAATTTTAAAAACAGTTAATCAATGTTATCTTGTTGATCACTAGATAGTAGATATGTAATTATATAAAATCGATATAAACATGGACATAAGAAAATAATAACAAAAAAATATTTAAAAATGTGATCAGTAAACAAATTAATGCAATTAATGCATATAGTGATAAAGTATTTATCACTACATAGTATAAAACAAAGTCGCTTTCTCTGTCCCTTTGTATGCTTAAATCTGAAACTACGCAACGGATTTTGATGCGGATTTTTTTAATAGATAGAGTGATTCAAGAGGAAGGTTTATATGTATAATAATAACAGTTTTTCTGTAGTGTATTTAGTATCAGCATTGCACCGGTGCGAAGCCGGGGCGGGTCGCTAGTAAGGATTAAAGTAAATTAATACTATGCAACATTTCAGAATATTTCATTTATGGCCGAAAACTTAGTAATTATTATAATGATTTATATCGAACATAATTCTGTCATATTATTATATACAATTCCGAAATGCTTTACGTTTTCTGTCGGTGACAGTACACACATAGGTATATTTAAATATCTCTTATAAAATCTAGGAAATATAATATAAATGTATTTATGATGCTAAATGATGTCCGTCTATAAGACTCAATATTTAGAGCTCAATGCTATGTAGGTACAGTCACGTACATTCCCTATGTATATTGCGTCAAACAGAAATGTCGCTTGGAATAATAAGTTAAGCATTGTTGTTCGTATATCAGAGACCGCGATGCGAGTTTCCAAATTAAGAATATTGATAACAAAAGAATATTAATATTTATGTAGGCCATACTCACACACCACAATGCTTGATCCATGGTCATACAATAAAAAATAACATTGCATGTTCATACGTCAAATCGACCCGAAAAATAGATTTTAGTGCTTTTAATATACCTATGTAGTACACATACAGTAATCATTTAATTGCAGCCTGCTTGCTTGATGCGTTTCCGCCTAAGATTGGGATACATTAGGCACGTGCAACTCTAGTTACTCTGGTATGAAACAATTCCGAAAATAATAATTGAATTTTTAACTTTATTTTTAAAACAACGTCAAGGATTATAAATATGAAAGTGAGTCTAATGAGTTTGTTCGAGTTTTAATCGCAAAATTATTTTCTTTTTTCTATAGTAATATTATACGACTATTCTGTTTTACGATGCTTTAATTCTAAAATGAAAGTTTCGATATAATATTTATCCTAAATGGTGCTGTGATAGGCGAACACCGAACTACTCTTTTTTAGAATTGAAGGTTATTTTTTGTAATGAGCATTTACAGTTATTCATTTTAAATATACATAATATTATAGGTACTATATAGATTAAATCGCCACTTTATTAATCAGGGACAAGTATGAAAACGTGAGACCTGGATTATACATACGTAAAAGTAAACTATAGAATTTATTTCTTTTAAATGTACCTAATATATATTATATACACAATAATTAATATAATATTAATAAATATACAAGAATATGGCGAATTTTGTGTTTTTTATGAGTTTTCTCTTTCAATCAAGGCCAAATACCCGACTGTTAAAGAATAATATTGTTATCTACTTTGTACATAATACTTTTCTTTTGGAATATGTACCTATAAATTTATATAATCACTACAAGAAAAGTCAAACATGCATTTACCGTAACTTTTGCCTACTTAGCTGTATGAATCGGCTAGGTATAAAATAGGTTTTGATAGTTATTAAACATCAAGCAAATAGATATATTTTTTATACATACCTTCATTAATGCAAACCGCTGATCATCATCAATTCCCATAACAGCGTTAGAAGTAGGTGCCATTGTTAGAAACGAATACGAAATATCACTCAAGATTTAATCGGTCGCGTCAATACGTAGACACGTTTTTCCGCTGCGCGCGCCAGCACGCGAATACAGACAGAATCGAGTCTCGAGTTGAGTGACGAGTCGAGTTGAATCTAATCGAAAATCGTAACGTACCTACTCGAATGCCATTATCCATGATCATTCGATGATTCGAGTAGGTATGCGACTTCGACAGTCACTTTAGTCGTGATATCTATCTATCTTTGTAGCTACATAATTATAATCGAACTAAATTATTTACATAGTAATATGTTAACTGTAAAGGACTGACCTTTAAAACAAGTTTACCTAATCTTAGTTATGTAGTACACAATTGCAATCTAAATAAATCAATTAGTACAGTATGTAGTAATAGCAAATTCATATTTAATTCATAAAGAAATTAGTTTTCATTGAATATTTAAATTTAGGTATTTCTCTCGACTTCACTCATGTAAGATGAGTGCCAGTTCTCTCTATATTGGATTTTATCATGTTGTTCTTTAGCCTCCATTTACACAATTAAACACAGTATTAGGAATTTCTGATGAACAAATTTAGCTTAATATTTGGTGGATCTTGTTATTATTGTACCTACAAAAATTATATTAATAAACTTAGATTATATTTTTATTAATTAAATAAATAATAAAGTAGCTTGCAGTGGATGTTTTAATTTTATTGCTTTCAAACATTTTCAGCAACTGTTAAGATATCTTGATTTGTTTAACAATCAAATAATTATTTGTAGGTATAATATGCATAAATATTGATTCCGCCTCTGAATGAAATTATTGTTGTATAAATGTTATCATTTCATGACCGTGAATATCACCCCCCCTCTCTCTGGTTCCTCATCATGTATTTCTTTATCACTGCCTTCAGGGTCAGACTCTGAACCTGAATCATCACTATCCATCTTTGATCTGTAGTCTCCAAACTTTGATGTATCTTCAGGTAGCTCAGACATTTTCACACCAGCTCTTGCTAACAACTTTTGAGCAGCATGCTGAGTTTCTATTTCTTTAATATGAGTGTTATAATCCCGTTGAAGCTTTAGGGATTCTTCTATGGAGATAATCTTTGCCGGGCTATGAACAATAGGAGGGGGCGTAGCTGCTGTTATTTCCCAATGCTTATGCTTCTTCCTCTGAATTTCCTTTTCTGGTTTATGTACATCTGATGTTGTTGTTTTATATGGTTTGAACTGGCCAGTGGGTTTTGCTTTAGTGTTATGTTCAGTTATTTCAACTATATATTTAACATGTGGTGTTTCTCCTATTCTAATTAAATCTTCAGGTGTTATTAACAGTTTCTCTGGTTTGAGAACTTTAAGTTTTTTCTCATCAGCTGTTCTTTGACTGAGAATATGTAAAACATCTTCTGGTTCACTGTCATCATCAGAGTCCAGGAAAGTGTTTTTGTTTTGTGGTATTGTTCCTTCCCATTCTATATCATTCACGGAATTCCTCGGAATTGTTTCCAACTTCATATTGCTGAATAGGCGACATGTTTGTTCTTCTTCACGTTTCGATTTTATTTCAGCAGCAATTTTGTCATGTAACGTCTGTATTTTCGCGCCTTTATCTGGTAATTTATTAATAAAAGATTTGTTCTTTAACAACTTTAATTGACGGTCTTGCAATTCTAGTAGTTCAGGTATAGATTTGGAGGCTAAATCATGAATTTTACCATCTATTTCAGTTTTTGGCGGCGGAGGTAGAATACCAGGTATCTTACTTATTTTCTTCATTTCCTTGATAACTGTCATAATACACTAATGGAATATTAATAGTAGTCTTGAATTTTATAATAATTGAAAGCGACACACCTCAAACGAATTGAAATCTTGCTATTTCTTTACAATAATAACAACGCAGTTAAAATCAACACAGCAAGTTATAACATATCAGTGTTGCCAGTTGTGTCTTGTCAAAAGTTACCTAAAATGGATAAAAAAGTAACCTTTTAGTATGAAAAATAACCTTTTTTTTTTTTTTTTATTGTTTGTAATTACTTATAGAAATAATTTATTAATGTTTTCCATTTTTCCAGCAACTACCGTTTACATATTACTGTAATTTACAAGTGAAATGATGAAAATTATAGAAATGTACCTAGCCTACCTAATTGTCGATTGAAAATGTTGTTGTGAGAAAGACTTGTTTTTAGAAGTTGAACCTCAGAGGGTTATTCGTATAAGAGTTGCACTCACTGCCTACGAATGAAGTTTTTCGCTAGCCAACATTGCGTTTCGTTTGAACGTGGTAAAATCAATTTTTTTTTTTTAAGTTTTGTATAAATGACATTGGTTATATAATTTGTATGTGCATGACATTTAAAGATATTCTTAATTCAGAATATACATAGTGAATGTATTACCTATTCTATGCAGTGTACATTTGTATTTACGAGGGTGAATCAAAAAATTCTTGGAATCAATATTAAAAAATGCAAAGATTTAAATAATAATATTTTATTTTTCTACATAATCTCCCTCCAATGCAATGCATTTAGAATAACGCGTTTCTAACTTCCTTATTCCTTGTGAAAAAAAATTATTTTCTTGACTCTCGAAAAAGTCCTCTACGGCAGCTATAACCGCGTCATTATCGTGAAATTTTGTTCCACGAATTTCCTCTTTTAATTTTGGAAATAAATGAAAATCACTTGGGGCTAAGTCCGGAGAATATGGTGGGTGGTCAAGGAGATTGAAGCCAGCACAGCGGATTGCGTTGAGCGCAACTTCCGATCGATGAGCAGGAGCGTTATCTTGAAGGAACAACACGCCCAACGACAGTTTTCCACGACGTTTTTCTTTAATCGCTTCACGCACTTTCGGGATTAAATTTGCATAATAGGGTCCAGTAATCGTCTGGCCTTTTGGCATGTAATCAATAAAAAGGATTCCTTCACTATCCCAGAACACAGAGGCCATAACTTTGCCAGCGGTAGGAGCAACTCGAAATTTCTTGATGGATGGAGAGGATGGTCGTTTCCAAGACATGCTTTGTCTTTTAGTTTCAGGATCAAAATGGTGGACCCACGTTTCATCCATGGTGACAAGACGACGGCAAAAATTATCCGAATCACGCTGGAACATTTCGAGATAACGCTTGGAAATTTCCAAACGTCGCTTTTTGTTTTCGTCGGTTAACATTCGTGGCACCCATCTTGCAGACACTTTTTTGAACCCCAGTGAATCAATTAAAATGGATTGAACGCTACCAAAAGATATCTTTAGGATCTCTGCTATATGTTTTATAGTCATTCTTCTGTCTTCCAAAACCAGATTCTCAACCTTTTTGACATTTTCTTCTGTAATGGAGGTTGAAGGCCGCCCAGAACGCGGGTCATCTTTACAGCTTGATCTACCTCTTTTAAATTCAGCCACCCAGTACGCAACCGTAGAATAGGGTACAGCATCACCCCCTAATGTCTGCTGAATGTCCAAAAAAATTTCCTTCGTAGACATTTTTTTCAAACTGAGATATTTTATCACCGCACGTAACTCACTTTTATCCATAATTTTGACTTTTTAGCAACTCGTTGCACAAAAAAATTTATTACATGCGAACGAACTGACAAAAACAAGTGACAGTCTGCATAAATATAGTGTGATAGACACTCTTTAATTTGAATATCGAACTTGATCCAAAAAGGTTTCATATATATGCACTTCTAAGAACTTTTTGATTCACCCTGGTAGTACTGCGTTGCCAGAAGGTTACTTTTGTATCCTTTTAGGTGATTTTGCGGAATTTGTAGAATTAATTTATAATTTTTTACAAGAATCCACCTTGAAACAAAATACTTCATTCTTAGGCAGTGCACTAACTCACAGACGAATAATACTCTGAGGTTCAACTGCTAAAAACAGGTCTTTCTCTCTCGCACTGATATTGTAGCCAAATATTCGGCAATTCAGTAGGCTAGGTACATTTCTATAATTTTAATTTCACTTGTAAATTACAGTAATATGTAAAAGAAGTTGCTGGTAAATGCAACTTAAGATGGAAAACGTTACTAAATTATCCATATTTCTGTAAGTGAATACAAATTAAAAAAAAGTTATTTTTCATACTATAAGTTACTTTTTTATCCATTTTAAACTTTGTAACTTTTGTCACAGCTGACAACACTGATTTAGTATATGTTACAGCGTTGAGCGTTGCCAGAAGGTTACTTTTGTAACCTTTTACATAGGTGATTTTTAATTCCCTTAGGTTATTGTTAGGTTACACGACTCGAAAGGTTACATTTAGGTGATTTGCGGATTTTGTAGAACTAATTTTTAATTTCTTACATGAAACCACCTTGAAACGGAACGCAATGAAAAACTTCATTCGTAGGCAGTGAGTGCAACTCTCAGACGAATAATTCTCTGAGGTTCAACTTCTAAAAACAAGTATTTCGCTCTCGCATTGATATTGAAGCCAAAATTTTCAAAAGACAATTCGGTAGGCTACGTACAGACAGTACTATAATTTTTATTTCACTTGCATATTACAGTAATATGTAAAAAAAAGTTGCTGGTAAATGCAACTTAAGGTGGAAAACATTAGTAAATTATCCATAATACTGTAAGTAAATACAACGAATAAAAAATTAAAATAAAGTTTACTTTTCATACTAAAAGGTTACTTTTTTATGAATTTTAGGTAACTTTTGACAAGACACAGCTGGCAAAACTGGATCGGTCATGACTCTATTCTAGTGACTAATGGTACGTTTACACGCTTGCCAAGCCTTGGCAAGCCTCGACAATCACAAGCGTGTAAAGAGGGCATTTGGCTTGGCTTGCCTGAGCTTGTGGGCGCTTGCTTCGGATCCGAACGAGTGTCGGTTTTTTGACGCAAATCAAAGGGCGTTTGCGGCAAGCGTTTGCGACGCATTTACACGTTGGTCCGCATTTAGTAGCCATTGTGATCTCGCGGCGACTACACTGCTTGCTTGTACTAAAAAAATAAAAAAATGAGTAGCTGGTCAAATGAGGAAACTCTTTCGTTTCTGGAGCATTAACAATCCTCTAGGTCTACGTAATGTTATTTTTAATTTCAATTATTATTATTTATTAATTTTTCTTTGTTCTTTTTTTTAAATATTATGACGATATAAATTATAAATTATTTTAATGATAACTTAATGTTAATGTTCAATTAGTGAGAGCCATAATTAAAATGCATGTAAACACTCAGTGAAGTCGTAATAAAGGAGGACAGTAAGACTTCGCACCTGTGTTCTGTAACTTTGACTTATATTGTATTGTCTTCTGTAGCGATAGCCAAATAAATAAATAAATTATCAAATTAGTCTTTTTCATCCACCATCTTCGTGGCCGTCGAGCTTTCCTATTTTTTGTTTCACTTTGCTTGCATTTCAAATAAAAGTATGTTAAACCAAATGGAATAGCAGCCACAAGTTCGGTGTCCGCCATGCTTGGATGTATGTTGCAGACTGACCCATTCACAAGCGTGTAAACGCCTTCCAAACGCCAAACAAGAGTTGTGGAGGCTTGTGGCTGTTTGCCGTTTGCCAAGGCTTGGCAAGCGTGTAAACGTAGCATAATGAATCTGACATTGACAGATTGTCATTTAGGTATATATAATCAGTAATGCCAACTTGGGGGTTTTCCCCCAAATTTAGGGGGAATCAACATGTCCAGGGGGTTTTTAGGGGGCAATTTATTCATTTTTTTTTTAAAAAGTACGTACGATTCTTTACAATTTATATTAAGTTTCGAATTTAATTTTTATAATAATTATTATTATTCAAGGTCATTAAGTAATGTATGTAAAATGCACCCACATAAACAGGGCCGGATTTACAGGTGTGGAGGCCCCCTGGCCCTAACTTTATTTAATGTTAACAAAGATTGTACAAAGTACAGTACAGGTAAAGGTAAAAAAGCAAAAAAAGATGTCAAAAGAAAAGAAGTTTGCCTACTAGTGTCTATTTGTCCGAATTTGAAAGATTTTTTCCAAATTCTCTATTTTGTTATGGGCAGTAGCCCCGGATGCCCTCCCTACATCCCGCCCTGCACATTAATATAACACCTATGTTATACTACTTTAATGTATTTTTAATTAATTCATATTTGAAATTACCTCTCAAACCAAGATACAACAAAAACTTTAGGGATTTTTAGTCGATACTTAGGGGTATTTGAAGTTGGTTCTAGGGGGAACATTTTGTAGGAGTTGGTATCACCGCATATAATAATTAATATTTATATTTTATGTGCATACATGTATAATGTCCAAATTATTGATTGATGATTAATTTTGATTATTTCGTTAGAAAACGTTTGTTTACAGTGTTTATTTGTTTGCATTAAAAATTACAACTATGTTTTTACTTGCGTGTATACTAGTTAATAGTTAAATTGTAACTATAAATGACCGTGTTCTGAATAGTGTTGTGTTGATTGTTCTGGGAATTGAATTGTAGATTGGACGATATTAAACTACGCTGTGTTGAATTATGGATAGTGCTACGGTAATCGTCTTAATTTATATCGACACTAACAGCATAAATAGTCTTAAATTAGCAATCATTAGTTTTTATTGCAAAACATTATATGATAATATTTTCTAGATACCACTGCATCTGGAGCCAGTGCAGCAAAATGATGTGTGTGAAAAGAGGCTTTGGATTGGTAACTTGGACACCAGAGTTAATGAGTATGTTTTAATTTACTTGATTTAAATTAATTTTTAGTTTAGTGGTAAATTTATCCATATTTTTTAGGCACTATCCAGTTCAATACTTTGTCTGTTTAAAAACAGTTATTTATTATATTGTCTCAACTATTTCATAAATTATACAGGTCTTCGGGACCGGGAAGACATAAATAAATAATTGATTAAAACATAAGAAAACGGTCAGCAAAATTATGATGTGGTTGTCATGATAGGCTGGCCGGAAGTGGAAGTGCACTTGTTAATCGGTCAAAAAAATGTTTTTATTTTATTTTAAAAATTTCTGATTCAGTTCAACACTTATAAGTTTGACTGAATAAATTTATATTTGAATTTAGGTTCTTTATAAAAGAATCAGTAAAAGTGCTTTTTCAACTCATACTGTCTAAGATATCATAGGTGTTTATAAATTCCTCAAAAAAATTTTTGAATAGGATCTTTTGTCATCTAAAAATTTGAAAACAACATTTTTAAACCTGTGCCAAGCTTTTTACTGTACCCTTAGTCAGGTCCCATGAATATACCCTCTTTCAACTTTCCATACATATAGATAGAGAAAAATGAACAAATATACAAAAATTTTTTTCAATTTTTACTTTTTATCAGATGTTTGTATTGATACAACAAACTGTTTAATCAAATCAAACATGAACATAAAATAACTTTTCGGGATCTATTTGTGCAGTGTAAATACTAGCTTGAAAATGTTAAGATATCCCCATGATCTTAATTTATAAATTATATGGAGATCTTTACCACATTTCTTTTTTTGCCTTATGACATTCATTTTATTAAACAATACCCACTTTTTATTACCGGTATCAATTACTGAAAATGGTCCGTGTGTATGGGAATATTGAGAAGTTGGACATGCTCTTCCATCGGAGCGGACCTAATGCAGGGCAACCAAGGGGGTTTGCCTTTGTCACATATAAGCTGAGGCAGGATGCCATACAAGCCATGAACTCTTTAAATGGACAGCTCTTAGGAAACAGGAGGATTTGTGTGAAGTTTGCAAAACATGTCTCAGTAAGTTCTTGTTACAACATTATACATATTATAATATTTGAGTCGTATAGAATCAAAGGCTGACTGTTAGACTGACTGACTTATGGCTGATTGTTAGCAATTTAAAAAAGAAAACGTTTTTCTCCTTTATTTTTGTATTAGGTATCATTCATTGCATGTTTAAGGTATCTATGAATATTAACAATTAAAGATAAAACTAAATACAATATAAAAAACATGACAGTCTAAACGACAAGAACTTATTTTATTTTGGTTTATTGCCAGACTAAAAATGTCAGATAGCCGCCTTTGATTCTATACGACTCATTTTATACCCTAGGAGGGTAACCCTATTCTTATTATTAACCACATTGCAGGAGGACTATGACAGACCAAAGTCTGAACTGGGTATCCCAGCATTAACAGGAGCTAAGCCAGAACTAAAATTGAGCAAAAAAACAGCAATTCAGACAATTGAAGCAAAACTTAAAATGTTGGAAAACATGAAGGCAGGAGATGACTTTGTTATAAACAAGTTGGCAGCAAATGAAGCTCCCATAATCACTCAATATCAGCTTAAACAGCATCAACCACCCAATAAAACCATTAGTTCTTTTAAACGACGACATCCGTACCACAAAAAGAGATAAATTTTAGATGTAACGCTTATCATGCACAGGATATTTTAAGCATTATTTTATTTTTAAATCAAAATAACCTTAGGATCGACTGAGCAGTCTCTTGTTTTTTATTTAGTTTGACTAGAATAAATTGATCGCCTTTTATAAATTAACTTATATACTTTAAAACTTAGTTTAAAAGCACCAAAATGAAATTAAAAGCATAAATTGTGTAGTCATAATGAGTTAGTATTAGAATTTCAAGTTTAGCGGTAATAAGTTTTATTTAAAAGTGATTAATAAATTATATCACAGAAATTGTGAAATGAAAAAAGCAAAAGCCTTGTGTATCTGCTTGGAACATACTTTTATGGTGAAAATAGATCACTAATATCATTAAAATATGTGAGCTGAAAAAAAAATTTTTTTTACTATGCTTAACTAAATTCAAATCTTATACATAATGTTTTATTTACTGGCCTCTTACTTACTCTGTTAGTTGGTTATAAATTTCAAAAATATTGAAATTGAGTGCAAGTACATAATATAATAGTACTATATATGTAGTAGTAGTAATACTATGATAGTAGAAAATTTGTTATATTGAATTTATCTTTTTTTCTAGGATTCAAAAGTTCTTTGAATTAGCTTGTGGCTACGGCGGTGTAGATAGGCTGAGGGTATCTTAAACCTTTACAGTCAGTACTATAGAACAATTAAAATTATAAATATTTGTAGTATTGATAAAAAATAGCAGAAAAAGCAAGCAATGCCTCAATTTCAAAGTATAATACTGCTGACATATTAATTATTAATGTGATATTTATGAATATCCTCTTTTAATATTATTGTGTTCATTATTGTAATACCAATTAGTATTATGAAATATTGTAAATAAATTATGTAGTTACCAACTTCTCTCATGTACACATGTGTTTAACAACCAGTAAAATGGTCTTTAAAACACTAATAAAATATACTCTTTTAATCTCTGATTTAATGTTTTTGATGTTTATTTGTATAGGTAATAGGAAGTATTATTGCAAGTGTGAAATTAAACGATTTTTTAATATAAATATGTAGTTTAATTGTCTACATAGATCCTTAAAAATGTTTACACAGCTAGCACTGGTATAATTTTATAAAATACCTTCGGTATAAGTTGATCAAAATCAAAGAGTAGAGTTACACTGAGGAAGTAATACATCTAAAATTTATAAAAATCAAAAATAACATTAAGTAAATCTGTTATATTATACTATAACATGTACAATACTATTATTATATACACATTCAGACAATGCTTAGATTATTAATAATCTAGTAACAAGAATAGAGCTGAAAATGCAATTTTTTTTATTTT